>JANCRA010000019.1:19116158-20460098 GCA_024362935.1 Setophaga petechia
TGAATTCATAATTATTATATTAATGGACTACACTTAAATCAATATATCTAGCCAAAGGGAGCTGAAAGCATAATTTGACCTAGCACTCACATTTCCCCAGGAACAAAAACCACTATAAAATGTCCTCACATTCTGCACACCAAGGATTATTGTGGACCCCTTGGAGGGAGGCAAAGGGCACAGAGAATCAAGACCATGGTAAGCAGTGCAGCCTGCCTGAATTCTGGACTGCCAGACTCCAGCCCTCATCACAGCTACAGTACAGAAGAAACCCCTCATGCAAACAGCCACAGACTCCAAGCAGTTTAATGAGGCTCTTACTCATCATTCTCAGGCATGGAGGCCAGAAAAGGCACACACAGGTGCATCATAGGTCAGGAGCATCTCATTATGGTTTCAAGTTGTCATGAAAAGTACAACTGGTTTTTCTTACATTTCAGATTATTCTTTCAATAAACTGAGCTTCAAGCTACCAGCACTGACAATTATACTTTGGAGAAAGTATAATGGAAAAATCACTGATATGTTAGACAGTTCTCTCTCTAGAGGAAACTCTATTGCTTCTTGTCTTCCAATATATCCATGTAGCATTTAAAAGTATAATGACAGACTACTCTCAATAAATTGAACTTGTCTGTGAAGCTATGAGGCATTTAAATAGTTCTGCTCTTTTCAAAGTACACCTGTAGTGCTTGAAGTAATGTTCTCTTCTGCTGAAGATAGAGGTCAATCATGTCAAGCATAAGGAGATATTTCCCTTCATGTCTCTAAATGTTCAGGTCACAAATTTCATCACGTTTTGGGGAATGCAGGGGAGGCAAGTAGGAGGTGAGAAACAAATCCATCACTTAGGACACAAGAGAAATATTTAACAACAACCTAAGGATTCAGGCAAACTCAGTGTTCTGTAACCTTGTTGGCTTGGTTCAAAAAATGAATGAAATAATTTAGATAAAATGTGGCAAGAGGAGGTGTTTCTGTGAGCTGGAAGCACATTTCCTCCACAACAGAGATACGTGTGCTGCCTAACAGGGACAACAGAGATGTGTATGCTACTTAAACATGCTGTGTTTATTCTATTCTAATTTACTGCTGTGCAGTACTAATGTGTTGGACATTGAGCTATCCTGTAAAGAACCTACATTTTCACATTTGCTCACTAAAGCAAATCCCAAGCAAAATTTTGTGCAAACAACAGTTACAGGGTATTGCAAAGGGAAACCGAGAACAGAGATCGTGAACAAACACAACTTCTGATCATTTGAGATGACATTTGATCTGACTCAGCAGTCTGGCCAGCCTGCTGACAGCCTGGGGACAAATGAAAGTCCTTGTTAAAGACAATGACACATTTTGTTCGCAGAACTTCAACATGATCAAGAAATTCCCTTCTCCCTTCTCCTATTTTTCTTTTTAACCAGTAGATGATCAACCTCCACACCTTTTCATGTGCTTTGAGAGGGATGCTGCACAACTTTCCAAAAGCTCTTTGACTAATGGCACCCTGACAGTTAGCTTGCAGGTGGTGGAGTTTGCTTGCTTCAAAGGAAAGTCTCTTGAGACAGTAAACTCAAAAAAATAGAAATATTTCATTTTACCAGCTGACAGGTTTGCCTGTAGTGTAGAACTGCAATAGCTCATTTATTGCACAAAGATAGGATGAGTTGAAATACCCTATTATCACAAAAAAAAAAGACCAAAAACAAAAACATTAAAAAGAATTTTGGGGGGACTACAGTAGTGACAATGGGTCAGTAAGGGATTGCCTTGTTTTGTAGCCAAGACATTCTCCTCCCTACCTTTTGAGACTTGAATTATCTGCAATTAAAAATAGGGCTACTTTTAGCTTAAAAACAATAGATAAAATTTTAATAAATTAGAATACCAATCAAGTTTATTTGGGATTTTTATTACAGAACTGAATGAAAACATTACATCATTATTCATTTTGCGAGCAAAACATGGGTGTCAGAGTCAGACATGCCACCTGAAAAGCTCTGCTGCTTTCAGGCAGCTCAGCACTGGGGTTTTCAATGCCCCTCTGCTGCAGCTCATTTGTGCTTCTGACCTGGTGGAAAGACATCCATGTGATGGGAACAGATTGTGCTCAGCTGAGGGCACACTGCCCTAGCACTGTGCTGGGTGAGTCAGCATCCTTCCATTTGCCTGTTTTCCATGCTTTGGAAACGGTTTTGGAATGCTGAGTTCTTTCTGCATGAAACTGATTCCATCTGGATGAAATGAAAGCTGAGACACACTCCAGGAGTGCAGCCACTGCTCTCCAGCTGTCTGTGGGTGTTCAAAGCCCAAGTTCCAGCCAGGCACACACTGGGGCAAAGCCTCCTGACAGTCTCCTGTAAAATTAGGATGACATCAGTAATATCCACAATTTTCAGCATGTAATGAGCTGCTAATAAATACATGAATGTCAACACTCTATGTTTTCAGGCTTGCATGCTGCAGGTATGTATTGTCCAGAGTGCTGCAGTCCTGTCCAAATGGACCCAGGCACCTGCAGTACCCTCAGGAAGGATGCTCTGTCTGTCCTGGGCAGAGGTGGTGGGGATGATGGGGCAGTTTCTGGCTGTGTCAAACCCAGCTCTGTCACAACATTTTTGCATGCCTTTCATATCTCTTTTTTGTGTGACTTCTTTGTGTCAAAAGTCATGCACCATTCCCTGGTTGCTGCTTAATCTGACTGATGCCCATCTCACACATCAGCACCATCAGATGGGGCCTGATGGCATCATCCCTGATCAATTCTGGGCAAATGCCCTCAGGGCACTGCTGTGTGTTTGTTGCACACAAACTCTGCATATGCTCACATTTGTGTTTTCCAGGCCATTGCTGAGCATCCCCCAAGGTGCTCAGGCAACAGGCACAAGGCATAATCCACAGGGAAACCAAACACATGGGAACTCTGTAAAAGGAAGTGTGCAGGGACAATGCTGCAACAAGGGCAGACAGGAACACACTCTTGAAGATAAAACTGTCACCATTTCACAGCCATCTCGAGGGCTATAAAATAAAATGCATTCCACTGTGGGATGCTGCAGTTCTGCTTTAGGATTTCATCTTCTCCTTTCTATTCCAAAACCTAAAAAGACAAGTTAATCAAAGCATTTTACTGGAAGAAGGAAAAACAATGGAAATTAAATCTGGAGGGCCAATCTCTGAACAGTGTTAACTGCAGTAGGTCTTCCAGGCATTCAGCTCCCTGACTGTCTGCAAAAGAACTATCTACACATCATAGTAGCCACAAAGAGGTCCCAGACTCCCTGCCATCACGTTTAGGACACTGACTTCAAATATCACTGATAATGTTCCAGTATTTCCACCAATAACTTCTCAGCCAGGAAAGCTGGAACACAGGAGTCCTTAGGTCTACCATGGAAGCTGGTGCATTTCCAATTTGGCTGAAACCCACCTACATTTCATCACAAATAAGAGGAAAGAGCTATTTACATGACCCATTTCACCTTGGAAGTATCTATCACCCAAAGCAGTGCTTTCCAACAAAATCCAGTTTTGCTATTCCAATGCAAGCCAACTCCTAATATGCTTTAAGAATTTGTGTGTCAGTCTCATGTCCGAGGGTAAAAAGCAACAGGAACACAGTCATGACTAACTCCCCTAATTAACTTGACCTGTTTGGTGGTTTGTTTTTTATTTTTATGTTATCTGGCTCTTACAATATTCATCCTTCCTGAGAGGAAAAAACCTGCAGACAAGAAGTGCTTTTAATTTGTAAATGAAACATTTTGTCTGAAAGATAAACCTGCTCTAACCTCAGGTTCTGCTATCTCCTGCATATCTGGCTTATTTGAGATGTCAACAACTGCAGAGATCCCTTGTTGATACATTTTTCAGACATGAAACATATCTCTCATGTTTCAGATTTCAAGAATGTTTTTGCATTATTATCTATGCAATTAGATCAAAGAGGGAAGGGATATCAGAGGTAAGAGTCCCATCTATTGGCCAGAGGAGGAACATAATAATCAAATGCTTTCTGAATCTCAAAAAAATTTCATACTATGAAAAATTATAACAAAGAAAAACTGCCAGGAAAAATGAATTATCTAAATGCTAATAATGGATATTAGTGAAGGAAAAAAATTCTTTAGGAATCCCTTTTTTTCTTATAGAGAGGAAAGAAAAGGAAAACAACTTATTATTTAGGATAAAGTAGAAGGAATTTTTGTTGTTATTACTTTGTTCATGCAGTTGGGATTGTTTCTCAGGAAGGTCTTTCTAGAGTACAGTCATTTTAAAATAACTGCTATTGTTTTACTCGAGTTTCAATTCAGGAAACTTCAGTCAAAGCAGAGACATGTCTGTTGCATAAACAACAGTTCTAGCACTATCTCATCACTCTTACACTTAAAAGAGTTGCTTTTGATAGCTTGTTAAGTTACACAACCAGAATCTGTTAGTCCGTGTTTTCTGAAGCTCAGCACAGAGACAAATGTTAGTTTTACACAAAAATGCCTTAATTTGGATATGTATAAAATTGTTTTACTTAATCAGACCACTGCTGGGTTTGGATTTGAGTAAGAGTTTTCAGGGATGCTTTTTTTCTTTTTAGTGTGTGTTTTGAACACCACCACCACCACCAAATACAGCAAGCTCTTAATTATGAGCCAAACCACACAGTGCCTGGAAACCTGGAGTTGTGCAAAGCATCTGATACTGTCCTGCAGAGTCTCTAAAATGGAGATAGAATTGATAGGTGGAACACTCCATGGATAAGGAATTGGTGGGAGGTCCTACTCACAGACTGCCAGCCCATGGCTCACTGTCTGTATGGAGACTAGTGGTGAAAGGTGTCCCTCAGGGGCTGTTATGGGACCAGAAATATTTAACCTGTTTGTCAGGAACGTGGACTGTGGGATTGAGTGGACACTCGGCAACTTTGTGGATGATACCAAACTGAGAGGTGTCATTGATAATAGAGGGACAGGATGCCATCCATGGGAACCTTGACAGGCTTGAGAGGTAGACCTGGGTGAACCTCATAAAGTTCAACAAGGCTGAGGGCAAGGTCTGGCACCTTGGTGGTGGCAGTCCACAATATCAGTACAAACTGATATAAGGGACTCAGTGATTGGGAGGAGCCCTGAGGAGAATGTGGAGGAATAGCTATGTGACAAAGGCCACGTAGATATGCTCTGGATAGCTGACCAAGAATTGGGAAAGTACCGGACCCAGCTAATCTGAGTCCCTGAGGGCTGCAAGGACACTGTGTCCTTGAGCATAGCTGTGGTACGATTACAAGGTGCTGTAGTTGAGAAAGACATGAGAAAAAGGGGATGTAAGTCGTAAGGAACGAGGAAGTAAGAGAGGAACTGATATCTATAGTATAACCAATAGACTGCTTGGCTTACAGAATATGTATGAGCTTATTACTTATTGTGCATAAATATCTGATGCTCTCATCAATAAATGAATATCGCTGATCACTCATTGAGCGTCCGAGTCTTCCCTCGCCCAACAGGAGAAAGTCTTACTTCATGCTGTGGGCTAAAGTCCTGCCTCTGTCTTAGTGTGGTTCCACAGATAGTTCTTAGTGCTAGAACATAGGAGAAAACATACTGAATCAATCTAAAGTCAGAAATGGGTGTCTAGGCAAAAGCACAAGAACAAGACTTATAGGTCTTCTCCAGTCATTTACAGCTCAGGAACTTCACAAGACTTGTCATTTGTGTGCATTTAGGAAACCCCCAAGGATTTTGCTTCCATGAAATTGTCAAATCAACCCTTAACCCACATAAGCTCTTATCATCTGCAAGAACGGCTCATAAAAATCTATTTTCAAGATGCTTTAAGAATATCTTACCTTTCCTGCAACTTTTGGTATTTTAGTGAAGAGGTTGAACTTTTTTCATATCTTGAAAGCAAAAGACCTGTATTCTAGAGTAGCTTTGATATTCTATCAAAAATCCAGAGTAAAGGAGAGTTGCTTATTCTTAAAAAAGTTGGGATTTTGAATTTTTTTTTTTATGGAATAAGCCCATACCAAATGGAAACAGTTGAGCACACAATGGTGTGGACATAAAACAATTGCAGTGCCATATAATTCAGTTCTACTCTCCTTACATCCCAGTGAAAGCCCTGAGGCTGAATTGTAGTTCACTGAAGTACCATGCTGTACTCTAGCATCCCTTTTTCACTTTTCTGACCAAAAACAAATTGCAAAAAAGAAAATATAGGGCAAGTAAAACAAATAAAAACTGAGAATGCTGCATGCATTATGTAAGAGAATGGAAGTTAGGGGAGAAAACTGAAGTCACTGAAGATCCCTGCCTGGGCTGCCTCGTAGACCAGCCCACACTGGGAACTGTCATGCCTATAGAGAAGAGAGATAAAATAAAAATTGCAGTCAAACCCACTGCATAAATATCATGGTGTGCTGCACCTTGGCTGCTCTCAGAGACCACGACTGGGTCTGTGCCTGGTGAGGAATGCCCATCCCAGGCACGGCCAAGGGGAGCCATTGGTGCAGGTGCATTCCCACCAGCTGCCATAGGCATCCAAAACTCCCATTTTACTGTCCCAGAGCACAGGCACAGGATGTGGAAGACAATTAAAAAAACCCCATTTGATCTTCTCTACACATTAGAACCAGAGCAGGAAAAGGCAGAGACTAAGACTCACCTGAGCAGAAACTTGGTCACAAAAATATAGTTGTAACATTTTCCATCTTAAAAGCTGCTGATGTACAAAAATATGAATGTTTCATTGTGATGACGAAAAAAGATCTCTGAACTCTAAACCACTTTGTTTTTGAAAAATTGTAAAACAGGGCTAGCAGCAACCTGTTTAGTACCATTTAGTACAGTGGAACTCAAAACAGGGGGTTCTGCATTATGGATCACTGGCATCTTCCTAAGCAACAAGGAACAAAATGTGTTTAAAGGTAATGTAGCAGAAATGGGTATGCAGATTAATGCATTTAAGGGATTTAAATATGTATTTAACTGTGGGTTGACCTCTATTTTTCCGTGAAAATTGCCATGTCTGTTTTCTCTAGAAGGCTTATTAAAATTGCATCTTTCTTGGAGAAAGATTACATTTGTTCTTATCCTGATCACGTATCAGGTGATGTAAATTGATACAAAATACGATGTTTGGATCAATACTGTGCTAATAAAACTAAGAGAACTGAAAAAATGGATAAAAGCACCACTCTCCACAGAAATGTTGATTCACTGACCATCTGTCTCACTTCAGCTAAGTGCTTTACTGCTTTAGTTTGGCATTAGACAAGTCAGTCAATAAATTAAATAACTGAAGTCACACTATAATTCTTGGCTTGCCTGCTCTATTTTTTAAGCTGTCAACATCTAAAATGTCACATGTATTCCTTTTTGGGCATATAGTGAGCATGTGCCAAATCCTGTCTACTCATCCTAAGCATGAACACACAGAGGTTACTAGCAATTGTAGTCTTAGTTTCTACAAGTCTCCCAACTGCCATAAAAACTCTTCAGAGTGTAAATATGATCCTTAAATATATTTTTATTTATTTGCTTACCAACTTATATGAATGCAGTCTGACTAAAGGCACCTGCATAATACACACTGAGAAAAAAACAAATTCAGCCACATGTTGAAGTGCCCATATTCTGCATTCAGACAGCAAGAGAAGCAAGAGAACGCACTTAAAACTTAAAATACCACAATAGAAGGTTCATTTTCACAGGCCATTAGAATTCCATTAGTGTCATCTATTCATTTCCAGGTTGCCCTCAGACTAAAAAGTGAGTATCTAATAGGACGCTTTCATTAGATTAAAGGGAACACCCCCCCAACACACTGTCACAATCCAATATGTTTTTAGCAGAGAACACAATGGGTGGCTGCTCATCCAGCTGGAAGGCTGAGAAGAAGCTCAGAATGATATTCACATTTTTTTGAGACAAATTTAAAGCATAAATGGCTGAGAGCAACATCTAGGATAAACAAATATTTCAGTGATGTGACAAAGGGAATATATTGATTTTAGAGTAACAGTCGACATGCTGTCGACATATTTGATACCCTCATTGTCTGCATAAAGAAGCTATACCTAAATACAGGAGAAAAAAAATTACATTATTTCCTAGATGACAACATTTCCATGTTGACCACTTAAACAACACCCACAAATGGCCTACATCAGATGCAGAAATAACAGTTAAAACACTCACTGCTGGATTCACCAAAACCTACAGTGCCAGTACAGCAAAGAACATAAATGGCTGATTCAGAGGGTGATCAAGTTTAAAGTTTCTCATCTTTAATAAGACATATGGGCCTGTGCCTGGTGGGTTCTAAGTGTGCTCCTGCAGCTGACCACTTGCTCAAAGCTGGCAGCACCTGTGGCCAACAGGAATCCCTACAGCTGTATGAGTCCATGCAAAGGTGTTCTGGAAAGAAGTGCTCTTTCAGCACCTCATCCTTCTCTTGTGAGCATGGCATCCTCTGGCTGGAACAAATTTCTCCTTCTAAACCAGCAGAAGTACCTGCATCTCCTCTTGAGGCCTGAGGACCCTGCTGCTGCAACAGCCCTGCTCACAGGCTGAGACCTACATTCCTCAGCACAGGATAAATGCTGTGCTGGAGAAAATATAAATGGGCCCAAAGAGTGAGCACTGCTCTCCTCTTCAGAAAAGATGTTTTTAGGAAGAAGAGGTAGAAGATTCTTTTATATTTTTAACATATCAATAGATGAGTAAAAATCTGTGAGCAAATAAATTTTCCAAACCATATTGCAAGATGACAGGGGAAAAAAATCCAGAAACTAACACAGATTTAGAGATTTTTTGAGAAAAATATTATGATTCTGCACCAAGAGAAAAAAGCTTAGTGGTTTCCCAGTAAAGACATTTTAAATTCCACATTAACATGAGATATTTTTTACATTTAACTGGTAGACACATTTTTGTTTTTACTTTGATAGCCATAATAATTCATATAAGGTTATTCCCATGTAAGAGGTTTTAGTGTTTAAGAAAGACTATTGAATGCATCAGTATTTATGCTACAGCTGTGTCTAGAAAACAGCAGGTTTACAGAAAAGACTGCAAACAAGCCCCCTCTCATCCATCAGCTCCCTTCACCCCTGAATTCTCCATCACTCCCACTTCCCTCCCCTTTTCTCCCCATGCCTTATTTCCAGCTGTGGCAGCTGTTGTGAAACCAGTACTGGCAGAGTCTGACACCTGGTGGTAGCTCAGCAAGTCTCTGGCCTTATGTTCTGTGAGGTTTTTGATTTGATGAGCTTTATTTTATTTTTGAGGAGTGCTTGGAACCAACATTGATGTAAGGAACAATATTTTTACTAGAAGTTTGAAAGTAGGAAGTCGTAACAGTGCAAGGATATTAAGTATACAGCTGAATGTCACTCTGGGAAAAAATGCCAGGTAACTGCTCCCATGCTTACAGATGCGGACAAAATATCTTTAAATGCACTGCAAAAGACTTTAATCTTAACAAATTTAAAAATATCACCTATGCAGTTTTAATATTTCCTAAATCCACAGCTTTTGACCGTAAAATCCACAGTCTGTGAGCAGGAATCTCGGTGATTCTTCCTGTGTTCAGAGCATGGTATTTTAATGCTGTAGACCTCTTGACTGGAAACACCATGTTGTATTTTGGGAGTTTTCAAACCATTTCCTACCCTTGTCTGCAGCATCTATCTGCAGCAATTGTGATTACCAAACTTTTGGGGCAGACCTGCCTAGTTCCAGACACACAGCACGGTGTATTTACCTACCCACTGGTTTCCCATACAGTCCAGTATAGCAGCCATACATCATGCTCATTCACATCAGACTTTGAATTTGGTTATCTATGGATATATGTTACTCTCCATGGATACCAAGCCATTCTGCCTGCTAACACCCAAATTTAATCTGCGGCTCTGCTTTAAATTTATTTTTAAATACTGTAGAGAATTAGGACTTTAAATTTCTTGCTTTTGAAAATGCAAAGAGAACATAACTTATTATTGCCCTCAGTACAGCATAAGCTTATTTGTTCACAATTCCTTTAATTTCTAAGAGATTTTCAGTTTCCATTATTATTCATTGTCTCACCAGTTTTGTCTTTATTAGGCATTCATAAAAAATACTTCATTATCATCTGTAAAGCACAGTTCATTAGCATGGCTGCTTTGTGAAGACAATTGTTTCTTCATTAGCACCAGCTCCTCAGAAATTCAGGCCTTTGATGCTTGTTTAAATTACTTGTATCTTTTCATTTCTTCAGTTGTGTTTCTGAAAGATTTCTTTTTTTTTCCTACAGCTATTTACATTTATGAATAAATATCCTTGTGTAAGCCCTGTGCTTCTAATTTGTGATGTATTTTGCTTGCAACTACATTAGTTGTTCATACAAATTCATTGGCCAAGAGTTTATTCATAGGCTTCATCCTGCTTTTATGAGTGTTAATCTACTAACTCTCTTTATTCCTTTAGGCAGGAATGAAAACATTTGTCCCTGAGCATGCTCCAGAGAAGTAGGAATACTTTTGAAAGCCCCACACTTTCACTGCCTTTCACTTGGATAGTTGGCAACACCTGTATCAAGAACTACATACATATAGGTGGTGTGAGACACAGAGATTACATTTTATAAATCAAATCAAAAGACTGTAGAATGATTAAAAGTTTGGGTTTTTTTTGCTTGAGTGTCACCCTTCACATTGCTAGGGGGTGACCCCACACACTTTCCCTCCTAGGCCACTGCCCTTCCCACTGGGTCCTGGTGTCCATGTGCTCCTCCTACTTCATGGTCAATGGGAGCTGGAGATGACCTCTGGTGCCAAAGAGGATCCCCAGCATGATCTGCTGCACCACCAAAACACCCTGGCCCCAGCTCTGACCTGCCTCAGCCATGGTCTCCAACTTGCCAGCCACCTTTTATCTTAATAAACCATTTGAGCACAAATAGAACAAATATTGTTCTGATTGGGAATCCCTGATCTGACACTGATTGGAAACAGGTTCCTTTCAAGAGCTGCCAAACTCAGGAAAATAGCCTAAGAAATATTTCTGAGGTTTTTTTTGTTTCCAAGTTTTCTTTTTATTCCACCACTCTGTTGGTATTTTAAAAGATTTGTTTCTGAAATGGAGAACATTTCTTATGGGACAGATGGTTCAAAAATTTTAGAATTACATAAACCAGGGAGGACAGATTTGTTGAACCTTCTCTCTATATGCATCTCACATTTTATGAAGAATCTAGTCATAGTTACAGCTCCCCACACACACTCCTGAGTGTGAGATTGCTCCTCTTTTCTCTACTACACTGGTACACAAAATACACTCTTGAAGCCAAGGACAGCCAAGGCTGAAAGATGCTGCTTTTGTCCTTGGATTATTACAGATATTTAATATAAGGTAATATGCCCACACTCATTACAATGCAGCCAATCTCCACACAAACAGTTAAAAAGGAATACAAGCCTTCTACTGTCACCACAAACTCAGGCCAATGTAAAAAACCCAAAGCCAGCTGGCCAGCTTTCAAGAAGAGCTCACTTGCTGGATGGAAAGAGAGAAACCTTGTTGACATGGAAACCTGTAATTTCAATATATATCTATAATTAACAGATAAAATAGCAAGATGAGAGAGAGCTCAAAAAGCTGTGATAAACTACAATTGTGAGAGAATTTTTAATACTCAGATATTAGAGGTGAAAGTGTTAAAACAGCAACAAGGAAGCTGTTAAAGCAAATTGTTGTTCCAAGCAATTGTTAGAGGGCTCAATGGGAATGTGAGAAATGAAACAACAGTAATCCATGCTGGAGCATTTTTCTGCATTTGTGTTCTATTGCTGCTATAAAAAAAAAGTACCTTCTTGTGGATTTCATCTATGCATATTCCAATGAGAGCTGCTGTCCTAAAAATTTCAAATGGAATAGATGGCAGAAAGGGAAAGAGGGTGAAACATTCAGAGAGGTGCAGAGAAGCAAAAGATGTAGCCTTGATACAAATACAAAGGGTGCACATCCACAATCATATCTGATGACCCATGAAGACACTGAAATTCCAAACTGGGAATAATCCTTGGGATGACATCATAACAGCCCTTAGTCATCAGAAAAATCCATACCAGATGTGACCTGGCTTAGGTGGAGAGAATGAAACTTTCTGAACATTACTGTACATGGTAGTAAGAATTCTTCTATTCTGTATTATTTTTTCTCTTTCTTTGTCATTTTAAGGCTACCAAACCCCAAGTAATTGTACAGGATGGTTAGACACATGGTGAGCCTTATTAGTTCAGGTTTTTATATCAGCTCAGCAGTAGATCTTATTTCCTTTTAGAAGGAACTCTGAATAAGTATGTGGCCTGTTCATCAGCCCAAAAAGAGGGGCACAAATTACTAGAGCAAGTTAATATTTTCACATTAGAAGTGACAGGCACAGTCCCTCTAAAGAGAAAATATTTTTTACACTATTATCTTTGCTTAATATTTGCCCTTAAAATAATTGCTGTTATTGATTTCAGGTGTTCCAATAAAATATTTGGGCATGCATCATCCTTCACAGACAGAAAAGCACTGTTACAGGGAAGAGATCTAATTAACTTTTCCATGTCTGATCTGGAATAAGAAGTTGGAGTTCACAGCAGGCTTCATTTATGGTAGCAATATCTGTAGTGCAATGCCATTTTTATTTCTCCACTTGCCAAATCTGAGGAGAGATAGTGACAAAAAAATAATAGAGAAGAAAAGAAACCATTAATTTGTATGTAAATAAAGCAAGCTTAACAAAGACTAGCTGAAGTTACCACCGGCTGCACAGCTTTTTCACATAGAAGAAGTTGTAGACAAATGGGGGTGATGTGTTTGATGGTTATTAGTCTCCTTATTTTTGCAAAAGTCAATGCAAATTTGAGGCACTTTTAAAGTTGCAGGAATCATTTATTTTTTTCTCTCCATTATATGGATACTAGTGAGGCCCATGGCAGAAGAAAAGATATATGTTCAAGATCACTCTAAGTATAATAAACCCCAGGGGTTAAATGGCAAACTCTATTTTATTTTGCATCTTTTAATTTTTAACTATGCCTTTTTACTATTTTTGCTTTTCTCTTTTGTAAAATACAAAGGGCCAGAGGCTCCCTTACTGGAAAAATAAACTAAGTCCATTGTAACTGGATTGCTGATCTCTTCATCATTATTTTTATGGGCCTTGGGAAATTGCAAGGAGATAAAATTGTAGAAAAAAAAAAAATAACTGCCTTCCTTGCTCTCTGTGCAAATGCCGATCATCAGAAAAGAAAGTCATTATTTGCTGCATATCTTCTCTTCTTCCCCAGCTCATTACAGACCCCCAAGCTGTGAATCCCTGGGCCAAAACATAGACAACTGTCAGGTTTCTAAATGTGAAGGGTGTTTTTAATACAAGTCTTACATTAAGAGAATAAAACCTTGGGGCATAAATACATCTTTCCCTTTCATATCATTTAAGCTAGATGAATGCTCCTTAGTGTTCAGTAAATATAAATGTATTTTGCCCCAGAGCCAGAACCTGCTGCAAAGAAGTATTGTTCTGCTCAGGATGAAAACCTAGCATGGATTTCAAAGTCTTCCTTAGACAGATAGTCTGTGCAATTGGCAGAATTTATGAGAAGCCTGTTCACTTTTCTGCCTTGTCAAATGCAAGTTTTCTAATTGTCCAGCTTTAGATGCTGTTGTCACTTCAACTACAAGTTCCACATACTACATAAAGTTGTACTCCTTTCTTGGAATCTCTAGCTGGTCAGAGTGACCCCGAGATACATTAGAAAGTCTCTTTTCTCAGCCCAGCAGTCTAAGAAGGAGTCAGAACACTTAGTTTCTTGGTCTCAAGGTTGTTTATTGTATCTTATCTATAAAATTCTTTCTCCTGACCTGCCGAGGTCCACTCAGCAAGACAGTCCGAGGGACTCGGCCTGCCCTGGGGTGGCGGTATCTTTTTATATTGTATATGCAGTTTTTTATATAAAAACTGCATGTACAATATTTACAATTACTTTCCAATACCTATCACCTATGTTAGACAGTGAGTTTCCACTCTAAACCAATCTAAAAGTGCCAACATCACAGCAGAAGATGGAGGCCAAGAGGAAGAAGAAAGGCTGGACACGCCCAGATTCCTCCATTTTGCCTCCTGAACCCCCATTCTAAAAATGCCAAAATCTATTTTTTCACCCTGTGATAAATTCACTATCATTTACTTAAACTTTCGTCGCTTGTAATTCTTCATATAAGGTTGGTAATTGTTTTTTTCCAAGGGCTAAATCAAAGGCACAGGGGTCTTGGGCTCTGTACCAAGGTCTCTGAGCCCCCTGAATAGGGGCTCGAGCCCTCCAGGGCGGCCAGAGGAATTTCCTGGGTTCTGACACTCCTTGAGCTGGGTCGTGGAGGTGGTGATGGGAAGAGGAGGAGAAGAGCAGTGGTCTCATGCTCCATGCTGGGTTTATTACCCTCTCATTGTGGGCCTTCATCCCCTTGCTTAGGCATACTAACCAGCCTGAGCACCCAAAATGCCTCATTTCAGCTAAAGAAGTCAGAATCCCATGGGGCACATCCCAGGCTAAAACCTGAGACAGTAACAGCTTCTCCTGTGGTCATTAATACCTATTAATACCTATTAATATATCTTCAGTTAATGAATTCACTACTCATCGTGCCTTGGAAAATCAGGTGTTTTAAAGTGAATGTGGCAGCCATGGGCAAGCAGGAACAACGCTGCATGACTTCTGCAAGAAATGAACTGTATTCACACATCACAAGCACAAAGGTGATTGAATCCTGTATTCTGTGTTGCCTTCATCTCTTTTCCCACTAACATGACAGTACTTGGTCTATTATGCCATTGGGACTCCAACAACCGGTACAGGCATGGACAGTGAATAATGTCAGGGCCTGAACTGCAGTGCATGGCTCAGACCATCTCTCTTAGAGGCAAATGAAGTGAAATACCATGTCCCTTTTCTCATGTAGACAAATTATTCCTAATGAAGATGTTGAACTTCACTGTCTTTCAATAGGTACATCTGAAGCCACCCCACTGCCAATTACATGGGTCTGAAAGGGTGTATTGGGAAGTTTAGTGAGTTTAGTCAGATGGTGAAATGTGCTGAAACAAATTTTTAAAAATCCCTCTACTTCTTCAGGGCTAGGTTTTCTTTGTGTATGTTTCAATATAATAAATATCTCCGAAAAACATCCTTTGTATTTTTCCCTCTTATCAGAATCATTCCCTCTGGCCCTCACAGAAAACATATTTGGACCCTGATCACATTTTCTATCCCTTTTATACTGTTTCAGCTAGAAAAAGTGGGATTGTAGATGCCTTACGAGTTGGATTCTGCTTATTCTCACTAATTTCTGAGCCATATGACTGCATCACCTGTTGATCCTGGGGCACCCCATACCACAGTCCTATACCACAGTCCCTGGTGGGGGTGGCTTCCTCTTGGAAGCAACTCACTGCAGCAAGCCGTATGACAAGCAAAATGACTGAGCATACAAAACAGGACTATATCACCCAAGCACAGTTTCTGCTTAGGCAAATACATTAACTTCTTTCCCTGATCCATCCACTGCCATCCTTTCTGTCACAGGGTTTTTCCCCACGCATTTTTGCCTGTCATCCTGAGTGCATATCGACAGGCCCTGATGCCAATCTTTGCCTTTAGAATCAGATAGAAAGTAGTTTGCCTTGAAGAGGTTATCTAAAGAGCCTTTTTACTTGAATGTCCATCTTAGGAGCTGCTTCAGAATGGATTTTCCCACACAGGTTTGGAGTTTGATGAAATAATCTCTGAACTAATTAGCAGATAGACATTTCTTTTTGCCATTTGAATTATATTTCCATCTCCTTATTTTTTCCATGTAGCATTTCAGGATAATTGGTTTTACTTGTTTATTCGTTTGTCGTTATTCTAGTTTATTCAGAATTTTCAAAGTCCTATTTTTGTGTTGAGGAAATATTGATCAGGTGCAGATGTGGTCTATTTGTGAAACTGTCATTTATATTGGGTAGATGGAGAGGAAGAGAGGAAAAACAGTACTATTTGCCTTTTTTCTAGGAGGACAGGAGAGAGAGAATAAAGAAGGAGGAAGTTTCTGCACTAGCTGGGACTGGAAGTCATGGATTTAGGCATGAGTCATCCTAAACATGTGATAGTCATGTTTTGGCATTTTCTGTTTTTGACAAAAAATGTCAAAACTTTGCTATTCTAAGTCATCATGCAGAGTGACAAAGAAAGACTGTATTGAAAACTGCATTGAAAATTCAGTTATTTCTAGTTGTCACAGAGAGTGGTTGTGCAGAGGGCTAAGCTCCCAAATAACTGTGTGCCTCAGAGAACTGCTGCTTTTCTGTGAAAATCCCAAACCAGAAAAGTGCAGCAAAGGCAGCTAAGGAAAAAAGTGTTTGCTAATGGTACAAAGCCAAGTGCTGTGGCCCTTTTAGGAAGCACATAGACAAAATTTGCAGCTCATTGTTCCTAACAGGATTGTATATGCATGTTTTGTACATTTATCCCAGAACATATAGTGAAATGGGCTTGGTGCTTTGCTCATCTGCATCAGTTTATGATGTGAAGAATCAGAAAGGCACTCCAGCAGATGGGTCTAAACGTGCCCATGCCAGAAAATCAACATGTGAAATAAGTTTGAATAAAACAAGTAGATAATTTGAAGGCCAATACAAGCCTCTTGGTATCCCCTGCTCGATTACTTTTGAAAGTTAAAGCTGCTGCTAAGATGTGCTCTGTTTAAGGCACCTCATGCAATTCAACCAATTCCAGCACTTGCAAGGTTTTCTGCAGCACAGAGGGATCTTGTCAATAAACTTCTCAGCTAAACTATGTTTCTAACTTCAGTGGTGTTCAGTTAATTCAGTCACACAACATCTGTGTAACAGGAAATTTAGTCAACTTCTAGCAATTGCTGGATGTTGTTTTGGGTTTTGTCTTGGCCTTTTATGTCTACCTCTGGTTTCCAGAAAGTATGAGCCTTGATGAGAAAAAATGTTAAAAATTTACCTTAAGAGAGAGTTTAAGTACCATGTGGGTTCTCTGAAGAATCTAAAACCATCTAAAGTGACAACCATGAAGATTATCACTTAGAAATGAATAAACAACATACCCCAGCTACAGAAAATATATTTTAGCTGTGACAATTTTGTCTTCCTTTTTTTTTACAAAAAGACAAGTGTTATTTCACAATTTTCTATTATAAAAATGTTTCTTATCCCCAAAAACCCTTTAACTTAGCTGTACATTGTGCTTGAAGGAAACATATGCATATATTTGTATAATTTCAGCTGATTATACTAAGATCTTGATTTCATTGCAGGGGGTTGGTTAGAATTAGATGATTTTTAAAAGCCCCTTCCAATTCAAACTGTTCTATGAGTCTGGATAGTCTTCTTTTCTTTTTTTTTTTTCTTTTATTCTTTTTTTTTTTAAGGAAGATTTTTATCTGGAAATACAAAAAAGCTGGAACTACCATTGGCTCCCTTTTGCTGTAACTGTAAAGTTTGTGCTTGGACACCATGTCACAAGTCTGAAGGTTTTCAGGAGAGAGGAAAAGCATATTCTTTTGGCATCGGTGGCAATACCTATAAATCATGCGTCATATCTGATTTTAATAAAAGAATTTCATTACCAGTTTATTCTTTTAAGGCACCATTAATTTTTTTCCCTGTGAATTGCCTATTGCTCATGTTAAGTCATTACATTTTTCAGAAAAATCTATTTATAAGTACTCATGAACCAAACTAATTGAAACATAATTAAAAAGAGACTAGAATCTTAAATAAATCACAGATATTTTCTTCATGGATTAAACACATGAAACAGGCAATGCTTCTTACAGAACTCTTCCAAATAGTCCTTTATTACCATTTTACCCTGGACATTGACTCCTGAAGCCATGTCATCCTCTGAGGAAAAGTAGTATTTCAGTTCTGCTTGGAGGCAAGAGGAGAGTCCCTCTCTACTGCAGTTGGTGCTGGCCCCTGGCCACTGGGGAGGTCTCTGCAGCCCCTTGCCAGCCTCGGGCAGTTCCAGTGGGGCCTTTGGCCGGGCACTGGCTCACACAAGTCACACAAGTGTACAATTTTAGCATGCAATGTTAAAAGCCTCCCACCCTTGGTTTTCATCTGGTAGTCATCTGCTTCGAACAATTTGAAATGGCAGAGTTCCTTGAGATGGACTGGGGATCAGAGAACTCCTGGAGCCCTGGGACAGGCTCTGTGCCATGGTGGCACAGGGTCGGCTCCCGGTGGCACGCTGGGGCTGGCACAGCCCGCAGGAGGAGCAGTGATTTAGGGACACGATGCTGGGAGTGACTGATTCCCAGACATGAAGGCTGGGAAAGTCCCTCCCTGCAGACACAGTCCTGGGATGGTGCTGTGCAGGATCCTGCTCTCCTCACAGGCTTCTTGGACTGTGCAGCCCCACTTTCCTGCTGCCATTCCAAGCACAGTCCTGCCAAGGTCTGTCTGCCCATTGCTTTGGCAGTGCAAGGACTGGTATTTAGTATTGTCTAGAATAAACACAAAAAATACATAGTACTTAGTAAGAAATATAAAATTTTAGATAATTAATATGCTAACTGATTATTATTTTTACAGAATATATTAACTAATAAATGTAGTATTTTCAGCATTTTTCTTTATTTGTTGCATTTCCCAATATTTTAATTTCCTGTGCATATTGCCTGAACACTTAAATATTTCAAACAGGGCTAGCTTTTTTAAACCAGCTAGTACCAAAGCCCATCTGTATCTTCCTCAACCAGCTGCTTTTCAGGGATGCTGAGCAGTGATAGCACCCATTAACTTCAGGTCTAAATGTGTTGGTACTCTTCAACATGTTGTGTGTATCTCTCAAATGTCTGTAGAGAAAAACCTTTCCACAAATGACATGGTGATGCTGCCTTACTAGCTGCTTACTCCAGAGCTGGCACTGAGTCCCCAGACACCAGATCTGCTGCTGCTGCAGCCCTGCCCCTGTAGAACAGTTGTGTGAAGATTACATGGGGCACTGTGCAGGAGCTGGAGAGTGACATGGTCATAGCCTCACCTCACTCTAGTGTAAGTGAATTTCTTAACCATGTCCCATCTGAGGCTTGCATGAGTAAGCTCAAAAAGGCAGAAATAATTGTAGCATGTGTTCAAAATGCCTCTGTCATCTAGAATACCCTGTATCTCCAGCTGCTCTATTATTTTGTGCTCCTTATAAACTTGAACAATATTGTGACTTTCCTTTCCACTTCAGATTGTCCCTGCTCAGCAGCACAGCTCCTCTGTAGAGCTGCATGTGCTGCACCCCTTCCCCAGCACACAGCATGGGGTGCTCCTGGCAGAAGCTCAGGCACAACAGGGACAGTGGAGACCAGATGAAGGCAGCTGAAACCCTATCAAACACCAGTACTTACCAATTGAAAATGAGGAGGTACTTGCAGGTAGGCAGGCAGGAAAGGCTTAGAGACAGAACTTGAGCCTGTGTGTTCTCAGGATCCTCAAACCATTAGAAGCTAGTCAGTCTATGATGTCACTGTACAGAGGCCTTAGGAACATAGCCCATTTTTAGAATCCCTGTGGGAAAAAAGCCCTGCAAGCTTTAGAGGAGGATATTATTTCTTGAATACGTTTGAGAACTTGAAAAATGAGCAGATAGACCAAATAATCTCTTCACTTTGACAAAGCAACCTCTTATTTTCCTGTGATGCCTTGGAATTGTTTCACAGCACAGACAACATCCTTAAAAAACTTCAGATGCAAGTCACCCTGTGACTGAGAGGAAGATCACACTTGCACTTTGCATCAGCAAGCTTATCAGTGGAGCAATATTCAGGCAATGGGGTGGATTGGGGGATTTGAAGTGCAGAAGTACCACTATTTTAACATTTCAGTTGCTCAGAATAGATGTCAACAATGCATGTTCAGCTTTTCATTCTGAGCTCATTCAGAGCATGCAGTAACTGAAAAATAAAATCTTCCACTGTGAAAGACATACCCTTTTAAATGCTGAATTAGAAGCCGGCAATAGCAACATTAGCAGATGTTTGATTTGGGGTTTTTAAAATTCCATTCTATCTTCTATCTCATTAATTTGCTACCTGAAAAAATGTCAAAATGAAATTTTCTGGACTGGAAAACCTCCACCCTTTGCAGTACTAAATGGTAGCAATGAAATATCTTCTTCAGTGGAATAATATTCTCTTACATATTATATAAGCACAAATGGCATTCTAAAGGCTTAATGAGGATGAGGACAAGCACATGAAAATCAAAATATCATTCAATCATTAGTTATTTAACAAACATAGGCATATATCTCAATGGCTTCAGTGAAATAATTTGAATGTATATTAATATAGACATTAAAATTGGAATCTAAATTTTCTGTTAGTCATTTATTTGGGCTTTTTTATCCGGATTTGCCTTCATTATACTAAGTAAATTACAACCAGAAATTCACACATCAATAGCATTGCATAAAAATTACAAAAGCCAATGTACTGCATCTAAATTGGTAGTGGCATTGGAACAACCAAATAACATTATAATACACATTCACATTTAATTCTTCCTTTTTAGAAGAGTAGAAAAGCAGAGCAGGATGATCTTTTGTGAAACGTGCTACTGATATCAGACACATCTGGCTTCTGGCTGACCTCAACATTACATCCTGTCCTAGAGGGTTGTACCTTTTTTGGGTAAAAATGTGGGGGTTTTTTCACTTGGGATTTATCATCTGTTAGAAGATGGTAACAGTTAAGAAGGATATTCTCTACGAAATTTTTTCTTGCCTTAGCATAAGAGGCCAGCATGACATTTTGTGAGAGGAATTATATTGCTTTTTCACATTATTGAAAAATCACCTTACTCCATCAAATTAGGTGGTTTTTATTTATTCCCATTTAAAAAAAATCCATGCTGCAGGATATCCTGTGAGTTCCCTAAATGCCATTGACAAGAATTTAAAAGCAGAATTAAAAAGATTCGTCAAAAAAACCCCAAAAACATCAACACCAGAACTTTTCATACCTGTTCAAACTTTCTGCTAGATTAGTTCCTCTTTCTTAGGCATGCTTTGATCTTTCTCTGCATTAGTCCACCAAACTGCCCAATAATTTCTGAGCATGTTTTGCTTTCTCTCTGTCTTATAAGATAATAATTTAGAATTATTCAAGGAAAAAGAGGTCTTTGCTCTGTTAGCAGAATATGAGCCTGTTGAGGTACTCAGTCACAATAAAAAGGGATGCTGTCAAGGCCTCAGGCATGTCTTGCATGACTGGTTAAATTCACTTTTTGGTTTTGCAGCCTCCAAACTTCCTCCAGCTCTTCAGACAATGATAATCATTCTGACACATGATTTCAAGAACTTGCTTTTTACCTTGATCAAAAGAGAATTCCAGGTTAAATGTGATTTTTTAATCTACTTAAATCTGTCTTCTAAACTGGCATTGGTATTGTTTATCATATCAAGGTAGGCTCTCTGGGTGGGATTCAGTTGCCAGGTGGATGTCTAGTGCCATTTTAGATACTTTAGGGGTTTACACCTAGCTGTTGTTCTAAACATTTTGAGTTTTGCTGTCATGACTGCTATTTGGTAGCTGAACCTACACCAATAGTCTGTATTTAGATACCTGAATGATTCGTTCTGTCCTTTCCTCTAACATCATCTTCAGAGATGTTTGAACATCACTGTGAAGCTATTTTAACCCTGTATCTTTGTATGGCTGTTCTCTTTCTTCACTGTTCAGTATTGATCCACTTTCAGCATGCCTCACTGTGAAGGGTAAAAACCTGGTTAGAGTTCTCAGTGGAACTCTAACTGGAGAATGGTTACAATTTCCCTCCCTTATAAAATATATTCTTCTTAACAATATTAAAGCACCAGATGCCTTTCATTAAATAAATGATTTATTATTAAACACCATAAAATCTATATAAAATAACTTTTTATGTAAGAAGCTTGAAAGAATCATACTTAACCATCTACCTAAATATATGATGAGTATTTCTATAAGTTTCTACAGAAATTTATTTTCTGAAACCTCAATTATTCCATCAAATTACATCTCCTGCTTCTAGAGAAACATCACCTAAAATGTAGAAATCAAAGACAGTGGCTTATTTTATATTGCAATTTTTTCCAGGTTGCAATTTTAAAAATAAATTCCTAAAATTTATAACAACTGAGAACCACAGCAACATCATCAAACAATATTCAGATAACCTCATGGCTGCAAGATCAGCTTTATTTAACAATATTCAGATAACCTCATGGCCGCAAGATCAGCTTTATTTAACAGCATTTTTCCACAACAGCAGATGAATTTTATTTTAAATGAAGAATGGATAGACATTACACAGCATAGAGTGGCAGAAGAGAACAATGTAACTATTTGCATACCTCTACTTTCTAGTTGTGAAGAATTATTTTCGAAGTTAAATTCAACATCTGTAAGTAAGGCTATTTTCTCCAGTAATTGGGGTTAGAATGGACCCTGCAGACAGAAATTAAATCAAGCTGCTGTTTTGCTACAGCCAAAGACACAAACAGCATGAATTGGAACGTGCAGGAATTTGGCATTACCTCCAGACTCAAAGAAAATTGAGTGTTTGCATTTCTAGAAATGCATAAATCATCTTGCAACACCTGCATGAAAGTGAATGCATGTTTAAATGCTCACCAATATTTATGATGTATCATCATCTATAACAAACTATTTTCACAATTTGTACTTTCCAAAAATAACTTAAACATTTTCTTACATATTCCTGCCCAAAATAATCTATAAGATCCTTGCATGTTTTCAATATATCTAGATTAAATCACCATTTGTCCATACATATAGAAAAATTCAGATCAAGCTTCAGTATAGACTAGGTAGTAAGTAAGTTTTATGTGGTGTTGACCCATCAATATATATTCATAATTCAAAGTGATAATTCTGTGGTTTTGTTATGGGAAAAAAATTTAAAAGTTGAAGTTGTAAGCAGAAAAAAATATTGTTAAACAGAAATGTAATTTAGTATAAGAACATACATTGAAAGAAGAAAGAAAATGTAGTTTCTAGGCTCATATCCAAAAGGCACCATAAACACATAAGTAGAGTGAGACTATACATATGCTGGCAACTATACATATGTTTTAACACCTTGTCTAATTGGCAACCTCCATTATTTAATGCTCACACCTTCAAAATGGCATCTCTGCAGCTACAAAATCCATTCACTCATTTGTGTTGCAATAGCACATAATGCAAATTTATAGTCACATGTGACTTTGTGAGGGTATTGATCACCTCCCTAATTAGCTGCATCTATGCTCTGCAGAATAAGGATCAAATATAAATAAATATGTATATAGAGAGAGCAAAGTAGTCAGGTAATTTCTCTCTTTCACCCACTCACCCATCTTTTAGACGGAGATGAGGATAGTGAGGTGATGATGAGCACAAACCTGAGTTTGTGTTTGAACACAAACACTTGCCCTGAGGATTTACAAACTCAACAGTGGAACAACAGGCAGTGAGTAGGACAGAAGCCACTGGTCAACAAAATACATTCAGTACTGCAAAACAGTGAAACTGCTATTTCTTATGCAAAATTCTAGAGGAACTCCCACATACCCATTTCATTGAATCACAGAATCACAGAATGAATCATAGAATTTTAAAGGGTAGCAAATGGCCTTGAAGATCACCCAGCCCCAGCACTCCCTGCCATAGACAGGGACACCCCCCACCAGACCAGGCTGCTCAAGGCTTTTTCCAACCTGGCTTTCAACAGTGACAGGATTGGGGCACCCACATCTCTGGGCAACCTGTTCCCAGCGGGGTGTCTGATCACCCTCAAAGTAAAACATTTCTTCCTAAAACAAACCTAAACTTCCTCTCTTTCAATTTGAACCCAATACTCCTTGTCCTTTCACTCCAGTTCCAAACAGAGAGTCATTCCACAGCAACCCTGTAAGCCCCCTTCAGATACTGGAAGGTGCTGTGAGGTTCCCACACAACCTTTTCTTCTCCAGGCTGAACAGACACAACTTACTCAGCCTGTCTTCATAGGGGAGCTGCTCCAGTGTTCTAATCAGCTTTGTGGCCCTCCTTTGGACTTGCTCCAAGAGCTCCATGTCCTTCTTATGTTGGGGACACCAGAACTGCATGCAGTACTCCAAGTGGAGCTTCACAAGAAGACCTGGTCTCTCCTTCAAAGCAATGCTTCAGATATTGGCTCAAAATAGATTAAGTTCAGCAAAACATCACATCTGTCGTGTAGTGGTGGCTCATAGAGGTGAAAATATTCCCTTTTCTTTATTGTAAAGTCATATTCAACATATGAGGGAAGCATGGAAGAATCAGAGAGGAGAGCAACAGAGAAAATCAGTGAGCCATGAGGAAGAGAAGACAAGCTATGAGAGAAACGGAAGAGGCCTCACTCCAGATCAGGCATGGGGTTTGGGGATCCTTACTGACAAGGAGGCAGGCAGCATTTTTAAAATTAGATTTTTGCCATAATCCCCTGAAAATTAATTATAACTACCCAATTATGGTGGGATTGAGCTAAACACATCTGTCTACAGTGAGAATGACAGTGTGTGACAGAATCTCATCCTTAACTCTGTTGACTGTGTTGGTCTTCCCAGTTACAGCCATCGTCAAGGCAGCTGATTCAAAGTAGAAGTCTGTGTCCCAGCTCCACATTTAGTCAGATGACTGCCAAACCTGACTCCACTGGATCCAGATCATTTTTGAGGTTCAGTAGTAAAACAAGTCAGGGAGAAATCTGCAGTTAAAAATACAGTCAGAACATTTCAGCAGGAAACAGAAGACAGTCTTAGCTGTCTGCACAGAATGAAGATGCCCAAGTACATAGGAACTTTTGGAGGCCACAGAACATCTTGCACTAATCCATACACTACATTTAATGAGTTGTAACATGCTAAATAAACACAATGTACTTTTCAAACTTGAATAATATTAGAAATAAATTTAGATTTTTCTCCTGAACACTCATTGTCTGGGTGCTTTAAGTACATTTCTTAAATTTAGACTTTGACATAGATATTTGTGTTTATCAAGTGATTTCAAGAATAGCATTAGTGCAGAGAAAAGAAGTATCTTCATGATAACCTAAATATCAGAGTCATAATCTTTTCTCCTTCTGCTCCAACTTCTGGTCAGTTTGGGGAGTGATTCACTTTAAGTCGAGATGTTGCCTCATGCTGAAATCTTACCATCTTTTACTCACATTGAATCAGTTAACTCCTGCTCCTATGGGAGACATATGTTCCCTCTGCCTTTGGGTTTCACACTTGCAGGGTTTCTGGCTGCTTGTTTCTTTTCCAACATAAAAAAAAAAAGAAGTAGCATTTCAGTTTAACTGTGAGTTGCAATATTATTCCAAGATCTCAGAATCATTAAAACATTAATAGAATTGTTACAGAAAATGATGTGGAAGGAAAAGGACAAGACAGATTTGTAGCAAGGCACAAAATTGCTGAATTTTAATTCAGGATATAAAAAAACCCTCTTAGATAGGAACTCATTAAACAAGTCTCAGCAGACAAGAAGAATATGTGGATATATATGGATATAGAAGGTTATATCTGTTCTGAGACAAACTGAATAAAATCTTCCATGGTCACAGGTACTCTTTGATTTCTCCTATCATCCAAAAATAGTGATTTTAACACTATTGGTTTAAAAGTATCACCAAAACATCAGATGAAGAAGTAGATCAGTTGTTAAGAAGTGACAATATTTCTCAAAGATTGAAAAGTAATGCGATTTAAATAGTCTTCATACACTTTGTATTTCAAAACTTCAGAATACAGGCAGAAAACTCTGTCTCCGGTTTTGCCATGTTTTATTACTGTCTGATGCTCAGGTAGCAAAAAGGGAGACTGTAACGTAAATAAACAGATAGCTAAACTCCTATTATGTGCCCCAAAACACAGTGATTCTTCTCTCCCTCTTTCCTCCTCTAATGTTATCATTACTATTTTATTAGATGGAAAGAATCCCTCAATTCAGAATACACAGAATTGTATCTTTATCTACTTGTCATTATCCTTTCTTGTTATCTTTTCTTAAAGGAAGTAGAATTTTTCTAAATTAATAAAATTAATAAATTAATAAAACTAATCATAAATGTTTAAAATATTTTTTCTTAGTCTGATTTCATATTTATATACCCATGTTAGAAGCTCTTTATTAATCCTTTGGTAGTATAACCATGGGTATTTTTTTCCCTGCAGTATTATGTCTTTGAACATGAAGAAACTGTTAGTCCCCCTGTTAATTTTTCATTTTCCACATTAATTAAAAACTTGTCCAGATGGCACTGCACAAATATCTTCCATGCAGATTTCTGGCTTTGAAATGCAGCTACCCACCTCAAAAAACATCATTTCCGTCTGTTTGGGAAAATAGCTCTCCATGCTTCATTTTATGTATAATATTGTGTGGGGGAGAATGTGTCACTTGGAGTAAAAGGAGTGGAAATTCATTTCCAAATCTCCCACTCTCCATGAAAAACTCCTCATAGCTATCTGTGAGTACCTTTGTGTGTATACATGCACGGATGCCTCAGAAGATCAACCAAAGAACTCCTATTACCTCACTATAATGTGTACATATAATTCTCAGCCAGGTGGTTAATAAGACCAGAAACCAGTAGCATCGATGTATTTGACATCTCTTGAAGCAAATGATTAAACCAAGCTTAATCCCCACCCAAGAAGTGCCAGAAAACCACATGCCCTCATTAGGTCTGACCTACCCAATCATGAGGACTCTGAGAAAATGTACAATTAAATCTTTATTCACGGAAAGACAAAACAGTAATACATTTAGCACGCAGTAAGAACAAATCCTCCTTCCTTGCTCATCCACCACCAGATGCCCGCTGTCCAGGAGAAGCTCTCCATCTGCAGGGATCTCTTTGCACCCACAAGCTGCCTGCTCAGCCTGAACAGGGACTGCCCTGATCAACCCCAAGGGGTGCCTGGATTGCTACAGTCCTTTTCTAGGCTCCTCCACACCAACACTGCTGTTCTGATTCCATTCAAGGAGGTTTCACACCAAGGCATTTCTCACCAGACACTCAGCCACATGTCCCTGTCTCACACTGAAATAAACCCCATTGCAATGAAGAGAGCTTTCAGGGCTCTGTAATGGAGACCTGTTTGCTCAGGAACCAGGTCTTTGCCACAAATAAAAAATGATCTTCGTCTTTTCAAGAGCCAACCTTCCTGAAAAACCCAGCCTGTCTGTGGTGGCTCCCCAGACACTGCCAGAGGAACACTTGGTAATTAGCCAATATGAACTAAGGTCTCTTATCGTTTTGCTTTCTTCTTTTCACCAACTGGGGGATAGAGACATCTTTGTTTTCCTGAATGGATGACAGATAGATGTGTGTATGTATTTATTACAAAAAAAATTGATTTCCCATAAATAATGTATTAGGAGCTCTTCAACTGCTCAAGTAAGTGCCTGCCTTTTTTTCATACTGCGCCCGCAGTCCTGCCTGCATGTTGCAGATTTTACAATCATTGCAGTTCTGTTGCATGCATAACATAGTAACCAGATAAAAATGACTCTGATGTGTCAAGAACAGAAAAGTGTAAAACATTTTCTTTAGCAGCATGTGACTCTCTAAGATTTCTGTTTGTGAAGGAGCCAACACTGTGTGCTGTCACCATTTGAATATATGGCTTCAAAACCCACTGCAATTAAAAGCTTTCAGAGAGCTGGTTTAATATAGAGCATGACATCATATTTCCTTCCATGCCTCCTAACTAAAATAAAACCAAAACCATGAGGTCAGGGTTTATTTTTCACTATTGATTCCAGATACCTCTCTTAAGCTCAGCCTTAAGAAGAATGTTCCTCCTTCTTCCAAGGCAATCAAAGGAGGACAACAAGTAGAACCTCCTTAGGAATCTGAACAGTACCTACATGACAAGAAAAAGAATGTTAAAAGCCTTAACCATATCTGATGAATTAAATGTTTATTGCTCTGTGGGTGTTTGGTCTGCAATGCCTGCCCCGGACATCAATAGAGGTCTTGTTTAAAAACCTCTAGTTGCATTCTCAAAATTCAGGGGACAGGCTGGACTTCAAAGGTTTGACTGTTTAAAAAGATCAAATATTTTTCCTTCCAGTTTCAGTCTGATCACACTCACTTGGAAAGTAAACAGGATCAAATCACTGGATGTCAGGGAGGAAAATACATAGATGATCTAGCTCATTCATGTGGCCCTGTAGAAATATTGCTTCTTGCAGAATATTTTGCAGCACTCCGTTCACTGTTTTTCAGTATTGTAGAAGAAATGTTGCCTTTGGAAGAGTCTGGCAGACCTGTCACGGCCTGTATTACTGTGATTAGTTGTACCTTTCCCATTTGGTTTATCTACCCCAGGTTTTAGTGTGTTATATTCCACCAAGTTTTTTACAACTCCTTGCAGACACTGTTCTAGAAGGAACCTCAACATTATTAGATGAGGAAGGACAGTAAGAAATCCTGGCCTGTTTAAAGCTGATTGCAAAAATGCTGTAGTGATTGTGATGGGGCCAAGACTAGACACATGGGGAAGGCTTTCCTCTACACATAAATTCAGCATGATAGTCAGCTTAAGGGACTGTGGAAAAGAGGAAGAGAAGGAGGAGAGCTCTGCCTTGAACTCTCTCAAATATGGGCTGCTATGGCTGCTAATTTAGCCACAAATATCACCACCAGCAATCTGCATGGACCTTAGCTCTGCTTCAAAACCCCACTGATACACCTTCCTGGCATATCTCTGATGCTATGATTTATGAGCTTAAAATAGTTCTACATCTCTCTTCCGTCATACCAGTGGTTCTCCCCTTAGGTATGAAGAAAAGAACTGGGTTCTCTCCAAAGTCACTGCTTACATTTTGCTGTTGTCTATAACAGGCAAAATGAGGAACAAAGCTCAAGGCCCAGTTCTTTCATCTTAATTTTGGTGCCTTGATTTTGGTTCTCTGTTGCCTGGATTGTAACAAATTACACAAGTTTCCCATGTTTCAGCTTCTTTGCCTTTAAAATGGGAATACTGATTTCAGTTTTTTAATGTACTTTATAGTATGTGGACATAAAGCACTACCAAGAGAAGAAGGTTTTGCTATTTTTTTACCTTTAGTCTTTTTGATAGAGGAAAATTCCATAAATTATCAGCATTACTTCTCTAATGTGAACACATCTTTGATATTTCTGTTGAAGAAACTCTTTAACGCATGCTGATAATATAAAATCCCTGCGTACTATTCCTGATAATTTCTATAAAACCTCATTCTGTCACCAGCAATATATATATTACTGAAGACTGTGTGTCCTTGCCTTGTCAGAAACTGCAGCCTTCACTTTCTTCTTTCACCCATAGTTTTATGTGTACTGCAACAGCTAAGAGTAATTTTTGTTTCCAGATTCAGATAACTGCCCCCCCCCCCCACACACCCCTTTATGGGTCAAGCTATTATTTCCTCATATTATGCTGCAGTCCCCTTTTATTTCTGCACTATTCTCTATCCTTTAAATCCCGTGCTTAAAATCTCCTTGGTGATTTATTTCTCTCCTAAGCAGCCTCTGATTTTCACCTGGGCTTCCCTCCAGGGCAGACTATTATCTCACTTTCCCTTTACATTCCTTCGTTCTATAATTAGTATTTTTAGGTCTTTCTGTACCGAATAACAGGTGGACTAAATTTCCCAGATCTAATGTGTGATTACTCTAGGTGAGTCTGTCTTTCCATGCAAGTGTGCAGGAAAGGGAGGAGAACAACCATCCAGGAAAACACCTGAGAAAGGCAATGACAGTAGTCAATCATGTGCATGACACCTGGCACTCAGCAGCCACAGAGGGTTCAGGGCTGTAGTCTTCAATTTGTGGGCTGACCTAGGGAGAAACGTGCCCTTTATGTCTCAGGTATGACCACAGTGGGAAATAAATGGTAACTTTGGTTCTCACAACATGGTGACAGCACAGTGCTGGTAATTCCCCACCAGCGGGCAGAAGAAACCTGTGGGGACATGTGGCAATCCCAAGGTCACAGCAAGGAGGAGCTGTTTGGGCTCTGTAAAGGCTCCTTCAGATCACACAGCTCAGTGCTCAGCATTCTGGGGGCACACAGGGAGGCAGAAGGTGTCTCCTGCACCCCAGTGTCCAAAGCTTAGGCACTCTCAGTGGCATCCAGGTACCTGGCACTCAGCAGTCAGTCTGCTCTGGGCACAGCAGGGCCAGCTTGGGGACCCTGAGCCCAGACTGCTGAGACAGAGCTGTGAGAGTCAGCAGGACTCTAGAACAATCAAGCCAAGGATAGGCCTATTAACACAGGTGCTCAGGTGCTGGGGGATTCAGAAGGGAAAATGGCTGAGTATGAGCTCCTGAAGGGGGAAAGCAGGGAAGCTTGTCAGGATCAACAGTAAAACCTGTGGAAGTGGGGTTGGTCAGGTTGTCTTGAGTCACATAGCAGGAGGGAAACAGCAGCCCTGGGACATCCAGACCCAGCCCTTAATGGCCAGTAAAGGCTCCACAGGTGCTGTGCCAGGGAGCAGACCTTAGCCTGACAGCTCAATAATTCCTACTGTCCTGCACTAGTTCCTGAGTGGGGCTACAACTACTGTGTTTTCCAAGTGGTCAACAAGCCCTTTACTCCTCCAGATGATCCTTTGCTCTGAGACCAAGACCGAGTTTTTTTGCTCATCCTCAGGAGCTCTATTTACCCAAACCATGATTTCACAGTTCAGACAATTTATCAAGGATTTAATCTACTTGTAGCAATTCTGGAACATCATATCACACATCTGTGGTTTCTTGTATCTCTGTAAAATTATTTACTTATTGTGTCTTTTATTAATGCACAATGGATGTGCATTAGTGAATCAACCGAAGCAGAATTAAACTGCTTTCCTGTCTACTTTTGCTTTATTAATCAGTGACAGTTATTGATCTGTGACAGTAATGTGTTTTAAACACACAGAAATGGTGAATTTTTACTTTTTTAAATTTTTTTTTATTTTTTTTTATCTTCCTTCACCTCTATTACCTTTGTTATTTTTCATAGACCAGTACACAGGTCCATGTATTTCTCTAATAGGTATTAAATTTTTCTGCAGCCCCGTGTTATTGATTCCCTAGCCAATTTACTTTACTCAAAAGTATGATCTATTCAAGTGGAAATGGGAAGTTTATGCAATACTCTCTCTAGACTTCTCTGAATGTACTATTCTCTGAGCCACACTGGCTGGTGTGCCCCTTTATTTTAGAAGCTCTGCAGTCTTGCAACACTTGCACAAGGACCACTGGCAACCCAAGGTCCTGTGGCTGTGCAAGGCAATGAATTGAAGATTCTGTGAAAATGAGATCATTGAAGAACTCTGTATACATGTTAAAAGACAGAGAGGGAAAAAAGAATAAAAATGTTTGGAGGAATGCTTCACTGAGGATCCCATATAACACTGGAAAACTCCCTGAACTGGTGATAGGAAGTAAAATATCCTCTATCACACCATGATGGGATGTACCATTCAGAAAACTTGCTCCAGTTTTGCCTGGTTCCTCTAAAACCCTCAGGTCTGGTCAGGCCCTCAGTGAGGCTTCAAACAGAAAGTGTGAAACAACCTTTAGTTCCTCACAAGCCTCCTTACAGTTTTATGGTGGCCATAGGTTACTGAGAATGGGAAAAAACCATGTACACCTAGTTCACATGTTCATTTATAGTTGGGCCAACTTGAAGAGAGCTTACAAGATGCTCCAGAGCATGGTTTAAATTTAATTGCACATATCTCAACTGAGACACCTTTATCGGCCGACTGTCAGATTCCATATTATCACTGTGCTGCTACCATAGCCCTGCTCAGTGTCTGAAAGGGCTGTATTATGTGGTAAGCTAGAGCAGAGAGAACAAGGCTCATCCACTCTGACAGTCTACTCCAGTCTTTTATTCCTGTCCCATTGTGTGTCCATCACTCTGGTTTTTAGCTCTACATAGCCACTTTCTTCCTGTGACAAATATTCTTACTCCCGCCCTTACTTGATTAATCTTTTCACCAGCTGTACTTGTGTTTGCAGAGTACACGTTGCTATGCATTCATTTCACCACCTCCACACCTCACAGCATTGGCAACAATCACATTTGCTACAAGAAAATGCTGTTAACTCCTTGTATCCAAAGTTAAAGAAATGAAATGTCAGTAATACGAATGGTGACTAGACAGTGATTTCGCTCTAAGAGTGAGTGAACTCTACTAGGAAAAGGAGACATAGCACCACATGGGAAGGCACATAAGAATAGACAACACTTGGCTTGACAGAGTTGTGGTTCCTCTGTTTGCTCCATAGTTTGTGGGACTACAATTATCAGCAACAAATTAATACACTTGCCCAACACACACTGGCACAAAACGGGGAGGAGAGTGGGCGGTAGCACAGCAAGATGTTTGTGTGGTTAAATAACAAGTAACTAAGGCTCTAGTGAGTGCTCAAGAGTACATGGTGTAGCTCCTGGGTTTTGAAGGAATGACACCATTTGTTGTGTGCAGACAATTTCCTGCCTTTGTATCAGTTGTCAGAAAGACAATACCCACCCAAGGACTTGGTAGGCTGCGCCAGGGCCCAGGAAAGGTGTTTTCATTCTTCCAGGCTGCCCTGCCAGGGCTGAGTACCATATTTTTTCCTGTGAGTCATTAATTAAGATTTGTCTATCAGATGCAGCAGGTGCAGCTTGCAGTGTCAGTGCCCAACATCTGTATGTTCCTATCCTGCAAATTCCCAAATGAAAATGTACAATAGACTTAAAGACAGTTTGTTTTCTGTCTTTACTTTTACTTGAAACTATTTGAACAATTTTTTGTTCAGGCTTTTTTGTTTCTTTGATTAGGTTTTATTTGTTCCTTTATATTTATCTCAAAGAGGGCATTGTTATTAAAAAGCTCCAAGGACAGCCTGCAACATTTTCCCAAATCCATAACTTTCTCCTTACAATTTTTCTTCAAAGGGTGAATAATATACTATTTAATGCATTGAAACTGCACTTTGCTAATGGAAACACTGCCTGGAGATGCTTTGAAAATATATCCAAAGAACCCCAGAGCGCTGAGCACTCTGTGTGATGGGCACTGTGAGTGCCCTACTGTTACCATATCCTGGCAAGTAATTTTGACATGGGAGTTACTACCACTAAGATTTGAACCTTCTGTACTGGGTGTTATGGGTCTCAGCAGGGTCTGTCTTCAAAACTGATTTGACTGCTTAACGCATTGCTTCAGAACTGGCAAAGAGTCCTTACAGAGAATGACCTTGTCCTCTGATGTCAGGCCAGCTCCTTCAGATAGTCTGTGTCTCTTCTGGCTCCTCCCCAGCTCACTTTTCATCTTGAGCCTCTGCTTTCCTGCCCAACAGTCATGCAGGCAGCTGCTGCTCACTTCTTATTTCTGTATGCACCCTCATTTCAGCTCCATAACAAAGGTGCCTCTGCCCATGCTTGCTCTTTGTCTCCCCAGAGCTCGGTTTTTCCACAATAGCACAGTATTCAGCTCTGATAAACCTTCAGTTCAGACTACTCCGTACTTTATTTTCCTATTCTAGTTTATCACTAACACTGCCAAAGGAAAAGCACTGGCAAGAGAACTCAATGAAGGTTCATACTGAAAATGAAATGGTCATTCATTTATTATGTATTTTTTGGCAACAGTCTTTTTTTTTTTTTAATAGTCATTTATGCTGGCCAGAGGAAGTGTGTGGACAATCTGCCAACACGGGCGAGCTCCTGAGATTTTTCCAGTAAGTCTTGCGCGGAGGGTACGTCCCTTGACGTCTCAGCTCCAGCAGTTTTGGGATCACTTGAAAATCTGATTTTATCTTTCCCTGGAGTAAGTTGTGAGCTCCCAAGACTACGGAAAACAACTCCGGGTGATGACTGAGCTAGACGCACGCATACGGCTGCACGGACGCTGCTCTACGGCCCCGTGCCAGGCTCCGGCACCCGGCGGGGCTGTGCGGTGACCGCAGCCCGGGCGGCGCGACCCGCGGGCAGCGCCCGAGCCCCGGGGCCGCGGGGCGGGCGCGGCTCCGGGCGCTGCCGCAGCAGCGCCGCCGCCCGTGGACTACAGCTCCCGGCGTGCCGAGCGGAGCCCGCACGCCCCGGCACTGCCCGGCTGGGCTGGGCTGGGCTGGGCCGGGCCGGGCCGGGCCGCCCGGGGTCGCTGGGAGCAGCGCGGGCGGGGGCGCGGCCGGTGGCGGAGGCGGGCGGGAGGAAGGTGAGTGTGTCCGTGTGTCCGTGTTGTCCGTGTGTGCGTGCGGGGGCCGGCGCCGCGCCGGCAGGTGAGAGCCCCGCGGGCAGGAGGAGGAGCAGCGGGAGGAGGAGCAGCAGCGGGAGGAGGCGGCGCGCTCCTGCCCGCCGGGGATGCGTGTGTGCCCGTGCGTGTCTGCGCGCCGCTCACCTCGGAATCGCTCGGGTCACTCGGTGGCGGGTGGATCCAGCTTCTCCCGGCGCCGGCGGGAATCGCTGATCCCAGCGCGGCCGGTTCTCGCTGAGGTCCCGAGAAGAGCGTGAGTGAGCAGCGGCTGTGAGCGATCACGTATGTGCTATAGACGCACATGTGTTTCCTACGCATGCAACACATTTGTCGGGCTGCAGGCTTCGCCCCGTGACACCGGGCGGCCTCGAGGGGGATGGGGCCCAGGCGAAAGGGGTAATAACGAATTAATTGCAGATGAGAAGTAATATCCGTCTTTGAGTCATCAGTCTTTGAGTCGTAATTTCGTTCCAAAAGCTCTTAGATGAATGGTAGATCTTATATAGGAAAGCACTGCTTTTCCCATAGGATTATCAGATTTCCACCGGAGAATACAGATCCTGGATTATTGAGCTACATGGGATTTGCGTGTTTCTTTCTAATTAGTCTGTGAATCTGAGTGTAAAATTCTTTTTTTGGAAGTGGGGGATGGGAGTTATGTGCTTCTAAATGAACAGACATACCTTTTCTCTAACATTTTACACAGTTTTTCTGGTTATCTCGTGCTCTGTGCATACTTACTGCCTTAATTGGATAGTGGTGTCAAAGGTTGATTAGATTCCCTAATAGATTTTGGATCTGCAAGAGGATTGCAGTTTTAAATACATGGTTAAAACAATCATGTTTGCTGTCTCCCCTCAAACAGTTGAGAGGAGGGCTGATGTATTACATTTGCATTATCTTCCCTTTGGTTTATTAATGTATCATCGTGAGGTTGTCGGGTTCGGTTTTGTTGTTGTTGTTTTTTCCCCCTCTGCTATTTCATTTGCAGACCAAAAAGAAAGTCAGAGAGGATTTGTTTAATCATTTAACAGCTGACACAAGCCATGTCCCTAACAAAATGTTGGTGAAAAAGTGGTGAAGAAGATTTCTGGGATACAGCAGCGCCAGTACTGTGAAGCCGCTTCTGCAGGTCAGGGGCAGCATTTGCTGGAGGATGCCGTAGCCCAGGAGGTGAGGCTCGTGGGGACAAGGTCGATGGCTTGCATGGAGCTTCTCTACCTGTCCGAGGAGAGCAGACAGGTGCCCCTGGGCACCACTACTGGCTGGAGCCTGCCCCCCCATCCCTACGAGCAGCAGCAGTGTGAGGAGGGTGAGGTGGACCCCAGAGCAGCCGCTGCCGTGGCAGCCCTGCACTGTGAACAGCGCTGCAAGCCCTTGCAGAGGGGCCCTGTGGCTGAGCCCCCCCTGGCACCCCAGCCCTCCTCCCTGGGCACCTCGCCCCAGGAGCACCCTGCCCCCTCCAGCACGTCCCAGCCCTGCCACCCAGCCGAGCACTTGCCCAGGGAAGAGGATGGAGGGAAGAAGAAAGCCTGCTGTTGTGCCCAGGAACTCGAGACATCCTTCACTTATGTGGATGAAAATGTAAACCTGGAGCATGCAAGAAGTCCCCCCACTCCTACAGGTGGCCAGGATGCCCCTCTGCAGCAGCATTCCTGCAGGGAGCTGCCACCTGAATGGGCACACGATTCTCCTTCCTTGGTCTCTGAGGAGGACGATGCTGCCTCGGAGGCAGCAGCTGGGAAATCCGTTGACTATGGATTCATTAGTGCCATTTTGTTCCTGGTTAGTGGCATTTTACTGGTGATAATTTCCTACGTGGTACCCAGAGATGTGACTGTGGATCCCAACACTGTGGCTGCCCGGGAGATGGAGAGGCTGGAGAATGAGAGCGCAAGGATCGGCGCTCACTTGGACCGCTGCGTTATCGCTGGGCTGTGTCTCTTAACCCTGGGGGGCGTGGTGCTCTCCAGCCTGCTGATGATGTCCATGTGGAAAGGGGAGCTGTACCGGAGGAGCAGGTTTGCATCCTCCAAGGAGTCTGCAAAGCTGTATGGATCTTTCAATTTTAGAATGAAGTCTGGAGCAAATGATAATATGCTCGAGCTGTCGTTAGTTGAGGAAGATGCGCTTGCCATAGATAATTAGTGTGGTCATGATTTTAAGGCAGCATTTCTACAGGAAAATATGTTTCATTAAAGAAAGCAGATGGAGCTAAAGATAGCTGGTGATGCAGTTTATTTGTCTGACAAGAATGGTGTTATCTTAAGCTCTATAATCCAATGTTTGCAATATATGAGTACTTGTTGTAAAGGGGAACTGTGCCAGATGAAATGCAAATGATATAAAATAATGAAAACCACTGAATAAAAAGAGACTTGTGATAAGTAGGTTCCTCAGATACTCGTTTATCATAATATAAAACATTCCATTTGTGTCTTGCCTATATAATTTTCTTATTACTCCCATATAGAACAAGAATGACCTTGACACTTTCAAAGCTGTTAATTTTTGAAGCCTGCAGGATTATTAACATTCTACTTGACAGAATATTAAGAAGCAGGACCAATAATTAAATGGTAGGGCTAATATTTCATTAAGAGATGCTTTTTTATTCTTTAATTTTAAGCAGATCTCTTCTCTTCAATTAAGTGACAGCTATGGGAAGAAAAAGCACCACTTGGTCATGGCTGGCCACAAACCTCCCATATTTTCAAACAATTTACAATTAGTGATGATTATTTAAAGTATGAAATAAGAGGCAAAGGGCAGGAAACCATATGGCTCTTGGTGCTGGTAGGAGGCAAAAAGCTCTTTGAGCTTGAGGTCAGCGGCTCCATTTCAGTTCAGATTAGCAATGATTGATAGTCATTAACTTCTGATAGCTATAGTGACCCGTATAAAAGAAGTTTAGTTCCTGGTGGACAGATGTCTTTGTATGAAAACTGCCATAACATGAATTAACCGACCTCTTGTTTGGAGTCTCAAAAGACCCAAAGACTGAAAAAGCATGAGGATGCTGAGACTAGACACTTTTTCAGTACACATGCCAGAAGAAATTCAAGCTCAGATACAGGGCTTTGCTTATACTGAGGCTGTCTGCATCTTATTAGTCCTTTTTGAAACTTCAGCTTTATGTCACTAGGCTCTCAACCTTCTCATAACCAGCAAGGAAAGGTCAGGAAGGAGCTCTCTGAGACTTGTTCAATAAACCCCAATTTATTTGTAAAGAGTAAATCATCAGGAAATACAGAGATTAAGTATCAGGCAGTTTACTGGCTGACAAGAAACTCAGCATAGGGGTTGATCAAGGGTACATGTTGCTATTAATCTCAGTTGTGTGGCACTGTAGCCAAAAACCTGTACCATTAATGCTATTTGCCTTTATTACCAGCCATTTTCTTGGGAGCATTGATAACTTTGATGTGTTCTTGAGTGCTGGGAAAACCAGTTCTTACTGAGCAATGGTTAATACATACATATATATATATATATATGTCTTGTTAATATGTATATGTCTGCTGTATGTGTATGTGTCCCTGGCAAAGCCAAACATGGGTGAAGAGCTCTGTCTGTGCAGTCTCTGACTGCAGTCTTACAAGAAATGTGCTTCATTATGACAGCCTTCTCAGTTGTGAGTTAACTCTAAAATATCAGGAATAGGAATTATTTTTAAAATAATTCATTTTTTAAAACAACACCATTTTTTAAAATAACACCATTTTTTCCCACTGTGACACACAGAAGAGTTCTTTTGGGAAGGTGGGAGGAGATTTCCTTTATGCCCCCTTTACCCAGTAATATGTGGCAGCACAAAGTCCAGAATAACAAGTGGATGGCAGAAACATGGGTTCCTCACAGAGAGACCGAACACTATTTTGCCACTTGGTTCTTTGTTCTGCTTCTCTGGTTTTTGTCAGGAGACAACTGCAGCACCCAAGTCTGACTCAATTATTTCAGTCCCTTGTGATTGCTGGCTGCAGGTGACCAAGGTCCCAAGGAGCTGCCCTGCCCCAGGTTCGCACCTTTGGCCAGCAAATTCCATTGTGTGGTATCCAGGCTGTAACACTGGCCCTGCAAAAGAGATCCTGCTTCACATGTTCTCTGCTCCAACTGCAGCTTGAGGTCACTGTTACTACATAATTAAATGAGCTGCCTTATTAGAGGGTGCTGCTGCCCAGTAAATGATTCTCAGTTTATGTCATGATACACAGTGTGTTCTCAGGCAGTAACTCAGCAGTGACCTGCATCTCCACAGTCATCTTTGAAGAGCTTACATCCTTCTGGCTGTGTCATCAGAGATTCCTAATTGAATCTCTAGGATAATTACATGAAATGTCTTATATCTGGAAGCTACCTCAGCCTGCTGTGATCAGTACTAGAGAGGAAGGAACTAGCCTGAGAATCTGGATGTAGAGCAGGAAGGTTCCTCTTTTGCTGGCCTTGGCCGGTGGGTGAGGTATGTGAACACAGGCTGCATAGCTTGACACTTCTCAAGGTGGGGAAGTGGGAACATCACTTCCTCTCATCCTGCCCCTGAGGATGGGAAGGGGCTGGCCTTCCCAGGGAAAGCCATGCCAAGCAAGAGGGCAAATGTTGCTGAGCTGGGGTCAGCAAGGTGGTGTAGGGCAGGGCACAGACATCTCGGGGGATGAAAACCCTTTCACCTGCCTGGGCCCCATGTTCTTACCTATGTGACAGAAGCTCTAAAACTGAGGCTGGTGGTTATGAGAGCTATTATTTTTATTTTTTATTATACATATGCATTAAATTGGAGTACATTCCATTATTGCAGAAGGATGTCAGCTTAAGCTGTAGGGATCACAGATTTCTTGCAGGAACCATGACATGCCTTAATGCTGATTATTAGCACTAGAAAAAGGAACTGTCAGTATGTTATTGTCAAGTGAAGAGTTTTCTGACACTTTGTAAAATGCCTGTCACAGATCATGAACCTGCAATACTTTAATGAACCCTGAAATTTTCCCTGAGCATCTTAAGGAAATATTAGTCAACCTAATAATCTAAATGTACACTGCAGAAGTGTGAGGAGTAATAAAATTTAAACAACAGGACTAACAGAGTTTCTTTATTTTGGTCTAAGTGTGTGCTATGAAAGAGGTGAAGGAAGGCCTTCAGAGCACAGGAATTTAGCAGATAAAAATGCTCGGGACATTTCTCTGGTCACTTTAGAAGTTGCAGCATGCTGTGAGTTAGCGGTGCAATATAAAACCTCTGGACTCTCAGGTTCTGGTGCTGTGAAACCAAACAGACAGAAACCAAAGCTCTTGCTGTCTGGTGGCTGATGGTGGAAATGAATGTATGAGCCCACTGGCCAGGCCTTCACAGCATTCACCTCACATGAGATGGTACCAAAGGGCGAGGCCAAGGGACGTTTTATTGCCCCCTCATGCACCCTCGCGATTTGACTTCCCCTGCTCAAAATTTAAATGTGTTAAAGATACAAATAGGAGAAGAATTCTTGGTGGTTTTTTCACTGCCTGGGCTAAAGTTGTCACTTGATTCATTGGAGAGCTGTCTCCTTTTTTGGGAAACTAAATTTTGGCATATACTGAGTGGGTTTTAGGTGCCCTCTAAACTTGTGATTCTGAATATGGATTTCCGAGTACCCTGGAAACAGAACAGGATTTGTGCCCTTAGTCAGTTTATTTCTGACCAGCCCCAGCTGCCAAATATGACACTTTCCCAATTTCTACCTCATGACATGTCTGCTGGCTGGGCCCAGCCCTGGTCTCTACCTTCCCACTGGGGGTGTCTGTGCTTCCCTGAGCTGTGGGAAGGGAGGCTGCTCAAACAGCTGCCTCCTGCTCACCTGTGTTCTCAGTTCCCTTTTCTCAGTCAGACGCTGTGGCTGAGGCTGGACACGGGGAGCTGCATGGCATCTGCTGGGGATGCTCACCAGGACAGAGGCTGTCACTGCACCGTCCCAGCCCGCACGCTGCGGATGGCCAGCGTGTCTCCCACCAGCCTCGCCTGCTCCTGCCAGCCTGAAGCTGACCCCATGGCAGAAATGCCCAAGACTCTCCTAGGAAGCTACACTGGGTTGTTTCTGGGGTTTTATGTGTTTACAATTTTTTAGTCTTTGTAATTCTTTTAAAAATCTGTCTGCAATGAGTATAAAGTTTACTGACTAAGAAAGCAACTGGTTTAATTTTGTAAGACTGACTCACAGTGGGGTGAAACATCACAGTCCATCATGAGCTGTTCAATAGTGCATTTGATGCCTTATTACAATCGCAGCCGTGTTCTGTACAGAGACAAAAATAAAAGTCTATGAATTTGAGCGCTGTCATTGTGAGCCTCTTTGCTCTTTGCTGATTCCAGTGATTGGCTCTTCTCTCTCCGTGCCATGGGTGCAGTCCCCAGTCCTCAGTGGCATGGAGCCCATGTAGGCAGCAGGGCCACCTGGCAGAGGCAGTGCTAGATTGAGCTGTGCCAGCACATCAAGCCCATCCCCAGCTCACCACTCCATTATGTCCCTGCTGCTTTTCCTTCCCAGACAGAAGTGCCAAGCAATGCAGCTTCAAACCGTGCTGCACTCGTGTTCCACCCAACTCCAAACAACCAGAACAAAAACAAGAAAAAGTGGGTGGGAGCAGCCATGGCTGAGTGAGCAGGCAGCTGGTGAGGTGCTGTGTCGGGAGGTGGGTTTTGAGCCCCTGCTCATCATCACCACATGCATGACCACTTCAGTATCATCTCCTCATCTTGGCCCAGCTTGGCCATGGCCAGGGCAGGAGGGCCGAGAGTGGTGGGCCCAGCACCAGCCATGGTGATGATGGATGGGCGTGCAGCTCCCAGAAAGCCCTGGAGGTGATGGGCAATGCAGAGAGATGCAGGAGCTGTGTTCCTGGAGGTCTGTGGGCTGAGCATTGTCCCCTCAGTGTCAGCTTCACCTCTTCCTCCAGAAGAGGTGTGTCAGAGTGGGCAGCAATCAGAGGTGCTGGTGTGGGGCCGGCAGTGACTGGCACCAGCAGCTAAGCAGGACCTCCAGGCAGCCACAGTTTTCTCCTGGCGTTTTTGCTTCTCTCAGATCCCCAGTGTATGTCAGTTAAGCCCCTTAAGTACCTTTGACAACCTGTACTCCCTCCCAAACACAATTCAAAGGTATGCCACACAGGTTATGCCTCATCAGGTCACTTTTCATTCTGGTGTGACAGAATCAGACCCTTCCCTGCCACTGTCTGTGAATCACCATGTGAGTGGGAGCACTGTGGTGGGTGTGGATCAGGCTGGAGCAGGGACTGTCTACTCCTGTTACCTGTTACTGCAGAACAGAGTACAACAGGGCTCCAATTTGCCATCCAGGTTTCAGGTTGTTACTGCTACAGGAGTAGTAAAGGTGTCCCAGAAGTTTGGCCCAGAAGGCCAAATTGGCTGCAGTGACTGCACCGATGCCAAATGCAGATTTTGGTATGCAACTGATATTAGCAAGAGGTTAAGAGAGTAGATGTATTTATAGATATGACAATCCATCAGCTTAAAGAACTGGGAGGCTTTCTAACTGAATGCAAACACACAAATTCATTTTTACTCATTTACAGATTTCTTCTTACCATTTTAAATTTTGAAGGATTCAGTGTCATGTAATATATTCACAGGGATTTTTTTTACCTGTGTTTATGAGTCCTGGCAAGGTCAAGAGTCCTATAGGCTGCGAGAAGGTGAGACTTCTTTGATTTTCTTATCAGTTTATTTTAAATTGTGGATATTATAAATCTGCATAAAACCAAGACAAGAATCTCTTATTGAAATGAACCTGCTTAATATTTGTTTGTGTAAATGTAAATGCAGTGCCCAAGGTAGAAACTGAGACAAATAATGCACGTTTTATTTAGATTTTCAATAAAAAAATTATTGTTAAAATATTTCTGCAGACTTGCTACATTAAAAACTTGTAAAGAGTTCTCTGCTTATTTATGAGTAGATTGGCCCACTGTTACATATGATAAAAGATACTGAGCTGCACCTCATGGGCATTTGGCCATTGTTTTGAATGAGGGCATTACAACTTAACAAGTGTGGGTTTTGTTCACCTGCACCCAGTGTTTAACCCGTAGACCACTGAAAGTTCTTCCATCTGCATCAAGAAATGAGATGCTGAGCAGTATGAAACATAATGTTCTCAAAAAGTCTCCTGCACACAGATATCAAAGAGAGCCACCTGGAGCGCTGGAGAACCAAAGCTTCTTTAAGTCCTAGTCCAGCACTGCAGAAAAGGCTAAATTAGTACAGAACCACTAGAATAAATTAATCTGAAAAAGATCACAATTTTTTTTCCCTAGAGTATGACATTTACATTTAATCTTTAAAAAAATCTCGAAAACTCAAACTAAATTTGCTAATATTTGGAGGTATTTGGGTAAGGTTTTGCACATTTAAGGGATTTGTATTTGGTTTTTTTAAGGCATAAAAAAATCAATAGGCTTCTGTTGAAAGAATAAAACAGATATCTTTACATCAGCATAAAAAGCTCCTCTTTTCCAATGATTGCTTCTGTTTTGACAGATGTGTATGCAGGGAAATTTAGCTATTGTTGAATAAAACATTTCCAGAAGCAAAATTGATTAAGTCCCTTTTGCAGAGAAAAAAAATCAATTCTTCCCATTAGAAGGATCTAAAAGATGTTGATCAGCTAGAAATGTAAATAAAGTTCTTTAATCACTATTCTCTAACTGCAGTGTATCCATCTACATGGGATTGTCTTGTCTCTTTATAGCTTAAAATAAATTTGGTTGAACTCTAACATGAAGTATCTTCTGACAAACTAGCCCGAGTAACTGTGCTTGGATGTAAATATCAAGTAGCTATCCTGACATTTTGGTATAGCTTTTCTCAAGGATTAGCTGTTCATGAAATGAATGTATATGTGATAACAATGTATCTAGGCTGGGAACAAAAATGTATTCACCGAAAGGCAGAGCAGTAGAAAGTATGTGACTGTTCAGTTCCTATGTATTCTGATTTCATGTAATAAAGACAGCACTTTAGAGATCTCTTCATTAGTAATTGTTGAGGGCTATTAAAGGTCATGGAGGGCTATTAACAGAAGGATGCCAAGTCTAGCTCTGTAAGTCCCTAAGCTTCTGATTGCTAAGAGCTGAGAGAATGTGCTGGTCTATGCTTGCCCTTCCCTTGGTTTTACATAAAGCTGTTACTGCTGCAGGCTACTATCTGAGCCTATATTGTGACAGATGGACCTTTGATTTGATCCAGACTGACCCTGTGTTCTCAAAACTTCGTGCTCTTCCTATAGGGGAAATACCAAGTAGCTGTTTGCCACTGTGGCTTCCTAAAGAAGGAATCAATAGATCACGGCCTTAACTTTGTTTTTCCCTCTTTACAGGAATGGTAACCATGGCTGGAAGAGCTCTTGAGAGGTCATTTTCCAGTCTTCTGGAACTTTTACCCTCCATCAGTCCTCAAAGATGATTACTCATGGCTGTGAAATGGCTGCTCAATTCTCTGAGCCCTTTGGTGTGATATTTATAAGGCTCGCATGATTTGCAGATACATTATGTATCTATGCAGCCTCTTCTGCTCTCTACCAGCCTAAGTTCTTAAGATCTGAAGTCTGTGGATAGTCTGAATACTTTTAGATTTTTTTAATAAGGCAAAAAAAGGTTGAAGTACTTCAGCCTTCTCAATGTCATTTTCAATTGTGACCTGTTCACTCCCCACCAAGCAGAAAACCTGTTCTTTCTTTGTCTTTTTTCTTCTTTCTAGTATAAATATAGAGCACTTCCTCATGACCTTTTTTTCTCTTCTATGAGGATCTCAGTTGCTTACTCCCCAAAAATAAATGACAATTATTATTTATATGTTCTAATTTCCCCAGTGGGGAAATTTCTTAAATTTTAGGTCACTGTTATGGTTAGCCAAATCCATGTTTTTACAATTGTTATTTTTCTTTCACGTTTTCACATTTCACATAGGGTGTTTTGTTTCCTTAATTTTGGTTAAGAATTTGCTAAATTTTCCTAAATGTCTTTTCCCTTTAAACTTCTGCTATGTGGGAGCATAGTAAAAAGTGCTTTGAATTTAGCTGGTTTCTTATTCCTTGGGACCACTTCCCTGGAGGCAGAAATACTCTCTTCTAACAGCCCTGTATTGTGAGGAGTTTTTTTGTACAACTGAGCTCAGTGAACAGCCTGGTGACTACAATCCCCACTCCTGCCCACCTCCATTCCCCACTCAGCCTTTCTTCAGTGTGGGCAGCAGTGGTCCAAGGTGGAGATTTTGTGTTAGTCCTGCTCTTTGAGCCTTCCTTGTTGTTAAGGAAAATACTCCGGGCTTGTCTACGGGATCAAATTACAATGCATGGCTACTGAGATGGGAAATGTCTTCACTTAAACTTCACAGGATATTGAAACCAGTCTTAGCAAAGAGGTGAGTTAGAAGCAAAAATCAATATTGGACAATGCTGAAATGCCTCTGTTCAGCTGCTGTTTTAAATGCCTTGCACAGGCCTTTCAAATCATGTTGCCAACAAATGGAGGAAATACAGCTTTTAAAAAGTCAGAGAATTATTAATAGTGTGCTTGACCTCCAGCTCTGCACAGTCTACAAAAAAAGCATCATTTTTCATATGCTGCTGCATTATGCCTAATTCTTCAAGCCCTGTTGGGAAGAAGTTGCTCATAGGAGAAGTGCATTCAGAGAGTGAGGGTCAAAGCTTTAGATCCATGATGGACTGTGGGAGGGAAAGGGAGCAGGAACAGCTCATGGTCAAACCCCTGAACAAAAAGGGAGGGTTGCAGGGGCCCTACACCTCATACATCATTCACGCGCTAATGGTATTTCTCGTCCTGCTGTGTGAGAGAAGAAAATTAACTGTGCTGAGGTTAAGCATGCAGCTTTCCAGCAGGGATAGAGAAGTATGGAGAGAAGCAAATGTCAGATGTCTTCACGAGAAAATGAATGCTCTAGCCACTATCCTGGTGTCTGAGGAGTGATTGAGGAACCAGCACCCAGTTGTGCTCCCCAGCAGGCTAATCTGTTGTGCAGCACTTGTAGCACAAAGAAGCAATCTGAACCTTTATTAACTTTACCCACTGTCTGAATAACCTAAAGTGACAATCCATCTCTCATATTGCTGTTATTAAGTCAGTTTTGGACAATGCCTTATCATCTGCAGAAAAAATTAAGAGGAGATATAATGCAGGTAGCAAGTTTCTAGGTAAAATTAGGGTGTCTTAGAAGGGGAGAAGAATGCTGCACGCTGCACTGAACAAATCTTTGCATTGATTTCTGGAACCAGAGCCTTTCTAGGAGCACCACAAATGCATGTGTTTATTTAGTGCTTGGATTCAAAGAGCTGTCAATCTTCCTCTATCCAGATAACTCCAGTTTGTGTTCAGGTCTGGGGTGCTCTAAGATCATACATTATTTCTGCTTGTGCTGTTCTTGCTTTTCACTTTGATGCCAGCTCTGCAGTTCTTGGTCAGCCCCACGCAGCCATGTGTGCCAACAGAACCACTCCTGCTTGGTGGCAGTGGGCAGTGGACAGGTGACACATGGCACTGCTGCAGCTCCAAGAGTGCACGTGTGAGCCTTGGAAATGGAATATTTGTTCTCATAGAGAGTCCTAAATAATCATTTAAATATGCATGGAAATCTCATTGATACATTGTCATCTGCGAGCCCAAATCTCATCTGTCTGTGGGCATGCTGTGTGTGCACTGTGGCCCAACAAAGAACTAGTTCCTCCTCTTTGGCTGTCCTACTTATTATCTGGTTCTGTGTCCAGTGCATAGGAATAAAAGGAAATTCTTTTATATCTCCCCTTCAATTCAGATGGGATTAAGCCTGCATTTCAGCTGGGTGGCTGAGGTAGCCTGAGATAAAATTTGAGGCCAGTAATAAGTTACTACTCCTGCACAGAGCAAGATGAAAGAAAAGTAGTTGTGAATTGGAGAGATAAACACCTCCTGGGGATGCTCCACAGCACAGCTGTAACAGCTCAAGTCTATGGTTTAAAATCACTGTGTTAACTATAGTAAACAGAGTTGGTTTTAGTGGCTTTTTTTCAAGGTGAAGGCTAGAAGGCAGGACATGAAGGACAGATGTGGAAAATTTGTACCCTATTAAGGAATCCTTCACTGAAACTATCCCACTTTCCATTAAAAATTCCAGGATACATAACAATAAACTTACATAAATATCTACAGTCATTCACACACAGGATGAGCCAATGCATTGCAAGGTCTGTATCCAAACACTGCAGGAGTTGAGTTTGTCGCAAAAATATCATCTTTCTTTACCTTGAGCTCTTTTGGGAACCCTAAGTTAATTTCTATGTCCGCACAGGATCACATGATGTTTACTGTCATTTATATAGGGAAATGTTTGGTTTAGCTCCTTTTCAAAATAAGGTAGTTTACCATACAGTTACCTGTGCCTCTTACTATTTTACCTCAGTGAACAGAAAGGGGAAAAATAAGAAAAGTTTTTTTTGTTGTTGTTGTTTTTCTGTTATTGGTGGTGGTTTTGATTTGGTTTTTTTTTGTCAGGGAAAGTATGTGGAACTAAAAAGAAGAAAATGGAAGAGAGGTGAAGGTCTTGTCAGCAAGCAGGTAGGAATATGGATTTCATGAAGTTAATAGCTACAGTCAATAATTATTGTGGAAATAGATTTCACAATTCATATTGAATTGATTGTAGGCAGCTTGATTGATGCTGTTGTAATACATGAGGCTAATCAAGACTGGGAATCAGAGAAAAAGAACCAAAATCCAAAGGCAAGCCAGATGAGTCATTCTTTATGCTAGTAAGCCAATTTATCAGCAGTAATAAAAAGTCCTGATTTTGAAAGCAATGACTAATTTTCATAAAATATGTCCTGTAGTTCCATCCAGTGTTTTCAAAGGTTCCTATCTCTTGTCTGTTTTAATGGAAGGGATAGTCAGGTGCCAGGAGTTTTTTACACTACACTGTATAAGACCAATTATGTTTGCAGTTACTTTTTAAAATTTGTTGCTTTGGACAGACCTTAAATTCTCTCTCACATCATTCTGTTGTCTTTCAAAATAAAAGTTGATTTTTATTTTTATTTAATTTTTATTTTCATTTAATTCCAGAACACTCTATATTTTTCAAGTTTCCCTAAGGGCACAAATCACCTGAAAACCTTAGGTAATGTCTTCATGAACTGCTGAACAAATCCAGCCATCTTGTGATGTACCAAAAGGAGATCTTGTTTTTCTCTTTTTATACTTTCAGTCCCCTCCCACCTCTCCCAGCCTTTCAGTCCTTCTCTGCCTTGTGCATCAGCCCCCTTATAGACCAATGGTAGGCCCTGACTATTTGATTATTATTAGCATAATTTTTATCACTTACTTCCATTTTATATGACCCATTTACTTTACTTTACAATATATTTCCCTTTCTCATCTTGTTTCAGAACTAGTTAGAGATTCACGAGCACCTTGGGGAGAAACTGAGATGCTCCTGGGCGTTTGCTCCTCGGGGGCAGCTGTGTGTGCAGGGCCAGCCAGGCCCTGTCTGAGCAGTGCAGGCTGTCCCAGACAGCACAGAGCTGCTGCAGGAGGGCACAGGGCCTGAGCACTGGCTGTGCCTCCCAGCACATCACACAGCTGCGTGGGTCGTGGGGTGGAGGTGTCTCCTGCATGCTTCATCCTGGCCTGGACAAAGGCGGCTCGAGTGGAGTGAGACTGGCTCTGTGTCCTTGTGTCCTTAATCATCGCAGCAATTGTCTTCAGTGCTCTGCCAGCGCTGCTTGGATCCTCACCCCTCTCCTTGTTCAGCACCTCCTCTCCTGTTAAATTTATCTCTCTTGTATTACTCACTGTCTCTTTGCTGTCGTGAGCTGCATGCAAAAGCTGGGTTTATTGTTTGAGATAATGCATTCCTGCTATCTCAATGAAATAAGTGCATTCCATTTGTTTATTAGTTAATTAAGCTAATCTCTAAAAAACCTTCAGAATGTCTTCTGTTCTTCTGTAGTGAAGCTAATTTATCTTTATAGTGATGGCAGTAGAAAAATGGTCTATATGCCATGCAGAAAAGTTTGAGATTCATATGTTTTTATCCCAACTGTTTCAAATTATAATCTAAAAGTCAGATTTGGATATTCAGGAAACTTTGATGCTGAATGATCTGCAGCAAAAGAAACATATGGGAAGTACAGGCATAGTCTGATCTTATCTCTGAAGCTGACAGATAAATAATTTGACAAAAGAGATACTGCTTAGAAGTTAAAAAATAATTATTTTGCTCAGAAATGTGTCCCAATGACTATTTGTTTCCTTTGAGCGGATCACTGGATGGCACTCAGTGTGCCAGGCTGCTTTCAGAATTTCATAAAAAATGCTGGTAGAGAAGAAGCCATTTCACAGAATCGTGGTAGAGGCTGGTGGACCTCTCTGAGCTCATCTGGTCCAGCCCCTGCTCAAGCAAAGTCAGTGAGAGAAGATTGCCCATAGCTCATCCAGTTCACTTTAGAATATTTCCATTAAAGAAAACTCCACAGCCTCTCTGGGAAGCATTTTGCAGTGTTTGACCACCTGCACAGTAAAAAAAAAAAAAAAAAAAAAAGTATAACTATCAGTATTTCCTGTATTTCAGAATTCATTGCCTCTTGTCCTGTCAGTGCACAGCACTGAGACGTCTCTGTCTTTGTCTTTTTTCCCCTGGCCCCACCTCAGGTTCTTCTACACTTTGGTAAGATCTCCCTGAGCCTTCTGTTCTCCAGGCTGAGCAGTTGGCTGTGATAAAACCAGAGCACAGAACGTTAAAGCCATCACATATGGAGGAGCTTAGACCTTCCAGCAATTACAACTTGTAGCACCTTCTGCTGAGTTTAGAGATCTCTGCCTCTATACAGATGAAAAGGAAAACACTACTTCAAGACAGATGTCTCCTAAAGAAGAAAGGTATTCATCCTTAACCCAATCCACACTACAAGATGCTTTACTTTAGCAGGAGTTTCAGGATTTTGCCTCTTCCCAACTAAAATAAAATATTTAGCTTAGCTTATGTCAGTTTGAAATCAAAATATATGAAATTAGAAGCTGAAGCCTTTTGCAGAAGAATGTGAAAATGAAATTTTATATTTTGTGGATTTCTTCCTGTCTGTAGTTCATATAAAACTATTGAACTGCAATCTTTTACAATTTTACTTCTCATCACAACACTGTTAAGCATCCCCATCTCAGTTCTCCAGCTATCTGGTGCATTTTGATCATCTCATTTTTGTGTGGGTTTGATTTATGAGCACCAGAAATAAAATGTGGACACAGAGCATTTTAACATTTTTTTCAGCTGAAGGTAGCAACTTTTAAATTAACAGAGTCAGATATCTGAGGTATATATCAGTTCTCCTTCCTATCAGCAAAGGCATTTCATTATTTTGCCCCTGGTTTAGGTCATAAATTATGTCATCCACTTTCTTATGTATTTTTTACATTGCAATAGGTTACTACATGTTAAAATCTCCCTCCCCTCTGCAATTTTTTTCTTTCTTACTTTTTGCCAGAGGAGATGTTCAGACACTTTCACATTAATATGTGTTTTCTTGACTTACAATTTTTAAAAAATCAGTAAATAATAATAAAAAATTTCCTTCAACTGGATTGTTAGAATGAGCTGAAAATGCAAACAGCACGTGATGAGGTTTCTTCTCTGGCCATGAATCAATGAGAGCTTTGCCAACAGCTGCGCCCCACAGTCTGCAAAATTCACAAAAAGGAAGAAGTATTTTTTCCATAGCTGTGGGAACAGATATAGCACTAATGAAATTTGAGGTTACAAGTGCAGTTGATCTTACTGATATGCAGACCCAGCTTGTAGGAGAGCATCTCCACTGCAGTGGGAGCACTTTGTGTTTCCTGCCCCTCCAGCAAAGCCCCGAGGGAGGGCTGCGCTGTGCTAAGCAGCCCTTGAACACCAGCATAGAGCAAGTGCTGCTTCCAGCAGATTTATGTCTCATTGTTAATTGAAGCTTTTCCAAAGATGTGGCTGCTGATTCTGCTTCTTTGTATTGTCTGGTGTCTAACAAGGTGTGAGCTGTCGCTGTGCTGTTCTCTCAGCTGGAGAACTTAAGAGATCTCTGTCTCCAGTTGCTAGTGTGCATTGAATGTAAGGATATATACAGCATTTATCTGCTCCCCACCCTCCACCCCAGAAAAATTAGATTGGCTAGACTGGTTAATAGGATCAAAATGTATGGAAGGAAAGTTGCTAACAGAAATGTACATTTAAACATATTGAGTAAGTGAAGGATCCTCATTTCCCTTTGTGGAAGGAGCCTTCTTAAAAGTCACTATCTATCACTAGAATAAACCTTTTAAAAAAATTTTTAAGGTTTTCTGCTTTGGTTATAGTCACAATTCTAACAATTCTGGGTTTTCAAAATATTTTAGTGACTATTCTTTGTTATGAATGTAATTATAATATATAAGAACATAGTTTTTTATGTGCATTCCCCATTCTGATAGAATATTTGATTTGTTCATAAAACTTGTACAGAGAGAAAGTCTGCTTTCCTATAGTAATTACTCATGAAAATTATATCAGTGCAACCAGGAAGAAAGTAGAGATTAAACAAGGTCTAAAACAAAGGCACTTTGAAGACCAGGTCTCTTACATTAGTCCCTCCTGTGAAATTTATAGGCACATTAATTAATGACTTTTGCCTCTAAGTTCTTTTCCACTGTAATTGTATACACCCATGTACAAAGATGCAGAGAGGATCTCTGTATTATCTGTGCAGGACTAGGAAAGCAGGGTATACTGTTAACTGCAATTCAACAGAAAATGATACACTGGCCCTTACCAAGCAAAGGACAAAGGGAGGGCCATGACCTGGCATTTTCAAGCAGCACCAGGAAAGCAAAACCTTATCAGCAGAACTCTATCAACTCAAGCCCTTTGTCATGACAGAGTGAAGATCTTTCTTCTGCATTGTTTAACCACAGGCAGACATACACAAACATACAGGATGTTCTTGCCCAGGTCTATCAATACTTACTGCAGACCAGAAACTGATAGTAGAGGGTTACCAAATTTAGCTGATGAGTTTACACCTGGACTGGCACTCGTAATTAAGCAAGCTGGAGTAAGTACCAAGTGAATACTTTACCAAGGCTTTTGCATCCCTGGAAGTTTTGAAATTAAGATAGATGTTTTTTTCTAAAATAATAGCATTAACAACTATAATAATTATTATAATCATAATAGATGGCCTGTGCACTGTATAATACAGGAGATCAGAGAGGTAATTACAGTCTCTTGTGACCTTAGATGCAGTAATTGATTATAATTACTCTTCTTTGAAGCCTTAGCATGCCTTACTGGCCTGTTTCAGAGCCATGGGGTCATCTCACATAGGTCATGTACCATAACCACTTTGCTTCAGTCCTCAGCACAGATTGTTTTCCTTCCCTTTATAACCCTACCTCACAGAGCAAGGCTGTGGAAGGAGCAGCCTGTGCATCTTAGGTCCTGTGCACCAGCCAGATAAGCTACTGGGCACAAGGAGTGGAGTAAGGCCGTCCCTCTGCAGGGAGAAATACAACACGCATCCCCTTGTTCTGCAGAGGAAGAGGGGCAGAGAGGACATTCCTCAAGAAGCTGCCTCTGGATAACAGTTTCCCTGGGTTAACTTGGAGCCAGGACTCTGATGTATCACACTTTCTTGGACTGATGGCCAATGAGGCAAATCGGCCCTACATGAATAAAATGTCTGTCAGGCGAAACAGAGCCGTGTACATTCCCTCTGAAACGCCCGTGTGCCAAGAAAGGCAATCTGCTGGCACCCAGCACGCACACAGGGCTGTACAAAAGGCCAATTCTTTGCATGAGCAGGGCAGGAGAGATGCCATGTCCCATAAAACAAATTGCTTCTGTTCAAACCCCTGAGAACAGGCAGAAGCAGAGGTTGCTGTTGAGTGCTCTGTCTTGCACTCTTTTAGGTTAAATGATTGTTACAGAAAAGGCTGCCTCAGTATTTCTGTAAAACAGCACCATGAAACATCATTTTAGTAGGAACAGCTAGTCTACTAATTTACTTATATCAGAAACCTATTTACTTATATCAGAACCTTATTTACTTATATCAGAAAGATCCTGCATTGCTAGATTTTGTTTTCTTCAAATGGGTGATCCAATTTTTACAAGGTCAAATGGCCTTTGACTCCTAGCATTCAATCTATTAGGAATGGACAGGAGGGAATTAGTCTAATGTCAGCTCAGAAAAATGTGCTTTTAATACAGACATCTTTGTCAACAGAAATAGGACTTCTGTACTGCCTCTGCTGCAGTTTCATATTAGTTATTTCTTAACTTCTTGGGGAATGCAGAAGTTGAACTGACAGATGCCTTTCATTTTATTAAGCCATAACTAATATATAACATTACTTTTTTTCTCAGTTCAATTCAGTGATTAGCAATTTCTGCACCTCTTGAAGCAGTGCAATAGAAATGAGGGCCACAGGCAGCAGAGAAGTCCTTCCAGCCTTCTTAATTCTTCTGCACAAGCATTAGCTTGCAAATGCCAAACACAAACTGGATGTTTTCTCACTGTGCCTAGTGTGAAATGCAGAAATGATGAACAGAAACTCCTTGGATTAATCTCTTACTTGACAAAAAGATGATCCAGTCTCAAACCTAGAATTCAAACCTATGCTACATTCCTCCAAGCAAGTGCAGAGAGGCAGAGGCTTATGCTGAACATTTAACAACTTTTTATGTGACTTGTCCTGCTGTAGCCCTTCTCCAATGTTGCAAGTGCATCTACATCCAAGCTGACACCCACAGCACAGCCCAAGTAACAGTGATTTCTCAGCAAAGGATCATGAAGAGATGCCAAAAGTGGCCTCTGAGACACCTTACTCTGAGCAGTAGACTGATTCCTACCCTTGTGCTTGAGTATCTTTGATGAATTTCCTTGGAGAAATGAAAAGTTGAAATATACTGCTTAGAGTACCCTGAGAAATAAATTAGGAGCTGGGGATGGAAATTAGTGCAAAGGAATTCTCAGTAGACTGCTAGTGAGTCACGGGTTGCAGATGTCTCTCAGATGAGGAACAGTCCTGCAAGGCAATTACCAGGAGCCTCAGCACTTAAGCCATATGATATTAGATAAAAGACTTAAGGGAACTGTTTTTCACAGGCAGGAGGGAGAAACATAATCAAATTTTTTATTTACACTCAAGTGCATCTAATGCTATGCAACATCTATTTGTCCAGGGAATTAGTTTTACTTATTTACAATACCATACTGGCCAATTACATGACAAAGCCCTCCAAACCCTGCCCTACTGTTTGTGAGATGCAAGTAGGTAGACAACCACAGAGAACCATAAGATAAACACTGCTAAAAGAAAAACAAAAATGCAAACTCTTACTAAAAGAAAATACCCGTGTGATGGAAGGTGGTGATGGTGGTAAGTAGGGAGTTAGATGTCAGAGTGTCTCCTATTAATTTTAATCAATTTAACTAGCATAACTCATACTGGATTGTTGGAGTTTGGATTTTTTACTGTCCCTAGTTAGCTATAATCCAATCCCAGCACTATCACTGCAACAGGACTGACAAAAAAACCCGTGCCAATAAAGTGTTAATAGACATGAAAAATTAAACTATATCTATACTCATTACTCTTGCCTTTGTATGAAGTTAGGAAGAAGTCAGGGACATAATGAACTGCAGTCTTGCACTTCACTTTGAACATTAAGAATGCAGCAAAATAGTGTTCTTGAAGTGTTACAAAAGGAAATCATCTAATTATTATTAAGAAAACAGTGATCCTGGCAGTGTGAGGGACAAAAAGAAAAAAGTAGTAACAAGCAAAAAATGAATATCCCATGTGAACAATGTAATTTTCCCGACCTTTTAGTTTTCTGCACAGCTAATATTAAGCCACAGAATGCAGTTCCTAATGTATGTGATGCACATATGTGCTCACACATTTCTGAAGGCTGTTCTTCAGCTTTTACAAATTAAATTCGTACTTTAATAGTAAAGCAAACATCTTAGATTTTCCACTAATCTCCTCAAAAATGTAGGATGAATCTCTTCAATACTTTTGCTGATGTTAGGTCCAGTCCCTTTTCAGTGATAGTCTCAGTTGTCTCACAAACCTTCTGTTAGAGGGGGTTTCCTGGTCTTTCCTATGATCCAAGCCAAAATAACTCATTTCATCAACTACTTTCATCAACACACTCAGGCAGTATCCTGTGTTTGAATCATATGAATGGATATCACACAGGAATTTATGGTCCTTATCTTCAGGTTTTACTTTGGATATATTCTCCTCTGAGATATATTTCACTCCAGAAGCACATCATCTTTCTTCTGTCCCTACACTAATGCTACTGTGAGAGAAAACAGCTTAATATTTGAAGTCATCCTTTGCCATAATTCATTATTACATGGTCACTAAATATTTGCACTGCTGTAGAATGTGTTATCCTGAAGTCAATTCCCAATTTCTTCTGAGAAGTCAATGAAAAACATTTCAGAACCAAAGTTGTGTCTGTCTTGCTCCCTTCATCTTATACTTTAATCTGATCTCTTTCCTCCTTACTATTACTTGTGATTGATAGATCAGGTAGAGGTGTTCAGGATGGATGCCTGGGTTATGTAGGATATATGACATAATCACAAATTTACAGAATTTGTGTCAGCAGGGACCTCTTGAGGTTATTTTGGCTAAGATCTTCCTGAAAAAAATTGCTGACTTCAAAGTTAGATTAGGCTGCTCAGAATCACGTCCAGCTGAGTTCTGAAAATTAACATTTCCAACTGCTTCCAGTGTTTGACCACTGGACCACATATGAAGAATGTTTTTCCTTACCTATATAACCACAATATACTGTATTTCAAGTTGTGAGAGCTACTTCTGTCCCTTTGTCTGCCTCCCCTCTGGTCACCCCATTAGGTAGCTGCAGACAACTATTGGGACCCCTTCTTTACTACAGAGCAGCAGATCTAGAAGCATTTATAAAAGCAGCTGTGAGATGTACAGCTCACACCCTTCTGAGCCTGGCAGGAGCTTCTCAATTTCATAGGATAAAAGAAGGGTCAGAAAACTGATCAGTATCATCTTGCCCTCTCTGATGGGCACCATGTCCCACCTCTACAGCAAGGCTTAACTTCTAATTTGGAACAGAAAAATAGTGTTAATATATAATTTAGAAATAATTTCTGATGTTGAGTGTAGCAGCCCAGATGTTCAGTGGTGGAACTCAAAACATACCAAAAGCATTAATATGACTGTCAGCACAAACCTGCTTTCCTTTTGTCTCTAATCTTACTAAAACACAGGAACAACAAGCTTACCTCAAGAAAAGTGATTTATTGTAGCATTCAGAAGGTCCTGTCCTATACCACCATCTCTAATATCTCATTTCTTGAGCATTCAGTACTAACTGAAGTTTGTGAGCTTTCTCTCCTACCTACTGTGAGCATTAGTTCTGGAACATCACCATTTCCACACCACCCAACTGTTCTTAAAAAAAAAAAGAGATTTCTCTGCAGCTCTTGTGCTTTCTTGCAGTTCTTGTGCTTCCTTTGCATTATTTTTCATTTTGATGTGTTTTAGTTGCCACAAACGAAACAGGAAACAGCTCAGACTGAGTGGCATTGATGTCATATTAAAAGCTATCAGCAAAACATATATTTCTCCTTGAAGATTTTTTGAATAATTTTATTTAACAATGAGGTTTGAACATTTTACTTGATGCTGTATTTTTCAAAATTGATTAAATCTGCAATTATTCTACTGTAAAAATATTCATTAAATTACAAGGGAAAAAAAAAAAGAAAAAGCAGACAATTCCTTCTTGTCTATATTCTGTTTGAGTCAATTCTCATTTCTGTTTGAGTCAATCAGTAATCACTTTACCTTTTACCAATAAAAAGATGCTGTTGCACCTTAAGAAGGAAAAATATTAAAATGCTTAAATATTGCACTGAGGGGTGTTACTTTAAAGACAAAACCCCAAATAAAACCAGACAGAGACATTAGATACATAAGAAATTGCTTTCCAGATGCAGAAATTTATCTATTTCACAGACATTGCTCCCTCTAATGGAAAATTAATGTTAAAGTTGCAGGCAGAGCTTTCCTAATATAATCCATTTGTGGATATGGTTCGTACCATTTTCTGGAGAATTTCTGGTCCCACGTGGAAAAGTTGCCAGGAGTTACACAGGGAATGAGAAGATGAATACTATAGCAGGGGAAAAGAGCTTAGGTAGAGCAGGACTGGCTGGGCAATGGTTGAGAGAACAGAAATTATAGAAGCGGCACAGACAAGAGAGACAATTACAAACAGCACCCATGAGGAATGGCAGCCTAGTGAAGAGGGCAGAGAAGACACGAATGCCCACAGGAGGGTTTAAGAGCTAAGTTTCAGAGAGAACCAAAAGAATTAAGTGAAAGACAAAAGGAGTGCCACATGCTCAGTCACAGTATTTTTTAGTTTCAGAGTACAGTAGCTCAATGATGCACCTACAGCCCTTTATTTTTTCTCCTGGGCTTTTCCTGGGCTTCAGGAAAGAACATTAACTGAGCAGATTTGGTTTTGCTTGTTCCTCTAAATCTGTTTTTGCTGGGAAAGCTCTTAATGCATCACTGGATCTCACCTCTGATTCATCATTTCCAAACTGACCTCAGAGGAACCGGGGACTGAGACCCAGCTCAAGAGCTGAACTCTGGCATGAAACTAACAGCAATTACCATTTGCTTCCCACAAAACTGGAAAAACAGAACCTCAGCTTTCTTCCATATTGCCTTGGCTGCCTTCCCTTCAAAGGGGTATGTCTTCTCCAGGTTTTGTTGTGGGAACTGACAAGACAAAGCTCACAGCTGGGAAGATATTGGCTTTCAAGCTGATATTCCACCACTTAAGAAAAGGGTTAAGAAATTAAATTCTTATTTAATACTTAAATTAGTATTTTAATTCACAGAGAAAGTGTGTTCCAAAGTCCTCTGAAATCAGTGGACTGAATCCCACCAACGTCACCAAGTACTGGCTTAAGGCCTTAGTAAATACAGTATTTATAAAGGAATCTTTGTACATTTATGGTGCAAGGAAAGATGTCTCAATAATTCAGAAACCACAACTGAGGAAGGGGTAGATGCGAAGATTGAGGCAATGATTGCTAGTGGTGAAGGCTGAAAATATATGGATGTTAGATCAACGTAGGTGTGAAAAGAAGTTGAAAGATGTAAAAGTTAGATTGAAGTTGGTCTGGTATCACCTTCTGCTCAAGTGTGGTGTTGTACACCAATGTGCTTCTTACTCCTTGAAACACTATTGCCTTTGCAAATTTCTTTACCTGTAGCTGATATTGACTACTTCTTTTCTTGACTGCAGCTACACTATACACCCTGCTAAATTAACACCTTAGTTCATACGATCTGCTCAAGAAGAGCTCTCCCAGTCTTTACAGTTCTTCAGTTTGGATGTACAAACACATCCAAACAAACTGGCACCACAGCCCCTGTGCAGAGAAGCAGCAGTGGAGAGGTGAGCTGAGAGTACAGTGAGTGATGGGCTGTAACATCTCCCAGACCTGAGAGCTCTTAGATTCAGGTTAATAAGGATGTCTCCGCTCGTTGTGGAAGTGTCTTGGTACACTGGCCCTTCCCATGAGGAACCAGACACTGCTGCCCCCGGCACCTTATGTGAAGCTTAGTCAAGAGGGTTGGAAGAGATGTTCAGAATTTGGCCTAATCCAGTACAGCATTTGAATATATTTTCTACTTAAATTAACCTGCATAAAATGGGTTTGTATGACAGCTTGTCAAACTAGCTCACCTCTTGCAAATCAGATCTGTTATTTTCCTATGGCCTGGTCTTGTCTCAGTGAGATCTACCACATGGCATCCACAGACATGGATGGTTGTGCTTTGAATAGTTTAAGGACCAGGATCATAATTGCTGTAAAGGTCTATCAGTCACAGAAAAACAGTTCCTCTTGGCCTGCTTCTCTGCACTTATGTGCCTGATACAAGATAGGCAGTGCAGAGCTGCTCCCTTCACAGGTGAAGTGGCTCCCTGTGCAGCAAGTCAACGCCAACAGATCTGCCTTTGTAGGTGTGCAGGCACGTTGGATTTCACCCGAGGTACAGGAGCAGCTGCCAGGTGGTCTCTGTGTGGCTTCTCTCATTCCTGTCTTGTGATGCCAGGTCCTTGGTAGCCAGGGTGCCCCAGTGCTTGTGGCTCTGACTCCAGCGCTGCAGAGGAGCAGCCCAGGAGGGACAGGAAGAGATCCCGCAGCGCTGCACTAACATTAACCCTTGGAGAGCTTGCCCCCTGAAGGACTGGGTTTTAATAACACCTTGCATTTTCTACCAGCTTCTTTTCAGAAGGAAAATGTCCGCAGACTGCAGTGGACTGAGAGTTTCCAGCAGGGAGCAGCATTTATTCATTTGTGAAGGAGAAGCTCCCGCCTCAAAAGGAGCTGGCAGCTGAAATACAGACTCAGAAATCCTTTGCTTAAGAAACAATGTTTGCAGATGGATGGGCAACCAGCAGTGTGAGGGGTGAGGCAGGAAGGGCAAGTTAAACAGTTGGCATAAGGCCTTGCTTATCCTCTTCATCTGTCTGATGCCTCTGCAAGCACAGCTTGGTACTTGGAGGCTCAGACGCAGTGCCAGCAGATGAGCTGGATCAAAACATTCCCATTTAAGGAAAATTTTCATCAAAAATTTCAGTGTTATCCCTGGCTCAGAACTATTACTTCAGGTACTGGAAACTCAGATTAAGGTCTCACTAATTATGCTTGCATAATATTATCATGATCCTAAAAATATAGCTTATTGTTATATATCTAGCACCTAGGCTACTGTCTGTTTTGAAAGCCTTCAGTTTTAAAATTTCTCTTCTAAAGATGTTTCTTACCATGACACATTAACAGTTTCAAATTCACAGTCTCAGAATGCCACAGCTTTGAGATTAGCTTTCCACAGAGATAGGCTGTGAACAAGTACAAAAGAGAATATTTTAGTACTCAATAACTACTAAAAATCCTGTTCACTACCTAAGCAAATTTCTATTAAAAAATAATTTTATAAAAACCATATACCTCATTGACAGCACTTGTGTTACTGCTGGAATTCTTCCTGCCTATGCTTGTGCACCAGCTCTGCTCCGCAGCCTCCTGCTGTGTCCCCTGGGATCAGCTGTGTCCCAGTGCTGCAGTCTCACAGGGGGTGAATCAGTCCATGCAGAGTTAGGTAATCACTGCAGGCTGTGGCCAATACCCAGGCTGCCTTTAAACCTCAGGCTACATTACAAGAGAGCTAGAACACCATGTGCCTGTGCTGTTGTCTTCAGGATCCTGGGACTCTCAGGGTGTGCCACTGGCACCTCAGGCTTTCAATCCTTGAGTTAAGATGACAGCAAGTATCATCCTACCTCTAGCTAAAATGTTATGTAACTTTCTAGTACCTTGGCCTAGAATTCACATAATCATAAATTAAATTAGTTTTTATAGACACACTCACTTTTCTTTAATCACACTTTTTCTCTTCAAATTGGGGCTAAAGGTTTGTTTTAGTAAGATTGTTATGAACATTCAGTTTTCTTATGTATGTGTTTGATTGTTTTTATTTGCCTAGATTAATTTTTTAAGTAGAAGATTACTTTGTCTAAATTTAACTTCACATGTCCTATATTCATAAGGTTTGGTTCTAAGATAATAGCAACATTCCTGTAACATTTTTTTACTCCTCGAAGTGCTTTATCCTTTTAACAGTAACTCTGGATTAATGTAGCTTTGTTCACTGGCATCACTTGTAACATTTTAGAATAATTAAGCTGCATATATGTTCTCTGTATGAGAAGCCCAAAACCAGTGCCAACAGTGTATTTTGACTAGTTTGAAAACCGGTAGACTTTGTATTAAATTCCTTTTATAGCTCAACTTTGAGAAGTAGATCTGTTGTACAGAAGATTCTCCAAAAAGCATTAGCCAATACTTCTTAAATGGCAGAAACTCTGCAATGCTGGTATTATGAAGTGAGCCATGTACCTTGGTAAATCTCTCTCTTAATTTATAATGTGGAAAACATGTACAAATACCTGAATTAGCTGAGAGGCCTGTGAACAGTAGGCAAGCATGTGGCTTCAAAGTGGGTGGGAGCAAGCTGCACATCTGTGACAAATGGGAGAATAATCATTCTGGGGCCATGCCAAGTCCAGCCCAGTGCCTTGTCTCCATCAGTCACAGATGGAGATGTTGCAGATTTCTGAGGAAGAGCATAGTAACAGCACAAAGATCTGGTTTTACATGCTGAAGCATTCTCACAGTCATCAGCATCTGATAGCTGGGGACCTTTCAGAGGAAGAGTCACTGTCTCTGTATTTTCAAAATTTGTTTTCTTAAAGAATAGATCCAGCTTCTCCTTGAACTCAGAGGAACTACATTCTTAGTCTCTGGTGGCAAGGACTTCCCCAGCTCTCTCTCACTGAGCAGTGAGCTGGCACTCTTTGTCCTGGACCCATCACATGCTAGCTTCATTTGATAGCTCCTGTTATTGCATCAGGAGAGGAGTCAAAATGAATCCACCTACTGCTCTTGAGAGCTCCACCACCCTGTGGTCTCCTAGTATGCTGGAGATGCTCAGCTGATCCTTCATAGGATCCCTCCTGGCTGTGACCAGACCCTAAGGAAAGGACAGCCAAGGGCACTGACTTCCCTCAGGGCTACCAAAGCTATCAGGCCTATGAGAATGGCCAGCCCCTATGGATGTGCCTGCGGATCTCTCTCCAAGCAGAGCCAAGCCAGCAGCCTTGAGCAGCCCTGGGAGCCCCACTGCCCAAGCTGCACAAAACCTTTCTCCAACTGTGGTGTGGTAATGGCTGAACTGGATTGAAATAAACCACAGCCCAGCCACAGCAGCACAGAGCTCAGCAGAGGGTAATTTACTCTGCCTCTTAGCAGGGATCCTTAAAGAGTCATGACAGGTCCAAGTAATCCGTCAAAGAGCAGCCTGAGCAGCCAGCAGTCTCTGGATGCTAATCCCTCATGAACAATAGACTCATTATATGCAAATTAACAGGAGAAGTGGTGATTGGCCGCTGTATCTGCCCAGACAATTGCTCCATTTCAAAGGAACTTTAAGTACCTCGAAATCTATAAGCTGAAAATATTGAAAGACTTCATTCTACATCTTTTTTTTAAAACAACCTGATTTCCTCAGTCAGCCTGTGCAGGGATCCAGTGAATGCTGTCAACATGGCAAGCTGGACATAGTGCTCAGTGACTGAAATCCATGGGGAGGACAATAATAACAAATCAGTGCAGACACTGCATTTCTTGAACAGCTCTGGTTTTGATTAATTTAAATTCCCTATTTCCAATACAGATTTACTTGTTTAATATCAGAAAATCCATCTGAATCCAGGGAGTGAGTTAAATATTTGTGGAAAAAGATACATGGGTGGTTTTCTACATTACTGTTTTCTTACTGGTGAGTCAAAGCTGAACCTGAGGAGCAGGACAGCAGCTAGACACTGTCTGACAAACCAGAGCAGGTTCCCACCTTGGTTTGAAGTTAAACATCCCTGTGGTCAACTGCTTACTGCTTTCTCCAGCTGATATTTGATTGTGGAAAGGTTATGAGCTTTCTGATGCCAGCAAAGCTGGTCTTAATTAAAATATTCCATTGGAAATGTTTCATAAGATAGGAATACAAGACTGACGCCAGTCTGTCACAATTCACTAGACTGCTTGAAATCTGGAATCAGCCTGGCAGGTAGACTCACTGAAGCCAACAGAGTCCTGCACAGAAAGCTTGGCTTCTAGATGGGTGGTTTTCTCTATTTTTTTATTTTTTAAAGTACACCATGTCAAATGTGTTTATGGTGCTTTAATGTAGATAAGAAATGAGTTGGATTTTTACATCCCTGTTTAGCTCATGATAACAACATTTAGGCTAAGTAAATGCAAACCACCATAGATGCAGAAATTGGTACAGCATTTTTTAAAATCAGGCTTATAGGGATCATAGAATCGTAGAGCTATTAATGTTGGAAAAGACCCATAAGATCATTGGGTACAACTGCTAGCCCCTGATGTTCAATGCTAAAGTGTGCCCCCAAGTACTACATCAACAACTTTTTAACACTTCTCTGGGCAACCTATTCAAATGCCTGCCATTCCTTTCAGTGAGTAATTCTTTTCTGATATCCAGTCTAAATCTCCCTTGGCACAGTTTGAGGCCATTTCCTCTGATCTTGTTGCTCATTACTCAGGAGAAGAGACCGCCTGCACCTTGCTACAACCTCCTTTCAAGTAGCTGTGGAGAGTGAGAAACTCTGTCCTGAGCCTTCTTTTCTCCATGCTAAAAACCTCCAACTCCCTCTGCTGCTTGTGCTCCAGACCCTTCCCCAGCTATGTTGCCCTTCTCTGGACATGCTCCCACACCTCAATGTCTCTCTTGTAGTGAGGTGCCCAGAACTGAGTGCAGGACTTGATGTGATGCCAAGATGGCAGAGATGGATTTAGTTCCCCAAATATACACTCCTACTGATGGAATTTTCAGTGAGAGTTTGACAGAAGTTGATTCCCTAACTCACCTCTCCCCTGAACAGCTCAAAATCCTGTTCCCATTTGCAGCTTTACTTTGAGGAGACAATCCCTCTGACATTGGAGCCCACCAAAGCACAGGTCATTTCCTATGCCAGTCCATGGATAATGCTCAAAGAAATGAAGCTCAAGTGATGCTGTGGCTGTTGCAATTATAGTATGCCTCAGGAGTTACAGGGAGAAATTATCTGTTGGCTCCTTTAGGCCCTCTGTCCTACATAAGATGCTTTCCTAATTGGCACCTTTTGACAATGTAAATAATTGATATAAACAAACACACAAACATATTTCACATCCCTCTTCCCTATGAGAAAAATCTACATAATTCACGTTCAAGGTATCTGTAACAGATGTACACATTCATAATAAAGCTGTCACTTGTGTTCCAGTTGTGTTCCCATTTTTGAGGATTTTTTCCTATGAAAGCACTCAGCACATGGGACCTCAAGCAGCAGTGCTGTTACATTGGTGATGCTCGTACCATACAGCACACAGAACATTTTGCAGGCTTTTCCTAATTAAGACAGATATTAAACAACTATTTCAGCTGTACACATAAGATAGAGGAATGTGACTCAGCCTGTATAAAAGAGTACTTTGTACTTACATTATGCTCTCTTTCCAAGGATTTTGGTGTGCTTTCCAAAAGAATTCATTTAGCTTTACAATATCACTGGGTGTTTACTGAAGAAACAATTTCACTACATTCCCAATAGAAATATTGGCAAAGCGGTCATAGGCAAAATTTTCAGATGTTTTCAGTGCAGAAATGTGCATGCACGATGCAGGCATATTACTGGAAACAATTCCTAATTTCACCAACTACATGTAGAGACGACTAAACTCATGAATGGTTGCTTTAATCTACATCCAGCTGTTATTTGGCCAAAATATGCATAAAAAATGTATATTTGTAACCCCTAACTTCATGAACTTCAGGCTTCAAGGTCATGAAGGAAATCTGTAGGTTCATTTGATGCAGCCTTGCAGAGATCTTCAGTGACTCTTCCTGTTTTACTACCAAAATATGCTTATTTTTCACCAAATCTGTACATGTTTGGTGAACTACTGAAGCAAGCCTTTAACATGGATCTTTGGTGACACTGCTACTGTCAAGTGCCGTGAGGACCTTTGTGACAAGCAGGAAGCACAGGCTTTAGATCTGCCATACTCTGGCAGAGACATCTGAAATTCAGGAAAGAATAAGCTAAAAAGACAGATACCTTTTTATTTTGCAAAGTCTCACAGCAGAAAATATTTTTCCATAATGCAAAAAGTTGTCGTTTTTTTCTCTTTTTTGCTTTGCTCATTTTTATGGTCTTCTGAGTAATTTCCCATTTAAAATTCTTTTTCTTCCCTCCACAGGCCACCATCCCCAAAAGTATCATATTCATCCTTCTTCTGACTGGATTTTTGAATGATTGTTTTGGAGTCTGGCTTTGTCTCCCTGGAGTCTCATATCTAGGGATCAGCAAACTGGCTCATATAACTTACAAACTGGCCTGAACCATAATTTAACACTAAGGAAGTGTTTTTAGGATAAAAAAAAATCAGTGTGCTTTTCACATTCATATACTTCTCTATTTCCACCTCCTAGAATCAGCTGGAATGCCAAATGATACCAGGTTGTTTGCTGCCTCAGGAGTTTGGATACAGTTTTGAAAGCCCCATGGGTTAAAAAAATCTGTTTTCTTGAGCCCTTGTTTCTTCAGCAAATTGACAGTTGTTGCTGACTGCAATTCATAGGTTTTTCTCCTTTTTATTTCTTTCATTCATTTGTGCAATAATACCTGTGTTTGAAATCATAGGGGGGGACAATTAGAAGAGGATATCCATAAAGGAATAGGAAACCCAAAGAAATTAATTTAAGAACTCTGTTATGACTCCCAAGTCCACCCCCCATCTCAAAAAAAAACTCAACAAAAAAAATTGGTTTTTATTCTTAAAATTGTATTATCAAGCAAACACTTATTCTTGAAGTGTTCACTGTCTTTCATGTCTCATCTTTATTAGTTGAGAAGTTCTGTGTGTTTTTCTGCTCTGCCCTCCTTTTGCAGACATGTAAAAGTGTGCAATCCACTAAGTTTTTTGGGAGAGTGCCTACAGTAAATGCCCTCTATTTTCACCTTCACATCAGATGAATCTAAGCTGATGCAGCTCCACACTTCTGGGAAGACAAGGATGCCTCACAGAATAAATGTCTGGGCTTTGCCACAATGCCATTTCCTTTGTTTGATTTAACATGCATCTAACCTACTTTGCTCAGTCCTTTAGAGGAAGACTGTGTAAACACACAAGCTCCTTCTCTGAAGCTGAATGGAAGTAGTGGAGAATCAGCAGAGTAGTTTTGTGGGGCATAGAGGTTCAGACAATCTCTGAGGTTCATGAGATGATCTTTCATTTGTATTAGTTATATTCCAGTTAGGAATGACACTACTAAAATTTTCTCATGATTCTGTGTATACATCGTTTTCGTGATCCAGTGTTGTTTCATTAACAAAGAACATTTGTAGACAGCGTTTCATCAAAACAAAAAAAAATTACTGTAAGTCATTAGCTTTCACTTAAAGGGACAAGAATTTTGCCTTTGATTTTAAGGGTCATTGGTCCTCAGCTAACAGAGCACTTTTAGTGTCTGCTAGCACAGATATTTTTCCTTTTAACAGACGTGTGTCTGTTTTCTTCTCAGATTGTGTGCACCAAGTTGACAAGGCTTATTTCGAATGCATAGCTGGGTGGAGTGGTGTTGAAATAACAGATGTTCCAGTAGTTGAACTAGGCATCCAAAGGGATAAAATCAAAACTCATTTGTCAAATGGAACTCGCTTCAAACATGGTAGCTGGACAAAATGTAACCCTGCTGCCTTTCTCTGGCCCTGGCTTTACAATCTTATTAAAAACTGAGAAAAAAAAAATCAATTGATGCCCAATGTCTACGAATGATTAAGACATCCCTCCTGCTGAAACTGTTCACCTAACTTAACACTCTGTTGTCATGTTCATCAGCTCTGTGCCAGTGCTTTCCTTTCTGTCCCATCTGCCTCTAGAGCACCTGCTCAGAGAAGGCGCTTGGCAACACCTCCACATTTATAGAAATTGGTCAAAATTTATGGGGATGACCTTGCCAGCAGATACTAATAAGGCTAATAAGAACAAGGCTGTGCACCTAAATGGCTGCACTAATATTGGCAGCCTTTTTCCACCAGGATTGGGACCTACTGAATACTCATTTGCTGTGACAATTTTAGAATTATCGCTTCCCCATTTGTAAGTGAAGCATCTTTTTCATATGATAAAATGCACTGTTTTGTTTTTGGCTTTGATACTTGAGGAAAAATAGAGAAATTCATATATTTCATATAAAAAGTTCAGGGGAACTCAGATATTTCTACATTTCAGCAGTGTTAATTCAATTAGTCTGAAACTAACTCAAAGAAAGCATTATTGTCCACAATGGTAGAAGTTTCAGGATCTTCCTTTTAAAGCATTTTTATCTCCATGAAGACTTAATGTGAAAAGCTAACTTAAATATTCCTCCAGCAGTTTACAGACCCTCATCCAATTCCCACTGTAGTTAACAGAGCCATTTCAATTACTCCTCCAGTAGGAACAATTTATTATGACAGTGTCTCAGTCTTCATTGACCCCTGTTTAATTTATCTTCAGCAACTACCCCCCTACTCCCACTTTGTGAAACTACTGCTGAACCAATTTATCTCTCTTCACCTATTTTTACCTATTTAATTATTTATTCTTTTAAAACTGCTTCCTATTAGCCTTTTCTGCATCCCAACAGTTGAATCCAGCTCAGTTTGTCAAGACATAATCCTAAAGTTGATTGGATTTTCAGTCCTCCCAGAACTCCTTCACCCACAATTTGAAGTCTGCTATGGTCTGCAAGGCAAATATTAAGAATTTAAGTTGCTGGGAAAAGAAGTAGAAATATGTGCACAGTTAGGGAACAGTACTGGAACACGGGGAGCTTTTTTCTCTTGCATATTTGCTTTATGGATGACAGAAATAATGTAAAAGCCAAAGGTGTAATTTACACCTTGAAAAGCAGCTGCCTCTGCCAAACATTTTTATCAACAGGATCACTAGGAGAATTACTGGAGGTGCAGGATGTGAGGAAAGAAGAAGTACTGTTTTTCTTGACTGACAAATTGTATTGTTCAATTTGAAATCAGCTAAGGACTACCAAAGAAAATGCTTTGGCCTGATGACTTAGAAATCACCTAAACACTCTGGTGAATTAGGTGTAACAAATGACACTCAGCTCTAACTCAGCTACAAACTGGAGGGAGTTATAGTGGCTAGAAGCCTATTATGAACAATATTTGCTAAGAATTTTAGATCCTCAAAGTCCTTAGTAAACAACTGATAGTCTTGGATTTGCCCATAAATCTTTTTCAATAATTTCATGGGTATCAGTCTCAGTGTAATGATCTGCTGTGCACAATACTGTGCTTACTTTGAGAACACTGCAGGTTCACACTCATAATTAGAGCGCTCCTGCTGAAGACTTTTACAGAGGCCACAGTGATAGGTATAACAGCACTGCCAATCTCTGTGTGGTGGTTTAAGAACAGCTGTCAGAAGTCAAGCAAAAGATCTGGTGGCCAAACTCTGTCAACAGCCAGTAACAGAGGCCAGGAGAGGAGTCCAATGGCAGGTCAAGTACATAGTGATGATTCCCCAGCCTCCTCTTCCAGCATACAGCAGTCTGCAGCTCAGCAACCTCCTTTCCAGAAGAGGGATCTATGTGTTAAACAGCCCTTGTGGGATTTCTTTCCTTTTCCCACAAGTTTGTCAACTCAAGTTAGAGGCTACGTAAACCTTTTGGCATCCACCACTGACACAGAACTGTGTGTTCCACAGATTTCCTAGCAAAGGATAAAAAAACCTCATCTTCTTAATTGAAACTATCACTCAGTTATTTTACTTGTTGGTTTCTACTTTAATGTGGAGAGGCAGTGAGCAGCCATCTCCTGCTTACTTTAAGTCATTGCTTCACAGACATACATCCTATCTATGCTCATTGATCTCTTTTCAAAGCTGATGAGTCCTAGACTATTTGTTCTTCATGTTAAAGCTTTTCCACACATTTGATCATGATTGCTGCCTCTTGTGAGTCTTTATTTTAATATCACATCCTCTTGAGATGGGACATTTGAACTACATGAACTCCTCTGTAGATGTATTGTGCACTTAAACAGTACAAAAATTTTGGGTTCTTTTGTTCTTCATTTCCTTACATTTCATTTGTTTTGAAAGCACTCAGGCTATGGAACTCTTGCCGTTAGTTGGAGCCTTGCTATTTTTACAGCAACAATAAATGATGATGCATTTTTAATAATTGTATGTATTTTTACTAACTGGCATTAAAATAACAGTAAGAAAATAACTTCATTTCCTGTTGACTGCTTGACTTTGTCCTCTGACCCCCTTGCTGTCCCCAGTATCTGACCTAAATTGTCCTGTATTTACTCTCATTTTGACCTCAAGTAGCCAAGAGATTGCCACTCCAAATAAAGAATGTGTGATTTTCACTGTGTGGCTCAAACATTTTTGTTTTCTCATTTCGTAAGTTCACAATAGCAATAGTTGGTCAACGATCTTCTCAAAATACAACATTTTAAGTCAACATTTGAAATAATACATTGAAGACATGAAGATGTGGAAATAACAAGCAGTTGACATACCTAATTAGTCTCATTATTTTGTGCTTCACAAGGTAAATTGTGTTGTAGATCCACAAGATTTTAGCTAGGAGGAACTTTTTCGTTCAGCAGGGTTTGGCTGATACTCTGCCCATAGACTGTATGAATCTATTCAGTCTTTGAATAAATTATTCAAACTATTTCAAGGCAGGATTAAATTATAGCAAATATTTATATTTGCTATAGCAAATATTTATATTATATTTATATTCTTGTACATTTGTATTCTTGTCCAAATGTATTCTTGTACATTTGCACTCTGAAGGGCCTTTTGCTTCAAAACCATACTTATCTCTCAGATCTAGAACAAATGCAAATTCTATGGATCAAAGAGCCTCAGTACAATGCCCTCTGACATGTCACTAACCAAATGAAAACATCTGACAACAGCTGTGGAGTTTGAATGATGCTCAGGTGAGCCCCACTAGAGTTCAAACGTGGATATCATCTGTAGGTTAAAGACAACACAGCCTGATTGCCTCGCTGTGTTTCTCACCACTGAGCATGAGAAGGGACTGAGGAAACAAAGTGCTGATGCATGGCAGCAAGCCTTTAAAGCTGGTGAGGAATTTTACAATAGTATCATCTGGTCCTCTGCTGAGAAAGGTTCTGTTCCACTCACAGAGAACTCAGACTTTGGTTTAAAAATGGCTGATGACAGGTGAGGAGGTGCTTAACCATCCATTCTTCTTGGTTCCCTCTGAAAGGGGAATTTGAGTATTCAGACTATGAAATTTCCAAGTTCAGTTTCATTAGTGAGATGATGTATTTCCATTTTCAGGCAGTGGTATGAAGCTTCTGAAGGATGCAGTACAGCACAGGCCCATCTTATATAGAACATCTCACCTTCTTCACCCATAAATGACTTAGCCAGTGCTCTGAATTTGAAAGACACATAAATTGAAAATTTATACTTGCTTCTGCCATCAAATATTCAACACTTCTTTCAAATATTGAAGCATTATAAACACCTTTGGTAAAGATACAAAAAAAGCAGAAAAATCCTTTAAAATAGATGATTTAATTTAAATATTTGAATGTAAATCCAGAGTCACACTACATCAGCTTCCATTTCCTCGTCTGATATCAGGCATCCCTGAGCAACTCTGCTATTGATGCAGCTATCTTCACTGGTCAACCAAATGGCCATTGTTTTTTGAAGAAGCAGGAAGAATAAATCAATATCTTTCCAGCTGGGGAAAAGAAAGTTCCATCTTTCCCAGAAGTGGATCTTTTCTTGCACAGACTTGGCACTGGTTTTCCATTCCTCTACAAGAATTACAAGAGTGAAATAGAGTGGAAAACATCAGATCACCAAGGTCATGTGATGAATGAGGCTATTAGAGCAATTAGATGAGTTTTATCTGTTTTGCTTGGTAAAATAAAATTTTAAGTAGGCTCATCTATCTCACCACACCTGATTACTCTGGAGGTCAAACTTGCAGAAAACATTTAGAATGGTTACAGCAGAAAAATTGCACATATGGGCATCAGATTACTTATAAACACATTTTGCCTAGCCTGTGCAAGGGAAGACTGCAAAACCCTACAGTAAGGGTAGGATTTTCTTGACCTAAGAAAATCTATGAAATATTTAGGAGTTTAGTTTAAGCCAATTCTTCAGGCGTATTCTGTAACCAAGGAAAGGAGCCAGACCCTTCCAATAAGAATAATTTCCTCATAAAACAAGGGTCTAAAATAGGTGAGAAGAATCAGTCTCTGCAGATTTTTCTCTCTCCTCGTTGCCCATAGAGCAAGCACAGATGTTGAGCTCAGACACAACACCTAACATTTCTTGGATGAAATTATCCCACTCCCAGTGACTGAGGCACTTAGCATCTCATGCTGATGGTGTCAAGTGATTCACACTGGACGACACAACTGGAATTACATCCAATGAGTTCTGCAGTAACTGCACCCACCCTGAAAAGGACCCACCCAGGCTTCACATCGCTCAGCTCTAGGAATGCACAGCAATCTCTCGCAGTCTGCAAAGCCAAGCTCATATGGGGCTGCATTAGAAAAAGCACAGCCAGCAGGTTGAGGGAAGTGTTTATTCCCTTTGGTTTAAGAGGGGAAGCTCATCTCAAGTGCTGTGTCCCACTCTGGACTCCTCGGTGCAAGCAACACCAACAAACTGGAGGAAGTCCAACAGAGGGCTATGGAGGCGATTAAGGAGCAAGAGCAAGGAGGGACGTTCAAGAAGAGGCTGAGGGAAGCAGGATTTTTCAGTCTTAGGAAGGCTAAGAGAAAATATTATTGCTGTTTACAACTACTTAATGAAAGGATATAGAGAAACTGAGCCAGACTCTTCTCAGTGGTGCACAGTGGATGAATGAGACACAGGAGACATAAATAACAGCAAGGGAAATATAAAATAGTTATAAGGAAAAAATCTTCATAATGACACTGGAAAGGACTGTCTAGAGGGGCTGAAGGTTATCCATCCTTGGAGGAGATAGTCAACATTCAACTGAGACAGGCTCTGAGCAATCTAACCTAAGTTGCGTCTGCTTTGAGTAGAAGGTTGTGCTAGATGATCTCCAGACATCTCAACTAATCTAAATCATTCTATGACTATATGGAATGATTATAGGGGGGAAAAAAGAAAAAAAAAAAGAAAGTGAATTTTATGGGTTTTTAAAAAATGGTATGGTATTTGATACCAAAAATATTGGGTGATACACAAATCTATAGTAGTGATTCAGGTATGATTATGTGTGGAGGATTGATCTCACCTAGCTTTAGCTGTCCAAAATGTCAGTGTGCAGTCTCATAATGGAGGCTATACTTTCCTTTGTAATTAAAAGATTAATCTTAAGGATGGGAATTGTCTGAGTTATTTCAAACACTCATCTTTCAATGCAGTGAGATTCTCTCTGGATTTCAGTCTTCTTTTTGAAAGATTCTGAATAACTATCTCTGGCTAGGCACTATCTTTTAGGTAGCTATAGGAGAGGATAAAACCCATTCTTGTGTTGAACAACAGAAATACAGATATATTCAAAGAAATATAAAAGTTAGTGACAAGAGTTGTTAAAAGAAAAAGTCATTTTAGGAGAGATGAGAGTCAAAGTAATAAACACAAAGCTACAAAAATATTCCATGTCCTTTAGCAACTTATGTTGGACTTTCAGCAAAAGCAAAGAGCAAGACTGAAGATATTAAGAGATGTGTTTTCTTCCTACAGAGTGGCCAAAGAGAAAATAGCAATTTAACAACATATTTTTCTCAGATTTTATGTTCTTAAATAATCCCAGAAAAAATTACTTTATCAAAGTTGAAATTAAGACAAAACCAGGAATCAAACACATATTTATATGATAAACTGGACCAAGTTACTTTACCAGACAGCAGTACCAAATTATCAGTTTAAGATCATGTACTTTGGTTAATACATCATACTAGAAAAGGTCCCAGACCTGGTGCAGGAACATAGCTCAGCCTCTTCTCAAAAGTTATATCAAAGAGACAGCAGACTGGTAGTTATATTAAATTTCAAGCAAAAAAGAACAGCACTGTACAAGCTACTTATTCATATGAGCTAGGAAATTCCTAGCTCATTATCTCATAGATGGTCTGCTCTCCAGCATATCTGCTTCTGGTCACTCTGTTGTTAAAGCTAAATACTAAATTAAATAGATTAACATTTAAAGACATGATCTACTATAGAAATTGCTGTGTTTCTGTATTTAAATCCTGACCCTGTGCCCAGTATCCACAAAAGCTGCTCTATCACTCCCCTCCTCAGCTGAGCAAGGGAGAGAAAATATAGGCTCATGAGTCAAGGTGGGGACAAAGAGAGATCACTCACCAGTTACCATCATGGGCAAAACTGTCGGAACTTTGGGAAATTAATTTTATTTATTGCCAATATAAAACTGACTTGCTTAATGAGTAGGGGGATGCCCTCAAAGGAGGCTGTGACCCCACGGGAAGCCTGTGCTGGAGGCTCACGAGGCTTCTGTCAGGGCCTATGGCTCCACAGAAGGAGGAGCCCACACTGGAGCAGGTTTGCTGACAGGACTTGTGATGCCAGGGGGGACTCACACTGTTCCTGAGGGACTGCACCCCATCGAAAGGGACCATGCTGAATCAGCTCGTGAGGAACTGCAGCCTGTGGGAAGGTCTCATGTTGGAGTAGTCCACAGAGGATTCTCTCCAGTGGGAGAGATCCCATGCTGGAACATGGAAATAGTGCAAGGAGTCCTCCCCCTGAGTAGAAAGCAACAGAGACCATGTGTGAGAAGTGGTGGTGGGAGGAGGCAGAGAATTCAGGAGTGAAGTTTAGCCCAGGAAGAAGGAAGCGGATCGAAGAGGGCATTCTCAGAGTTAGTCTTTATATCTCATCACTCTACTCTGATTTGATTGGTAATAAAATAAATTAATTTCTCCAAATCGGGTCTGTTTTGCCTGTGGCAGTAATGGTAGAGTTATCTCTGTGGTTGTCCTTATCTCGACCTACGAGACTTAAGTCATGCTCTCTCTCCCCTGCCCAGCTGCAGAGGAGGAGTGATGCAGTGGCTCTGGAGGGGTGACCTCATGGCATCCAGCCATGGCCAAGCCCTCCCTTTAGGCAAGTAGCAGCCTCCATGTCCTACACAGCCTGTAGAGAAAGCTGAGCAGCTCTACAGGTGAGCAGGAGGGAGATGGCATGAGGACCCCTCAAACTTGAACAAAATAGGATGCGAAAGAGGCTTCTGCATCACTCACTTCTGCCTGATTTCAGTCTCTCCTCTCCCAGGGTCTCCTAGGCACTTGGTATGAAGTTCAGGGCTGCTCAATAACATTGTGCATTGGAACCTTTTCACTGTAAGAAATTACTTCAAAGTTCAAAAAACACCATAGAGTTTCAATAGGAAGAATCTGTTGGATAAATCAAGTTTAAGGGAGTGGAAGAAAAATTTACTCATAAACTTTTACTATAAACACTGTGACAAACCTTTCTTGGATATGAGATTATTCCTATCAATAATTGCATGTCTAGGTAGCACTAATAACTGAGGCTGCCTTTTCACTCATCACAAACTTGAATACTCTAACTTTTTCTTTATAGTCTGTTATATCCTCCTGTTTTATGCCAAAATCTGAAGAAGCAGCAAAGACCAAGAAATAAAATATGTCTGGGATAATACCTAGTCTGAAATGATATTTATTGAACTGTGCTTTTTATTTTAATAAAAATGGTAGTAAATCATATGTGGTGTCTGCTAGGCATCAGAGACAATGCAGGAGTTGCCTATATAGAATCCAAATGTTCTCTTGCTGCAATTCACACAACAGGTTGATGTCTCTGTGATCTCTGGATAATTTTAAAATATGTTTGTGGGGATTTTAAGTCTGACATGCATGTCATGGGAATTCTGCAAAGTCAAATTAACAGGCTGGAATACTTCTGAATATATTTTATCTGACATATAATTCACAGGTCCATGCAATATTTTTCCTCTTCCTCAGCCAACAAGTATGTAAAAAATTGTATTTTACAACTTACTTTGACTAATAAACATCCATATTCTGTGGAATCTTAGAGATTAAAGCCAGACAATTATTTTGGTGCAGTTTTTTAAATGTCCTGCACCAACTGAAGCATTCAGATAATGCTGAGCTCCCTTACAGAAAATGCTGTAGAAAAATATCCACACTCCTCATATCTGTCAACATTTAACTTCTTCAAGTAGTGCTGTTTGCCTGAGCTTTAAAAAAAATAAAATTATTAGAAGTAACTGAAAAAAGGGTTGAAAATTCCTTAAAACTTCCTGTATTTGACTTCCCATCCAATTAATTGAAAGGGTTTCAGTAACAAAATCTAGTATTTTAAATTTTGAGCATTTGAGTGGATTTTTTAGAAATTTGGAAAAAAAAAAAAAAACAACCCAGAAATTAAAATAGAACTTTTGTAGTGATAATTGACAATGGATCCCTAAGACCATTAACAATTTGCAACCCAGAAAAGAACAGGTGAGTCTGCAGGATGTATTTATTCATGCAAGATCAATCCAACCTATAGCACATAATGAGTCTATCTAGAACATGAAGGTTAGTGAGGAAAAAGGTGTATCAACTTTCCAAGAAAACAATGCAAATTTGCTGTACCAGAATAAATCAAAAAATAATGTGCCATATTTCTGAAGATATGGTTGTTGTTTAGAAGTAATTTGAAATAAAAGGACAGGCAGGGAAAAATATTTAGATACCAGGCAAGACTCACATTAAAACTCAAAAACTTGTCATGAATGCACTCTGAACAGAAATTAAAAGAAGGCTTTTGATGATCAGAAGAAAAAAATCTGCCTGAATTCCTAGTAGGAAGTCTGGAAGAAAACTTACCTCCTTTTAGGCTGCAAATTCAGCAGTTCAGAATTCATGCTGTCTTTGACATTAAAGAATTGTGCAAAATGTTCTGAGGATTTACAATCTTCTGTAGTCCTATGAAATTGTACTCAGAAAACCGCATGGCTTAACTGCAGTAAACTGAAAACTAAAACTTTCAACCATTTCTTAGTGCTTTTGCTACAGAAGGAGTCATTTAATGGAAAAAATATGGTATACCTAAATAGGACTACCATGAGAGCAGAGTCAGTCTTGAAGAAAATAGGATTACTGAAGTCATTTGCATTGCCACCATTCACCCAGTGCTACCAGAAAAGTCACATCTCCAAGACATTTGCTAGAGATTCTTCACCCATGTCAGTTTATTTGCCTGTAGGAGAATATTCCCAAAGACTTTGCATCATTGCAGCAGAGATTATAGTTAGATATAATTGTAGCTCAGAGAAAAATCATAAGATATATCCATAAGATACTGATGCTGTTATTAATAATTCTTGTCTGTAAATGTATTGATCTATTGCTCTGCAATTCAATGTTAGTGCAATGTGAGTATAATTTTTCCTGGAACCAACATTATAAAATTCCTTACAAGAGGTACATTCTTAGCACATAGAAGTAAGAAACTGTCACCAGGGAATTAATAAAGTTATTCTGAAAAAGGCCAGTGTTTCAAATTATATGCAGGTATATCCATTAGGTGCAATTGAAAGGTCCAGCCAGTTTGCCTGGTATCTCTGGAACACCAGGAAAAACACATTCAACTGAAGTTATCTGTGAAAACTTTGTGGGCAGCCTCATATGGGACTGTTGTGTCTGCAAACACAGGTGTCACAGCTGCAGATGTTGTAGCGTAGCTTCCCACCAGGGATGAGGGGCACCTTTGAGAAGATAGCTCTGGACACTTGAGACAAAAAGGCAAAAGAAGAGATCCAGAAGACAATATTATGATTACAGCAAGCAAAGGAAAAAAAAAAAAACAGGAATCTTCTCCCATGATTATTTGAAAAATTATAAAAACCTTTTGATAGAGCTGGGGGAAGATAACATCTGTGGGCAGAGAAAATACTCTTTCTGGGCCACAAGATACATCTGGACAAAATGGAGAGGCTTCACCAGATCTGAAATAGAAGAACAAAGTTCAAGTTCAGTATTGGCTGAGGACCTGACAGGAGAAGCAGACTCATGTCCACTAATAGAAAGACTTCAAAAACAAAGCACATGCATATAGTCATATTTCTGGCAAACAAACAAAGGGACCAGCCTTTCAACAGCAGTATCTACTGAAGGCTGGGCCATTGGGGAATATGGTTTCAAATAATTTATTTAAACAAGACAAGATTCTGATCTTGTTAGACTGGTGAAAATCCAAAGTAATTCCAAAACTTTCTAGCCTGGGGTTCAAAACCTTAAAATCGGGGAGGGGGGGGAAAGGGAGATCTCCTTTTTCAATAATATTGACTTAAGAATTCTGTTTGATCTTTGATCTTTGTGGGATATGCTTCAAACATTGTTTAATTTTATTAAATAGGAAAGGTTTTATTTTTTTCTACTTTTTAAAAGACCATCTTTATTACTTCTTCACTTTTGCTGTCTCACTATTCCAAATAACTTGGAGTTTTCTTTTTTCTGGTTACACCCTTCTCAATGGATTTATAACAAACTTCATTGTATATGAAGATCAAAGCAATCAGCATTAATCTATCACAATTATCAGATGTGAAAAACAATGTAGAAAAAACAAATATAAAGGTTTCTTAAAAAGCAGTGTGTGTGGGAAAGATGGAGACCAATTTGGCAGCTTGCAGTGACACAGACTGGCAGCTGCCTTTGCACTAGGGAACACCAGTTACATAAGCACATACTCTTCCAGAACCTCTGAAGATGTCATGAGCAGTTCCCAGACTCCCCTCCATCCCCCCTTAACCACACCAGCCATCCCTGTGTGCCTGGAAGCCATGATCCTGACCTCACTGACACACTCCATGTGTGTGCCCATGGGTGCTCTGCAAAGTGTTCCTGCAAGGCTGGACCCATCCCTGTGTGCCTGGAAGCCATGGCCCTGACCTCACTGACACACTCCATGTGTGTGTCCATGGGTGCTCTGCAAAGTGTTCCTGCAAGGCTGGACCCAACCTCCACTTGCCTGAGACTCATGGAAATGTCAGTACCTGCACTGGAAGAGTGTCTTTAGCCAGACCACTGGTCCCAAGGCAAGCCCAGGGGCTCCCCCCAGCCCTGGCCAGGCAGCACTGACCAGCAAATGTGCTGCTGCAGCCCATGGCTCTCCTCCCTGCAGTGCCTGTGCCCAGCCCAGCGCTGGAGCCCAGCCTGGGGCTCCCGGCGGCTCTGCAGGCACCAATCCCTCTGGTGTCCCTGACGAGCTACTTGAAAATGAGACAGCCGCCTCTACAAACTCGTCCTCAATTTCGATTGAATGATTGATTGCTTTTAAACTAGTGCATTGTATATTTTGGGAAAGAATTTATGATTTACCAAAAAATTTCCTGCTGAAAAAAAGCCAAATGGAGACTGGTTTGGGTCAAGTTGCTCAATGCCCATGAACAAGAACATGTTTTTCTTTTTCTTCCTTTCTTGTTTTATGCATGCTTCTGGACTCATTTCATCAGCTGTCAGTAGTTAAATACCATTTCAGAAAAGGGTTTATTATTGTAATTTCCTCAATTATTCTGTTTTTTTCTGCTATGGTCTCCTGAAACAAAATTAGTCAGCTAAAGTACTAATAAAATATTTTCCCCTGCTGCTCCTTGCAAAGGGCCTAAGCCTTCAAGGTGCTGTACCTCTCCCCTGTTTGTACCTTGACTACCATGACCTTAACTGAGGGCTTTTCCCTGCGAGCTCCCCTGCTGCTTTGCAAGGGACATCACTGACTTCTGCTCACAGCCAGCTCATGTCCCCAGACCATACACAATGGCACAGCAGTGCATGACTACTAGGAAAGGAAACCAAAAATAAATAAAATTTAGAGAAATAAAATTGAAAGAATGAGCCATTTTCATTGCATAAAAAAACCCAACAACCAAAATCAGAAGAGATATAGTAAGAGGTGAAAGCAATCCAGCTTAAATACATAATAGACAATGGATTAGTTTAAGCAAATGTAGGTATTGTCCTGGGAGTATGTGTCTTTTGAAATATTAAATTAAATATACATTAAAATATTTGGAAAATTCTGGTTTTAAAGTTATATTCCTTAGAGGAAAGGAAAGGAAAGGAAAGGAAAGGAAAGGAAAGGAAAGGAAAGGAAAGGAAAGGAAAGGAAAGGAAAGGAAAGGAAAGGAAAGGAAAGGAAAGGAAAGGAAAAGGAAAGGAAAGGAAAGGAAAGGAAAGGAAAGGAAAGGAAAGGAAAGGAAAGGAAAGGAAAGGAAAGGAAAGGAAAGGAATTGTTTTTCATGAAAAGCTAAGCGGAGCAGAACCTACCCTCTGGCAGAAGGGACACACTGGGCAAGCAAGGGCTGCTCTGACACCATGGAGATCAGGGGAAGGTTCTTGCTGGACCTCATAGGGGTTTGGATGAGGATCCTGACCATAAATGATGGTGGAACATGACAATACACAACGACATGAGGCAGCCCTGGTGCTCCCTTGCCGCTCCCCTCAAAGCAAGACGGGAACACAATGCGTGACAAAGGCACAGAATGAGGCAGCCAAAAAATCATGAGCCTCAGATGTTTAGAGTGTGACATCTGCTTCTGGCTCAAGAGATTCTTATATTGAATTCAGTTGCCTTTCCTCCAAGACACCCAACAAGAGATAACCTCAATTTATGAGTCCCAATATATTTATCTTAAGCACAGGCAGAGATTATTTGGTGCTCAATGAAAATGTAACTATGTAAAAATCAAAACTAAGCAAAATCTATTTACAGCTTTGTAACTGCCCTGTGAATCACAAATAACTAGGCCAATGTTTTCAGCAATGAGACATTCAAAATCATGATTTCAAAGCCTGAAAACAAGCATTTGGCTATAAGAACTCAGTCTTTAAAAATAATGAAAACTGGGGTTTTTAAAATTAATTTCTCCTATTTCGGCATTCATACTTCTTCAGTCATTAGAACTGGAAATTTACATCTTTCAAATGCAGCTGAGAGTCTTCCTTGTTCACTTAGCACCAGGGATGAGGGTTTTTAAAGGGACAACCAGCCATTCTGAGTCCAGCAATAAATTTCCAAGATTAGATTGTCTTTTCACTACTCCACATGGTTAAGCAGGTACCAAGCATGAAGTCTCATATTGGAAACCAGTTGCACAGAAACAGCTCAGTGTTTTGGTGCTTCAGCATATGCATTACACACACATAACTTTGCTGTCATCCAGAGAGGGGGTAACGAAGTGTCTGTTGAAAACACCAGGAATCTTTCACTGTGTCTCAGGGCTTTGCATCATTCATAAATTCTGCTTGAATTTAATATTTAAAATTAATAAAAACCCAATAAATAAATGTTGCACTTTACTGCAAAACCAAAGAACAGCAGAATTCACAGAACTTTCGTAAATCAGCCCTTCTCCATTCTGCGCAGTTCTGCATTCCCTCGTTTCCTTTGTAGAAAGTAAATTTACTGAGGCAGGCAAAGCTGCTAGTGTCTTTATGTTTGTACAGCATCCAGCACAGAGGAGATCTGGTGGGGCTGTGTTTGGTCCACTCCTTTCAATTTGCTCTCACCTCTTCAAGTGGTGCAGCAGGCAATAAAAGCAAAAGTGCCAAAATACTGCAAGTGTGCATAGCCTCACTTCATTTCTAGCCTACCTGAAAGCAGAGGTACCAGGGACTTTGTGAGCTTCCAACAGCCCTGGGCCACCCAGATTAGATAAACTGCAGATAAACATCAGAACACTGTCATGTTTATCTATATGAAGTCCAATCTTTTGAAGTTCATCTATCCCTTTCTCTAACTGCCATTATCTGTTGCTTTGAGATGCTGCATCCATCCCTATCAAAGTTATGTAAGCTCCCTGTGATGCTCATAAACAGTCCCTCTGTCATTTGTAAAAATGCAGCCTCTCATTAAATGCATTTATAACTTCAGCACTTGATGCATACAATATTTTATCAGCTTTTTCTCAGAAAGGCATATTTATTTTATCATCTTATACTTAAAATAAGTATTGCAAATTAAGAAAAAAAATCTGTGTACTACATAGAAAAAAAAACCCCTCCAAATATATAAAAGCTTTAGCTATGCCAAGATTGCTTAATTCTGATTAGCAACGACCATTAAGCAATCATTTATGGATTTGCTCTGAGTGTTCATAGATACTAATGGGTTTTAGAATTCCTTGGGAATCCTCAAAGGTCAAAGGAAGAAAATGAACTATGAAGTGATAAAAAATGTATTAGGTGACTAATGGACAGGTTGTATATAGAATGGTTCCAGCAGAAAACGTTTAATTTTACCACTCAGATTTATGTAAAAGCAAATCTTGTGAGCAGTGGCCCTTCCCCACTGATGAAACTAAGGAGGAGAAAATTAAAATGCTTCATGGGGAGGCATTACATGGTGTGCTTTTCCCTGTCACTAAGAATACATAGGAGATGGCAAGGTCACTGATACGAAGTGAAAATGTATTTGATTTTTCTTTAGGTGGGTATCGGCGCTGCGGGGCCGCTGCCAGCCCCCGCCGTGCCCCGCTCGGGCGGCCGGAGCGAGCAGCGCCCTGCCCGGGAGGGGCCGCCCGAGCGCGGCCGGGGGGGCAGACCCGCACGGACACCTCAGGAATCACTGCGGGAATCACCGCGGGAATCACTGCGGGAATCACCTCGGGAATCATTGCGGGAATCGCGGCGGAGTCGGGTGCCGTGCCGACACCCAGCCTGCGAGCGGCCCACGGAGCTCACTCGGCCTCCTCCTGGCTGCAGGCGCCTCGACCGTGGAGTGTTCTTCCCGGTACCATCGCTCAAAGAGTGTTGACAAATCCAAAGGGGGCTTTGAAGGCAATTTTCGCGTATTTTTGCATTATGAATGGCAACTTTCGCGTATTTTGAATTATGAATGGCAATTTCACTGAGCAGGGAAATACATTTGGATTCTTGTTAGAAATACTTTCATTCAGAGCAGCAGAAAATAATCAGAAGTCAATACAACCTGCAATGTGATATATGCCTGTTACCTACAGGAATTCTCAGGGTTGAGACCACACTACATACCTTTAAAATTATGTTATGAAGATGAAGTAATTCCATTCCAGTTTTTGAATAATGTTCCAGACAGGCAAACCTTTTAGCTTGTCAGCAGAGTTACTAATTTAAATGAAATTGTCCACATATAAGAAAAATGAGTCGTGGGGTTTGGTTCCTAATTGGTAATTTTCTGCAGAAATTAGAGCTTTCTTGAATTTACATATTTTTTAAATTAAAATTATATTCATATATATAGGGGAAGAAAAGCAAGGCAAGTGAAGAAGGAGAGGTGGGAAGGGAAGGGAAGGGAAGGGAAGGGAAGGGAAGGGAAGGGAAGGGAAGGGAAGGGAAGGGAAGGGAAGGGAAGGGAAGGGAAGGGAAGGGAAGGGAAGGGAAGGGAAGGGAAGGGAAGGGAAGGGAAGGGAAGGGAAGGGAAGGGAAGGGAAGGGAAGGGAAGGGAAGGGAAGGGAAGGGAAGGGAAGGGAAGGGAAGGGAAGGGAAGGGAAGGGAAGGGAAGGGAAGGGAAGGGAGAGGAGAATTGACAGCAAATTTTCTAAACCAGCTATATTTCAGAGGCTGAATGCACAGGAACAGATGAAACCTGCAATTCTGCCAGCTTCCCTGCTTCCCAAAGAAGATAGTGATGGATAGATACTGAAGGGTATATAGTGATGGAGGAAGAAGCTGAGAGAGTCAACACACTGAACAACTACAAAAATGCTGAACTATTTATCAAAGGACAATATCTTCATCTTAAAGAGTTAAGACAATCAGCCTGTAAAACCTTGTGATGCAGTATCAAGTCCTTATCCTAGGAAACAGAGGAGAGACTCTTAGACAAGCACCATAAATACTAAGCCATCTCTCACTAGCATAATGAATGCAATGTTTTGAGTTTATTAAATGTGCCTAGAAGTTAATTGAAAGTATTCATTTAGTGAGCAAAATTAAGTGGTTTTAATACTATGGAAAAAACTGAGTGAATAGTGTTTGATTTGATTTTATTTTTTAACTATAATTTACATCAGGAAGGAGGAAAAGGGAAGAAAAACTAGCAAAGTGAGTGGATCCAATGGACCAAATCAATTTGGGATTTACCATGGCTAATATTATATGCATAAGTATTTCTTTTGCCGAAGAAAGATTGTGCTGGAGAAGCCAGTTTATTAGACTTCAGTATATGTAGGATAGGGGAAATCTTTGGTCAGTTCAGGAAGAAGGCAAGGTGTTTATTTTCTTTAATCTCAGTCAATAGCAACAAATAAAGTAAGACTGATAACAGCCCAAGGAGTCTACTGGATGCTTGTATCTGGAAGGAGAACAGAGTGTAAATGATCAATGGTTGTCTCTATCAAGCTGCATTTAGTTGGGATTTTTCCTTCCCAAATTGTCATGACTGAAGCTAGTAAAAGTTGAAAGGAGGATGGATATCTGCAAGGATAATCGTTAAGGTGTGTGTACTGCTTTCACAGCTATTAGATCAAAGCCCTTTACTGAACTATTTTATTATCAGACTTATAAATCAGTCTCAGTTCATTTTACAAACATTAGTACGCCCATCAATTACATGCATTTAGGACTAATGGTTTTACAGGAATGTTAATAGTACAACTTTATTTCCTGAAAACCATCACTGAAGACTATTAAAAGGTTATTAATTGCTGTATGGAACAAGCAGAATTATTTGTTTCTGGTTTTAGACTATCAGTAAATTGGCATGTGAGTACATTTGCTAACCAGTTAAACTTAGTAAATGCAAAACCATTTATAAGCCATCCTGTCCAGCTTTTCTTCATAGACATGGTCTAAGTGCATCAGGACCATTCTAGTGCTGCTCTTCAAAGCCCTTGTGGGTGTGGTACAGCGCTCCCTCCAGACACTGCCACCGTCCCTGCAGGGACCCTGGGGTTGGGGCAGACTGTCCCCAGGCAGAAACAGTTTAACCAGGCTGGGACAAGGGTCAGGTCACTGCTTGTTGGTTCAGGTAGAAGTGATGGGTGCTGCACTGAGACCTGAACAAAACAGAAATAGAAGAAGAAGATGATTAAGGAGTGAGGGTTTCACAGCAGAGAAGCTGCCCTGTGGAATGTGGAACCTGTTGTAAGAATGCTTTGGGCTCTGGCTCATTCCCTACCTCAGAAATTTTGAAGCACCCCCTAGATTTATTCAGACATCTCCCATTTTACTCTCCAACTCCCTGATAATGTAGATTCCTCTTCAGATGCACAGATTTAGCTGCAGGGTACATAATACAAATTGCTAGATATGATGTTCCTCTTTGTGTGTGAAATCAACTGCCTGTCCCATCCATAGCTACCCTTAGCCCATACTAAGTGCTGAAGTTCTGTTTCTGATTACTAAATAATAAAACAACAGAGACTCAAGATGGGAATGTTGCACGAGTTCATCTTATCTGCTTTCCCTTGCTCGCTGTGTCATGAACCTGAGATCTCGGTTCATTAGTTTAAGAGGCTGTTTACACATAAGAGGAGAAAGGACAGACAGATCCTTTGAAGCCTGTGGAGCTACCCCGATTTCCACCAGCTGAGGAGACAGTTCCAGGAGACCTGTCAGGCAGTCTTTAATGAACTATGTGGTGTGCAAAGCAAACTTCAGATCTCAGAGACTGCACACTATTTAGCTTCCATTAGGTCAGGTAATTATGATTACCTCAAAGGTTTGCAAAGTAGGAGTAGAAAATATCAAAATAAAAATCATAGTTACCTTTCATAACCCCTCCCTAGGATCCAGCTTTCAGCCATGTCAGGCCATGGATATACTCTGTTCACAGGTCTTAGTAAACCATGCTGCCTAAAAGAATTAAAGCTAGTTGGAGGTGCCATTTTACAGCTGAACATTTATGTCAATCCTTCATTCCAGAGTGCTTCAGCATTGCCTTGACCTTCACATCCCCATTCAGATTGAATCTGTTACCCTCAGTGAGTATAAAGGCTATAAAGAAGCACCTGATCATAAAATCCACTTGGAATGCTTTCTTAAACCTCCACCAATTATCCATTAAAAATTCTGGTTTTTACAGGCTTGTTCTCCTAATGAAAACCCAATAATAGTGCATCTGCTTTAAACTATTTCTAGACATCTGGAGAAAAGTCTTGACAACTTGAAATAATCATTGATTGATGTGACTAAATAAAATCATCTGAGTACTTAAATGGATAATAAGAGACATTATCCCTTTCTTTATAAGCAAGAATCTTCTCTAAAAGATATGGATGGCCTGACAAACACCTTCCTTGATCAGCCACCATCAGCCTTGGGAAAGAAATGTCACTTATATGATATTAAAAATATAGAAAAAAAAGAATTTAATTCAGTGGAGACTGAGATGCAATGAGCTTATATATTCACCAGAAAGCCTTTTAATTTGCAAGGAGCTCTTACACTGTAAAGGAAAAACACACCAGAAATAGCTGCAGCCAGGTTTCCAGCGAGTCACCCTGAGAAAGCCGAGCATAACCAGGAGCTGTTTGGCTTTGGCAGGCTTAAATCTGCCCAAGGCAGGAAGCTAGACCATGAAGACAAAATAGCAGCTCAGGGGGAGATTTTAATGTATTTCTGTAGTGTTCCCTTAAAATAGAAAACAATACGATTTATTTTTCTTTGTCATTTTCACTCTCTTCTCTCTCCTCAAAGTAAAGTGGGAGTTAATCTCTCTGCTTTTAAAGAACAACTCTTTGATTTCACTTCATTCTGCATTCGTTGTCACAGTCCCTCCCAAGGTGCATTGGCATCCCTGTTTACAGACAGAGCCTGGACATTTTCTCAAATTCTGTGGTAACTGCTCCGAGTTTACCATCTGCCCTGGTGCCCCTGATGCCACATTAGCAGCTGTCTGTGATGACCTGCCTTGGTGACACCTCTGACCTCACGCTCTTCACCATCTTCAGCTTCACTGAACTCTCCCTTAGCAGACCATGATCCTTTTCTCCCAATGCTAGCCTGTTCCACCTGTCCCTTTGGGCTCTATCATTGCGCAGAGATGGAGCTTCCAAGGCCATTTTCTCCCCTGCCACCAGCTCTCAAGGGAAGGAGCACTGTCTGTCTGACTGTGAGTCATCTCCCCTTGTTCATACCTCATCTGTAGAGATTCTCCTCAAAGCTTATTCTCAAACAGCTTCAAACAGGCAGCTAAAGTGTTTGTAGCTGACTAAATACATGAGGAGCTACAAGACAAATCACACAACCCTTGGCTGCAACCTTTCCCTCAGTCCTCTCACACAATTAACTGTTTCCACTTAATGCATTAGTTTATCTACTAATAACTTAATCTGCGTCATAGAAACTCATGTCTTGTTTTGTACAAGAGATCCCAGTGTGAAAATTACATCATTTTGTAGCATGTCAGACTTTTGCACCTCACCCTTTACAATTGTTAATCAAAAAAGGGCGACCTTTGTGTAAAGCATTTACGTTACTGCAGGCATAATGTCACACTCACATTTCATGAAGTATGAAGTTCCTACAAATCAGAAACTGAAGGATTAGTTATGGCTACTGGTTGCAGCAAGAAAAAAAACAAGAAAAGCCAACCCGAGTGGTTAAAATTAATCTTAGAGAGCAGCACCACACAGAGAGAGGGACAAATTCTGCTTCAATCCAATACTAAACACCCAAGGCCAAAGCTGAAATTAAGCTACTACATGTCCCAGGAGGCACTAACATTTTATATGTGCTGCAGTTTCACATGGCTAAAGGTTTGATGAGAGTGGCTGCATGGTCCTTTCTGAGGAGCAGTGAGGCCACTTGCTCAGTCCACAGTGCACCAGACCTGCAGAGCAGGACTGTAGTGCCTGTAGCCTCCCCATCATTGTTTCACTGTCAGCAGGAGAAGGCACTCCCTCTGCCAGGATGCAGGAGAGTGGAGCCCAACCTCTTCTTTCAAACAGCAACTGGAGCCAGCCAAAGGAGCAGCCATGTTTTGAAAGAAGGGAATGACAACAGGCTGATTTCCAGATGACTTGCTGGCACTGATTTTCAGAGGAGAGCTGGAAGCCCTCTGCAGGAGGGAGAATAGTTTTCACACTACAGGGTGAAGTGAGTAATCTATATATATATAGATATATCCTTGCCCTGAGCATATTCCATTCACAGGGAGAGGAGTCTGCCCAAGGCAATGCTGTTCACTTTGGGGATGCCTGTCCTCATTGCATGCTTTGGAGGAGATCCTAGGATTTGATTTGGGGGTGTTAGTATGATTTGAAGATGCTATTACATCCCTGTAGCTATGGGGTCTTTAGTGGAGATTAGTCCAAAAATAATTAGATTCAAAAAGATTGCAGAATCCATACAGAGCCAAATACATTTTTTAGCCAGGGGCACCCTAACTGCACTTAGAGTTTGCATGTCCAAGCCACTATTAGAGCTGACAAAAATAGATATATTTTTGGTCTAGGAGCTTTAAAAGGAAAGTTGACAGCTGAGAGACAAAACATATTAATTCTGAGACTAGTTTTTGGCAGGATTGGGAAGACTACTGAGATTGTCTGAAAAGTCTCTGGAAGTTCAGCACTGACCTAGCAACCATGAGAATGACATTAAAGAGAGCAGATACAGACCCTGTCCAGACCACAAACCCCACATGGACCAATCCCCAGGTCCACTGGGCTCTTTTAAAACAGCTGACATTATTTTCCAGCTTTTTAAATTTCCAGATTTTTAAATTATTCCAGCTTCTCTGAACTGACATAAATCCAGACAGTGAGTTAAGCTTGGAGACTGGAGAAACATATCCAGTTCTTCAATTCCCCATTGAATGCTGAGATGGGACTTGAACTGGCAAGAGGTTTGAATTGAAGCTGCTCCAGACTTTCTGTGAAGCCAGCATGCCAGAAGACCTCCAATCCCTAAAGCATTTTTTTATTACAGAATGAAATAACAAGCCAAACATTAAAATCAGTAAATAGGAGAAAACTCAGAATGTCTGGATGAGACTGCTCAAGTAAAAGGCTTTAAAGCAAAGCTCCTTGGTGTCGTTGCAGGATGGGATAGGTTCTCCAGCCCTGTGCTCCAGAGGATTCCTGAGCCATGCTAGCTTATGTCATCCCCACTGGTGTTCACAGCTCCTTTCCTTCAGGAGCCTCTGGGACCTTACTTAGTTGCAGATGCCCCCAGTGATCCTCAATGAACCTCTAGACCCCAGCTACAGGCATCCTGTTCCCCTCCTTCCAGCACTGCCTGGGGGCAGTTGGTAGCCAGAATCTGTACCCCTGGCCCTGGTGACTTGGCAAAACAGTGGCTCACATCTGCTGTCATGTTAGGAGAACTCTCACTTTGCTTCTCTGTGATTCAACACTGCTGAGCCAAGGAAGAGGATCTAGCTTGCTGTTTCACCAATGTCTGCTTCTTGCCTGAGCAGAATGCATGCCTGTAAAATAGCTTGGGAGGGGGGAAAGAGAACACAAGCCCTTGCTGCCTCTGTTACAGACCCTCTGGCAATCAGATGACTTTGCACATATGTAATTCTGATGGGGCAGAACATGGTCCCTGGTACTGCTGATAACTGCAGCCCAGACACTGTCACTTTTGCTCCTGGTGATCTGTGTCCATTGTCACAGCAGGCAGAAAGCCAGGGCCAACAGGCATGAATGTGTTGTTGGTGGCTTCTGTCTGGTGCTGATGTCCCTTCTCTGAGCTGTCATCCATGCTGCCTTCAGCAGCAAATGGAGACAATTCAGATATCTTGGCATTAACTTTCAAATCCCAGGTCCAATATGCTTAATATTACAGAAAAAGTAGAACAGAAGGGTGTAGACTAATTTTCATCCCTCCAAAATCAAGTAGAACCCTGAAATCAAGGAGAACACCAAATCCATCTTCTAATTTTATTTGTATTAGTCATAGTGTGGTGAAGCTGGAGGAGGCAAAGAAGAAAAAAGTAGGACTGGCTTTCATCTCAACAGAGAAACTGTTAGTGGAATAAAAAAGTCATCAGTGTCCAGGCTTCATGCTAATGACTATTTAGCAAACTGATAGAAAGTGGAACAGTGAAAACATAGAGAAAGCAGTTCTGAGGTAGGAAACTTTGGGCTATATCCAGTTGAGCAGACACAGATGTGTTCCAGAAGGTGGAATGTCCCAGCTGCAGTGGCTGGGACAAAAGGGAAAAAAATTTCAAGAGTGGAAGAGAATTAGGTGCTCTCAGCAGCACAGGATCAAGTAATGGGGAATCGTGGAGAGGAAAGGAAATGTCCAGTTTGGGGCATGAGAGGTGTCACACAGCCTGACACAGCACATACTGGGTGCAAAACATCAGATATCTGCCAGGCACTGATGGCAGGGCAAGTTCAAACAACTCCCAGGGCAGAATTTTAAGCAAGTGTATTTTGGGCTCTGGGTTTGAAGCAGCCACTGTGACCTACCCTCTGGCTGTGAGGGTGTAGAAAGGTACAATCCCCAGTCACTGTTTCAGTTCATCTCAGGAGAGTTTCTGTGAAAAGATGCACAAGAAAAAATCACCCCCATTGGCCCAGCTGAGTGCTGGTGAAGGCTTCCATCTCATATCCAATATTACATCTCTGCACTCCTCTGTCAGACAGCGATGACAGAAATGTAAATACAATGTGTATTCCTCTGGTCTCCAAGAGCCTGTGTGCTGCTTCAAGCAACCTTTGTTCAGCTCCTGAGAGTTTGTTTTTTTTAATACAGACAGTGCAAAAGCCAGAACTAGATTAAATCCACCATAATGAGTAAAAAACTTCAGGAATTTGGTCTGATGATCCTAATGAATGGCTGAAGAGTATGTGTCTTGGAAGACATCTCAGGATTACCTGAAGAAGGATTAGTTCTTTACATAGCTCACACACATCAATCATTTAGCTTCTTATGCATCTCTTGGCAAAGTATTCTTCATTACTTGATTTCTACTTTCTGTAAGGATTTATTATGAAAACAGAATAATTAATACCAGGCATTATCCAATGTAACCCATAACACAGGAATTCACATATTTGCATCCTTTTCAGTATTTTAAAAAATCTTTGAAAGCTTTATATTTTTATTAAATAGAAAGAGTTCAGGAAAAATATACAGGAAGTATTCTCTGTGTCATTTGGATTCAGTTTGGTACACTTGGCCTTCACAGTGCAGCTCAGAGCTGAGGCCATCATGCTTCCCAATGCTTGAAGAGAAATGAGGCTGTGCTTCTTCACAGGGAAACTCAGTGCTGGCCAAGGAATCCAGTGTCTTTCAGGGAAAGAAAACCTGTATGTATCATCACAGCAAAGAAACAGATTCATTTTATCTTTACCTATAACTAATTCAACATTAAAATCAGATGGGTTTACGTGTAGTTCCGTGGACTTATTCCTGGACTGTGGAAATGTGAGGATGTGAGGACCACAATCAAACCCTTCAGCTCCAAGAGCTTTATGAATTATTTCTTCCTTAAGGAGGGTTGGTTGTAGATTTAATGACTTAAGTGGGAGAGTCTAGCTTATGGACTGCAACTTCATCTGCTGAATAAGTCATCATTCACAATCTTGTCATCATTCACAATGTCTTTAGCTACAAGCTAAATATCATATAAACATACACTGTTTAGACCAGGATGGAGAGCAGAGGTTGAATCTCAGGTCTTGTTTCTGCTTTTTCCTTGCTTATGTTGATATGATGCAAATAAGAACATTCATTAAAATGTTTGTAGTTTATGTACTGCTAGCACACTGCCATTGCTGTCACATCAAAGCTACAATTCTGCTTAAATTCAGTTCAGTGATGAATTAATTAAATTGTGCTATGTGAAAAACTGGAAATCACATCTGTGCAGAACATTTATGATACAAAGAAGGATTTGAGGAGTTTGTGGTTAATTACCCCATCATAATGATGATTTCAGAGAGTGGCAACCATGTCCTTTTCCACAGACTCAGCTGTTCACCCCCTCACTGCACCTCTACTGGGCAGTGAGTGCAGCGGGCACCACGGGCAAAGAGAGCAGCAAAGGCTGAAGCAAAGGAGTGAAAGGTAGCAGAACTTTGACTGAGCATCCTCAAAGCTTCAGCCAATGCAGCTGAGAGGGTGGGAGCAGACAGTAAACTGACCCAAGAAAAAGGTGGTGGCAACCTTGTTCCTGCCCCAGCAGCAAGAGGGAGCAGGAACTGAATTGTGACTTTCATTGGCAATTTGATCTTTGCTCTGCTCCCAAAGCAGTGAGCCCATGCCCTGCCCCTCACCTTAGTGTGGATTGCAAAGTCAGTGCTAAAGGAGATAACCAGCTGTAGGTCTTTCAGAGAGCCTGAATTTAATCCCCCCAGTGAGAGCATTCAGTTATGTATTTAGAAAGGAAAAAGGTTTCTACATGGTATAAATCCTTGCTTGATAATCCCCGAGCTAATGGGGAAGGCATTCAGTAGTAAACTACAGTCCTTGGACAAAGACATCTGTAACCAGACCGGAGCTCTATGATTAAACTCAAATTCACAGATTGGTTACATGCAGCTAATTTTATTCATTGAGAATACATGACCCCCCTAAGCGGATGTTTAAATTAAGTAAGAATATTGATGACAAATGTTCAAAATGTAAGACAGATGCCTGCAACTTTTGGCATGAAATTTGGAACTGCCAAGAGGTTTGGGAATACTACTCTGGGGTCATTAGGAATTTGGATATCCAAAATGCTCCCCAGCTGCTGATCTCTTCAGAGGCTGCTATACTTGGTCCTGGAAAATGAGAAAATCAGTACAGTAAGTGATGCCATATACATTGCTGGATTGGTAGAACGCATAAACAACTGGAGAAACTTTCCCCTTTTTCTAGGAAAAACGCAGTGAAGAGAGGGTTGTTGATTTAAGTCTGTGTTTAAACAGACAGTGTTAAAAAAAAAAATCCCTGTTTCTTTAAAAAATTGATGTTTGAATTGTCTGGATCTGTCTTTCACACTGTTTCTGAGCCCAGGCGTGACCACTGGAGTTCAGCTGCGTGTTGCATTGTTGTGTTGTTTTTTCCCATGAGTACACATAGATCTTCTGTGCTACAGACACGGCCACCACTGCACCCCTGCCCCCCGCTGCTCTGCTGGTACCTATGGAAAAGGTTCTTTCTCACGTAAATAAACAGAACGAAATCATTAAGAAGAGAGGGTGAAGGCTTGGTGTGTACCCCACAACAAACACGAGGTAGAAATCCCCAGAGTATCTGTGGGGGTTGGACCTGACACCCAGGAAGTTAAGGGAAAGAATCTCATATTATTTTAATTAGCTCCACACTAGATCCATAATTGCAATGCTATAAACAGAGACACTTTGCATGGATCAGATGTCAGACCAAAATGGGGAATAGAATCTGTTTTTCCTGACTGTACTCTGAACCTCCAGACAATCCTTTTTTTGCAGTGCTGAGTCCCATGGCTCCTTTACCTAGGGACTTGATGGGAGCTCCAGATTTTCCTTAACCATGCCAAGCTGCCATAGGTGGGGCCTTCAATCACAACCCAACATACACCACTGCTTGCCTAGCTGACCTGGGAAAATCTTGCTTCAATTTGTGGAGTTATGTGATCTGGCTACACTAGAACTAGGAATTCTAGAAGAACATTGAGGTGTTTGATGTCTCATTTTCTTGCCAACACCAAGAACAATTTATCCACTCATAGTTGTTTCATAGCTAGGCTGATAACTGGGGAAAAAAGGTGTGTGTTACTAATACTGTGTTTTTCCTAAGCTTGTATGAACGTAGGCCAGAATTACAGAAAAAATAATTCAACTTAACTTTGAAAAGAAAAAAAAAATTAAAAAGGCAAAATGCCTCTTTTTAAAACTACTATGAAGTTTAGTTTTCCACAATGTCCACTGGCATCTTTCTCAGTAATTCATTTTAATAGTACACACTTTCTGGCAGTAAAAAGGGAGATAGCAACTAATATAATTAAGACTGCAAAACAACCTCTAAACTGAAATGTGTCTCTCAGCAGAACAAGCATAGGATTGTTCATTACAGTGCTCTCCAGGAATAACAAAAACAATTCCCAAAAATGCATTATTAATGGACATTCCCAGAATTAATGATAAAACAAACCAGATGTTCTCTTACATTTGCCTCATAAATGCAAAATCAATATGCCAAACCAAAAACCCATCTTTGGAAAGCTGTAGGCTATTTATAAAGGTACTTTAACTGCATTTCTCATTATTTTAAGAGACAGAATTCCTTATCTATTGTCTAAAATGACCTAGTTATGATTCTATATCTGTTAATGAAGAAAGGGCTCATGCCCAAGAGAAAAGTAGGTGAAATGTATAATTTTACATAGCTTGCATTTACTATAGAGCTGTCCATTTCAAATTAGACACATTTTTTATAAAAGAGAAAACCACAATATTCTTACACAAAGAATACTCAACAATCAGAGTCACAACGTTCTCCTATAACAAATATTTTCAAAATACGGCTTAAGACTGAAAAATCCTTCACCAAAAAAGTTTTGTCTATATTTGTAGGTAGCAGTTTGATATTTATCCATCACAGAATATGTTTACTCACATGGAATGCATTTCAACCCCCCGAATAAAGGTTGCAAAAGTCAACTGAAGCTGATAGAAAGAAAATACTACTGATAAAGAAAGGTACAAAGAAAATTATACATATGCTAATACCTTAATGTAATAATATCAAACATGGTGGGCCATCTGGTGTCAATCATCTGCTGAAGTCAATGGACCTGGAAAAATTTGCATCAGATTAAGTTCTTGGACTGGTGTACAATATTTCTTAAGAGAATTTTTAAAGCAAAATATTATTAAGAAAATTGCTTTTGAAAAGTTACTAGGTGTAACTTTTACAACTTTTACATCAGGAGTAAAGAGTGAACAGTAATCAAGTGCAAGGGCTGATATCAGAAATTTGGTATCTTTGGTTTGTAAATAAAATTAGAAGAATGTATAAGATTTTAAAGCAAACATTAGGTTCCTATTTTATATAAATACTTGAGTCTAACCACTGTTATTTTAAATTATTGAACAGTGAGTAGGTTTTGGTTTTAGTAGCACTTTCAGTTGCCAAGTGACATACGGAAAGAAATGGCAACATTTATGCTGAAGGAAGCTGTAATGACAACACTCCTGCAATACTGTGTGCAGGGATCCACAGAGCTGCAGCCATTGAGGAAAAGGCAGAGGTAATTTTTTACTTTGTTAACTTCACTAACATACCATAGGTTGTTGGAATTTTTTTCAGCATTTTCAGCAATGTAGTCTCTGTCATGATCATGAGATAGGGCCAGGGTCTCATCCAAAGACTCAAGAGACTTTTAAAGTCCTTTGGATCTCTTGCAAAGCTGCTCTGCAAGGAAGTGTCCTGTGCCCTGCTGCTCCACCTGGCTGAGGCACAGTCCCCCCTCTGTGCTGACACCCAGATCAGTCTAACTCACTCTGCACACTGACCCTCCCACTAACACTCCTCCACTTGTCAGGGCCGTGGAATGAGCCACCAGCTAAAGCCTTTCATCACTCCTGGGCTGCCCTATTTCATCTCAGCAGAGGAACAGCTTTCAGACCTTGCAGTGCCATAAATTACCATCTCCATTACCTCTGCTTTGCAGGCCTTGGGAGACCTAAACCGTTCTCAAATAGCATGCTTTTCACAGGGGGCTGAGCACCACACAGCCCACTTTGGGTCTGTGGGTCTAGATAGACCATATCTTCTTTCCAGACCACAGTCAGCCTTCCTTCTAGCAGAGTTGGTGCAGGAGAGACACAGGTACATGCTTGAGTCTTACCCTGACAAGGGGCTGACCTGCTGCAAGATTCCATGCCTGGACGTGGTCATGCAGCTTTCCCATGGTATACTGCTCCTCAGACACCCAGTCTCTTCACTGCAGGCTGAGAGAGGCTGCAGGGCACATGGGGATTTCAGGAACAGCAGATCCTGCTGAGGGGCTCTGACCTGAGGCCAAGGTCAGCTGTGTGTGGATTCCTGCTGGAAAGGAACAACATGCTTTGCTTCTGCCCTGCTGCTATGGCCACGAGGCCACACCAAGCACTGAGCCTGCTCAATTTCCCAAAGTATTGGCAACGTGAGGCTGAGAAACATTTGGGACTCCCTGAATCCTTTGCAACTCCACTTTTCAAGATGAAACAACTGCAACACTAATTTTTAGCTGTGCAGATGATGAGGTGCTCTTGAACACAATTTTTTTCTAAGCCTTCTTAGGGCCGTGGACCCTGCAACTCCCATGAATCTTAAGCAGCATCTTTCCTAACAAACAGGTCATTTTCAACCTTTCTCTCCCAAACGCTACAGATACTCATAACAAATACACATATGACCTTTATTCTTATGAATAGGAACACGGATGGGAAGATGTCAGTCCCTGTGTGTCCAACAGGAGATCAGTGGCTGAAATGAGAAACATGGGAAAAGCTGCTAAATAGCAGAGCAATTAAAAGTATGTCCCACCTCGGTTTGTACACTTTGCATCAGTCAAGAAAAACAGGAATAAAGGTGGATGCGTTTCTCAGAAGGTGTGTATAGAGACTTTGAATTAAAATACTGTGTATTAAACAAAATCACTTTATCTAAAAGAAATAAGTAATAAAATCCTTTTTCTCCATTTCACAGCTACTGATTACTGCTCAGCCCTAACAAAGTTTTGAAGGACCTATGACTGTCACGTTGTCCAAATGCTTGCTTAGAGCAGGGATTATACACTGGGGGATGTGAATTGAAGGTCAGTCTCTTCTCCCAGGTAATAATTGACAAGAAAAGAGGAAATGGCCTCAAGTTGCACCAGAGGAAGTTTACATTGGATATTAGGAAACATTTCTTCACTGAAGGAGTGGTCAAGCTCTGAAACAGACTGCCCAAGGAAATAGTGGAATCATCATCACTGAAAGCATTCAAAAAGTATGGAGGTGTGGTGTTAAGGACATGGTTTAGTGGTGGACCTGTCTGTGTTAGGTTAGCGGTTGGATTCAATGATTTTGTAGGTCTTTCCCAACCTTAATGACTCTATGATTCTGTGTTGATGTATTTTGCATGCTGTAATGGCCTAATTCTCATTCTCCCAGCTGCATGATCAGTTCTCTCACAGGTGACATTATTCTGGTGCTTTACTTAAATCCCCCAGGCCTAGAGGTAATTAATAACAAATTATTTGGCAGAAACCCAACCTTTGTGATTAAAACTTATAATGTCTCAATTATTCTGTATTGAAAAATATGCAGTCAAAACACTTTTGAACAGAAATATGTATCATTCTCCTCAAAAATCTTTGTGAAGTATTTATGATAATGTCCAGAGGCACATTGAAGCTTTCCACTAAATCTTCAATACAGAAGATTTCCTCCTGAGATGTAAAGGGGTAGCCAAACTTCATAGGAGAAGAAAATCCACCATAGCTGTTGTGGCCACCACAGAAACCTGGTCTGATCCACAATCTACCCAACTCCTCAGCCTGGGTGAGAACACGCAGCACCCACTCTAACCCACGTGGGGACTGAGCCTCCACACGCCACTGGCGTGCCCCACAGAGCCACCCAGCCTCTCTTCAGTTGAAAACCAAGTAATGAATGCAATACTTGTGTTTTCTTGTGTTGCTGCTATCTGTAGTTTGCAGGCATAGGGAACTGCAGGAGTAGCTAGGTGTTATTTGTGCTACAGTGATTCCCAGCATTGGACAGATGTCGGGATCTCTAGCTGGTCAGAGTGACCCTGAGAAAAGTTCCAAAGTCTCTTTTCCCAGCCTGGTGCTTGAAGAAGGAGTCAGGGCTCTTCATTTCTCAGTCTCAAGGTTGTTTATAGTATCCTACCTAAAAAGTTCTTTCTCCTGTCCTGCTGAGGTCTTCTCAGCAAGACAGTCCAGGCGTTTTGCCTGCCCCCGGGGCAGTGGTATGTCTTTATACTAAAAACTACATATACAAAAACTAAATATACGATGTTTACAATTACTTTCCAATACCTATCACCTATGTTAGACAGTGAGCTTCTACTCTAAACCAATCTAAAAGTGCCAACATCACAGCAGAAGATGGAGGCCAAGAAGAAGTAGGAGAAAGGCAGGACACGCCCAGATCCCTCCACCTTGCCTCCTGAACCTCCACTCCAGAAAACCCCAAAATCTACTTTTTCACCCCATGATAAATTTACTATCGTTCTACTTAATTTTTTGTGACTTGCAGGTCTTCATCTAAGGCTGGTAACTTGCTCCATGGGTCATAATCAAAACCACAGGCATTTTGGGCTCTGTGCCAGCGTCTCTGAGACCCTGTCACATCCACAGACAGACCTGCTCTGCCACCCACCCAACATCCGCCACAATCCCGGCCGGCAGCCGGAGCCCCAGGAGAAGGGGCAGAGCTGCCTGGGCCCCGGACACCCCAACTCTGCTTCCAGAACATGGCCAGCTCTTGGCAGAGCAGCTGGGGTGGGAAGGGCCCCAGCCCGGCCCTGAGTCAGCCCCTGCTCCAGCACAGCCGCCTGGAGCTGGCTGCGAGCACTGCTACCTGGGCAGCACACTCAGGTGAGGGAATAAGCCCTAGTGCCAATGTTTGCTTCCCTGTTTTGGGTTACTCTCTAGCAACCAGAGAAATCAAAGGTACTGGTTTGCACATGGTTGGTTTTTGAGGCACAGTTTTCAGGGTCAGACTTTACATTTTCTGATTGTGGCCTGATGGCATATGTTTGATAAGCATAGAAGTTGGGAACATTATGGTTCTAAGGTCAAGTGTCGCTGTTCTCTGTAGTGGGCAAAAAAGGGGCGAAATGGTTTTCAAGTGCAACTCTCCCTCTGGCCACAGGTAAACTGGAAGCTCCTTTTCATTTTTTACATAGAGACAACAAACACAGATTTTTTGTATTCTTGATACAGACTGCTATTTCATCCCTGTTGCATGCATTTAAATGTAAATCTCCAGCATAATATTTGCATTGTCCTGAATATATTATTTCTTCCCCTCTAAAGTGGCAGATAATTCCTCAGTCTCAGGAGTATGAACATATTACACAACCCTGGACTTTTCAGCTTGATGGAAGTAATCTCCATGCTTATCCAAATATTTCAGAGCTCTGTCAGCAAACAAAAAATAAATCTTCACACCTCCCATCATCCAGCCCCAAGGCATTAACAAAAGCTCCATCTGTACCTAAAATGGCAGAGCATTTACTGAGCTTTCCCTGGATGCTCTCCGGCTGTTTGCAAACTCCCACTTGAAACACTGTCCCTGTGGCTGGGACTAAGGAGCAGGTATCAGCCTGGGGAACACCTGCACCCTACAGCCCCTTGGAGGAGGGTATATTCCCTCCTGTCATGTGTGCCCCCAGGCCTGTGACACACCATTCATGCAGGAGGGTTGGGCAGTGCAGCACAAAACCCTAAACTGTCAGAAGGTTGCACCACTGGCTCATCCAGTGGCTCCCAGGTGAGAGCAAGCAGTGGCAGGAGGTGCCAGGCCAAGGGTACATGAACGGTGGTACACGGGGTCTATCTCGTGTTTGTGTTTCTGCTCCTCTCCTGCCTTACCCTCATTAGCATCTCAACAGGCACAGTTGGCAGCTGAGTGTTTGTCAGGCAGATTGCACACATGGCACATTCCTGTAAAACTTCAAACAACATTCCCAAGCATCTACAGGAGCTTCTGTGCCCTTCCTGACTGTTGCTGTATTGCCCTAGGTGGGTTGCTCAAGGTCTTTCCACAGGTGTTTGGAGATGAAGCATATTCAAAGAAACATCTACATCTCATTTTTACTGCTTCTGTCCTCTTTTTGTCTGATGCCAAAGAGTAAAGAATGCAAAGATTGAAATATAGAAATTATATTTATAATATCAATGCATGTTCATGCAGCCATTTGGTAAAGCCTGTGATCTGTTGCTGGTCAAAATTCAATAATATGTATGTATGCAAAGCAACACTGGACACAGAGAAGACATATGACCGATGTAGAAGGACACTAAGAGAATTATTAGTCAAAGAAACATAAGGGTTAAAATTACATTCTAGTTTAGTGGCTGGAGATGTTACTTACAACTCTAGAATTAAAATTTTTATCTATGTTCTCAGACGTCATGAAGTGAGCAGTTTATGATGCAGAACTCCAGAAGGGTAAGAAATTACATGTTAATCTAGATGAGGAAATTTTCAGTACCCATAATTAAGAAGAGTGATAAGATGCTAAATACCAGATAAGTAACCTCTGGCAGGGAAACTTCATGGAACCTGAGGAACCCAGTGGTGATCCATCTTCTACACACTTTGAAAACAATAGAAAGGCTTTACTTTTTCCAGATTCTTGTAATGAGATCTTGCAGAATGAAAATTCTTCCTACACCATACTCTGCACTAGCAAAAATCATGTACGTGATTTGGAATGTGAGTTAGCACTACAGTGACCAGAAGGAAAGCATTTAGGTATGCAAAAACACTGTATTTGAATAAACCACCAAGAAAAAAAGCAATCTTCAGAAATATCAAAGATTTACCTAAATATTCTCTTTTAGAAACAAAAAGCCTTCCTGCTTTGGAAGGCTTCACAAAAAATGCTTCATGGCAAGCTTTGACTGTGTGATTCAAATCAGTACAGAGGAGACCAAATTGTTGTTAAGCAAAACTGAGCCATAGTTTGATGTGACTGGTTTGGGGGTTCAGCAGGTTGTCTCTGTAGATGCCTCAACTCCTTCTGCAACTGCAACTGGAGGGCAAGCTGGAATAAATGAGCATGGGTTTGGTCCCAAAATTGGAAGAAGAACCCTAATTCTTGCTGTGGATGGTGAATGTGGTTCCTGGGGCGAGGTAAGTCATGGCTAAAACTCTGAGGTAGAAACATTGAATCTTTCAGATGCTTTCTTCTGTCTGTGACTCTCTGTGAACACTGTATATGATGTGATGGCTAATGATGCAAATGTGCCTGGGTGTGCGCCCTGGCAATGAGGCAGTTCCACCTGCACCATCAAATTCTGGGCTGTGCACTGGGGCCGATATCCAGCCTGTGACATTTCCTGCATCAGCTGAAGGGCCCCTCCAAGATTTTCTGAGGCAGGGAGAGCCCTGGCTACAGCCTAATAACCTTTTCACTTGCATAGTGGACACAGTATGCTGCTCCAAAACCACATTGTGGTTCCCTTTGCAGATGACAGTGGTGTGCACACAGGCACTCGGTGCTGGGCAGCCAAACCATCCTTGCTCACCAGTCAGTTCCCTTGCAGACATACCTGGGATCAGGGCAAATGAAGGCAGGATTTAAGGCAGCATCACATCAGGACTCACACTGTGATCTGGGGGCCCTCATGCTTTGTCCAAGCCAATAAGTGCAATATGATTAAGCGATGTAAAAGTATTTCAAAATGTGAGTGTCAGAAGACATGGGGCCAGCCAAGAAGCAGCAGAGAGGAGATGCATCACCCCTTCTCTTCCTTCCTCAGTCCTAACCCTGTCTCTGTGGGACCCAATGCAGGTGTCCATGCTGTTTAGCTGTCAGGCTGCTCCCACCCCATGTGGGTCACACTGTGGGGCCAAGCACTTGTCCCAGCAGGCAGGAGTGTGTCACCTGAATGTCTTCAAATGTTTAATGCACTTCAGCTTGGCTTTGTCAGTTGTGTAGTGCTGGCACAAGGTTTTTACAAAGAAACATGGTTTTAAAAAATAAGCTCTATCCAATTAGTCTTCTTACATTTATTAAGGACTTTTTCTGAATAATTGCATTTTAAGCATGACAGAATGGAGGATTTTGGGTGAAAAACTTTAAATGTACAAAATACCTTGGAAAACTCAGCGATGAATTTTTTTAATCTTTGGGAGCAAAAATAACTAAAACCTTTTTCTCCCTTGTTGTAAGCCAAAATTCAAATACTGGAGCAAGGTCACTTTTAAACGGACACATTCCACCCAATCATTGTTTAGGTGAAACAAAATGTGAAAGTTTTTGTAGATTTATGCAGTAGCCACCAATGAAATTCTACTCGATATAAATCAAAGAAATTGGATCTATACAGATTGATGGGGATAGGGGTCAGGGAAGCATGCCCGCTCCTCAGCAGTCAAAGTGACAGATTGTGTAGGTTTTCCACAAATCTGACGTGGTTTCTTAATTGGAAACATAAAGGAAGCGGATATACAAATCCCACTGGTATCCGGTGGAAATGAGAGGAGAATGCCAAATGATAAACCAATATTTATAGAGGATTGTTTCCAAGAATTTATTACATTGTTTTTCCATTTAATTACCTTGAACTGGTCCTATAGAAACAGTATAAAAGATATAAATGTGCTCTTCTTTTAAAAAAATACCGAAGTCCAGTTAAAAATGAGCTAATTAGTCTTACTTAATACATTTGAGATCTGCTGTGAAATCCCAAGGTTTAGTCTGCTCACAGCATAATCACCTTAGCTGACATCTCTCAATGGAAAAGTCTAAGCTTTAAAGGGCACTGGGAAAGATGATCTATATATTATTCCAACATTTACAAATCTCTAAGGCAACTGGTTCCATTTTTAGCAAAAAAAATCATACATATTGTATGATTTGTGGTTCATTATTTGCATTGAAGAAATCCATTTGCCACAAAAATCTCATTTTTTAAAGTAACTTTTCCTAAAAGAATTTTTTTTGGTAGACTGGTTCTAGATTTTTTTTTCTATCAGCATTCAGAATTAAACAAGAGAAAATATGTACCATTTCCTCTCAGTCATATCTTTGAACCAGATTCTCTTTTGATTTTAACTTTAAAACAGATATCTTGGGAAATTGCTGGGATCAACACCTATTTTGATATCAGAAACAGTAGTCAAGTGCTTCTATTCCAGACCAACAAAAGTATAACAGTACATACAAAACCATACAAACCATACATACAAACCATACATACCCTATCTTCTGAGGCAGCAGAAGGTAGGGTATATTTCCTGCAGAATGAAGTAGGGTCAGATATTTTTCCAAGTAGTGTTATTTTTTAAAAATACTCTGTGCTACAATAACACCTTAGAGTTTATTCCTCGACCTGTCTGATTTAAATATATCAACCTTCTTTTAGAAGAATTTATACCCAAATTCAGAAAAAAATCATTGAGCTTCATATGTCCTATTAAAATGCATAATTCTGACCAAAAACATATTTGCAAACCTCATTTTTTTCAATCAAATTTAAAGCCAAAGGCAATGGTTTGATATAGATTGGCAAGATAGTATAACTGTGAGGTAAGGATAATCAGTGGCACTTCACATTCCTCTAGTTTTCCATAGGCAGCAGGTGAAACAAAGGTGTGCATATGGCAGTAAGGAATGGGGCTGTGGATAGAGCCCAGCCCTACTGTGCTTCAGTACAGCAAGGGAGAGACCTTGGCAGTGTCTGGCTGAAAACCTCTCACAGGGGTAATGGGAGGTGGAGTTGATCCTTTTTGCTGGACGATGGGCAGGACCAAGATTAAGTTTGGAAAGGTTTGATGAACTGAGAGAAAGGAGTTTACTTTTGAAATGATAAAGAGGGACCAAGGAATGATTACAGAGAGAAGTCACACAAAGCAACAAGGCTGAAGGATGACCCATGCAGCAATATGCTGATGGAAGCAACGAGCAAGGCTGCATCCATCATATCTAGAAAAAACATGCAGATATCAAGAACATGAGGTGGGTGAAAGCTACAGGATGAGCTTTAGCCATGCAGCTAGAGAGGACCAGCCATGTCTTAGGGAGGCTAGGTATCTTCAACCCTTCTTTCTCTCTGAAAACTCAATCCTCTTTCCAGGAGTGAAAACTCTGAAAGATGTGGGGATGTGATGTGTCAGTTAGATGAGTGACAGCAGTGAGGGGCTGCTCTCTGCAGAAGTGATGACATAGGGGAGACTCAGAGCCTGTCAGGCTGCTTTGTGGTATAAAGGGGGCAGGATATCTCAGCTAAATACAGAGTGTCAATGAACAGAATCAGGTTACAACCAGAGGACAATTTTTTGTCCCCAAATGTACTCATATCTATTGCTTATTTTATTGCATACAATGTGCCAGAGTGTGTTCTGACTTTGCACAGCACAGCTCAGGTCAATGCAGCTGTACCCTGCCCCTCTCTCCTCCAAGAGGGTGCTCTCATCTCTTCTGGCTTTTGGAACAGTTCCTTGACTGCCCTGCTCCCCAGACTGTTGGGGATGTCCTTTCTGTGGACATACTTCCATGGAGAAACGATGGTTGTCACAGCCCAGGTCCAGCTAGAAAGTGTGCTACCATTTACACTGTGTGACTGTACAGCAGTGCTGTGGTGTGTTTGGTTTAATAGGAGTTGCTCAGACTAATTTAGTTTGCCAGACTAATGTTACTGTGCTAGAGCCAATCTGAAACCAACCCTGTATGCTGGGGAGAGTGGAGAGGGTGGAAGGAAACACAGAGGGGGGAGTTTGCAAAAGAAACCTGCTGAACAAATCCCAAGATTAACTAACTCACATAATTGCAAGACAAGTCTCCCTCATGGCGTATGTACTTCTAGTTGAGAAAATTCTTCAAGGGCCAAATTTCTGCATTAAGTTGTGGGTCTGGCTTTCCACCCACTTCAGGCTGGGGGGTTGACCACATCCTTTTAACCTTTCCTATAACACATCATGCATACTAATCAATCAGCACTAGGGAGACTTATGCAAGCCCATCACCCATTTTCCCTGACAAATTAGGGCTGGCTTGTTCTGCAAAGCTGTCTGCTCATTGCATGGGTCCCACCTTAAAGCTCTCCTGATGATTAGTATTTATTACCTGCACCACAGTACAGCCTGTGCACCCTGAGCCTCAGCATATGAGGTGCTATGTACAAAACCAGCACAAAAAGATGTTCCCATGCTCCAATGAGCTTATTCCGATCTGGCTGCTTAGCAATATTGAAATGTTTTGTTGAATATTAAGATTGAATAAGCAGACAAGGTATGTGGCATGTACTCAAATATTTTTTAATGAAAATTTCTGACCCAAATGACCTATGAAAGGTAGAAGCTGTCATTCCAAGAAATACATAGGGACAGGCGTCATCTTTTACAGTACAGAATCTGACACGCTTTCAAAACGCTGGCACTGAAAGGGAGACTTGGGGACAATTTTTGGCATAAATATTAAGAAAAAGCGCCTAAACACTGGAAGAAACAGAAAAGTTCACACCTTTTTGAGAATTTAAACTAATCTATGGTGCTTCAGGGTATTTTTCTCTAGAATAAGTACTTTGTCTTCTATGGCGCAATACAGTACATACAGCAGGGAATACCACTTTTGAGAAGCAAAATAAGCCTCATGACACAAATCCTGCTCATTGCACTTAAGCAAACATTCTTAATATTGAATCCAATATGACAACTTATGAAAAGTAGAGGAGAGAATTTGGTCCATTATGTGGCTATCAGATTTAAATTACACCAATAACTGAGACGCACGGGGTATCAGTGACAGGAATACTGGACCCAGAGTGTATGATTACTCAATTACTTCAATGTCTGTTGGATGCTTAAAGGCTAAAACAATTTTGGGTTCCTTCCAGTCAGTGCATATCACTGTCAGCTCTTCAGACAGTTTACCTTTCCCAAGAAGCTTTTGCTTACCTTATCACCTTCCCAGATCTGCTGCCTGCATTCTCCAATTACTGCACTTAACTGCAAGCCACGTTACATATACTTTACACTTCATCTTTATCTGTTCCATTTCGGTGATGTGATATTAGGCAAACATCTTAAACTTACAGCACTGGGCTTTAAGTCACTGACATCTTAGATTTATTTTTCCCAAAGCTTTCAGTTTTAGAAGGAGCTCAAATGGAGCACTGAGAAAGTGGAGTAGGGAGCTTGTAGCCACAAATGTGAAGGCAGTTTGGGAAATAAATGTATTCTTAAAGTGCAAGACGAAAAGAAGTAAAATCTTCAGTACTCTGTAATTCTGACTCGTGAAGCAGACCACAAAATTTGAAGTTGAAAAGAAAGTTAAAACATAATATAAATCAAAAAGGAGAAACATGAGAAGCAAGGGGTCTCATTAATGTAGGTTATAAGAAATCTAAAAAGATAATATATTAGCTAGAAATATTTCTTATAACTGTTGTTATTTCTATTTTAAAATCTGGAAGTAAAGAAACTATTCACAGAGTGAGATAGAAATATCTACTTCCTTCATTAACCACTTTTATCTGATTTAACTTTACCCTGCAGTACCACTACTTGAAATGTAATGGATCATTCAGGCAAATAACAGCCAAGACATAGATTACTTTATAAAAGGAACATGCTTAATACTTAATATCAAAATCAAACATGTTTGTTTATTCAAATTTGTCACATGAGTCTTGCTTACGTATGCTGATAAAATTAATTCATAACCAAGTGGCTGCTCTTTCCATCAATTACTCATTTTGAGCACCAGTCATCACTTTTTACGAATTCTCACTAATATTTTTCTTGGTTTGTTGTTTCTCTGAACTCTTTCCTGATCCAAAACTAAAGAAACAGTTGTGTAAGACAAAAAAAACCAATCAGCAAAGACAAATGAGATAAATTTATCACAGTCAATATATGCAGAAAATTCATACCAATCAAAGAAAATACTAAGAAAACCAGCAATGACTACAAAAGAACCAAACTATTAATCTTTCTAATTTTTTTCATATTAAAATATGGTTGTAATATGAGATAATAATCAATACATTGAAAATACTGTCTAAAGAAAGTGGGGCTCTCCACACAACTTCATATTTCTTATCCTTATGCTTCCAGGGCAGGGGCTGAAGGCTTACGAAGCACAAAAATCCCACAACAGAGAGCTAGAAACCTAAATAGCTTTTCAGAGTTAGGCTACAGTCAGAATCAGGACTCTGAAAGAAACTTACAGGCACAGAAGGCCCTGATTTAAAACCATCTTTGGGTTACTGACATCTTCAGAGAAGCATTTCAGCATCGATTTAAACAGGGCTGACTCAAAAATTTGAGAAACTTTCTTTCTTGAGAGGGTTTTATCAGCTCTGCTGGTTGCTTAGCAAGTCTGTAAATCATGTTTGTTAAATATCAAGTCCAAATCATACACACATACCCCATCCATGTGTACATAAAACAAAATCATATAAATTCATGGGCTGCCTTTCTCAAAAAGGCCATATAAACACACTCCATTATTTAAAATTTAAGGAAAAACCCTCTTTAGGTAATTATATTAATTGTTGATTTGAACTTTGCATAATTCAGAGCCACTAATCCAAAACCTGTCTCAAATTAGAAAAAAAAATTGATATGGTAGTAGTTATTGTTAAGGTGGAATTCTTGTGATTGAACTATATATCTGGTAGCATTTCAGATAATTAAACTGAGCTCTCAGTAATATGAAAGGGTACAGTTCTGGTCAGTTTTTATCTTCTAGCACTGCAGGGCTGCTGGGACTTGAAAATTATATGCAGGTAGGTTTGGAATGGGTCCAAGGGAGACCACACTGGACTAAGTAACATCTGGTGTATATGGCTTAGGTTTTTCAGAAGTATGTCTGGACAGCTGTAAAATAGAAATTACATACGTCTCTGACTAAAGGCTACGTGTAAAGCTGGCAGTGTTAGCTGTGTGTTACTTGGAAAGGTACTGCTCTCTTCTCAGAGCTGGGTACAACCATCCTGGAACACGTGCAAAGACATTCCAGTTATGCTGTAAATAATTTATTTTGCATCAAGTGAATGAGATATACTTGTAAAACCTTCATCTTTGACTAAAATTTCTCCTACCTCTCTTTCATGTTTAAAAGTTGAAAATAAAACAAAATCAAAACACTTCTAATAGCCTGGTCCAGCCTCAGGACGTTACCAACATGGACAGCGTGCAGATGACTTCAGAAATTGTTACTGTGGTATAAAGTGCTCCAGAAAGCCCCTCAGCCATCCAGTGCCTTGGGTGTTACTGCAGTGACACTGTGTAAGCAGGAAAGAGCCTCTGACCTGGCATAAGCATAAAAAGGTTTCTCAATTTAAGAAGAGATAGTGGGAACAAAAAAGATGCATATAAGAAATTAAAGAACTAACATGTTTGAGTACAAGACAGGATTTTTTTTTTTTTTTGAGAAAAACTAAATGGCACAAAAACACCAAAAACATTTTTCTATCACTTGATATGCAAATTTTTGTTGGAAAAAAGTATTTGGGCAGAAAAAGAATGTAATTGATCTTTAGTGAAACAAGTAAAAGGCAGGAAAGCAATCATATATCTGAAATGATAGGCTGACTTTAAAATAAGTTACATATTTAGGTCATTTTTACCATTCCCCAAAGAGAGCTGTTTGCTCCTGGGAGTGGCCACAAGACATATGAAGCTGTGAGGGATAGCCTAGACCTCAGCTTTCCAAGATAACTTCCACCTCCCAGTTCAATGTGCCTCAGACCTCACGACCACATGGTTTGTTATGTATGTTTTTTAGTAGAAGTGGCTGAAATGCCTCTTGACCAAATTTGCCTTCTCAGTGCCAGGATGGAGATGCTGGTTGCTTTGGAGTGACTGTAAGAGCAATGCTGGTGTTTGATGGATGAGCTCTCACTCCACCAAATTCCACTGTTTCAGCCCCTTTGCTGCTGTGACTGAAGGTGTGAGCACAGGATGGGGTTGGGCTCTTAAGGAGGGAGAGGTAGGGCAGTGCAGTTCATACAGAGGGCTCTACTTCTTCAGTTGTAGGGAAAGGAAAATACAAGAATTTCCTCTAAGGATCACCACAAAAATATGCTTTTTCTTTATAATTAAGCTCATAGCTAACCCAAATGCATGCCTGAGACAGTAATAATATATTGTTATATAGAAATAAATAATACATATGTGAGATGGTGGTGCCCATGGGGAGCTCTTGCTAAGAGAAGACCTCTTCCACTGGTTTGGGTGCCCAGCAAAGTTCCAGTTGTAGTAACTAAGTCCAGTCAATACTTCAGTAAGATCGGGCCAAATATGTTCGATATGCCAAGCCACTATTAGTCCTTGAGCCTTTAAGATCTGAATCCTTTTTCTTCTTCTTTGCATGCAATACAACACATTTTTTCCAAAGGGATGTCTGAGTGCTCTCCTGCTGCAGTCACCCTTCAGCATGGTGAAACACTGGGCTGGGCAGGTTGGTCCCACTCCATCAGGGTGACTGCAACACCAGCAACTTCACCTGTCACTCCTGGCTGGCTGGAAGCCACTTCATGAAGGTTTGTGACCTGTTGCTTTTACAAAGAGTCATACTGTAAAACTCCAAGAGAACCCCAGGACAAAGCACCTGCAAAATTCACTTACTCCAGAAATATTTTTTTCATTTAACAGCATCTGAAACCATTAAGTAAGAAAATAATAGTGTTCCTGAAAGTGAAAAAAAATAAGCCAAACCATTTTTCTTCCAAAGTCTGAAACATAATTCCTAGGCTATGAGTATTGCCAACTTTTATCCCTCAATTGCATTTTTGCTCATTTTAAATCTAAATCAAATGCAAACTGCAACTGAGATTTTACAGCATATCACCTCCATATTTAAAATTCTGTTACTAATTCCAATATGTCAGATTTCTTACAACAGGCAAAACGAACTTTTTAAAGCAATGGTTTATATTAAAAAGGGCTTAAAGGGGTAAGGAACTCTTTACAATAGGAATGCTCATTGCAAAGGTAAAGCAGAGAAGTTAGAGTGCAAGTGTTAGAAATAACATGATTTTGTCTGCAGAGCAAAATGTTGCCTATGCAAATATGCCACTGCCTAGAAAAACATTTCAAGTGACCAAGGTAAAGGATGAGCAAAATTTTACTATCAGAAATGAGATGTGGTTACTGATCCTGTGGATGCTGAAATGACAGCTGAGCAGGGCCTCCTTAGAACCACTATGTGTCTGAGAGATGGAGAAATGCAGAGAGGTGAAAGACTGAAAATATGAAAAAAGGGGCACACAAAACTTTCTGTTCAACAGTGTCACTTCCAAGTTTTCTTCTCAAAACTCTGCCTTGCTTGAAGCCATGCTTCCACTTTATAATTTGTTTTGCAGCCATTTCAGTGTGGCAGCTGGTAACACCACAGCCATGCAGCAGTGCATACTGACATGCTGGGCTGTTGTGATTTGCTGGCATTTTACTCCTGCCTCACCACCTTGCACTGTGTGCTTATGCTAGGTACCCTAAATTCAGCTCAGCTCAGAGTCTTTAAGCAGAGATGACAACATCCACCATGCTTCAGAGCTACCCATCTGCCTATTTCTGCAGCGCCAGTGCCATAAAATACTTCCCTCCAAGCTTCCTTGGCAAGAGCTGCTAACCTGAGGGGGAAAATTAATCTCTCCTTTGTGCCTCCCAGATATACACCATCTCAAAGAAGTCATTCTTTGAAAAACTAACAGCTTTGTATTTCACTACTTTTTCACTTTTATGTGGAAAATACTATTACTTACAAAGTAGTCTCAGCTTTTCTTCTGCATCTGAAACTATTCTTTCTGATTTAAAATACAGGGAGCACAGAAGAGGTCCAGCTGCCAACTAAAATTCAGACAAGCTTCTAAGTAACACCATGGCCAGGGGTAGCTTCACACTGACCTGTAATTCAATAACAGCTTGATCAATTTTCATAAGGCCCAAATATATAGAAGGTCAATAAAAAGGCAAAGATACCTTTTATAATAAATTTTGGAAGTTAACCTATACCCATATCCCTGGGTGACCTATAAATGGATTCACTCAGGAACTGTGTGATGCAGCTGTGGACTACTGGAGGGAAAACAAGCAGACCTCTGCAGCAGAGGTCCAAGGCTGTCTGAACCTGCTCTTGAACTTGCCTCACATCCATGCTGGATGGACACAAGCTAGGAGGCAACTTTTTTATTTTTGTGACTGAATGCCAGGAGCAAAGCCCTGGGTAGTGTGGGTCTAAGCACACACCAGCATGTACCCACCGCACACGGGAACGTCAGCCAGGCACTTGCCCCAGGCTTCCAGCAGCCCTTCTTTGGATGGAAAAACCATGTAGCAGGTAACACAATGAGAACCCAGCAACATCTCTGACTGACTTTTGCAGAAATACCCTCATTGTAAGCGAAGCTTGCTATTCAATTCCTGCTAAAGCAATATTCCCAATAAAAAAAGCACAGGAAAGGAGGATGAAGGTAATACAGCACCAGAAATAATGCATTGTAGAAGCTTATGGTTGCAACAATATCTATACAATATTCACAAAGAAGTGATGAAGCTTAGCCCAATTTCAGCCTAAAAAGCATTAGGCCTGTGCTCCACTCCTGTTGAACCCTTCCAGTTCCCAGTGCATCCTCTGAGATACCACTAGCAGGCACAGAGAAACATCCCTAGCCCAGCGTGGCATTCCCGGCCACCACGTGTTCCATGCTCTCTGACAGGACCTCTGGGGCACGTTCCCCATTGGGTTTGAATGTAGCAGAAGGCCAGCAGTCAAAAGTATCCTGAATCTCTGCACTTCACAAATGCATGTGGGATTTGTCCCCCAGACAAAAATCTTCTGTACAGCCTAACTCTGGGGAGGGCTCTCTCACAATGAACAGGCACAGCAAGTTTGGATATACTTTACCTCATCAGGTAGATGGTTTAAGGCTGACTATACCTTATAAACATGTCCTTTAAAGAGTCACTCATAAACTGGAAACAACACATCCTGCGAAGGAGAAAGTGTGGCTTACAGTTAACTTATTTATTCCTATCTAACATACTACAGACGTCCTGATTTTTACAGCATTACATGTTTTGAACCTTTTCAGTGAAGTGGAGGTTTCTCATTTCAGCCTAACTGCTGTTAATCTGTTCCAAATGTTAACATTGCAAATAAGGTCTGGTTACCATCTCTGCCCCAAGTCGATAATAGGAACAGAGCTGATCAGCATCTGGTTTAGTTCAGAGTACAACTTGCTGCCTAATGCTGCAGAATTTGGGTTGGAAGATTGTTGTATTTCATGAACACCACAAAAAAATTAACTAACAACACTCACATACAGTCATGTGTCATTATTTATTGCTCTATAGTCCTGCTAAAGATGGAATATCACATTACCAATTTTGGCAAATTTCAGCACACATAAACAGGCCAAAACTTCTTAACATAAATTTTAGCAGAGCTGCCTAATGACAATTAAAAAAAAAATCAGTCACTTACTTTTCAGACTTGTGATGAAAAAATAGTTTAAAAATAAGAGAAAATTTTTGATCGGTTTCTTATTTTATAATGTACTTTAAACACTTGACTTGTCATGTGTCCCACTCATTACAAGGTATTTGGCAATGCAGCACCTTCAATATAGAGAAACCTATGATTATAAATTAAAATTATTTACAAAATATAAATTAGTATTTTAACGGAATATAATATTTGACCTAAAACTCAGAACATCAAGTTCACATTCAGATCAAAATTAAAACTCCTCCTTAGTTAAATCAGAGCTGATCAACTCCTAGTATACAGAATAATTAATTTCAGGATTAGCTGTGACCCCACTAACATTCAGAACCACTTCTCTTTTTTTCTTCAAGACCTTTTCATACTTTATTCCACATCCCTTTACTCTGTGATCTATCATTTTGCACTTGATCATATAAAAATTCTGCATAAAAAATATTTCAAATATATTTCTCTTGTTAATCTAAATGGCAGATTATCTTTGATACAGTCAATAAAGACTACAGGATCAAAAGCTCTTGACAACTATAGAAAACAAACCATGGATAAATAAAAAACTTTTAGGTTAGCAAGACATGCTAATTTATATCCCTCAACTACTCACATTGAAGTTCAGTTTGAGCAGAAAAACTAATAACCACCTCAACTATTAAAAGACCATTTTTTAAAATGAATGCATAGAATGCTTAAAACATCTGGAGCCGGTATAAAATGTACATGAATTCTGCCAAATTTACCCTACACTCTCCTGTCACTTGAAGCACTGACTGGAATGACCCACATGACATAAATTTCTTGTTACCTGTGAGAAATTACTTCTTTCCCCAGACAGATTTAGCTTGTTGATCAGCCAACTAATAATAGAACATTAATGAAGTAAAGCAGGATAAAACTGATAAGCACTGCGTTAATTTCATAGCAACATCTATGAGCAGTGATTTCTTGGGAGAGAAAAAGATTTTATTGATTATATTTTGCATTGAGCAATCTGAAGGAGAAAAACGCTAAATTACTGAATTGAACCATGTTGCAGAGCCCAGCCAGTAACAAACTCAGGAACTGGCAAGTTGCTTCAAGCTGGTTACAGAACTCTACTGTTACCCACAAGATTTTTGTCATTAAAAAAGATTGAGTAACTCCCACTGCACAAGGGAAAAATACCTAATCAAAGATAATTTCCAGTGAAGTTACCTGTTTTCTGCATACAGACTTCATGAGAGATATTTTAAACTACTTAGGGTGGGGGAAAAGGAATAACCCCACAGACTGAATGACTGGAGAAAAAAAGACATTACTAATGTAACAAAGAACAGCATTTACACGTCTTTTATAGAAAATCAGTATAATAAGGAAATTTATCTACATAACCCTGCTAAAATCTTATAAAAAGTGAAAACCCACCATACTTAAGCAGGTAAGAAAAATGAAGTTATGTTTTAAGATGTCTTTGCAATGGTATGCACCTTCCTGGCCAGCACCAGTTATGTCACTTGAGGTCTGAGCCAAGAAATGTGCTAAGTTAAACTTAAAGATTTGAAGATGCATCTGTATGTCTGAAAGATAATTTACTTTTTTTAAGCTCAGTTAACGTTTCAGTAGTTTTTTGATACATGAAGTTCACCATGAAAGCAAGGCTAAGTTTGTCTTTTCAAGCTGCCAAGAGAAGCTGTCTCATACAGAGTTCTCCCTTTTTTCCAACCCTCTCTGGGCCAGAGACTTGACTCCACACATGATGGATAGGTCACTTGCTGGGAATACAAGAAACACAAGTTCAAAGTCTCTTGAAATCAGGTAGACAATATAAACCCTCACCTCCTACCACACAAGGAAATGACTCAGTTGTTAGGTTACTGGTAATCCAGTGTGGACTAAACCTTGTGGGTATGGCTTTTTCAGTGGTGAAAAGGTTTCTTTCGGCGTTTTCCTTTTTTCTGTCATGGAACAAAAGCAGCAGTCAAACCTCAATTTTTTTGTAAAATTCAATTCTTGCATGCTAGTCATTCTTCAGTAGTATAATTTTCCATCTGTTTAGTCTTCTTTATTCAGGGTGTTTGTGCTCATCTTCCTCCTGCTCCCATGGTGGCACTGAAACGCTGGTCCCACGGATTTCTTCTGACACTTTTGATTTCTCTGGCTCATGTACCTGAAATGACCAGAGGTAAGTGAAAAGAGCCAATATATGGCAGTCTTCTGGTGTTTCTTGTTCACTGCCAGAGAATACAATCTCAAGTCTCACCCACCACTGAAAAGGAAACAGGGAAAAACAGAAAAACCACCCAGATTTCATTGCTCCATCCTCATATGTGTCACAGTTTGCCACAGCACATGGACAGGAACCTGACCCAAAGAACCACCACAAAAGATGTAACTGGTGGGAGGTAACAGGAGAGAGACTGTGAGAATAGACATGGAGACATGAAGACAAAGGACCAGGGCATCTCCAGAACCCAGGAGTGCACAGATTTTATTATACCTTCCATACTTCAAGCAGACTTCTCACTAGCTCCTACTATTTCCTGTATCTGTAGCCTTTTTTGCATTATTTTTGTTTAAAATATTGATCTTACTGCTTTAGTCAGCAATCACTTTCATTGCTTTCTTTTTCCACTTTAGGTGCAGATGGCTGTCTATGAAAAGTTACTCTTCACATGCTTACAAACACGGACACTGGGTGATTCAGACAATATCTGTTCTGCTTCCACTTAGGAGTCTGGCAAATGAAGGGCACAAAATAAAATATTTTTTTTTAAATGGTGCCTAAATTTAAGAATAAAATCCATGTCTAAGCACTTAAGCACTTAAATATGTGGTCTGATTTAAAAAAAAATTTGGAATCAAGAAAGCGCCAGCAAGGCCAGCTGGGAGGTGATGACTTGGAGAATTCCATTCCTAATTTTGTTGTATAAATAAGAATCCAGGAATAGGGCCCGGGATCTCATTTTGAACAAAATATTTGTATGTATGCTGCCTAGAGCTGGAAGGAATAAACTGGATCATTGATCTTCTCTGAACTGGGAAATCACTAGAAATTTTTTTAAAAGCACTGCTCATGTTATATGGGCGTTCAGAAGACTGAATATGATGGTTGGGCATTGAAAAGACACAGGAAAGTCAGTTCTCATCCTCAACAAGATGTTGGACAAGGGCACCAGGCCCTACTGCCTTGGCATAGAAGGCCCGGGTGCTAGCAGCCCAGAACCAGTGTAAGACACTGCTCCTTGCACTGACTCCAGCCACCCACCAGCCTGTCAGGCTCACAGCCCCAAAATTCACTGTTATGTAGCCAGCTGAAGCACCAAACTTCCTTTTTCTTCACCAAACTTCACACAAAAAAAAAAGTCTAAAGAAAACTCAGATGTCTCTTGTTAGGCTTCTCCATCCAATTCCAATGATGGTATCATGTATTGATTTGCTCTCAAATAACCACATCCCCATCTCCACTGAGAAGATGGTTTGCATGTGGAAAAGCCTTGATTTTCTTTTAAACTACTTTGATGGTTGTAGCTGTTTCTTTCCTATGGCTATCAGGCTCAGAATTACCTGAATATGGGAGCTTCCCAAGAGGAGTAAATTATCTGTATTAGCAAAGGCTCCTTTCTAAGTCTGGGTGGTGCCTACACTTAACTAAATCAAATTTTACTTAAAACCTTATTAGAGCTTTTGGCTCTATATAGACATCACATTTCTGGGAAGTTTTGATCAAAAAGTTTGGCATGACTACAATTACAATATTGTTCCAAGGTACTAAATGGTATTGATATGTTTAAAACAGAAATTCTGTGTTCATTTTATATACAATTTATCTCAATTGCATAAATACCAAGGGTATTTATAGATTTATCAGAGTTTTCATCCTCTCCTTCAATCTTTCAAACATTCAAGTTTAGAATAAAGCCTAATAATGGCCAAGCAGCCCATAGAATAATCATTTAATTTAAAAAAGGAGTAACAACACTGATTTCAGAATTGAACAGACAACAGCTATTGACTTTTAATAGATTTATAATAAATTTTTATGGTTTTCATTCTTGATTCTAACTTAAACAGAATAAAGTTCAACAACTGTCCAGGGAAAAAGATACAGTTCTACTGGGTAGTTTTTTTATATGGCTGCCCACCTCGTGATCTACCCACATTTACATGGTTTTCCATGTTTAAACTGAAACAAACATTCTCAGATGGGCAGTGACAGCTATGAGTGTCATATCTGTATTTAATGGAATAAAAAACACAAACCAACTTGTCAGACACACCATGGTGTCAAGCTCAATTACCTAAATAAACAGAGGCAATGGTTAATTTTACTTGCTGCTCACTTTTTTTGAAACTGCTTCACTGTTGATTTTTGCAGTCTCTTCCTGGGAGGATTACATCTGCCTGGTTTAAAGTTTCACTTCCAAACATCATGTCCAAAACCTAAAAGCTTGCTACAGAAAAAAAGTATAAATTTGGGAAAAGAGCCTTCCTTCTCTGGGGAAAGTTAGCCTGGATCCTAAGAGGAATGTTATTTAAGCAAGCCCCATCTATGAGACAAGAAGTGCAAACAGGTTGTGGGCTGCCATGATGGAAGCCCACCAGAAACTTTCCATGTGAGCAGTCACTGTAAATGTGTCTTTCTCCACAGCCTTGAGGTAGATGCCTACATGCCACCCAAATGTCATGAGGAATCATAACATCGAATTCACATTGAAAACAGTTAAAATACGCAAGGATGATGAGAGAAACATTTTTGCACCCCAATTTTTTTTTTTTAATTTATTTTAAACACAATCTAGCACCTATCATTATTTTGGCAATGCAAAGGTGCAGCAGGGTAGAAAGCTAGTGGACCTCTGCTCACTCATTCAAGCTGAAAAGGCAGCTTGTTCTCCCTCCAGCCATCCCTTTGACTTGGATAAAGAAAGAGCCTCCCAGCTGGAACTATTTTTCTGAAGTGATTCTCCCCATGCAGTTTCACACACACGCAAAAAAAGGCCCAGTGACTGAGACCCAAACTGCAGTCGCCATGTCACCGTAACAGATCTCCCCACTTCCAGGTCATTCAAGCACAGATCACATCCAACCTCAGGCACTCTTTGTCAAGCACCCACAGACGGGTTTGAGCAGACTCAGTCCAAAGCAAAAGCTTACACACTGGCCTTTAGGGGCACACTGGTCACTCAGTGCACTGAAGCCAATAGTGTGCAAAACCTTCACAGAGCCAGGATCGTTCCAGCAACTGATCCATCTGTACCCTCACCTCTATGCCAGTCCCAAATCAAAAACAGATCTTCTGCAAGATTCTCCAGCTGTGGAGATGCCAAGGGGAGAAAGGTAAAGCAGAGGACAGAACAGTCCTTTGTAGAAGCAAGATCCCATGGGGAAGACTTGGGGACTCATGGCAAATGCAGCCCTAGCGGCAGCTGGGCAGAGCTCAGGTGCTGTGCTGGGTCTGTGAGCACATGGCCCTGAGCACCAACTCTGCAGGCTCTGGGCTGTGCCAGGCCAGGCTCATTTAGTTCTTCTCACCATGACTGCTCAGCTCTGGGATCCTGAGTGCAGAACAATGGCATGTTCTTAGCAACATGTCAGTGGAAACTACTATGGCATTGGGTTGAACAAGCCTGTGTGCTTCTCCAGCCTTTCTTCCTTCCTGATAAGGATTGAAAGGATTGCACTGCTTAGTACAGGGGACTTCCTCATCACAAGGCAAAATATATTCACCTATGAAATGCACTGATAAAGGTTTTTCATTTCACATCCAGCAGCTGAAAAACAACTTTACCAGGTGATGTTGGTGGGGTTGATTTCTTTTTGTCTTTGGGGTTTTTTTCTGGGTTTTTTGTGTGGTGGGTTTGTTCTGTTTGTTTGGTTCGGCTTTTTGGTTTTTCTTCTTTTTTATTGGTTGACTTTTTGTTGTTTTGGTGGGGGGTTGGTGCTTTTTTCTGGTTTTTTTGCGGGCAGGGGTTGGGTTTTGCTGATGGGTGTTTATTTTCAGTTTATTTTTAAGAGGCAGACCCATTTATTCCTGGTAACTACTCTCTGGGTAGACTCAAGTAGTGTGTTGTACTACTGCAGACAGTAGTACAGCGGACTACTTGTAGTTAAGCAATAGTCCTGACATTCTATTCATACACTGAACAAGTACTAAGCAATATTTCGAGAAATACTAAGCCACATTAATTTTATAGACAAAACCACAGTCAAAAACTACTAATGCTCCTCTACTCTGACATTAACTTGAAGGAGGGTGGGTGTAGTCCTTTCCTGCACAGAGGTATGTGCACATCACATAGCACTGTTTCACTGGAATCTCCATGGTTTAGAGTTTTGAGTTTAGAGCTGAATATACAGATGCTCTTAAATTACAAGAATTATTATTGCAAACCTGACTGCAGCTACAGTTGGTGTTCTTGGAAGATGAGAGTGCAAGTAACAAGAAGCTAACAAATTCATGCCAGTAAGTCAAGTTTAATTTGCTTTCTTTTTCCCCTCCCTTCTAAAGCTGGCTGAAATACAAGTTCCACTGTAAATGCAGTGACTAGCAAACATGGATGCCATTACAAATACAGCACTGCCAAGAGGAAGTGCTCCGTTGACTAATAACAGTTTCCAACAGCAACTGCAAGACATTCTGGGCACTGAACTGAAGAGATTTAGGGATATATTCTAAACAAGATGTGCTTTTTGCAACTACATAATATGAATTGTATAACATTTGGACAAAAGGTTTTGAAGAAGTTATCAATAACTTGTATCACAAAGGCAGAACTGGAGGTTTTGGTGGCTCTTCAATGACTTTTACCTCATCAGGTAACACTGAGCTCTCCCTCTGAAGGCCATTACCAAAGTATGGTTTAGAAAATAAAGACACAGCCATTATTACTCAGCCTGGCATTGGAAAGGTCCCAAGCTTTCGCTGTCAACTGAAACAATATGAAAACATGGCCTTTTATTTTGGAAAGAGGCTGAATGCTTGATAATATTTTTGTGTAGCATTTGTCACTGTCAGAGCACAATACAGAACTTAATGAAGTTCATTTGTTAATTAAGTAACCGATTCTCTGAAAACCTATTCTTTAATGCAACACAGCATCTGTAACATTACAAAATCATTTACTAGAACTGGAAAATTACTTTTTCAAAGATCATATTATATGACAGCTCCTCTTCTCAGTAGGCCCTTTCTTGCTGAGAGTGCAGGGCATTTCAAGCAGTTACTTCCCCTGCAGAGGATTTTTAAACTTTATTTTTAAATTTCAATATGAAAAATACTCTCAATTTCCATTGCTGCAATTCAATAGTTCTGTCGGAGACTGCCCATGCATTTTCACTGGAGTAATTTATTTAACCTTTGAAGTAAGCACAAATTTGCCAGAAATATTTGCAAGGTTGACTTGTAAGCTCTACTACGTGGAAATGTTGCCAAAATACAAGCACAAATCAGAGTGCTAAACAGTAATTTCAAAGAGATGCTAAACAGTAATGAAAATGAGAAGGTGCTAAGCAGCCAAATAACATGAAAATTGTCATCAAATAACTGAAAACAAGAAACAGAACAAATTTCCTTACAGAGCAACTGATATACTAAATACCCAAGTCTGACATTGCTGTATTAAAAGCTGCCTCTGAACAAAGCTTTATATATAGCATATTTCAGCAGGAGGTGCCTGCTACACAAAAATACTGCACTGCTGGTTTTTAATAGCTTGAAGATAAAATGTTATACACTAAGCAATTTTTAATCTTCAGTACAACTTCCCACCATTTTAAATTTTAAAATGCAACCAAGTTACACAAGGCATAGGCACAACAGAAAAAAATATTAATGAGGGCTTAAAACTCTAGATGGCACACTCATACAGTCAAAGACTACAAGAGAAATACACAGGACCAAGTATGATATGTTTTCACTATGATGTTTTCCACCCAAAGCATATATAATCTAGCCACACATACTGTTCCAAGGCCAGTTTGTGAATTATTATTATTAAAGGATGTGCACTATTTCCCCAAGTTTTAATTGGATAATTTAATATAACACTATGCAGTATCTGCAGGTTTGTATTTCAACAGCAGTGAATTAAGCTATCTTATGATTCCACATACAATTAATTCTCATGGCATGGCATCCATTCTGTCACACTCCAACCTACTTCATGGATAAGAGTCAAATCCTACACTTTTCTTGAAGGCCCAGCCAGATGCAAAAAGATCTCAGTTATCCAAATTTACAATTTTTGAAGGAATTTTTTGTTGCTAGTTTGTTTTTAAGAAGGAACTCAGTTGTGTTTTATTACATCAAGTCCAGGATCATAGGGTTTAATACACAGCCTTTAACTTATCCATCTACACAGATTAGGCAGTATAAAATCTGAAAGTCTAATCACCTTGGATGGTTGTAGCAGCCATGAAAACAACATTGCAATACTGGTACTAGAATTTGCCAAGGGTACGCTGATGCTGTTATGCAATCCTACTGAAGCTGCAGTAAGTGAAATGATAGCTGTGCAACTGAATTGCCACAACGCACATGTGAACAACATCCAGAACAATCAGAGGTGCAAAATGCTTGAATGAGGGTGTTTGACTCATTGTCTGAGTAAATAAAGAAGTGCCTGAAAACAAACAGAACAGAGTTTTACAGTGTGCTCGATGCTTCATGCTGATGGTGTAACAAACACTATCTCTCAGTAAGTGCAAGGCAGCTGAACAAGCTCTCATGTCACCCCTTCAGTGCAGTACCCCCTGCTGCATGTGGAGAAGCCACAGCAGAGGTGCCCATACCAGGGACACAGAACAGTAGAGACCAGCACAGAGCTCCCCATGAAATTCACCATGTGGAACACATGTACAAGAAAGGACACAGAGAAGGAAGAAAAAAAAGGAATATGCATACACCAATCAGAGAATTATGTGGACATGGAAGCATTTGTCCACAAAGCCACAGAGAAGAATGCCTTTGCCCTTAAGCCAGTACAACAGCACTTCTGAAGCAAAGTCCACGAGTAAGTTTTCTCCATTTCTACAGTACTAGACATGAACTCATTAAGAAAACCCTTCACAAACTTTCTTCTCTAAAAATGTGTACTCATAATCACTCCTTGATGTATTTTTCAGAAAGTGTACCCCGGTAGCATGTTTTCACTCTTAAATGTGCAAATAAGAAAAATATTTAGCATGTGTTATTAATCTACATATATAAATTTAAGTCACTGTATTTTCTTAATCATTTAACAAGTTTATTTCTACAAATTATGGCTTAGAAGCAGGTACTGTACATACAAAAAATCTGAGGATACTGATGTGCAGCACGTCATTTCTTCGTGTTGTTTATGTGGATAAGTTATTAATTTCAGTGGGTATTCATCACATTTCTTATAGAAGCAATAAATAAGCATTTTATTTTTCATAAAATGTTATTTTATATAGCACGTAATCAATACAAAATTAACTTTTAACAGCACTAGAGTAACATAACCCACAGGTCATTACAGGTTGAGTGTGGTATTGGAAAATTTCATATTAGATCTCTGTGCCAAGCTAAGACTGAGTGATTTGCAGGGTCTCCAACATATCTTCCACTGCCTTCAAAGAGTATTTAGTTTCTTTCTTACTGCGACCTGCAAACTAAACAGGAAAGAAAGGATTGTTATTTGTCATATATCTGAAATTCTATGTCTAAATCCTGTGAAAATAACAGTTCTACACACCAAATACCAATAATTAACTCTATTTACTAAAAACTTAAAAGCACAAAACTAAACTTCAGAATTTTTACCAGAATACAAGCTATATTACCTTCTTCTATGAAGTAAAGAAAAAATACTTCCTGTTAAAGTAAGACAGAAAAAAATCTACTTATCAAAATTTACTATAACATAATCCAGACAACATATCTTATGGTTCAGAGTAACCATGCTGGACAACACTGTACTTGACTGTAGCCTACACAAAACACCAATTTCAGAGAACATTTGAAATTAAGTCTGTCTTGATAAGGAAGAAAGATACAGCTTAACAAATACTACTAGTGGCTTTAAAAAGGAAAGGGCAGAAGGACAGGAAATGCTGACCACCCCATGTTGAACTCAAAAGGGTTTTTCTAATGATACTGACAATTGCCATCACTCATTAGCCATATCTAACAAAGAAGATTCATTGACCAGGTCGATCTTTAGTCAAATGAAACTCCTAACCATTTTTAATACACCTGCACTAAAAAGTTTTGCATTTCAGGTTGGGAGGAGTAGTAAAGAAATTACAGAAACAGTAACTAAAACTTTCTTTTAGCAAAACAACCGATCCTCTACTTAAATGTTAACATCTAAACACCCAATAAATTTTCAATTTGAAGTTTTTTATTTCAAATACCACTAGTGTCTTGCATAGCTAGTCCTTGATTTATAATGTGTCCCTTCTCCCTTATAATTAACTTAATTTAGCAAACTCTTCATGACCTGTTAAGAAAGATTAAGTCATCAAACTCAGGTAATATCACACCAGCAACAAGCTGCAGGACCTGTTAACCTGCTTTTGACCCCTAGGCTACAATCTAGCGTTGCAATTCCCAATCAGCATTGTGTGTTTTTAAAAAACAGTTTTGGCACAGTAAATAATAAGCTATCTCAAATCAAAGTTAGGAGAAATTTTGTTACTGTAACAACACTTTACAGCTTAGAGATGTACTGAAAACACTGTATTTTCATGTTTTATATTTCCAGGTCATTAACTGGTGTACCAGGTTTTGATTCTAGTAGTATATATAAACCCATTCTTCAGAGTGGGCAGTTTCCAAAGTGACATGCAATAGTGAACTTCAGAGGAAAATCCAAGATTTCTTAAGCTACTCCAAGGTGAAAGCAGCAACTTAGGCTTTTATCTGACTGAATAAAATACCCTCTCTTTGTCCACATTAAATAGACACTTGGAAATTCCAAATCCTTTCACAACAATAAGTAAGTTTAAAAAAAAAGTCAAAAGTTTAAAGTGAAAAATTGTTTCAAAGCATTCAGAAATTTCAATAAAAAGCACAGAAGCCTAAATATACTGTGGCCAAAAAGCACTTGGCAAGACATGCAGAAAGCATGCAGAGAAAAGCTTCAAAATAAAGAAATATTTTACTCAGTCTTGACATGGACACTGGAAGTAAAATTGACATATGACATTGGTTTAAAAAAATGCTACTTGGTAATTTCAAGAGCAGTTGCCTTCATGATACTGACATGTAGTTTAAACTGAACAAATAAAACCAAGCTCTACGTCATAACAACCAGAAGCACACTTGGAAATGTAATCACTTCAAATTTGCCCTGACGAACAATTATTATGTCTATTCAGCCATTACACAGCAATTTGACTGATTGAGCTGGAATCCATTTCTTAAATCATGACTTAATTTTCTGCTTCCCAAATGGTTAGTAACAAAATCACCTCTCTCCAGCCATAAATAACATGTATATTGCTAACACAGAAGAGTTTAGCAATGTACCCAAGAAGCATGTATCTGGAAAATTACTGTGAGTAGGATCACATTAAAGATTTTTGTGAGCATTAATCAAACTTGCCTGCCTCTGCTGAAATGTTTCTACCAGAGGACATGCTAAACCAATTACCTAATTGAAGAGCACCAGGTAGCCTTATTTTGTTTTGGTGTTAAAGTATGTGACTCATGTCCTCAGTTAGAACAGACAGAAGTTCTTCTCAGGGTCTGCACATATGGAATAATCCTGTTTCCCAGTCATAAGGCAAAAGTAAGCTTATAATAACAATAAACTTAAAACAAATTCTTTGAATAAGGATTAATTCACTAGCTCCTGAAACAAAAGATTAAAATTAAATTTTATTTGGGTCTTTTTTCCACCCAGTCAATTAAATTTAAGAAGCCTGGAGCATAATGACTTTTTTTTTTTTTTTCAGAGGATGTGTTAGCAGCCAGGAATTCCAACTCCATACAGCAGCCCTAGTTACAAAACCTTTCTGTCTTCCTGAAGAAGTTTACATTTCTCCTAGATTAGACACAGATGAGAAGTACTAATCAGCATGGATGGTCACATATTTAACATGAAATTAAGTATATTAACTAACTGGAGTGTCAAATATCTGTGCATTTCAGACAATTTTTCAACAATTCTTTATCACCATGTTTTCCTGTAAAGAAGGTGCTGCACAGTCTAACCAACATTGGGGAAGTAAGGTTTTCTTTCTATACTCAAACACTGCTTTCTTTAAATGGCAACAAACGAAGAAGTTCCTCTGATTTCCTAGAGGAATGCACAGGAAAAGCAAAAATCAAGTCCTAAAGCATACTGCTTGAATGACAGAATAAATTGAAAGAAGGGGACCAGTAAAAATATTTCAAGTAAATTGCATACAAAATACATTTTTAAATAATTACATAATTTAAAAGCAACTATACTCAGTCATTTGAAAAAATAAAGGCAGTTCTCCAAAATTACTGAGCAAACTTCTGGTAACTCAAGTTCAAATCCAAACTGGAAATGAGGAAAGTTCTTACTGCAAGACAATTGCTCAAAAGTAACTTTTTGCGTTAATAATTTGGAATTTAAAGTCACAAATTCAAATAATTTGTATAGATATCCAAATCAGGATTCTAAATTCATCTTGCTCTCTAGAACATGGCCACCAGAAAAATGTCACTTAGCAGTATGAGAATGTCCCACCAATAAAACAAGTCAATGTCTAACCCAACAAGCTGTAAAGGCTTTTACTGCACTTCACAGGTGGATAATGCATGGAAAGTGGGGGAATTTACAGAGATCATATAAATATCCAGCTTAAAACCTGTCTAAGGCAGGAACACTGTAAGAGCTTCCCTTGGCACTAAGTGACCAAGGTTTCATCCTCAGGTCCAAATGGTGACAATTTCCAACTGCTCAGCTCACCAAAGGAGCAACAAATCAGCACTGATTCACAGGGTGACTGCCACCTACTGCATCACCAAACACCCCTGGCTGCAGCTGCTCTGAGTCACTGGCACAGAGACTGGAGTAGCCAAAGGCTTCTGCAGCGCTGTAACAGCCCAGGGGGGTTGGCCTGGGGACGTCCTGCCCAGCTGGGCTCACTGGAGCTTCTTGTGTCTCTTCTGGGAAGGGGAATGGGGGTATTCACCCCATTTATTTGCTTCAGCATTTTCATTTTCTCTGGAGCTGAATTTCCCCTAAGATTCTCATCACACACAGTGTTATTCACTTTATATCCCAAACAAGCTAACAAGAGCAGAAAAGGAGGCATATATAGTCCTAAACCCCCCTGCACTTAAAAATGCTCCCAGTACCACACCTCTCTCAAAAAATTTGTGTTTTATTAAAGACATTATGATGTTAATAGTGAAAGCCATGGGGACAGAAAAGAAGGGAAAAAAGCCCCAAAACCAAACAGGTGTGCTTATCTGGATGGGAATCAGTTAACTAGAAACTATCACAATTCAACATCCATTATATTTAGAACAGGAGATGCCTACTTCCAGGTCTTCTAGGCCATTCCATGGCCCTCACTAGTTTCAAATTTCCACCCTGATGCAACCTGAAAGTGACTGTTTCCCAGAAGTGCTAACAAGTCTCTACCAGTACTTTGAACTCCAGTCACAATATTTACTTAAAACATATGCAAACCCACTCTAATCTAAGCAGTTGATTTTACTAAGATGTAAAACATGAAATACTGCTTTTCACTAAAAATTCACAGATCTTTTAAAACCCGTTTTGTTCTGTCAATTATGAATCCGTAGTGTATTCCATTCTTGAACGGTTTTTTGTAAGTTGTTGTTTTGGTTGGATTTGTGTTAGGGTTTGGTGACTTTTTTTTGTTTCTTTGGATTGCCTTGTTGTTGTTTTTGTGGGGTATTTTGTTGTAGTTTTTTGGGAGTTTTGGGGGTTTTTTGGTTTTAGTCCTGCAATACTTGAATTTTCCATCTGCGCTGTGCTTACAGAAATGTCAGGCATACTTCAAGTCAAAAGAAGCCTTGGTTATTTATGAAATATCAGACAAAGCAGCTAATTCATACACACCTTACCATCATGAGCAGGTAAATGGTTTATTACTGAAAAGCAGAGCGATTTAAAGAGCAGAAGAGAAATAAACTTTAGGCACATATTAACACATGCTTCATTATGTCCCCAGGGATACAATGCTCTTCACTGTGCAGTCAGAAGCTACAGGGCCAAGTAGGAGAAATGGAAAATATCTCTAACTTGGAATATATCAAAAACACATCAGCCACAAGAAGCTGCAGACTTGGCAAGGAAATGAAATACAGTTAAATATTAAGAAAACTGCACTGTCTGTAAAAGGAAAATCTAATTTAATTCCCTAATAGATGCTGCTTGTAAAAAGGCCATTTGGTAATATTAACTGTGAAATAGTACCAAGAGGAAAAAAATTAAATATTGGGTTCCAATACTGCAATATTGCAGGGATTAAGAAGAGCTACAAAGTCTTTGCATTTAAAATCAATACATTTGCTCAACAAAAAAGTTGTGGGAAGAATTAGACAGTATGATGCTGATGTCCAGGATTACTTATATATAAACTTTGATTGACAGACCGTTAAGAATAGCTGTAAGGAAGTCAAATGCACATAATATATTTGGGATACACAGCAGAGTCTATGAGCTAAAACATGTTTTCACTCAAAGTTATAGAAAGAAATAGTGGCTTATAATACAACAGGAAATATAAAAATTTACACATAACTTTTTGAAAAGTTGGAAAGACTCCCCATGACTTCAGCAAGCTTTGATTATGGCCTACATAATTTACGTTTTCACAACACAATGAGCACTTCTCTATGAAACTACATAAAACCAACTTCAGTCACAAATATTAAGGCAATTAAATACAATTTTGAAAGGTTAGAGTAAACTCAAGGAAAACAAAAATCCTAGAATTTTCATTTGTTTTCTAGTAAAGCAGAAGTGGATAACAAAGTCACTCTAAGAATTAAGACATACTAGGTTTCACCAAAATAGTTGCAGAACCAAGTCTTGAAGGTCAATATTACAGTAATGTACATACAGTTAATGCTAGTAGGAAAAATATGTTTAAAGTAAATGATAGTAATTAGTAACTGTAAAATTATTAATTAAGGTTTCCAGGAAACCTTAACCCTTTATTAATTAAGGTTTCCAGAAAATCAAACAGAAGCAGAATGTAAAAAAAAATCCAAGCAGATTATGCTGATTTACAAGCCATATTTAACCTCTTGAAAAGCAGCTGATAAAAGTGCAGAAAAGAACTATGGAGCAAGTTAAGAGTATCATAAAGCAATGAAGTACTAACCTGGTATGCTCTGTTTATTTGGTTTGCTGCCCAGCTGGCATATTTAATATTATCTTTTTTCATTTTTGCACTTGCTTTTGGATTGGAAGCAATATGACTGGCAGACTAGGAATACAATAAAATAAAAACAAAACCCAGTGTAATTATAAAATTTATGTGCATGAAATAAGCTGAGAACACTGAGCATCCTTTCAGTCCAAACCCCATGCACAGTGATAATGGAAAAAGACAAAAAAAAATTTAAAAGTTACCGGCAAGCAGCATCCAGAAAAGAATCCACTAGACTTCTTAAACTATTGTTTGCTCTATTTAAAGCTACATTAGACTTCAGTTCAGTTCTGTACTGAGTTAAGAACCAAACCTGGACATGATCAGCAAATCCAATTTGCTTCTACTAAAGTGAGAGGTTAGGAATTAGTTTTCCACATCCAATTTTTTACCGGAGACAATATAAAATACATTACTTGTATGTCCAAGTTTTTAATGCCATTAAAAACATGACATTTTCCCCTGTAGCATCAGAAAACACATTTTAAAATCAGATAAGACTCTAGATAAAATATGCTCACCCTCACCTGAAAGAATAAAAAATATTACTTAAGAACCAAACAAAGTTTTTTACTTATATAAATAAATCCACTGTGTAAGGAATCACTGCTACTGTGCTGGTGTTTTTCAGCAATTCATCATCTTCTAGAGAGGATGCATGCCTTTAAATCCTTTTTCAAGAAGTTACCTTCCCGTGCCAATAGCAATAATTCTTTTGAAAATACAGGCAAGACTTAACGGTGAAGAGCACTTCAGTAAGGAGTAGTTACTAGCACAAAATTATCCATACTCCAAAGGTATGAAAAATACCCCATATTTTAAAACAGTGCTAATAACCTGAGATATTAAGTTAAAAATCAAGAGGAAAACAGCAAATGGCAAAGGATAATATACATGTATAAACATATTCAGAATGATAACATGGAAAATACATAATTATGCTTACCATGTAAAGTCCAAATAGAGCTCTCATATTTCTGTTGTTAAGCTTCAGTGCTTGTGCAAAATACTTTCTTGACAGCTCAAGGTTTTCAAGCCCCCCCTGAGTGTACTTAACCTGTAAAAATGGTGAATACCTGAAACTTGCATGCCATTCATACCTCAGGCAATCACTTTGAAGCAATGATATTACAAAAATTCACTCCAAGTTTGTCTCACATGACATTTCAAATCAGGGGAGTCCTATCAAAGGCCAAATACTGGCCTGGGAGAAATTCTAGTTCTTCACAATGTATATTTTTAAAAATATTTAACGATAAGAGAAAAAACCCCAGCATTAATTTCATTAATGCATTGCTACAAGATTTTCCCCCTATAAATACTTGAAAGTTTGGGACTGTCTCTTATGAAAAGTAGCACAAACTTTAAATCCAAATTCTGACTACTAGAAATCCATACTGACACTATTTTCCCACAGGATGCATGAAAACAGATCACAAAACAACACAATGTCTTTCATTATGTATTCAAAATAGCACACAAAGTTCAGAGGATTACTCCATTGTTTTTCTATTCCTTTTTCCAGATATTAGATCAACAAAAAGAGGGATAAATACTAGTAAGATATGCTTCGAAGTCTTTCTATGAGAAAGCTATTTAGGCTTTCAAGTTTTAATGTCAACCGAATTTTACCCATGTTAACTAAACAAATTAAACCTATTCTAAGCAGTTAACAGTGTAATTTAGGGAAAAAAATAATCTGGAAAGAAAAGACAAATTCAAATGGCTGAAACCTTGAGCTAAAACTTCTAACTTTACCTCTAGCTTTTACCTCTCTTCCACCAGATCTCCTTCAGGCAGAATTTAGTATGTGGATTCCAAGATCTGAGTCCACAGTAACAGGCAGTGTATCATAACCTCCTAGGCAGCATTGCTGTAGAAAAGTTTAGCTTCTCAAGCACTTTTTTGAAAAGTGCATAAAAACTTCAATAAGAAGACTTCATTTAAAATTAGCTTTTATCTTGAATAATTCTTCCCCTAACTGTTATATTTAGCTTAGTCACACTGTGACTGAGTCATTGAGTATGAAAACACAGTTTTCAGAACACGTTCAGTTCTATGAGACGTTAGCATTCTCTGTGAACTCTTAAAATCTCCTAGGGAAAAATTAAAGAAACCATTTTCACCACTTTTCTAATATAAAACCAGAAATTGTAATCAGAAGTAATTGATTTTTCTGAAATACCTACTTCAGCATATTGTTGACAATATAAGTGGTTGTGTGGATTAGTCATCATAAGCTCCTCTAAGCAGAAGGCTGCCTTTGCATAGCTGCGGAATACAAAAATAGTGATAAAATGAGACACGAGTACACAGCTCTTTGCTTCAGTTTTTTTACAGCACAATACAAGCCTTACTTTTCCCCCCATAAAATCACATGATTCACAATTAATTAAAATGCTTAATTTAAAAATAAAGTTTAGAACCAAGTTGCGTTTTTCATATCATAGACAGGGGGAAAATACACAAAATCTAATGGTCTAGGTATAATTGGAACAGCTCATGAAAAACATTTAATATATAAATCTCTTATTAATAAGTGCTGTTTCTTATCAGCATTAGTGATTAGTAGAAACAGGTATTAGGTATTTTAAGACACTGAACTGAAACTACAAAATAATTCCTTTTTTTCCTAAGAAAATTCAACTACCTGAGGATTCATAAATGCAGCTACTGATCACAGCATTTACACTGTCAATTAACTTTACCTGCCAACAGTAAACCATAGAATTGAGACAAAAAACAAACACACTAAGAAGTTCTAAAATTCAAACACTCCAAATCTATGTATGAAAATAGCATCAAACCTCTCCAAATGGGCAAAACCTTATAATTTGAGAAGGCTAGTCCTTGAGTTTCTTAGTGAAAGTTTTCAGAAAGAATTAGGAAGTCAAGCTCAATACACAGGTTTATTGTGAAGAATCTTAGTTTTGTAATCTTTCAAACAGAACTGTCTGCAGAATTTGCATCATTTAGTGATATGTGATAGCACTATTGCTCAGTTTATGCCATAGGATTCCAAAATTCAGAGATACAAGGTTTATATGACAGTGTGGGTAGATATTTAATATTGCAGTAAAAGCAATTTAGCAATTATGAGACCATATTAAGCCATATTATCTGTAAAATCTTGCATCCTAAAATAAATATGTTGTGGTTTTCTCAAGTGCATGTTATGATTGTCATGTGTCTGTATAATTTATTAATCTGGAGATAAAAGGGCAGCCACCTCATTCTCCAGAAGCAGGAGGCAGAGTCCTCATTGCAGAACACGGTAGAACTGAGAACTGTGTACACCTTGTACATCTACATGGATTTATGAACAAAAATGAGAGCATGGTGATTTCACAAGCCTTGTGACTTGTGACCCTGATAAAACATATAAACTGAGGAACTGCCTTCTTTTTTAAAACTTAAGTTTTAGTTGCTTTTAGCCAAGAGCCTGATTTTTCCCTATTATCAAAAAAATAATAATGATGCTTATGGAAGTATAGCGAGGACAATGAATTCTTTCCATGAACTGAAGTTCTACATAATGTTTTTTATTGGAATTACAGACCAAAACAAATACAAGCAAAAGCAATTTCTTTCTTGGGTTTTATTGCACAACTTCATAATAAAGATTATAGCAAAAAAACCCAACCCAATAATGGAATACGTATGTTTGAACCACTCTATCATTCACTTTCATACTGACAGATTTGACAAGCTTAAATATCTTTCCAGCCAATTTTTTTTTTAATAGCTATTTTCTTGGAAAAGTGGCTGGTAGATTTCCCCAAACAAATGGAAGTGTGGGTATCAAAATTCTAGTTTATTCCTGAAGTCATCATTTAAAAGAGTTTAATAACTATTTTTTTTGAGAATGGGGTGCAAGGAAAGGTGGTTGAGGAATAATTTTTCCCTCAGGGTGAGAATGGCTATTTCTTCCTTGACAATTTGATTCTTTTACTACCCTCTTAAAAGGAAAGAAGGAAACAATTGTGATATAATTCAGGCTGGCCCAAAGAACCAAAGAAAAAGGGAAAAAAAAGATACGCCTTTTGGTGGAGGTCTGAATTAATGCTGTGATATTAGAAAACTTGCACTAAGGCTTTGGAGCTAATCCTCTCACACTGGGATTTCCTCCTGTCACTACAGCAATGAAAAAAGCTAACAAAAACATTAAATATCCAATAAGCAAGTTACTACAACATTCAGCATTCTTGATCACACTGGGTTTTGCACCCAGGCGACCAGATGCCTCCAACTCTGGATCCATGTTGTGCTTTGTTGGTTTTTTTTAAGAGGTTACTAAAAGTTCTGGGAGAGGTAGGCTAAAAGAAAATTGGAATAGCAGTTGCTGGGATCAATTGATTTTAGAAGTAGAGAATCTAACATCTCTAACAATTAAAATACATAACATGAACAAAAAATGATGGGAAGTATGTGCTGTTCACTACTGCACTCAAACCACTTCTTTTAAATATCAGTTTTTTAAGTATTGAAACAGGTAATTAAGTAAACTCCTTTTGTTTGACAAACAAATGCCTTTTAAAAGTATTCGGTAGCCAAATAAGCTCGGTAATTATTTCCAGTTGAGGCCCAGTATATTGGAAATGACACAGCATACTTTGTAACATTAGTCCTTAAAAAAAATCACTGTGGTTTTTGACTTACACAGAGTGGGTTTCAAATTAACATTTTTTATGCAGACTTAGCAAACAACTTACTCATGTTCATTGATGTAAAGTTCTGCAAGTTCATGCCAAGCTTCTTGGTCACCAACAAATCTGTATAGAGGATACAAGAGAGGGAAAAAGGAAAAAAAGAAAGAATGTGCAAGGGATTCTGTAAATGACTAGCACTGAAGCAAAAGCGTAAATTAAATGCAAATTCCACTTTAATTAAAAAGATTTATCAGAATAGCAAAACACAATCCGTATTCTTGTAAGAGACACTCACTGTTCCAGATACTCATTCAGCTCTCGGATGGCCTCGAGATTTTTCCCCTGGGCTTTTCGAATGGCAATCTTACGCTTTCTTGCTGCCTATGGGTTGACATTAATAAAGGATTAGGCCTCATAATTCCCTGGGTTTTTGTAAGGAAAGCAATTTGACTGTGCAAATTATTATCTCAATACCAGTGGAATTCCACTGCAGAGACACTGCTAGGTTGAGGTTTATAAACATACCCTACCACATCCCACTGAGAGACTGAAAACCTCTTCTTACAATCACATTATGTATGCTTTTCTTTGGAGGCACAAACTGTATGCATTATTTCATTCAAATAAATGACTGTCCAGATTCTGATAATTACAAAACAGCAGGGGATGCTAATCTTCAGCCATTCCAACTACCCCCACCTTGTCATTCACAAGATCTATGACAGTAGAGAAGAAATGGTGACTGAGTCCTAGAGAATGCCACAGATGCATCTTGGTTGTCCCTGTCTAAGTGTGGCTTTCAGCCATTATAAAATATTCTTGTTGAAGCGCTGAACAGCACCTTTAACTAATGCTAAATACACACCAATTCCCTAAACAAGTCTCTCATCATTCTTGGAGCACAAAGTAGGCTCTGCAATGTAAAGGGAATACAAAATCTCTATTTCAATGCCAAAAACTGAGCAGTACTTTGATATGTGGATAGAAAATGTAATTCAACTTAAATAACATAAAAATGAGTTATAAGAATTTTAATATATTTAAATTTTGAAGTCCATAAAAGTTGTCAGAGACCAGAAGGAGGAAAGATATAGAGGATTGTTAAAGCTGATTATTCTGTACTTTAATCCAATATTCCAGCTTCTAAAGGATGCTGGTTACAGTTTTCAGGACTCACAAGAATCTTATTGGGTCCAGCTCTTAAGAGAATGGTCCTTACAGAGATTGAACCTGTGACCTTGATGTTACCAGGACCATGCTCAAACCAACTGAATATCAACATACACCTGAGGTGTGATTCAAAACAAAGGAGTCTTCCCAGCTGGGAGCAAACTGCACACCTCAGCCAGCCTGAAAGTTATCAGATCAGAAATCACACCAAATGGAAGGAAAACAAAACTCCAGCAGAACATAACTCAAAAAAGGAATGCCATCAGCCTCCTTCCTTGCTTGTAATCCCCGTGCTCTTGGGTGACCACAACTACTGTGGTCAGACATGAGACAACACAGCCTGGCGTCCGTGATGTCAACATGCACACACACCTTGTTTGTCATTTCTCCATGAGATAGTATTAATGACAAAAAATATAAAGCACACTTCTCTGGTAATTAAATCCCACTGTTTATCCCCTTCGTAGCTCTCATTCCATTTCATATCTTCTAAAGAGTTTATATAGTTGAGTATCATCTCTCAGAAGCCTTGATAGGACAGCTCTTCAACAAAACATTGAACAATTTTAATCTCTGAATTTCAGATGGCTCTGAAATAACCTTCTTCATGATGTACCCTAAGTTCACAGTCACATATACCCTACAAGAGTTCTTCTACACTTACAGCATTTTAAACATAACTATTCCTAAATAATTTTTTATCCTTTAATCCATTGTGAGCAAATCAATTACTTCCAAGAGAGTAGTAAATTAGTTCAAGCACCAAAACAGAAAACCTAAAAATGCTTTTGACATTTAATTATTTTTTTTTTAATTCATTCCCTTCATCTCCCTCACAAATAAGTATTCAATGGAAATTCAGAGAAAACAACTCAAGTGAGGAAAAAATATTTCACCCTTCTGACTAAATGCAAGACATAGACAGAGAGAAGACTAATCAGAGGCCAAATTAGAACACCACAAGTGTGGTTTCCACTGCTTCTTTGTCAAACTGCAACCTGTGAAGTTACATACATCATTCTACTTTTACTGGGAGACATCTGGCTAAAAGCCATAACAGGAAATTTTAACTGCTGACACATTTATTACTGTAACAATAACACACTATTTTATTTTTGCTTTTCTAAAAATAAAGGTAAAAGCATAATTAAACTTATTTTCTTTAAATTCAAAAAGAATAATCCTACATGTTTATCATGCTGCTATAACAAGCAAAACAAAATAACACCACAAAATAACAACCAAAAAAACCTCAACTAAACCATTGTCTGCTGTCATATTTTATGGAGTTCTCAAAGCAATTGTAAAGCAGGTCAACCCCTTCTATGGTGGGAACACCAGGGCAGTGTTAACCCACTACCCAAAGCTGACATTATACACAGCCCACTGAGCCTGAAACATGAAAAGAGAAAAAGTGGGGATAACAATGTACACAGCCAAAGGAATGCATCAAGTAATTACAGCCTAGGAAGACAGAAGGGTTTTTGCAGGTAACAGACTACTGACTTTAAAAATGTAGCTTTTTAAACATAGCTCTTGGATTAACAACACAGTTATTTTAAAAATTTAAAGAAATCAAGGGCCTGATTAAAGTAAACCCTTGAGAACTAAAATAATCTATTAAATATATAAAATCAATCAATGCATATGAAAACTTAATTTGCAATGGCAAACAGGAACAGTCTACATAAGTCACTCTCTGTTTCTAATGCAACTTCTTCAATTGCATCCAAGTCAGTCCTCCAAGAGAGTCTGGAAACAGATTTTTTTCCATAGCTGCTTTATTTCTTAACCACAGCACTCACAAGTAACATAAATCACAGGAGCCTCAAGACATTAATTTATGAAACGCTACAACTATATCTAGTCACAAATACAAGCTGATGTTTACCTACACCAAGCATGTAATCTAATGCAATCAAATAACAAGGACAAAAGCATTAGACACAATTAACATATTCTGGCGGTAGCACTTAGGAATTAAAGGAGTTACGTTCACATCTGACAGAATCTCCCTGCTGCACCAAATCCCAAGAAATTTCTTCAAAATTACACTTTTACAACTTTTAAAACTTCCTTTTTTTGTGTACCTTCCTCATCATCAAAAATATAGCAGCATCCAGGCTTGAAATTTGCACTCTCTTCACCCTCAAAATGCTGAGAGAGAAGTTTATTTACACAGAACTCCAAGTTTACAAAAGAGGCTGAGCCACTCAAAACAATGCTAAAATCCTGAGTAAGAACAAAATATTGTCTAGTAGCACAGAATTTCTGAAAGTCTTTTTAAAAGCACTGGAAAGAATTCAGTGAGGATGCAGAGTTTTTTTTAATGCAGATTCCAACTTCTTCCATTACATGACTAAAGTCACAAAGCCAAGAGATATGCAAAGAGGTTTTCAATGATTCACAGGACTGATATGACGGGTGAAAAAATGAAGACATGAAAACGAACTACTGTTGCTTTTAATGGTATTCACAAACTACTTTTCTATCTGAGTTCCTATTCCTAGTTTCTTTCAAACATGAAGTCTATCAGTTTTTAAATAAAAATAAAATTCAATAATTCCAGCAGTCAGTACATTTAGAAAAATATATACAAAAAGGCCTGCATTACAAACAAAACATGGACCACAGTTTGTGCGCTGTAAACTTCTAATTCTTCCTTTGCAGGCACAGAGCTACTGGGCTGAAGCTGCCCTTTTAGGGACAACCTCAAAGCAAAACATAACTTTTTGTATCCAATAAACAACCTATAAAGTCTAACACCAGCATAGAGCAAATTGGTAGGAGCTGTACAGGCTGAAAAGCTAAAGCCTGGAATTGGCAAACATGAAAAATGGTACATACCAACAAAAAGTAAGAACTCCATTTAAAACCATCACTGTACACAGTTTACACAGAGAAAAGTAAGGCTTCCCCTATCTAGTGGAGTTCTTCAAGGAGTCCTTAAGTGGAAATGAATAAAGATCCATGTAAAAGTCATCTTTGACTTAAAATATAATTTCAACAAGATGTCTCACCTTGAAGCTGAAAGCTCTGAAGGAAACTAGAGTTACCACAGCCTAACAAGGGAAGGTCTTCACATGGATAAATAAGTAAGTCAAAAGATATAAAAGAGAGAAAAGAGTTATCTGCACTGAGAATCCCCGAATCACCTGTATTAAAAACTACTGCTCAGCACTCTTGATAAGAGATCTAACAAGGGAATTCATAGTGATGTAAAGTTAAATGTTGATAAGGACTTATTTAAGCGTAAAGAACAAAAGACAACTGCAAAGAATAGCATTCACAATAATTAATCATAATGAATACTTTTACCAGTACAATAGAACGACACGTGAAATTTAATCTACATAAATGGCTGCATATAGGGTCAAACAATACTAATTTAATGTACACAAAAAAACCTGAGTTTGTCTGGCTAGGAGGGAAATACTGGACTTGCAATAAACTGTTATATAAAACATCAATTCAGTGCTCAGAAACCATCTTAAAAAAATCAAAAAACCCTGCCCCAAAACCCCAAACTGAAAATACTGTGATACTGGAGTGATCAGAAAAGAATACAGAAGAGACACATCCGTGGCATCACTTTGTTATTTGTAAGTCCATAATGCTCCTGCATTTTTAATACTGACTGCCATGCAGTCCTCTCATTTCTCACCCAAATATAGGAAAAACCACAGAAATGACACAGAGAACAGTAGCAAAGTTTTGAGGCACAGAATGGCAACAAGAACAGCTGCACATTAGGACTTCTTAGCTTAGAGGGAAGAAAAGTACAAAAAAATCCCTAAAGTCATAAGTATTAATAAAGTGAAAACAACTGCTGACAGTAACAGGCAAATTCAGAGGCACTAAATAAAATTGTTAGATTGAAGGTGTGGGAATGGAATAAAAAACACAAATGGGATATTTATACAATCCATTAAAAAATTACATTTAATTTCTCAATTATGTTGTAGATGTAGGCATGGCAAACTTAAACAAGCTTAAAAATACATCTATGCAGAAATTTCATGAAAAGCTCTTATCAACAGAGTTAACACTTCTGGCACAGGAAAACTGCAACATGAAGATGAATAGAAACTGGCAGAACAGACCACAGCATACTGTCATTGCCCTGCTCTTATACACTTCTGGTATCTGCAACAAGTCAAAGCCAGACCCAGGACAAGTAAAATGGACTTTTACAACAACTGCAGTAAAGCTGCTTTTCTGTTCTCAAATACTTCATTTCAAGAGACAAAATCTCCATCAACATTTAAAAGTGCTATGCACACAAAACATGAGATAAATGGTGGAATGCACTCTGCTCTCTCACTTCACCGATCATGACTGAACATGAGGCAAAAAAAGATCTACCCTGCAATGGTAAATGATGCTCTGCCAAAAGCAAAAACTCCATTTCTTTAGGACCACATAGTGCATTCCCAACTTCCCCATGAGCCCTCAGAGAGAACTAACTGAAGTAGCAGCAGCCATTCTTCACAACTCTCACCAACTCCATTCTGTGTTAGTCAGTGCCAAGCTATCTTTTTCAACTCCATTTAAAACCATCACTGTACACACCTATGTTCAGGTCTAGTTCTGTCTTTCCTGGCAGTGTGGCCAATATATTTAAGGAAACACGGGTCACCTCAGAAAATTCAGCACATTAGTAGATATTTCATTTGGTGAGCAGTTTTCCCTTTTGCAGCTCAGAGCAAGCTGCAGATAAATGTACAAAGCTGCAAGATCTTTGCAGGAGGTCCCTGTTAAAAATTAATTCACAGCTACTGCAGCAGTTCAAAGGAATATCACAGCTCAGATGATAAACAGGTATCAAGTGCTCAAATTCAGTGCTCATTATTCTCATCTTATTTAGTGGAGACAAGGAGGTAGGGAAAGAAAGGTTACCCATACAGTCTAGATGGCAGTAATGCACAGTCACAGTCACATGCATTCAGATTTCATGGTATATAACTGCTTTCTATTTACATGACACTAAGTACTAAGATAGTGCTCTGAATCCTTCCAGTATTCTGGATTTCCAGAGGTCTTTCTTCAACCACCTCCTCTGCCTCTTCTGAAGCACGTCCAGCTCATCTACAAAAAGAATCTCAAAATAATAAGAGAAAGAGTAACTGCATGTGACCATAAGCATACACTTATTCCTGCCCACTCCTATAAACAATAGAGTTCATGAGAACACTGCCTCACTACAAAAATTTTAAATTCCTAATTCACACAATTATATTACTAAACCCATGATGGTAATGAGACTATTCACTACGTTCTAAGCTAAGGAAGCAGACAGAGCATCTTGCATGAAAAGCTTGGTTGAAAAAGTGGCAAGAAAACCAGCTGAAGAATTATCCTAATAAAGACTCCAGATACTATAGATTAGAATTAAGGCAGAGCTTTGTGCCTTATCTCATTTTCCCCTGGTGTTGACCAAGTGCTCTGCAATCTTCTTGATGGTTGAGCTGAATAATCAAGAGAAACTTAGGTGCACTAGGATGACAGGAGCAGGTTAGACACCAATCTAACTCTTGAATACATGAAATCAATTTCCTTTCTCATCAACAAGCTTCTCTGCTCTGCTGAACAGACCACCTCAAAAAGAGCCCAACTGATTGATTAAAAATATTTAGCTGTCTAACTAAAAGGTTTTCCTCCAAAGCAGAGCAAGATAAGGATTTCTCAATTAAATACATAAAGAGCAAAAACAAACAAAAAACCCCTTTCTACCAATATGACTAAAAAACCCAATAACTCTCTTTTATTTTGTTCTGAGAAACAGAATAAGCATTTTATCTGAAGATCTACAAACAAATCAATGTTCTGCATCACTACAAACATTTTCAATTGGACACTACATGAAATTTTAATTAACAAAAGAGTCCTATGATAGAAAATAATATGCGGCCTTAATAAGAGGAATCTGTCAGTTTGACCTCTAACAAGCCATCATTTCAACCAAAACAGACAAGAATGGAAAAGATTCTAATTCTCACCCTATTGAAATGTATGCAAGCTATGCATTTCACAAGAGTCACATTTCATTCATTAAAGTCTTTAGAAAAGAGACTATGACTCAACATCTACATGCTTTGAAAAATGAAACAAAATCTCTGAGGTGACATTAAGACTGTTCCATTGTCAAATGAGTCATCTTTTTCAGAAAGTAAGCGCAAAGTGAGAGAAAACTTAAAGCTGATCCGATTTTAAAAAACAAAGACTATTTTGAATTCTATACTAAGAAATTAAGTAATTACTGTTAATGTAATTTCAGCAACAAAACTTCACATGAAAGTGTAAATGTCCATTACATAATTTGAGTTCAAACTTTACTTTTTATATGGGACAATTCTACTACGTGTCTAAAAGAAGTAACTTTTTGGAAAAACCTTTTTCCATGCTACCTTTTGATCAGTCAATGCAAGCTATGATTTTTACATGACTTGTGTGAACAAATGTCTATGTTTCACTTAAAGCACTTGCCAAAACATTTAATGCATATAAGCAACTCCATGTGTCAGCAGACCAGAAGAAACTTCTATAAAGTTAGGTGAATGCCAAGACAAACTCAGCAACAGTTGCTTTTCTAAAATCTTGAAATATTTGTTTTCCTACAGCAGCCACACGTGTGCATGGAAATAATTAACAGGTAAATGACACAAAGAAATCTACACATGACAACTTACGAAAACTTTTTACTTAACTTTCACTCTTGACATGCAAGCCTCTCCCAACCAATTCTACTTATATAGTAAGGAACTTTCCTTTGCATTTAACATTCTCCAATTCCATTATTAGAATTAAGAACTTCAACCACACAACTGTTCTAATATTTACAACATCTGCTTCTAAATATTACAAGTTTATGGATCTTTATGATTTAGTTATGGAGAAAATTCAAATAAAGGAACAATCATGCATTTTACTTATTTAAATATAATTTTGTTTTGTAATGCCATCCAACAAAGCCCTCAGATGATGTTAGCTATGTTGAGATGAGCAAAAAGTAAAACTGCCAAAAATGTAAACTTCAAAGACCTGTGGTCCATAAAAGTCACTGATATGGTGCTCCATTTTCCACTGGTGTCAGCAAAAAGTCATAAAACACGTACCAAGGTGACCCATTCTGTGATTTCACTGCAAATGGGTTCCATACTGGTCCAACACGACTCTGAAGATTTCGTGTAAAACTCTCTGGGCCATGCAGTGATAAAATCCACCATCTACTATGGACACCTATGCATCCTGTGCTCAAAACTTATTGAGCTCTACTATTTCAGGGAGAGTGAAAAAGAACAGTGAAGAACTGAAACAGTTCCTTTTACCCTTGCACAAAATCTGTGAGTTCTAGCACTGCTAACAGACAGACTTCAACCTATCACTGTTGTCCAAGTGCTTAAAATGTTTCTGTGGATTTTCCCCTCCTGAATAGCAGACCACATAAAATAAGCTGGCCAAGGAAAGGTAGAGGTTCAACCGACACCTAGGAAGATTAACATGAGATTGCCAAAACATCTGAAATAGCCCACATATTACTTTTACCCAGAAGTTTACTCAACAGACAGCTCCTCAAAACCAAGTAACACACCCTCAATGATTAATAATATTTTTTTATTTTCCAATAAACATCTATGTTATAAAAAATCTGAAACTCCATAGTTTTTTCATATTTCAAGTTTTATCCTTGAGAGAAAAAACATCAATTAAAATATATTGCTACGAGTTTCTCTAGACTTCTATTTTGGCAGCAAATAGCTCACAGTGGCTTTTACACAGTATTCAGAAAATGCTTAGAAGAATGGTACAGTCTGTCTCACATTTTGTTTTACACAATTGGCATGCTTTATGCATTTTGATTCAAGAGCTAGTAAAATGTCCCAGACATGAATCAAAATAAGTGCTACTCAAGCACTATCTGAGTGTATTAATAGTTAATCCTTAAGTAAGATTACACACAGAAGCATAGAAGAAGTGAAAGACTATATTAGTCTTTTAAACATTCTATATTCTGGGAAATGAAAGAGTTGAAAGGCCCAGGTCTAAACACCACTAAGACTTCTGGAAAGCTCACCAGTTATAATCTGTCTCCTAAAATCAGTGTTTCAGAAGGAATTAGATCACATCTTCCCATCATGAAATGGTAACATTGGTTATTTTAACAGCAAACTAAAGGAAACAAATACAGCAATACAGATACATTTTCCCACACTGAAACACAATTTCAAACAACATATCAGTGCAGTTTAGAATTATCTTTTAAACTTACAGTATTAGTTGAATCCTCCTGTAAAATTCTGTCATATAACTGGATAGCATCATCATACCTGTACAAAGAAATCATTCACATTTATTTCTGCTAATATAGAACTTCTGACATTTTGACTCTTCCTGCAATAGCTAATAACCCTCCTGCATTTTTTGTACTGAAATATAATATACATACACTAAACAAACTATATTTATAGAAAATTATTTTAAGAGTGCTTAGTATAAACAGCAGTAATTTTGTCACTAATTAAGAAAAACACATGAAAATTGCTTCATGAAATACTGTTGCAGCAGCAACTTGGATATTTTACACCCAGCATCTCACTCTCCTGCCTGTTCTCTTGATGTCTACTGAATAGGTTCAACCATCACATCCCTACTCCTCCTTTCACATCTCCCAAGAAACAGAAAGTGCAAAACTTGAAAAGCTATCCAAAATAATGACATTCCATTTCATTGTTGTAACTTAAAACTTCATGTAAAGTTCCTTCTGTTGTGATTTTAAAAAGTATAAGTAGCTGCATACAGGAAACTGGAAAGATTCCTATAGGAGTCTACCACAGATTATAACATAAACCTTAACAGAAAATATTTTCCACCATTTCCCACTTTTATTACTTGCTATCTGAAGCAAATTAATTCTGCTATCTGAAGTGTGCTTGAAACAGGTTACTTCGGTGCTATGAGCACTTCAAACCTTCAAACCTTCTGGGAAACAGCTCTGTGTGTTCAGTCAGCTGTGTACACGGCCACAATAAATGAAATAATTCAATTCAAACCACATTTCACTACACAGCTGTTGTGCTATTTCCACAGAACTAGGGCATAGGTTATGTCTTCATGTGTAGTTTGACAAGCAGTTTGTCAGATACTACTGACTGACTTCTGACGCTCCACATTGCTTAGATGTCACCTTAGACACTCATTTACACACTTGCCCTGTTCCCTAAGCACTGCTGGCGCTACCAGAGCTCAGCTGTCCACTCCTTCTATCCTAAGGTAGTAAGGAACTACTGTGAAAGGAAGCACAAAAGCAGAAACAAGCAGAAGGTGACTGCTACAGATTTGAGCAGACGTGCTGTAAAATGCTGTATTTGCATTCTCTGTTAGTTGTTGTTTTGTCAAATTTAGAAGACTGAATCTGATGGCCATAATCCCAGCTTTACATGGTGAAGTTCCAGAATGTTATTCTTTTTATTAGCAAGTGTCTACAGGATGTCTCAATCTATGGGGATGGTCTTCACTGTTTCCTTTTCCTGTCAGGAAAAGCAGGATCCTCCCTAGATCCTAGAAATTGCTTAGAATTTAGTAAGTTCACTTCAATTGAAGTGAAACATGATGCCTGCAGTCTAAATCTTTCTTTTTTAGTCGTGGGAGGCAGACACACTCCTCTGGGGCAAGGCTTAGAGCACCTGCAAATGGGTTCCTGTTAAAACAACCCCAAGCTGAAGCCTCTTTCTGTTCTGACTTCTAGAGAAAACCCATGGACATGAAACTTTGGGTTGTGTTACTTTCTCTGCTCCTTGATCCTCTGATCTCAATAGTACTTCACTGGTGAAACCACACATGATGTTTGTGCAGCACTTATCTCCCACAAAGATCAGGTCCCATGCAGTAACATCTTTAATGCAGACACATAAGCCTGAACAGAATTATGATCTATTGTGCTTCTGAATAGGTTTCAGAAAGGGGGGGAAAAGTGCTGTAATTCTCTGTCTTCCTACCCTATATAAAATGAAGACACAAGAGCTAAGTTTAATGGAAATTCTTCAAAAAAATGTACCACATATAAAGTGAGTGTGAAACAGAGCATCTGGTTACCCTGAGACAGCTCCTGCGAATGGAGTCCATTTCTTCACTCTCGTTGATCCAAGCAATGGACATTTATCAGTGTTTCATATCAAATATCATTTTCAAAGCTGATTTTGCAAGAATGTAATGGATGAAGAGCATATGCTAAGTACCTTTTAAAAAAGCATTTAGGTTGTACTTCCAATTTGTTTTATCAAGATGGCCAAAAGGCTCCAAACTCACCAACTTTGTGCAAAATGTGGCATGGAGCAGACTTCCTACCATTCAAATGCACTGGAAGTCATTCTTAACACCCAAGACAAATGCTATAGAACAGAATGTTGACAACAAAGATGTATTCAAGGAGAAATGTGTACAATAAAGTTAATCCTCAAGTCCTGAGGTCATTCATTTGGAAAGTTGCAAAGTTTTGATCTGTTCATTATTTTACTAATTTTTGTTGAACTTAGTATAAGTAACCCTTCAACATGATATTTCAAAAAGGTCAGTCTGAGTTTATGTTCAGCCATTCTATTCCATTTGCTTTTTGATTTGTTTCTATAACAAACTCTATAGATTTAATCCTTTTTAAGTTCATTTACCCACATTCAGGAAAAAAGGGTAAAGAGCTGCACCCTGCAGTAATCAGGAGTACAGAAGAACAGTTGAAGCAAAAAAACCGGTGGCACTGATTTTCATATGCTGCCCTAGCTCTCTGAGATGAAACCTAGCCCTCACAGAATTTGCCAAAAGACTGTGCAATGTTCTACTGTATAATGATTTATGCTATGAAGTAAGAGATCCTTCAGATCTATGATCTCTGATGGGAAGATTGCAAAAATGAAACACTGCACAATACCTGCAAAAATGCAATACAGATGTCTAAAAATCCTAATATGATCATGGACATTGTTATTTCCTATAAAGAAACTTCCCAGCATTATTTTGCCATTTTGTAATGGCTGAATGTTTTTTTAAGAAAGAGCAAACAGTTTTTCAGACAGAAAGTACATTTTTTAAAATTCAGATTTTACCTTTCCATGGCTTCAAATCTCATTCCAGTTAATCGTTTAACTCTGTGGCTCCCAGGAAACTGCCGCCTCAGTTCCTGAAGACAAAACTATACAAAGAACCAGAAATATTATTGTGAATATAATTATCTTCACAGAAGCTAGAAGAAGAAAAGACCAGAAAAAAAAGGCCTTCACTCATAATTCAACTACCTGCCAAGCCAGTTATGAGTAAAAGTAAATACCAATTTTTAAACCAAGCAATAAAATGCATTGACAAAGAGAAGGCTGGAAACTGAAATTCTGTCTGTTAGATGACTGATTTTAAGAAGTATCTTCCATACAGGGGATTAGATTGTCAGGCCCCCTTGGAAATAGTTATTTGCCCAGAAAATTACACTCACCTACTAAAAACTTTATTAAAACTTTAAAACTTGAATTCTATTTAGTTTCCCCACAGTAACACAAGACAGTAAAAAAAAACAAAGACAGTGAGAGCTTAAGTGATACTTCTTTAATAAATGGTTATTTCACAATGGAACAAACTATACTAACACAATGCTCTGTGTTTATTTTCAAAATAAAACTTTGAAATCCAAAGAAAATGTTTGCCACTGGCTTGGGTACAGCCTGCTGGCAGACAAGCCATAATTTTTAACTCCTGAAATCAATGAGACACCTGGCCTGGATAAAAAGAATTCATCCCAGGCAGATTTTTCTGGATTAGCAGAGGACGTTTGGTAGAGGGACTGAGTCACAACTTCCCCACAGCAAGCTAGCTCATAACCATCTCATGGATGTGGCTAAACAGCATTGTCAAGTTCCTAACTGACTCATGACAGTGGGAGGCAGGACAGTCCACAGGCTTTCAAAACAGACCAGTGGTGTGCATCACGTTAAAAGCTTCATACTGAATCCTCCTCCAGGCACTTATTTATGCAACACAACTTAGAAACTTGTTCTTCAGACAGAAGGTTCTAGCAGAGGCCTATCTACATAATCTGCTCCATCTCATCAAATCCACTGGTCAAAGGACAAAGTACAAATCAGTAGCAATCAGTAGGATCCCTCTTTGTTTTTGTAGATAAACAGGTTGCTAAAGCACATCCAAGAGAAATATTCTCATCTCTCCCAGATGCTAAGAAATAGAAGAGAGAAAAGCAACAGTGACCAAAGTTGTGATGCTTAGCCTCAAGCAAGAACAGACTACTTTCATCACAATCAACTTAATTTGCAAAGAATCAAGATCCTTCCAATGCAATTTCACACAGAAAGACTCAGGTTTAGTACAGAAATTGCTTACTGGCACTTTGAGTGATGTCTAGGTGAACTGCTGTTGCTCTAGTCATAATGTGTAGTCTCTATGTGTACTTAGCAGCATGTTACATGATGACAGAACTAATCTCTGACCATTCTAAGGAGACAGAAAAATTTACATAAAACTCCAGCTTTTAAAACCCTGACAACACTGTAGACTTTAAAAAGAACTTTTGCATACAATAAATCCATCCAGTGATCAGTGAACCCTGAAGGATAGTGATTTTTATAAATACATGTACTATTTTTCTCAAAAAAAAGTACAAATAAAAAAAATTATAACATTTACCATACTAAAGTCCACAATCTGTAAATGGACTTTTACATCTAAAAAATCCTCACTGACAATATGAAAGTAGTGCTCAAGTGTAGGAGTAATGCAAGATGAGGTTTGCTCACATTAGATCTCACTATACAATCATTACTCAACCGAACCCAGCAGTCCAGGGGCCAAAATAAACTGTAGATTAAATTATCAGACACAATAAAGTGACAGGAAAAGTTGTAGGAAAGTCATGAACAACTCACTGTAACACTGATAAAACCAAAAGCACATGAATAAACTACACCAGCTATATCTTCAAAATATTCTGGACTCAGCAGCACTGAATGTCCTCTTTTTAAACTGGGACTTGTAATCTCCATAATAATTTATTTTATTGAGGACTGGTTTTGCACCATGTCAGTAATCTACTTGTGATATTCTCTCAGAATTCTTTCAGTTACAATGGCAAGCACAATTTGCATGTGAAATTTCAACTTGCACTTGCTTTGCTTTCTGACTTTTTAAACATCAGACAAAGGCAGAGAAATATAAACCTGGACTTCAGCAGGTAAAACAATGGTAATGCAAGTGCTGCCAACAATAGGTGATTGCACTAAAACACCTGTGTGAACCAACTGGCTGGCTACAAACTCTCACTGCTAAAAAAACAGAAGAGCCAAAGCTGTTTGTCTACTTTGGAGCTACAGCTCTAGTAAAATGCCACAGATGATGTTAACTTGTTCGAATTAACTACTTATTTATTATAAATCAATCAAATTAAAAATTTTAAAAATCCTCTAAGTTTCCACCTATGCTTTTAATCTCATTTCCAAACTGCATACCAAATGTTGCATTCTCTCATCTCGAGCAATATTCCTTAAAGGGCAGACACTGAAATTTAAACTCCCTGCAAGGGTTAGTAAAAACAAAGAACGTTTCACAACTGATCTTTCAACACTGGCTCCGTCAACAATTTCGTGAAAGTCTTCTTTAAAAGACCTTGAAAATAAAGACCAAATCTGTTTTACATATAAATCAGGACACAGAAATGTATTTATTTAAACAGTAAGTCCATTTGTTTTTGTTTAAACAAGCAGCTATACTACAACAGTATTTTCTTCTGAGGGACAAAAGAGAGGGAAGTTCAGTGGGTTCACAAGTTCATAGTCTTGTACTACATTTTCCAGCATATTCCATTTCAATATATATATATATAAATATATGGCCAGATAACCCTGTCTAGTTCTGCCTATCTTCACTCCCCTTAAATTAAGTTTTACCCAAATGACATCACACAAACCTCAAAGATTTTATGAGGTATTTTGTCATCTGTTGGAGAACAAAGTACTGGAGGAGTAGTTGCAGTGAAAGACCTGGAGCCCTGAAAATGGCTTTTTACTTAGAATAAACTCAAGCTTGATGGCTTCCAGGGCACAAGGTAAGCCTCTGTTTTCTTCTGACTGTTTTGTGAAAGAGCAGTGAAAAGATTATTAACATTTTCCTGTAACACAAACTTTTGCCTCTTCCTGATTTTGCCTTTCAAGAATCAGCTAAGCTTACTGGGCTGTTTTGTTTGTTTGTTTCAGTGGCTTTTTTGTTTTTAATTTAACAAACAGGTTACAGTTCAAAATAAGTTAATTCTATCTCAACTCTTACATCATTCAAATAAATTTGCATACAAATTGACTCAAATATCCATTAACAATATTTTTATCAACAACCACCAAACAACTTGGATTGCAATGGACTTTTGGAGGCCACCTGCTCCAAATCCCCACTCAAAACAGAGCCAGTTTCCAAGGGAGTGCAGAGCCATATCCTAATCTATTTTTAAGCATTTCCAAAGGAGATTCCACAGCTTCAATGTGCCACTTGTCATAAAGAATTCACTAGATTTTTCATAATATGTAAGTGGAATTACCTTTGTTACAGCTTATGTCTCACACTTGTCTTTTGTTGCACACCTATGAAAATATGTGCCCACCTTCTTTATACCTTCCTTCCCATCAGTATTCAGAAATTCCTTCTTGGTTTTCCTAAGATTTAACACAGATCTCCCAGCCTTTCCTTACACACTATGCAGCACAGCTCCTTATTAATCTTGAAGACCTGCTCCAATATGTGACTTTCTTTCAGGGTAGCCAACATGACATATAATATATGTAAGATGGGTCATTTTACCTCAAAACATTCAGAAAATCAATATAATTTGAGAGGTTTTCAATAAACAAACACTCTCTGTACAATATGGCAACTTCAATATTATTCTTGACCTTTAGCCCATACCAGAATAGCTGTAAATATTTTCATGGCTATTGGAAGAGATGTGATCTGTCCAAACAAAATTTATGCTTTAGAGGAGGTAGGGGGTGGCAGTTTCTTCATAGTTGTGCATTTCTTGACAGATATTCTTTCTACCAGTCCAAGCTATGGAGTTCAGAGTATGCTGTAACTTCCAGAAAACTATCTGGAAGAGACACCCAGGATGAATACATACAGTGTGAAAGAAAAGTCAGTTTGAAAACTTACCAATGCCAAATCATCTCGACTGCAGTCCAGGGCAGCAATCATCACCTGCTCATAAATTATCCAAACTGGACACAGAGAGACAATAAATGCAGATAATTGGTTTGGGGTTTGTTTAAGATAATAGGAAGCACCTATCATGTAAACAGGATTAATTAATTCTGTCTGTACATTTTTCCTCTTCTACTCCCACAAATCATGGCTGAAACACGAACAAATTAAGAAACTGCTGGAATTAATCAACAACTTATTTAAGCAATTTAGCGCTTTTAGTGCCAAAGTACTTTCTGACATCTTGAAAGGCAAAAAAGCTCTAATTCTCTATTTTTTCCAACATCATAACTGCCATGTTCTAGACAGATCCCTGTGAGAACTTGCTTCAATTTCTGTCACAGTATTGAAGAACAGAAAATCATGCACATAGAATCTTAGTAATAGTTTCAAATTAAGTTTTCACATTGCAGTCTAAATACAAATATAGCAAGCTAACAGTTCTATCATGTAATTTTTAGGGCTGTTTTCACTGCAGCCCACATTTGGGAAAGAAATAAGCTCTTGGAATTCTGGAAGCCTATTAGACCAAGAAAACAATATATACCTCATCAACATCAGCACATACTGGAAAACCATATAAAGGCTGTTAACTAAAATACAGACTGAAAAAAGAAAACCGAATCAGACAAGGAAACTTTCAAAATAGTAATTGTTTACTCACTGTCATCTCCAAGTTTAGATGCATATTCATTAATTAACTCTTCTCCAACATCCACTATCTGTTCACTGTTTCGGTAGTTTTCTTCCCTCCATTTCCTCATTTTATCACGCATATCTGTGGGCAAGGGGCAAAAAAAATTTGAGATTTTCAGATAGTAATGGCATTTGAATGTGCATATGATCGATAAGACACACATCTGAAGAACGGGATTAAAGAGCAACAGAGCTACGAAAGTGACTTCTACTAAAATTAAAAAAAATAACAAGAGAACAGATCTCTGAAACCTTATTACCCAAACTGTGCTCATGTTCTAACATTATCAATTCAAATTCTAAGTTAGCAGTCTCTCAGAAGGGACAGTAACACATGAAGTAAAAAAAAATGTATACCTAGTTAACCAATAAATAATAACGTTTATCCATTTTTAGGTAAGATAGGCTACAAGAGACTTCTCCTGATTAGTTTCACACATCTACAGACAACACTAAAATTGCATTTCTGCTATAGGTGGATAAATTTTCACTTGAAATTCTAGAAAAAACATTAGAACTTCCCCTCTGAAAGGAATCTACACATTCCTAGAGAAAGGAGCTTCAATAAAAGTACATATGGATGTGAAGGCTTTCTACACCAGGGAAGTGTCCAAAGGTATGAAAAATATCACCGCCTTACCTAGGCAAGGTAGAAATGACAGTTTATTTTATTATTAAGATTTTTGTTTCAAGAGTACATTTAAGATCTCCAAGAGAGCAGACAGATTCATTAAGTCAGGTAGAGAACACTACCTTGCCTGAGCTTTACTTATCCTCTAGACCAGGAAATTGCTAAGAATGTGATTTTATATGCACATACATTTATATAAGTATAGTTGTTCTATAAACAAGAACAAATTTTGAGAAAACTTAAGAAAAATAGTTTTCATTACTAGATAGTGGCTTTACTAATAACTGTTGCTAGTATTTTTCTAAAACTTTACAACATCTGGAAAAACAAATACAGCAATAGATCTAAACACTGTCAGTTTTTCGTGCACTTCAAAACACAGACTTAATGTAAATGACAGTTAAAAATTAAGCACTAAAAGTTGTTCCATCTACCTGAAGAGATCTCAGATTGCTCATAAGACTGTTATTGTGCTACATTTTGTGTTTTGAAATTCAACCAAAACCACCACAGGGTTACATTTCATATGCATGGGCAAAGTTGAATGGTTCTAGACATATGATGGTCCCTGGAAATTCAACGTTAGACGGCAAGAATGTGAGTGAACACAAACATTCACAAAAGCTGACAAGCTAAACGCCTAAAAATAAATAAGCTGTCTGATTTCCACCCAGTCATTTACTTGGAAATTATCAATGCCTTCATTCCAGTGTGATTCCAAATGGAATAGTGTCAGAATTATGTATTAACAGAAGGTACATCTACCATTCATCACACAAGTCCAACATTTACAGCAATGGAAAAAAAACTTCTAGGACAAAGAATGGAACATCAGCCGATGAATGAAACATTTATTGATTTTAAAAATACTGAATTTTATGTAAAAGGTAGAAGAAAGAAAACACTAAGAAGTGCAGTAAAATTATACAAGCCTTTTTACAATGTTGTCAAACAACGAATTTTTTACTAAGAAATCTATCAAAAGAGTCAGACAATAACAACTTGAGTCTTGGAAACATAATACAAGCCTCAGCAGACACAATTACAGATTTTAGAAGAAAAAAACAAGAACGGTAAAGAAACGTCCATGTTTCAATTAAAACTTCTCCTCTCACTTATAGGCTGCTGCTGAGCAATTGATACATTTGTTTTAGATTTGGGGTTTTCTAAATTGGCACCCATGGCACGTGTAAATCAAAATGTTAAAAGGTCTAGGGAAGGGAGGCACTCTGGACAATGCTAGCTTTTGCCTAAAACCACGCAAGCCAAGGGACACAACCTGTGTTTCACTTTTGTGTCCAGTAAGGTGTCAGCTCATATGGCCTGAGCAACCAGATAAGAAATAATCCTCCTATAAGTACCTACACTTTCACTGATTAATTGGATCATAGTTTTCAAGTCCTTGATATCTAAAAGCACCTGATGAAATGAAGGAAATCATCACTTTGGGGCAGACAGAAATTGCAAACTCCAGAATGTCACCTTGGTATATTGCTGCTACCACAGCAGTCACTCAAGGACCCCACAGCCATTCTATTTCCAGAGCTCATTTGTATATTGACATCTCTGTTACAGACACCAATCTTCACCCAGAGCCCACCTCTGTGCATCTCATCTGGCAGGTGCCGGCAGAGGCACAGGCATCACGCTGGGTGCGGCAGACGCTGCCTCTAATCCTGGCAACTCTGCTGTCAGAAGGGCTTCAATTAAAAAAAAAAAAACAGCATCTCACCTTTGCCTGCTGTAATCCCAAAAATCCATATATAAAACCCAGAGTAAACTGATCTGACCCTTTGATTACAACTGAAAATTAGGAATAGCTAAAAGAAAGCAAAGACAGCACAGAACACAACCAAAGCACATGAGAAACAGTTAATTGCGCATAGATTATTACAGAAATGAACTGCTAGGCTGTTCCCTATTTCCTAGAGACTTGCCATACAAACCCAATATGAATTCATTTTCTAAGTCACATTAAGAAAGTTTGCCACCTAACATTAAAAATAGAAGCGCTCAGTTTTTAAATTCATTTGGAATTTTCTCTTTTTGTATATAACATGTTCCCAGATAAACATATTTGCAAGAGATACACACACTGGTAAACTTCATCTTATAAAGCATTTTATGATATTTTCAAAAATGACAAAGAGTTCCTTGAAAAAAGTCTCACGTAAACATGGTATTGAAAACTTTTAAGGAGTGCAATTTTTAATACAGAAAATAGCAGTACTAATTTAATGCTACAGAGAACTTAGGCAAGGGGCATTCAGAGCTAATAATCTAAAAAAAATACTTATTCACTTTTTCAATTTATATAAAAAAAAAGCTAGTTTAAAGAGTATGTCATTCCTTTCTCTTTTTCATTTTTATAACCACTTAAGAGAATTACTGACTGAAACAAGAATTGCTGTGACAGCACTCAAAGATCCCAAAAAAGCTTAGCAGTGACAGCTGAAAGGCACTGCTTCCCTTTAGCAGCATGTGATGTGTTTAACACCATTATGCTGCTGTGCAAGGTTAAGAAAAGAAAATCTGGCTCATTCTGTCCAATTCTGACAATATGTCAGATGCATTTTCTGTGAAAGTCAATTGTTATTTTAATAGTTCTTGAACTGCTGCCTGTTTGCAGATTGTGCTAATTTTACACTTGCGTACTCCAAAACCTGCTGCTAAAATGAAGTTACACAGGTGTTTGCTTTTTTAAATATTTCCATTCATGGGACAAATTAATCTTTAATATATCATTGAAAATATGATAAATATTTACTCTACAAAGTTCTACATAGCTTAAGAAAGTCTTAGTAAGAGGCTACACATCACCAGGTACCAAGCGATGCGCACCTACTACATCACACTCCATGGCTACACCCACAGTTTTTGGTTTCCTGTCACTCCACATAGTTTCTAATTCTTTTATTTATGAAGGAAGCAGGAAATATGCCATTTTCTCCAGAATAGTTAGAACTAGTATTAAAAGAAAAAAGGGAAAGAGCAACATACCATCTCTGTGTCAAGTAAATCAGCTTTACTGTAAAATACATGTTACATAACAACATATAAGCTTCTCTTTCAATACCACAGCACTCTGTGGTATTGGATCATCTAAGTCCATTGATCAAGACCATGAAGTTAAACAAGATGTTTTCCTGCTACACAGATACTTTAAAGCTTGAGATACAGCAACAAAGTAAAGAAATGAAAAATAAAAACCACAGCTCCCACACTGGAAAACACAGTTATTTTCAGTTATCTTTCCTAACCACCTGTACCATGCAAGTACCTAAAAAAATTTAACTCCTACCTCTGTCTCAAAAAACCTGAGTGAAATGCAAAGCAAGGTACAAACTATTTCATTTGTTACGTTATTCTTCCCTAACCTTGAATCGCAGATTCATCTTTAAGCAATATATAAGTATAAAATGTCTTGTTTAGAAAAGCCTGGGTATATAAAGGACCTATGACCCATACACCTAGTTTCACATAAATCAGGCATTTTAAAGAGATTCAAAATGAGCTACATAAAATTCCTAGAACTGTGTTCAAGTTCTTTGCTAGGAACTAGGTCACAACACTGCTGGATCACCTCACCTATGAAAAGCTACCTTGCACCAGGATCTGTTAAAGCTCCCATGGAGAAAAGAGAAAAGCTATCTTCTTTAAGAAGAGTCCTTGCATGGTCTGTTGCAGGCCTCCTTCTTCACTTTACTTTTCATATCTTGCAATAGAAAAAAAAAAACCCGAATTTTTCAAATGCATGCTTCCAAAGTGGAGACAGTCCCTTGTACCAACACACACCAGCCTTTCATCTGGATGAAAACTTAAAGAGACTGAGAAGTTGATATGATAAAACTCATAAGCTGGTCCTCTGAAATTTCTCATTCAACCCCACCCATGTACAAAACTCTACACCTAGCACAATGTCACAACTGTCAATCAGAATTCCTGGAAACAAAATGTGAAGGTTATTTCTAAGAGTAGGAAGCTCAGCTCAGTATGAATTAGCCAAGGCCAGCAGTATGCTTGAATATCCTACACCTGACCTCCATGTTAGAGTATAAGCATACACTCTGCAATACTCTGGGCCAAAACAATCTAGGGCTAAATGTACAGAGAGATGTCCACATGTGTGTTACCCACCCTGTGAAAAACCTCATTGCTCTTTTCTGTTATTGATACCCAAGAACAACTGGAAAAAACAAACACAAAAAACCCCCCACAAAAAGCCCCCAAACAACTAAGTCCCTGCGTTTTGTAATAACATCTGCTCAAGAATAATAAAAACTGGAAAATTTTTCAAAACAAGGTGGTTTAGGGCAACTCCTGTGAAAATCTAACAGTAATACCAGCAATGATCTATGTGATCTCCACCCAAGCTGAGCTTCACAAGTACTGTATGTTCATTCAAGAGATATAAAAGAATGGTTAATCAAGGTTTTCCCAATGTTCCTCTTGTTAGTTACAAAATCAAACTAAGCATTAATTCATGATTGGGGAATTATTCTACTACTCAATTATTTCTTCACAAATTAGCAGTACGTAAATGAAAACCCAAGATCATACAACTTCTCTCTGCATTATCTTCTCTACACTATAATGTTTGCAGTGCATAGCACATAGCAAAAGGTTCCCCCTTTATGACTAAAACTGTTACTATAAATCATTCATTTATTCTTGATAGGAGACTGAGGATTCTTGATAGGGCTTGAGTGTTGTCTTGAGCTCACATGTTAATACCGGTTATTGAAAAATAACCACTGAGGATGTCAAATAAAGCTCAGATAGTATTGCTATATGAAAAATAAATCACCATTTTGATCGAACAGACATGAAAGCTGTAACGACCCGGAGGGTGGGATTCTCAAGAACTTGTGTCACTTCACACCTTCTTGAAGTTGCCCCATAAATGCTTATGATAGAGCTTTACGAGAGTATCAGGAAATTTTTAGTTCACCAATAGATGAACTATGACGCGAACTGCTGACCCTGCCAAGAGACCATTTTTGCTGGCAAGCGCTATACCGAGGGGGAGAAGGCCGGCAAGCAGCGACGCAGCGGCCCCACCGTGCCCTGGAGACGCGGGGCCGGTCCCTGCGGAGCGGAGGCGAGCGGAGGGGAGGCCGGCCCGCCGCGCACGGGGCAGCACGGGACACTCCAGGCCAGGTGCGCGGCACCGTCCGGGACCTGCGGGCACCGAAGGGCCGAGCACAGGTTGCCGCTTTTGCGGCCCGGCTGCCCACAGCCCGAGGAGCCGGGCGGCCGCCAGAACCGCCGCCCCTCGCTGCTGTTCCCCAGGCCTGGGTACGGCCGCCAGCGCCGGCCCGAGCCCGCCGCGCTCCCGGAGCGCCGCCCTCTCCCCACGGCCGGGGGCCGGTCGGGCCGAGCACAGCCCTGCCCCGGGCGGGGACCGCCGGCTGCGCGGCGTTACCTTCCCAAGTCACGTCGTACATCTCCGACACCTTCGCCATCTTGGCGGCCGCGCCGTGACGCAGCGCGGTGACGGCCCCGGCCGTCATTGGCGGGAGGGCGGGAGCGGGGCCGGCCCGGCGGAGCAGAGCCCGGCAGTGGTGCGCGGCTCCCATGACGCTCGCAGCGCCCGCGCAGCGCGGCCAGGGTCGCACGGGGCTCCTTCCATTCCCTCCGTCACCGTCGCGGCGACCAGAGAGAGCCTTGTCCCGCTGGAGGGGACTCCCCGAAAGGCCGGAGCTTCAGCCAGCGCCCGTCTCGCAGGGCCTTTCTTTGGGCTCTGTTAGTCCGTGCTCCCGTCCGGAGGGCGGTGACGGGGCCACGCGTGACCCCTAGTCCGCGGCACGCCGTTCCTGTCCCGCCCGCGGGCACCGGGGTTAAAACCTCAGAGCCCAAACTGCAGGTGGCACTAAGGGCTGCAGGTTAATTTCCTGTGTTACAGTCATTATAAACTGTCCAGGACCAGTTCGCACGGCATGAGGTTGTACACCTTAAACACACGCCGAGCGCAGATATGCCTGGTGTGGTTTGAGTTCAGCATGAGAACTGCCAGTGATTTCCTGCCCCCGGTATCCTGGTGACGGGCATGAACCGTCAAGGGCGAGCCATCGGTTTCTCTGTGCGTGGTTTGACACCGGCCCATCGCCAGGCACCCACGAGAGTCGCTCTTTCACCCTCCCCGGCCACAGCTGGGCAGCGGAGAAGAAAAAAAATTTACGAATTTCATGAGTGAAGTGAGGACAGAGAGAAACACTTCAAGGCGAAAACAGGCTCAATTTAAGGTTGCAAAGTGAAATTTATTACTAACAGAATCAGAGGAGGATAACGAGACGTAAAATAAGCCCTTAAAACAACTTTTTCCCCTCAGCCCTGCCCTGGCACCTATTTACATCACGAACGGGACGGGACACTCCAAAATCAGCGTCGGAGTGGTTTATTCACGCATCAGTCTCAGAACATTGTTACGACAATGGAGACAAGAGATGCAACCAGCTCACTGATTCAAACAGAATGCCAAAGAAATGTAGTGTTACAGCATATCATAAAGCCATTTCCATCTGCGTTTCAGCCAGTCACATATAGAGCACAAGCATATTGACAATACTTCTATCCAATCACTTAAAGTACACGTAGCTTTGGTTAAAACAATAGCGGCCTATATTCAAACACAATAGCTTGTTCATAAGAAACAAGGCACAGAGCTCTATTAATTTTTAACCTTCTAAAGATATACAGTAAGTAAACTCGTTACCACCTAAGGCAGCACATTACATAGGCCTATTGTTCTATTTCTCACGTCTACATTACTAATTTTTCTGCTGCTTTAGCATCTCACTGTCTTTGCTGTCACTGAGGCCTGTCTTTTTCAAACTTTCTCAAAACTCTCTAATTTTAAGGATTCTAGCAAGCCCCTCCCTTGTTCCCGTCGACAGTGCAGAGAGACAGGGCGTGGGGATTTGGTCAATTCATCACCGAGATTTTCATCTGCTGCCCCAGGAAAGGAGTACTCCTGTGAGGCCATGGGGTCCCTCCCACGGGAGACAGTTCTCCGTGAACTTCTCCGGCGTGCGTCCACTCCCACCACACGTGCTGCAAATGTGAGTCTCTTCCATAGGCAGACAATCCTCCCAAAGCTCTTGTGGTGTGGGTCACTTCCATGGGGTGCAGTCCTCCAAGGACAGGCTGCTCCAGCCTGGGAGCAAGGGCTCTCTCCCTCCACCGGGTCTCCCATGGGATCACAGCCTCCTGCAGCCATCCACCCGCTCCGGCATGGGCATCTCTCCCACGGGCTGTGGGGGGATCTCTGTGTCCCCTGTGGATCCCCACGGGCTACAGGAGGATCTCTGCATCCCCTGTAGATCCCCACAAGCTACGGGAGGATCTCTACATCCCCCGTGGATCCCCACGGGCTATGGGTGGATCTCTGCATCCCCCCTGGATCCCCAGGGGCTGCAGGGGCACAGCTGCTTCACCATGGTCTGCACCACAGCCTGCAGAGGAGTCTCAGCTCCAGTGCCTGGAGTGCCTCCTGCCCCTCCTTCTCCACTGACCTTGGTGTCACCATGTTGTTTTCCTTCACATGTTCTCACCTCCTCTTCTTCTCTGACTAGGAGAAAAAGCTGACTTTGTTTTTATTTCCTTGTTAAATATGTCATCACAGAGCTGCTACCAGCCTCTCTCATTGGTCCAGTTTTGGCCAGCAAGCTTCCAGCAGCTTCCCACAGGAGCCGCCTCTGTGGCCCCCCTGCTACCAAAAAGCAGGCTGTGCAAAACCAGTGCCCTCATGTGCCCCAGACACCCCATGGTCAGTGAACCACCACAGGGATAATTTCCGACCATGGGTCAGAGGAGCTCTGAGGGTATCTGCAGACAGGAGTGGGGCCAGCTGTGCCCACCTGTGTGTCCTCTCCACTATTTACCTTCTGGCATCACAGCTTCTGCTGTGGAGATGAAGTGTTCCTTAGTAAATAAGGCTCCTGATTTCAATACTGTATCATTGGTAAGAAATAGATGTGTCTCTGCTGAAGATATTGTGGGGGGAAAAAAGGTAATGGATTTTTACCTTCATGTATACTAAAGAAACTGGGTTTTAGCAAATATCTCCAGAAACTTGATTGTCTGACATTTAATTCTGACAAGACCTTTCATGGGAAATCTCTCAGTCAAAATCAAAATCAATCCCCTAGCTCCATCAACAAATGAACCTTAGTATCTATAATGCTTTCTGCATTTATGTTCCTCTTCTGACTAGAATAAACTAGTAATTCTTAACACTATCTACAGTGTAATTACCTATCACAACTTGGACAGCTAAAAGGCCTCATCTAGAATTCAAATGGTGGTCTAGAAAGAGGGGGGGTGCCTGATTTTTCTTCCCTCTAAAGTGATTTTTGGTCTTCTAACTGACTACATTGTTTAGATCTGAAATTAGATGGAAGTATAAGCATATATACAGCATAGCTGTACTTCCATCTAGTTTTAAAATGCCAGTGTCTGTATTATCTGAACACTTCACAAAAATATTTATATATTTGTTCTCATAGTATATGAGTAGGGAACTGATATTCTTGTTCCACGTGTAAAGGAGTGAATACGGAATGATTATGATCCAGATGCAAAAAGAATTTAGCACACACCTGCTTTGCACATTATGGGTAACACTGAAGTAGCTGAGGTAAAAAGAAAAATTAACTTGGAGAGTTCAGTGCTGCTGGAATACCTAATGTGGGACAGACAGAATTTTTAGGCATATAAATCCAATATTTTTATCCTTTTAAAAGCTCCATCAGCTATCATCTAACACTGAAGGAGCTGAAATTTCAGAAATGTGTGTTTGAAGCGTTTGGGAGGGGTTTGGACTTTTGGTTCCGTGCCTGTGGTCCATGCTTGTGCACCTGCCCACAACTTTGTCTTGGCAAGAGGCAGGCAATGATTTGCCAGAGGCACTCAGTCCAGTTACTGTTCTCAGTGACCTCTCTCGTAGCTAGATTTAGACAATTCCCCAGTTATGCAGTCCTTCACCTGAACTGTAAGAGGAGACCAGGCCCTGAAGTTATGCACTGTAACTGTTGCCTGCTCCCTTTCTTGGACGTGGTCTCGAACAAGTTGCCTAAAATCACATATGCTGTGTTCTGCCAAGCTCAAAGGTAACCCTTCCACTGCATACCTCTGCTCTTACTGTGAAACAGAAAGCCATCCACACTCACCAAGAGACGGGAATTACTGTTACAATATCACATTATGCCAGATACTGTTATAGTTGGAAACAGAAATGGTTTTGGTATTAAGCTTTTTCTTCTTGGAAACTAAAACAGTGGTTTTCAAAGCTGTTTTCTGATGCCAAGGAGCTTCATTGCTTAATTCAAAGTTTAAAGTGTTTTGTTAATAGAGCTTAAAGTGTTCTAAAAAGGGAACAGTGTGTGAAATCTCTTTTCTGGATCTGTAATTTTCTGCTCTTCTGTTATTTTCTGCTACTACTACGGGAACCAAGTATGAAGGTAGGGATCCTAATTTCACATAATAAGTTTTAAATGCACAGTTGTTTGAGGGTGTTATTTTAAAGCACAGAAAACTTGCCACCTACATTTGGTAGGTACCACAGCTAGTTCTTCATTTAACCAACTGAAAATGAAGAAAAAAGTAATTTTTGGTTGTTTTTTTTTTCTCAGTGCACTATTAAAGAACCTTTCTCTTTACTGTGAAACCAGTCTGTCAGTTCAATAATAATCCAGTTAGAATTGCTGTTCAGACAAGTGATACTTGCTAAGGAAGAAACACTGAATAGTTTAATTTGCAGCTCACAAATGGAAGCAAAGTATGGAAGTCTGCATCCTGTGCATGAGATATGGGACATATAGAGACATTTGGGCTCACCACCTAATAAATAGCATCTAGGACCCATTTTAGTTCTGTAATGTTGGGGAATTCGTTTAGTAATGTAACAATGGTGGCATCCTCCAAGAAAGCAGGACACAAGAGAAAATAACTCCAGGACAGCCATGACACAAGGAAGAACGTACACATGAAGGATCCATGTATGTTGTGAATGAATAAAGTGAGAATTTATCCTCTGTTTGAATCAATGATTCATTTGCTGGTTCAGATGTAAGATATGGGCAGTCTTCATTTTATGTGAGGAGCTTTTAAAGATATTACTGTCTTGTTTAGTGATACTAAAGATCACTCCCAGAAATTAAATAAATGGATGAAAAATATAGGGAATTAAAAAAATGTGAATAATGCAATGAAAGGGCTTCATGCTTTAATGTAGGTGACTTTGAGTCTGATCCTAGTCAGCATTCATTTCTTAATGTTAGAGCTTCAGATATTTTCTTACTTCAAATTTAAAACTTAAAGTGAAAAAATAGGTAAAAAATTTAATGCATTTGCTTTAAAAGAATTACTATGATGGTTAATATATTCAGAACATGTTTACATACTTTTAGGTTTTATCACAGCATCACCACAGTAAAAAGTGGCATGTAAAATTTTTTCAGTCACCCTGAAAAATCTGAGGCTTTTTCATATCATTTTGACCAACATAAAATATTATATATTGAAACATACATAGCAAAGTGGTATTGTTTAGAATTTTAAATCCAGCATTAGTATTTACAGTCAATTTAAAACTAATTCCCTGTTTTGGATTCCTAAGCTAAAGAACAAGAGGAGAGCATAGCCAGAGGAATTTTTTTAACCTTAGGCTATAAATCTTCCTGGCTATTGACAATCACAAATGGAGAACATGTCAGAATCACATCATTCAGTGTGCCATGAGAAAAGGCAAAGAAGACACAATTTTGGAAAGCTAGGGAAAAGAAATATAAATCAACCTGATGAATTGACAATGTTAGTAATCCTTAAGCAAGTCAAACAACACTTCCTCTATGGCTTGATTCTCTAAACCTTACCCTGAGAGCCTTCTGAGACTGATTCTAAAAGGGTAGTGAGCAAACACTGCAGATCCAGATTTCTGATTCTAAAGAGTAAGGTAGGGTAAGTTCATGTTACTAGCTGAGTGTACAAAAGCTTAAAATTGCTCTCCTAAAGACACCTCTCTGCATAGTTAATTAGGAATTTTTGTGTAGTCTTAACTGTGCCTGTGGGCATTAAAGAAGTGTAAGAATTCTTGAATGGTAATATGTTGCTGAAGCTTAAATTTGGTGCTGGAAGCTGTTTTTTCTTATATTTAACGTGAGCCAATTTGTAGTTAGGAGTGTTAAAAACGCCGATCACTTGTTTTTAAAACTTTAAAAGTTTAATAGTAATAAAATGGTTAGAAAAATAGTAATACAATTAGAGTAATAATAATTTGGACAATTTGAATTAGGACAATATGAGACAACAAAGAGTTACGGACGTCCGGGTACCTTTTTCTGGGCAGCAGGAGCCCGAAAAAGGACACCCGTTAACAAAGGATTAACCCTTAAAAGCAATAGCCTGTTGCATATTCATACACTTCATACATGATGCATAAATTCCATTCAAACAGAGGATTCTGTCTGGTCATCGTCAACTTCTTCCTCCGAATCCTAACAGCGCCTTCGAGGCGGGAAGAAGTTCGTTTCTTCTGATAAGAGGGCCATAAATTCTTTTTCTCTGAAAGATTTAGGTGTCCTGTGGCTGCTATGTCGCTGCGAGTCCTTTCTTTAAAAAATCTATCCTATATAGCATCGTTTCTATTTTAAAAATTTTTATAACCTAAAACTATATTTAACACAGTACTTAAGAGAATTAATACAGCATTACTTTCTAAAACAACACATATAATATTCATTTTAATATTTGCGAAAAGCCTACATGCATTTTTCACAGGAGACGCCTTTGCTGGGGTCAGGCGGGAGCTTAGGAGGGGACATCAGGCCAGGGCAGCTCCCTTTCCCTGCCGGTGGACGCCAGGAATGGGGCCAGCCCCGCCCGGGGGTGGCCGGAGCGCGGGCCTGGCACGGAGCGGGGCCTGGCACGGAGCGCTCCCCGCAGCCGACGGAGCAGTCCGGGCACGCTGTAGGCCCTGGCAGGGAGCCCGGGCCTGGCACGGAGCATGGCCTGAGCACTGAGGCTCCCCGCAGCCGTGCCGGGTGCGGGACAGAGCGCTCCGGGCACGCAGCAGGCCCTGCTGCCGCCGCCCTCCGCCGAATTCTCTCCCACCGCCCGGGCCGGGCCAGGCCCCGCGCTCCTCACAAGGCTCGCAGTCCGTGCTTGCAGGCGGCAGTGCCCCTCTGAGAGAGGGCAGAGCAGAAGAAATGTCGTGCCTGTGTGGCGGCGGGGACGAGGGCTTCTCTCCTACACAAGAAAAGAGGACGAGCAGCGCTGGGACCTGAGAAACCCTCGCTCCCGGGTCAGCAGCCGTGCCAGCTCCCGAGCCGCCAGCTGGGAAGGGACAGAGGAGGAGCTCGGATCTGGGGATCTGCAGCTCAGCACGTCCCGTGGATTTCCTTCAGGGATAGTGGGCTGCTGTTGCGTCCTGCATTCACCTCTACAGCTCCCAGTCCAGTCACTCATCTCCTCATAGCTGCAGTAGTGTGTCATATACATTTGGGATCTTTTTTGACTGACTTGAAATAAATTGTACTGAAGTTAAGAGAATTACAGTACTCTCTCTGGACTGAGGTCTGCTCTCTGAATGTTTCTTTAACACCCTCCTGACATCCTGACCATTTAAAAATTTTCTCATTTCTGAACCCTGTATCTGTCTCACAAAGAATTCTCCTGTGCTTTTCCCCATCCTTATTTATTAACTTTGTTCCCCTTCTCTAGTTCCCTCCGTATGTTCAGCTACATCTCATTATTTTTGTGGTGTTTCTGAGATGATTTTGTCTGGACAACCACTGGATTTGGAGAGGAAATGATCTCTTTGTAGGGTAGCATGTTTTATTCATGGATAAAGTGATTTGTGTATTTATCCCTAAAAAGAAAGAGGAATCAGTTATTCTACTTGCCAAGGCAAAATGATGGTGACAGTTTGTCACTGTTAGGTAATCCATTCTTGCTTCAGCAGAGGCAGAAATTACTTCCATGCTGTTCCTTGAGCAAGGCATCACCTCATACTGAGAAAAATAACCAGATTCTGGATACATGTTTCTCATCTTAGTATTAGAGATGAGAAAATTAAAATACGGGGAGCTCATGTAATTTATCTAAACTCCTAAAGCAAAACAAAGGACTTACTCCCAATTTATGCATAATCTAACTGTCCAAATTGAAAGTCCTTGTTCCTGGTTTTGGCCATATTGCTATTTAATATTCACACACATTTCTTTGACATGCTACTCACTGCCAGGTCCTGCTGCAGTTTGGGTAAGTTTGTGAGGTGTCAAATTTCAACACGGATCTTTCTAGGTATTCCAGCACTTCTCCTGCCTTGACTTCTTAGAAACTTAGTGGCAATATATATCTCATTATTTGTCATTTAATCCCTCATTTTCCTTACAAACTGTTGGAGGCTTCTTGGCCAACCTTTACGAGCTTCCACACTGCCAGCTAGCTGCTGTTTAACCAGTCCAACCAGTTGCTCTCATACTCAAGTCACAGGTTAGAAAAGTAGAGTCTGTGTCCAAAGAGTGGGGCATGTTTGGGGGAGCTGCAGTGAGCACAATCATTGCAGTAGTAAAGCACATCAGTATTAAGAGCAGCCACCTCAGCTGGTTTTTTACTATACCAGAGCCACGAGCACAACACATATATTGAAACAGCTCAGCTGGGATTCAAATGAAATTCATTAAAGGGCCAAGAATGTCTTCACTATTTGCCCTGCTACAAAATCCTGAATTTGGACACTTCCTGGTTCTCTCAATGCTAATCTACTCTTTGCTTCATTCAGTTCTTCAGCCTGGAGCTTCTTGTGGAGGCAGAAACAGCCTAGAAGAGCAGTAGTAGAACGTGGACATTGCAATAGCAGTTATCCCTCGGCAAGCACAAACCTCTGTGCTTTGAGCTTGCTCCATGAGATGGCCTGGGGAGTTTCTCCACAGATGCTTTTTGTAGTGCAGCCTAAGTTGCACCCTCTGCTAGTAGGAAGGCTCAACTTTGCCCTCTTTGCTTGATCTTGGAAGAAGAATTTTGGAGGGGAGGAAGTTTTCTCATGGATTGATAATGGAAACAGATGATTTTGACTCTTCTGGGGTGTCATAAGCTTTGATTTGGAATAGAAACTAGAGTAAATTGTTTACACATCTTGCCCACCTTGCTGCATTCTTGGCAGTGTAGCTGCCAAATGACAGAAATTAAATTTTAGAACCACAAGCAGAAAATGCTTCATAATAGTCAAAACTGAATCTAATTACCATGACATTGTTGCACACTAGAGCTGTTATATAAGATTTAAAAAGAATATACTATACATCATTACAATCTGCATGAGTGAGTGTTAATGGATTGCAGCTCCAGAAAAAAAAAAGTTAATCAGAACAAGGCTGTGATTTTGCCTGCAAATAAAATTACTCCGTCCATGGAAACAGTTCCTGTTAAAAGTCAGCAGCAGAAGGGTTCCTCTCACTTTGCTTTAAATCCATACAGTCTAGATGTCTATATTCAAGCTATTTATCTCAGGTTCAGTTTGTACTCAGAGGAAAAAATTGTGCATTTGTGGGGTACGTCTCATCCTACAGAAGGTGTCCAAGGCATAAGCTGAATCACAGCCAAATGCAACTCCTTCTTTCCATTAACTGTGAAGGGAATTGAGAAGAAGAACTCATCTGCAGATGTCTTCATTGACAATGTCTGTGTTTAGTTAGATGAAGTATCTCTAGAGGGGTATATCCTGTCCTTTCTTAAGCCTTGCTACAGCCACTGAAAATGAGGCAGAAGAAACTTCTTTTAGGAGATCTCTCTCTCTTAGGTAATAGGCTGTTAAAGCTCTCAACACAAAGCCCCCGAGCATCTTCCTTCTTCACACTGGTGATGTTCTTCTTTTCTCCAGCTATTGTAAAGAAGTGACATTTGCCAGTTTTTATTAAGGGGTGAGTTAAAGAAATTATCATGCTCCTTAATTTATGTGCATCTTCTGCAGTCACCAGACTTGAAAAAGAGTGTCCTTGAAGGAAGTTTTCCACTGGCATGAAGACCCATCATGATTTCCTGTCAGGAACCTCTGAAATATACATGTTCTGACCAAGATGATCAGCTTAAAAGAAAGCTATGGAGCCCTGACTAGTGAAAGAGATTTTTGTATCAGTCATATCCATGTTCCATTTGCAGAAAAATTACAACCCACCTAGTTAAAAAAATATGGGGAAGGTAATTAGGTGCTGTAAGAGACTGCTTGAGCAAATTATCGTGTCTTTGTCAGTGAAGGGTATTAAGAACAGACAAAATAGGAGTGAGGAGGATGGATCTTTTGTTTCTATGACTGCCTATATTACTTGACTGAAAAGACAATAACTTGCCTTCTAATACGACAACAGTTGCTTTTCCTTTCACTGTTCACCTCTGCATTGCCCGTCTTGGATATTTCTAGTCTTGATAGAACCATAAAATGCAAACTGTAGCTTTATAATACTCAAGACAGGATACAAGAAGAAATGAGGAGATACTGTATGTAGTCAATTGAAAACAAAACACTGAAAGCACGTGGGGGCTTGTGGGGTAAGTTGGCTGCTACTCAATAGGAATATGGCAGTGCTGCTCCAGATGGCTGGAGGATGAACCCTGAGGGTCATTCCATGGGTGCTGAAGAAGCTCAGCAGCTGCAAGGCCATGGTTCCTTTACTTCTTACACACTTGTTCACGGGATAAAAGATGGGAACGGAAAGTAGAAAGCAGAGGGAAAAGATTGTAGAGTGCATTATTCCTGGGGGGACCATACTTAGGCCACATGTAAGATTAGGCAGCAAGGCAGGTATTGGAATAGGATCCCAATATAGCTAGGTGGAACATGCCTGGGCTCGTCTGACCCTTGCTGCTTGGCCGGAGGCAGCAGCTGTGGCATCCACCACAGGGATACGTCTGGCCAGCTGGGAATCACAGCTAGGCACGAGAAAACAAGTCCAGGCTTGTGGGAAGCTCAGTTTTACCTCTGGCGAAGGTCCTTAGGCGAGGTGAAGAGAAAGGAGACGGTTTCTGATGGAGGGTTAAAATCCAGAGCTTTGTTCCAAAGGTGCAGACATCTGAATAATGGTAACAGCTCCAACAAAAATGACCTAGCACGTGGTCTGAGGTTCCTTTAAGCTCAGGGACAGGGGGAGGGGAAGGACAGGTGAGCCAACCAGGTGGGAGGTGGGTTAGCTGAAAGGGGATATTGCAACACACTGCTACATCTCCCCCTAGTTTTGTTTAAAAAGAAGAGGACTGAATTTGTGGTGCAGAATGCTTGCCACACCATGAATGATAAATCGGTTCTTCCTCTACAGAAGGGGGAAATGTGCTTGAAATTAACTTGAGAACCATGTGTTTGATTAGTGCAAAAACAATGCTAACAACTACAATAACTAAAACAAACAGTACTAAAACACAGTTTTCAGAATAGATCCCAACCAGCCCAAGAGTCCCCAGCCTTTCAACAGTCCATACAGGCAGCTGTCAGTTTCTCTGTTGATGTCCGAGAGCTTTTGCCAAGGTGGTCCATACATTCGCTTTGGGCTGAGGGACTATGCAGGAGATCCCGGGTGAAATGATCGCAAGTAGGATGAGGAGCATGCTCGGTCTCATGGCGTCTCGAAGCTACACAGGAACAGTGGGATCTAAACTGGTATAAGGATCTTAAGACAAACATATATTACAAGCTATTCCAGATAGGAGACTTAAATGGAATTTCCTCCAGACAACGCATGCGGCGTTTCCTTCTCCAGGCAGCGTTAGCAACCTGGGGCACTTCTGCAGATTTCTCTGAGATCTTGGGGACATAGGACCTTACCCATTTGGAAAGAACCCACTTTAAACCAGAGGGGGTGGACACACAGGCGTATTTACATCCCCAAGTAACCAATTTGTAAGGTCCCACAGTCTTCCAAGTCTCAGGGTCCTTTACTAAAACCGGAGGTTTTTCTTTCATCAACCTATGACTGCTCCCCCCAAAGTGGCGTAGGATGGGCAGGTTCAGGCAGTCAAAGGAACAATTCAGAAAATTGATTGTGAACAGCGCCCTGGACAACCGGATAGGGGGAGGTTCCACCTTCAGAACCTGTTGTTGCTGGTCCAAGACTCTTTTAATATCACGGTGAGTCCTCTCTACGATGGCTTGACCTGTAGGGGAGTAGGGGATGCCAGTTTTGTGCTCTACTCCTCATTGCTGCAGGAAGCTCCCGAATTCCTTGGATTTGTAGGCAGACCCATTATCAGTTTTCAGCTCCTTGGGGAGGGGAAGGACAGGTGAACCAACCAGGTGGGAAGTGGGTTAGCTGAAAGGGGGTATTGCAACACACTGCTACAGGCGGGTGTGAAGAGTTGCCTCCCTTGTCCAGCTGTCATCCTGAGAACACAGGTAGCCTCAGTTGTGCAGGTACAACTGTTCTCTGGTTCTCAACCAGTCAATACAGACAGGTGAAAATTAACCCTAAAAAAGCTTTCAAAAAGGAGGATTGTTTCCTCTAGCTCAGGGATGGCGCTCCAGTCTGTCAGTTAAGTTGAAGGAGCAATAATCTGTGGTGATGGATAGGAGAAAATGGCTAAAAATTTCCTTACACATGGAATGATGAATCTCTGCTGTAGTGGAACTGCAGCTGGATAGTGTGACTATTCTTCTCATGAAATTTAATTTTATACACACTTCACTTTTGGAATCATTCTGCATTTTAGTTTTGTTGAACCTCGTTTGTTGTTATTTTAGCATTTAAAAGAAAGCATTTGTTTATTTTTGGCAGAGCTGACTGTGGGCTTGTTTAGCTTTCTTTATCACATATTTTGCCAGTTTAATAAAACTCAATGTTTGTTGAACAGTTTATTGCTGTAAATGCAATTGCAATGAAACAGAAAGCCTCAAGGCATTACTGAAATATTGCAAACCACCAAGCAATATATACAAGCCTTAGAAAAAGTGTTCCATGATCTCAAAATTGGAGGCAGAAAAAGCTCCAATTAAATCAATACTTAATTCAACAGAAAAATCAATGTTTTATACACTACCAGATTTAGAATTTTTTCAGGGATAACATCTGTCCTGCAGATCAGCATCTTCTTCAGTGCAGTATTGCAGCAGTAGGAGCGCTTCCAGTTTGCAGAATAGCACAAGTTAGCAGGTGACTTCTTGAAAGGATAACTATGTGTGGCATGAATGTGAGCACATACATACTCTGAGTGCCATATGGGCTATATTTATTTGGTGTATATATGCAGAGGAGAAAGAAATATATGTGTTACATTTCATATAATAAAACAGGTGGTGTTTCTTTTTGTAAAACACTTTTTGTCCTCCTGCTTTTCTGTGAAGGCAGAAAAAGTAAGCAGGAAAAAAATGTGAAGAATTTCAATAACAAAAGGTGCTATAAAAATGCTATTGACCATAAAGTGGTCAAAATAATTGTAATTATTTTATACTAAAGTTCCAGTGTGACTTCCCTAATTTCCCTAGTCTCTTGAACTGGGACTTCCACTGCTTTTGGGAGTCCTTTCCAGATTTTTAAATCAGCTAATGGTCATCAGTATTCCGGTATTATTGTGATAATAAACAAAATTACCTCCAGTTTCTCATATGTTGTAAATAGGTAAGGCAGATCATCATCATCATATGTATACTATTTATAATATTGGAATTTAGTGACTCTGGAAACCATGCCTTCTTGCCTCAAGCTTTCCTAGTGAATTATCCACCACCACTCTGCAACTGCTACAAGATGTAATAGTGTGCACTGGGTGGATGCACTTTGTGCATATTTGGCTTCTTTAGTCCTGGCAGTAGAAGCTAGATGGAATTCCTCAAAATAACAGGAGGCACCTGCACCCTGTTGAGAATGTTATTAGTGGGAGAGAATAAAGATCTCAGCTTGTCCAAGGGTCTGTGTGTCTTATCTGCTCCAAACACAGATGTTGCATATTTTGCCAAAGCCTCCCAGGTTGATGCTCATAAGCTTTCTCCCTGGTCCCCAGGGCTCTTAAGGAACCTCTTATGGCTCTCTTACACACTGACTTCTTGGTGAAAGGACAAAGAATGAGTATATTTGTGCCATCTATTGCCTTACTGCAGTTTGTAAGCCCCATTCTCTGTAAGCCAGACTCTAGTACTTACCACACAGAGGTTGAAAACTTTTATACGAGCATCACAAATCTGTACTAAAACATGCAAGGGATTTTCAAGAACACATGATAGTCTTGACTGGCTGTTAGATCTTTTATTGGCATAAGCTCTCTAATTTGTGTGCTTGAGTAATGAAGTGATGGGTGGACTTTGATGGTTGACTAAGGGATAGGAGTTCATCTTGGACAATGGATTTTCCAAATGTCTCCCATTTTGTCACTGTGCTGCAAATCTTCTGGCCTGAACATCTTGGAAAATTCACCAAAGTCATACAGCTCTCTGATCGTCTGTCTGCCCAACAAACATTTAGTCCACATTCTAAGTGGTGTGATGGTTACTTCATGCTGCATGACTAGGCTTTTTTTTATTATTATTTACAACATTTCTGAGAATATTTTCTTTAAGTCTATACAATCATTTCCTATACAGGAACATTGTCATGGCATTCCAAAATTGATGAATGGGTTGGAGACATTTTGTGGTACCACAGGGGATCCTTTTTCCTGCTGGCCTACTCTTCTGAGGCTTGAAACTCACACTGTACTCCTCTTTCAGTTCTATCCTTCTGCCATCTGCCATTGCACATTTATTCATCTTTAACAAGGACTCCTCTGTAGGGCAGGCCTGCCTTCTCTTAGCCTGAATCTGAAGTTCCACTTTTTCCTTTTCCACCTTTCTTAGTATCACTGTGCCTTTTTTCCTTTCTTATGATCTCCTAAATATCCTGATGATTTCCACTCAAGATATCACCATTTACTCTCCCCACTATATGTCTTCTCTACTTCTTGATATAGAATCTCCTTTTTCTTCCACTTTTTCTTTCATTTGATCCATGTGATGGCTTACACAGACACAGATCAATCTTTTGGATCTTCTCATAAGCTCATATCTGCAAACCTGATTTTTCCTCTCCTCTTCCACTGCATGCTTCTCTTGACTTCATTATGGACTCCAGACATATTTCTGGATATTCTGTTCCTCAGGGACTATCAGATGACTGAATATGGCACAAACTTCTTGAATGCTCAGTGGTTACATTCAACCCACAACTGTATTGTGCAGATAATCCTTTTTCTCTGCAATTTTCTAGCTCTCTTCCACTTCTCTAGTAGCTACTGTCTTTGTCTTAAAAGTAAAAAACCCACCACAGCAACCACAAAAACCAGACCTACTGCAACCTTTCGCTCTTTCTGTTGTCTGCTTGCTCTTGTCCTTAATTAAAGGACTCAGATATTGACAAATTTGAAGTTTCCTTGCTTCAGTATAAATGTTTCACTATGTAAATAAAATATTTGAAAATGCAAATCTAAAAGTTGCAGAGCTTTGCTTCCACAAAAACATTAATAGTGATAATCATACTGGCTAAGGATGAAACTGGACAACTGGTAACCTGAATTTCATGCCTGTTCTATGATGAGACCCTGTTATCTATCTATGTCCCCTGAAGTTTCCAACAGAGGGTTTTCCTGCGTTAAATCCTGAGGGCAGTTAACGAATCCCCTATGCCCCTATGGAGGTGATCCTATAAGGATCCCAGATGTGGCCTGACCATTGCTTACTATGTGTGCATAGCCAGGAATCAAATCAAGAAGGCAGAATCAAGTCTGCCTTCTTTATTCTTTACACTATGCTTTAAGTAGCCCCACTTCATACCAGCCAAGTTTCAATAATAGTAAATTGTATGAGGTGCTGATATAATGCATTTTAGTGTATACTTCTTTGGAAGCTACTTTTAAAAGGATGTATATTATGACATTTTCTGTAGAGGCTGGTAAGCATGAAAAAGTTTTTCCTAACTTTTATAACAAGCTACTTTCTCTGCTGAAATATATCTACAAGCACTTCTTTGGTCTTTTTTCACGTCTCACTACTTTTTGGTAAAAGCCAGTAGCACACTGTAAAGTGAATATTATGCCTTTCCAAAACCACATAAGCATACAGCCAACTTACTTGGAAATTCAAGGGCATAGTCTAACCAGATGTTTTCACATACTCACTACTTTTGTTTTGTGTCGTAAGTAATAAAAATTAATTGCATTAATATCATTGTGAGAAGATCAAGCAAATATATGACCAAGACCTAACTGGGTTTTAATGGGATTGTGCTGGAAGTATGAGTTTAAAATGCATTATTTTTCCTTTAAAGCCAAGGATTAATTATATTATCTATTTTTAACTGAGTATTTCCTCAGCATTTCTTTTTTTATTACTCATTTGTGATTCTGTGGAACTCCTATTTTTGGAAAAGGCAGCAGTAAATATAAAAATGCATAATGTGCCCTTCAAGGTCAGTAAGAAGAACACTGGTGTAGGATCTGTAAAAATTAACACCTTTGAAGACCACAAAAAGAAATGTATATGGTAATTTTTTAAAATTTCTGCTACAGTCATTTCTAGGTCTTAAATTTTAATCTCTTCAGATGATTGTGAGTGCCTATGCATACAGACTTATCAGGGAATCCAAAACCTTCTCTAAAGTAGTCAACTGTCTGTTGTCTTAATGGTAACTTTTCTAAAAAGGACCAAAGAATAAGGGAAGTTATAATCTCAGGATGTACTCCAGACCTCCCTCAAACACAGCTTGACATCAGCAGCCCTTTCTTGCAGTATCTTAGAACTTCTGAAAGCAAGTCACAGAGGGAAGGACTAGGAAGGAGGACAGCTTATGTGCTGAAGTTGCTTTCTGTGGAAACCCAAAGAAACTGTGCATATGTCTTTATACTAGTTCTTCAGACAAGAGGGGAAAATTGTGAATATATACATTTTAACAGCCTCTCTCTTGTGTAAGAAATCATACTGTGTCATTTACATTGACAACATCTCTTGAAGAACTAGCATCATAGAAATGGAAGTGAGAGCTGATGGCTACATCACCTGTAGTAACAACCATCTGGATGTTATGGGGTAAGTCTCCATGATGCTCCTACAGTGGAGCTGCTTCAAGTGAATGAATCCCAGGACCCAAATGCCAGAGTGACAGATTTCTGATGAAAGACCCCTTGTATAGAGAATTAAGAGGGTTATTGAAAATTGATGTACTTCTCTAGTAGCACAAAAAAAGGCCATGGCTGTAGGTGATGCTATTCAGACTGTTATATGCTGAAATTCTTAGTGGGCAAAAGAGCTGCATGACCCCTGGGTCAGGTCTCACAGGCTGTGGTCTGATGGGGTCAGACATGGTGGCCACATCCAAAGAGCAATGGTCTCTGGCCTATGCCTCCTCCTGAACTACATCCAGGAATTACTTGGGAAATTGCTACCTAGCCTTGGCACAACCATCACAGGGACTCTCCTGGCAATTTAACAGTGGAGGCAGTTAATTTCCTGGGAAACATTTGACTTACTAACCTAGATGCAGTCACTGAATATCCTTTAGAAGAGTCAATAAGACTGCCAGCAAATGTGCATTGAAGGATTTGGCAGAGATAAAAGGAATGGAACTCAGATACTGACTTGTGAATGGCAGAGGATTTATGGCATCCTTGCTTTTAGATTATAATGTGGATTTTCACTGCATTGTGGTTTTTTTGAGTATTCATTATTTTTTTCTGCCTGCACGAGCCTATTATAAATCTAAAGGAAAATTTTCCACTTTTATTTAATGTTTTTTCACTACATGACCGATCCTACAAGTACTATTTACAGAGTATGCTCATGCTTAATGGGAAGAAAAGTAGGAAAATGTGTCCTTCAATGTTTAGGGGAGTGAATTTGCTATGTATGCACTCTCAGTTTTCCTAGACGCATCAAGGAGAGCTTTGATTGCAAAAGACAAGCAGAATCTGGACCAGTGCATGTGCAACAAATTATTTAGTCAGTAGCACTTATCTTGTCAAATAGATGTCTACTAAAAATAATAGTTGTTACTGTTTTCCCCTCAACTGCACAGTAGTTCTACAGTGAGTACCAGAGATGCATTAGTGGAGCAATCAAAAGTTTTGGCCACAACATTCTCCTCAAAGGTATCACTACTTGAAACCCCAGGGACATTAAGTGGAAAGGAACAAGAACTTACTCCCCTACGTGAACTACAAGCTATTTCTGAACTAAAAATATGCAAATGTTGACAAAAAAGTAGCTACTGTGAATCTCACCATATATTAAGTGTTGTCACTGGATCACTTTGACACAAGGAGTTCAGGATATTGCTCAAAATACTTCTGAAAATCAGAGTGAGATAGTTCTAATTAAGTGAATTTAGATTTAGTATCATCTTTCATTTTACTGAGTATTTACCTAGTTTTACATTTACTGACAATTTAGATAAAATGTTTTGTGATCTCATGACAAACTGAGAAGTAAGATCTCACAAAGTAGTTGATGTTCACCGGTGTATTGAATAGATCCTAAGGTGATGTATGGGATTCATTTGGTCCTGCTATTACTGGACTTGATGCTACTCAATCCAATTTAAGTTGTATTTCTATAAATTGCTAGAGTTTGCAACACACTACAGTATATTTTTCCTGTAAATCAGAAGCAAGAGTCAATATGCTTATACTGTCCAAATGTTATATTAATTCATGTGGGTCTATACAGTGTGCACATTTTATGTCTCAGACAGTTTGCATTCAATACTTTTGTTAGGAAGAGAAAACATGGTCTTTTACCAACACAAACAGTTTCCTAGGTGATCCTGTGGGTCACACCATGTTCTGCTGTGATTCTTATGCATAGAGCACAGTTTATATACTAATAAAATGATTGAAAGTTATATTTAGGGCATTTGCAGGAAGTTCAAGTGAAGTGGTCAAACCTGCATTAAAGGTGGGCAATGTTTAGATAGAATATGTGTTATAATGTCTCAATTCTTCCTGCTACTAAGCAAGTCAATTACATTTTCATAATTGCAAAAATTAAGGAACGTCTGACTCCCTTAGAAATTACAGCTTACAGCACTGCAGGTGATTTGTAACTCTTGGTTTGTAATTTTTGTGGATTTCCTACTTGTAATTTTACATATAGTTAATGCTATGAGTTCTTAGCAAACATAACTGAAATTTATAATCTAGGTCAAACCTAATATGCATTGATATTCTACCAGCGCCTTCTTACTGTTCTCATTTTCCATCCTTATTCAATAACACAAATGCCTTTTGTTTCTGCAGGAAAGGATCTGCTCCAAATCCTGATGTTCCATGGATGCCAAAAGAAGTTGTACCTCAATGTCTGTAATAATTCTAAGCAAAGTTCTTAGGAGTTGTGCCATACATACTTTCATTTTACTTTCCTCTCTTCAGACTATTAAAATGTCCTCTTTTTTTTCCTTCCCTGGTTGAGAGGCATCACATTTTACTTTTCTGTAGGTGAAAAAATACTGTGTTGAGGTAATTTTAAGCAGAGAAAAAGAGCCCTTTTGTTCTGTTAGGAAGTTCTAACTGAACCTCTTTAGTCATAGCTATGAGAAAACTTGGCTGAAGTTTGAAAACTGAGATGCCACTGCTAAATTGACTAGACGGCTATAATGGTTACATTTGACTGAAAAAACACTTCTGAAAATACTCACTGGACATCTGTCAAGAAGCAGCTCCTCACTCACAATCTCACATAGGAAATGGGAAGGACATACATTATTTATCTGCTGAGTTTGATAAAGCCAAGTGTGTTTGAAAAAGTGATTGTATAAAGACTGCAAGTGCCTTATTGCTATGTTCAGAACAAAGTTCTCCCCAAAACTGCTGCCTTATCCTGAGGGTGGGAGGGGAAACTCCTGTATGAGCTAAGTGCAGTTAGTCAGATGTGAGACTACTCAGCGTGCATTTAAAAGGTCAGTACACAGAAGAAGCAGTCTGGTTAGAGTATCGCCTTGGCCTCATTCTGCCTGTGCTCTCTGAGAAAGAGGTGTATGCAGAACACAGGGAAATAAACACATCCCACAAATTCTACACTGCAGAAGGCAGGGAATGGGCATGTCTTGTCTGCAGGTGCAGTTGCTCCATATTTGCAATGCACTTTTGCAATATTTCACTTGTAGGGAACAAATTTTGTGTGTGTGTGACATATTTTCATTTCATTTTGAACTCTAAAGGACACTAATTTACCACAGAAATTCAGTATCCCAATTACTCTGTGCATATGATATTTTCAGTTCCCAAAATTAACCAGCCAGTGATGCAACCAGTAGCCAGCCAAAGAAGACAGTGTCTCAGGTACAATATGGCTGGAAGACTTTAACCAGAGCTTTGAAAATCTTGAAGAGCTGTACCAATCTATTTTATAATGAAGAGTTTGTAAAAAGTCTTTGGCCCATGAAATGCAAGAAGATTTCATATGTTATTTTCACTGCTATTTTATGTTATTTTCATTGGAAATTACTATGAACTTGTGACTGCCCTGTGCTTGATGTACATGTGCACAGCAGCCTGTCAAAGGAAAAAAGACCACTGTAGTCAGGGCAACATTCACCATCTTCTAGATGGAGGCAAAGCTCAGTCACTGGGAAACCACAAAGGTAAATCCTCCATGCGTTCCACAGCTGTGGTTCTGCAGGAAATGAGTACATCTTGTGGGTACTACAAGTTATAAAGATAAACTTGGACAACCACAAAAAAGCATTAATAATGAAAGGCAGCCTGACTCCTGTTTCGTTTTCCCTTTTGAAGGTACGCAGCTCACTGTCTGTGTCAGTGTTATGTAACCACAAATTGCCTTCTCATCTTCTGCGAGTTGCATTGCTGTCAAACAACAGTGATGACCCAGCCACACTGTCTAAAGACGTCAGGGGAAGAGAAAAACCAGACTACTACAAATGACACAGTGAATACTCCTTTCCTGTTACAAATTCCACATTAAATCTAAGTAATTATTTGGCTGCAGTGATACTTAGTCCACAGGACAATGCGTTTACAGGCATTTAGGAACAGCAGTTTACAATAATGCTTGCATATGGGTTTGATATCTTGTGTTGTTAAAACAAATCAGCAAGTCTAGACTGTAATTTGCTGAAGCAATTTATGGTTATTTCATGGTGTTTTTTTCTCCAAGTAGAGGTGAATACATTTGGCCGTCTTAAGAAGAAGGGTGGTAGTGCACATTCTTTTGATTTTAACTGTAAGACTTTTCTGAAACAGAAGTATTAACATCCTGATTTTCATACCACACCAAAAACTGATTTAAACTATTAGTGCTTAATTCTCCTATGATATTGAAATATTTTTGGAACTACTGATTAATTATGAAAAAATACTACTGCACCCATTTCTTCACAAATTAGTAAATTGAGACTGTCAATACAGCAAGTCAGTAGCAGAGCAGGGAGGAAGGACCCATGTGGGAAACCCTCAGCTGCCTTAAATTCTTACTGAAGTCATCAAAGTGTAACATCTGCCAGTAGTTGAGGGTTCCCTTTAGCTTCTCACTTCTAGGCTACTGCTCCACTACCAAGGCAAAATAAATGCTTTCTGTATTTCTGGAAACACTGCAACATTGCTTTATGCCAGACTTGACAGTACTTTTCTTCTAGGTGAGCAAGTACTTACAGGTAATTTTCTCACACTGTTTTCCAACTTTATGACAAATCTCACACAGCTTCAAAATCTGTATAACACAAGAAGACACTGTGCTCATTCTCCTTAGATGTAATTGCATTTCTGAAAAATGTAACATAATATACAGATAAATTAAAAAAAAAAAACCAAAGCCAACCACCACCACCACAAAAAAAAAAACCAAAAAAACAAAAAAAACCCCAAAATCAAAACAAAACCAAAAAAAACCAAAAAACCCACCACCAAAAACCCAGAAAAGCCCAAAAATCCCCAACACCCCAGGCTCTCAAGAGCTAGGAAATACTTTCCCAGTGGGAGATTGATTTCCTTATGAGCCAGAGAAGTGAGTCCCACACGGCTAGTGCCAGGCTCTCTGCTGTGGTACACCCAGATTCCAAGTTTCCAGACAAAACTGTTCCCAGATAAAAGACTCAGAGGGGCTCTAGAATTTGCAGTGGACCTTACAGAGCTGTCTCACATCTGTCTGTCTTCCAAAAAGAGAGCCTCCTCAAACTGTGGACTACAGCTTCAGGGCTCTCACCAGCCAATGAGCACACTTAGCACTGACAACAGAAAATGGATTTCTGTGGACTAGTCATTAGATGACTATTAAACAGTGAAAAATGTAGGTCATATCTTTGTCATAAAGTTTTGTAAAACCCCGGGAATTTAGCCAACAGAAACTTTATCCTTCGTACAGACTGCTATGCTTTCCAAAGCTAATAAGTTATTATACTGAAGTTCTTTACAGATATGATGGAGTCTTGTACTTTCTTTTTTTCTTTATTTTTTAAATGCTTATGTAGATGTATATGAATTACATTCTAAGACCATAATGTTTAGATAATTGTTTTGGTTTACTGCAATTGTCATACTGACAGACTTGGAAAAAACAAATGCATTTATTGTTCCTAGAAATCATCAGATTATGAATTCACAAGAAAATATGCCTTTTTGTTAAGAAGGTAGAAGGTCATCAACTTCTCTTAGTACAACATGGCATAACTCCACTGAAGAAAGTGATTTGCTACACTACTCTGTTTTCATTAGAAGTAGAGGTATGTTACGAAAGAAATAACTGTATAATATACTCATTACTTGTTGACCTTAACCAATACCCAAGATCCTAGCTGTCCCCCTCACCTTTTCCAGTGGCTCATAATTTCTGTGCTCCAGACAAGCAAAAATACAAGATTTTGTGGTAGAAGATGAAAGAGTTGCTGTTTTACAGAGCGCTACAAGAGAATCTCACAGTGTTGTGCAGAGCATAACTAATTGAGCCTTTAAACCTTCCAGGACTTGGGAGAAAGAAGTTGGACTGGACTTCTGTTCCAAATACACTGCAGTTTGTAACAAGCCACCTCATTCAAATTATTTCTCTTCTGACATTATTGCACTTTGGGCTGTGTTTGGTTTTATTTTGTGTTGCCCATATGGAGTGCAGTTTCTCTGTAACTTAATCCTTAAACATCAGTTCTAAGAAAGGATCCTCCTTTGTGTAAGATGTGCATGTTTATCAAGGTTATCAAGAAGCAGACTTGAGATTCTACAGGTTGACATTTAGAATTCAGTAGATGGGTAAAAAAGCTTGGTTGGATGATCCAAATAGGGTGTAGAAAGAGACATGAAACTATGTGGTTATATTGGGGCAACGTACAAGTATTAGCTGAATATCTAACCCCTAATTGTTCAGAAAGATGTGTCAGCTTATTAAAATGACAATCATAAATGAAAAATGTTCTGGAGCTCACCGTGGTGTTTGTAGGAGGCCAAGATGTTTTTGAGATTTCCATGTGCCATTCCAGGATGTGTGTCATGGCCTCTTCTGAGAAGAATGAAGTCACTTGGCCTTTGGCCTCATGGCTTCCAGCACACTCCAGGAAAGGAGTTTCTCACCAGCTACTGCCATAGCCTGCAATATCTTCTTTTTCATTTACCCTCCTAGCTATGCCAGGCTATATTAACCCTTCCTAAGCACAGACACTGCTATGCTCCCTGGGATGCTTGTGCTAGAGAAATCTTTGGAAGGGAAATCTTTTTGCAGTATCAGTGTCAGTATCTCTTGTAACAGGGAACCCCAGCAGGAGTGATTTGAGTCTCTCCACTAAATAGTTCATGCACAGAATCTGATTTACTTGTTTGCCTTTCAACATCTTTTCTCTAACACACGAAGTTTTAAAATGGTATGAAAATCAACAAAATAAAAAGTCCCTGCAGTCAAATCAGATGTAATCCCCTCAAACTCCTTTTCTCCTATGACTTCTGTCAACAGTTTGCTCTTCAGTGCAGGATGACAGTGTTGGAATGTGACTGTGACACCACAACAACTGACAGGCTGATCAGATCCAAGCTGTTACTGTCACGGACAGGGTTGATCTGGGCTCAACAGGGCTGTGCATTTAACCCCCTTGAGCCCTTTGCCAGATGGGAAAGTAAAATGAGTCTTTCAGATCACCCTAGTGTCCTCCCAGAAAGCACTCACATTTCTGTGTATTTGACAATCACTGTATCTGGCAGGAAGAAATGTATTTAAGCAAGTATTTCTAACTAGACCCTTGACTCTTACCATTATATTAAAGGGCTAAAGGTATTGGATTTGTAAGTGTGTTCAGACAGATATTCTACCCTGCATTTTTTCCCATAATTCTAAACTTTTCTGACAGCATCTTTCATGATTTCCTGTCCAAAGTTTTTTTCCAAATTCTTAACATCAAGAAAGTAAGAGATGTCCCAGGCGTCATCTTTTGCCATTTTCTCTGCTAAACCATGTGGAACATAAAAGAGAATTTATTTTCTAGGATTTGGAAAAACTAGCTGATACAAAACCAGAAATACTGATTATGGAGAATCCTCATGTAACACAGGACTTTTTATTGTTTCACTTTTTTTTATTAATGTGCAAAATTACCACTGTACAGCAGTGCATTTGTATTTAGCTTTACATTCTGCTTTAACTTGCACTGATGTAAATGTAGAGCAATTATATTGAATTGAATTTCCTCCTGGTTTTCACCAGTGTGAGAATATGATTGGCCTGTCCTTTTTATCAGTCCCTACCTTTCACCTGGAAGTTCAGCCATTCCTCCAGATGAAATGACAGTTGACTAATGACAGGAAACCAGTGTCAGAAAGCCAGCATATAATGTACCCCATAGCAATAAGTCAAGACTAAGGGATTATGGCAACTGTAGTATTTATCACTGCTTAAAACCCATGTAAAGCTTTTGTCAGGGTAGAAAAAGGTGAAAGAACTCTAGATTTTTCACAGTAGGCCTAACTGAGAAAATAATTCATTACAAGATCTTTTAAAGCACTTTTCCAAGTGTATGCTAATTTCACGTGCTGCTGTTATTCATCCCTGTCCTGAATTTTTGGTATAAAAAGTTTTCTGGCTGTGGATCTTGGCTGAGAAGAGCCTTCTCTCTCTCTTCTCACAAACCTCATCATAAGACCTTCAACTGCAGCACAACTGTCTGTGTTCTTACAACACTTTTTTTCAAAGTAAATGCAACCAGCAATCATAAAGTAACAAAGCCCATTTGCAGCTATAACTGAACATTGGATCCTGGAAACAAGTATTTGGTGAGAAAGGACCAGCCCTTCCTGGGCACTGTGGCCACATTAGGCTGTACTGAGCCATAAACCAGCCTGCCCACTCCAAAGTTCATATTAAGCAGCACTGGAAACTGGTCAGTGAGTTATTCTGAACCTACTGCTGTGGCAGTCACCAGAATATTGCTGGAGAAAAGAAAAGAACATCTAGCAGAAGAGCTGGAACCCATAATATAAGACATCTTCATTCCTCCTCTACGAATAAACTTTTTCATCTGCTCTTAGACTTGATATGAGCTGCTGGTAAGTCAATGATTGGTGTTTCCATTGAGAGCAGCATCTTCCTTGCACCATGTACCTGTGAGTTTCACTAGGAAACCTTCACTTGACCCACTGCTGCCCACATGGTGAGCTGCTCAGGTCCATGGGCAGCGTGTGCACCTCTGTCTTCGTGTCTGGCTCCAGAAATGGTGATTCCAAAGCTTGCTTTGCCAAATCTTCATTCCTGTCCTCAGTTTCTGCCTTATGGAGCATTTGGGTGAGCTCCAGTATGTTAAGATGTATTGCACAATCTTCCTGCTCCATGGTATGCACACAGCAAAGAGACAACAGGGGAAGGAAAAGGGAAGATGTCTGTGCCATGTCCTACAGATTTTGTCAATAAGAACTATCAACAGATAAGCTCTGGCATTTGTATTTCATTCTGTTGTTATAAAACAAGATATGAATTGGATTCCTTGGCAGGTCCTATATGCCTGACTAGAGAAAAGCAGCCACTGGGCCTCTTCAATGGAGTTCTGTCTTATTCTGGTACTCACCAAAGTAACTCTGAGTTGAAGAAGGATGGACCAGCCAGCTGGCTTCTGGCTGGCACCAGTAGAGCAATGAGGGGGAGACAGACAACAAACTGAATGCAGACTACACACAACACACAAAAAGGATGAAGCAGGAGGATGAGAGAGAGCTGTGTGACTGCCTGCTCTCTGGAAGACTTTAAATACTAGTATGATCACAATAAGATTTTTGGTTCATGTTTCCATGACCTCAAGCTAACAAGCAATTTTTAATTTACATAATACAAAATTTGCAGAGTATTCAGCAGGACTCATCCTACAATATCTGTCTAAAGATGACATAAGAGCAGCTCTTCAACAGTCTCTGGCTGGTAAGTCTGGCTAATCAGCTCTGCACTGGAGGAGCTAGGCCATACCCAGATGCCAAATAAATAGAAATAAACTCTTCCATGCAGATCAATTTTGCTCATATACATGTAGGAATAACACAGAAACACAACAAACACCCTTCAAGTAAGCCTCCTGACTCTTTGTCTTAGAAGTAACTCCTGCTCTGTAGCAAAAGCTACATTAGATTCCCTTGTTTGCTTCCACTTCTGCTGAGAGGCTGTTTCAGAACTTGACATGGTTAATGATAAATGTCTTCCTTCAGATATATAACAAACAATGTTCATGTTTTGATCAATGTGGTTTCTGGGAAGGCAGGAAGAAGTTGATTTTAGTAGAAGACTGAAGAAATAATCCTACCTAGGTTATAATTTTTGAAACAGGAATTGAAGAAATAAACATAATCTGATACCAAAACAAAGAGAAAAGGAGTGTTCAACAATGCCAAAATTATGAAGAGAGGAGGAAGATATTTTTGGGAAAGACAGTCCTTGATGTGAGCACTTTAGTTGAATTGGTAAACAGAAAAGAAAAGAGTGCCACTGATCTGGTTTACTCTTGCTCTTCACTCTTCAATCCATTAAATACTTCTGCAGTACAGTTTGTTCCTTTAATTTGGTATTGACACTTGTATGTTTTGTAAAATACCGTATAAATACCAGGGCAGCTGAGATTTTGGCACACATTGTTGACAGCTGTTTTGAAACTACAAATATGATGTAGGCTACATCTGGTGAAGTTGGAGTGGAAAAATACAGTGGAAAAGCACAATTCCTCTTTTAGAGCTGCTGGGAAGGGTTTACATTGTCTAAGTCCTTTATTCAGTAAAGCAACTTTTAAATGACCTACCCACAGAGACTGTCTTTTATAATGAGAACCAAAGATTCATTTGAATATTTCTGCAAAGCTGGTATGTTCATTCTAACTAGGAAAATTGACACAGAACATGAAAGACATGAGTTAATGAGCTTTAATGAGTAAGTTATATCAGTGAATCAATAAATGATCTAAGAATTTTTTTTAAATTTTCATGACATGCCTATGACTATGCCAAGCAAGGCATCATGTGTACTCAAGTGTAATGAAGTCTCATATCTATGACTCAGTGGCTGAAGTAGCAGCTGGCCTCCTGGAAGCTGCAATGAATAATCAAGGGATTTGCTGGTATCAGTCTAATGTTTTAGATGCTACCAAGTGTCCTCTTTCAAGAGAAGTGGAGTTAACTAAGTAGCTTCGATATTTTCTTGATTTTCTCTTGCAACAGTAGCTTTCACCTTATCTAAAATCACTCTGTCACTGATATTCAAATCCTTTCACTATGTAATTTTTCCAAAACTAAAATCAAGTTGTTTTTTTATTTCCTTAATACAGATTGATTAGACTGAGTGTAGAGCTCAGTTAAGACCAGTTCCTGATGGAGCTTGCTTGGAGAAAATAAGCATATCAACAGCAACACTAATATTTTATTTCAGAGGGAGAAAGTCTTTCTATCAAGGTTGCACGTTTCTGTGTACTGCATTGATTTGGGTAGGATTTCATCCCCATAATCTGAACACTTATATTTTGTACTATTATGTGCTCTAGGACCTTCGACATGAGTTGAGGTGCTCTCAGGCTGACCTAAGTTCTACTGAATTTTTTAAAATATAACATGAATGGAAGCTTATTTTGATGACCCCTTGTTCTTAGTTGGCTGATTCTGGGAAGGATTCCAGCATTTCTGATACACCCCCCCTGGTTTCAAAGGAAAATACAGCCTTGAAACTGGAAGTGAAGCATGAGCACGATGCCATACTTGAATAAGAATATGCTCTGGTGCAGCCACAGAATGCAGCATTCAGTAGGAATCACTGCTTTAATTACAGTCATGAAGATGAGTCTGGATTTTCTGTAAAAACCATCAGCAAATGTTCTAAGCACATCCCTAGTGCATCCCTAACTACCTTTACCAATTGTTCTGTTCTTCCTTCCAGACCTAGTGAAGCTTCACTCTCCTGGGCACTGATGCCACAGTGCTGGAGAAAAAAGGGCCATCTCAGTGCCTTGACAATTCCTCCAAAGGAATATTTGTGGAACTGGGCAGAATTGGGGAACACTCCATCTGGGCCTTGAGTAATGTGCTGCAGTGAGGTGAAACTGTTGTTGTGTAGCTCAATACAGGCTTGCAGAAGGACATAGTGTGGACATGAATCATCCTCAGCTCCCGACTGAGCCCACTTCTGCTCCAGGAACATAACCAGTATTCAAGGCTGGCATTCAGTTAATTGGAAGCACTGTGTCTCCAAAAGCCATTTTGAAAAAAACCAAGGAAATGCCAGTAACCAGAGCAATGACCTTCCCAGCCAATCCTGTCACCTCCTTATACATTATAAAATAGCCAGGATACTTTCATTTTAGGAGGAACATTCTGGATTAATAAATAGAAGCCAGAAACATTTGGAAAGTACTACTCCCAGGAGTGAGTGTTGCAGGTGGAAGGCCTGAATTTACCAAAATGCATCACTCCTTGAATGCTACATGTGTAGAAGAACTCGGGCCCCTTTAGTTTTTAAATATCCGAATGTATTTCTGTGAATTTCTACTTTGCTCTGAAATTAGGCAATATTGATTGTGGTTTTATAATGGCATTAAAAATTGAAGATTTCATGTAACCATAAGAACATATTGGTTTTATGTGACGCAAATGTGTGAACTAAGAGGTTTTGACTGGGAAGGACATGAAATCTTTCATAAAGGATTATCCTTTTCCCAAAACAAAAATAGCAACAGATCAAATTCCAGAAAACAGCCTGCCAAGACCCTTACCTCTCACTACATTTGTTTAAGGCACACTGCATCTTAATTAATTAGACTTGAATTTCTTGGGATGGATAGTATTACCATTTTAGCAATTCTCCAGTCATGCGTAAAGCTTCCTATGAAGTCCAGATTCAACTTTACAAATAAAAGTAAACAAAAGCATAACTAAAAAACTAGAAGAAAACGAAACAGAAAACCTATACCTTTTGGCTGACATTTCAGGATAGTATAGGCAATGCCATGAGTTCCCTGACTCTATATTTAATTTGTTTTTATTTAACTTATTTTGTAGGATCACAAAATATGCTATGGAGTCTTTGGGTTTGATTTTGCAACAGCAACTGCCTGAGTAGATCCTTATGGAGTCCCCTTCCTGAATGAGAGCTTAGATATTGTAAATCTATCCCAGTCATCCCTAAAGAGAAATTGGACTTTTTCACTGTCTGCACTCAAACCTCAGCACCTCCAGATGTAGCACGCATCCAGCCTTCACTTCAAAAGAGCTGTCAAGAGTGTGCACCAGACTTTCAACTGTCATGCCATACACTCAGGATCCCACACAACATACAAATGGCAGAATAGAATTAAATAATGGTACACAATATGAAAAGAAAAACACAAGTTACAAAATGGTAGTGGTCATGCTCACTGGCTTTGCAAAATTCAAAATTTCTCTGCTGGAGTGAATTTAATACCAGATGGTTCTAAAAATCATGAGGTCAAGATGTAGCTGCATTTGTTGAGAGAAGCAGCTCTACCTGCTAAAAGTATTTTTAAGGTAGGTGTCCCAAAATTTATCTGGACAAAATACCCCTTCCATTTAATTTAGCTGTTCTTTACTGTGCATATAAAGCTCTTCTGTTCAGGAGCGATGAACTGTAGTGTGTAACTTGCAACCTCCACATTGTGGTATAGAAAAACCCTCTGAAACTGCCTTTATATAGAATTTGGAATGATTTCATCAATTACTAGCACTCTTCCTCAGTATGAGTAGATTTTGGTTAGTAGTGTATTTGACAAGGCAGATCAAGCTGACGACTTTCATTAGTCAGACATACAACCATTGTAAACATCTTCCAAACCAGAAGGTTAGGCTTAAGAAACGAGACACTGGTGTTGGCAGGTTCAAAGATAGTTTTTCAACTTCATACAACAGTTCATCTGTGCCACTATAAATGACTGAGAAAGTAATATACTGACATACATATGATGGCCTGCCGCTGAAAGAGGCCAAAGAATAAGGAAAATTTAGATGATCCTGATCAAGCAGTTCTGTTTGTTGAATGCTGTGTCACCAGAAGCAAATCTGTTGAACTGAAATTCAAATAAATACTTCTGCATTAGATTTTGAAGTAAATATAATTATAAAAATGGGTATGCAAGAAATAAATTGTGAGAATTATTTAATTGAATATCTATATTCAATTAAAAGCAAAGCATTTTTCTTGTGTAAAGTTACTGCATGTTAGTTTTAAAGTATTAAATGAAGAAGAGCCCTCTTAGAGGACTTTCTAGACACTACTTTTATATAAGATCAAGTCAAGCAGGATGATCTAATAATCCATTGTGACAATAATATTTATAAATCTAGAAAAAATTTAAAATAAACTAGAAACTCAAAGATGGTGTGGTACTTCTAAGTCTTCAAGCTTAACATCTCCTCCCCCCCTATCCCTCTCCTCCCCACCCATACCCACCTCCACCTTTTGTGCTTATCTCAAAGCAATCAAAGTTTTTATTTCAGATCCTCCTGTATATTTAAGCACACTGGTGGGACTGGTTGTCTACTACAGCAGCGGTCTAAGTATTTAAACTTCTCATACACACACTGCACAATTAAACAGAAAAAAGCTTAAAATAAAGTATCAGGCAATCCAAGTCCTCAAGTTTATATTTCAAATGAATACTGTATAGGTTTCTTTCTACCCCTTCATTATAGAACATCCATGTTATCTTAAAAACTTATTCCATGTCCTTATAGCATCTTGCAGTACCTGATGGGAGTGTAGAAGACAGCTGAAGTCCCTAGAGAGGGACTTTTTGCAAGGACAGGTAGCGACAAGACAAGGGGGAATGGCTTTAAGCTGAAAGAGAGTAGATTTAGATTACGTAGGATGGAGAAATTCCTTACTCTGAGGGTGGTGAGGTACTGGAACAGGTCGGACAGAGAAGTTTTGGTTGTCCCATCCCTGGAATGACTCAAGGTCAGGCTGGATGGGCTCTGAGCAACCAGGTCAAACGTGTCTCTGCCTAAGAAAAGGGGATGGCACTGGGTGATCTTTAATATCCCTTCCTACCCAACCATCCTACAATTCTATGATTCTTTGAAATAAAATCACAACTCCTGATGGATATAATGCCCTGCCAGTTTATCTCTAATTTGATTATTACAGTATTTTTGATGTGTCCTACTAACAGTGAATTTAGACACTACCACTCATTGTATCATTTGTTCCATGTAGCCTGTACTTTTATTCCTGCCAAATAACACTCATCTACTTGATCCAAATGAGGATCTGACATGTCCCAATTAACTACTGTTTCTTGACATCGCTTCAGTAATATTTCACTCTTTCAATATTTCGATTTTTATTAAGCATTACTTGTGTTAGTTAAGAAATTATGAATATGTCTTCCTATCAAACAGCAACCTTTTTATTATAGGTCACCTAAAACTAACAATGTAGTTGCAGGCTAGGTATGCCTTTTTTTCTGTTTTTGAGAAATTGTGGGGACTGTGTAGAGCTAATACAATGTTTGGGCATTTGTGTTTTTAAACTAATTCAGGGAATATTCTGCAGTGATAAGAAAATGTATGTTCAGATGTGTACGTTCAGATGAATACCAGTGTAAGAATCTGCATAAAGAGATATACTAAACTACTTTTCTTTTGCTTTGTCTCCTTTTAACAGCAACAGGAAACAGTCAAAGACAATTGTATTTACTTGGCTGCTGTATACCAATTTCACAGACCCAAAGAACTATGTTTAAGTGAGCTGCCAAACTTGGTTTGGTGCCAGCCTGAGCACTCCCAGTTTATCACCAGCCAACCTGTTGCTGCAATTCTAATAACCACTTTCTTGCTCTACACTCATATTTCCTTATGAATAAGATTCTGCAGTCGTTTCAACATATCCCTCTTTGCCAGGGGTTAAGACATGACTGGAAAAGTCTGTAGCCTACAAAGCTAGAGCTAATATTCACCTGAGTGTCTACCTGTGCTTATAATCTCCATAAGGCATTGGAATCACTACATTTTATGGGTATCTGTATCTAAACTTACAACATTCGCTGTAGCCTGACACTATCCCAATTGGTTTCCAGCAGAATTCGTGCCAGTGGGCACAGTCTGGATCTGATTTGGAGGACGGCGATTGAAACAGGGATCGTTAAAAACACCCCATTATCATATGGTCTGGTAGTTGGCTACAGTGCAGTTCTACAAACATGATTTAGTACAGATGTTTCATTTAAACTCTAGGTTTATAAAGGTACACATTTTTTTGGTTTACTCTGATTATAACCACAGTCTACTCCTCCCCAGTAATCAACTGCTAGAATTTGTCAAATGTTGTCATTTAATATGTGGGTCACTTCCAGTGCTGTGTTTGTTGCATGGAATGCTCCACTTCCATAGAAACAGATGTTTTAACTTAACAGCAAAAAGAGCTAAACAAGTGCATGTGAAGGCGCAGTGCAAATAATGTGTTTCATTTCTGTTATTTATAGCTGTCCACAGCTATCATAATTTTTTTATTTGAAAATTATTAAATCAATTACAAGAAGTTTATTTACGGATACTGCCAAGAATGATGCATGCTAGGAGACTGCTTCTGGGAAAAGTGTCTTCTTCTGGGCCATGCAGAGGCGTTTCAAAGAGACAGTGCATTTCTGAAAGATTGCAGTGTCTCAGGGTCTGCGCACTAGGCCTCAAAGTATATGCAGAGAAGAAACCTTCCTTAGATCTCCCAGCTGGTCTGGCAGATCATGTCAAGTGTCAGGACTAACACATTCTTAACTCCTCAGCATGTTTGAAAAGGATTTCTTGCCCTCTTTAGGACAGCTGAGATGGTGGTTAGAAGGAAGAGTCGGGGGAGAGGACTCTCTCTGCAAAATGGCTGAGATGAGAAGGTGGCTTTCTTCCTTTCAGTTTTATTTGACTGAAATACATCCTACCTAAACTAGGAATCACAGTTTTTTGTGGAAAAAAAAACCTTTTGTTGTATGAAAAACTATTAATAGTTTTAAAACAAAAGGGTGAAACATTTTTTGAAACACAGAACTATATACACATGCCACAAAGGAGTAACAAGTCAGCCACCTGTGAAATTCCTTACTCCTTTCAATCCTACCTGACTAGTTTCAGGTCACTGTAGGAGCCACTGATTTTTATAACAAAAGTAATGTTTGAAAGCAAGCCATGCTGCATAGTTTCCAAAGCACAAAGAGAATAATTCGTAACAGCGCTGTAACATTCCATATCCAGGGGCAGAGCACATAAGCAGAGAGCTGCATGCACCCAAGGTGAGGGATTATAGCTGAGAGTCTAACATAGTTTCCTAAAAAAAACCCAAATAATTTTTATACCTGAGCCATGGGGAAACCTGAAAGTACAGCCTAGGTTATTTCAAAATTCACTGTGTTCATTTTCATGCCCAGCCAAATGCCCTGGACATGTACTCCACCTCCTATGCTGGGTTCTCAGAGCAGTAGTCAGAGCCAGGCCAGATGAGAGAGATATCTATGTTTGGAAAACCTCAGCAAATGTGGGACACAAAAGCAGTAAACAAATCAATGGGATGCCAGACCAAATGTGTTCCACATTTGTGAAAATAACAAAGTTGAGTCAGGAAGAAAGGTTTATGTGTCTTCTCCTCATACAATCCTTCCCAAGGTACTTTCTTTCAATCCCCCCCAAATTAAATCCAGCCTAGACAGCAGCAGTATTTGTGAGTACGCAGCATCAACCAAATGCATTGCAAAGCCACTGACAGCTCCATGTGGCTTGGCCTGAGCCAGGGCTCCAAGGGGTGAGCAGGTGTTTCCTCCCACAGTCTTCCTCCGCAGCCAGGCTCATGGATGTGCTGCCACAGCACTGCTGGAGGAAGGGTCTGTGCCTCACCTGCCCCTTGCAGGGGACACAAACTCAGCCAGGCTGGCAACTTCTTCCCACACAACTCTCAACTCTCTGCCCCTGCAATGAATTCCTGCAAGGGAATATCTCTGGATCATTTCTCGAGAAGGATCCTGTGACACCTGCCTCTGTTTGTGCCAGGGATGGAAAGCCTTTGCAAATGTCTTTTGGAGGGACTTGTGAAACCACAGGAATCAGCTCACCTCTCCTGAACAGGTTAGACAGCATCTGGTAGCTCCACAATTTGGTGAGTGGTAGCTATGCTTCAGCAATGGGAAGCAGGCACAGAGGCAGTATGGGACAGAACTGTTGTTCAACATCAAATTTGTATTAAACATTCAATGTAAAAAAATTAAATTACTAAAAGGTTTATTCAAAGTTTCTACTAATTAATTTTTCTATTAAAATCGTGAGATGCCAAAAAAATTACAGCTATTAATTAAAACAGTGCTTTGCCACATCCACAATGAGAAATGGGAATTTTTGAAAACTGGGTAAACTGGAAGGCTTTTACAACTCTTTTTGGTGTATTCAAACTCAGGATTTAATGGTCACTTATAGTGAGTCAGCACAGTCCAACCTAACCCTACAATAAAGAAAAATAATGTCAGCTGATGGCTTTAAAACCTATACTTCAGACAAAAATAAGCAAGTCAGCATGACTGGCAGCAGAAAAATTTGAAGATCTCTTTAGTTAGGATTATGGGTATTGTATTTATTGAGTTTACTCAGTCCTTTTCCCTGACAGCAATTTTCTACAGAGAAAGTGCTATAAAATTCTTTTGAATTAATTGTTGTCTTAGGAGTAGTAAGTAAATTTATGGTACAATTTACATGAGTGAGATTAGTAAATTAATTCCTTTAAAATTAGAATTTCATTGTCCTGAACTACATATTATTTTTCATCTTTCTTGCATGATGTAATCTTTATAAAGTGGGTGGATGGGCCTCACTAATTTACTGGGGCTTTCATCCATTTAGAAGCCTGCTTAAAGAAAAAAGACATATTACACTAGCACAGGATAAGTAGATTAAAGGAATTCTAGGGCATTATGTGTTATTCTTGCATTCTTAACTAAAAAAAAACATTATTTCCCTCTATATATAAATGATCTTCACATTTAATATCTGTTCTCCTCTTGAACAAATAAACCAAAAAAACATATTGTAATAAAACTCAACTGATTTGGTAGACCTCAAAATCCAGAATCATTTTATGCCTCAGCTATACTCAGTTTTGCCTGCACATTATAGTCACACATATCTTTCTTCTCTGGTAGGGTTATTTACCACAAAATGAATGTCTGGAACAAGGATTTGAGGATCCAACTTGAAATATCAGCAAGAAAATGGTCTTACTCTGTGATGTTACATGTTGCCTCTTCCTACTTTTCTTTCTCTCACACCTATTTGCTGTTCCTTTGTTAGGCAATTCTCTGGACAAGCCTAAAAAATAAGGAAAAAGTCATAACAAAGTTACAGATTGCTTACTGTACCTGTCACCATAGCTGTGTATCTTCTACCAAGTATTTCCATGTTCTTCAAGTCCCTTATTTGCTGCAAAAATTAATGGCAGAAAATATTATCCTGGAGAAATCCTGGCCTGTTTGGGAATTTTTCTGCTGAACATCCAGGGGCTCAAGAGAACCTCTTGCCATCCTGCCTTCTCCATGGGATTCCTTTCACTCCTATAATGTGTGTGCCCATTGATATCTAAAACATAGTAAAAAAAAAACCAAAAATGCGTGATGAACAGTAAATTCAGGAGTCCCAGATGTCTTCAAATTCTTGAGTTTAATGTTTTTTTCAGGTCTCTTATCTTTCTCAAGTAAAAGTTTTGTGTTCTGGGAAAACACATTTCTCCCAGCACCACAGGCCCCATTCTCCCAAACTCCGAATCATCACTCAACATGCGGCAGTGTCAAATTTGGTAGTGCTGCAATTGCTTTGATGGGAAGATCAAGAAGTTAATTCACATGAGACAGAGGTAAGTTAACCTTTTCTTAACTGCCCAACAAGACTGAGGAAAAAGCACTTTTTGTCCCAATCTCTACTTAGAATTTCAAAAATGAATTTGCCTGTTAACATTCACACAAAAGTAAATGCTGTTTTGCTTGCACCAGCATATCAGGGAAAACTCAACTGGATAAAAATCAACAAAACCTGCAATTACAATTCAGTTGCTTTCTTGCTAGAAATCTGTCATTTAGAGGGTTTCAAGATAGTATTTTGTGATGGTTTTTTTGGCATTTTATTTTACATTATTTTATTAAGCCTTATTAAAAGCAGAATAGCTACTTTACATTTTTAGAATCTTTAAAGATATCATGATCAAGTTCACAAAGTTTTCACTGAAACATCTTTTACTTGCTTCTTAAGCCAAAAGACCTTGAGTTTGATAATGAAATAGCTGGACATATGGATATTGCATTCGCATAATGAATATTATAATTACTATATGTGAATAAAGCAAAATTAAAAATTTTAGAAAAATTAAACTATCCTTCAATATCCTTTTTATCACAATGAAATTTAAAGGAAGTATTTTGGTATAATCCAAAGCAACTTTTTAATAAAAAAAATATTTTTGTGAAAAATTTCTACTCCCTTGCATAGACAGTAGCCATGAAATAAACTTAGCTCTTCGTCCCAGAATTAGGAGACAGAAACATCTACTTCTTCTTTATTATTTATCTGGAAACATGATGTTTCCAGAAAAATGTCAATTCCCATAAATTGACATTTTTCACTTTTACTTCATGCAAAATAGTATAAAGTAATAAGTACATAAAAATTAAAAATATTGTGTCATAAAACTGAAGGAGATATTTCAACTAGATACAACGTTTTTAGTAAATTAAAAAATCTAGATTTTCTGGGGCTTGAAAGACATACAGAAACACAGATGATTTTTTAATTTTTTTTTTTTCACTCAGGAAAATCTTTTAACCAATTTGGAGCGCAATGACAGCTCAAAATTCCATTCTGAGATTCCAGAATGCTGGAAAATTTTACACTGCAGGAAAATTAAAGCTCTAACTTTTATTTGATGAAGCTTTGCATTCGACCCCACTGAGCTAGAGAGACCTCAGTGCTGCTCACTCATCTCTGCGTCTCATCTTACAGAGGTGTGATGAAACATTGATTTTTTAATGCATTTTAGCTTAGCATACAAGTGTTCAGGTAATTATCTGATCCTCCTTTCTCCTCCATGGCTGCAGAGAAACATTTTATTGTTTGAAGTAGTAGACTAAAGGTTTCTCTCACCCTGCTGTTTGATCTGACCACTTGTGATTATGTCTGCAATCTTTCAGTCTCACACTACGCCTTCCAGCACAGCACATCCCAGGAGCCAGCATGTTCTCCTGGAGGGACTTGCAGCTGCAGGACACAAAGTGCTTCAAACTGGCTTTGAGTCAATGTCACCTCGTGACGCATCAGCAGGAAGAGGCATGAACGTCTCTGGAGTTACATTGTGGGCAATACTTGAAGGGGCATCCAGAGCTCCTCTTTACAGGCAGCTCTCACCATTTCAGTGAGTCCATGCTCCACACAAGCTCTGCTCAGGATTTTCTGTGTAAAGTAACTTATCCATGCAAAATGCATTGTTGTCGTCCTCCACCAACAAAATCAGAACAGCTGAATTGCTGTGGGTTTTACTCATACTCATCTCCTGCATAGTAAATCTGTTCTGGCCACATCCTTCTCATGATGCTGACAGGAGGGCTGGACTGTCCAGCAACAGCAGGAATTGTCTGGGCTGCAGCCACTCACCAACTACAAAACTTCTTGCACATGGAGTTAAACTGGGAACAAAGCCACATCCAGGAATGTGTATATTTTCCCACCTGTTTTATCTCCAGTGCAGTTGTATCAACAAGCTTCTGTTTCCTATTTGAAATCAGTTTCCTGAACACACAGTTCCTATCCTGTAGATCTCCTGGCACCATATGCCTAGATTCTCCTAAACTCAGTAAGCTTTTGATAAGATCAAATTAGGCATGAGTCAGAAGTTCTTCATGTTCACCACAGAGCTGATTTCTACTCTGCATTTTCCCAGAATAAAATCCCAATTGGTTTATTTTTGTAGACTCACAGGACATGTCCCAGAATCGAGTGTTTGGAGGGTGAGGAGACACCAGTATCCCAGCTCACCTGTCAACAGTACAGTGGAAAAAGAGACAGGAAGATGGCTCCTGCTGGGAAAACAGAAATGGGACAATCTCACTTTGCTTGTTATGGAAACATGGCCACTGTCTTTTCCATCTTTGAAAAAAAAAAAAGACAAATCAAAAATATTATTATTTGTTCCAACAATTACAGTGACCTTTAAACCTGAAATTTGGCTTGCTAAGGATTTCTGGCCTCACAGTTTCTTTTAAATTCATATTCCAAAAATGCTTTCCAAAAATGCATTTGGAGTAACTGGAAGTATTCCACTGTGCAGCTGCAGATAAACCCAGTTTCCAACAGGCTGGTTCCAACATCTGCCTCCTGTTTTAACCTGGTTTGAGGGAGTCAGTCCATTGGCTGGTTGCCCCAGTGCAGATCACAGGTTTTGCTTGCTTTGACAGTTCATCGCATGCAATATCCAGTTCAATTCCCTGGCAGTTCAGAACCTTTGGAGAAGTCAGCCAGGAAAGTAATCTCTGTGCCAGCAAGGCACTGCCTGCCCTGCACTGCAGCTAATGGCTTTTTGTTAAATTCAGTAGCTGTCTCAAGAGTTCAGAAGAGAAATATGAGGCTGTGATTTAATGAAGTAATTTGATTACATAGAAATCAATCCCCTGGTAGGACTGGAGAACTGCAACAAAAATGCCTACCTAATTTGACACAACTTCTACTTAAATCATTCTATAAGCCTGTGCTTAAGCACTTTGTTAAATGAAGACTTAAGCAGAGGAAGACAGTGTCTTTGTGCTCTCCTTGGGATAACAATCTGAAATGCTTTAAATTCGGTTTGCACCTCTTACATTTTTTATATAGTTTCCTAAATCAAAACAATCAGCTACATAAAAAAAGAGAAACTATGGAAATTTCTCAAGCTGAAAAGTGTTTCAAAACTGGATTATTCTTGAACATGATTCTAAAGTTGTATATTACAACTAAATTATGTTTAAATAATTTAGGCTGTAAGAAGTCAAATTGACCAATGTGCTTAGCACACTACTCCTGGAATGCTTGTAGTCTCCAAATTCTTTATTGCTACTTAACCATATCTATGTGGGGAAAACCCTTGCATATTTTAGGTTCTACCTCTTCTTTAAGATGTTCAAATTTGTTGGTGGGGAAGAAGGTTATTTTAAGAATGGGAGATAATATAAAAGCACAATTTCCTTTCATCAGACTTGTTTCTCTCTCACACTCTTGTTTCTAGCTCTGCATCTAAGCCTCTGCAACTTGAAATAAATGTTTACAAGACACAATACTTGGATTTTTCTTGTGGATGTGCAGATTCAGCCCAAGAGCTGGGATTTAATGATGCACATAGATTGAATGCAGAGATGGATACATTTCACCAGAAATAGAAGGCAGGAGCAAACCTGCATATTCCTTTGTACACCCATTGGCCTACCTCAGTTCAGTAGATGGAAGTACACATATTTAGATTAACACCTGCAATACAACATTGAGTAAAAACTTGTAGAATACCTCGAGTGTGTAATATTTTCTTTTTTTTTTTCATTCAAGCAAAAAAAGGCCTCTTCTCTAATGCACTGCTGGTGGAAAGGTGTCTTCTGGGTGAAGCGTGCTTCTGAGTAAGCTCCCACATTCAAACAACATTTTTTGGTGGTCTAAGGAAAAAAGATTAATTTCCTTGGAGAGTCACAGGTTATCACACTTGGGCCCAGCCTCCTGAGGTGCAGGTCAGGTGCTTCCCTTCTCAAAGGGGCTTTGCATGCAAAGACTGAGGCACCATGAGGTGCTGAAGCACAGCAGCTCATCCTCAGTGGAGAGCAGCTTGCAGCAGAGCTGCTGGAGAGATGATCACACCTTCTTTTAAACATGGCACATAATCATGTTGTTTTTGTGAAATGATGAACTATTAAATCTGTATGACATATAGTTGAGAGAAAAAGTGTTCACAGGCCTGCTGTAATTTATGAACATGTGGTGCACAGATGTTACATGAGATTTTTCTTCCCTTTACTTTTGAAAATTTGGATTACATTTTCTCTCCTTCTCTCTAGTGTTCAAACTGTGTTTCATGCTTTATTAGATATCTCAGCAGGGTAAATGGATGATTAATAATTGTTGATGACAGATATTTGGTTTCTATAAGGTGTGGAGTGAAAGATAAATATAATGGGAACAGTTGTACCTATGTATGACAACTAAGCCTCTTTAAGACTCTGTTAGAGTTATCCATGATTTATGGGGATGTCACCACTGACTCTAGATAGGGAAAACCTCTTAAATTTCTCTTATTGTAATCATCACCTTTTCTTCAGGTATCAGGGGGGAAATATCCTCTAAAAAGAAAAAAATAAAAACAACAAAGAAAGAAAAACGTAACTTTTTCAGGGTTGGGAGATGTTTCAATGAACATCCAGGTCCTGATAGTAGTACAATTAAAGCTTTCTTCAGAGAAGTACAGTTTCTGTGCTACCATCTCTCAATTGAGCCTTGAGAAAAAACAAGCCCATAGTGTGTGTGTGCTGGTATCCAGGGCTGCACTGAAGGCTCATCTCCGACTCCAGTCCCCACTTCACTCTTTAGAAGGAAAATCAAAAAAGACAGTTCTGAATCCCTCCTTAGGTGAGATGAGCCATGCTGTCCTGACCTGGATCCTGGACAGTCATACAGAGGTAAGGTTCTGCTCCAAGACCACTTCTTTTGAAATGAGAAGCGTCTGGCCACAGCAACTTAAATTCAATTTCCAGTGTTTTAAATTTGAAGAAAAGATTGGAATGGATTAGGTAGGTGGATTGACAGAATAGCTCAAAGCAGTTGGCAAGCAGAAAGCCTTACCTCATTTCTAGGTCTATCATATACAAAATCCTCATTTACAGAAATACATCACTTCTGGTTTTCTGGGTCGTATTTGTTGGAGAAAAAAACAAACAACAACAACAAAAAACCTTAACAATTTTATTAGGAGTTCTTTCTTATTTCTTTAGGCCTTCTAAAAAAAATACAAAAAAAGGTTGCCAATGTAGTAATAATTTGTTTCTAATATGAACTCCTGATAATTGTAGAACCCTGAACAGAAGTGGAAATTCTGTCGGCAAAAGGTATGCCAGACAGGAACATAGATGAAGGAGAAGAAAGGTTTAAAACAACCAAGTGGAGGCAGCTTTTTCAATTGAAAAAAAAAGGAAATTTGCCTTACAAGTATATACCTATAATAGTACTACATGTGCTAAAAAAATTTCCATCTATTACTCATTATTATATAATAAAAGTTTTTTTTTGATCTATAACCAATTACTTATGATATTTTCCTCATTTAAAACTTCTGCTCCACCACCCCTGCCCCGGCCCCAAACCCAACTTCCTGGAAATTTAATTCCTCCTGAAGCTAAATAGTTTAAAGACGACTACAAATTTCTCTGACTCTTTATATTAGTGCAGAATTATGGAAACTCTGCATTTCTGCACCTTTCTTCTCAGATCCATGAAGTTTTTGTGAGTTAAATTTGCATGTAGAAAGAGAATGACTCCTTCCCACATCTGGTAATTTGTCTGGGAAACATATTGTTATAAGAAATAATCTGATTAAGGACCACAGATGAACTCTATTCCTCTTAATTAATCATTATGCATGTTGATAAATGCCTCCTCTGAATTTTTGCCTGATAAAGGGCTTTTGAAAAAGGTTAGGAAGTCTGCTTTCTGTTAGTGGAGAAAATAGCAATCATGTTAAGATCTGGCCCCTCTGCTGTTGCTTTGAGTCCCAAGCCCACCTACACCTGGAAACCTAAGGCAAGACTGGCAGGAAGCAAATTTAATTTGAAGGGACAGGGAGGGTCTGTGTGCTGTGAGAGGCTCAAATACTCTGCACTGACATACTGGCCTCCTCCTTCACCAGGACTTCAGAAAAAATAGCAGATATATATTCTCCTATCTGCCACTTTGATCTGAGCTGTAGTCTTCCAGAACAATATAAATTAACAAAATCAATAGAAAACTCCCCTTAATTGTAATTGGGTTTGGAGCAATTTATCTTAAACATTACTAAATCAGCTTTGATTTTGATCACCACTTAATTGTGGACAAAAGCAGTGGAAAACTAAAAATAGGGAATGCAACATGTGCCAAATGTTCCTCTGACCCACCAGGGCTGGTTTCATTACAAAACCCCACTCCATCGTGCTGAAGCAAAGCAGCAGCTCTCAATTGCTGAAGCGGACAAAGGAGCCTGAGGTGCAGCTCCACTCACAAGGCAGCTTCATGGCTGGCAGGAGGCACCGTGGGGATACCCAAAACTGCTGAATTTCAGTAGAAACTCTGAGAAAAACAAGCATAAAAATATTTTAGGCTAAAAATGGGATGTAACGCTCTTTTAACCTGTTCTCACTTGCTGCTGAGGACTGGGAGAAGCCCTAATACCTTGACAGTGTGTTGCCCTTCTGCTGCAGAGGCTTCACAGAGGGTCCCTCCAATTGGCTGCAGCAGCTCCTCCACAGCCTTTCCTGATGATGGCAACGTCCTTCACATCAAGGATATGTATAGTCATTGTTATTATACCAGTTTTGAACCAGTGTCTCCAGAGCTGAGATCGTTCATTGTTTCAGCTACACAGGCAATATTCTTCAGCTCTGCTGCTAGCAGCAGACTGTATTTCATCTCTGCCCTCCACTTGGCACAAAGAAGGATTGACAGGGAACTACCCAGGGGGTAGAATAAACTCCACTTGGAAAAAAAAATTATTTGGTTCAGGTGGGAACAAGTATGTTTTAATTCAGAAATATTTCCCTCTGGAGCAAAACTTCCACTTGACAGCTTGAAGGAGGTAATGTGCCTCTCTATGTTTCCAGGCCAAAGCAGAGGAGTGACCCAACCCTACAGTCCTCCAGCTGTTTCCTAGTGCTGGATCATGTGTTTCAGGTTCAACAGCAGGGACAAAGGGATGAGGACTTTTGAGTTTCTCCCCCTTCAAAAAATGCTCAAACTGGCATGTTTTCAAGCATATAGAATAATAACCTCCCACTGTCTGAGGTTACTGAGCAGACTTTAACTTATGTTAGGATTATCAGTAGTTTTCAAGCCAGTGAAAAACTGGATAGACAGCAGCCCTTGTATTTTGATGACTCTTAAATTTTCATACCACCCACAAGGCATTTATCTGGACTTCTATAAAGCCTTTGATACAGAGCTCCTCAACATCCTCTCTAAATTGGAGAGAGATGAATAGCAGTTCACAGATGAGTGAACTGTTAGATGAATAAGTTGTTGGACAGTCACATTGGGATGGCAATGGTCAATGTCTTTGAGTCCCAATGGACTCAAGTGACAAAATGTGTCCTTCAGGGTTCAGTCTTAGAATGTTATTAAATATCTTTATTAATGACATAAAAGATCGAGCACACCCTCAGCAAATTTGCAGATGACACCAAGTAATTCTGAATGGTGTGGGTGACACACCTGAAGGATGGGATCCATCTAGAGGGACCTGGATAAGTTAGAGAAGTGGCCCATGGGAATCTCATGAGGTTTAAGAAGACCAGGTGCTGGTGCTGCACCTGGGTTGGGGCAACCCCTGATATCAATCCAGGGTGAGGAATGAACAGACAGAGAACAGCCCTGCTGAGAAGGATCTGGGTGTGCTGGTGGATGAGAGGCTGGACATGACCCAGCCACCTGCACTTGCAGCCCAGAAAGCCAAACAGTGCCTCTGCTGCTGGGCTGCATCAAAAGTAATGTGGCCAGCTGGGCAAGGGATTCTGCTCCTCTACTCTGTCCTCCCACATGGAGAACCCATCTGTAGAACTGCATCCAGTCCTGGTACCTCAACAACATGGACCTGTCAGAGCAAATCCAGAGGAGGCCACCAAATTGATTAGAGGGATAGAGCATCTCTCTTATGAGGAAAGGCTGAGAGCATTGTGCTTGTTCAGCCTAGAAAAGAGAAGGCTTTGTGGTGACCTACTTGCAGCCTTCCAGTATCTGAAGGGAGCTTACAAAGAAGGTTGGAGAGTTAGTTTTTACAAGAGCATGCAGTGACAAGACAAGGGGAATGGCTTCAAATTGAAGAGAGTATGTTTAGATTAGATATGAGCAAAAAAATCTCCACTGTGATGGTGATGAGGCACTGGAACAGGCTGCTCAGAGAAGCTGTGGATGGCCCAACTCTGGAATCATTCAAGATGAGGCTGGATGGAGCTCTGAGAAACCTGGTCTAGTGAAAGATGACCCTGCCCACAGAAGGGGGTGGAACTAAGCCATTGAGATCCCTTCCAACCCAGGTGATTCCATGACTCTGTAAAGTCTTACTTCTAAGACAGTGGTGTTGAAGTTGAAGAGTAAGTAGATTGGACAGGTTTGTAGCCTGACCAGGCGTGGTGGCTCCTGTGGTAGCCTGGAAATCATTTACAACCTCTGAGTTATGTTCTAATCTTACAGATTAGTCATAGGTTTTTCTTCATAACCAATAGTCCTATATTCTTCTAGACTAGTTCTGAAGGACAAGGACAGTTGGAGAAATGTCCTGGAAGGAATTAGTTTTGTAACAGATGTCCAAGTCAGCCAGTCAATGTGCAAGACAGGTGTGCACAGGAATACATTTCTGTCATTCCACACATTGCTGTAAATCCCATATCCAAAAGCTGACTGCCTCTGGAAATGTGCATTTTTGCAACACACAGTAACAATATGCCAGTATTAAAAATATTGACAACTTGCCCCAAATCAAATCTAGTTTTCTTTTCCAGTTTTTCTTTTCACTGCTCAGGCAGTGCAGTTCTCTCAAGATCAAGACAACGGATAGTGCATTTTTTTCCACATAGACTGACAGATAGAAAGACAATGATTAGGATGAAGCCATAATAGACAAAAGAGTTTTAATATTCTTGCTTTGTCTGATACATTTCAAATATGCTGCCTTGTGCTAATGAGATGAAAAAGAGAACAAACGTTCCCCTTTCCCTAGCTGATCTGATCTGTGTGTAAAAATAAAGCTCTAAAAAATTTAACTGGTTCCAGCTGGATCCTATGCAGCCTACAAAGGCCTAGTTCCTCTTAGGCCAATTAGAGCAGTGTGAATTCTTCTTATGTCATGACAGTGGCAAGTGCTCGGAATCTCTACCACTGGAAAAAGTTGGGAAGGGCACTATAAGAGCACATAACAGAGAAAAGAGGGATTCTCGTAGGAGGATTTAGAGACTTACAAAATACTGTAGTAACTAGATGTACATAAGAGTAGGCTTCATCAGGAAACTATAGAGGACCATATTAAAAATTGTTATTAAAAGGGTTATTAAAAAGTGGATAGGGCAAAGTAACAGAAAATACACTGTATTGGACAATTTTTCATTAGAAGCTGGAAGGACATGGTGAACTATTAAGGAATTTTTTTATCATGCATGTCTTTTACTGCTTTTGAGAATAGTCTAGGTTGCCAGCTAGATCCTTGCTGTGGGACAGCAGCCTCACATTTATAATAACCTCACATTTTATAATAGTTCAGAGAATATAATCTTCTTTCAATAAAGAAACAGTGCATGGTTATCCTTTAAAAATGCATCATTGACAACAATTTGCAGGTTGAAACGTGTTGCTTTTTTAAAATCTTTCATAAGCCAATATGCATTCAATATTTAACTTTTAATGGCAGGCGTGTTGCACATAAGTGGAATAGTTTCGTGTAAATACGTGAACATATTTAAACAAACAATCTAATGCAGGCTTACCCCAATGAATGAAAAAAAATGAAAATCAGTAAAATCCCAAGTTACACTGGTGTGTGCTCGTGCAATATACACCTACTGGGACTTAGTTTAAAAGGGTTTTGAAATATTTATTTCTCTGATATTTATTTTAATGGAAACTTTCCCAACTGCTGATGGCAGATATCATATGCTTGTGGTGATAAGAAAAACGGCAATTTTTCTGTTTCTGTGGAATGTCTTGTTTTGGCTGTATGCAAAGAAATACCATATCGTAAAGCTGGACTGGAAGCCTGTCACTGAAATGAAAATATGGAAGAAATTTAATTGTTTCCATAATTCCTTATTTGAGTTAAACAAGTCTACTCAGACATGCAACCCCTGAAAACCTTACAAAGCTGCAGATGTTAAGAATTTAAACAGTTTGTGGTTCTCTTGATAGCAAATCTTATTAAATGTGAATTGATATGGTCTATGCAAACATACAAGATACAAAATAGTAGGATCTTTTAATTTAACTCTGATGGCAGCTTCCAAATATAATCTGTAAATATTTAACCAGGGACAAAAGGTACTGGTTTTTACAGCATTTCATTAAAAACAAACCAAAAAACCTATTACACTCAATTATAGCGTAGTGCTGGCAATGACTGCTGCTCCCTCCAATACTTTTTCATAGTGTCTGTTACTTTCTCCCATTTGTGATTGCCCTGAATTTCTTCTCTTATATTATCAAAACCAGGCCTGAATCACTTTAGTTTATTTCTTTCTTTAGACCAAGGAAGAAAAGGTAGTATAATTTCTACTTAATCTTGGAATACTTTCTTTGTACTAGCACATATTTTCTTTTTCTAAAAATACAACATATATCCAATGTTGTAAAATAGAAACTAAGCTGACAACACTCACTAAAACCACATATCCAAACCAATTCCTTTGCATCTGCTTTTATTTCCTGGACTTCTTCAACCTTCCTCAGATTTCAGGCTCCATGTACCAAGTAAGCAAGAATTTTGCGAAGGATGAAGCTATCAACCTGCAGAAACAGGCAGAGTTCATCAGGAATGTTCTTAGCACAGCACCAACACAAAGTCCCTGTGTACAGACAGCTCCAGCACATGAATCACAGTTATTGTTTGACTGGTATCCCTAACTAGGAGCCAATCTATTCCTGACACTGTCACACGATCACAGTGAGAAGCAGCACGTTACGGACTTGGTGTCTGGGTGAGCTTTCCTTATGTGCCTGAGGAAAGAGCCATCTTTGCAAAGGAGGCAAAACTGAACCCAGTAACCTGAAGCCACGAGAAGGATGTGTACAGCTCCAGAGCTAACCATGACTGGCCCCTGTGCACGTGGCTGGCTGAAAAGGGGCAGCCAAAACCAGCCCTGCCACAAGCACGGCAGTCCCCCAACGCCAGAACCTTGTTCCCGAGGGGAGATGGGTGATCACAGCAGGCACTTGGTGGCAACTGGTCTGTGAAGCAGAGGGAAGATTTAGACCTGAGACAGAATTCCTCCTAAAGTCAGCAGTGCATGTACTCATCATGTTCAACATACCAGGATATAAATCCTTTAGCCACCTCATAGAAAACCAGAAAAAGATCTCTCCAAGCAACTGCATTTCAGATATCAACTTTAGGCCCTTATTTTCCTGCTTTGTTCTCCTCCAGTCAGTTAAACAAAGAGATGTAGAAAAACCAAGGAGGGAAATATGAGCAGCTGAAAAAGAAAAGTGCTGTCATGATTGTACAATAGGTTGCTGGTATTTACAAAATTCTGTGTATTCAGATTCAATATTTTCCATATGATGATCATCACTTAGCATTAATGCTGAAGCTGTAAGGAGGATAGGGCCCCTCTTCCAATAAATAATTTTCAGATACAAGGAAAAGTACAATCCCTGCCCTGAGGACCTTGGAAATAATATCCTGCTTGTATAAGTTGAAATAGAAATGTGTTTATTTTTACTTCAGTAAGTGCTTAACACACAATAACTAAACCAAAACTATTATTTCAAAAGGATTTAGAATAATATTTTAATTATCTCAATGTTTATAGAATTGAAAAAGCAGAAATACTAATAATGACAGTCTCAAATATTTGTATTTTTTCTTTGGAAAATCCAGAGACTGATAAAATGATATGCACTTGTAGAAAAGAAAGCAGTTGGACAGATGAGCTCTTCCATTAAAGGATTTGGCCTAGAGAAGAGCAAACAAATCAGCATTCTCTTCAGGGCAATTTACACCTATTGGTCTCCAGAAATTTATACTGTTGAGGAAATTTGGGACTTTTACTATGCCAAATCAGAAAACACTGCAAGTTATTTATGAGACCAGCAAAGAAACAGTAACCACATAAAAGAGCATATAATATTTTATTCAGTTATGTAGAAATACAGAATATAAAAAGTAACACAGAAAAAGAGCAAGATCCAGAAAATAAGTATTGTGGAAACTCGCATTCTCTTTTCAGATAATTTTTACCAATATGAATGCTGAGGAGCATCCATCCTTCATTGTCTGTCAAGACAGACGACATATGGCTCTGGAGAAATGTTATCACACTGTGTATTCTCTTATCAACAGAATATCTGTGACATGGACAGAATGAGGACCTAAAGGTTTGTTCTTAAGTTACTACATCCCCCTCCCTGCCACCACCCATAACATAGATAAGCACAAATAAAGCAGATTGAGGAAGAGATTCAAGACAAGTGCACATTTGTTGGAAAAGAAAAAAGTGTTATTTCATAGAATCATTTAGGCTGAACAAGACCTTCAAGTGTGTATGTACAGACTGAGGAATGAGACTGAAAAGCAGTGCCACATGAGAGGAGCTGCAAGTCCTGGTCAATGGCAAGTTAAACATGAGTCAGCAGTGCCTTGGCAGCCAGGAGGGCCAACCTTGTCCTAGGGGGCATCAGGCACAGCACCACCAGCCAGGAAAAGGAGGGGATTGTCCTGCTCTGCTCTGCATTGGGGCAGCCTCACCTCAAGTGCTGGGGGTAGTTTTGGGTGCCACAATAGAAGTCAAATAGAAAACTATCAGAGAATGTCCAAAAGAGGGCAACAGAGGTGGTGAAGGACCTTGAGGAGAAGGTCTGTGGGGAAAATCTAAGGTCACTTGGTCTGTTCAGCCTGGAGAAGAGGGGAAACCTCATTGCAGTTACAACTTCCTTGCGAGGGGAAGAGGAGGGGCAGACACTGATCTTTTCTCTGTGGTGATCCAAGACAGTACCCAAAGGAATGGCCTGATGTTGTGTCAGGGGAAGTTTATGTTGGATATTGGAATAAAGGTTCTTCACCCAGAGGGTGATTGGGCACTGGAACAGGATCCCCAGGGAAACGGTCACAGAACCAAGCCTGACAAAGTTCAAGGAAAGTTTGGACAATACTCTTGGGCATGAGGTGTGACTCTTGGGGATAGTGCTGTGTAGGGAGTCAGATTGGATGATCCTTGTGGCTGCCTTCCAACTCAGCTTATTCTGTGATTCTGTGATTTCAACCTTTGACCAGTTACCACTTTGTCAACTAGACCACAGCACTCAGTGCCATGACCAGTTGTTTCTTGAACACCTCCAGGGATGGTGACTCCAACACATCTTAGTGCAGCCTGTTTCGGTGCTTGACAGCCTTCTCTGTAAAAAATCCTTCCTGATGTCCAACCTGAATCTTCCCTGGCACTGCTTGAGGCTTTCTCTTCTTGCCTTGTTGTGAATTGCCTGGGAGAAGAGAAAAATATTTGGAAAATGCTGCAAAATGGACAGCACAGAATAGCATGTGTGAGATGAGTATGAAGTGGAGGCAGGACCATCCCCATGAAGGCAAGCGCTGGCCTCCCCAGAAGTGGTCCTTGGGCTCCCTCTTTTCCTTGCTGTGCTCCTCTAATGATGCAAGCAGACCAGTCTTGCATGCATGGGATTTGCTCTCATGCCTGTCATCCAGGGCCTTTGCTGGATCACCCATCCCATGGAGGAGTTCCAGCACAGACATCATAAAAAAGCTAAAAGAAAAAAGGGCTCAGAAGAGAAAGGAGCACAGAAAGGAGAGGAAATCACGGTTTTAATCTACACCACATGTACAACATGGCTGAGCTACAAGCTCTAGGGAGTCATAACTCTGAATGTCCTGACTTATGTGTGTTTAAAATCTGAACTGTTGCATTACAACATGGGGTGGGTCTTTACGCATTTAATTTAATTTTTTTCTTTGGGGAAAAAGAAAGTATGCTTTACTGTACAGTCAAAGAAACACCATGACAGACAGTCAAATAAATATCATCCTCACATTTATTTGCATGATTAAGCCATCAGACAGTCAAGTAAATGGAATGGATTGCATTTATTTGAATAACCTCCAAGGTATTTTTGGGCACATAAATAAAATAGGGACGGCAAGTCATAGCCCTTAATTTTTCCATTGTTAAAACAGTGCAACTCTAGAATAACTCCTCTGAAAAAAAGGTAAAATCAATGTGAAAAAAACCAAACTAAAATACATCTGAAAACTTCTCTGCTTTTCCCATCCTCCCCCTTCACAAAGAGGTTTTAAATTAGGAGGATTTTAATTTGTTATGAAGGGTAACATGCAACTATGTGTCTAGACAAGGTTCCGTGCTGTAGTGGTTAACCAGATGCTAAACACCAGATAGTATAGTGCCCATACATTCTTGTTCTGTAAGAATCAGGAAGCTCTTCTCATAACTCTAAGACATTCTCTTCTTCAAAAGCACTTAACATCTGCATTGTGTATGATGGTTTCCACATCACAGAAGACCAAGAGGACAGCATTGGTAGAGCAGAACACTCAGGTGAAATACTTGAAACCCACAGTACTCACTTTTAAAGGATTTTTTTCTTGCTTTTTCCTTGGGGGTTGTTTCAGAGACATCTAGACTAACTCTAGATTGGTCCCATAGACTGAATGCCCTATTGTGGCTGGAGTCCATTAGATGAGCTCTGAGAGTCTATACTCCAATTTAGTTTCACCCAAAGGCATCTAGCACATGTGTGCCAAAACCATCCCACAACGAGAAGCAAGGAACAGTCAGTAGGGACAATTGGGAGTGTCATTTTCAAGTGCAATCCTTATTTGCCCTGAAATATGAACATTGGCATGCACTGTGAAGGAGAGGAAAGACAACTTAAGCTCACAAACTATGCCTTCTGTATTCTCAAACTAAAAGAATAAGCCCTAGAAAAAGCACCCAGTTCTCACTACTTCCACAGTGAGGACAGATTAATATATCTATAGTTGAGAAAGGTTCAAGAAAAAGTTTTGGAAATGCTTCCAAGGAAGTGCATATGAATTCAGACATTATAGTTCTTTGTGACTCAGACCTGGTATGAAGCTTAGTCATGCGCTTGGAGACAACCAAAAACATTTTAGTATCCAGAAGCATCCAAATACCAAATGAATCCTATTTTTAACACCCAAAAAATAGTTTCATTCAACAATGGTGAGAAACATGAACTGAGTTTTGGTTTAAATAAATAGTGAAGGCTGTTCAGTACAATATTACAAATCGCAAAATTGGAAGAAGTGTGAAATGACCCAAAGTGATGATTATAAAACAAAGTAACATTATTAAAAAGTTATATCAAGCTAAGGAAAATGTTATTTAGGTTTCTTCTGCTGTCCTAAGCCTTATTTTCCTTATGAGTAGGCCCAAGATCAAGGCCATGAAAACAGCAAAAGTTATACTTTCCAGACCTGGTGAAACCTGCTGATTTACATTGGAAGCACTTACAACTCCAGCAAACTCCTGTAGGAGCTGGGTATTCTGGTTTGTATCCTGCAATACCCCAGTATGACATCATATCTTTTAGCAGATGAACTGCATCCCACCAGCACCTCAGTGGACATGTCCACATTGTGCTTAGCTCCTTGACAATCTCCCAGGTCGAGGTCACCTGTCTACCTTACTCTCCAGTTTTCCTTTGAAGGAAATTAGCTAGCTCTGTTCAATCAAAGCAGGAGGGCAGCTCTGTGGGTAGCTGACTAGCAACTCTTCCCAAAAGACAGCACAGACCAGCCTACACTCTGTGGGTCCTGCTCAGTGTAGTCCTCCAACACCATTGCAAATAAACCAACATTCCATTCTGTCATACCCCACAGCCTACACTCCAAACCCTGCAGCATATACCTTAAGATTCATATAATGAAATCTCCACTCTAGAAGACTGAAATACAACCCACACGTTACACTTTGATCAGAAAAACAGATAAAAACTAGCAACTTGTAAGGCCACCCTGTGAAGCTCAGAAAACTCACACACTATGAACATGACCAGTCTGTTTCAGAGGACAGTAGCCCTGTAAAGCATGGATGTTACCATCCTGCACCAGGTGGTCTGTGGGCCAGGCATCACAGTCTTCAGCAGACACATTTTACAGCATGAATGTACTGGGTGAATTTTAGTTTCTTTACAGGAAACTCCTGGATAGAAGTTAAGTGAGGAGATCTTGATAGACCATGCCCTTCCTGGATCTGGGATGTCAGTGGAGAGAAGTGAAAAGTGTTTGATGGTAATATCACCAAGTGCACTGCTGCAAAGAACAGACAGCAGAGTCACTTCCAGAAATGGTAGCACAGCTTCCCAGGGAAGCAAGAGAGATAATTGTCAGTGGACCATTTCTGTACCCCCTTGACCTGGAAGGCTATAAAGAGGAACTCCTATAAAGGTCTCCTATGGAGAGGTGATATGTCAAAGTCTAGCAAGCCAAGCAAGATGGCAGGACAGTAATTCCAGTGCCAGGTGAATATAAATTTTCACTTGTGGTACCAGGGTACCAGCCTGGAAGCCTGTGAATATAGGGTGAGAAATACTGCATTCTCATGGCACTCAGGAAGCTTGCACCCATCATGTTTAACTGGTGCCTTTTGTGTGACCTCAGATATTTCAACTTTGACAGAATAAGTGTTCTAGTAAAGAGATTAAATCAAATGTCTATGTCTGTTTTTCCACTGAGGACTAAACTAGATTAAACCCATTATAATTAAGAATAAAATTTTAATCCTAAATGAGTGGAACTTCAGCCTGAGTAAGGCTGAAGTACTCCAAGCTACACTGCCATGCACATTTATGGATTCAAAGTGAAAGATGCTGTGAAAATAAGAGTATTTTTTGGCAAGAAAGGAAATTAAACTATGCTTAAAATATCTAAAGCAATACATTTTATCCTAGTAACAAACCTTAATTACTCTATCACATTATCAGAAGGGATTTCATTAATCTCTCTGAAGCAAATTGTATCAGTCATCCAAAAAAAGTTCTAATGATCAATCTAAGATGGACGTGAACCAAGCCATAACTTCTCAGGATTCCTTGTAACGACTCACAGAATATGAGCTGCTAGTAACATGTGAGCTGTGAGCTCAGCATACAGGCTGCTACTTTGAAAGCATCTGAAATTCAGTAGACATTGATTCAAGTGCACTTTTAAAAAGCCGTTTGCAGCTTCCTGCTAAAGAAGCAAAAAATCAGTGGCCAAGATGAAAAGTCAAGGGAGGGCCAAACGCAAAAAGCACAAGAAAAACTTTTGGTACAAAATGTTTAAAACCCAGTGCTGTTGTTCACTACAAAATTAAGGCTTGAAATAGCCAGTATATGTACATTTGTTTAACTTTACCAGCATGAACTTGCAATCAGTTAAGCAGATTCCCAGCGGCAAGCTGAGAGTGAGCTTTGCTCAGTGGGGCACTGACTTGAGTCTCTCTCCTTTAGTATCAATTTTCATGAAGTGTATAAGTCCTTAATAGTTTTGGGACCTTTAATCCTCAGTCAAATTTGGTTAAAATTGGCTGCCAGTTCAGAAATTATTAGAGGATTGTTAGACAAGCACATGAAAGGATAGAGGAACAAAGGAGCAGTAGAATCAACTAATTTCTTTCCTTACAGAATTTGAAATAAACGGGGCACATTGAAAGTAGGCTGTGAATCAAGGAAAAAGTTCATAATGATGTTCCTCTTTGATCAAGAGTCTTCCAAAGATGATGGTAGAAATGTCATAGTCTGAAACCTTTCAAACTTCATTTGTCAAAAATTTTGTGAATAAATAACAAATTATCCTGCAGAAAAAGATTTTTTACAATGAATAATTAAGTATTTTCAGTAGAATTGATAAACTATATACAAAAATGGTTCTTTGTCATGCCTTTCTTCAGGTGAGCAAATATATATGCATATGGGACATACCGAAATTTTCTTCACTAAGTCTTCTTAAGATACAAAAAAAAAAAAAAAAAAATCACCAAATCAGAAAGGAAACCCATAAGGTATTAAAAATGACACTATGTATGCCAGTCCAAAAACCTGTCCCAGCTGAGCCATATACTAAACAATCATTTCAGAGAAGTATAATGAAAATAATTGGATTTACTTGGTATTTGGGTCTGAACGACTGACCCTCAAATTCAGCCTGGGTGTCTGTTTCTATGCCCTTTGTTATCAATCATTCTAAGGAAAAACAATCTGAACTATCTCCTCAAAGCACATGGATAACTTTATTGAAAAAAATGCACCCTGGAAGTTAGTAACGAGTACAGTTATCTTCCTGTGTTTGTTGTATGTACATTTACAAACTAAACCTCAGGCAGTTTACTTAGTCTCTCTGTCAGTATTCAACAAACTATTTTCCTCATGAAAAACCCAGTTCAAGTTAGTTTCTCCTTGGCATCCATACTGTTAAACATAATTTTTGCAGAAATACCTCACCTAAGAATAGGAGTTGTATTTTATTTCACAGACCTAACTTCAGCAGTCGTCAGCTGATCTGAGCCCCACAGCACTCACGGACATATGGTGATGAGATTTGGTAATGTAAATGCAACATTCATTATAGGGTCACTGGCTGGAAGGTGGTGTTAAGATTCTGGGATCAAAAAAGCTAAAGTATGATCATGCAGTTTATTGCAAAAAGGCTCAGAAACATGCTCTGGTATGCACACCCACAGAGCCATACATACTGCTTACATTCAGCAAATATTGCCTCTTTTTAAAAAGAAAGACAAAAAAAAAGCTCTTGAAGGTCATAATTATACATCAGTTCTGATTTTCACCATTTTATTTTTATATTGAGCTTTTTATTAACATGAAGAGCAAAAAGAGAAAGCAATAATACAGCAGAATAAAGGAAATCCCAGCTGACAGCTCACTGGTAAGCAAGCAAGAACATTTGCACTTTCAGCAAATGGCTAGATTGCAGTGCAAGGTTGTGGGGTTTCTACGTGCTCACCTTAGTAGTAGCTACAGGTAGGACAGGCACTATTGCTTCCTTAAATTAATGGAGTAGCTAAAAGATCAAATTTAAAAGTCTAAAATTGATCTTAAATTCTTATCAGAAGTTAGTTGATAAAAAATTTGTTTTTTGAAATGTTAACATCCTGTTGAGGTCCTACAGAAAGTCAATGGGCACCACACATTTTCAGCATCTTTAAAAAGAATTGGAAACTTAATTATAAGCCATGCACAGATCCACAAGGCAAAAGCCTAATCCTGGTCAAGTCAGTTGTAACCTCCAGCCTTCAAACCTTCCCATTGATGGGAACATGGTCAAGGTTTCACCAGCAGTTTAAAAGAAGCTTCATGAATTATTTGAGCCATACTTTCTGTCAAGCTTTAAAATCAAACCAACTTTTTGGAATTCAGAGCAAGTTCTGAATTAGAAAAAGTTGGTTTGATTTTAAAGCTTGACAGAAAGCTGTGTGCAAACACAGAAACTGTCACTGAGAAGGTGACAGAAAGGCTCCACCCCAGGCCCCAGTACAGGCACATTTTCCCATGTCTGTCTGCATGGGCCAGGCACCAGGGCCAACATGCTTTTGTACAGACAGCAACTGATTTCCTTCTTTCCTGGCAGCCCCTCATAAGAACTATCAACTGATCAATGGATGACAGAAGGAATCCTGCTCCTGAACTGTGCCAGACTTCTGACAACAACATTTAACTACCCACTTAAAGTAAAGTTTAGGCAATATGGGGACTTAGTTACAGTATGTGTTAATGAATCTTCCCATCCATACTGCCTGCAGGACCACTAAAAAGATTCCTTTTTTCAGTGGAGATGATGAAAATTCAGCAGTTGCAATTTTGCTATGCACATATGGCACACTGCATTATGGGACTTGCAGTCTAAGACCCCAGAGAACTGCTTGGTTTTACAATTCTTCCTTTAGGAACAACTCACAGCAGCATCACAGATTTTCCTCTTTCCAATTACAGTCCTGCATGGATGCACTGACATGAGGAACATTCAATAATCAAGATCTGCAGTACCAAGCCACCGAGGACACACAGATGATAGCAGAAAAACTGGATTATTGATGCCTCCTTTGAACAATACAATGTAAAATGAAATATAGATTGAAACAATGGGGAAAATTAAATTCTTTTACTTGCAAACAGTATTAAAAGCTGTCATTTCAGCCACATATTCCACATCTTTAGTAACCCAGTTATGATTCAAACAATTCTTACATGCATTCTCTGCACATCAGCGAATGAAATTACTCAACCCACTAATTATTTGGTTACCATTCTGTAACATGAATAATTCTAAAACTAAGCTCCTAAGAACTACTTCCTTCACTTTGAAGGCAAAATTCTGATTGGCATGCAGGAAGATTTGACAGATTAGTCAATAGGGGAAGCTAATCAGTCACTTGGCTTTTTGTCCTACTGAAAAAATTCCCAAAGTTACAGTGAAAGTTGGTTTAACATGAATGCACCTGCAGTGAAATTTTTCTCCTCCTTGCTCAATGGTATTATCAGAAAACCTATGTCTAAAAACCTCTCGCTTTTTGAGAGAAGTTGCACTAATGGTGTCAAACTCAGAATGCTGTGACACATTAAACAGGGTTTTAGAGATGGCCACTACTTCCCAAGCTTAGGTCCTGAGGTTTCATTGAAATTCAGTCATTTGGTGTTCTTTTGTTGCTGAAGCCCACCATGATGATTGTGCCAACAACCTTATTAATCACCAAGGTGATTAGAACACTTGAAACTCAGAAGAAATGGATGAAACCTGATCCCACTGCTCTTCCATACTTCCACAGGTGAGTTGTACCTACATTGTACTTGAAGCACACAAAAGACATTTTGCAATTTGCCCTAAGTTCAAAGTCACATTCCTACAATCTCTGAGGAGGGGGTAGGTTTGGATTCGGCTTTGGTAAAGATTAGCCTATTCCAGGATATATACTGACCTGAAAAGAAGAAATATGGCACCTCTGAAAATGGGTGCCAAAAAATTAGAGGAAAAATAAATCTGAAAGATGCTTTTTTTCTACTATGATGCTTCAGGATAGTTCTGTAAGATATCTGCTCTAAGCCTTGTGCTAAACAGCTGGAATTCTCTGGAAGACAAGATTCTCATCTCCCTGATGCTCCTACAATCTAGATCTACTGCATTACCTCCAAGCTCTGAGAGGCTTTCTGCAATACTGGCAAGTGCTTCCTATACAAAATAATTCTGTTGTTCTACAAGGAGAACTGTGAATTTCTAAATCAATATTCTGCATTGTTATAATTGATCTGTATTTGTCACACTGCATTTCTATTTATTATGTTTGCTTTCAGTGGCAAAATCAAATCTAAGGAACACTGAAGGAAAAGTTTATCAATTAATCAAATGATGAAAGAAGGATTGCCACAGAATTAGATCTCTAGCATGATCAGAGCAAAAAAGGTATTTCCTGTAGTAATTTATTTTGCACTCCCTTGTCTCAATTTAGGAGACAATTTCTTTTTTCTATATGACTTGAAATACATCAGGATCATTTTAATCCTTAATTAACCTATCCTGAAGTTAGCTATTCCTTGTTTGCAACAGATACAAAGATCTGCAGGAACAGGACTTCCTTTTGTATAATTTTCTTTGTCAATGAAAACTGTTACACTTGAGACCATGTTTTTAAATGTGCATTAATCTGCCTTGTTCACACTCATTCAATGAGTAGTTCCATTACAATTAATGAGACAGATAATATCGTGATCCAGATCCTGCAACTCTCTTTTAATTTCAGCACAACTAATATAAATAGGATGACATATGAGCTATCAGCAGTGAAATCAAAATACAAATACACTGAATTGTATTCTAAGCTACTTTGATGGTTAAAACCTGGAAAAGTGAATTTTTAGTGAACTGAGAAGACTTGTTGTTTATAAGGCAGCTTGTTGAATCATCCCTTATTTTCAAACCTGCATGAAACTGCCTAAACAGTTCTGTTCCTAATCTTTAGAAGTATACTGACTTATGGAGGGACAGAATAGCTAATAACACACATGCAAATATGAAGACACCTTGTAAGACATCCTACTGGTGTTTTATAGTCTGCTGATGAACACGTATGTACACTCTGGAACCCACTATCTACAAAGTGTTCTGCTTTGGGCAGTTTCATGTGAGTTTCTGTTCTCTGTGAAAATCAGATATTGCTTCCATTTATGTCAACATTAAGTCAATCAGCTCAAACATTTTCATTAAGGAATATCATTAAATATTGTACCTCTATAAGCAGTCCAACGTTTCAAAATCTATACCCTTTTATCCTTAGGCAGGACAAAGCAACACATAGATGAAAAAAATTTTGATTTCCAGAACAGCAATAGCTAGAGCCAGACAGTTTTTGTCCAAGCTCAAAGTTTACAGCTATTGAGTGCATGTTCATTTTATTTGTAGTAACAGCTGTGATTTCTACACACATTTTGCCAATCGGAGGACAAGTGTTTTCTTCTGAGTAACTAATCATGCCTCCAAGGGCCTGTCTTAGCAACACAGACATCCTTTTAAGGGAATAAAAAACACCACCTTTGCTATAGCTTTGACCTAAACCCAAAAGAGCAAGGCCCTTGGGGTCATGATTTCAAGCAGCACTGCCCATACCTTTCCTCTCAGTCATGTATTAGATCATTACTTCACCACTATGGGAAAAGAAGTATGAACAAGTTCACTTCTACTTTCATATTTCTCATGAGATCAGCAGTTCCTAAAGTCTGATACATAGAAAGGTCTTGTTGCAGACTGATTATAGGCTGGTTGCCAGAAAGATCAAGTAAGGTATTTTAAGCTTCATCAACCATATGGATGTGCCTTGTCTTTTTAGAGGCTGTATTTTTCCCTGAGGGTTTTCAACATTTTAAAGTTCTACTATTTAGATTTTTTAATAATTTCAGATAAATTTAGGATAGACTCAGCACAGAAGTCCCCAAAACTGACAGGAATTTTCCAAGAGTGCTAGGTTCTTGGATGTTAAATTCCTTTACCTTGTGTGGCTATATATTCATAGAATGGGTGAAGTTGGAAGGGAAACCAGTGGGTTGTCTGGTACAACCTCCCAGCTCAATCAGGGTCATCTAAGAGCACATGGCACAGGATTATGTCCAGATGCTCTTGAGGGAGACTCACAATCTCTGTTGGAGAGAGGGCATATGTCTTTCAGTATGTGGTCACCTGCACAGCAAAGAAGTTCTTCCTCAAGTTCAGGTGGAACTTCCTGTGCATCAGTTTCTGCCCATTGCCTCTTGTCCTATTGCTTGGCTCCACTGAGAAGAGCCTTGGTCTATCCTTGGACATCCTCCCTTCAGATATTTGCAGACATTTATGATGTCCCCTCTCAATCATCTCTTCTCAAGACTGAATAGGCCCTGTATTTAAGACTCTCCTCATAAGAGCTCCAGATTCTTAATCATCTTTGTAGCCCTCAGCTGGACCAGCTCTAGGACCTCCATGTCTCACATGTAACGAGGAGCCTAGAACTGGACACAATACTCCAGATGCTCAGCCTCGCTAGGGCTGAGTAGAGGGGCACATTTTTAACTGTAGATACATTAGACAGCAATTAATAATAAGTGTTTAAGGTTTGTTGCACTTGATTAGCTGCAGCCAAATATTTCTTGAACAGGAAAAGCTGATTTTGTCTTTGTGTCTCAGGGTTGAACATCCACAATCCCTCCTATCCCTTAACACACACACATTTTGAAATCATATATTCAAGTCCTCCCTATCTACTTGTCTTTGTTTCCTGTTGGGTTAGAGACTCTTTTATTGCTCTACATTTTTGCCACTAGTTACATGCCTGATGATCTGATGTAAGCATAGCTCTACCTGGCTGCCAGGAAATCCTGCTGAAAATCAAATCTCTCATTCTCTGGCACATGAACAAATAAGTTCAGGGGTTGTCTTCAGTCCCTGGAATTACTGCAGAAGATTTTCCCTTCTGGTATCTCTATCCCACTTTTAAACTGATTTGACCTGCAGGATACAAAGGGATGAACAGAGGTCCCTGTGGCATGACAGCAGAAACCTTGCTTCCTTAGTGAGCCAGCTTAAAAACTGACTCACAGCTGATCTTAGACATTACTACATATGATATAAAGGCTGATGTATGCAAGAAAAGCTGTCCATCTGGGCATTTTCCCTAAAGTTTTATCAGATCATGCTCAAGGAGGCAAAAGAAGTAGCTCTAAGTTTTAAAAATCCTATCTTAGTATCTTACTATTTCTACTATTTTAAGTTCTCTAAAGCCAGCGAAGCCCACCTCAAAAGGTTCCACAATGGGCTCTCAGTTTAAAGCTCCAGCAAGAAATAATCCCCTTTCAAGTCTCTCCTATACATACCTGAAGGAAAAATGTAATGAATTAAACAAGACACTTATCCTATATAAAACACAACTAAAATTGGAAAACTGGGAATTTCTCCAAAAATATAAAAATGTCCTGACAACACTCTAAATTTTAGGTACAAAACCAGAAATTTAAAATACTGTAATTAAGCATACAGCATAATTAGAAACAGCCCTCAAAACAAAGGCCCAAATCCTTTAGAGAAAAATATATATTGAGTGCATGATGACATTCACCAAATGTATTTCTCCAAAATGTGTGACTTGAGAAAAATGTTAGGAAAAAACTGGAGTTTTTACTATTTCACAGCAACTTCAGAGCACACAAACAGCACAGGATCAGTGCCACAGTCTGTATGTTCTTTAGCAATGGCACTGTTAATAGTATCTTCAGAGGGGGTGCAGCATATCAAACTCCATTTCAGTCCCTCAGAAATCTCCCTATAACTTCCAAGAGAGCTGGGCACTGTTTCATGTGAATTATACTTCCCTTGCAGACTGATTTGCATTTTATTGCCCAAGTTAAATAATATGAAATCTCCTAACAGGCACAAAATATCCTAGAACCTATGTCCTGCCCTGCCTCATTCCCCAAAAGCGATCTTGAGTAGAGGCATACAACTGTAATAAACTAGATTTTGGCAAGTTCTGCTCACCAATTAAATCTATTAAAGTTAAACAAGTCTGTTTGATCAGAACTGAAGCTTGGAAACATTGCTGGGAATCAATCTCCTAAAAGGTCTAGTACAGAAACACCAACACAGTTTTGTAATAACTGCTAATTTATTGCACATCACAAGTTTTTCTTGGACGAACACAGAGGACTAAAATTTTCAAGCCAGTTATATTTTTACTCAAATGCCAGCAAGCCTTAGGGATAACCCTTACCTGATGAGCAATACGTGATGCAACACATGCACTTCAGCAACGGCCATCCACACGCAGTGTCTCCCATTCCACCTACTGCTGCATTTGGCATCAGGATAAAACAGGGTTTTGACAAAGGCAGAGGTTCAACAGGAAACCATGGCCTCTCTAGAGTACAGAACAAGCAGCCCCTAGGAGCAAGTGCACAGGCACTGGTCATCCACAGCAGCAAATACATGGTATAGAGCACACCTGCATTCAGCAGATGCAAAACCTCTTCCTGTGCATGAATGCAAAAACCTTCCAAATCCTTCCACTACTTGTTCTATTTTGTTCAGGGAGCTCATCCTTCTCTCAGCAGACAAAACATAAACCTAGAGCTCTATTTACATGCTATCACAAGGAAGTTTACCCTTAAGATTAACACCTTAACGCATAAATCCCTCCCAGTGTAATTACAAAAAGAAAACGGTGAGCATCATTTGCTCTCCTATGTAACTACACATGCATAAGGCATATTCTCCTACATGAGGACTGCTAGGACAATTACACTTTACTGAAAGCATATGCTCTTGCCTTTAGATGGAGATGTGCTCATATCATTTGAAGGGTAATGTAAAAAAAAATTATTACTGTAGTTGTGCTGTGATTCCTGACCAAATTTGCTTAATCTGTGACACATCACTGACAAGATTTCCCTCTACTCCTCTAGGGATATAGATTCAGTATCTTGGGAGCACATTGCCATAAGCAATGGTTCTTTTCAATATCCATATACAAGTATATATCCCACAGTTTTCACTATCTGGATTTGTTCCCAGAATAATTTCAGGAAATTTCTAGGCCATTCTATATAAGTAAGCTTTTCTAAAATACTCTTTGGGAATAAACTCTAGAAGCAGATGGATCACAAACACTGGAGCCCAGCAGGAAACAGATTATTAGCAAAGTCAGCATTTGCACACTTGCTCTTCCTTAGGACTTTACGTTTAAAACTGATGATTTGTTGGTAAAAAATAACATCATCCATTTTGGTCTTCTGAGCAGTTTCTTAGTTATATCTGTGGTATTCAACTATGTTTGTCCAACACCTTCATTCTTACCTTCATGATGTTTCCAGAGTTTGTGCTACTGATACAATGCTCTACCTTATTTGATTATATAAAGAATGAAATTTCACATCACCTTCCTGTCCGTGGGAGAACACCAAAATGATTCTTGAATAAAAATGTGCCACATCCTTTTTTTCTGGAAAAAGAAACTGCCCTCAGAGATTCACTGAGTGGGCTATTGGAGAAAATTAAGTGCCAAAACAGAGAAGTCAGTGATGTATCAAAAGACTTATTAATTCCAGCTCCCTTGGGAATTGTACCATGTTTTGCTTGACATTAAAAAAGATTGATAGGTGCGAATTATTCTCTACTGGAGGTGAATACCAAAGCATATTAAAAAGCAGTACCATTTCATTTGGATTTCCCATGTCCTGCCCACTGAATCAAGTTTTCTTCCATTTCACATATAACATTTATCAAAACTTTTCAACACTGAAAAAAACCAATGAAAAACATCAACAGAAAACTGCAACGGCCAATATTTGGAGACTAGATCCTTTATTCTTAAATATTTCTAAAAGACTGTGATAAGAAGTGATTTTGAAAAGTATTTCATACATTAAAATAGAATATATATTTACTTTATTTGACTTAAACTTACTCTATAACTACAGTAAATTCATAATACCATCTGATGTAACCATGGATCAAAATTTACATGGAAATATTTGCTGGAACATAATTGCACTTGCAAGCATTCTCTCCTACTAATAGTCAAACCTCAATCTCAGTCTATCCTGACGCAAACCACTGATGTACAGCTAAACAACTGGGCAGGCAAGAAAAGCAATATTTCAGCAATTCTTCAAGTTATTGTTGTCTCAGCACAAAAAAGCCCATACTTAATGAAAAATACTACCAATCTCTAGGGTGTATAAAACAAATTGGTTTTTATGCAGCAGTTTTGGCTCATAGTAAAAGCATGTGGAGATTAATTTCTTTCTTTTTGAAGGTAAAATGAGTTAACTCTGCCAACACTTACAGAAAAAGTTCTAATGTTCTTAAGCACTTCAGAAAAACCCCCAGGCCACAGAGTTCTCTTTTGGTGACAATGTAGGTATCATGTGAAACACTAAACACCTAATAATTAAAATTTACAAACTAGATTCTTTTTTGCAAACTTTAAGGTATAAGCAACAAATTGAATTTCTACATTCAGTCTAAATAAGTCCTTTTCATAAATGGACACTATTTTTAGGATACAATTATACAGTTTGATATGATATTAAAAGCAAAGTATCAATAAATACATGCATTTTTATACTGTTTTGTCAATGAATATTGAATAGAATACTGCCACCTTTTGGCTATGATCTGGCCTTAAAAATGCAACTTCTTTTAAAATTTCTAAAAACATTAGATATGTAATGATTGATTGTTCTGCAGAAATCAGTCTCTCACCAGGCAAATGTTAGGCTTATCATTAACATATTGTTGATGTAAGAATAAAACTTTTCATACTGAGCTGCATAGCATTATCCTATTATTTCAGGATAATGAGCAAGTACTTTCACAAGGGCTTTTGTCTTTAGCAGAAAAGATGCATCCGTAGCTTGACAGCAAGCTAATGGAATTACTACTTACAATCACAGCAATTCTTCTACTGCTTAGAGTTAAATAATACTTCAGTACAATTCATGCACTTAACTTCATAAATACTGAATCACAGACTGATTCTCAGAAAATTCTTGCTGATGAAGTTAGTCTAATCATAAGCATTTAAAAATGTGAAAGGTTAAAGGCATATAAGTATTTCAGTAACCTCTGAAAGAAGGACTCTAAAGTATCTTACCATGAACAAATGATGCTACTAGAACAGGCAGTGAAGAAGAATTGGGATTTGGGGTTAATCCCTAGCAAGTGTTCCAAGTCATTGCATAGAGATTCTCCCAACTGTGGGCTAATCAGGTTTCAATTTAATTCATTTATGCTGAATAAATTAAATAAGAGGATTTGATCCATCTTTAGGGAAGAGTTTGCTGATTAAAAAAATCAGGGAAAATAAGTACTCCCTTTTTTGTATCGCTATTTGTTTTATCTGTTGGGGTGTCTGATTATCAAGGTACACAGAAGGACTAATACTTCTCTATGGGCTACTTTAAACAGATCCTATAAGCTTACAACATGTTTACTATAAATTCAGCTATCTCAACTCTCCAGTTTTGCACTGTCAGACAAAATAACTAGTAACTTGATGAAAAATACAAAATCTCCACTAGACTGCTTTAATTAAAAGGAGAAAGGTTCTTACTCAACTCCCTGTATAATGCCAATGCCATAGTTAAGTGGAATACAATTTTCATTTGTAAGCATTTTCATACCATTATGCTTTAAAGAACATGCTAAGAAGCAGTAACCATGAATCATTTTGCTACTTTAAAGGCAGCATTCTTGTATCCTTTTCCCTACTATTGTAAATACTTTGTATGTCAAAACTTTGTTAGATCCTATCAGAATTATGTAGAAGGATTTCACTAGACTGGAAGCTTGATTTCCATCAACAAGTATAAACACTTGAAACTATCCTGAAAACACTTTGGAATTTCAAGATAGCATTCCCATCTAGAGAAGAGCAAACAGCAAGATTCCTAGACTTTTAGCCACTAATGAAGTAGTTTCACCTTTTAAATCAATCCTATTAAAAATACCTGCATTTTTCCACATATTGGCTATTGGCACAGAACAAAACTGTGCAGGCTCAGTTGAAACTTTTTATACAGCAAATTTGTTCTTCAGAATTAAGTAAGTGTATAAGCAATTCGCTTCAGACACTTTCTACCCCTTCTATCCTATTCCAAACTTTTTTTTACCAAGGTAATCTGAAGAGGACCACTAGAAATGTTCACAAAATTTCTGTTTTTTGGGAACAAAATTTAAAGCAGCATTTAACTTTGACAAATAGCCCTCACTAACCTTTAAAAATTTGCCTGTAGGGATAAAATGACAAATGACTCTCACAATGGGACTTATTAGACTTTTAGACTATTGCTCTAACAGGGCCCTTCAGGAAATACTGTTTCAGATTATATCAGCACTTCCATTTTTCAGGGCCTAATAACTCAGTTTGAAAAAAATAACCAACCAAAAGAAGCAAAACAAAAACCACACACGCACCTTCCCTGAGGGATGAAACTTAACACATGATGTCATGAATGAACCTTGCTTCAAAATTTAAAACATGTAAATTTAACTATATTCTATGCTCATTATGCAGCTCATGATGCTCATGATATTCAAATAAGAGTATTGCAAAAGATTAGCATAGGCTACTGAAATGTTTTCATTATTTTGAGAGGGGAAGAAAAATTTGACCTCTTTAAATGTCTTAAAGGTGATTTAACATAGTGGTGAAAATGCTGTGCTGCTCCAGGTAGTATTAGCTGTTAAACTTATGCTCTAGTCCAAATTCTCTATCTGTTTCAGACCCCTTAAAAACCACTGAAGTCAACAGACACATCCCACTGCCTTCAACAAGTTTGGATCAAAGTCCTTAAGATTATATTATGCCACAGACAACCCGTCTATGGAATACACCAGACATTTAGAAATACCAGTCATGTTAGGCAAGGAGGGCATAATTATTGAGATCTAAGACATCATAGTCTGTTGACTGAAAGCAGTAATAGATATCAACATTTGTATTAGAAGTTCAACAGTGAGAAAGAAAAGTCAGCTTCCCCTTCACCTTCCTGGCTGAGGCTGCATTCAGAGTGGGGATTCTGAGCAAGCTCACCGAGGAGGCAATCACAGCATTATGGAGCAGCTCTTGCTCTCAGATGGAAGAGAAGCCCACAGCCACAGGGTGATCAGTTGGCAGAAGTGCCTAAACCATTTCTCCTTCCACTGAATTTTCCTGAAGCAACCATGTTTATTACTTATCTACTAAAAAACTTAAGTGGTGGACTCAGTAGAGGAATGTTAGTAATAAGTGATTATATTTATTTCAGATACCCCTTTAGTATTAAAAATTGCATCTTCCCTTTTTAATCTACTCTTTCATTATAAAAATTTTCAAGGTGTTCTTAAAACTATATTCACTGAGAGTTCAAACTGTCAAGGCCATACAGTATGATTGATAAATAGTGAGAATTTAGAAGAGTTGGAAAATGTAAGAAAGCCTGTCTCTCAGACATCTTAACATGGAACTGGCAATAAATTTACAAAGAGTGCCTCAAAAAAGAATTTTAAAATAAAATCCAAGCCAAACTTTGTCTGCTCTTTGCTTTCTACATCTTACACCCGTCAGATAGGAACACCGATATGTGTTCTGCTTGGAAAGCATTGAGCTCACCTCACATTTGTAAGGCAGCAATCTCTTTACTATGGCACCTTACTGACTCTTTGAATATGTCCAGACTGGTCTGCATGCTTTGTGGTGACTCTCAGACTCAACCTCCTAAAAATTCAGACCCTGTAAATAAACATGGATTTCCTACCAAAACAAAGAAGTGCACTTCCAGCTCCTTCTTATATGGAAAAAAAGATGACAGGGTGCATAGGCAGTACAGAGATCTTCATGAGCACAGAGAATTTGTTTCCCTTTCTGCCCAAGAGCTACTCACCTATCTTTAGTACTTAGACTCATGTCCTGTTATATGACTTGTTCCAGCAAATGTTTTAGTTGCTGTTTCTCTTACTCATTTTTATCCCTATTTGGATCTGCTGTGCCATCTCCCACATTGTACCCCACTAAAATTGTCCTTAGCTTATTTCTTTGAGCTGTCTTTGTGTAATTTATTATCTCCATATGATCGGCTAGTAATATTCTTACACAACTTTATCTCATGTATCAATCATCCATTCTATGTATTGTCCCACAATTATCACAATGAATGTAGGCTACTGCAGCTGTGGAAGAACAATGCCTTCAAAGGCAGCTCTCAAACAAAAGGAGAGAAATGAACATCTTCACCACAACCCCCGCCCCCGTGAGAAATTGTGCTTTCCACTGTCTTAGACTCATTACCGACTGGAGGCCCCTACAACAATTAAGTACTCCAAGAGACCAAAGTGAGGTCAGATCTCTTCCTCTTTTCCTGGTCCTGCCACCAAGCTATTGTGCTAGCTCTCAGTAAGTCTTTATCATCTCCCTGCTTCAATTTTCCTCCTCAACAAATGTGCCTAAAATGTTATCCCTCCTGGAGAAGTTAATTTGAGATGAGTACAGGGAACACTGTAAGACTGGAATGTTTTTCTTGTGGTTAGCATGGTGACGCAGTCCACTTCCCATGGACAAAGCCCGAGAACAGGCAGGGTTTCTTTTTGTATTTTCAGGCATCTTTGGTGCATTGCTGTTGCAGGAAAAAAAGAAAAAAAAAATTAAGCAATAGCAAGTAGGTAATGAAAGTGTCTATACCAGTGTGAATATCTGAAACTGAACTTTATATCCTCAGGAAGACTGCTAGTTTCCACTGACAACCAGTACAGTCTGGATATAAATTTTTGATAAAGTTGTGACTGAACAGCAGCACATCCCAGCTCCTCCAATTAATACCGAGACAGAACCCCCAATTAGGAGGCTGATCATGCATTGTGTTTCTACATAGACTACTTGAGAAAATGAGAGACTAGGGGCCTCAAAGAAGGTTCTCCCAAAAAAAAAAAAAAAAAGGCATGGCTTTGGAGGGAAAAAAAAAAGGCCTGAAAAGAAGGCAGTGAAATCTCAGCTGGAGTAAGGATCTCAGGGGTCAGGGGGTATGTGTGGAAACAACTGCCAGGGGGTGCTCAGGGACCTTGGTCTGTAATGACTGAGGCCTGTAGCCACGAGCAGTGGCACACAGAGATCCAACATGGCTTTGGTTCCAGCATTCCTGGACCAGTCGTGACCTCCCTGCTGGGAAGGGAAGCCAAGACCTACTAAATAAAATGCTGGGGGTGAGCAAGTCCATGTAAAATAATCTAACAGAGTGAAAAACCTGATCTTGTTGGTTCTTAACAAACCCAAGTAACCAGATCCCCTATGGCTGCTGGTTCCTGCCCTGCCCATGAACATTACAGGGTAGAATTCTGTAATGTACCCTGTAGCAGAGTCCCATGCTTTCTGAAGAAATGCTGTCTGACACTGATGCACAAGGCTGTGGATGTATTAGACCATTCTGAATACAGCTTTTTTGTAGGATTTGCCATGGTGACTGCGACCATTCTCATGACCTCATGAAGACAGGTATAGTAAGGTACAGCCATCACCCATGTATGAAATATACTGCCTGTATTTATACAGCATGCTCAGCTGACATCTCCAGACTGCCCCATAATCCATTTTATATAGTCCAGAGACTCCCACAGCAAGGCACTACCTGCAAATATTCACCACCACAACTTTCCAAGCTATTCACTTCTGTGAAACTACTACAGACAGGCAGGATATGGCCTGGCAGCCCTACAGCAGAACTGGAGAATGGACACGGGGCTGTGATCTCTGACACTCCATCCTCCATGCTACCAGGGCCAGCCCAGACTCCAATAAATTGAGAAGGCTGACAACAGACAACAATCCTACAATCCTGAAATGACAAATCATTCCTTCAGTAAATGCAGGTAAATATGCAGCTGCCAGGAAACATAAAGACTGTCTCTGGTTTTAATTGTAAGCTCTTCCTAAGTTACCTGAAATGAATGTCCAGTCCATATGCTCACAGTACCTCGTGCGCCCTGTCCACTTTCCTGAACAATAACCTGAAGTCTCTCCTGTCTTAAAATTCAGCCCTGCTGCATGAGAATGCTACCCCACACAGACAAAATTACATATTTGGCAACCTAAGCCAGGGTTTAAGGTGGGCTGGTTTTTAAATAGAATTGTACATAGAAAAATAACAATTTGAAGAAATACAGCTCCCTTCCACCTTTTTCTGACTCTGAACTGTTTTCTGATGTGAAGTTTTTGGCCAGGTCCGCCACCCGATTACAGAGCCATTGATTTTGAACCTAAAAAAGACAGAATATGTATGAAGCATTACACATCTCTCTTTCCCTGCTCCTCCCTGTTTCTCCCCCTAAGCTCTTTAGACAGCTTACTTGAGCGTCAATTTACTGTGGGAATGATCTATTTGTGTTCCAGTTAGCAGGGCTTCTAAGAAGGTTGTGTCATGCTTATGTTAAGAGCTGTGGACTTTGGGTCAGAGCTGACCAGATCCTAATGAACCTAGTGGGCAAGCAGGGCATACAGTGGTTAAATTTGGGTATCACTTTTGCTTAGGCACCTCAGAATCCTGTACTTAGGAGTCAAATTTAGGGTTGTGAATGTTACGCATTTTCAGCCCTTATTAGAGCAATATAGTATCCATAAAGTGTCATAATTACTGAAAGGAAGATGACCAATAACACAGTAATAAAATAAAAACAAATGCAAAGCAGAAATAAAAAAATGTACAACATAATAAAAGATGAAAACATAATAAAAATTAATTCCACAGAAACTGGTAAACTTTTGCAGGTCCTACCTCACATACATGAATGTGACAAAAAATTATTTTACCCTCCCTTACTCAGAAAAAGCTCAGTATCTTAAATTTCAAGAAATATACCCACTTGCTACATAAACCTTAAAGTTTACAATCCTTTTACCAAAGTCCTCATGAAAAAAAATCCTCTAAATTTTCTATGAATTAAAAAGGTTTTTCAAAGATTTTAAAATATTGAAACTTGGAGGTAAATGTCTTAAGCTAAGATAGTTTCAAGCTTCATTTCCTGAACAATGAAAAGGGAAGCAAATATTTAAATCCAAAGGCAGAAACTGTATCTGAAACAGAGGTCACAAAACTCATGCCTATAACCAGATTTATATCAACTTCAGATGGTTTTCAAATTATAGTATAAAAAGTCTAGTGATATATGTATCACCTTCAACTCAGATTTTCATGTACAATCATTCTGTAACTGCTTAATATTTCATAATTGAACCTAAACTGATCCAACAGTCAAGGATAGAAAAGCAATATACAGTAAGCCCTGCTTACTCTCCATTGGCATGTAGAGTCCTTTTCAGATGTGAAGTTACCAGGATCCAAGGGAATGGCCTGAAGTTGTGTCTAGAGAGGTTTAGCCTGGATATTAGAGAAAGGTTCTTCACCTGGAGTGTGGCTGGGCACTGGGACAGGCTCCCCAGGGAAGTGGTCATGGCATCAGCCTGACAGAGCTCAAGCAGCATTTGGACAATACTCTTGGACACCTGGTGTGACTCTTGGGTATGGTCCTATGCAGGGCCAGGAGATGGACTTGATCCTTGAGAGTCCCCTCCAACTCAGCTTTTTCTGTGATTCTGTGAAAATAATATTCACTTCAAGTTGTTGCACATTCATTATATTGAAGCTTTTCCATAATAGTCTATTATTTTTCCCAAATATCCTGGGGATACAACATTTAAAAATATTTCCCACTGGGAAATTTCACTTTTCCCCCTCCTTTTTATTTCCTTTTTCTTCTTTTTTTTAATCAATCAAAAGAGGGAACAATTTCAAGTTACTTAATGCATGACTTATTGTACCTCTTAATGTATAAAGCTGTTTTGAAAAATAACTTTAGAACACACTTATTTTGAAAACCCTCATTTTTTCTCTGATCTCCAGCTCAAGAACATTTGAACTGCAATGGTTTTTCTTCAAATCCCTCTCCTGTGAACAACTTGGGATTGGAAAGCAAAACTGGTTTATTTCATGCTCTTCCATCATCACCAATAATAAAGATCTGAGATTAAATTATGCCCTTGCTCATTGATTCCAATACTCTGGGATAAAAAGCTTTACTTACAATTTCCTTTGCCTTGTTTTGTATATTTAAAGTACACTATGCCATACTTATGGAGCCAAATTCATTTATTCCTTAGTAATCCAGCAAAGCTCACTGAAGTATTCTGTAATTCCCAGGCAAGGGAAGTTCTGCCTTACAGCAAGCATTTAAAGTCTTGAAAGCACAGAATTAGACAAGTTGGTAACACTTGAGATGCATGTGTTATTTTCAAATAAAATTATACTTCCTTCTATCTTCTCTCGTTGCCATAATGAAAATTGTAGCATAGGGTGGAAAGGAAGGGACTATTCCTGTGTAAAAGGTTCCCCTCTCCATTCCTTTCATAATACTATATTCCCTAAAAAAAATCAAGGTAATAGACTAAGAGCAAGCCCATAATATATGTTTTTTTAACAATTACCACTTTAACCCTATCATGCGTCAGTATATTATACCTCATGTAACCTTTAAGAGGATATTAATCAGTAGAGACATCTGCATTTGTAGGAGATTCACCTCTTAAAACTTTTATTCCAACAGGCATCTTGGAAGTATAAGCCATAAGAAAGAGAATATTTTTCCTTACAAGATGAGTGTAAACATAAACCCCCTTTCCCTATGAAATAAATATCTTTTCACTTTGTCTTGTTCTTCCCAATCCCCTTTGTGGAGGGAAAGGGAAAGTATTTTACTTACCTGTTTTACAAAAACCTAAGTTTGGTTGGAATCTTGACAGAGAATATATTAGAACTGATTGACTGACTTCACTGGATTCAAATTGTCAGTGAACCTTGCAACACAATAGCTTCATAAATTGTTTGGGGTGCTATATAAGAGAAATAGTTCAAAAAAGACAGAAAAGATCACACTGAAAGTTGAGGATAGAGCCACAGTCTAGAGCCCACTGGTAAAGTACCATCAGGTAAGCATTTCTGCCCTTGGCTTTTTAATACATTCACAGTTTCAGGTGAGGAAAATCTGCTTATCCTAGTTCCACAAGAAAAATGCAGAGTAACTCCACTAAGTTAATTATAATTACATTAGACAAGTTCTTCAATATTCTTAAACCAGAAAATAATGTATCAAATCATTATAAAGTTACAATGTGGTACAGAATCACAGAATGAATCAGCTTAGAAAAGACCTCCAAGATCACTGAGTCCAGCCTATGACTGAACACCACCATGTCACCTAGGCCATGACACCGAGTCTTTCCTTAAACACCTCCAGGAACAGTGATCACCCTTTCTGTGAAGAAATTCTTCAGATATGACAATTCAATTCTTCAGATATTATAATACTCACCTATACCTCCCCAGGCACAACTTTAGACTGTGTCCTCTTATCCTGCCCTTTGTTATGTGGGAGAAGAGCCCAAACCCTACTTGGCTACACCCTCCTTTCAGGGAGATGTAAAGAGTGATGACGCCAGCTCTTTCAGCCTCTCCTCACAGCACTTGTATTCCAGGCCCTTCCTCACCTCCACAGTCCTCCTCTGGACCCGCTCCAGCACCTCAATGTCCTCCCTGAACTGAGGGGCCCAGAACTGGACACAGGATTCGAGGTGAGGCCTCACCAGTGCTGAGAACAGGAGGACAATCCTGCCCTGCTCCTGCTGGCCACACTACTGCTGATCCAGGCCAGGTGTCATTGGCCTTCTTGGCCACCTGGGCACTGCTGGCTCATGTTCAGCTGCTGTTGACCAGCACCCCCAGGTCCTTTTCCACTGATCCACATCCCATTACTTGCCTTTTGGACTCTTGTGTTTCCTCATTTTTTTCCCAGATAGTTTAAATAGCACATCAACATAATCATGGTTTTCATGATGATTCAGCTGAATTATGATATACCCTTTCTGTAAATTTGAATGCTATCCAGAAATAGTTGAAAGCACTAAATTTCTCTAGATGATACATTCTTGATTTTAGAAATATTTTTGTTTTAAGCAGTGTAAAAATATTTATGGAGTGCAGGATTTAAAAATTGTTTTCAGATACAAAGTCAAAAGAAAAAACGACAGAAACATAATTTCTGAATTACAAATACAAAAAAAAAAAGAAGCCCAAGACAAGTTACATAAGGTTTGAATCATGTCAAAGGATGTGGAAGAAGTTAATAGATTCAATTTCCCTTTGATAATGTGAGACAGAAAAATACTTTATTATGATTTCCTAGTGATTATTTACTTCTAACAATTCAAAGAATGTTGGATTCCACTGTCATGTTAACAATAAGATAAATGACAACCAATTATGTAAACAGAATCCTTCAGATAAAATTTCCTCACTATTTACGAATTATGAAATCAAAAGACTTAGCCCAAGCAAGACGCATTCCTGTTGATTTATTTAGGATATTCTTCTAGATAATTCTAGCCAAATGGGTTTTATTTCATTAACCAAACTAGCAATCTTAAGTACATTGGTGCTAAGAACCTTAAGTACAGAATTTCCAGAAGGGAAGAACTTCATTAGGTTAGAGGACTTCGGCCTCAAGCCTGCTCTATGTCAAAAATGAAATTTGGCCTAGAGGTACGATGCTTTGCATAATTCCTCAGTCAGGTGTCTGTGCAACAGTTCAAAATAAACTCACATTTCCTGTTATTCATTTAAGACTGGCTAAGACTGTTTTGCCATGAAAGTTTAAATATATTTTACAAAAAATTTACCAAGAGGGTGAATACCTCACTAGATGATACAGCCAAAGCAGTTAAACATCCTCTTCTTAAAACAGTAATCCTCAGCACAGTGTATGTTTCACTGAGGGAATTTAAAACAGTTTTCCTGATCTTTTGCCTTGGCACTGTATTGCTTTAAGTCTTATGGTCTTTCTCTAAAAGGCTCTCTCCAGCTAGTTCTTGACACCTTTTCACTCATTACTGTACCTGTTTCTTGCAGAGAGTAATTCATCAGCTAAAACCAAGCAGTGTACGGGGCCTGGGATGCTTTGGCATTTTGTAGTGCTGAAGGTCTTCCACTGGCAGCTCTGTAATCTGACTGTCATGAGGAGAAACCAGTGGCAAGTTTTGGTGAAACCCACACTGTTATTATGGGAAAAATAATACAGGAGGATAATTTTCACCATTAGAGATTATCTATGCCATCAGTGATACGTACGTATCAAGGTAAACAGTATCTACAACTACTATGAAAAATACCAAGTTATCTTGCAGATAAAAAGGGATTCTTTTTCACAGATGATGTTCTTAGAAAGATATTATTAATACAAAATGACACATATCACAGACTTATATGGAAGTGTTAACAATTCAGTGTCACATGAAGAATTACTTCATTCACACTGCATACTATTTTTCCCTTACAGGGCATCACTAAGATACAATGAAGTCTTCCTCTAGAAACCAGCCTGTCACATCCTTAATTCTATAGCCTTTACATCTTTCTGTTAAGGTGGGGAGAACATCACTAGCTGCCTGAATAATGGCTTAATAAGTGTTATGACCTTCCTATTGCTCACCTCTCATTTACATTTAAAACAAACCATCCAAGGCTAAAATTAACCTGTACTATAACTATACAAACTTGCTATTCCACATGAACAGCTATTGTAGCTACCGTAGACACAGTCTGTAGTTATGTGAATCACTAAACAAATTATTATGCTTCTGCTCATGAAAGGAAAAGTTTCTTAATGACAAAGGTTTTAGTCATGCTTTATGAGAAGAGATGAGGCTTGACTTACTGAACTCAACTGTGTGTCCTGACAAAAATCGCTAGAAAACTTAGGAAGTGTAACAGGAAAAGAAACCTTTTATCTTTCTGGTGAGTTGACACAGTGAATCACATAATCATTTAGATTGGAAAAGACCTCTATGATTTAGTCCACAATTAAACCATGTCCCTAAGTGCCACATCCAGACTTTTACTAAATACCTTCAGGGATCGGACTCAAGCACTTCTCTGGGCAGCCAGTACCAACGCTTCTGTACAATGGCTATAAGGAAGCTATAAGCAAGCTATCAGCAGTATTACTGATTCTTCCATTTCTGTTGCTAAACTCAGCAAATACATTTCTGCACTTGCTTGGAGTTCCCTGTGTAAGCCCTTGTTCAGTAACTCCGCATCTGGGCGCCTTTTCCCGTCTCATGCGACACAGCCTTGCCACGGAGAGCTTGGAAATATGGCAAACATTGACCAACCCTCAACAAACTTTTCACTTGGTGCCAAGGACAGCTTAGACCCCTTTTCAGATTCTCACTACCAGATTAGACCGGAATCAAGTCAAGCTCTCTCACAACGCACAAGGTGTGGGGGCTGGACTCATAGCTGCTTTCGGGAGATGTTCACCCCTTCGAAATCCCACTCTGACCCAGGGTGCCCCAAGTGTCGCCTAGCATTTGCTCACGCGCTCTACCGGCGCCTTCACCCCACGCAAGCGCGGCCCCCACACCGCGCACTCGGAGCTGCCCCAGAGTGGCCCGGGCTCCAGAGCGGAGAGGGGAAGGGAGGGATAGGGGAAAGGGAGGGGAAAGGGAGGGGAGAGGAAAGGGAGGGCGCGGCCATACCCCCATCCCTGGCTGCCGGTCGGGGCGCTCAGTGCGCACGCCCCGGCTCCCCGCCGCTGGGGGGCGGGGCCGCGCAGGCGCAGCGCCCACAAGAGCCGCGTCGCGCCTCCGCCTTTCCTCTGTCCCGGCTCCAAGATGGCGGAGTACGACCTGACCACCAAGATCGCTCACTTCTTGGATCGGCACTTGGTCTTCCCGCTGCTAGAATTCCTCTCTGTCAAGGAGGTGCGTGTCTCTCCTAAGGGTGGGGAAGCTGGCTGTGGGAGCGGGAAGGTGGTAGGCCTTGCTGCCAGCTGCTGGTGCTTCCCGTGGGCCTGGGTGCGCCGCGGCCGGGGCTTCCTCCCGTGGGCCTGGGCGCGGCGCGGCCCCGGCGCGGCCCGCGGGGGATTCGGAGCTTCCCTAGGGTGGTGCTCGAGGCTCCTGTGCTGCGTGAGTCCAGGGGCAAAGCATGTGGGGCTGCCCGGGCAGGAACGGGAGTAGAGCCGAGAGGAGGCCTGAGGGAGCCGCTCCTTGATCACGCCGCGCAGCTCCGCGGTCCCTCGCTTGCGAGGCAGCACGGACTTCTGCACTTTCTCCTTCTTCGGATTTGGCGTAGTATCTTTCTTTTGTCTGTATTTGGAGAAAGGAAAAGTCAAAGCTCTCCCTTGCAGCCGCAGTCCCACGGCGTGGGACACCCTCGATAGCCCCGCAGCTCTTGGTGCTCGGGCTGTCCCGCAGCCGGAGCTCTGGGCGGTCTGTGGGGTTACGCCAGTAATACTAACTAATTTTAATTTGAAACGCATGTCATCACGAATTTGTGTTGGAAACAAATATAAATCCCTTCTGGAGTTATCCCTTGTTGGTCTTCTTATCCATATTTTCAAGTTATATTGCTACGAAGAGCATAGTAATGCTGGAGATATCTCAGATGAGTACTTCACTTACTTTAGACTAAACTCATCAGTATAAACTATTTTAAAATGGGAGCGAAATGTGTAACGTTATGTAAGCTTTAAATTTAAAGTAGGTGTTAATTTAGCCTTTAGATAGGAGCTGTTGAACTGTGCTTGCCGGTTTCACCTCGCCAGCTGTCATGTCTAGCATGTGGAGTTTGCTTAATGCCTTTCATCTTGGGGGCATTTGTACATAAGCATTTTTATGTCAGCTGAAGTTTATTAAACAGTTAATTTTGTGGTGTTAGTTTTGAACAACACAATGTTCAGAGCTGAATTAAACTTTTACAGATTCTGTATCTGAGATGTCCACAAATGTGGCACGGTGAGTTGCAATTCGGCTCTTGTGCCAATATGTTTTTGAGTAATGTACTGCATTTGGCCTTTGCCTACATCTTCAGCATCCAACAGCAGTTTGCAACTCACTGATAAATTGCGGAATATGAACTCTAAAAAAAAATTGAAAAGTTTAAAAGTACACATTCAATTACATAGCTACTCTAAACTTGTTTTTATGCTATAGACCTAGCAACATATTTTAGAATAATCTGCCATACAATTAAATTGTGAGTTTAATCCTGTGCATCTCTTCTGAAATCCACTTTAAGTAATTTAACTAGTCCTCACTGTTCAGCATTACATTTTGTGGAAAGTATTCAGTACTTTGAAAGAAAAGTATGATTAAGGTTCTTTAATTTTTAAATATGTGTGTAATTTTGCAATAGGAATTACAGTTTCTTTTAAGAGACTAATAATAGTTACTTGACTTCTAATTAGCTTTTGAAGTACCTATTTTTGTAGATAGCAGGAAATATTTGATATTTTGTCAAGACTGAAAATGCAGAGAGGCTTTATAGTAAGTACTCTTTATGGTAGAGCAGTGAGATTTGATACTTGAAACAATTCAGTTGTACAGGAGTCCATAAACTGTGCCATAAAAGTAATATGAATTGAAACTTCAGCACTATTCACATGAATCTGTTAATAATTGCTGTTTCAGATATACAATGAAAAAGAACTGCTCCAAGGAAAACTGGATCTCCTTAGTGATACCAACATGGTGGATTTTGCTATGGATGTGTACAAAAATCTTTATTCTGATGAAATTCCTCATGGTAAGCCGCTCATTTAGATGTAAAGCTTGTTTTTCAATTTTTCTGTCTAACATAATGAATAACTGGTGGTGTTTGCTTGTTGTGTACAACAGCTGGATTGCTGTTTAACTTCACCAAAAGGATGCACAATACTGAGAAAAACAGAATGCCCTAATCCTGGGAAGTTTGGGTTTGTTGGTCTGTCAGGAACTTAACCTTTGAGTGACTTTTTAAGTATTTCAATGCTGATTTGGTACTTCCAAGCATTTTAAAGGTGTTGCACTGCAACTAATGGAGGTGTAGTAGATTTTCATCTCTCAAATTAAACACTTGCATAATGATTTGGTGTTATTTGGTGACTTTCTTTAAAGCATCCAGTGTGTCAAGACTAGAGTTACATTCTAGGTAATTCCATTAATTTGTCTGACTGTGGCTGATTTTTAAAGTTTGACAGAGATTTTTCTTAAAATGTATGTTTTCCTCAGTTTTGGCAATATAAGAATTGCTGCTTCTCTAGGAGAAAATAAATTTAAGATTATAATGGATGCGATCTTTTACTATTTTATCCATAATTTTGATAACTTCTCTGTTTACTACTTACATTGCTATCATCTTGAGGAGCATTTGGGAATGGGGAGGAAATAGGTTATCTAGCTTTGTCTAATTTGCATTCTTCAGGGGTGTTTTGATTTTAGTGGTTTTTTCCCAGTTCTTTTTTTTATGGGTTGTGTGTTTCATTTTGTTCCTGACCTAGTCTTTCAATATCCACTGCCTTCCTGTTTCTCCATCTGTTTTTCGTGTCGGTGAATTCCTCACCTTTTTCTTAGCTATTGGGACGACAGTCTTTTTTGCCTGCATCTTAAGAGGAAGAGACTTGGGTGCTGTTGCTTTCTTCCTCTGGGTCTTGCTCTTTTCAGGCTCTTGAAGCTGCAGAGATGGCCACTCTTCTCTTTGGAAGAGGAGAAGTCCATAGGCTTATGGACATGGGCGTCAGTGTTCTGACTGAGTCTGTGCTAGCATTGGGTGGGCATTGTTATGGGCATGTGTCCTGTGACATGTAGGGAGAAACAGTTATAATAATAGCTTCACCTTTAGGTTACTTAACAGTTCTACTGATTAAAAAAGTCAGGCTGCATCAAGGCTATAAAAAAAATCTCCATGCTGAATAGGTATTCCTCTTTCTTTTCCTGCTTCAGCCTTTTTAAATTGCTGAATATTACTGTTTGCAGTAGTAATTAAGGAGTAAAATACTCAAGAAGTAAGCAAGACAAGAATAGCAATTCTAGCAGACTTCCACACAGTAACTACTCCAAATGTCTTCAGAATTCTCATCATAGCCAGTTACTTAAGCAGATTGTCTGAGTATAACTTCATAAGGTCACAGCTGCAAGAAAGTTGAATGAATTTTCTCCCTCGGAGAGCTCTGTCTTCATGAAAAATCAGAAATTTCCACACTTGTTTGAAAATACTATAAGAAAAACAATATATCTCTTAGGATTTTACCTCATCATTTTGGCAGTTTTTTTGGAGGTTTTTTTTTGTTCTTCTGGGTTTTTTTTTATAACGACTTACTGTTGCTTGATGTGTGGCTTTTATTCAGTTAACAGATGCAGAGCTAGTTCTTTCACACATTGTTCAGGGTGCTTGCTTGCACGGCTTCCTATGCAAAGGCCTTAGCTTCTGAGATCTTTCTGGTATGTGTCATCTTGTAGCAGTGCTTATCAGAATGTGTGTATGGACAGGTCGTTCTTGTGGAATTGCTGGCATCGTTTGAAGTTTACCCTATCCTTTTCTAAGACTTCCCTGTTTAAAGTACTTAAAACTAGGTTCACTTACACAGTTATAATTAGAAATGTCCCTGCACGATTTATAGTTGCTTTTGTCTTGTCTTCCATGAGATCAACTTACAATTACACACCCAGGAGATGTCGCAGGAAAACATTTTCGTATTCTTAGTAAGTCAACTGAATGTTTTACTTTCATCTGTTTCTTCTTCCTCTTTTATAATCTCAAGAGTCAACTGCAGGTGGAGATAATTTCTCCTTATTGGAACACTTCCTGTCAGGCAAGTTGTTCTCATATTTAGGTTGGGTGACCATTATGGTGTTAGCCACCTTGGATGTCCTGTTCACATATCTGTGTAGTCAAATCATGAAAGAGATGTTGACTCTGTTCACCGTGGCATTAAGTGTTCTGGTGTGTGGCTCACTTTCACAGTTTCCTGCATTTATCTCCTGGGATTTAGTCTTGGCTTCTCTGATCTCGTGTGTTTCACATAGCCAATGTCAGGGTGTTCTTTCTGTTTGTTTTTTTAAACATATACACTTTTCTAAATTTGAAGTCTTCATTTTATTGCATTGCTAGCACTTGGTGAGAAATTTGGGGTCTGTGTAAAATAATCACCCTAAAACTCTTAGTTGAATTTCCTAACAGTTTTTTGTAAAGGACTTAATGTTTCCATTAATAACAGTGTTCAAAATCATAATTTTGCGGTTTGAGCTGCTTGAAATTTCTCCTGTCAATTTTTAGTTGAGTATGCTCTAAATGTTCTTTCAGAACCTGATCATCAGTCAGAAGAAAATTAATCTTCGTAGTATCATTGGATTGTTTACTTTTTTACAAGTTTATTTGGAATAAGTGAACTTAAAGATTGTTTCTCCCTTAATGGAAGCCCTGAAGAGACCTTGTCTAGTACAGACTGCTCCTGCTGTATCTGCTCTCTGGTGGCCTCCACTCAGGAGGAAAAGAACCAAATGTTAGGAGTTTTTACTAAGTTACAGAATTGTTATACACAGCTGGGTTTGAGGACAGGTGAGGCAGGAATTGGGAAGATGTGTGCAAGTGTGAGCACCATGTAATTACAGGCTGATTCATGTAAAAACTTAAAGCATTATATTAAAGTCTTTTTGTTTGTGTTCAGCTTTGCGTGAGAAGAGAACAACTGTTGTTGCACAGCTGAAGCAGCTTCAAGCTGAAACAGAACCTATTGTCAAGATGTTTGAGGATCCAGAGACTACGAGGCAAATGCAGTCCACTAGGTAATTTCTAACATACTTTGTCAGGATGGCTTGTTGGTACCTCTCGAGTGTTGCTGCTGGGAATGCTTTCTGTGTAGTAACTGCAAGAAAGACATTTTCATTTTCATATAGTATCTAAATAGTGCTTGTGGTCAGGTAGTTGAAATCACTGGACACAGTTGACTCTTTTCAGTGCTTTTCCCTGTTGTGCGAAAGACATCTATTGTTTTAATGTTTGTGAATCAGCTTGTTACAAGTGACAGTCATCATCCAGTGCAGTCCATTCACAGGTTGATTTTTGTTTGGCTTTGATCGACTTTAGGGTTTTTTGAGGGAAAATACAGGCTGAAGAGTTAAAATTTTCTTTTCTGCCTTTCAGAAAAGGTTATGGAGTGTCATATTAGTCTGGAAGGCCTGGTGGATGACCATCCTTTCATCCTCAGAGCACATATTTCTTCAGGGTGTTCTGTCCTTTTCCTGCTTACTCTCTCCACCCTCATACTGTTCCAGCGTGTTGGTGTAAGGTTGTGCTCAAGTCTTGTTAAGATGCATCCAATATTTTTTTAAATTGGAAGTAATTAAAGTAGAGTGAGTTTGTCTGCACATTGTATCTAAGATCCATCAAAGTTTCACCATGGTTAAGCTTGAATTGGGCTCTGTAGGAGAGAATTCAGCTGTAGTCACTGAGGAGTAACTCCACCTTCAGCAGAGAGGTGGGCAGGTGTTTGTTTGGCATAAATTACTCCTTGTTTCCTTTAGATAGGAATCACTCTTACTGCGTTTGTAAATGTGTCTGGAAAACTGGAATAATAATTGGATCCCTTCTTCAGCCTTACCTGCCCTAAAACTTTAAATAGAGCATACTGTATGAGACAGAGAACCTATGGCTTAACTTGAATTTGAAGGTGAAGCCTGTACTTGGGTTTGTTGTTGGCAAGCTTTGTGCATCCACTGATACTGTAACAGTAGGAAGACTGTAACATTGCTTCTGGAATTTCTTAGAACAGTATTGAATGTACAAACTCTTTCTAGTTTGCAGAAATCTTCTCTATGAATATACCTTTTTTGTGAACAAACTTCCTGAAGAATATGGGTCCCAAAATGGAGAAGAACTTGATTAAAATCTGCTCTGTTTCAAATACACATTATCATCCTTTTTTTCTTGCCTCTGTTCTTTGTTCCACTCTTTGCATTGTTTTCATAATTTGTTATAGATCAATTTAGATTTTGGTCAGTGCAGAAATTGAGGTGCAGTGTATTATGTCTCAAAGCACACATGAAACAAGATGTCAGTAGGAATCATGAAATCTGTTAGCTTTACAGCACATCAGAAGAAGTTTGTTTTCTATCCTGATACAACCAGAGCTCCTGGTTTTAAGCTCCTGCTGTAAAGCCATTTTTAACCAAATAAACTGCCTTTGCATCTGATTTCAGAATGGATGTTCGTGTCAGATAACTACATAAAGAAAAAGGAATTGCATTTGTTTATGACTTGTGATTATGCAAAGCCAGAAGTCACTTGCTTTTATAAATATAGCTTTGAAAGGGAAAGTCTCAGTTACTATGGCCATTGAGCCTGTCTTAAAACTAGATTCAATTAGAAACACTAAATGTTCAATTAGATTCAAATCTAATTGAATATACAGAGGTCTTGTCCAATTCTTGCTTTGCTTTTAGCCAGTTTTTTAAATAATAATTAGGCTAGAAAAATGTTACTAAAATACCAGCATTTCGTGGGGAGTATGCTGTTACTTGATTTTGATTCACAAAAGTTGGTCAATAGTATGGACTTCAAATTGGAAATGCCTTGTTTGGGAGCAAGAGAGACAATATAGTCAATAAATGCATGGAATATAATTTGCCTAATGCTATAGAATATTAGCCCTACTGGTCATCTGCAGCAAGTTTTGGTTTAGAACTGGTATGTGATTTGTGTTTGTAAAATATGTGGAAACCTCATAGCTCAGAAGTTCTGGTTTTGGTTATTGGCTCAGGAGCAGTTCTGATCCAGATTATTTGGGTTAGATAGTAATAGCTAGAATTGGGCTGAAATATGTCCCATCTGTCTCGGCCCGAGTAGTGTGCTGAAGATAGTAGAAACAAGTTCTCATCCTTTTGGGAATTTCTGCTGGTGATTTTAAATCTGTATTAAATTCAGATAGCTGCATATTATTGGGACTTAAGATCATGACTTTTGATCCATGATGGCACTATTTGGAATATCCAGCCCTGGGAGATAAGGAGTAAAGGAGATCTGCAGGTAGAAGTTCTTTCAAGAATAACCCAAAACATTTTACTACTCTAAGCAACTGTTGGAGGACATTGACTTAAAAATTATAGAGTGATAGTCAGTATTCCTCATCCTCAAAGTATGTTTTACTGGAATAGATCCATGAGATTGTTTAATTGCTTTCAGAGGTATGATTGAGGATTGTCATTCTTAGCTCACTTGGCAATTTTCCATTTCCTTGTAGAATCTTGTACTCTAAGTTCTAATTGAACAAACTCATATCTTTGCAGTCAGTTGATTTCAGAGTAAATGGGAAAATATTTTCTTTCATACCATTTTTACTGTATCTTTGTCCCAGGGAATTTACAGCTTGCCTCCTGGAGGCTTAAGCTTCTCTTTGATGTAGGTAATAATGCTTGTTCTTTTAGTATTAATGTTAAATAAAAAAGTCTTCAGAGATGTGATCACATGAATATACAAGTTAAGAACTTAGTAGTATGATTATGATTTATGGTTCTGTGTTCTGCGCTTGTTGACTGTGGTAGAGACCCACTCTGTCTCAGTGCTAGCAGGGTAAGTTCTACTTCTGTTTCCTTTAGTCTTTGCCTTTTTTTCCTATCTCCTATTAAAATCAAGGTTGTCTAGAGTAACTGCTTTGGAATTGGAACATGAGAGTGGGAAGAGCTCTAATTCAGAATTTAACTTTCATACTGAAAGCTAAGGATGCTATCAAATTTAAAACAACTTTCCACTCTTTCTTAACTGTAGTTATTGTTGCAGGTGTCATTCATTGCTTAAAATTTGAATAATTTTAAGATTTTGAAACTGCATGACACAGTAATAGATGACTGCAGCTGCTTTTGGACAAGTGGAAGAATTTTACGTCAAATTCATGCTCACTTTTTTGGGTTTTACCTTTAAAATTGTGTTGCATTGTGTGGTGCTGCATGGTGGCTATCAATTTATTTTGTAAAAGCAGTGCTTTCTGTCCTTTTATTATAGGGATGGTCGGATGCTGTTTGACTATTTAGCTGAGAAGCACGGGGTAAGTGTTGTAGCTGCTGGAATTCAGTTCTATGTGTGTCCACCCACCCTCCCTCACAGCTGACAGTGTTTTGACCAAGTATGGCCAAGCATTTTGTCGTGTCTCCTGTCAATGTAGCTAATAGGTAGAATTCCTAATGCTAACATATTTAAGCCTTTAAACTTGTAATTTTTATAACAAAAAAAAAAGCTTAAAATTAATGCTGGCTTAGTAACTTAGATAACTACAGTAAGTTGATAACTTAGATGTGCTTTACTTTGTAATGCAAGATTTCACCTTTTTCTGGTATTGGTCTAAGCTTTCATTGCATGGCATGGATTAAGAATATAATAGTTTTCTATTGTTTTTTCATGTCTTTTGAAAAGCTGCAGATTTCAAATCTTACTCTACCATTAAAATGACAGCATGGGATTTTTTTCTAGGGAATAAAAGCTTTTATTGTATTCCTTTTCAGTTTAGGCAGGAGTACCTAGATACACTTTACAGGTATGCAAAATTCCAGTATGAATGTGGTAACTACTCAGGAGCTGCAGAATACCTCTACTTCTTTAGAGTTCTGGTAAGTTTTCACTGGTTGTTGGTTTGGGGTTTTGTTTTTTGGTTTGTATATTTGGTGTTATTTTCAGCGAAATAATTAAACCAGTAAATTGTCTATATTCATTCTTAGCATATAATACTTTATAGCTTTTTGAGGCAATTACTGTATGCCAAAGTTTACAGTAATGGTTAATAATCATCACTATGGTTCAGCAATTCCATTATTTTCAAGTAGAACTCAGAATTGTTCTTTGAATTTGTGTGTCTTGTAACATTTAATTATATAATACAATGAAGTGAATGCTTGTTTTTAAGAATACTTGATTTTGTGCACAGATGTAGTCAACAGCAGTGAAAAGCTTGCAGGTGGGTTGAATGTAATTGCTGGTAGTAGTGAACTGCCAGCTTCTTATCTGAGCTCTGATCTGTCCTCTCTTGAATTCTGTGATGGATTTAAGAGTATAGGTCATCTCCCTATGAAATGTAGACAGCTCAGATGATAAATGTAGAACCAGATCCATCATCTCTGAATCAACTCTTTTCATCTTGTTGTAATTCATATCATTTGTTACTGGTGGGAGTGAATTTTGAGAATAAAGATTTGATGTCTTGTAAGAATCCCAGCACAGTAAATTTATTGTTGGTGGTCAGTGGATGTGCTGCTTTACTAACAAATGGAAATTCAAGGTAACTGCTTGAAAATCCCAATAATGTAACTGGAATAGCTGTGGTACCTAAAAGCAGTTATTGTGAACAGCTACCTCTAATTAAGTGATTTGGAACCAGCACAGAGCATGTGAACGTTCTCAGCTCAGTATCTGCTAAACTGGCACCTGGGTTGCCTGGAAGATACTGACTTATGAGCAGTGTATCTCATAAATTTGTGTAGTGGTTGTTGAAGACATGTAGTGGTTCATACCTTGATGCTCTTCCTTGCTAGTTTGTATTCCCATCTAAAAGTAATTTTAACTCTCTGAAATACTGCTAGAGTAAACCACAAAAATTTCTGTAATGTAAGAAGAGAAATTGGGAAATGTATCTTTAATCAGAAAAACAGGGCCTAAAGTATATTTGCCAACAGGGGAAGTAGGTTTGTGGACAGCTGTCCTTAATTCTTCATGCCCTTTTTTTGGGCATAGCATTATGTTCTTGTATGTCAGTAACCTCAAAAAATGGAGTACTGATTTTTGTGCTGATAATAGCTTAGTGTAAAACTTTTGTTACTGATTCTGATGGGAGAAGATTTGTTTCAAAGCCCAGTGTGATGAAACATAGTCTGTGAAAGAGCTATTGTAACCAGTCTAAGAGCAGAATTTGACATTGTGAATGGCATAGTGCAACTCATTCCTGTGTAAAACTAACACAGCTTGACCTCAGATCTACCCTCCCAGGGAGCAGCTTCAGTGCTGCCAAGTTGCAGTTCCACTGGACATTGCTCTAACGAGTACAGTTCTGGACAAGGCATTAGCAGGAAGAGTTTGGAATGCTAGCTTCTTGAAGGTGGTTATCTGCTATTATGAGTTCTTAAGGAACCTGACTAGTATTAACCTTGTTTTATTAGTGGCAGCACGGATCTTTGTCTTTTTTTTACAGGATTTCCTAGTTTCTGTTTAAGAAATTTTACTGCTGGTTTATTTTTTAATCCATGTCTAAACTGTTTCTCTGAAAAAAAAAACCCTACTTAATTTGGAGAATTAGGCCTATGCAAAATTGGTATCTTGTAAATGAAAAATACTGCCAGAAAATAGTTTGTAATTTTAAAAGTAAATAATAATTTTTAACAATTTAAAATCTTAAGAGTGTTGCTATTGTTGAACATAGGTTCCAGCAACAGACAGAAATGCATTGAGTTCTCTTTGGGGAAAACTGGCATCTGAAATCCTGATGCAAAATTGGGATGCAGCCATGGAAGATCTCACAAGACTAAAGGAGACAATAGATAATAATGTAAGTAAAATCTTGGACATCTTAGCAAGGTGAGAGGTTAGAGGTGTTAGTACTCAAGTTTTATTTTAAATCACTTGCAATCTTATTTAGGAATAGCTTACCACCTTTTCACTGGATACTTTCTTATTGGCAGTGGGAAAGTTGAAGGATGTTAGTGAAGAAATAATGAAACACTCTTTTTCAAATTGCTTGCCTCTTAACACCTTAGGTTCTCATCTGCATTTTCAAATATATTTCCAATAAACAAAAAAATCTTAAGGATGTATATCATTGTGTGAAACTGCTGTTTAAATTTCAGGTGCTTGTACTATTCATCTTCTGGAAGGAACAGAATGCATGTAAATAAACCATTTTATCTGATGAAGACAGTCCTTTTGACAGAAATTGCAGTCAGCTTATATTTGGAAACAGTTTTCAGCTAATTCAGCTTTCTTAACGAAGCTCTTCTGAGTTCTGATGAGTACCAAGAACTTAAGGGATGTGTGGGGGTGCAGTACTAATTCAGATTAACTGATGAGATTAGAGACCTCTCAGTCTTCCTCTTTGCTTGTGGTGCTTCACTGGCCACACCAGAGATGAGAAAGTTTCACTCTCCTGAAACAGAGTCTTGAGAAAACAGGTGTTTTCTGTCCCCCAGTCGTTTTTTGTCTGTGTGGCAGATAATTAGTGTTAAAAATTTTTCTTCTGTAATTTTGTTGTCTTTATGATTCTGTATGGTTATAATAGACTACTTGACTTGTTTATTAAACTCCCAAGAGTTTTTTTAGGATTGAATGAGAGCAGTTTGTTGTCATGCTCTTCAGAGGGAGGATTACTTGCCATGTCAGTTCATCCTCAGTGTGTTGTTTTGCAGTCTGTTTGAAGTGCTGTTGAAATTTGGAGCTAATACAGATACTTGGAGTTGAACCCTTTTGTCCATTATCAGCAGGTTTAAATAAAGATAATTACTTTTTTTTGACTGAAAGTGATTATAAAGTTTCATCATTGTCTGAGAGTTTATGGCAAAAAAAAGTCTTGTGAGGATTTAGAAAGGAAGTAAAACAGAAAAGGTGAAAAAGCCAAGTAGTTGCTCAGATCACATCTGAGGAGGGAATACAAGGAATTCAGAATTAAGAAGGGAAGTAACTTAGCTTGGTATAGTGGTCTTGGAGAGCTAAAATCTCTGCTCTTACCATAAAAAACGCAAATTCAGGAAACAGTTTGGAATATAATATTGGAAAAATTATCTTGCTCATAACTTTCAGTAGATTTATCATTGAGATGACAAAAAAGCTCGAGGTCAGACTCAGCCTGACAGTGGTGACAGTTATAAAGAGCTGATGCAAAATCACAAAATTTTGGGCCAGTTACAGGTTTCCATGGATTAGTATTCAAGCAAACTTTGTGCTGTGTTTGACTTGAACCAATGTTACATTTTCTCCTAGTCTGTCAGCTCTCCACTGCAGTCTCTTCAGCAAAGAACATGGCTCATCCACTGGTCTTTGTTCGTGTTTTTTAATCATCCTAAAGGGAGAGACAACATCATTGACCTTTTTCTCTATCAGCCACAGTAAGTTGTATTGTACCATCTGGGAGGGCGTTTAAATCAAATTGAAGGCAAATGATAAATATGCAAGCTTGCTGAGTTTAGGGCTGCAGGGTGAAGGTATTGTTCTATTCTGATTGTAGAAAGCTGTTTCAAAAGAGTCTCGGAAATCCCCGACTAAAAATGAAAATTGAAACACTGTATCTGTTTGCGAGAGGATTGACTTCTATGTAGATCTAGCATTCTTTGTTGCTCCTTTGAATGTTTTCTGATAGCTTCATACTTTTCTTGTGTTGTGGCACCCAAAACTGCAACCAATACCCAGATGAGGCTGCCCCAGTGCAGAACTGAACAGGACAATCCCCTCCCTTGCCCAACTGGTGATTCTGTGCCTGATGTCCACCAAGACACAGTTGGCCCTCCTGCCTACCAGGACACACTGTGATTCACATTCAACTTGTTGTTGACCAGGAGCCCCAGATCCCTTTCTGACCTCCAGCTTCTGATTCCCCAGTCTGTACATAGATCCAGAGTTGCCCTGTTCCAGATGCAGAATCTGACACTTGCCCTTATTATGCTTAATACAGTTGGTGATTGTCCAGCCCTCTGACTTCTTTGTCAGGCTCTCTCTGCAGGACCTCTCTGCCTTTGAGGAGTTGAAAGCTCCTCTCATTTTAGTGTCATCAGCAAACTTCAGTATACCTTTGAGTGTTGAATCTTACCTATGTTTTTTTCTTTCTAGGTATCTCAATGCAATTCAGACAATGTGCCCACATATCCTCAGATATTTGACTACTGCAGTCATAACAAATAAGGATGTTCGTAAACGTAGACAAGTGCTGAAAGATCTAGTCAAGGTTATTCAGCAGGTAAGGGCTGCATTATCTGATATTTTTTGCCTCTTTTCTAAGAAGACTTCATTATAACCTTCTTCTAGTTATGTATCTGGTTAGGGTTTGAGGTATTTTCATATTTGTTTTTTGTCAGTGAAAGTTTTTACTGAAGTAAAATGCGTATCAGGCAGTGGGAGGATATAATAATTTTTTTCTCCTTTCATGTACATGTCTACTCTATGTACACATACATGCAGTAGAGTCTGCATACTGTTCTTACTTTTTGAATTATTTAATTCTGAAAATTCTGTGAGATGTGAAGTGGCTTTGGATCTGATTCTTTTTCAACTATCTGTACAGTAAATTGTTGTATGAATAACAGTTCTTTCTTAGATTTCAAAACCACTGAATTGTGTGTGTTGATTTGATGCATTCTCTTGAAAATGGTTCTGTTGTCACTGTGACATGAGGATGGAGATACAGAGAAGAGCAGTAAAAGAGTTGCTTGGTAGCAATCAACAGGGGTTTAAGGCCCAGATTTTTATATGAAATCACCAGACAACTTGTATACAAACCAATGCACTTCAAATACTTAATAATGTTGTGAGTAATAAACATTGTATTTCTGTGTGTATATAGGTAAATATGACAGTGCAGTTATTATAGGCTAGTAGTCAGTTACAACCAGTTCAAGCATTTGGGAAACTACGTGTGCAAAGCACAGTCAATGCAAAGATCACATTTTAGTTACAACTTAATCTGGTTTTAAGCATTAGTGCTCACAAAAGTTACCATAAGCAATAAATCAGTGGTAAGTCTTGTGACTCAGCTTGTATCTTTATCTAAAATCTGATTGTAACATTGAGCTTTTAATATAATATGAATTTCTAATACTTGAAGTAAGTAACATGTTACATTTTCTTTCTTTCGTTTAATCTTGCACACCATTAGAGTATTCCTTTTGAAAATACCAAATTGGGCTTTGGTTTTGAAATCGCCTATCAGATTTCTTAATACTCCTCTAAATTCATGATTCATGATCACTTAATACTCCTCTAAATTCATGATTCATGATCATTTAATATCATGAATCTGTATGATTCATGATATTAAATGATGATGTGATAGAGGTTTTGTAGAAATAAAACTTGAAATAACTTTTGGTGCTGCTTTAGTAGCAGTAAAAGATTGTTTATACTTGCAACATCTTTGCAAGTCTTGAACTGATAGATATACAGTCTGTTTATTGAAATTGAGAGATGCTCGTTTTAAGACAATTTTGCAAATAATGGCTAACAAGTGCAATTCTGATGTGAAGACCATGTATAGAACTGAATTTTAAATCTAAATAATGAGATTGTAAGTACAGTTCTTTGGGGAAGGAAAAAATAACTGATGCAGAAAGAAAAATATCTCTTAGGAATTCCCTTAATCTGTTGATTTTACTGTATGCTAAAGCAGATACTGATACATACTGATTTAAGCTGTTTTATAATATGCATTAGAAACACTTAAGGGGATGTTTGTTACACTTGAATTTACACAATTGTATATAGATGTGGCGTTATCTCTCCCTGGTAATAGAGAAAGTTGAGTAACTTCAGTAATACCAAAATAATTTGAAGTAATTAGTGTATAGAAAGTAGCATTTTTGTTAGCTATGTTGCCTGTGAAAATCAAATAATCATTCAGTTTCAAGTATGAAGGATTTGGTGCTGGTGTCCTCTTTGAAATCAGAATTTAGGAAGACTATTCTATCTTATTTTATGAAATTTGGAAGTTTGATACAGAAGACAGCTCTAATCTCTTGACAGTTTCCTAGCCCAAAGATTGCATCATTAAATGATGACAGTGAAGCTACACCTCTGGTTATTTTACCAGACTATTGGGAGGAAGCATATTTATGTAGCTTTTATAACAGGAATTTGGAAGCTCAGGTTTTTTTTGAGGTGATATATGGGCTTGTTTCCACTATTAATTTTTTAAGACTATAAAGGAGTATGTGAGTGACCACATGGCCTTGATTTCTGATGTTGTTCCCAATTTTTTTTCATAGGAGTCCTACACATACAGGGACCCTATCACAGAGTTTGTGGAATGCTTGTACGTTAACTTTGATTTTGATGGAGCACAGAAGAAGCTGAGAGAGTGTGAAACAGTAAGACTTAAGTATTTATAAGACTCCTTTTCCTTTAAGCAAAGACCTCTAAAATTCACAATGGTATTTGATTACATTTGCCAGCATTTTCTGATAAACTTAAGTTCATGATTGGGTGGTGTTGGGTTTTATGACAACTCATTTTGTAACACACGTGACTTACTGTTAGGAATAGAGTTTAATGTTATAATAATGTTATATTTAAGAAGTTCTAGAAGAAGAAGCAAATAGGTAATCATGCATTTGGCTGAACTTCAGGTGTTCCATTAAAGTCTGAGAAATGCTTGAAGAAAAGCTCAGATTTGCCTTTTGTTGTGAAAGATGAGTGGGGAGTCAAATTTTGTGTTGAAAGGATCTTCAGTAGTAAGGGCAGCAATGGAGTTTGACCTTCAGTAGAGTTACAACCTTATTCTCTTCTTGAGTCAGACCTCAGTGATCATGTTAGCATGCAGTTTAAGTTTAGTAAGATGCTGAACAATGAAGAATATTGTTGTCCATAGCTTTTTTGCCGCATCTTTGAACATAGCAATAGTATTTTTACGTATACTGTGGGCTGCTCATAGTTATTGACATTATTTACTGGCAGTGTCTACCAGTACCTTTCTCCTCACATGTTTGCTCTCATGTTCCCTTTCTGCTGACACGTGCAGGTGCTTGTGAATGATTTCTTCTTAGTGGCATGCCTTGAGGACTTCATTGAGAATGCCCGTCTCTTTATATTTGAGACTTTCTGTCGCATCCATCAGTGCATCAGCATTGGGTAAGAGAATGTCTTCATTCCTCAGTTTAGAAAACCAGTCATGGAGGGCAGTTTGACAGACAGTGCAAACTTCAGGAAGTATTCAGTTGTCAGGTAAAATCCTAACTGAAATCTCATTTGCATAGTATTGTTTCTAGTTTTATAAATCTAATGTGATGTACTTGAATTATAATTCTACTTCAGAATTTAATTATTGTGTTTAACTTCAAAACAACCCTTCTCTACCACCCCTAGCCCCCCCAGACAAGCAGTACTTTAAGGATAAAACTGCTATGGTTTTAAATGGGGTCTCTGCTGAATTTAATGGGAACTTTCATACCCAGTGTCACCAAAGTCCTGGTGGCAGTACCTCATTTGGGCCTCAATTCCACATGTTGAGGTAGAGTGTTAATATTAAGTAAATACAAACTGCAAATACAATAACTACTTAAATTTATTTTTATTTGGTAGATACAGATACTGTCCTGGTGGCAGTACCTCATTTGGGCCTCAATTCCACATGTTGAGGTAGAGTGTTAATATTAAGTAAATACAAACTGCAAATACAATAACTACTTAAATTTATTTTTATTTGGTAGATACAGATACCCATGTGTGTCTTATAGATATGTTCTTTGAAATTTATTGAATCACATTGCCTTTTTCATTAATTAAATAGAAAACAATGGATTTCATTCCCTGTGACGCAGAGTGATTCAGCTGTGAGAATTGTTATTAGCAAATATGTCTGTTGGTTATTCAGATTTATTTTATAAATGCGGGCTTTTCAAATGAATCAGCTCTGATGCCTCTTATATATATTTTTTTAAAAAAACTAAATGAGAAGATATTATTTATGCTTGAGATCTCTTTCCACTTGGGCTTTGCCCACATCTCCCATATTTCCACATCCTTAAATTAAAAAGGAGGAAGTGAAAAACTCTGAATGCTATAAAAATCTCACTGATAGAGAACAGTGCAGAGATCTTTGAGACAGGAGAAATGAAGGCTGTTGAATCGATCAAGTTCAATGGAGTCTTCTTACTAGCTTGTATCCAGAGCAAATGAGTTCATCTAGTCCTCTGAGGAAAGGATTGTAGAGAAAATTGTCTTAATACTGCAAACTTCTTTGAAAGATTGCTTTTTTTTTATGAATAGGTATAGTTGGAAAAAGGACTGATTCTTAATACTTTTAATCTTTAGTCACTGGATGATGTTTGTCTTCATTGCCTTTGGAAAAATTTTTATCCTTTGTGTCAGCTTAAAATAGTGGCTTTGATGTAGTAGGGAAAGGGTGAATTTGAGCATTTTAGTCTGCTCTAGTGTATTGGGTTTAAGCATACAGTCCTAATAGGAAATGGAACTGCATTCTGTGAGCAGAGCTTTTCCATACTTAATACTTGTTTTTATAAGAGAGCTAATGTTTTGTCTAAAATCACTGTAAGCAGAAGTACTGCATGGTTAGGCATAAAGGGGGTTTGAATAAGTATTTGGAAAGAAAGAAAAAATCCCACCATGTATAGTGGTCTTAAAAGATGGGTTTCTGGAAAATATAAAACCCAATAGTGTCTTGCTCTTTCTTAGAAATCTTTTTTGTGGTGTGAATACTGCACATTTTCAAGCACAAGTTTTCAATGAAATTAGATGTTTAAGCTTTCTTTGACTAGATGGCTTTCTAAGAAGTCTCCTCTTACCTGACTCCAGTCAATGAGTCCACTCCAGAGCAAAGACTCTGCAGTGTGTATGTTAAGAATTTTTCAAGTCTTGTTTCAAACGATATTGATAAACTGTGGGCAACATACCAATAATTCATTATGGCAAAAATTGCAAGCTCTATCGAATTTTGTGGTAGGTAATTGCCATTTATTTTGTTTTTATTACTTATAGTTCATATTTTTTGTGCTGTGTGTGATATTTCAACTTTAGGTATGATAAAAAATGTAGTTGGCTGTCCTTGTTATGTGTGAGTAATTCCTAAATGTAGGTAGCAGAAAGGACACTTTCTTTACAGGCATTATAATATGTTCTGAGGCAAGTGATAGATTTGGAGTTGAGACATGTATCTCAGAGTGACATGGATATTTCTACCACATACTGCTAAGTTAATTGCACATGGAATCAGTCATCAGTAATGAGGTGGTTCTCAGTAGGTCATTGTGTGTGTGATGATGGATATCAGCCTTAAATTTCTTTGCAGGCTGTAACAATGATTATATTTCAGCTGATTAAATTAGGTACATAATTATTTCTTAGTGTACTTGAATTGCTTTTGAAGAAATTAGCCAGTTGAAATGAATATTGGGCTGAGATGTAGTTCTTGCATTTTCTTGTTCACAAGTGATTTCCTCTGCTAATCCTGGAGCAAAAAACTAAATGATTTTAACACAGTGCTTGATGAGTACTGCTTAGCTATTCAGAATTATTTTGAAAGCAGTAGGAAACTTCCTTATTTGCACATCCTAAATCACCTTGTGATTGGTTTGCTGATTGAAATATCATGTTTATCAGAAGTAATAGATGAAGCTAATTCTGTTTTAGTTAGTTTGATATGCCTGTATTTAATTGGAGAGCTGAATATGTTTCATTCTTCTTTTGTACTGCACATACAAGAAAACTATATAAGATGGGCTTGTTCGTATATGAGCATGTGGGGAATTGCCTTGCCTTTTAAGTAAATGAAAACATAAAGAACACTAGCCCTACCATTATCCAAATAAGTGAATTTCCTTCTAAAACTAGGGGACAGAAATTATTTAAAAGTCTGCCATTTGGAATTAACTCTAACTTGATATGGTAGACCTTTCTTTAAATTTTAATAGTATTTCATTATAATTGACTTCATTTTTATTGAATTATATCAGGAATCTTTATAAACAGTGGTGACCTATAATACAGATTGTGTTGCATCCTTTCTAATATTAGTGATGTTAATACGTGTTTGTAAATCTAAACATGTCACTTACTTCAGCTGTCAAACTTGAATGAAGCTAAGCTGTATTTTATATCTCAAGAGTTTTAAATACACGTTCTAACTGTGATAGGAGAATAGTGGTGTTTGTTACAGAATTGTAATCATGATAGATCTGTGTTTTTTGCTCTGGAAAGATAGAGAATGCTTTTTTGGTCATGTGTGTTTACTAGGAAAATACCTGTGTGTTATACATACATGCACTTTGGGTGGTCCTGGCTGCTTCGGTGTAGGCTGCAAGGAGAGACTCTTAAGAGGGAATCCAGTTGCCCCAAGTGCTAGAGGAAGGTCATCTCTTGTGTCAAAGATGTGTTAAAGTTCTAGGTTTTTAATAGATTAATTCCTTATTCAGTGGAAGATACTTGCTACCTAATAATGTCAGTTGTTTTATACTAAAATTTAAACATTGTGTAAGTCTCAAAGCTACAAGATGAGATAAAAGATTTTACATCCTTTTTACTCTGTCATTTTCATTCTCTGATTTTCAAATTTTCAGATACATGTGCAGGAAAATAGTACTTGTGTAGTGTTACTTCTGTTGTGTTGCTACATATATATTGTATGTTTGTTCCAAAACACTTTTTAGTTGAAAAAAATCCACTTCTCAAGCAGCTGAGCTAGCAGGAAAAAGTAGATATAATAGAAAAAGGTAACATTATTTGCTAGTAACAAATGCAAAATACTTCATAGTTTCTGGCTTGGAATGATTCTCTAGACATACATGCCCTCTTACCCTCTAATTACACGAGGACTATGTTAAGGAAAAAGGAAAGTGTAGGTGCTGTAGATTGGAAGTGATCTGATTTAATCTCGTGTGAACCCAGTTGCAGCTCTGAGCAGGTCTCACAGCAGTATTCCATTGTGCTGCGTAGTCAGGAATCCACAACTAAATCTTCCTATCTCCATGAATGGAGGTTCCACACTGTAATCCCAAAGCTGGGTTGCTTCATCTCCAGTGTAGTGGCAGTAGCCTGTCTTGTGGTGATCTGGAAAACAATTTACTTTATCTAAATCTTACTAAGGCTTTTAAAAGAGAAATGTGAGAATTATACTCACCCCCTTGTACTTTCAGTTTAAAATGTCTTTAGTTTCAAGTCAAATGCTTAACATCACTGATTGGGGGTAATAAAATTATTGTACTTTTTTTGTATTGAAGTGTCTCATGTTCTGTCCAAGTGACTGATAATTCCACAAAAATTTCCATGCCTAATGTCTTCTGCTCTCTTCTGCCTTTATAATTGCTCATTCAAACTCAGATTAAAAGGTCTACTGGAACAGGAGCAGCTGGGGTTGGGTTTTACTTCCCCTTACTTTGCCAAGTTCATACACTTGTTACCCATTTCTTGTCTTATTTTGCTGAAGTGAGTCAGTGTAAGTTCAGTATTTTAAGTTACTTTTTTTTTTTTTCTATTCACTTCATGTTTATCTGTGGAAAAAATGGAATTTACCTTTATTGTTGGGAGAAAGGTAAGAGATCAAGACCATATAGGAGAGACAGCTGTACAAAGAAGTGTATGTAGAAGTCCAGTCAGGTAGATGTTATAAAGTAGTTACTTGATGCAAATAATCATAAAGAAAAAAATCACTTTTTCAGGTGGAGAAAAAGATGTTTAGGCAAGATTCTGTAAAATGGTGAGAAATTGACCTCTTGTGCAACTCAGTGTAGTCAGCTGGGTTTTTAGTCATGCCTGTAGCCTTTACCTCATGTTTGTTACCTTAGTCTGCAAGCTGATGGAAGAATGAGCGTTACTAATGCCCTGTATGAGCCAACTGCCAGCAGGAAGCTGGAAGAGTTAGCTGGAAAGCTGCAGGAAGCACTATTAGGAGGAATTATTCCTGGACAAGAGTGCTTGTTTAAGAATTTTCCTTTTTCTGTTTTCCCCCAACTTCCTTCCTTGAAGTTGTAAGAAGTTCTAACGTAGTGCATCTGTCATATCTTCTATACCAAGCTCTGTCTCATGGGTCTTGCTCCTGAGCTTTGGAGAGAAATTTTCTTATTAAACCTATTTTTTCTACTAGGTAATCTATACTTTCTTGACTACTGATTGCATTTAAGTAAAAATAAAAGCAGTTCAGTTGACTTTTTTTAGTACTGGTGGTGGTTTCATGTTAATAGTGAAATTACTTAAATGACAGAGTTTCCAAGAATGTTTGTGTAGACATGGTTTAATAGGAACATAGGAAAACTGTGCAGGTCAAGATTTAAAAGCAATGTGGTGTAATTCAGAATGAGTAAGTATATGCTTTGGGATATGAATTTCTTATTTGCAGTGGGGGTGGGAGATGGGCAGGAGAGCCTGTATGTAATTTTTAAGTCATTTCAGTCCAATTAAAGTAAGCTTCCCAGCTATGCAGTATTTATTGAATCTTGGACTGTGCCATATTTTGTGTTGGTTTGACTTGTATTCCATAGTCCCTTGTTATGTTTACCAACATCAGAGATTTTATTTTGCCATTTAATAAGTTGTTTACCTTTTAGTATGTTGGCGGATAAACTGAATATGACTCCTGAAGAAGCAGAAAGATGGATTGTCAATCTGATCCGGAACGCGCGATTGGATGCCAAACTGGATTCCAAGCTGGTAAGACTGCACATTGAATCATGGAGTGGTTTTTGTTGAAGGACCCTAAAGACTGTCTAGTTACAACCCCCCTGCAGGGACACCTCCCACTGTACCAGGTTGCTCAGAGCCTTATCCAGCCTGGCCTTGAGCACTTCCAGGGATGCAGCACCTACAGTTTTTCTGTTCCACCCTCATAGTAATCTAATCTAAACCTGCTCTCTTTTCATTTTAAAGCCAGATGGATCCAAGTGAGTTTGTTGAGTTTTTCATTAAATTTCTTTTATTTCATGGGCAAAGAAAAACAATAGAAATCAAAACTTTCTGTTCCTGGATAAACTGTTGTGGATTTCATTTATTGTGTTTTGTGCTTGTCTCTAAGACCTGTGAAAGTTCTGAAAGCAGAGTGTTGCATTCAAGGTCCTTGTATGCTGAGCAATTGTTAAGTTTGTTCTGTCTTTGCTGGATTTTAGGGCCATGTAGTCATGGGCAACAATGCAGTCTCACCTTATCAACAAGTGATTGAGAAGACCAAAAGCTTGTCTTTTCGTAGTCAAATGTTGGCTATGAACATTGAGAAGAAACTGAATCAGAGTGGTAGATCTGAGGTCAGTATAAGTTTTGTTTTTCTGAATTCTTGCCTTTTTAAGAGGTAATTTTAAGTATAATTCTTAACCTATGCCTTAATTCACCAGGTGTGCCTACTCCTAGTTCTAATGCTAGGAATTATGTTGAAAAAGACATAGTGACCACAAACAACAGTGGTTCTTGCTTTGCTTTAGCCTTTTTCTTCATTATTAGATTTTATTCTGTTGCATAACTGTTTCTGTCATTTGCTGCTCCACTTCTTTTAAATGGTCTCCTTCAGCGCTAGGAAAGGGCAGATTATGAAGTGTGACACTTATGAAAATAGTTATAATACTCTTCCAAGGGAGTTGTACTCAAAAGTATTGTCGGTGCATATGTGGTATTGAAAGGAGAATGAATGGTGCTTAAGACTGGAATATGGAGGAAGAATTGTGCAAACCCTAACTGTTAAATCTGTTAAGTGAAATTCTAGTAAATGTAGTTGTCATTGAAAGGTTTAAGTAGAACCAGTGAAAATGAGAAAGTAGGCTAGATCATCTGGTTTTGCTTCCCTCCATATTACAATATGAGAAACTCTGTGAGGCAGAACAGCACAGTAATGGGGGTGGCTCTGAGACCCAGCCATACATCTTTAAAACAAAAAGAAATCAGAACAAGCTACACAGTAAAGGAGCTTAAACATATTAAGTTGTATTGTGCTTCCTCAGTGCTTGGCTGAAATACTGGTGGAAGTCGGACAGGCAGTGGTGCACTATTTTGTTCTGTTAATGGGAAGTTCTGTGAAACTTGTGTATCATTGCTTTTTTAAAAAAATATAGCTGAGAAATTATTCCTATATTTATATTGGGATCTTCCAGAATTTCTCCCTTTTGAAACTGCTAGCTTGGAGGACCCTAGCTGTACAACTCAATTACAGTATGTGTGTCTGGTATGTGAACACTTGGCTTTAATCTTATAGGGTATCCTTCATTATTAGCAACATTCCCACTGTTTAAATTAATGTGTTTTACATTTCAGTAAGTATTAGGTAATATAGTAATTTCTTCTAATCTTTATTCATTTTTTAGGCACCCAACTGGGCTACTCAAGACTCTGGATTCTATTGAAACACTTCTACAGTGGGGACAAATCTGTTTATTTGACTAAAAAAGCACATAAATACGTAACTTTTTTGAGAAAAGTAATTATGTGTTAGCGCTTACATTATTTGAATAAAATTGGCTACTTTTATCAGTCTGTGTGTGTTTGAATTAAATAGATTCCTATGTTTTATAAGGACTTCTTAACATAATAGTATTCTACAGCATTTTTGTGATCACATTTTGCAAAATTTAGGATGTCACTTGTGTTAGGCCTGTTTGTACCAAGGGATGCTTTTGCTCTCTGGGCTGAGTTTGGAAGAAGGGATTTAGAGATTTTTCTTACCTTTTGCGAACGTTGCATGTTAAAAAAATTAGATGTGTGTGGAACAAACAAATAGACCATGTTTGAACATGTGATCAAGCCAAAATCGTCTTCTGTGCTTCCATGTTTCTGTTTGTTACAGGGAGAAGCATGGAAGAGCAAAGGCACTTGCAGCCAGTATCTTCTGTGAAACCTAACGTAATCTACATGTAGAGTAATTTGACTAGACTTCTTGTGTTGATGTTTCAGAATTTTTCCTGTTTGAAATCACATTTTTAATCTTGCCCTGTGTTGTAAACTTTCTGGAGTATTTTTGGTTTGGAGGGAGGATTACAAAAGGCCTGACAAGTGAGCTGCATATGGTTTAAAACTTTCATTCTGAAGTTTGAAGTTCTTAAGATAAATGATGCAAATATAAGAGAGCAAAAAACTCTAGTTCAACTGTTGAACTTGGAGGGGGTTTGTAAGTTTCTGGGGTTTTCAACTACTGTTTGACACTTGCCTGGATTTCCTTAGTACCTTTGCACTGCAGAATATGCCTCAGTATCTTTAAGAGAAATCACAGATCCTTTTTCTGAGTTCTGTCAGGTACAGTGACTGATCACTGAGGTGAAGTGTGGATGTTGAAGAGGCATTATCACTGCACACAGTTTCGTGTTTAGGGTTGAGGGAAGCACGAATGACTCACCTTGAGCTTGTTCCAGCTGTGTGCCTGTTGCCCTCTTAACTCCTTGAGTTCAGGGATTCATCTATGTGTATAAAGTTGTTTCAGCTTGCCAACACTCCTGCTTGCTGTCTGGAAATACATGTTGCCTGGGAAAGGAGAAACAGTTTAGTGATGTTCAGCCTTAAGGTGAAGACCAGTTTTCACTGTTGTATTACTGGGTAGATTCACATCAAGACAAGTCTTCAAGCTGCATGGAGACAGGATCAGTGGCAATGGACACAAATTAAAACATGGGAAAAATCCAGTTAGATTTAAGTAGGAATAACAATATTTTGTTTTATTACCTAAAAGATCATTGGGCACTAGAAGCAGTCACCCAGAAAGGATATGCAGTCTCCTCCTTTCGATTTACTGAGTACCTCAGAACCCTGATAGACCTAAACCTGCTTTGAGGAGGAAGTTGAGCTCTGGCCTTCAAAGATCCCTTCCTTGGCTGAGCAACTGAAATTTAAGAAGTGGCAATAAGCACGTAAAAGTAGATTGCTGCTGGTCTGTAACCATGGTCCAAGAAAGCTGGTCTGCAGCACTAGGATTCACTTTATGTGTAACGTTGGTTCCTAGGATGGGGATGAGGAGTCTGAAACACAGCTGAAGTTAACAAGTTGCTTTTGGAGAGCAGTTTCATAAGGCTGAGCATGCTCCATGCCAAGTTCCTTATTCCCCAAGTTTTGTATCAAGGGATTGATTAAATTGCAATCTCTAGATTTACTCTATATTGTTACAGCCCCAAAGCAGTCACTTTAGGACAATCCAGATTGTGTAATAGCCATGTTCCCTGTTAACACAATCATGGAAGTGCAGTTGTGTAATAATTAAAGAATTTTTAAATGAGATAAAATAGGAATGTTTCTTTGTAAACAGCGGGGAAAGGGCCCACATGCAGTTTTTCCTTTGACTGAAAGAATTAAAAGTACAGATTTAAAATAATCTCATCCCAGGAGTGAGATACTGTGTTAGCATTCATTTCTCTGTGTTTTGGACCCTTCAAGTACCAGCTGTGTAGGCGCAGAAAAGGTACATGCAGTTTGTAGCACTACCGAAATACTTTGTGTCATGTCAGTTCCATGAAGTTTTTAGGCTTGAGAATGTTCTGTAAGTTTGAAAACCTGAAAGCAAAACTTCAGTTCAAAATTATTACAATATCTTCTGTCAAATTACTGAGCAGCAAAATATCTTTGTCATCTCTAGCTTTTAGTTCTTGCACTACCATGATGCTGTATGTGTCAGAGGGTCTCCCATTAAAGATTTCAGTCCAGCTCACAAACCCCAAGGCTTTTATGACTTTGACATTCACCAAAGAAACAATCATTACTCTTTTATTTGGTCCTTAGGAAGCTCAAAGGGTGGAGTTTATTCAATTTGTGGATATAAAACTTGCTTTGTGGGTTAATTCTGACTTTTTTTTTTTTTTTTTTGAGGGTGGCAGGCTAGGAATTTCTTGGTTTTATTTTTAGTACTTCTGTAAGTACCCCTCATCTCTCCTTAGAAGTTTAAAACATGTTCTTGTCCCTCTTTAAAACAAAAAATGAAACAGAAGGGTGGTTGTATAGTTGGAGAGTGGTACATGTGTTCTGAAGCCCACCTGCTGCTACACGTATGAAGTAATGTTTCTAAAAATCATTCTTGTAAATTGATAGATTTCATCTAGTTTCAATGGCTTTCAATTGAAAGGGAAATGCTTCATTCAAAATGTTGCTATGAAGGACTTTGGTTCCAGGTGCCTCTTGGTGAAGTAAATCCACTGTGCTTTCAGCAGCCCAGTAAGAATTCAGTCCACTCTTTTTTTTTTTCTGTATGTCCCAATGCTGCTGTTCAGAGAGGAAAGCTTGGCTGAATCTAAATCTCCAAGGACAAGCCCTGTCATGGGCTCCCTGATGGTGCTGCAACAGCCCTCAGCTCTGCCAGCAGTCACCCGAGGGCTTTTCCATGTGGCTGAATGTGTGCTTGGCTGGGACTGTCCCTGTGGTTATGGAGAATGTGCTGCCTTCCCTGGCAATCTGGGACACCTTCACAAAGAACTGAGTTGTGATTGAATTACACAGGCAGGGGACAGTAGAAGGGGGAAGGCAGAGTTTATTCTCAGGCAGAGGGTGATGCTGGCCAGAGCGTGAGTTTGCAGTAGGTTGGCAGTAGATGAAGCTTTCTTCAAGCACGACAATTGCAAATACTGTCATAACTTTCCATTGACTAAGCTTTAGCAATCTCATTAGTAGCAATATTTTATAAACATCCAAGAATAGTTGTTCTCTAAATTACATGAAGATAAGGTCTACTTCGTCTCTTGTTTTGGCATTGCTTTTACAAAAAAAATTTGAAGTGACGGCTAAAAGAAGATTTGGAAAGGGGAGAGGAAGATTGTTTTAAGACTTTTCTTCTCTTTCCTTTAGGTTTTGGAATGGTGAAGGGTGAAAGAGAAATTTTGTTCTTCTGCTCCAAGGACTCTTTTAAAATCAAGATTTTTTTTTTTTTTTCCCCATAAACTTGTTCAGCAGATACAATGTTATAATATCAAGTTTTCCCTCTTTTTGGAGACTATAAAGGTTGTTGTTTTCCCTCTAAGCAACTGTAACATGTAAAGCTATGACTGTCTAGGGGTTAAAATATTTCATCTATCCTATTTAGAGAAGATGTGATACCATGTTTGTAATTATTTTAATACAATTTTAATAGTTTCAATAAATGTCTTCTCAATTCCCCTTGTAGAAATGCCATCAGAAATTAAGCTTGCAAAAGCCATTCAAGGATCTTTTAACAGGAGGGTTGTGGTAAGGCAGCAATGCTGCTTCTGATAGAGAGCTCCTTTTATAGCAGGTGAGAGTGGAAGAACTGCATGAGGGACTTCCATGCTTCCCAGCAATTGTTTATGTAACCTGTAATATCCAGGAGAGAACCAAAATCAGATGAGTGTAAGCTGTACATTAAAATAAAAGCTTAAACTAAATCCCACCTGCAGCTTGGAATGGCAGACATATTTTCTACTCCAAGTCGTCACTAGGTTTTATAGCCTAAGACTCTGTTGTGCCAACAAAGAGCACTGACTGCTGGAATTGTTGTGAGTCACAATGGGGAATGAGCAAACGTAGGAGATCAACAGAAAATGCCAAGAGCACAGAGGGGCTGAAAAGTGGACTTGGCTTTCCTTGATCATTTTGTAACTCAGCAGAGGATTTGATGTATGAACCATCTTTGTTAATAAACAAGATGGCAACAGGTAGGTGCTTTCCTCTGTAGAACAGGATTTCTGAGGCCTGTCAGTAACAGCAGGGTGAGGTGATTAGCACCAAGAATTGGCTACCCAGGAACTTTGGGAGGTGTATGTGAGTTCCCTGCAGCTGGATTCATGAATGGGGTGTCCTTAGAAAGGATGGCAACTGGCACTGGAAGCCAAATTTGAAACAAATTCCTTGCCATGTATGAGTAGCCAGCTGATTACTTGCGTCATGCAACCCTGACTAAATAAAGTGTAATTTAAAGATGTGAAAATACAAATCTGCATCCCTCCTAATGAATACTTTGATTTTGTGTGAGAATGAGTAATGCTTTACCAAGACCAAAACCACCACTGAGGTACAGCTCTCCAAGCATACAGCTCTCCATTAATTGTTCGCTCAGAGGATGGCTATGGTTTCTTTAGCAGCCCGGGCAAAGGAATAGGCCACATAACCACATCTTCCTTGACTTCACATCACACACATCTTCAGAAGTAGTCCATTTGTTACTTGATCGATGCATCCTCAGTGACAGGATGATATTTTGAATGAAGTGTATGAATAATCCATATCTCTTCTTGTAAAAAAGTAGGCTGCATGGTAGCAGACTAGACCAGGCATGGCAGGCCTCACCCATCTGCCCTGTGCCAGTAGAAAAATCTAAACTTCTCCATCCACTGTGTCCCCAAGTATCTTCAGTGTGAGGGTTTGTGTTCATATGTGCATATGGCCACTGAAGAAAGCTGAGCTTTAGCAAGAGGTGAAATCATAATGCAGTGTATACATTCCACAACTTAAGGCATTTAAAGGGTGTATGAATTAGATTATTGTCATGCTGGATCTCATCTTTCTGGAGCTAACCAATCCTGAATATTCTAAGTTGGCAAAGAGGAGACATTTTAATGCGAAGAACATAAAAGTTTAAGCTTGTTTCAGTAGGTTGAACTTCTTCTTGCAGTGAACATCTACTGTAAATACAAGAATTTGCCTGAAAAAAATGAGGTGCTTGTGAGAGCTTGCACACACTGCAGTAGAATCTGGAAAGGTGCTGACCATGATGCTCAGCTCCAGCTGCCTTGACTGAAGTGGCCACAGGCTGGAAACTGCACTGTGTGAGTTTGTAAGAGGTGGGAACATGCAGATGAAACTGCTCTTATAAGGACCCTGGGCAGGGCATGTAGAAGCAATTGTTTAAGGCAATTATCTTTTTATACCCATGTTGAGAAGGCTATATTGTGTTCCTGCAGAGATCAGAAGTGGTGGTATTTAAGGAAATATTGTTCTGTGCCAAAGAGCCATTGTAAAGAACATACCTTGTGACTGAACAGTGAGGCTGCCTGTAGAAGGATCAAGATTCTACATATGGACAGAGATTTCTTGTTTAATCTCATGGCAAAAAAATGTATGTTTTATGTCCCCTCTTAGGAATTAGAAGTCAAAGTACTTCTGTGGAGTTTTGGGCTGTAAATTATTTCTGTTTCTTTTCATATTTTACAGTAGGGCCCACAGAAATGCGTTGTGGTATTTGATAATAATTGCATAATTTAGGCATTTTTCCCCATTTCTTCTGCTTTAAGGTGCATTTTTCCTTCTATGATGCCAAATTGAGGTATTTTTGAAGAGACAAAAGGTGATGACATTTAGACAGTAATAGTTTTTCCTACATCAAGCTGCAGTTCCTCCTTCTCATTTATACAAATCTTGTGTTGTATGATTTCCTCGATGTAAAAACCCTTTTCCTAATGAATTTAAATGAAGAAGTTTTGTTTTCAATTCAGGAAATTTTAAAGTTTGCTCAGTGTAAAGAACAGAGAACAACCTGTTTGTTTCTTTTCCGTAGGTTTATTTTTGATCTAACTAATACTATTTGTTTGGTGCTGTGCCTTCCTTACTGCATATGTTGGGAGAGGCTTATTTCAATTTCATTTCTTCCCTGTTCCACACTTCATATTGCCTTATAAATCTCCCTGAAGGATTTGAAACTCACTCAGGGCAGTCAGCTCCCAAACCTTTGAAAACACTTATTGGAAATTATTAGTAGTAAAAATATAATCCAATATTTTATATTATTTGAACATAAAGCAAATGTTGCCCAGAATGGGAAATGTCAGATAATTTCTGTGAGTTCCAGGAGGTTCAAATTAGGTTAAAAGTAACAAGAACACTAATCTATGTTGGCTTTCAACAAGGTTAGATATTAGTTTCCTGGACGAATTCAATGAGTGTTTTCAACAAATATAGAGTTTAAACTATAATTACACATCTTAAAGGTACTAATAATTTGCAGTGTCCCCGCCATGTAAACAGAATTTATGAGAGGTCAAACACTTGTGATTATTGAGTTGTTACTGGTATAGCCAGCTCTAGATTGAGGAACTTAATTTAGACAGCCACATCATTTCAAATTTTGGCTACATGTAGTGGAGTGCTATAGGAGCCTTTTGGATCAAAGGTGTCTTGTGTCAATAAAACAGTGAAGGAATATCCCTGATGTGAAATGAGCTTTCCATTTTGACTTCACCCAATCCTCATTCCCCTAAAAACTATCCAACTGCATCTTGTGTATATAATTTATCTGTCAATTCTCTCAAAAGCGAGAGCTTATGTTACTTGGAGAGCCTTCATGCCAATTCCAAAATGAAAAGCAATACACACTGCCAATGCACCAATTGCCTGCTGGCTTATTGAATTTCTTTCTTCACTCCTACTTACCACCAAAACCAACTCAAGGAAAAAAAATTCCCCTAAAAAGCTTGTTAGAAGTCAACAGAACTGAAAGCTGATAAATACTAAGTGTTTTCCTGGGGTGAAAAAAAGGAAAAATTAGATATTAAATATTATTAATAGGTTATCGTGTGTATTCTTTGCTCTTGAATAGAGCCAGACTCAGCAGGACTGTTTTATGTGTAGGCAGAGGGAGCCACAAAGAGATATATGTGGTGTTAAAGGCCATATATTCCAGTACCTCACCATGTTCTCTTTATCTTCACTTCCCCTACAGCTTCTGAGCTGGTCCCATGGGGAGAGACAACACAGCCCTCCCCTTCCCTCTTTCTGTTAGTGTTGCACTTGTGAGAAAAGAAAAGAAGACATAAGGGATATCCAGCAGCTGGCAGGCTCCATCTGGGTAACGAGTGGCATCCATCCATTAGTTAAACATCCATGATGCAGGAACCATCAACTCAACATCACCAGTTCTGGAGCAGCAGGGAATTTGAGATGTGGTGTTTTCCTCCTGTGGGTTTTTCCATCTGTATTGGTCTCAAACTGAGGAATTATTATGGATTCATATAAGGGAATAAAGATAAAGGATGTGAAGGGAAGTCATGGGAGAAGCCTCTGCTCCAGAAGAGTGTTTGAAAGGGATGTCTAAAGAAACAGGAGAAGGCAAAGGGAAGAGGAGGCTGAGGAAAGTACAAGGACAGTGTGGAACAACATAGGGCAGGTTATGAAAAAGAGAGAAAAGAAGCTGTCATATAAGAATCAAAAAGTACTAGGCAAAGTTAAAAAGAAATTAGAACAGATACATAGACAAGATAAAATTCCAGATTGCCACGAATATCGGGGAGCAGTATTAAATTTGCTTCAGTGCATGGGGCACATTAGCCAGTGACATTGGTTGAAATGTCATTCTAAATATTTGTTGGTGTTAGTGGTAATAACTGGGACATAAAACCTGGACAAAACATGGTGGGAAAAGAAAGAGGATGAAACATGCTCTGCTGTTTGTCTCTTAATTTTATCTGGTTTTTGTGTGTTGGCTCATTAGGTATCCTGCCTGCCTGCCAAGAGAGAAACCATTTTGGATTTGCATAGTTGTAGCCATATGGGGAAAAGATACAGTGTTCTCCCTGAAAAAAATGGTTTTCTTTCTAATGTAAGATAAGATATTTTGGACACATCATGCTGCTTGCATAGAAATATTACAGTTGAGGAGTTTCATGGCAGAAACAGAAATGGAATAATAAACTTAAGGGAAGCAGTCTGGTTGGCAGCTTATTGGAGGTTTTGGTTAGTATTTATGACAATCCAAAGGCTTCTAGTACCACAAGCATCTTTCTTTTCTTTTTGGTTTATTTGTGATGAGAGAAGAATGACAGAAAAGATCCAATTTTAAATTTCCAACATATTTATATTTTTACTCTTCTGTTTGGAATGGTGATTTATTAAGTGACAGGGAAGAAGACTTGCCACAGGGGAAATGGCACACTGCAGCTCTTGCTATGCACTGGACAAAGTCTCCAAGCTCTAATTTGCACAGGAGCTCTTATACAAAATGCCAGAAATAAATAACATAATGTGGGGATGGCTGAGAGCAAGAAGTCACTGCAGTCCAAACCTCCCTGAGCTAGAGAAGATTGGCTGAAGGACCCTGTGTTACAGCAGGGGATAGAAGGCTTCTCATGTTGGGGCAGCCTGCCAGGAACCTTAAGAATCAATTTATTATTGCTAGACTGATCGAAAATGAATATAAAAGTTTCCAGAGCATAGTTGTTCCAAGCACTATAGGTGGCTTGTGTGTCTTGATGCTGTCAAAGGGCCTGGAATATGGAACTAGAAATGTGACTGCTGTGTTAGTCAGGAGCTTCCAACTCCAGACCTGCTTTCAAGATCCTTCCACATGGTGTTTCGAGATGCATCTGTCAAACGTATACATGGAAAAGGTATCAAGTTCACTGAAAAATTAGGGCCTTAAGCCTATTCTTTACATTCTTCTGCCCCTAAAAGTTTTAGTAAATAGCCTTAGACTACCTCATAAAGATATAAAGAGCAATGAGGATGCTATGTCACAGAACTTGGTGCAGAAGAAGAAGCCCAGGAAGGCCTGGGTGGTCCCAGCAAGTGTGCACAGCCCATGGTGAAGCCCAAACCACTGGTGCTCTGCTTGCACCTCTCTGCTGGCTTACCCTTGGAGTTTCACTTTCAGGAAAAATTTAATCTGTCTGTTAAAAATCCCCTAAACTATAGCAATATTGGGATTGCCCTGTAAATATCAGAAAGTAAGGAAATGCTATATTCCTACAGCAGTGTTGCCCTAGGCACACTGTTTTCCCAAAACTGCCTTGCTTTCAGGTGAACAGCACAGCTGTCTGTACTTCTGTATCTGGCATCAAGTCTATGACAGGTTTCCTGTAGTCATTACTCAGATCTTCTAAAACTGAGAAAATGGTGTTTTATAAATTTTTGTTTCAACAATAGTCATTGATAAAGAAACCAGAAGGAAGAGATGTGGTAATTTGCAGAAAAGGTTATGTTAGTCTCATGGGCAAAAATGTGTAAGAACACAGTATTCAACCACCTTTCTTCAGCCAGATAGTGGGATTGCAATTAGTGGGGAATATCTTTGAAAACCATTGCTCCATCTGTCATAACCCCACAGGCTGAATCAGTGATAGAAAATCGTTTCATTTTCAGGTGCCTACATCCAAAATTTAAACCTGCTATGCCTTCTACAGCTGCAATATAACCCTTGGGACTTCTGAATTCCCCATAAGGCTAAATGCCCAATTTCATACATGCAGGCTGAACTCTGCAGGAGGCTGAAGTTGTGTTCCTTTTCCTGGAGTCCATCCTTCCTGGTGGGCATTCTCTGAGATCTGTTCTATCAGGAAAACAAGCCAAGAAGAGGGATTTTTCAGCTCTATAACCTGAGTGCATACCCAGGACATTTAACACCGGGCTTACATCCCTCTTTTTCCTGATTTTAGAACAAGGATTTGAACCTCAGCATCTCACCTCTCTCTAGGAGGCTTTTCCGGTTTTGCAATTCCTAAATTATTTTTGGATCAGGTCTACTCCAGGAAGTTTGATAATTGCTCTCATATAATCAATGTTTAAGTGTTTTTTTCAAGGCAAACCAGCTATATGTAAGAAAAAGAAACAATCTATTGTTTGGGAATCCAGTAATCCCAAAACAAATGCTTTCTATACCTTGTATACAGTATGATGCAGTTTATGGAAAGGTTTTGGTATAACGAAAACTCTCCAGCAGTGTAAACAAAGTGGATTTATATTAACTGAGGTATCAGCTAGTGATATCTGACAGATAAGAGATATCTGCAACAGGAATTGTTCTTAGCAAAGCTCTGTTAATTGCTTACTTCAGGTGGCTTACTCAAATGGTGGCTTACCATTTAAGTTAATTGCTTACTCAAAGGGTGGCTTTCTTCTACTGCTTGTTTGAACAAGTTACAAAGTATTGCAGGATTTTTTTGTCCACTGTCTCACACTGGACATGTATGATGTGTATAGTTTGGGTTTTAACATATATTTTTTACTAAAAATACTAAGTTTTTTTTCATCGGATACTCTGATGTGTTTTCTCTATTAATGTACTACTTGCTTTTATGAAAAACTCTCCCCTTACAGAGCATCTTGCTAGAAGTTTGAAAAAACAAATAATGAAAATTATTATGTTGTGTGTATTGCAAAGTCAAATGGAAAAACAGTTGTTGACAATTTGGCATTTAATTAAACATACTGCAGCTACCTCAGCCAAATCTCTCGCCTGGCGTAAACAACACCACGAGGTTAGATGTTAAAATAATATTTGCAGTATAATTTTTATGGCCTCTGTTCTGCTGGATCTGGGATTGTACAATCATGACAGTTTATCAGCCTCATTAGACTGCCCCCAACCAGGTTCAGATCTTTTGTCCTTGGGCTTCCTAAGCAGTCTCTCAGACCTGACACCTCAAAACAAGTGTCCATCTCACTTAGCCTTTCTGTGCCAGCTCAGAAGAGCCACCACTCATTTTCCCAGTTAAGAGAGGCATGGATCTGCTGGAGTGAGCTCAGCAGAGTGGGACTACAGCATCTCACTTCATAGAAGAGGCTGAGAAAGCTGTGACTGTCCAGTCTGGGAAGGCAAGGCACGGGGGGATCTTATATGTATAAATAAATACCTGGTGGGACAGGATGAAAAAGAGAAAGCAAATTTTCCCAGTGGGATCTGGTGACAAGTTGAGAGGCAGTGGTCACAAACTAAAAAACTACATTCAATCTGAACACAAAACCCCCCACTTCTTTACTCTGAGTATGATCAAACACAGGTTGCCAAAATGTTCCTTGGACATACTCAAAAGCCATCTGGGCAACCAGCTGTTGCCACACAAGCAGGGAGGTTGGAGCAGGTGACTTTCAGAGGTCCCTTCCAACCTCAGCCACCCTGCAATTCTGTGACAATTTCTTTGTACATGAGACCACTGAATGGAAATGTGCCAGCACCAAACACTGCAATGCACCCAGATGGAATACCTATAACATGGCAATGCAGCTGTGCCAGAGCTAAATCAGGCCCCAGAAATTGCTAGGAGTGTATTCTCCAAGGCTGGCATGACACGGGTCCAATGTCTCCCCTAGTACAAACCATACACACAAGAACAATAGTTGGAAATGTACAAAATAAATTTCTCCCAGCAATTTCAATATGTTTGTGGCCAGAATCTGGCACAGGACAGGACAGGGCTGAGTTCTAATGCAGGTCTGAAAGAAAGCTTTTTTGATGGGTCCTCTGAAGATGGAGTAGCATCTTGTGTCTGATGTGAACATCTGAGTCATACCCTGAGCATAAACATGAATGGAAGAAGTCCTGGAGGAATCCTCTTCATTAAAGGTAGTTTGCATTTTGCATTTTACAAGTGCAAAGGGTTTTTTTGGAGCAAAACGTTTTTCAGGAAAAAACTTTAATGTAAAATGATATATGGTTAGAATGAGAGAAAAACATCAGTGGAATGGAAAAGTCTGCTCTAAGTCTTGCCAAGAGTTTTATGCTTATACTCTATTGCTGCTACTGCCACTGGTAAGTATGATTTTCTACCTTTCCTACCCGTAAACTCACATAAGCTTTTCAAAACTTCTTTCCATATTCCCTTTTAATAATGGCTTACTTTACAGTTGTGAGCTGTGGTTTCCTTTGTTTTGGCAGCTGCTGGATGCCCTGCTGCTGGTTGTGCAAGAGCTCCTGCTCCTATCCCCTCCATGGATAATGCCATTTCCTTTTCTCCAGATGTCTTCCAATCAGGCAGTGGTCATTTTGGATAAAAAGTTAGCAAGACACTTTCCTCACGAATATATATGATGATATATGTGATCCTATCATCCTGGTCTTAGACATCTTCTGTGTCCACTGCTTTTTCCTCCAAGATCACATCCAAGCACAGAGAGAATTGAAATTTGGGAATTCAAATGCATCCACATAGCAGTAATTTCTTATTACAAAAAGAAGAGCATGGAGAAACCCACCTAGCTAGACTAGTTTTATGTGGTATTCCCTGTCTTCCTTTTCCACCCTCTTTCTGCAGGTGATCCTCATTTAAGCATCAAACATCTCTCAAAAAAATCTGTAGCATTATGTGTGAATTATAAGTTGAGGTAGCAAAGCAATATTCACACAGCCTTTCACAGATCCACAGCCTCCTTGGCTGACCCAGCAAGCAGTTACTTGGCTGCATCAGTGTATCAAATGACATTAGAGAAGCAGATACCAGCTCAAAGCTTTTCTGCATGGGTTGCCTTTAACTTGGATGAGAACACAGCTCAGTCTGAGGTGCCTGAATGAGGCTCAGCAAACAGTGCTAGTGCTGGGCCACTTTTTGATCACAGTCTCATCCTTGACTTGTGAAGGGCATTTTTTAGAAGTCATGAAACCATAGGTAGCTGTAGGCCAGTGATCCATACACCTCTGCTCCTGTCACATGTGCTCAAAACCTGACACGTGTCCCAGGCATCACATGGAGCTACTAATGAAACTGGGGAGCTGGGTTACAGTTGCCTGTCAGTGATGTTCTGATCAAAGATATTTGAGGAGCAGCAGTGTTCCTGCACATCTTCAAAGAGCCACAATTGGGGAGATGCTGCTTTAACCAGTGAAGAGGGTTGAAAAATATAGTCACCATGTGCACTTACCTACAGCCATTTTGTCAAAGAACAGACCCAAGGCCGCAATTTTCTTTTTAAAAAGCCCTTGTTAGGTCATATCTCTCTTTGATACTGTCTCACACAGCTGGATAAACACATCATGCGATGGGTGAACAACTGGCTCACAGGTTGGGTACAAAGGGTTACAGTGAATGGAGTGACATCAGACTGGAGACCTGTTCCTAGTAGGTCTGCAGGGCTCCATCCTTGGCCCTGTGCTCTTCAACATCTTCATAAATTACTTGGGACTGGAAGGGACACTGAGTCAGTTCACAGACACTGCAACACTGGAAGGAGCTGTTGAGTCCCATGAAGGAAGGGAGGCCCCACAGAGAGACCTCAACAAATTACAGAACTGGGCAATCACCAACCACATGCAGCTCAACAAGGGACAATGCTGGATTCTGCAACTGGGATGCAACTCCAGATGTATGTACAGACTGGAGATTGAGATGCTGGAAAGCAATGCCATGGAAAGGGACTTGGGGGTCCTTGTCAATGGCAAGTTGAACATGAGCCAGCAGTGCCCTGGCAGCCAGGAGGGCCAAGCGTGTCCTGGGGGGCATCAGGCACAGCACCACCAGCCAGGCGAGGGAGGGGATTGTCCTGCTCTGCTCTGCACTGGGGGAGCCTCACCTCGAGTGCTGGGGGCCGTTTTGGGTGCCACAATATAAGACATTAAACTGCTAGAGAGCACTCAAAGGAGGGCACAAAGATGGTGAAGGGCATTGAGGGGAAACTGTAGGAGGAGCAGCTGAGGTCACTTGGTCTGTTCAACCTGGAGAAGGGGACATTGAGGAGAGACCTCACTGTGGTTACAACTTCCTCATGGGGGGAAGAGGAGGGGCAGGCACTGTTCTCATCTCTGTGCCCAGTCACAGGACCTGAGGGAATGGCTTGAAGCTGTGTCAGGGGAGGCTTAAGTTGGATATTAAAAAGGTTCTTTACCCAGAGGGTGGTTGAGCACTGGTACAGGCTCCCCAGGGAAGTGGCCACAGCACCAAGCCTGACAGAGTTCAAGAAAGTTTGGACAATGCTCTCAGGTACATAGTGTGACTCTTGGGGATGGTGCTTTGCAGGGCTGGGAGTTGGACTCAGTGATCCTTGTGGGTCCCTTCCAACTCAGCTTATTCTGTGATTCTGTGTAGTCATTTACAGGCTGAGCCATTCAGCGGGGGGGGTGAGATATTGTTATTCGAGAATGTCCTTAGCCTCAATGTACATTCAGATTCCACATCTACTGCTCCAGGCACTGGTAGCCATGTGTTTTGCTAGATGGAATCATCAAGAGATGCTTGATGGACAATGTTTGCAGACAGAGCTTGTCATGGGCTGATTGCCCCTAAGAGAATTTATAGCTGAAGGCTCTCAGCCCCCCATTCCAAGGTGGTTTTCTGTAGTGGGACACATGTAATATTTTAGGCAGTAACTGATCAATGCAAACATAAATCTTCTGGGGGACAGAAAACAGGGAGCCATGCATGGATCTTTCCTAGAATGTGGGCTTCTTTCTCCTGCTTCTTTCTAGTCTAACAAATCCTGATTTCCTTGGATTGTTTAGATCACTTCATCACCATTCTGCCTTCCACTACTAATTACCTAGGATACATTCAGAGATGTAGGTTTTGATATCATGAAGCAAATAGGAAATAGTCAGTTGTGTAGTGTTAGGGTACTGTTGCTGTCTAACAAAGTCACCACAGCTGTGTTTTGCAAGGACGCCATTCCTGGATATTTTCTCAGAATGCATCTGATAAACCACACTGGCAGGGCTAGGGGCATAGATTGGAAATAATGATGCACATTTCATGTTTGTTTTGCAATTAAGGTTTGAGAATGTGTTCGCTGAAGGGGATCCAAGCCTTCCACATTTGCCAATTTGAGGTAGAAGCAAAGTTTCAGGATCTTTGAAATCGAGCTAAATGGTGCTATGGCATTTAAAACCTCCAGCTGAGAAGCAAGCCAAGCTATTTTTTTTTTAAATTTTATTATTGGTTATTTATATTCTGTATTTAGGTGCAGCAATTCAGGTAAAATTTAGTTGCAGACATTCAAATATGTTCTTCAGGAATCTAGCCCCTAGTTTCTATCCTATACGTATAAGGGGTATGAGACAAGGTACCTTATCTTTCCCTAATGTTAAAAAAATATCTTAAGTTTTGAGGGTGACACTTTGTAAGGGGCCAGCAGTAGCACAACACAAATTCCCTTTCAAAAATCCCTTGCCTGAAACTGTCCAAGCTACATCGTTCTGCATCCCTCATGAGACACAGATAAAATGTGGATTTTGATACTTCAACAATTGCTTACTGTGCAAGATGCTGCTCCCCAGAAGTACAAAACAGCAGGGAGTGGACTTGGGCCCAGGGATATTATTAGTTTTACTCACCAAGCCAGCTATCAGTCAGAAAATATTCAGCTGCCAGCTGTGTGCCAAACCAGCACTGGAGTAAAAGAAGGTTTGGGACAGTCATGAGGGCATTAAAGATGATCAGTAGCTTTTTTAGGCTAAACCATGTGATTTGTAATATTCCCTTTGTTAATTTTCATGCTAGTTAAAAAAAAATCTAAACTTAGTATTTTCCTCAAGGAGAGAAATTGACATTAAATAATGAAAATCAACACAGAGGCTCAGCTGATCTGAAAATATCCCTGAAACTGATGATAAAAAACTTCAGTATTGAGTTCAGGGAAGGGAGGGTGAAATATCTGCATTTGGCATGGTCTCACATACTCCTCTGCTTTAAAGGGCTCAGTGGACAGAGAAAAATGTCCAAAATAAAGTAGAAATGAAATCTAGATTATCATATGTATTATTCTGCCAGTGAATGACTGAGTCCTTTAATACTTATTTAAGCCTTTCAGTCCCCAAGGAGCATGATTTATGGGCTTTCTGCTGATCATCAGAAGATAGGCATGGTTATAGGCTACAGCTCCTTACGTACTGTGGTTCATGCTTTTGGCTCCAGCAGCCCTCTCAGCCCCTGGGGTGCTGTTGAAATGGCTGCCATCACAGCTTCTCTGCCCTATTCTCTAATTTAATTTTACTTTGAAGAATTGTTCTGAAGAATGATGACCTCAAATTTTCACTTTTTCCCCCTTATGGTTTATCTTTATTTTATTTTAAGGAAATAAATCAATCTAATTTTGGTTCCACAAGATAGATATGGTACATTTCTCCAAAACTTGCAATGAAGTAAAAGCTGACATTCAGCTCCCATCATGACTGGCAGGGTATAAAACTCAAACAAAACAATATTCTACAGTGGTTTACTGCACTTTTTTAAAATTAAAAGCTGTATTTTGTGGCTCTCACATTTTAAAAATATGTCTTCAGTTACATCTGTACAATTCCTCTGACAAAACTGAATGTAAGCTCTTTTGCTGCCCTTTCACCAAGACCCTTGGTTTCTGTGTAGGTATTTGTACAAGGTCATGTAGGGGACTGGCACCCCAAGTGCACTGAGCTCATGCTCCCCTTTCCTATTCCTGTCACTATTGGCTCCTTCAGTGTAGGATCACCTACTGCTCCAGGCTCCCTCCTGAGCTGGGCTAAAGGAGGTGACAGTGTTTCAGAGAGAATGCTCATGAGTTCTCTTTTAATTTGTTTTCCTGAGCTGTTTGCTCAATATATAAGACAAGGAGTAAGCAATGATGTGACAGTGGAAAAGTATAATATTTTGCAGATTATAAAACTGTCTTGAACATGTTTTTTTATTATTGGAGACAATTTTATTTTTGAAACTTGGTGTAGATTAACTACACAAATTTCAGTATTTTATCTAAGAATTTTCAACTGTCCAAAATTCTTTTTAAACTCCCTTCTTTATTATCATTTGGCAGAGATACTTCTTGTATATTCCAACAAGTATTGCAATCACTTTATTGCTAAATAGATATGCTGGAGAAAACATGCACTTACCATCACAACATTTAACACTTAGCCTTTATTAACATTAAATAGTAAATATCTCTAAATTTTACTTGGAAGACATGTCCAAGCCAGTTACTAAATTAGAAGGCTATTAAGAGAAGATGTTGAATACAACATATGTCTATGCTGAACAATGCTTCTGTTACAACAAAATAAGTCACAAATTCTGACATTTCAATAAAAAAGTTTCCATCATATCACTTTTCTCATTTTGAAAGCCAGTTTTGATTGTCATTGCTTGTTGTGGTAACAATTCTGTGTTGACAGGTAAACAATCATCTTTGCTCCCTTTCATTCTGCAACCAACAGAAAAAGTGGGAAAACAAACTAGACATTTCAAGATGATAGGGTTAGTCTCAGGGATATAATTTTTAAGAAATATCTTAAATATTTTCTCCATTAGATGCATAAATGATAAGGAAACAGGAAAAGCAAAGTAGAAATAAAAAGTAATCATGCATTTAAAACAGAATAGATTATGAGTATATATATAATTTTATACATATTTATTTTATATATATATATAATTCAATATATAAACATATATCTACAAACATATATATACATTCAGGTACAAGAGGGTGCTTATAGGAAGATGGGATTTGCAGAGAAAAGCAAAAGGGTAATAATTACAACTTTCAACGAGGAAAGTTTTCTCTGGAGATATGGCAAAAATTTTCACTAGGAGGATGGTCAAGCACTGGAAGAAGTCACCCAGAGAACCTGTGGAATCTTCCACCTTGAACTTTTTCAAACCTCAGCTAAGTAAGGCTCTCAGTAACCTGACCTAACTTTGACGTTAGCTCTGCTTTGAGCAAGAGATGACCTTCCATGGTTCCTTCCAAATTCAGCTACTCTACGATTTTTTGTGGAGGGAGGGGTGGGTTTCTATGTGTATGAGAGATAAAGCAGTGATTGCATAAAGCTTAGGGTACATGATGTAAAAAACCTATGCAAATACCAGCTCACCGTTCCATCTTTGCATTCCAGATCCTTGTGAAGCCATTTTGTTGAGGTCATATTATAGCAAATTTAAACCCATATATGTGTGTTGCAAACCTCCTCTGTAGCTATAGTGCCATGAAAAGCATTGCAAAACAGAGAGCCTGAACTTTGATATACATTAATTTTTCAGTAATTTTCTGACCTACATGCTGGCAAACTAAAATCACCGTTCTCCAAAAGAAGTGGATTTTCTGCAGCTGCCAGGCTGGAATTTGAACTCTCACCTTCAGAATGCAGCATCCACACAGGACGACACTGGCTCTTGCACACTCCAAGAGAAATACTGTGTCCAAAGCTGGAAGACAGGAAATGGTAGTGTGGTGCCAGTCCAAACTGGGAAAGGAGGATACACACCATTTAGAATATATTTTTCTTATTATTTTCTGCATTTCTTTCTTTACTTTCTTTTTGTTTTTTCAGAAAGAACTGAAAATTATATTTGAGAGCTACTGAAGTTATTTTAGAGATGTTAACCCCTTTTCTACATATTTTCTTCTCTGAGCCCTTAATAAAAACCTACAGCTTTGATGAATTGATGAATTTGTTCCTTAGGCAAAACACTCATGGACACTGTTGGAAGACCTGCAAGAGCAAAGTCTGCACAAGGAGGTTAAAAATCGAGGAGTTCGATCATGTTTCAGAGAGGGAGAAGAGTCAGGAGGGTGACAATGTTTCGATCTCCCCAGGGTTTGGATGGAAGAGATGTGGGTGTCTAGAGGTGTGCAGGGCAGTCCTCTCAGCCTGTTTAGGGAGCCCATGGGTTTCATAGGACTGACAGATCATGAAGGCAGGCAGGGACATTGTGGGGTCCTGAGTACAACCCCTTGCTAAAAGCAAGTACAATCAGCAGAGGCCAGACCAGGCTGCTTAAGGCCTTGTTGTAGGAAGGAGAGTCCACAACTTGTCTGGCCAAACTGCTTCCAGTTCTATTCATCCTCAGAGGGAAAATTATTTTCTATTACACCCAGCACATATCTCCACATGACCACTGTCTCCTGTTCTTCTGTCCAGCACATCCATAGGGATCCTGGCACTTCCTGCTCAGTAACCTCCTCATAGGTGTGGAAAGGAACTCTTTGGGCTCCTCTAAATCCTCTCCTTCAGGATTCTGGATCAAGCACAGCTTCACAGGACTAGTGCTCCAGCCCCCAAACATTGCGGTTCTCCAATAGTCTTGCTCTGATTTGGGGAGAGAATATTCCATTATTGTTATTATTATTTCAGATGACATTCTGAAGAACTAATGAATTAGGTGTATTTTAAGAATTTAGAAAAGGTAAAAAATGACTTAAAAATAAAAAGTTTGAAGCTGGGTTTTATATAAATATATTTCTTTTTGAAGGTTAGACATAAAGCTTGACAGATTCGTTAATTTCTTTCACTGAAAATAAAGATATGTCTTTTCTACCACAATGTAAGGCTGCTAAGACTTATATGTTATTGCTGAGATTCTGGTCTTAGGAAAGATCATGACTTTCACATAGCAATGAGTTGCCCAGATATAAGAATACGGAGAAATTTCTTCTAAAGTAAACCTTAGTGTTGCTCATTTTGAGATGATGAAGTTAGAATACTTACAGATCAAATCTTAGGGAGCCAAATAAAGAATGGAAAGATTCAATTACAATTACTTTATATCACAAAAGCAGCAGTGCTTTGGCTTTACTACAGCTGAAATGTAGAAGGTAAGATCTTTTACAGTCAGTGAAACCTCTGTGGAGCACAACACATAAAAATTAATTTTCTGTGAACTGAAATTTAGTTCTAGAAAATAATATGATTTCTGAACAGTGTGTAATGAATCATCTCAGCACTATTCAAATGCATTAATTTGGCTGCTAAGAGTTTTGACTGATCTATGTAAAATACACCTGTTCTCAGCTATCCCCATTGCTAAAGCTGTTGCCCAGACTGTCATCATCTGATATTTCAATCATTGCCACATCATCCACTTGGTCTTTCTATGACTGTTAATTGAACATGCTCAGATAATTCTCCCAGTTCCTGCCTGTGACAAAGCCAGCCTCAGAGTGAGTGCAGTGTTCTTTAGAGCCGCAGTACACAAGGTGCCATTGACCTACACTCAATTCCTCTCCGGTAACTGACGTGAAGCTGCAGAGACAGAGGTCTACCATGTCCTACAGAACTCATCCCTGCACTCTTCCTTCCTCTGATTTTTAATCTCTTGGAGCCCCTGACTTTTTTCCCTCTAACTGTAAAAATGTTCTGGGTTCTGCAGACTCTGGTTTGGCTTCCAGGCCACTGACACCACACTTTGACAGACATCAGTCATCTTCAGTGCCAGCAGGACACCTGTCATAAAGTCCCTTCATGCTTTTATTTCAGACTCTTCCAGAAGTGGAGCTGTGTTAGTGAGGAGATCCTGATATCACTGTTTGCAAAAAGGACTCCAAAATTCTAGAAAGCTGTTGTAGAGTCAAAGACACATAATTATGGGTTTGTAGACATGAAACAGTAAAGGAGATTAGTTCCTGGAGTCCTCACAAAAGTGTAGTTAACACCTATGTTTGATTTCCCCTTCTTGTACTTTGGTATCTCTTTCCCTGGCATTAAAACTTGGGAGGATCTCTTGGGTGCTAGTACAATTCTTATTTCTGCATCAGAAAATTGCAAACACATACTCTAAAGATAGTACTAGTGCAAAAAGGCTCATTTTTAGCTGTCTAGGGTACACAACATGTCACATGAAGCATGAGTGGGTAAAGGGACTGCACATCTTGGAGAGCTCCAGTTGATACTAAACACTGAAATAAATTATGGCATCAGTTGCAACAAGTTTTACAGAAAAGTTGCATTGTGTAAGTAGATTGGGGAAAAAAAGACCATAAACCACATATACACATGCCTTTTTTTGCCATTCTTTCTCTTAGCATCCACTCCAAACCCGCTTGGATACCACTGACACTGAGCTAGACTGACCTTGACTGACTGAGTTCTTAGATCTGTGTTAATTACTTGACAGGTCACGTCTTTGTAATTCTTACATTATGAGAACAATGAAAGATGCTGATGCTCTGCATAGCACAATGGAATCTCACACACAGGAACCCCATCATGACAGTTATAATAAATAAATATTTTGTATCAGAAAATACTCATATCATAGAATCATAACATGGTTTGGATTGGAAGGGACCTTGAAGAACATTTACTTCCAACCTTTCTGCCATGAGCAGGGACACCTTCCACTAGACCAGGTTGCTCAGAGCTCCATCCAACCTTGAGCATTTATAGGGATGGGGCAGCCACAGCTTCTGTGGGCAATCTGTGCCAGTGTCTCACCACCCTCACAGTAAAAAATTTCTTCCTAATAGCTAAAATAGAACTACTCTCTTTCAGTTTGAAGACATCTCCCCTTGTGCCACTACAGCCCCTTGTAAAAAGATTCTCTCTTTTCTTGTAGGTTCCCTTCAGGTATTGGAAGGCTGCAATTAGGTCACTCCAAAGCCTTCACTCTTCCAGACTGAATAATTCCAATTCTCTTGGGCTTTCCTGAAATAGTGCTCCATCCCTCTAATCATCTTGGTGGCCTCCTCTGGACTCGCTCTAACAGGTCAATGTCTTTCCTGTGCTGGGGATCCCACAGCATTGCAGGTGGGTTCTCCTGAGAGCAGAGTAGAGGGATAAAACTGCCTCTGTTGACCTGCTGCCCACACTGCTTTTGATGCAGCCCAGGACATGTTTGGCTTTCTGGGCTGCAAGTGCACATTGTAGTTGGATGTCCAGCCTCTCATCTGCCAGCGCCCTCAAGTCCTTGGCAGGGCTGCTCTTGTATTAATACTGGGGGTTGCCCCAATCCAGGGGGCACACTGCACTTTATCTTGTTAAATCCCATGAGATTCCCATGTGCTCACTTCTCGAGCTTGTCCAGGTCCCTCTGGATGGATCCCATCCTTCAGGCGTGTTAACTGCATCATTCAGCTTGGTGTCTTCTGCAAAATTGCTGAGGGTGAACTCAATCCCTACTGGAATGTGAGTTTAAAAAACCTTGGTAATTTATACTAGTGATTAAACTAGTGTAGTGCTACTATTATACACTAGAAAAACATAAAAAGGGTAGCACAGGGATTGCAGAAATATCTGAGAGCATGGAAAATTCAGGACACAGTCTCATATGACCCTTTTGATTTCAGACAAGTCATTTATCCTCTTTGCAAACCAGTCTTCAGTATGGAAACTGATGATACTGATCCTTCTCTGCTCCAGAGGAATATTATACAATAAACGCAGTCAAAAAATTCTGAGGTCTCAGGATGGTATGGCAAACACCATATAGTCAGACTTCACTTGTCTATGGTTAGATTGTTCAGGCCAAGGATGAAAAACCAGCTTGGATCTAACACAGCATGTTAGCTCAGGCACAGTGCCACATGAATGCAGCTATGCTCTTTCTAAGGCCAGCTCTGCTGTGGAAAGAGTACATCTGCTTTTGTGAGAACCTAGCTGGCTCCATCCCGAGGCAGCTCAGGTATTTCAGCACCAGAATTATTGGCGCGGGGTTTGGGGGGAGGGGGCAAGAAGGTGGAGCAGAAACACCCAGCACAGACCTAGCCTCGATCCTGGATCTAGCAGGGTTTATTAGACCTGGCTTTGCACCAGCTGTACCAGATCCGCACTGCCTCCCAGCTTTTACACCTGCTTCACAGAACCCCAGGTCCTACGGGGCTCATTAGGTCAGGCACAATGGGATGAGAACCACAAGCTAAGAGTCACGGTCTGTCCATACCTGGCTGGGGAACAGGCTGTGAGTGAGGAGCAGAGAAAACAACGGCACAGTGTAGTGGATGTTATGAGGAATTAACAGATCTTCCTGTATCAAAACTAAATTCACTTGGAAACTCTTGGTTTCCCTCATTTCAGCCTTCCTTATCTGTACTATTGGGATTCCCATTATACTAACTTTACAATACCTTTGCCAAGTAGAGATTTGGCTAGAAACAAGTACAAATCACTTACTGAAGTCACAATTTAGGACTTCCAGAACCATCTTGGCAAGACAATGAAAGTGGTGTTTCAAGGAAGAGACTTCAAAATGTGTGAGATCAGACTTTACGAAGTCAGAAACAAGGGGAGGTGGGCAGAATAAATCAATCAAGGTCTTAAATCCAGGTTTGAAACACATACTTAACAAGAAGTAAAGGGAAAAGAGAAATAAAAAAAAAGAGAGAAAGAGCAGTGCGAGAAGTGAGGAGGACTAGGTTTCCCCAGGCTGTAAGCAGGGCAAAGAAAGAGAAAGAACGAGGAGGCTTTGCGGGGAGAGGGAGAAGCCCGCCGAGGAAGAGCCTCCAGGCAAAAGCATCAGCGGCTCTCGGGCCGGCCGGCGTTAGGGCCCGGCGGAGGCGGGGGCGCGGGCCGGGCTGGGGCGGGCGGCGCCAGGGCCGTGCGGCGGGAGGGCCGGGGCACGGCACCACCCACGTACCGGGCCCCGCGCCGCCGCCGCGCATCCCCGCGGAGCCCGCACGGCCCCGCCGCCCGCGCCCCCGCCTCGCCGCATAAAAGGAGCGGGCGGAGGCGGGCGGCCGGGGGCCCGGCGCGGACACCGCTTGCATGTGCCCGGGAGCCCCCGCCGCCCGCCCCGCCGAGCCCGCGTGGGGCTGCCCCGCGCCGCGGAGCCGCGCTCGGGAGCCGGCGGCGGGACGGGGCGGCCTCGGGGCCGCGCCGCGGGAGGTAGGGGGGGACGGCTTCGCCTCGCCGTGCCGCGACCTGAGCGCGTGTGGGCGGGGAGCGCCCCGCGCCGGGATAAATAGCGCTGTGCCCCGGCTGACAGCCCGTCCCGGGGAGCGCGGGGCCGGCGGCAGCGCTCGTCCGCCGCCGTGGGACGGGCTTGGGGCTTTCGGTGACTTCGCTCCGCGGTCCCGCTCCTGCCCCGACACGGGCTGTGATTTTTCTCTGTCTGTCTGTTTGTTTTTGGGGAGAGCCAGAGCAGTGGAGGACCAGGAGAGCCCGGGTCCAAGCTTTTCACCTCTCTCTCCCCGCAGCACAGGGGAGATGCTGGAAGCGGCGGTGAGTTCGCAGCGCCCGAGAAGGGCGGCGAGAAGCGTGTAAACTCCTGCGGTCCCCAGCGGCAGCCGCTGCCCCGCGACCCTCCGCCGGCCCCTCCTCGCCCCGCACGCCGCCGGCCTCGCCGCCCCTCGCTGCCGCCGGAGGAGTCTGCCCACCCCAGCGGCCCAGGATGCAGTTTCGCCTCTTCTCCTTTGCCTTGGTCATCCTGAACTGCATGGATTACGGCCACTGCCAGCCCGGCCGCTGGAGACGCAGCAAAAGAGGTGAGTGGCGCCGGCGGCTCACCCGGGACGCCGGCCGGGGCAGCCGCGGGAGCGCCCGCGGGGAAGGGCCGCTCTCCGGCAGGTGAGCCGCGCTCCGGCTCCGCGGGCACTGGGCGGGCACGTGGGGCCGCAGCGGGGCTGAACCGGGGCAGCCGGGGCCGTGCCCGCCTGGCGACCGCTCCGGGGGGCTGCTCGCCGCCGTCCTGTGCGGAGGTCGAGCCGGGAGCGGGAGGAGCGGCGTGGACGTGAGCTCCGATGGGAAGGGACTGGCCGGAGCCCAGGGCAGCCGGGGACGAGAATGCCGAGCGGTAGGCGCACGGCTCCCGGCCCCCGCGACGTGTCCTCCCCCGGGGCCGATGGAGCCGGGGTCTCGCTGGGAGTTGCCCGCGGCGGGAGGGGCCGCGGCGGGCGGGGGACATCGCTGATGTCGCCGTCGCGGCTGCCGGGAATCGCTGTTAGCCCGCGCAGTTAGAGTCGCGTGTCCACGGGACGGACTTGGAAGCTGCTTTCCGTGGACGTTTCCGAAGCAGAAAGGCGGCTTCTCCCCTCCATCCTCCGGTACCGCCGTGTCGCTCCCGCGGGGCTTGGCCGGGGGGAGAGCACCGCGCCGTGCCCAGCGCCCGGGGCAGTTCTGTGCCGCCCCCTTTGCTGAAAACGTGCAGATCCCCTTGAGGAAAAGACATAAACGGAGCGTTGGGGCTTCATCGGTTTCCCTAAACGCTGATGTCGGGATGCCGGAGCTTTGAGCCGGAGCGGTGCAATATGCCAGTACAGCTCCCGTGTGGACGGAGAGGTTACTGCAGCGCCTTCCGGCTGGCAGCCTGGCCGAGGCTTCGTCTGTTTCTTTTTTACGGTTTTTTTTTTTTTTGAGTGGTGGGGAAATTCACCTTATTATAAAATGTTTCATTAACCACATATTCTGAAATATTTTTTTCTATTCCTTTTGCTGTTATTTTCTCGGCCATGCATCCTCTTCAGATTTCTAAAGTTCACTGAAAATCAGGTGGCTCAAGCTACTGAGAAATTTCTGAAAGAATTGCACTTTTAGTGGTATTATTTGGAAGGGGAGGGACTTAACATCTCCAGTGTTAAGCTGCTACAAATAGTAATAAAACTGTGCAAAGAAAATAGTTTGCTCTTTTGTGCATATATCTCTTTCAGAGTTAGGTGCAAATAAAATTGCAAGGCAGTTTGGTTTTGATGGTTTCCAGAGTTTAATTTATGTGTGTGTGGCTAAAACGATAGCAGTCCTTTAAAGTGACCAGACTATCTGTGCTAACAAAGGGTATACTGTGTCTTTAATTAAATGTGGAACTACTTAGAGTGCTGGCTAGACAGCGGAGGGTGATAGTGGTATTTCTGCTTTACAACAGAGCTTAAGGGCTGCATTGTGGGAGTACTGAAATGAATAGACATCTAACTCAAGTTGTGTGAATTGTCGTCTTACAAAAACTTAAGCTGGTTTTAATTGATCTCATGTTCACTGATTGATCCTAGACCAATTGTTGTGCTTGTTGAACAGTTGGCTTTTCCAAAGGAGATTGATTTAAATTAGTTTTTAGTTTAATTATTGGATAAATACGATCAGTATTGACAGTTGACTTACTGGCTCTATTTTGTGCTATCACCTATGGGTTTTGTTTTGGGCTTTGAAGAATGCAGTCTTTTTCAGTTAATAAGTATAAAGAAGTAAGCATAGCTAGTTCTAAGCACTGAAAGCACAAATCTAAGAATGTATTCAAATTCTAATAGGTATTTGTCATGACACATCCTCTCTGAAGTAATGCTTTCGTACAGGACTCAAAATTCCAATAATTTCACAATTTTTCCATATCCCATCTGCAAATAATCAGGCAGTCACTGTGGGGTACTGGCAGTTAAAAGTTCTCTGGCATTCTGTTTTGTCTGTTACATGATCTCAGATGCTCCATAATATCGTTTTCTTAATGAAATACAATTTTTGGCATAGATTAAGTCTCATGTGTGGTAGGAATCAATTACATTCAGTCTGGAATTATGGGCAAATATCATGTGTAGCTGATTTTTTTAAAGCAGCTAAATGTTACAATAAACTTTAAGTGTATATGCCTTGGATTTGTTGCTGGTGTAGAATACTCTGTAAAGAAGACTTAAGTAAAACTGGGGAGATGTTCCCAGGATTCCTCATTCACCATCTGCTTGCAACCCTTTCCCAAATCAAGGCTTGCAACACTGTAGTAGAAGCAGAATAATAAAATAAGGTTTAGAAAGTGGTTCCTACCTTGCATTGATTTGAGTTTTGTTAGTTAATGTCACTTCACTAAATGTTTTCTGATAAATATGTAATAATCAACAGGCTCTACTTATTCCACTGATGCTCTTAGTTACTTTTTCAGCTCATTAGAATATTGCTTTGCATAGTTGATCAGAACAGAACCTTACTTTCATTAAAACACCTGACCAAATTCTCCCTCTGGAAGTCACTGCCCTGAGCAGAATTAAGGCCTTTTTGCCTTTCCTGTAGAAGATATTTGAAAAGCCATTTAAGGGTTACCTAGCTGAAAGCTTGGTGGTGTAATATCACAACTGGTTTAGTCTAATCTTTCCTTTTCTTCTTTAATTGTATAACTTGACTTTTTGTTTCTCTTGTAAGCCTTCTTCAATTAAAATTCATATTTATTTTTCAGATTTCTCTTTAGCAATCATTGTAAGATGGGCAGCTTCGTGTCTTAGCATTTCACTGAATATCACAGGGTACATGAAAGACCAGTGGTTTTTCCCTTTGAGATGTAATGAAAACAACTTTTCCAAAGAATACTGCAAGTTAAAATGGGGGTACATAGAAATGGGGACTCTCAGGGAAGCATGATGGTATTCTGCAAAAGTTTTTACAGAAGAGAATATAGGGATCATTATAAATAGCCATCAAACACCAGATCCTAACAAAATTCCCCAAGGGGAAAAAAGTCAATATGATAGCAGTCAGTGCCTGCATTGATGGGGAAACTCAAGAGTCTACAGAGAGGCACTCTACATTTCGGAAGACCAATGTTGGAATAATAAAAAATGTGAATGGGACACATTGACATAGTTAAACCAGAAGTTGTTTATATCCTAGTACTCAAAACCTGTGTCTTTCCATTCAGTTCCTGTTCATGTAGTGTCATGAGGGCTAAGGTGAATACTTATCTCCTGGATGCTTACACTCTGTGTTAGAGGTACATAAAAGTGGAATACCTGTGGCAATGAGTGGCTAATGAGTGACAGTGGTGATGGCAAAATATCCACAGGTGGAAACGGGAAGAGTACCTGGGGCAGGAAATTTCCCGAGTCTTTCTCAAACCTCAATATAGCTTTGTGCACAGCATTTATTGAAGAATATGAATATATGGGGGGGCACATTCACTGGGTTCAAAATGATGTCAATCAATTTTTTATCATCTTAATATAAGTTTGGAATCCTGACTATAAACCTGTTATTATTATAGGAAATTGTTACATGGATTTTCGGCTAGAGGAAAAACCTACTTGGATATTGGGAATTAAATACCTTGATAGGAAAGCTTTCCTATCAAGGTATTTACCTGGGATAATCTTGGAACCTGTCTTATCTGGGTTGTATGGTCAAGCTTTGGGAAAGATAGATAATTTAAGCATTAGGGAAAAAGAAACTGTTGGATATACTTGACTGAAATAAATACCATATCTACTTTTACAAGGACTGTACTAGCTCCTAAAGAGTAATTTATCTCAAAAATAGTCATACTACATGACTTTTAATGTCTAGCATTATCCAACTATTCTAGCTGTTATTAGCTATTATCCTATCTGAGGCTGAAACATGTTATGTTTGAAGGACAGTTAACTTTTTTATCTGCAGATTAAGACTTAAAATTCTATCTGGAAGCAGTACTTGGAGATACTTTTTTTTTTCCTCAGGTGTGACATTAAGCATTTGTAACAGAACCTGTGAAAGAACTGAGTTGTGCTAACACAAGTGGTAATTTTCCAGGTTCGTGGTCTGGAGAAATGCTTTGGAACATAGCTTCTGTTCCTCAGACATGTACTTAGGATTGTTATTAATCATTCTTTATACATACATTATTACTACAGCAATAGAATATCCTTAACTCTATAACCATTGAAAATTTACAACTTTTAAACCTTTGGCTATTTTCACTTATTGCTGTCTTAAACTGACAGAAATCAAAATTTCTGTGTGAATGACTGAATGCTAAACTAGCTAATGATGCAGTCAGTGTTACTGAGGGTAAGCAGTGCTCAAAGAGATTGTGAAGATTTGCAGGAGAATGCTCAAAGCACTAAGAGCAGGATTCACTGTCAAAATAGACATCTAAGGTTAGGTGTTTGATTCAGCTTCCCAACGTTGGTTTTTCGTGCTGCTTATAATATTTAAAAGATCTACTTCTGGTCTTGGTATGTATGTGACTCTCTTTAGCAAGCAGAGGCTGGGCAGGACATCTTGGGGCAGGTCCTGTGCATTTGGCACCTTTGAGTGTCCCAAGACCTGTTATTGGGGAAGCTGGAATTGGGGAACATGTTCTGGGCATGTTCCAGAACATGTTCCCCAATTCTAGCTTCCCCAATAACATGAACTCCAGAACATGTTCCCACAGTGTTGGGCTGAGTGTGCTTTTCCTTGCCTGTATCCACCCCTTTAGGTCCCATTACAGGTCACTTGGGTTTAGCATGCTGGGCTAGATGGGTGTGCCTGGTCAGACCTTGAGGTCTGATCTTTTGTGTTAAAACTTGCTGTAAGATTTACACTATGATGAAGAGCTTAGATTTGTATGCTTGATAAACTTGTCTTAACTGGGTATTTTCCCTTTTTAGGGGATGAAGGGGATTTTCTAAGACTTGGCTGAAAACTCTCACTAAAGCAGCTCAAAATGCATGACAGATACTGAAAGTGAGTTTTTACACTAATATAGGGACATTATGATGATAAAAGCAAGAATGCAGTTTCTCAATTCCATGTGTCATTTACAATATACAGGCCAGCATAATTACTATGTTCAGGTATGGTGTTGTTTACATAAGCTGCTTTTCAAAATATGGAAAATAAGAAATTATTTAAAAGGTAGGAAGTGGAAGAGGTGTTTGCTATTAAAATTCAAAGAATAAAGAAATAAAGGGCTGTTTTCTTTGTTGGATTTTGTCTTTCTCTTGCTCTTTCTGCCAAGACTCTGACTACCCCATGGAGGCCTGCATTTAATTTCTGATAATCTAGCTTTTTTTAAATACCAAAACCTTAAGCTAACTAGAGGGACTGTCTAGTCAAACCTGCAAATCATCACAGGCTGAAAACATTGCCCAGCTTAACATATCTCCAACTTGAAAGCTTATAACTCATCATAACATCCTTTCCAAAAATGCATCCTTGATTTTGAGTTCTGGGGTGGGATTCATGTGACTACAGGTAACTATATGGAACACAAAGGTCTATGTGTTCTTTTATAATTGATCTAGTTGGTTCAGTCCATCAAACTGTTTGTACAATTTAACTCATCCCATGGTAGATGCCTGCCTTTGATCAGATAAAGCATACTCCTAACTAAATAAATATGAAATTACTTAATTACCTTTATCTGTAATTGAAGTGTAGTTCAGCTGTACGTGTCTTCCATGTTAGCCCCTGAACTAAACTGAAATCAGCCCTCAATGAGAAAGGATCCACTACTGATATTAAAATTAAATGTTGATGCAGCTCTTAACTTTAACAGATACAGTCCCTGAAAGTTCTTTTCTCTCCTGTATTAGAGATTGATTTAGTTTCAGGTATTTTTTAATAAATTTACATCCTCAAGCATGCCTTTTCTTTTCACCTCAAAGTTTTGTTCAGGCACAGTTGGAGAACCTTCTGTATTTGTCCAGGCTCCAAGTATTTGCTAATCCTTTTCTTAGTGAAGAGCATGACTTCATAAGTATTGGCTGTTGGTAATGCACAAATGTAACAGCTTGATCCCTTCATCATGGACTGCTTTAGAAACTGAAATTAGGTGCTGCCATGGTTTGTATACTCATTGTATTTGTGGTACGTGTTTAGCAGATGTAATGCTTTGGTGTCAGTGTGGTGCTGCAAAGCAATTTTGTGCAAGAGGAGTAAATCTATCACTTTTTGGGACGGCAGTGGTGGGTTTAAACCTGTTCCCAAGTTATTTTTGGTGTAGAAGATGGAATAGACTTGGTATCACATTTTGATACTTGGATTCTAACTAACACATCTTAGGAAGGGAGGTGATGAAGTGTCAGTTGGATCTTGCTGGTGAGCACCATAAGGCAGATGCAGAGCTCTACTCGATGGCTTTGTCCAGGCAGCTCCACCCATGAAGACCACTTACTGGTCAGACTTCAGTGTTACACTTGTTGAGTTTTGCATTTCTGTGGGCAGTAAGGTCCCTTGTAAGTATGACTTGAATTCTAGCTGTGCCACTTTACTTTCTCTGTGTGTAGCTCCTGTCCATTTTTGCTAATACTTTTCAAAACTGTGAGGAGAAATGAACTTGAAATGGATCAGGGTGGTGGTCTCTGCAGTGTTTGCCCCAAAAAGGCAGATGGTGATACAACACAGTGTCAAGCACAGGAAAAGCAAGAGTGAAAGCCAATACTCTCTAGTCACCAAGTTTGCTAATACTCTCATGTCACCTTTTTGATGAAGTTGCTGCTGTGGAGGGGTTGGGTTGGATGGAGGAATTAAAATAAATTGGTATTTATACATAATACTATTTCAAAATACCTAATTGGTGTGAAACCTGTGTTCTGAACTTGGAATGGAGATGACAAGTGTAACTCCTGTGAAATGATGGAATATTATATTTTCCTCTGTAGGTTTTCCTCTGAACCTAAAAGGATTTGAGACTTTAGTTATATGTCCTTACTTTGGGATTTCTATGTCTTAGCACTTTGATTTCAAAGAGCTGCACACAACTCTGACCTTTGTCTGTCAAACTGTGGTCCATGGAGCAGCTGCTAGCATCTTCTGGATGTGTAGAGATGACACTGTCTCATCCTTGTGTTTCTACCTAAATACACTTGAATGAAACACTCCAGTGAACTTGTATAGCTCTGCTTTAATCTTATCCTATTTTGATGCAAGTTCTTGTTACTTAAATTCAAATTTAAGCTTAAAATTTTTTTTAGGGGACAGCATATGAAAGATTGGCAGTTAATTTTTCTGAAATTTCCTCTTGTTTGTGGACTTGAATGTGCAAACTGTGAAGTGCAAAAGGATATAAAAGAAGGAATAGAACTATAGTGTGGGGAAGAGATTAATTTTTATGGGAAAGCAGAGAAGCAATTAGTATTTGAGGTACCTTGATTATCTGATCAATGGGTGGTTTTTAAGATCCCATCTGTTAAGATCTGGTGAGAAGTACAGAAACCCTTCATGTTCTTTGTTTCAGTAATTAATCTGTTATGTATTTCTTTTTGAAATACAAATTTCAGTAGAGCCAAGTACTTGATGTATTGCTAAGATTTTTCCTTCTGTGAGGAAATGTTGTTTCCAGTCCTTCCTTTTTGTTGATTTTATGGGATGGCCATAAGAGTGTAACTAGGGAAATGTAAGCAATTGCAAGTTACATGCAAAATATTAGAAGAGGTGTGCAGTTCTGTAATTTTGTTTCAAACACCACCCTCCCCACCCCTCACACTTTCAGTGGAATTATGTGTGTGATTTGATAAGGATAATGGCACATCTCATGTACAATTAACATAGATGCAAAAATGAAAGTACTTTTACTGTGATTTTCTGTTTGTAAAAATATTTTTTCTCTCTAGGATTTAAATCTAAAAATAACCAAAAGCATGTGGTTTAGGGACTGAGTATCAAATTTACCTTGCAGAAAATTTTGTCTATTTTTTTTTGAGTATGGTCAAGATTTTCTCCATTGTGATGAAAACCAGACCCAAACATGGATGTAGTGAGGTGGAGGAAGGGACATGGAAGATAAGTAATGTTTGTGATGTAGGCTTTTAGGGTTTTTTTTGATCACTGGACAGTCGCATGAACACTAAATCCAAAGTAGACCATGTGCAGCAATGAAGACAGTGTTTGTGCCTTTTTATCTTGGAAGACTTGCACTGCTTTTACACTGCAAAGGGACAAGTGTATTTGTGTTAGAGAATTGCAGTGCTGCCATAAAATAAAAACTTCCTGATCCAAGCACATTATTTTCTTTTTTGAGTTGAAATGCTGGCTGAAATATGTTGCACACAAACATATACTCTGCAGTAATGTATGGTCTTCTCAGCGTATGGTTGCCACCTTTGGAATACCAAAAAAACCCCAAACTGGCCACATCAGACAAATGGCTGTTGTGCATGCACAGATTAATCTGCACGTGTATAGCAGCACTGACAACACCCATCACATCCATACCAAAACATTATGGGCAAGATGGAAACAACTGAAACAGCAGCTGTGCTTATTAAAGATAGATGTTACTGATTTGCTCTTCTTTCTGGAATTACTCAAAAATTTTGGTAGATACCATATGTTTTTATTATAAACCTTCCAACTTAGACGGTGTATCCACTGCCAAGCATGTGGCTGTGACTCTTTTGAATGAGTACTAAAGTTCCAACATCTTTTGCTTTATCTGTATTGAGATGGTACTTAAGCATCCCAGCTGAGCTGAGGCCCTGCAGTGCTGATCCTGCTGACGTGACAGACTCTGAACTAAGGTCACCAGAGCAGAAGTCAGAAATCTGTCCTGGATTCCCTTCCCATAGCAGACATGTTCTTTGCCTCTTCATGTGAGCTAGTTCAGACTTGGTTCATGTCTCATTTTACACAATGCACACTAATAATGTGATGGGCATGGGTTCAGTTTTGACTCAGCAAGAGTAAATGTAAGCTGGCACAGTCACTTTGCACACGAGGTTCTGTTCACAGCACAACACAGCAGCTGCTGGTTTCAGTTTTACTAAGGCTTTTAGCAATTATTGTACAATACTTACAACTAGCCTTTGATCTGAGATGTTTCAGTCTTGCAAGAAACCTAAACCTAAAGAGCATTTCAGAGAGCATTTGCTTATTTATTAGTTTGTATCAGGTTATGTGTTTTATTTTCACCGGGGACATTCTCAGGAGGGGGTTCTACCTCTAAATTTGCTCTCCTGTCTTCTTCAAAATGGTCACCGTTCTCTCCCTTACTTTGTTGAGTGCAAGGAAAGCTGACTCTCCAAGGGACATCTGAGGGAAGGCACCTTTTGGAGTAGGGTGTGTGCCTTTGCTGTTGTGATGTACTCCTGTGGCAACAGGACAGTTCTTCAACTTAAGTTTCTTTCCTGGGCCATGCAAAATATGCCTGGCCTGCCTGCATCTGTCTTGGTCTTTTTTAAGTTGTTCAGCAAATATTGATTGTACATGGGTACAGTCATTATTATACGTATTTGTTTGGTTTTACCTGACATGGTTCAGTGTTGGAATTCTGCCTCCCTGGTAAGAGGGTACCTTCAGGATGTCAGAAACAAATCTATCTGATTTGTTAGTCTTCCTGCCTGTAAAGCTTGTGGTTCATATGTTCATATGTATGTTCATATTCATACCCATCATATGTATATACGTCCATGAAAATGGTAACAGAAGATAAATTCCTCCTTTCTGTAAATGCTAAGCAGCTTTCCAGTGTGAAATGTTATGGCAGTAGGGATGTAAATAATGTCAGTATCTAATTGTGGTGCTTCTAGACAGGTGCTTGAGTTTCCAACTTTATTTCTTACAGCACTATTGCAATATGCTGGAATGCAGCATCTTTGCTGATGCTGAGATGACACTGGGTCATGATTTCTCTTTTTAGCTAAAATGGAACTGCAGAATTGCAAGTAGTTATCATAATTCTTTTATTAGTAGCAGAGTTTATCGAATTTTGTCTGTGGCCTTCAAAGTTGTTTTGGAATTCAGTTTTAGGAAATGCTTATGGCTGTAGTTAGGAATTAAAATGAGAGGGATCTCCAATATTTTTTGTAGTGTTTAAAGTTACTTTTTTTGGTTTTCTGTAAAGCTTACTTTGACTCCACTTTACTCTGGTTTTTTGTTTGCTTTCTTTTTTTTTTGGTTGGTTTCATTTTTTAATGGAGATTCTTATAGAAGTAGCAACTATGACTTTCTTTGATGCAAAATGTGTGGTGTGAAACTGAGAAGAAAATCTGCAAAGTCTTATATTTAGGTGAACAGAACTTGTAGACCACCTAGTCTAGTGCTGTACAGATATGAAGTAGTAAAAATATATATGCTCCTTTTGAAGGATCAGGTAAACAAAACTGACACATGGAGTAGAAGAAGAGGCATAGAATAATCTTTTTATTAGTGGGCAAAGTTGGGAATCTGATTCTCAGATTCATCCATATTCCCTGGATTATGTAGTTTTGATTCTCAGATTCATCCATATTCCCTGGATTATGTAGCTCCTCTGTGCTGAGGGCATGTACTTGCAGAAAAAAATTATTTTCTCCATTTCAGATTAGTGTTCAACCTCATCTGTATCTCTTTGAGCAGCAAAGACCATTTTTTTCTGTTAGTGATCTGCATTTGTGTTGTACTCACATGTGTAGTGCTCTATCCATCTCTTTTGCATGGTCTCTGCAACCCAAGTCAGAGACTTGTGTATTATGTCAAAGGGAATCTAGTTTTGCTCAGCTTTGAGTACAAGAAGAGGATTATACTGTCTGTTCTTCTGCTAAAAATATCTTGTTATTTGCATCTTGTGCCAGCAGTATTCTGGAAAATACCCAAAACCCAGGGGACATCAAGAAGCTGGAGAAATCAAAAGAAACCTCACAAAGTTCAACAAGGAATTCAACGCCCTGCACCTGGGAAAGAGCAACTCCAGACATCACTGTAGGCTGGGGGGCAATCAGCAGGAAAGGAGCTTGGCAGGAAGGGCCCTGGGGGACATGGTGGGTGCTGTGCTGAACATGAGCCAGCAATGTTCCCCTGCTGCAAGGAAGGCTCCTGGTGTTCTGGATTGCCAGCAGGGGATCATTCCCCCTTAGTCAGCTATGGTGAAGCACAGCTGAATGCTGTGTCCTTCTCTGGGCTCCTCAGCACTAGAGAGAGTGCAACAAAGGAACTCAAAGATGATTAAGGGACTGGAGCATCTCTTCTGTGAGGAAAGGTTGAGAGAGCTGGGACTGTTCAGCCCCGAGAAGGCACAAAGTGGTTCTCATCAATGTACCTGAAAGGGAGGGTGCAATTAGGTCACAGCCAGGCTCTTGCCTGATGCTCAGTGACAGAACAAGAAACAATGAGCACAAACTGAAACACAGAAGGTACCCTCTGAACATCAGGAAATACTTTTTTACATTGCAGGTGACTGAGGACTGATGGATGTTGTCCAGAGAGGTTGTGAAGTCTCTGTCCTTGGAGATACTCAAAAGTCATCCACATGTGGTCCTGGGCAGCTGCATTAGTCTGGCCCTACTTGAACAGGATAATTGGACCAAATGGTTCTTTTTGCCTCCAGAAGTTCCTTCCAACTTCAGCCATTCTGTGAAAGATAGTTTGGAAATATATTGGGTACCTGGCTTGAGCCTGATTTTTTCTTTTTAGTAATAGCCAACTGTGGAGAGGAACCAGACAATTCATTCCCTTTAGGAATCCTTAGGGTAAGTGACAGAATCATGCACAGTTGCAATCCCCTTATGTTGTTGGAATACTAAAACCAACCAACTATTAGTATTTAGCAGTAGCGCTGGTTGTCATAAAAATGGGATTCTATGTCCTGGTGATTTTTCATCCCATGAGTTCCTTGCTCCCCCATCTTTCTTCTCTCAAATATTTACAGATACCAAAAAGTGTACTGTCAATGTAATAATGAAGATACTAGACCTAATTCTGGTCTCCCTCATTTTGTTGTAAATCTGGGGGTGATGTCAATCTCCCTCAGGCATAGGGATATTCCTGAGATGGTGCTTGCTCTGGGATATTGTTGTCAATTTGCTGATGCTATATTTGAGAACTCTTTAATTTAACTCTTTCATCAGACTCCTGGAAAAAGTCTTGCTGCTTTCAACTTTTATTTCAGTTATTGTAATTAGCAGTGGCATCAGTATGTAGGGGTTTATTTCAGCTTTGGAAGAGGGCTTTTCTCTAACTGCTTTCCAAGCAGTAACTAAGTGAAACTGCTGCATATTGAGCCTGATGTAACTTGAGGCTCATTGGGTAAAATAACATTAGTCTGTGCTACTTAAACACACTCTGGAAGGCTTAAGTAGGACAGGAAGGAAAATATTTGAAGAGATCAACTGGATGTGGTTGAATACATGTAATGTCACCTGAGAAGGATTAGAATTTGCCAAAGCTTGACCTGAATGAAGACCTCCATTTAGGGTTTGTGTTCCTACCAGATCAACTACAGTAGTTTTTCTATGCACAGTTCTCTACCAGCAGTCATAGAGTGAAAGAGTCCAGTGATTTACTTGGCTTCTGTGTCTCAGATGTAGTAAGTTTAAGAAAAAATAAAAAGGTCTCAGTTTAACATTCCTTCTCCTTATTAGCTGCAGCTGGCTTTTTCTAATTACTAAAGTCAACATTTTTTTCATCTGCATTCTGTTGCTTTTATCTTTGCTGGGAGCTCAGTGTATGCACTCTGGCTGATAAGCAGCTACACGTGTAGTTCATATCCATAGATGTGGACAGTTTCAAAAAAATACATGTGCTGACACTTCCAGTTCCAAAAGAAGACCCAGTGGAGTAGTTGGTAGCAATGGTACCTCATCCACCCTGGTATTTGCTTTCTGATTATGTGTGTTAGCAAACCCAGTGACCTTATTCTTAATAACATGATTACTGTGATTGTGTCTTTGAAAATCATGTGTTCTTCTGTTTTGTGATAGTGTTGGAGAGTGCTCAGAGTGTTTTCCCATGTACCTCTCTGAAGTGATGGGTGTCTCTTAGAGGTGTGGAAATTGAGTCCTGGGGTTACAAAATGAAATAAAAGAGAATGACAATTGGGGATGCTTAGTAACTCTGAAAAAACAAGTCACAAGTGATGTTGTTGTTTTATTCAAGTCTGCTACAGAACTGGGATAGAGGTTGAAGAAAATTAAATGACTGTTGCGCCAACATTTTGTGTCTAAACAGATGTTCACCACAGTAGACTCCTATAGCCATTCCTGCTAAATCTGAAGTTTGACTATTGAAAGGTAAAGTAGGTAATACTTCTACATAGCAGTAAAAAATTACAAAATTTTAAATTAAGATTATAGGGTTTTTTAGAGGAATTGCTTAATCTCATGCTTCTAGATATAGACTTGAGTATCATAGACTGGGAATACTCTTAGATGGGAGATTAATTTGCCTTTACCAACAGGAGGTTTCTGATACCTTCCTCTAAAGAATTGACTGCTGTTGGAGTGAGCAATGCTTTTGCTCAGTATAAAGATTTCCATGTAAAATTTCTGTTGCAAAGTTTCTTTTTCTATACAAAATGTTAATTGAGTTTATATTTTTGGGGTTCAGCATAGCATGGGCTTGATCTTAAAAATACCTTAAGTCACAGTTAAGTTTGGTGGATATGTAATGAGAAAAAGCACACAATGAAATGCAGTGCTGTGGAGGAATAGCATGTCTCTCAAGAGACTTATATTGCAATGATTTAATGTCAGAACTATTTAGAGTTAACCTTCTTTTGCATTTGCATCTCATACCACTAAATTATGAAATTTTAAATAAGATTTAACCATTTTGTTTAGCCACAAACAATGTTATCACTGCTTTTTATATATTTGTTTCTTTTTTTTTTCATTCGTTCTTCATTTGTAACAGAAACACTGTCCTTGTAGTAATCATGTGGAGATCCCCATGATACTCTACTGTGTGGAATAATTTTGTCTATGTATTTTTAGCTAAGAAGAAATCTGATGAGTTGAATGCTCTTGATAATATTCAAGTACATCCTAGAGCTTTGCATTTGCTGTTTGATGTTCAGTTTTACTGCTTTACTTAAATGCTCTGCAGGGATTGTGGTTTAGTGGTGAGAGCATGAAATTTGAATCCAAGGTGCCTGGTTCTCTTACCAACAGAGCTGGTCAGTGTGTTTAAAACCAGATTCTTCTACCCCACCACCCCATAACAGATTTGCATGTGTGTCTACAAGTTTTTTTTCCTCTCTCTGTTTTTCTTAAATGAATGTTGAGCAGCTCAAGCAGGCACTGCAGGTCTGTCTTTCCCTTCAGTACCTCAGTACCTCTGGTGTAGAGGGTAGTGTTTTATCACAGTGCAGTTTAAGTTATATCAGTGATATGCATGGCTAACAGGTCCTAGAGTGTTAATCTCTAGGCATTTATATGGTTATTATGAAGGATAATAAGCACATAAATAAGTTTCCTGCTGCCAAGTTTATTGACTGAACACACTCCAGCATGTAGAACATTGCATTCATGGCAATGATTTAGGAGCTTTAGGAAGTGCTTACTCTATCTAATATGAAGTCTTTTGTGCTGTCATGTCTATCAGAACTGAGATAGCAAAATCTGTTTGACTCTGCATCAGCGCTCTGCAGGGTGCAGAAACTACTACTGCCTCTTTTCATTACTAGGTAAGTGTCTGAAAGTATTTAATGGGGTTTTATCCTGACATTTAAACTTTCAGATACAAAGGATGGAGCTCTTCAGTTGAAGGTAGGTATTTCCAGTAGTCTGATTTAATTGCTATATGAAGAATCTATGTATTCTCAAAAAATCACCCAAATTATATTTTATTTCCTTCCAAACTGAGGTAACTATGTTATCAGATACCTCAGAACTGGGCTGTGAAATGAAGATGTCTCAAAGAGGCTCACAGTTAGAGTTACTAAGCTGAACACCTAAATTTACCTTATCTTAAAGTGGAAACATAGCTTTAAAAATTTAAGGTACTCCCAAAATTAAGAAATGTGTATTTCTTGTATTAAGAAGATAAGAAAAGGAGATACAATTTTTGTCTTTGCTTCCTCAGAGCTTCCACTCTCTTTTCTTTAATTCTCCAGTCTCTCATTATTCACTTTGCAACCATAAGCTGTGTAATGTCAGCCAAGTAGCTTTTAGTTTTTTAGAAACATATGACCTGTCTGTTTTTAAGACAGTATTTGTATTTCCATGGAATCATGAAAAAAAAATCAATAGGCCCTTGCCAAACACTTAATTCTTATTTCTGCTTGAAATATACTGAATGGTAAGCACTCAGAGTACACAGGTAAATATAATACATTTTTATCTCTTTATGAAGGAATTCTCATTTGAATTTAAAAAAGCCCAGTAGTCATTAAATGTCATTTTTCAGGATGACACCCAGCCTGCTGTGATTTAAGTGGATCTGAAAAACAGAAGCTAATACATTTAATTTCATTTTAATGGTATTCCTCCAAGATGTGGAGATAGCAATATGAATATATCTGAAAAGCAAATATGCTCCATTTGTTATAGTTCAAGATTTCTAAGTCTGGTCCATCATCTTTGAAGTTTCAGCCTCTGGTGCCTGGGGTTGACAACAGGGAGGATGACAGAAGGTTTGGTGGATGTTTTGAATGTGGAGAGTAGAAGCAGGGTATAAAGCTCATTGGATTGAATTAAAGTGATGTCCTGCAGCTAAGTGTAGGTTTGTGTCATGTGGAAACATTCAGTTTGAGTTGTCTTTTTCATATATCTTTTTCTAAATCAGATACTTTCATATTTTCAGAGTTCTAATTTTTCAATCCAGTGTTTCTCTACTATGTTTAAAGACACCTATTCTGCTCTTCTACCTTCCCTTTTCTAGTTAAATTGTTTTCTGCTCCTCTTCTCAGCCATGTGTGGCTATGGCAGCATAAATAGCATTTATTCTTCCTTCTCTGCTTGTCCAAGTGTCTATGAACTCTTTTGTTTGCCTGCAAATCCAGAATTTTCTCAGAGCATATCACTAAAATTTCCATATTTATTTGAAATATCACCTTCTTGTCTCCCAACATCTAAAAAACCTGTCCTTATTGAGAGTGGTTTCATTGGTTCATTTTTGTCCTGGAATATAACTTCATAGGAATTTTTGAAGCTTTTAAATCTACTAATTTGAGTTTTTCTGAGAGTTCTATGAATTATGGTTTTGCAATGATTGTTTGGTTTTGCTAAATATTCAGAGCAGGATGACTGCAGTGATAAGGAACTCTCTCAGGTGCAGAGAAGGTATATTTTAATTTTCTGATTCTCAGCATATGTGACCTTGGTGAAATTGTTTAGAAAACGTCCTGTATCCACATTTCTTTTTCTAGAAAATGGGACATTTGCTCCTTGCATAGTCTTGCAGCAGCTCTACAGTGGTGAAGACTCTGCACATCTGAGAAATAAATTAAATTCTGTTGTCTAGTATTTTGGTTTTGCTTGCATTCTGCTACATGCTTTTTTTTGTTCTCATATTTATGACTTGGAAGATCTTTTCCTTAGCACTACGTGTTTTCTTCTTTTAGTGCTTTTATCTGGCATGTTCTTTGGAAGCTTTCTTCCTAGAAGCACCACAATGGTCAGAATCTCACGCTCAGACTTTAGTGCATAGTATTTCAATTTGCTTAAATTAAGCAAAGTAAATTTCTTAAGGCAAAGATATAGGGAGAATTCTTGCCCTGTGAGATGAATTGCTCATCTTATGCTGACCTGGGTGGAATGAGAGTATCACCATGGGTTTACAAGTGTCAGATGAAATGTTAGAACAGTTGGATGTGTTTGCTTACCCAGTGCTTTTCCTGGGTTCTGGTGGGACTGTTCTCCTTTGCTGATTTGCCCAGTAGTTTTCACATTTTTCATAGATTACAGATTACCTTAGCCTTAGGTGCCTTAGATATAGCTGAAGTGAGCTGGAAAACAGGCTATTTCCAGTGCACAGGCAAGCTTGTTACTAATGCTCAATAAAAATAAGAGAATGGGATTTCCTTCAAGTTTCTGAATTTTATTTATTCAGCTTAGACTTAGCATGTAAAATCTTATGGGCATGAATGAGATTAAGTAACACACGCTCTAGTTAGCATTGTTTCAGACTTGGCAATAAACAAACTTTGCTCTTTTCAGCCTTTCCGTAGATAAATGCTTCATATTTTATTAGAACAATTTGGCTCCTGACATGAACTGTAAGCCTGTTAAGCCTGTAATATAGTGATTAAAACTGGAAAAATACAGGATGCAAATATGTTCTTCATTATGCACTTTAATGCCAACCAGATATGTAGTGTGCAGCCTAGAACATGATAGTTGGAGTGTACTAAGCAACTAGCAAATTGTTGACAAGGCTCATCTGCTATTGGTTTGTGTTGGGGTTAAGAGCAAAAGACCTTAAGAAATTTCAACTGTTTGACGTTACATGTTGATGCCTGTTGCATCTGGCTGGATGCAGCTTAAACAGACAAAGCCAGTACCTTTATTACCTTCAGCTCAGTATTCTTCATTGAAGCAAGAAACAGGGCAAACTAAAGACTATGAGAAGAATTAATCAGTAAATCTTACAGAAGAAAAAGACTCTTCAGTTATGAGAATGGCTACTTTTTCTACATTGGAAGTAATAATAGAAAGTAATTCTAGTCTATGAAGCAGTAAGTCCAACCTGCTCTATTTTGCCATGATCTTTTAATATGGAATTGATTTTACTTCTCAAATTTAATCTAAGAGTTGCTCAGATCACTTAAAAAGTGAGAAAGAATGAATTCTTAATGATGCCATAGCATCTGCCGTGAGGATTTTGGAAGTGATGGTAGTGGTCTCAGTTGCCAATGAATGAGCTGCTCAGCAGGGAAGATCAGCCTCCAAGCCCTGGTCTCCACATTGGAATGTGTGTATCTTATCTGTGGGGAGCATGCATGTGGAAAGGACACTTGAAAGTCTTTTAATGCAGTTTTAATTTTCCCATGTACTGTTTTCCTCTTGGGTTGTCAAGATATTAGACTTCTGCTTGAAATTTGTGAAAGAGAGAATATTGATCAAGAGTCCTCATTATATAATGGAGTCATAAAGTCATTCACCTTGGAAAAGACTTCTGCATGTTTTCTAAGTACCTGCAGGGATGGGGACTCAGATGCTTCCTTGGGCAGCCAGTACCAATTCTTCCTTACCATGGCTACGAGAAATATGCAAGTTTTCATTGGTATTAGTGGTTCTTCCATTCCTGTTGCTAAACTCAGCAATACATTTCTGCACTTGATTGGATTTCCCTGGGTAAGCTATTGTCCAGCAGCTCCCCAGCCTTTTTCCATCTCTGGCACAGCCTCACCACGGAGAGCTTGGAAACATAGCCAACATGGACCAACCCTCAACAAACTTTTCACTGGGTGCCAAGGACAGCTTAGACCCCTTTTTAGATCCTCTTTTCCAGATTAAATCAATTCAAGCTCCCACATGGTACACAGAATGTGTGGGCTGGACTCACAGCTCACAGCTGCTTTCAGGAGATGTTCACTCCTCCAGAAATCCCACTCTGTTAAGCTGGACTTGCCCCAGGAGACAACCTGTCCCTCAGCACTTGCTTCTGGACAGGCCAGGAGGATGCAGAGAGGGCTCAGCTCAACCACTGCTCCACTCCAACCCTGCAGAAACCTGAAGCTCCTTGCTGGACCCCACCAGGGTCTCTGTACCAGGTGCCCCAGGACAAGACCACCTGCTCACACAACTGCTTATAGTGGTGATTTGTGGTGTTTCAAAAGTTTTTGAAGTCCATAGATGGACCTGTCGTCCTGAAATCCGTTCTTTCACCCAGAGTACATCAAGCCCACTGTGTGCTGTAGAGATTTGTATTGTTTATACTGAAAGTCATCATGTTTTTTTTTATAGCTTCCCTTTCTAGTCCATGGAGTTTGTCCTGAAGATATTTCTGTGTGTTGCCTTCCAAGCCAGACATATTTTTAGTACATTTGCATAAGTGAAAGAACAGTCCTTTTAAAAATGGAGGAGATATTCTTTTGAAATCATCAAATTAATGAGAAATTAATTATTGGTTTAATAATGCAGCAAAATTAGTGTATTGCATTAGTGTGCTGCTATATTATTTTCTTTTTTTTAAGAGACAGCATAGCAGAAATTTCAGTTCTTCATTAATGGCTTTTGTAAGAATCAGACAAGCTCCATGGCACTGGCAATTGAGCAGTAAGAGATACAGTGAATCTGTATCTCTTAATTTGTCCCTTTCTTAATCCTCAGACCTCTATCTTTTAGGACCAAGAACACTACGCTTCCACAGGACAGAATGTGGAAAAAGAGTGAAGGAATCAGTGTACTTGGTGAAGAAAAACAAAAAGGTGCTTTCTATTGGTGGTCAAGGTTTGGCAAAGAAATAGGAAAAAAAAAAAGCAAACCTTTTTCATGAAAAGCAGACAACTATCATAGGAAGTATTATTCAGTGAAAAGAAAAATAATTGCCAAACAAGATGTCAGTCTAGAAGCTTACAAGCAGCCCCAGAAAACAGTACCAAGTTCACTGGTGTGGGATTTTGGGGTACAGTTTTTATTGCATCTGACAAAGTGTGCTGTGATCTCTTTGGACTGAGACTTCATAGAACCATATTAACAGCCTGCACACAGATTCAGAAAACAGTCCTCTATTTGAAGTGGTTTAGCAAAATTCATTTATCCATTAAATCAAAAACTGTGTTTAGGCTGCAGGACCTGATGGTCCACATAATGTGCACTGGGCTCCTACCAGTCATCTGTAAACTGTCTAATTGCTCTCAGCTGTGTTGTAACAAATAATTGGAAACTGAATATCCACCAGCAGCCCTACCTGTAGCTGTGACAGTAGCAGATTCCTCTTACAGTTCCTTAAAAAAAAGATGAGAATCCTCAGAAAAACGTTTAGGGTTCTTTTTTTTCCTCTGATACTTTTAAAAGCTGCTGTTGCAGCATGACTTGCCTGCCTGTTGTCCGTGTTGCATTGCTTTCCTTGAACAAAAGCCAGTCGCCTTTTTGGCAAGTACTCTTGCCAAATGCACCATTTGAACAACTGTCAGTGGGGAGAGATACATTTCTGTGTTGATACAATGATGATTTTAACAGCTTGCTGATGCAGTGGAGGACACTCCAGAAAGTTTCCTGGGTATGGAGATCTTGGCTATGAATCCCAGGCTGCTGTATGGTGGCCAGCTCTGTCCTGTCCACCCTGTAGACTTTCATGTCTAAAAGACCTGTAAATAGCCATTGTAGCATCTGATGTTATCCCTTGATCACTTTATGTGTGGAGGATGCAAAAGTAATGAAAAAAGTCATACCAAATGTTCTGTGGAAGGATTGTTTCTGTTTTTGTAATGTTACCTGATCTATTGGAGTTTTCCAGATATTAAACTGGGGTACCCAAAGCTACTCAAATGTATTACAAGACCTGGGAGAGTACCATGAAGGTAGGGTTATAGCATTAGTTAATAGAGCTGTGAAGTCCTCTCAAAAACATGAAGGACATACTTGTGTCAAAAATTGAGAATAGCTGAAGCAAAGTCGTAATGAGATCTCTTGAAAGCTATCATTATGTACACTTTCATTTTAACTCAAGTATGAAATGAGAAATCTTTTCTTTCCTTCGTGGTGTGTCTGACCAGATGTAACTATTTTGGTGTTCTATAGTTAGCCCAGTAATTAGCTGATGATTGCTCAGCAAAGAAACCAACAAATCAAGAATGTAGAGAGTACAGTGACTCATCTGAGAATATTTGCTGTGTGTTATATTTGATTGTAAATTCTTGGTTATATGATTGCTGTATGAAATATCCAAGGTTTCATAACTGGAGAAAGGAGATAAGGTGTAAGAACTGGTTTTCAAAGGAAAGTATTCTCTTGGGTTCATTCTCTTGGGTAGAAAGGATCTTTCTCCTTCATATTCAGGGTAAACCAATGAGGCCAAAGCAGGAATGAAAAGCTGCAGAAGTGTCACTGTGAAGTTGCAGGTGATAGTATGATTTAAACACTTAATTGGGATCCTTACATTCATCTAAGTTTAGCTATGTAATGTAATGTTTATTGCTGATGTGTATTAACCACCAACGTCTTCCGGGATATGATCACCTGGTCTTGGTCTCCTCCTGATGTGAGCTGAGCAGGTGATGGGCTCAGTGGGATGTGGATCTGCCCAGTAAAGAACCTTGCACGTCTTCATCTTTGTGGCCTTGTAACACTTCACAGGCTGCAGGTTGGCATGTGAGGAAAACAGTCAGTCTTGAATCATAGAAAGGCTTGGGTTGGAAGGATCTCAGGGATCATCTAGTTTAACCCCCCTGCCATTGGCAGGGACACCTTTCAGAAGTTGCTCCGAGCTCTGTCCACCCTGGCCTTGAACACTTCTAGGGATGGGCCATCCGTAACTTCTCTGGGCAGTCTCTCTGTTCCAGTGCGAGGAATGTGTGGTCTTCTCTCCCATTTTCTTCAATGTATCTGCCAGGATCTGTGTGAGATTTTTTATTTGGAGACTTTCAGATTCTCTTGGAGCTGCTAGCAAAAACTCAAACTTCTTAGTATTCAATGTATGTTAAGTTGAATTTGGTGGTTGCATGGACTTGAAAATTTGTAGTTGTCAGTAACAGAGTTAGTTCCTTTACTTCCATTTATAACTTTGAAAAGATTCCTTCTTAACTGCTTGAGCAATTTACTAAATCTTAGCATTTTAACTACATTTCATAGCAATAAAGGGATGAATAAAAATAAGAAAGTTTTCCTGTGCTTATCTCTTTTAGTTACCCTCCGCTGTAATTTTGGTTGACATACATTTTGATTGACAGTCCGTATCTATATATATGTATGCATACAGGTGCAGTGCAGCTGTATTTTTCTAAATATTTCTTAAACTTTACTTCCATGCTGTTCCTTGTTGGGGTAGGATGCATTACAAGAACATAGTCCTCTGAGTCTTGAGCGTGCCCTTTGTTCCCTGCCTCTTGGGTTTGTTTATTGTAACCCTTATCTTGAAGTCAGGTATAGTGCAAGGTATTTTTTTAGGTCTGTGATGAACTCCACTGAATTCAGGAACCACATGTAAGATCAAGGCCTAAACACTTTAATCAGGACCCTAAAGAGTATAAATAGGGAAACGAAGGTGGTAAAAGATAGTGCTAAAGTAAGAGAGCAGAATGTGGCAGCAAGTGGAAGGAACAGTGGAGAAGAGAGTTTTTATTGTGGAAGGGAAATCAGTTGAGTTGATTAGTTTCATATGTGAGATTCTTTTTTTAAAATATTTGTTTAAGAACTAAATGGAAATTCTTTACTTGGGAATATTGTGGTTGAGAATGATTATGCATGTGTGACAGAGGATAACAATGTATACATTTGAAAAAAAAAACAAACCTAAAACTACTCAAAATATCAGGGGATTTACAAGAGAAGCACCTATTCATTGACTTTAACAGCAACAAAATTGTGTGTCCCTGACTTAATCAGTGTCAAAGTTGCTTGGCTCTCATCATGTTAACCTTCTATTTGTAACAGTTAACTGAAATACTGTTCTCAAGAGTGTTTAAGTTTTAGGTGCTGATGGACAAAGTTTGTGCATCTTATAAATTGCATGCACTGTGTAGGACTCTTATTAATTGGTGGTGGAAGTTACAATCCATATTTTAAATAAGTAGTATAATACAGCCATTCAGAATTACACCACAAAAAAGAGAGGGGTTTAATGGACTCCATATGTCTGCTTTTAGAACTGGCTAAGTAAAACTTTGTTATACCACATAATGGTAAACCATCAGTGCTATAATGTCCTTGGGGTCTTTTAAGAACCTCCTTTATAGACACTCTTCTGACAAAGATTAATTCATTAATGGATTCAAACTAACAGGAATATAGTTTATATTGCTACAATGAACAGGCATCAGTGTTGGTTGCATTGTCCCTTTAAATTCCTGGAAACTGAAATGCAATATCCTTGCTCGTGAGGAAGAGCTAATTTTGAACAAGAAGCAGCTTTTCAAGTACATCACTTGCATTTTAAAACAATAGCTTCAATGCATACCTTAGTATATGCTCTTTCAGAATAATGACTAGAATAGTAGATGTATCTAGGAACACAGGAACATAGAATGCAATCTTCCTGTACCAGTAACAATTTGTGATATGGAAATATTCATGGCTATTTCTTAAAAGTTGTTTCATGGTTAAGCATTTTAATAAAACAGCTCTGTTTATAACTTCTAAGTTATAAATAACTAATACTAATGGGTAGCTCGCCTAGGGCCACATTATTTAAATGGTTTGATGATCTGCATCTCCTTCCTCCCTCTGTTTCCCCTCCCTCTCCCCCTGCCCCAAAACTGTACTTATGCTTGGGAGTATTTCCAAACCCAGTGACTGTACATGTGTGCTGCCTGGCCTAGTCTATGGTCTTCTTGCATGTTGAAAATCAGATCACTGGACTCTTGATCAATATTGCCATGGGGAGCATGTTAAAAACCATAGCACTTCACCCTCCTTCATTTGCACTCCTAGGCACAGGCTGGTGAGAAATGTGCACAGCCAGATCACACCAGGATATTCTGCTTCTCCATTCACACCTGCCTGGGTCTACTGCTCCGTGGACCAAAACTGCCCAGTGACACCAACACATCTTCTAGGGGGCAGGCAGAAACCATGATGGAAGTTGATTGCAGGAATTCTGGACATTAACATAAGTGAATGCTAATGAGACAAGTGTGTTTTGGTAGAAAACAAAGGCCACGGCTCTATTATAAAGGCCTAGACAGGAAGCTAATCATCTGGTTTTGAATAAAATGATTTGTGCTTTTCAGAATAGCATATGTCAATGTGTATGTTTGTAAGTATGTGAGCACCTATAAGGGAGTTACTGCATCCTTTTGAAGTTCTTACTATGTTCTGTTGAGGTGTCAAAATAAAAAAATTTACAAAATGAGCATGTAAAAATTGTCTTTTCCAAGATTCTTTTGAAAAACTAGCAAATATCAATCTTTTTATTATTTTCATTCAGAATTTATTTAATATTGAATTATTAATTCCATGAAATGCTGTTTTCTTTTTTTAAAAAGTAGACTGACTTTGAAAGGAACTGTTTTGCTACATGTAGTTGACCCCCTCAAAGTCATAGTCAGAGCATTTAGTTCTTCTTTTCAAAGCAGCTGCCCCATGTTCAGATGCATCTCCTGCTTCCATAGTCCACATGGATATTCACACTCCATCTCAGGATGGCTGCATGTGTCTGAGCACGGTGGGCTGACCTTGGCTGGAGGTCAGATGCCTGCCCAGCCACTCTCTGCTCCTCGTCAGCAAAACAGCGTGGGGGAAATAGGATGATAAAGCTCACAGGCAGAGATCAAGACAGGGAGATCACTTACCAAACTAAATGTTCTTTTGCTACATGGGAGTAACGGCAGCAGGGGTCTATTTTTAAATCCTGGAGAGACAGAGAGGCATACGGGCCACTTCTTGAGTGATATCACAGTGTTGCCTTGTGATAATGAAGTAAAACAGTTTCCTCAAAACTTAATGGAATTGCTGATATTTCTATAAAGCAGGGGAAATAAAAAAAATTGAAAAGTTCTTATTCTGTGAAGTAGCCCATGCATTTCAAGGCTGTTACACAAACTGACTGCAAACTTAGACATTGCTTCATCTATTTTTCCTTCATAGTTTGTTTTTTTGGTTTTTTTTTTTTTAAGAAAGAAATGCTATTGCTTGCTCTTTTATTTATCACTGGAACACAGGACCTGTATATTTAGGGTCCCATTCTCCCATATATCAAGTGTTGGCAATACCTTTGGAGGTTCTGCATTTCACCAAAAAACCAGTTTGATGTTGAAAGGGAATGATATAGCTATCAGAGAAGGACAGGAGAGATCTCCTCTCATGAAAGTTTATTTATATGTCATCACTTCTCCTTTCAAAAAGGGCTGATTATTAATTAGTTTAGTTATTTGTAAATTCACTTTTTTCATCAAGCAGTAGTTACTGTAGTATCAAACATAATACATTGGTTATTTCAGATGTTGGGATTGAATACATGCTCACAATTACCTTCTGCACATATGTAATACATTCTAGCTTTTTATAAGGCTGTTGGTTACAAATGGCTTTGAAATAACTACCATGCCTTCCAGCTATAAAATCCCATAATAATTACTCATTATATCATCATCATTTTTATTATGTTAAAAGGGGTTCTTCCACACCCCCTCCCACAGCAGAATGTTGTAGAAGAGATTTCTTTTGCCCACATTAATTCAGGATTGTTCAGCACTGCGATACAGCCGTATCATCTTTGTTTTAGGGAAAACTGAATGGAGTGAGACAGCTGCTCCATGAAACTTCAGTAATTGGATTCATGTTTAAATAACTTGGGCAAAAAACCCCTTCAGCTTCCTAGCTTAATTCTTTTTATTATCTGCATGTAATCTGAGTAGGTTCTAACTAGAAGTTCTCTAACAACTAGGCTGGCTGGCTTTATAGCTATAATTTAGGCATAGTTGAACATACCTCTGACAATTCCTACTTCCTGTTAGATATCCAGAACATAAAAGACAAGGATGTTGAGATGGTAATTTGTTTCTGAAAATGAAGTCTGATTATTTTAACCCCTCTTCCTTAATTTTTAAAATGATTTCTGGAGCATAAAGTAATTTATTTGTTTTTAGTTTTGTTTTCTTCTCTTTTATATTTAAGACTGCAGAAAAAAATCTGATTTTAACTTAATTGTAATGTGGTATATGCTGTTATAAACATGCAACTGCTTAAGCATATTTTAGGCTATAAAATACACTCATTTAAACTGCTTTGCTTCCAGAGCATCTGATTTAGATACTTGTCCATTCACTTCTTAAATAAAGTGAAAGCATATTGTGTCATACAAGATTATTTTTTTCTTCATTATCTGATCCTTATGCATTTGAACTTGGGCTTCTGTGACAAAGGCACAGTTGTTTGTCTGCTGATTGAATTTAACAAGAAGCTGGTGTTCTCTAAGTACAAGTCCCTCATTTCCTATAGCATAACAGTACAGTAATGCTAAGGGCACATATGTACAAAAAAGCATTAAAATCCAGAAAATCCCCTTAAATCTCAAAGCTGGAAATTCAACCACTGAAAGGTAATTGTACTGAAATTTAAGCCCAAAGTAATTTTCTTACATGGTTAAGGAGTTTTAAATGTGATTAATAAACTGCAATAAAAGGGGTATTTAGAGGTAACTTCAGGGAGATGTTATGGACTCATGTGCTGATCAGTGATCATAGTTCCCAGCCAAATGGACAGAAAAAAGATATTTTAAAACCTCTAGGGAAATAATAATGGTGATAATCCATATTTTATTGCAATGTCTCAATTTCTTCAGTTAGATATTTATGTAAATGAGGTATTTTTGGAGCTGCTGCCTAATCTGCACCTACCCCTGAAGTGTAGCCCCCTTTGTACAGCAAGGTACAACACTGGCTTAGATTGAAATTTAGAGAGGAACACTTTTCATTTAACTGTAGCCATCTGAAGGTTAGAGTCTGTCTGACTTGGCCATTAGTCAGTGAAACAAAATGGGCAGCTCAGAAGGGATGCTCATCCCCCTTAGCTTTTAGGTTCCTCTCCAGTCAGTGGAAGGTGATGAGTGTCTCCAAGGGTAGTTGGTCTTATCCTAAAGGGCCAACCTAAGGATGAATCCTTAAGGTTTCAGCTGCTGAAGTTAGGTGAGATGAATCCCATCCCCAGCTCACTGAATATTGTTACTGGGGTGTACTTGTTTATGACTTGAGAATGACCCAGGATCTCTGTGCTGGGAACTAAATCACCTTACAAACTTTAGTTAAGCAGAATATTTGTTTTAATATCATAGAGCAACAAAAAATTTTGAATCGTGAATTTCTGAAAAGAAATACCTTTGTCAAGGCTTGGGATCCCAATGGATGGGCTCTCATCTGGGAAGTTTTGATAGAGTCTAAAGACTGAAATTTCAGTGATTTTTTTTTTTTAAAGTATCATTCCATTATGATAAAGGGCTATGGTAGAAAAACACTTTTAAGATTAAACCTAAACATGTATTTTACATTGTGCAATGTGCACAGGTCTTGTCCTGGTCTTCATTCCTGTGTTTTCTAAACCTGACCTTCACAAAAGTTGCAATCAATATATCCTGCAAGCCTTCAAGTACACAAAGCTAACACACTTCTGTGAGTGACATCCTTTTTCTCACAACTATCAATGAGCTGATAAAAATACCTAAACAAATGAAGAAAACTGTTTGTCTCCAATTCTGTCAAAGCAACTTAAAAGTTTCAAATTGTTCAGCAGTATTGTTTGTGGAGCATCTGCCATAGTATGTTAAATTTCTGGATTGCCTAGAAAGATGTTCTGCTAAACTTCTAATCTTACTATGTTCACTTGCACAGCAGTATTAACCTCTCCACAGTATTCTCTATGTGTAAATAGGTTATTGTTTTTCTCTGGTTCCTGTCTGGCTCTATATAGTTACCACCCTGGGCTTTTTTTGGTAGATGGGTGGGGCAATGGATTGGCTCTTAAATTATTTTGCTTTTGGGACTGGTGCCTGACAGGCTTCTGCCTTCTGTTTAACTCCTATTTTTTTTTATTTTGATTGTAGTCACTACTCTTTATCTCTAGTACTTACATTGCGATGTGTTTGTTTTAGAGTTTCCACAGTGTGTGATAGTTTGTTCTTTGCATAGTCCCATATGTTCACCTACTGACTTGGACAGCAAAGAGGAAAAAGGAAAAAAATAAAAAGGAAAGAACATGTGTACTTTTTTCCAACATTTGTAGTCAACACAAAATACACTATGGAAAACACAGTTATTTCAACAGACTCAGAACTGAGGCCTGGGTAAAGTTTATAGTTTCAATGAGACTCAAGGGAACATGTATTTTTCTGCCAACTCTAAAAAGACTTGAAAATGTGTTGAAATCTTATATGTGTTGTATTTGTTTTGTCTGTGGAGGCAAGTGCTTCTGTGTGGCCCCTGTATTTCTTGATGTTCCCTACAGCTGACCTTGTAGGTGGGTTTTATGTCTCCAGTGTTGATCAAAGGGAGTTTGTAAAGTGCTTTTTAGAAGTTCTTTGAGAGTTGGTGTGACTTGTGTTTCATGGGTTTGAAGGATTTATTGAAAATATATTCAGCAAATGGTTTTTATTTCTATGAGGATTTTTAATTTAGTTTCTCGAGCGTTAGGATTTTTTCCCCTCTCTACTACAAAAATAGGGATTTCCAATGGTATTTGAGTGGAAAACTGAGAATTCCCATTTTATTATTTGATTCCATATAACTGAGTGTGTAATTTTGCTCATGACAAAGTTACTGGTCACATGCAGGTGAACATATTAGACTTGTATGCACCTGTACATTAAGGTACGATTTTTAGAGTGGTATGTGTTGTAACTTCTTACACACCATTAGATTAATTAATTCTCTTTCGAACACCTACTATTCCTGTTAGCAGTTGTTAATAAATATTACTCAGTGCAGCAAGAGAAGGGTTGGGGTGTTCTGCTGCGCCACTTCAGTTGCTGAGGAGGGAACAGGTACCTGCTGTTTGAGGTCAAGTGAAAGAACAGATCTCTGGGATGTGGCTTGATTGATTGATTTATTGTCCCAAGCATGCTTGTTAGGTACCATATATTGCCTAAACTCTTCTATAACTTTGAAAGTTGCTTTCCATACTCATGTTTCCAAACAAATTCTAATGTGTACAGACATAACTGATTTTAAATATCCAGTCAAACAAGGCTGGTTTCAAGACCACTGCAAGTAAGGAATGTCAGTACACTTTCCATTTTGACCATGTTGGAACTGTTTTCATGAAATTGCTTGGTTAGGTGGATTAAGTTGGTATTGAATTCCTCCAACTACCATTGGAGCTGAGCAGAATTTAGCCTTGACTCTCCATCATGGTGTTTTCTTCAAAAAATTGCTGTTCTTAATCTGTGGAGAAGCTCTGCACAATAAGTATGTAAAGATGGGAGCTCTCACAGGAACATATTTGAAACTGCACCACATATGTAAGCAGATGTTATTTTGTGGTTTAGAAACATTAACTTCTTTTTTTTTTTTTTTTTTTTTTTTCCTCCAGCTGTATACCAGGATCTTCCATTTGTGCACTTTCTGGATACAGTCAGAAGTTTATGTATCAGTTTATCAAAAACCAGTCTGTTCTCTCTTGAATTTGTGCCCGATATTTCCAAAGACACTTAAATACATTTGGATGTGCTTTTTCACTTTTGGATGCATTTTTATTTGTTTATATTGATACATGATATTTTGAGATTGCTGTTCTGCAAGAGCAGTAGCCAAAAGGAGATGAGACTAATCCTTTGTTTAAACAGTTCAAAGACTAAACTGATATAGTAACTGCTTTTACACTCTCCAAACTACTTTGTAACAAAAATAATATATTTAAATCTGTCCCTGTTTTAATAAATGCAGTTTTATTTAATTATCTTCTCTATTTGAAAATGAAGTGATTTGGGCTATTGCAGTAGGGGCCCATGTCAGTCTGGGTTTTTGTCTGCTTTTTTTTTCTCCTTTGTCCCACTGAGTCATGGTCTCCCTTTTTCTTAGAAGAACAGGTCTTTGCTGCCAGTGGTGGACCTGTTCAGCCACAGAGATTGAGTGTGTGTGTATGTATAGCTTTCCTTTCTGGGCATTGTTTTCTGAAATTTGTATTAATTCCTGTTTCCAAGGTCAGGTACTTTTCATTGCATTCTCTTGTATTGCAGTGTCGAAACATACCTACTGCCAGCAGGTGGAGATTGGTTAAAAAAAGAAATCAGCTGGTTGATCAATCCTCTTTATCAAAAGTGACATTTTTCCTGTTCTAAATCCCACTTCACCATAACCTGTTAATTTCTGCTGGTGAAACAGTTTAAGCCCAAAGGGCATTTGGAGGGAGATCTCCTGAACTGCAGAGGCCTTTGAATGCAGAGGCTGATGAATGGGCAGAAATATTGCAGCTGCCCAGGAGGACTCCAGTAAAATGTTCTGTGCCTCAGAGAACACTGATAACTCCCTGCCTTTCCAGCTGAATGCCACTGTGAGACTCCTCTCCAAAGGGATGAAAAACATTCAAGATATCTCTAAGCTGTGTGAAGTGTCATCTATCCATTTGCAAAGCAAGAGGGAAAGTTTGAGGGATTTGCATTATGAGTTAGTAATTTCAGCCTTTTTGGTCTGATTCCAATGAGCTTTTTTCTTGATCTTCCATTTTGAGGACTTTACAGGTAACATATCACAGAAGATCTCACAGTCAAGTTTCTATTTTGCCTGAGGTGGTCTGGTCTTAACCACTGGGCATATGAATTAGTTTTGAGCTCCTTCTTGGTAGACAGCAGCATCAGAAGCTCAGGGCAACCTTGAGCTATGTTGGAGACCAAGCTCTGCTGCTTCTCTCCTCATTGCCCCTCTCCTCTGATAAACAGCAACTTGTAGCTCTGCTGACTCCCTTCTTGCGCTTGAGAAAACTGCAGTGCTCAGGTTTCTCCAAGGCTGTGATGTTGTGGGGTGGCAGATGCTCCCAGCCCAGCTGTGCGAGAGGCAGCTGGCTGGTTTGCCTCCTCCAGGGAAAAGGCACCGAGCCAGATTCAGCTTGTTAACTTCCAGCTGGATCCTTCTAGCTAGTCTGCCCCAACATCATGCACAAATGGCAGCTGACATTTGGGAAGTAAGCAAAGAACTGCAGACTGTCAGGGAACAGATTTTGACAGAATTTGAAGCATCTCTAAAAGCATTGAGGCCTTTTGTAGTAGAAGAATTCATCCAATAATCCATTGTCAGTAGTGAATCTGAGCTGGGATATGTGAGACCTGAACTCAGCAAGCCCTGTGACACAGACTGTTAACAAACTCCTTTACTGGCTTTGCCTTAGCATCTATTTTATCTTCCTTTTTACATGGGAGTTTTGATCTACATCCACTCCTCTGCACACCACTTTCTTCAAGAACCTTTCCTTGAAGCCTGAGGAAGTGGTTTAACATTGGATACAGACGCAGGCACACAGACACACACAAGCATAAAATCCCACTGATAGAAAAGGAGTGTGACTTCCTGTACACAGCGGGATTGATGGGGGTGGGAATGGCACAGTTTCTAAAATGCAAACAGTGGAAGGGCAATCCCCAAAGTATATAAAATTCCTATGATGTAAATGACTAAATCAGCTGAATGCTGGTAAATGCTCTGCTGGTTCAGTGCAGAGTTTCAATGCGTAACCCGCAGCCTCTCCATCAATCAAAGTTGGACTGTGGAGCCAAGCAAAGACCATGGGGGTGGGTTATAAAAGAAAGTAGTAGGAATGGTTTTAAGCATCTTACTACACATTTTATTGTCAATAGAACTAAAGATAAGGAAAATATCTGCAGCATACAAAACTTCTTTGTTGAACTGTAACCTGGGCTTCCTAGTTACTGAATTTCTGCTTCTTGTTTGTTAATATGCATCTCATACAGTAAAGAACTGAAGTAAAGATCTCAAGTCAAATGCACCCTGGCCTGGAGTAAGATTGCTTGCGATATATTCAAGCTGGAATAGCAGGAAAATGGTGGATGTGATGGAATAATTTTAATTTTTGAAATTTTTGTCTATACTTCCCCCATATGTGTTATCCTCCTGTAAAACTGTCTCACATTCATCTCCTACAAACTTGTTGAAACTCCTTCTGAATGCCCTTGATGTTTCTATGAGCCCTCAGAGCAGCCAAGCTTATGGCCCAATGGGGTAAAAAGTTGAAGTGACCTGCTTCTCTGCTACAGAACCCATTTAATTTGGCACTTGGAAATGTAAATGAGTGTCTTGCTTCCTAACTCACATATTCCTAATTCTCTGTGCACATAATTAGAGAATGCAGGTTGTTCCACAGAGATCTAGCTTTGCTAGGTGGTTGTACAGGGGTTGCAGGAGGACCTGGTAAGACAGCATTTGTCTGGAACTTTCCTTTTTGAGGAAAAGAGAAGTATAAGTGGATGCTGGTACAACAAAGAGGTTTCTGATGGGTCAGTTGAAGGCTTTAGGGGTGCTTGTGTCTGCTGCAGACTCTAGCAGTACCTGTGCCATCAGTAGGAACAAAGCTGTGAGAAAGATCATGCTCATTTTAAATTAGAAATTAAAAGCAATCAGCTGAATAAACCCAGAAAAACTCTTCAGGTTGCTCATTACCAGCCAAGGCTTTTCTTGCTTCTTAACTAGCTATTGTGGGGAAGAAATCCATTCTTGAAAAGAAGTGGTTTTGAAAAGATCATCTCTCTAGCTGAGACTCCTTCTAAGCCTTGTGGTGGTACAGATTTTTAAGAGCACAGCTTGGACTGAGAGTCATTACAAGCTTTTCTTTCTCTCCTAATCACCAGATTCTTCAAAAAGGCTTTATTGTTCTCTATTCCTTTTCTATCATGTTTTTGGATATGATAAACTAAGTTTCACCCTTAGATAACCTTGTGTCCCTACAAAATTTTATTTAGATGTCTACATTCCTAAAAATAATACATGAATGATGCATTCCAAGCAGCAAACCACAGCTTCCTGAGGTATCAGTGGCTGTAATGCAGCTTCTAGTTCAAGGATTTTGTTTTATAAGTGATATAACATTGCAGAGTCTATATCCAGTATTGCTTTCCTGTGTGCTGTTTGTGGTTTCTTTTAACCATTTTTGGGTGCAAAGCATATGTCATTTAGTTGATCAGCATAAACAGAAGACTGCTAAGGTATGTTTTCTGTGATATGTGTGCTCAGTCCTCTACTTAACAAGGTTTTTAACTCTATAATGCTTCTAGGCTGCAGTCAAAATACTGCCCACAATTTTTAGTCATATATTTTATCTCTTAATAATGAAAATTGATTTACTTGTGCAGAAGATTTCAGTATATTACTCTGATTTCCTGGTGTCTAAAGCCATGTTTGCTCAAGTAAACTCTTGTGAAAAGGAATCTGACTGGGATTCAGTAGCCAAATGTTTTTTGAAAAGGCATCATAAATGGTAAATTATCATTTCAAGTTGATTTGTCTGGGACAAAGCCAAGCACGATAGGTGTTATGTTCCAAAATTAGTTCAGCAACAGAGAGTGGGGGGAGATGAACGGGAGGGTGAAATGGTAATTTGGCAATAGCAAAGTATTTAATTTTCTTGACAAATTTCTTGAGTTTTAACACAATTCCATTGTTTGAACAGCAGCCATACACTTCTTAATTACTGGCAGTAAAACTATAGATTTAAGAGCTAAGGGTGTTAACAGCTGGAGGAAGCTGTAAGTAAGGCTCTGTTTTCTTAAGGAAAACAGAGAGTTCAGGCAGCTTTTCAAAGAAGATCCTAGATATATGTGAACTTCTATGCAGACTATGTATTGGTAAATACATGTTCTCTAGTCTTACTCCAGTAAGTTCAGCAGTAAAGCATATGCTAAGTAACTTCTTAATTTGTGTTTCCCAATGTGCTGTTTCAGATCTAAGGTGATTTACCTAATAATAGTAATAATTTCTTTCAATTGTAAGTCAGAATTCCTTAGTTCTAGATCTTTTATTGTGGACTGAGAAAGAGACGTCTAGAATGAAGTAAAATTTAATGGATATGGTTAAGAAGTAAGCTTCATATTCTAAAATATGCACTGTGTTTGTATTTGCACTCTATTGCAGCCTGTCTGCTTCCAGGGAGTCAGGGAGACACAGCTACTAGCGAGCACAATGGCTGGAAGACTGTTAGTCGACAAATAAATGTGGGCGTACTTAAGTATTGTCAGTCAGCAGGTCATTGCATACAACTCAGTCTAGACCATCTTGGAATCACTGCAGAAACCACTGCCATATAAATCCCTCTTAGTCTGATGGGCTTCCCTGGGGCAATATTTTTTAGTCGGGAAAGATGCTGTGGAGGCCGGGGCTTGGAGTGGTGACTGCGGCAGCTCCTGTGCGCTGCAGCTCTCTCTTTACCACAGCGTTCCACGGCTGTCAGGATTTTGGCTGCTTTTTTCACTGGCTTCCCAGGCACTGTGGGGAGAGCAGACTGGTGTGTCCTGGTGCTGAGCCGTGTGGGCTTTCCCTTAGCCTTAAATATGCTGGAAGGGCATGAGTACCTGGGAAACCCTGTGATACCAGTTCCCAAGTGCCTGTGTTCCTGCTCTTGGTGCAATGAAATACTCTTGTCAGATGGGCAGCACCAGAACTTGGCTTATCTTTGAATTATTTATCCCCATGTTGGCTTTCCCTTAGCCTTAAATATGCTGGAAGGGCATGAGTACCTGGGAAGCCCTGTGATACCAGTTCCCAAGTGCCTCTGTTCCTGCTCTTGGTGCAATGAAATACTCTTGTGAGATGGGCAGCACCAAAACTTGGCTTATCTTTGAATTATTTCAGTTATTCTACACTGGAATGAAGACTGATTTTGAAACAGGAAGATCTGTATAGTGGAATAATATTTTCTGAACATTCCTGCAAATGAGAATGACTGTTTTTGTATCACAGGATTTTGAAGTATTAGGTGGATTCAGTCAAAGAGTTATGCCATTAGGGAACAGAAAACTGTTGAAAACTTTGTTTAGAAACTTAGAAAACGTTGTTTAGAAGGTCATCCCACTAGTGGTGTAGAAGGATAGTGTGACATATAAAATTCTCTTCTACTTTATAATTTTTTCTAATCAATTCTCCATTTAACAATCGTTGTTGAATTGGCAGATTAGTTGTTGCTTTCAGAGTCAAGCATTTGTGGTGATTTTATTTGCATTTTAGTGGGGCAGAGTTCATGTCTCAAGCATTAAGGTTTATTTTATGAGTGAGTTAGAGTAACCAGAACATTTTGTGTGATTTTGTGTAAACAGATAATTTTGCATGTGAGATAGTTTGGTTTTGAGGCAAATTCTTCAGAATCTAGAAGAGCTGTCTGTAGATGAACTGCAGCACTGTCTAGAGCTGTCTGTAGATAAACTGCAGCACTGCTGTGAAGAGGATGTGTGGTCCACAAATTGATGTCCTGATGGACAGTGGTGGCAAGTGGTGTCCCTCAGGGGCCCACACTGGGCCCAGTATGTTCAATATTTTCAATATTGACACAGTGGTGGGGTCAAGTACAGTTTCAACGAGTTTGTGGAAGACACCACCACACACTGAGAAGTGTGGATGACGTGCCTGAGGGAAGGATGCCATCCATATGGACCTGGACAAGCTTGAGATGTGGACCCATGGGGACCTCATGAGATTCAGCAAGGCCAAGTGCTGGTGCTGCACCTGGATTTGGGCCACCCCAAGTATCAATCCAGGCTGGGGGATGAGCAGATTGAGAGCAGCCCTGCCAAGAAGGACTTGGGGGTGCTGGTGAACGAGAGGCTGGACAAGACCCAGCATTGTGCACTTGAAGCCAGAAAGACAAACAAATCCTGGGCTGCATCAATAGCAGTATGGCCACCAAGGAAGGGATTTCTGCTCCTCTACTCTGCTGAGATCCCACCTGGAGTGTTACATGCAGCTCTGGGGCCACCAACATAGGAATGATGTTTGTAATAGGACGAGGGATTATGGTTTTAAACTAAAAGATGGTAGATTCAGACTAGATATAAAGAAGAAGTTTTTTACAGTGAGTGTGGTGAAATACCAGAACTTGTTGCCCAGAGAAGTTGTGGATGCCCCATGCCAGGAAACATTCAGGTGGAACAGGGCTCTGAGGAACCTGCTCTAGTTGAAGATGTCTCCGCTTATTGCAGGGGATTGGAGTTACATGGCCTTTAAATGTCTCTTCCAACCCAAATTGTTCTGTGAAATTGTTCATGCACTGTTCTGTCTTTTTCATATATGAATAATTTTAAAAAGCTAAAGTAAAATGAATATGTTTTACAGTGCTTGCAGCAAAGCAGAGTTAAGCATAGCACCATATATGCCACAATTATATTTTTCTCTCCAGCTTTGGAGAGGAAGGAGGCAGCTGTTCAATGAGGACCATAGTGAAGAGTGAGGGAAAACTGTTCTTTTGGCACCTGGGATTCCTTTCAGTTTCTAATTTTTACATTTAATCAACCCTGAAAAATCACACAAAATGTTGAAACACAAAGTGTTAAGAATTACTTTCTAGGTCACAGGTTATGCTTTAAAGCAGACTCATGTTTTTATGGCTCCTGATAATATTTTTGGAATTAGAAACCTGTCAGTGTTTCCATTTGGAGATAGGGAGCTATAACTGGCTATAAAAATATGTTCCCAGCCAAGGCATGCCATATGAGGTTGTTGCTGAAAAGCAATTAAAGTCTGGCAGCTTTGAAATAAGAGGCACATCAACAAGATTGGGAAATCTGCTGTTTTGTGTTGATACTGCATTTCTAGAAGTCCGGAAATGTGTGATGATAGGTGTGACTGTTCAGGGTCTGCTTTTATGGGTCACTGTGCAGAATCAGGTCTGAGTGGATGATTTTGGTTCGTCTTAATGTTAGGTTTTCATGTGCTCTGGATGTCATTTCTCAAATTAAGTTCTTGATAGATATTTTAACACCTTCTATCCATTTCCTAAATCTTTTGTGAAATTGGTCCTTTTCCTTTGGTTCACCACAACTTTAAGTAGCTCCAGCACATTCTTCCAATTTACAGTGTCTCCCTGACTTGCCAGCTGGACTCCACACATAGCCTTGGTGCTCCAGGAAGGAAGACTTGGCATCAAGTGAGTCTGGGGTTAATGAAAGCCTGGAGTGGGAAGTTATAAAAATCAGATGGTTATAGTAATTTTAAGGGGCTGTACTGAGTTTAATAGCTCCATGGGGAATGCTGTATATATGAGGAGTGGAGAAGGAGAGAACGGGCATAGGAAGGTGCCATTATTTATATATATTAATGTGTGTATATATAAATCCCTCTCCCCTTTCATTCCCTCTTTTCAGGAGATTTGATATGTTTTGGCCAGAATCCTAGTCTGACCTGACTGCACTGCATCATCAAACAATCCCTACAGAAAGCTTGCAGAGAGGGGAAGCTGTTTTCAAGATTCAGTTTTCTCCTCTGGTTGCAATGAAATATTTAACTCTGATAATCACACATGAGTATCTCCCCTGCATTTGACATGGTAATTCTAAGTCATCTACTTTATCTTTTATTGTGATCAGATTAAACTTATTGGTTTCATTTTTTGTTCAGGCAGATGTAAGATAAGTCTCTTCAAAAGGAAAACAGCCCCAAAGTTAACTTGGATCTTGATTTGTTCCAAATTCAGGGTCAGAATCACATGGGCCAATGCTCCTGCTGAGGTGGAAGGAGATAGTAGCTGGAGACAGGTAAAGGATTGGCTGTAATCACAAACTTCCCATGGCTGGCTGCCTGTAATGCCCAGTGTGGAGGCAGAGGTGCAGACTCGGGAGCTCGCAGCTCCAAGTGGAGGCACTGGAAGCTGCTGTTTGCACTGGGCTTCATGCTCCATCCTTGTCCCTTTGTGCAGGTGCTTGATCTCAGTGAGCTGGGCTGTTGAATCTTATCCCATGACCCTGACTATAAAGAGACAGTGGTGTTACTTATTAAGCATAAGAGGACATGAAAATTAGATGTTGCCTCATGTTTGGGGTTATGCTGTATCTTAATGATTGTAATCTGCAGAAAATGAATATTTAGGTAACAGTGAATAGTACTGTGTTGAGGCATGATGATTTCAAAATAAAAAATAGGTAATATAATCTTGTAAATATAAAAAATCTTTTATAAAATAAGAATTTCTGTGGGATTGCCTTGCATTCATTCTCTGTCATTGTAATTCCACAGTGTTAAAATGTGATTGTTTGTCTTGTTGGCTTTGCAAAGTCAGCATTGTGACAAAAAATTCTTGTATATTTAAGAACAATGAAATAAAATTGCAACCTATATTCTGCTTTTACTTACATCTTTTAATTATGAGGGCCATGTTTTTTAATGTAGTCTGAAAGAAAGCATAGGGAGTACAAAACCTTTGAGGGAAATACAAGCCCGTTTTATGACATTGTTTAATTAGTTGTTTTGTAGAGCTGGTTTTGGCAGGGAGTGTAAATGCATATGTATATGTGGGCATGTACATAGATGCACACACATGCTCATAACTTGAGCAAATTATTCTGGCAAGTGCTTGAGACTCAGCTGTGGAACACCACTTTGTTGGTTTAGCAGTCATGTTTTGGAGAGGAACTGTACTTTGAAGAATATTCTCACAGCATCATCTATTCCATTTTTAAAAAATATAGTTGAGGTTAAGATAGCTTGTTTTCTGTATGCTTTGCAATGTTAGAAAAATAATAAAAGCAAGCAAACAAAACCCCAATACTATAGAGATTATGTATCTTGAGGTTTATTTTAAGTAAAGTGTTCAAATAGACATTTGAATACAAATGTGTTTTATGATGTTTTTGCAGAGGCAAGAAATGCGTTATGACTTCTTAAAAATATACCTCTGGTGGTAGAAATGAAAATGGTCTTATGATTCTCAGCTGCAGTTTTATATATTACAAATTCCCTCTAAAAATCTTAGAAACTAAAAACTCAACAAAGTCTGAGCTACAAAGTGAGAAATTAATTTAAATATAATGCATTCTTCCTATGAAATAACTGTGAAGAAAACAGGTTTATTAGGGGTCCTTTGAGTGCACTCTCCTTTCCAGGACACGAGCTTTCGTTCCACATGCAATGAAGTAAATTTGTTCTCAGTCATTTGGACTTTTCATTTTAGAGCCCATACGTACCTACACTAAGGCTTTTTTTATTACACATAGCTTTGCAAGTGAGGAACATTAATTTTTGTTTTTTTTGGTCTTAATGTGGGACTTTGGACAAATAAATAGGAGAGCCCTGAAGTATGAGACTATGTGTAATTTATAAATCAATTTGTCTCTGCTCTTTTCAAGAAATGTCTCTGTGGGAAATTGTTAGCATGTTATTGGCCAGTAGTGGATATTGTCTTGTTCTTTCCTGAATTTTATGTCACTTGAGCTGAGCTGCATTGCTCCCTATAGGTCTTTTGCTCTGGTAAGCAATTTTTGTCTCTTAAGACTCGCTTTGTGTAGGAAAGGGTACTTCCAGCTGTGAAGATACCATTTTTGTTACCTTATTTGCAGTTACAACACATTTCTAAAATGCTTTGTTTCTATTTCATTCACTTGTTGTCTCCCTCCATGGGAACCCCTGTGTAAAGGAACATACCTGGACATCCAGAAAACTTTGCATATCCTCATGTGCTTTGTTATCTATTCCTCCTCCATCATGTGGCTCAAGCTGCCTCCTTCTTCAGGCAAGAAGTGAAGTCTGATAAGTCACATGCAGGTTGTAGGATCACAGGGTGAGTCCTGTGGAACTGACTTTTCTGGCAGGATTTTGGATTTCCTTCAGCAATCTCCTGCTCGCAGCAGGGTCAGGTGTGATGGCAGACCAGGTTAATTAGGCTTTATCTATTTGGGGCTTGAAATGGCTGTGCCTTTGTTAAACTGCTATCACATCACTTGGAGTCCTGGACTTACTCAAACTGAGCAACTCTTGGAGTAACCACAGCATCCATGTTACTTTGAATTTCCTTCCTGGGCAAGGATAGGACAGTATTTCCTCTCTGCCTAGTGCTTCAGGAAAATTTCGACAAAAATTCCACTTGAATTGTAATGGATTCAGCCCAAGAAGACAACATGGAGCCTTAAGCACTATCAGTTCTCTAGTGCAAACATAATCATTATCTCCTCTCTGCCAGCTGCCATACTGAGGAAATGCAGTGCTGCATCTGCACAGTACCCAGCTCAGTTTCTCTTCAGACAAATCTACCAGGAAATGACCAGCTTAATCCTCCACAATACTCTGAGGAGCAATTTCCTTCTGTGTGGTCAGAGCATCCTTCTCAACCTATGATACCTAGCCTGAAACCCTGGTGTCCTACATCAGACTTGGACATCTGACAAATCTACTTGTACAGGCCTTCACTGAAGCCTAGATCAGAGCTTTGCTCAATGTAAAGAACTGTGCAACATTCCTTCTGCAAAACTTCTGATACTGTGAATATAACCTTACATAAAGTTTCCTACTTAGCTACTTATATCTAAGGACATTAAATCTTCCAGACTATTCTCAGCTATCTAAACCTTGAATTTCTTCATTCCTAGAGTGCTCACTGCTGTATAATCTGGAGAACTAAAGCAAGTTCTTCACTGTTACAGATTTACAATTGCAATCAAGCTCTTTTTTTTTTTTTGTTTCCTTTGTCGTCTCCTTTATGTGCCAGTTCTGTTGAACAATAAAATGTGACAGTATCAATAGTTAAGGTGTGATCATTAGTTTACTGGTACCTAATATAACTGCAAGTAACTAATTAGTTTTTGCTTCTGTTTATTTCTGCTGGAATTTCTGTATGAGTCCAGATTTGGTATCTATGACTTTTAAAATATGTTTCATTTCATCTTCTGGGAAGTGAAAAGAAGGACTCCTTCTCTAACTGCATTTTTTTCCTGTTCATCAGTCTTTTTTACCTTTTTAGGATTTTTTTGGTAGAAGTATGAAAAAGTAAAGTGAAATATCACCCATCATGCATAAAGTCTTGTGTGTCATTTTACTTTGTGTCTTAAACAGAATGTTCTGGATCTTCACATCTATAGCTTCAGTGCTGCCAATAATGTTTTGTCTTCTGTGGTTTGGGTGGATCTGGATTTGGAACTGTGTTTTTGTTGGAATGCCTCTACGTTGGATCCCTGCAGTTTTCAGTGCTTGCAAAAGTTATAACTTACAATGGAAGACAAAGTAAACCCACCATCAAAGGAGAAAAATTAAATCTCTGTTTATTCACCTGCATGCTAAGATGAATCTTATTGACAGCAGCTAGCTGAAATATTCTAGATATTAAAAGACTTGGAAAAAAGTGAATTTTTTAAAATGCCTGGGACTTTGTTTCAATAGGATTTGTGTCCCAGATGTTGATTTGCACCAGCAATATGTTGGATGAAATTTGTGTTGAATGTGCTATCAGATAGTGGCACAGAATATGTACACGGGAAAAATGCATTTCTGTGCAATTTTGTAATTAAGGATTAGACTGTGACAGCCTCTGCCATTCTGAGGGACTATAGCATGGGAATCTGAAATGGAAAGGTCTGAGAATGGTGTCCAAGTGACTTTTAACCATCTGAGAGGTGAAAACACACTGCCTTGTGGACTCCACTGGCCAGGCCTCTCCACTGGCATGGTGTTATGAGGAAAGAGTAAAGGAGGGTTTGTTGTTTTGTTTCTCTTTGCAGCTTTCACAGCATCACTATTTGTAAAGAGTTGGTCCAAGGTATACTTAGTCTAGCTTCTAGACTTCTTCTAGCTTCCAGAAGAAGCATGATTATTTTTCTGTATTAGAAATGTAACTATCAGCCTTGGTTTGAGCATCTGCTCATTCTTCCCAATGAAATTTATTTCCAATGGAAGGCAAATAAAACCCCCACTTGAAACAAGCCAGGGAGCAGGTGGTTTTCACGTACTGTCTTCCCTGCATATCTCTTCCCACATACAGAGTCTGGAGGGAGCTCCTGTGCCTCATATATGAGTAAGACATAGTAGATTTGATGTAAATAAAATAGAGATAAAGCCTCAGCTGAGGAATGTGATTTTTCAAAAATCAGTTTGGGAGAACGCAGAAATTGAAACCGCACAACTTCTGCTGTAGATGGTTTAAGGTCAGCTCTGTGTGGGTTCCCTGTCTGACCTGGCTCTTCAGCAGACACGCTCCTGGTGAGACACACACTGTCTGCAGCAGAGTTGAGACCAGTGAGTTACCGTGTGGTGGCCTGATAAAGGCAGCTCTAGCTGTCCCTTCACTGAAACCAGCCTGCTGGCCCACTGCCCTGTGAAAAGAGGAGATTTCCTTAACCCTTAGTGTGGGGAGATTTCTGCAGCCCTTAGTATTTCATTTGTCTGTCAGTGTTCCAGGAAAGCTGAGACCCTTGTGCCCAGCCAGTCTGTCAGTGTCCCACTACAGGGACCCTTCACTGAGCACTCCTGGGTCAGAGGGTGGTTGGGCTGGCTGAGGCAGGGACACTCTCCAACAGCATAAAGGAGACCCTTCAGTGGATCTTCCCACTTTGAGTGTGTTACCTGCTGCCAGTGACTGCTTGTGCCTGTGAACAATTCAACACTAACAGTTTACAGAATAGCACTCTTTATTAGTATAAAATTGTGACAGATTAAGGTTGAAGAATTGCCAGTGATAATATCTGACTGCAGAAATGTATTCAAAGCAATATTGCTAATCCTCAATAAAAGTATTCAGTGTGCATAGAATATGGTTCTTACCAAAAAGGTGTCCCTGTGGAGGGAAAAACAGGTTCAGCCCATTGGTTGCTCCCAGCAGTTACAGTAGTCTTCCCTAGCATTTCCCCATTCTCACTTACTTACTATTTCCTTCTGTTTAGGTGGAGCTTGAGTGACTCTAGTCATACGTACTTTTGCTACTGAGTGGTGTAAAATTATCTTGCTTTGCTCTTAAAAATACTGTCAAAAAATACAGAGCACATGTTTAGTTAGGGATGATCATATCTTGGAATCTGGAAACTTTGGATGGAGATTAACATTATAATTAGGTTACAGTGAACTGAGTTCATCTGAGGAGAGCAATTTCACCACACTTGCTGACGCAGCAGCTGGACACCTCCTATCTCCCCTGGCTGACAGGTGCTGTGTAGTTTATCAGCTGCAAAGTACCACTGAGTTCCCCTCCCTCCAAGGATTTCTACAGAGCCTGGCTGTGGTGTCTCCATCCTCTCCACCGTCCATTCATCCCTCTTGGTTGCAGATCGTGTGCATGGGGAGTCATTGTGGAGCATTCCAGCCAGGGAGCAGCAGCTGTATTTTACCCTGTAATGTACACAGCATTACAATTTATGTTATGGTGTGAATGTAACTTCTGAGTTTCCACTTATTTTACCCCCAGCCCTTTTTCCACTAAGACAGAAAAGCCCTGTCATTGCTTGAAGTGTATTTCATAGGGAGCTGAACATTGGGGTAGATCTGAGTGGTAGAGCAGACTGGCTGCTGGCCTCTGTCCCATCGCTTGATTTGTGCAGCCTTCATCAGATATAAATAATCTGTGCTGTGGCCAAAGTCAATGATTGTGGTGCTCTTCCTCCCTGTCTGAATTGCTGGGGTTTGAGGAAGAACAGCAGCTTCTCTTTAAGGAGCTGTTTTGTGGGATTTCTACATTTTACTCTACAGACATGGAAAAAGGAGGAAGTGTAATTAATGTAAAATCTAAATAACAGCATTTGAGAGACAAGTTATCTTTCAAAAGTACTGCATGTTAAAAGTCCTCTTGAGTTTTGTGATTGGAATTTCTTGAAGTTACTATACATGAAACTACTGACATTTGATCACATTATCTGGGGCTTATAAAGTATCCTAAAACCCAATGGAAGTTTATGCAAAGCTTATATCATGAATATTTTTACAGAGACTGAAGATGCCGTAAAAGAAAAAGACTTTTGAGATTTGGAGTAGACAAAACAGCCCAGAGCTGTGCAAATAGTATACAACTGGCAGATACTACCCGTGCTTCAGTACTGTTAGACTTATAGGATTTCTAAAAAACCAACAATCTATCAGCTCATAAGGAGATGAAACAGAACTCATCTTGGAAGGACTCTTCTCAGTGTGAGGAAAACGGAAGCAGCCACTTTACAAATCAGCAACTTCAGTTGATTAAAAGAAGTGGCTGGTTCATCTGTTGGAGTAATGTAATTTCTTACTGTATATGAAACGGGTTGGCCTATAAACTAAAACTCAGAAATAGGATTGGCAACATGCACATGAATGTGCATCATGTAAGACTTTTGAATACCAAAATGAGTACTTGGTGGGGAGTGGCTGGGGAACTAGGCTTTGAAAGGAATGACCTGTGAGTGGTTGTGAATCAGTTGGTTGGTAAGACTTGGTTGTTGTGTCGCTCTTTTTTTTCTGGACAGGCACTTTAACTAAAAATGTCCTGTTTGCATGATCATAATGGAGCAGGGCTTTTTTACTTTATCTTTTCTCTGAGTATACTCTGTGGTTGTGATACTTGGACCTTTTATCACCAGTGTTTCAAGTGTGTATGTTGAATTACTCTCAGTTGTAACAGGAAGACCTAGAGTAAAACTGGTGAGTCTGTGAACAGAAAATATCAGTAAAAGTTAGCATTTCCTAGGATATTGCAACAGGGAGCATGCCACTTTCCTCTCTCTGTCTATTTCTGTACTTGTTTTTAGGAAGGCAGGTGATGGGGTGGTGTTTGTGACCTCCAACAGATGTTCTGTATTTTTTTTCCATCCTGTAGACAGAATGAACTTTCCATGGATAAAATGTAAATTGGTGACAGCTCTAGATTTCCATACTGGAAAGACAAGTATTATTAGTGGGGAAACACTGGGTTGGTGACAGCTCTAGATTTCCATACTGGAAAGACAAGTATTATTAGTGGGGAAACACTGGGGAAATGCAAGAGGCCTGATCAACCAGACTGCTCCATTTTCAGGGGAAGAGGAAATGTCTAGGAACTAAGCAGAGAAATTGTAGAGGAAAATTCACATCCCAAGTAGAAGAAGGAAGCAGTATTCAGTAGAGTTAAGGCAAGTGAGAATTGGTAGGCTGAACAGAAGAGAACAAGAAGAGTTAAATGTTTCCCGATGACAATAGGTATCCAGAAAGTGAACTATGAGAGATACTTTTAAAAGCTCCAGATGTTCAAATGAAGAAAGATGGCTGAGATACCTCTGTTATCAGCAGTTTATCTCAGCTGGAAAGAAAATTGGTAATGTTCTCAAAACATCTTAGTAACCAAGCATCCTGAAACCAACATACATGTAATTTTATTGGTAGACTTCTGAACTTGCTAGTCAGTATGCAATGAGTCACCAAATATTGCAAAATATCTCAATATATAGGTAATTTCTTGAGACTTGCCAGGGTGCTGCAGGAGAATAATTTCAAACTGATCCTCACAGTGATTCTCCATGTCATGGTGGTGGGGAAAACCATACAGAAAATTCTGTAAGTATTCAGCTGGATAGATGGGTAGCAACAGTAAAATGTTTTGATTTGGAAGTGGAATAAAATACCACTGTCTTTTGAGTATGGATGGAATGAAGACAAGTCTCTTGGAAGCTTACACTAGAATAACCAGAAAGAGATTATATCAAAAATGAAATAATGAAATGAGCTGATAAGTGAGAGTAGTTTAAGCATAAAATTGTGATATTGAAAATATAATGAAGACCTCCAAAGGAAGTGAAGGAATAATAACCAGGTAAAATTGCTCACTTACAAGCAACATTTGATGAGATTTACACCAAACTCATTGAAGTGAAATGCTTCTCTACAGTTAATCTGTCTTCAAGGGAAGAGTGGGGAACGTGCATTTTCTGAGCTGTGGAGAAAATAATCCTGAGTGATGAAGGCCTGGTGGTCTGAGAAGGAACACTGGGTGATCTCCTGTATAACAACAAAAAAAAAAGGCTGTATCCTACCCAGAGCAACACGGTACTTAGGAAATGGTATCTTCTTAGGAAAAAAAAAAAAGCATAACATGAATGTTTCGGGAGAGTAAAATCTAGGAAAAGTTGAAAAGTTATATCACTTCTTTATTTGGCATTGGTTGCTTTTCCAGTGCTGAGCTTTTTTTTAGTATCCATAAGCCTGCTGATAAAATTGTAAGGGATTGATCAAAGGACTGAATACTTTGCCTTGTGGTGAGACATTCTGGAATCTTGCTCTATTTATCTTACCCATGAGAAAGCTTGGACTTGACCTGATCAGAAGATCTGCATTGGGAAAAAAATAATTGAAAAACTGTTAACCAACTGGCAGGCAAAGATATAAAAAGGTCCAGTGGTTGGTCCTTGAAGTTCAAAATTCCACTGCACATTTTCAACAGTGTGAGTGATTAGCCCCTATGATATCTTAACAAAGGTTGTGGTGGTTTCCTTACCACTAACAATTTAAAAATTAAGATTGAATGGTTTCTTAAATGATACATTTCAGTAAAGCAGAAGTTCTGTGGCTTCTTTTTACAGGGCATTGGCTTAATTGTTCATAAAAATCCCCTCTGACCATGAATTTTTAAATTCTCTTAAAGATATTTACTAGAAAAAAATATTTTTTTAAAGTTGGAGCTTTCTGCCTAAAACTTACTTTTGCTTTTACAAAGTTCTAATGATGTTTTTCAGCTGTAGTGGACTTGCCGGGTTACAGTCTCAGTGCCTTGATATACTATGTAGTATTGGTTTATCTATAAGGCTGTATTTTTTGTTCAATTCCTTGGCACTCCTGAAGACATAAACCAAGCACAAATGTACTTTATTGAGATATGTGTGGGATGTCTTCAAAGCATTAATTGAATTCAGAATTATGAAATCTACTATTTTACAATAAATGCAGCTTGTAGTGGTCTTTTAGTTCCTCCTCTGAGTCCCATCTGCACATCTTGTGTTTACAGTGATAAGTGTCTTGGAGATATTTCTGCTAGATCTGTGCTAAAATCCAGTCACCAGCATTCCTGTGGCTGCAGTCCCAGTTAGGGTGAGAGTGTCATTAAGCTGGCCATTGTATAAGCAAGCTCAGTTTCTGAGTTCAGAGAGCTCAAAAGACCAAAGATTGCCAAAGAGAGACTCAGTGACCAGATAGCGAGTGATATTAGGGACATAGTGAGCATGTTAGCCTGGCTCTCTAAAGAAATATTTAGGGAATGACTTTGGTGCTTGTTTCTCTGCCAGGATCTCCTCTTTCTCCAACTGCTTTTGGATTCATTTGTCTATTTCAGCCTGGTTTTTTCAGAGGCATAAAAATGCCAGGTTCTTGTGGTGAGCTGAAGCACCAGGTTCAAAAGAGCTTTGTGACACCCAACAAATGGGTACGCAAGAAAGACACAAATTAGAAGCAGTTGTAGCATGGGCTGCAGGACAGTAAGAACACAGAAAATCAAATATGCTAAGTTCTCTTGCTTACAGAACAACTTGTATTCTTGTGGGGAACAGGCTAGACTCATTTGATTCTCTTGTGATTTCAAATAGTCATAACAACTCACATAAAACTGCTTCAGCAGTGTGGCTTAAATACATTTGATCTAGACAAGAGTTAATTAACTGATATTTGATTTTACTTGATATGGATCCAAACCATGAAACTTTGAACACCCTTAGGGTTCAGAAGTGTTTCATTCAGTGTTTGGGTATTAGTCTGTGTTCTCAAGTAACCTTTTGAAACTTGGCAAATTTAATACCAGATTTAAAATAAAGGCACTACATGGGGAATCAAGTCTGCAAATGTTTTTTCTTTAACTACGGAGGTGCTCTGGATTATAGTTGTAGAAGCAGAAGGAATAGAAAATGTGTTACCTGTATTAAGGTGTGTGCTTGTGTTTATATGCAGTGTTCACACCTGTGTACACACTTATGTGCTTTTACAAAACGTTACTCCTGCTGCAGAGAGCTTACAGTCCTAACAGAGAATGAGGGCAATCATGTGCTTTGAGAGCCAGAGGATGGTGCTAACTTACAGCATGTGTGCATTTCCAGTTTTGTGATGTGATGACAGCAGCACTCTGACACTGGTTAACATTTGTGGGCCGTGTGGAAGGAGCAAGTTTCCATGAGGGATTTGGCTGGAGGAGACCTGCCTGCCTGGCACACAGAGATGAGGAGGGTGTTCCTGGCAGGGTTGAAATAAGGATGAGTAGCATGAAGTTTTACGTTGCATGTGATGCAGTCACTAATCTGGAATGTGATAGACCATGTTTTATAGGCTTTTTATTTTTCTATTGCAAACAAATATAGAGGGGGAAAAAACGAAGTTATGAAGAAATTAAAAAGGAAGTGTATAGATGTTTCTGTTAAAGGCAGAGGCGTTCACTTCCTCCTCAAAGAACAATTATATGTGGAGAAGCTGTATGTGATAACAATACATCCAATCTGCTGTGTTAAGAAACTGAGATGGGAAGGGAAGAATTTGAGGCAAGGAGGATTTAATAGGATTTAATTATGGCCTATGTATATAGGGTCAGAAGAGGCACAGTTAAGTGGGTATCTTCAAGATGGCATCCTTATGTGACCCCAAAACCAGTGCTATAGTATTTGATTTGTGAATGTGTACGTTCATTGTCAAAGTAATCTGTTAGTAGGTCATGTCACAATTTTCCCTGGCTCTGGGAGAAATTGAAATAATGGAAAGGTTGCATAATTCAGACCTTCTCATGAAGCTCTGAAAAGAAAAGAAGTAACAACAATGTGGAAGAAGATCAATTCAGTGGTACACACTTTACAGTAATTTACTATATGCAAATTACCCAGAAATTATTCAGTCTAATGCCTAAGCCGTACAGTGGGAAGTTTTCAGATTCTTTCACAAAGGTTGCTCTTTGTAATGCAACATACAAATCATATTATCTTCCCTTTACCATTATAATTCTTCAGTGATTTTTAATTTGTTTATATGCTAAAGAAATAAAAAAGCTAGGAGACCTACAGGAAAATTCATCAATATGTGACCATTAATTAAGTGATGATTTTGAACACTGTCCAAATTAAATGTGTGAATTAAATAATTGTTCATTTAAGTAACTATAAATACAATATATCTGAGGATTTCAGAGCAGTTTACAAGTTTAGAATCTCAGCACATTTCTAGAAGAAGTTAAAAACATATGGCTATGGAAATTAAAAAAAAAAAAAATTAAGTCTGCTTAGCAGATGAAGAAAGAGGAGGGTCCAGATTTCATGGTTTGGGAAACCTATACAATTTACAGAACTAATATACTACTGAAATCTTTAATATATCTTGAGTTGACCTTAAGCTGTGAAAGATGTGACACCCATTTCCTGAACAAGTATTCGCATAGGATAATGGAAGATCATTTTATGCTGTTAGCTCCTTTTCTATGGAGCTGAAGCCAGGAGGAACCAGCATAATTAAATTTGCCTGAAGAAAGAAAGGGTTATCAATAAAGACATCTTACCACAAGCACAGAAAGGGTACTTGGGAGGAGTAACATGTGGCAGTAATAAAGGAAAGTTGGACAGTAGAGTCAAACTCAGACATATTTTGTGGCAAAGAAGTCAGAATTTTCATGGAGATCCATGAGAGAAGATGGCAAGCTTCATGGAGCCCTGATATGCATCTGCTCCAGAGCTTAATTCTTGCTCCACAAGATCATAGAATTGTTTAAGTTGGAAAAGACCTTTAAGATCATTGAATACAGCCATTAACCCAGCACTGCCAAGTCTACCACTAAACCATGTCCCTAATCACCACATCTACACATTTTTTGAATAACTCCAGGGATGGTGATTCAACCACTTCCCTGGGGAGCCCTTTCCAAGGCTTGACAACCCTTTCCATGGAAAAACATTTTCCTAATATCCAATCTAAACCTCCCTGGCACAACTTGAGGCCATTTTTCATCATCCTGTTGCTTCTTACTTAGGAGAAAAGACTGAACTCCACCTTGCTAAACCTTTTTTTCAGGTATTTGTAGAGAATTTTGTGCTCCCTGACCTTCCTTTTCTCCAGGCTAAACAACCCCTGCTCCCTCAGAAGCTCCTCATAGAACTTGTGCTCCAGACCCTTCCCCAGCAACATAGCCCTTCTCTGGACATGCTCCAGCTCCTCAGTGTCTTTCTTGTAATAAGGGGCCTAATACCCAGCACAGGTTTTGAGGTGTGGCCTCACCAGTGCTCAGTACTGTCCTGGTCCTGCTGGTCATGCTGTTTGTGACGCAGACCAGGATGCCATTGGCCTTCTTGGGCACCTGGGCACACACTGGCTTTCCAGCCACTCTTTCCCCATTGCATGGGGTTGTACTTGTGACCCAAGGGCAGGACCCAGCTGTTGATCTCACTGAAATTTGTACTCTTAGCCTTGGTACATAAATCCCTCTGCAGAGCCTTCCTGCCACTGAGCAGATCAACACTCCTGCTCAGCTTATGTCATCTGCAAGCTGACAGAGGGCACCCTCCACCCCCTGGTCCAGATCATTGATAAAGACATTAGACAGGACTGGCCCCAGTGCTCAGCCCTGGGGAGCACCACTGGTGACCAGTTCCCAGCTCTGTTGACCACCACTCCCTTAGCCTGGTCATCCACCCTGGCTTTTTCCTGAATGAAGAGTACAGCCATCCCAGCCATGAGCAGCCAGGTTTCCCAGGACAGTGCTGTGGGAAATAGTGTCTAAGACTTTACTAAAGTCCATGTAGAAATATCCACAGCCTTTCCTTCATCTATAACGTTGATCATCTTGTCACAGAGGAAGGTGAGGTCAGTCAGGCACGACCTGCCTTTCATATCATGCTGGCTGAATCTGGTAACATTCTTGTCTTGTGTGTGCTGCATGATGGCACATAAGATGATTTGCTCCATGACCTTCCCCAGCACTGAGGTCAGACTGATGGCCCTGTAGTTACCTCATCCTTTTTCTGACTCATCTTCTATACGGTGTCACCCAACCTCCAGTCAGCTGGGACCTCCCTGGCTGACCAGTAAATGATCCTCCACTAGCTCCCCCAGTGTCCTTGTGTGGATTTCATCCACATAAATTTAGATGAGTCTAAGTGGTATTGCTGACCATTCCCCATGGATTATGAAGGCTTTATTCTGCTCTCTGTCCCTGTTATTCAGCTCAGGGGGCTGGGACCAGAAAAAGACTGGTCTTATTACTGTTACAGACTGAAGAAAAGAAGACATTATGTACCTTTTCCTTATCCTTTGTCTCTGTGTTTGCACCCATGTTCAATAAATAATAGAGATTCTCCTTAGCTCTACTGCTGTTGCTAATGTATTTATAGAAATATTACTCTTCATGGAAGTGACAGATGCAGTTCTTATTGGGCTTTGGCCCTTGTAGTTTTTTCCCTGCATAACCTCATGATATCCTTGGACTCCTCCTGAATTGTCTGCCTCTTCTTCCAAAGGTTATAAACTCTGCTTTCTTTCCTGAGTTCCTGCCAAAACTCTCTGTTCAGCTAGTCGTCTTTCCCCCTGGATCCTCTTTCGACATGTGGCACCTGCCTGCTCCTGTGTCTATAGGATTTCCTTCTTGAAGGCTTTCTAGCCTTCTTGGACTCTGTTGCCCCAAGGTAGAGGTTTTGGTGACCCCCTTCCTTACTTCACCAGGAATCAATAACAGCATTTGGTGATCACTATGCCCAGGATGGGCACAGTGGCCTTCAACCATCACATCCTCCACAAGTCCTTCTCCATTCCCAAAAACAGGTCCAGCAGTTACCTTTCCTAGTTTGCTCCCTCACCAGCCTTGTCAGGAAATTATGTGCCTCCATGTTCCAGAAATGTCCTAGGCTCTTTCCTCTTTGCTGTGCTGTGTTTCAAACAGACATCTGGTAAGTTGAAGCTCCCCATGAAAACAAGGGTGAGTGATTGTTAGAGTTCTCCCAGCTACTTAGAGAATATTTTATCTGCCTCTTTCTCCTGCTTTGGGGTCTGTTGCAGACTCCCACTATGATACCTCCCTTGCTGGCCTTCCCCCAGTTCTTACTCAAAACCACTCAACCCTATCCTCACCATCACTAAGCTCTAGAGAACCAAAACACCCCTACCTCCACTGAGACAGCTGCCTGGCAGACTCTGCTAGTACCCTGTCTCTCAGGCACTGGCACACTGCTCTCAGACTTCAGTGAGCCTTGTTTTATCCCTTTGTCCCTTCAAATCTCTTCAAAGCTCTTTCAGTAAGCCCTGCTAACTCCTGTGGAAAGATCTTTTTTCTCCCTTTGAGACAGTTTTGCCCTGTCTGTTGCCAGCAGGCCTGTGGTTTTGTTCCCTTTAGATACATGTATATGTATATGTATATGTATATGTATATGGTAGCCTTTATCTGTATTGATGCTGTTCAGCAATTGGCCTGGTCCTAAGTCAAAATCATATATGTAATTTCAGCTGTTTTGAGCTCCAAAAAACGCTCTGAGTAGTGAGTAATTTCAGGCATCTTGTATGCTTGCTTTTGCTTTATTCCTTTTAACGCTTTTGTTATAATACAGACTTCTCTGGGGAACCTTGAATAAGCTGGAGGTAAAGATTTACTGAGAGTGACATCCAAGGAGACTAAAAGAGAAGTCACAAGTCTACAGGATTGCCCACTATGTGTTAAGCAACAATTGCTTTTGTGTACATGGTCACATATTATTTGATGTGGTTACAGTAAGGCAATCCCTGCCCACAGTGAGAGGAGGGATGCAGCCATGCCTAGTTCATAATTTGTTTGTCTTGCATGTCTTTGAAGAAGTTGGTTGGGAATGAAAATAGTTACAAGATGAAGTGTAGGAAAAGTTATATCTCAAGTCTTTTAGGCAACAGGAGGTGGGAACTGTTTTAGGAGTGTAAGACAGTTGGTCTGTTAGGGTGTCTCATTACAAAAGGGTTAATAGAGTGCTGAAGAATCATACATATCCCATGAAAGGAAGATTCTTTTCCCTTCAAGAGGCTCTCACCTGGTGAGACTGGTACCAGGGAATTCCAACACTCAGAAAGTGTCCCACTGACTGAGCTGTTTCACACCAGATTGCTTCACTTGTCCTGCCTGCCACCCACTAGGATTATTTGTCCAAGATCGGAGTTGAATGGTGTCATGCTGAACTTAGTGAGTCCTGTGTGGGGGATGGCAGCAGAGAGGGAACTGTAATGTGGTGTGCAGATGTGTGAAGGTGAGAGTAAAGCTTATCAACTACTGGTTCCAGAGGGTGGTGGGCTTTTCCTTGGTTTTTTTCCTGACTGCTGGTGAAGTCATCAGTTGAACAACCTCAATTATCCAGCCATATGAGGTAAAAGTACCAGATCACTACATAATGGTGTGAAAAATTTTGAATATTTAAAAATATGACAATTAAACATAGGCCTTTTTGGTGAGCTGCTCTCTGGGTGGCCTCTATTAAAAACCTCTTGAGACCCCAAAGACACTTTCCTTTGTTGCATAATATTTTTCTTTTGTTTTTGGTAAACCAGGTTTGAACTGGGAAATTTCTGTGAAGTCTTGTAGGCAATTTATTATTTAAAACAGATCTGTGAAGTTGTGCTGGTTTCAGGAGTGTCTTGAGTCATCCTCCCTCTGCTGACCTACTGTGCTGACCCAGCACCTGAGAAGGACGTGACAGCCCATGGGGACAAAGGAGTGTTCTGCAACTCTGCAGAAAGGCAGGATAATAAAAGCTCATAAGAACAAAGAGTGATGTGACTGAAGTTTGTGTTGCAGTTATCAGCCAAGCAATGCAAAAGAAAAAAAGAAAATAATCCAACAAAATCAGAGCATAGACTTGAATGCACAGCAGCTGGTGACCTAAAATGGTAACCTGCACTAATTGTGCTCCTTTGGTAATGGCATATGGTTTTCAGCCCAGAGAAGAAGGCTCTTAAAACTGCTTCTCTTTTTTTGAAAAATTTGTCTTGATACTCAGGTCAAGAAGACCCTGTAAGAAGACAACTGTTCTAGGACCCTGAGAGTGAGGGGGCAGCACACATTGCTAGTGCTGTACCTGCTCTGCAGAGGGTTCTGTAATCTGAATATTGCTCGCTTCACAAATTAGAAATTGCATTATTGGTATTGATCAGTTTCCATGAGCGTATCATTCCATGTGCATGTGTCAGGGTGCTGAAGTTCTTATATTTTGTTGCTGTTGCATGCTATGTCCCCAGCTTCACAGAATGCAGCATTGCATTTTTAGCCAACTTTATACTGTGCGTTTTATAAGGCTTGGTCTCTGCTTGCCTGTACCTGTATTTTAAATCTGTGTAAAATCCTTATACTGCCCTAATACAATTGAAAATATAGAGATTACTGTTCTTTTTATTCAGTGCCCATGCAGATGTCTGAAAGTGAGTGCACTCTCAGAACCCTCCCTTCAAAACTGTTTGTAGTCATACAAAAGATGAGTAACACTTTAGAGGATAGAGGACCTCCAGCCAAAATACTTTCCAAATGACCTTAAAGTGTAATTTATCTTATTTTGCAGCTAACTATGGACCAAATCCAATTTGCAAAGGTTGCTTATCTTGTTCAAAGGATAATGGGTGCATCAGATGCCAGCACAAGTTATTCTTCTTCCTGCGAAGAGAAGGGATGAGGCAGTACGGGGAATGCCTGCACTCCTGCCCGTCGGGGTACTATGGGCTGAGAACGCCAGACATGAACAGATGCTCAAGTGAGTTATTTCTTCAACCCTTACACTCACTTTTGTCAGAAGGTCATAATTTGTGGTTGGTTTTTAAGATGATATGTTGTGAAACACATTTGTATTTTCACAGATATCTCAAGATCATCTTAAACTTCTTTGCTAAAGAAGGTCCCAGCTCATTCTCAGATACTTAGCATTCAGCAGATTAACTAGTTGATGAACCACCCTATTTTTTATTGTTATTATTATTAGTTTAATTAGAGGGGTAATTTAGGGAAAAATATATGATTCACACAGGTACTCCTAATTTTAAGAAACAAATTCCCACTATATGAAAATATGAAGGATTCAGAATAAATTTAATATGTAGGTACAGGTCAGTATAAACACTAATATATGGGTGGGCTTTTTGTCATATTTTTTGTTCCCACACAAATTTCAGGTGACCAGACACCTCGCACCAGACATGCTTTAATATGTAAGTGTTGCTAATTTAACAAAACAGATGTACTATTAAAAACAAACAAACAACCTTTCACTTTTACTGAAACATTTTATTTGGAAATTTACAACCTGCTAATGTGCAACAAGATTCCTTGTTTGCATGTTTGTGCCTAGAAGCACAACTATTAAAATCCACGAGTGCTCTGGTATCTCACATTATTTCACCTCTGTCTGGCAGTTGTGCTGATTTGTATCGATTTTTCCATATGCTCATATGTGGAGTATTACCCATATGGATTATTAATCACTGCTGTTACCTCTTATTCCTATTTAGGGGGAGAATGTTTTTGTCATAGTCTAACCAGAATCAGGTCACCTGACATAAGAACCTGAAGTGAGAAATAGCTTTTCTTTTTTTCCTGCAATAATCAAGTGTCTGTTAAATGTGTGGCACCTTTCCCCCAGTGCTGTGCCGTGTCATTGGGAGCGCAGAGTGGTGAGAAGGCGTGTGCTGGTTTTCACATCACACATCATCTTGAGACTCACATGAGGTCACTCAGTGGCAGTCTGGCTGGATGAGGAGCACTTATGGCCATGCTTGGACCTGTCCCAAGCTATCCCATCTCTTTCTTCCCATTCCCTGCGTGGGCTTCATGGATATAGTGTTCCTAACTGCTGTGTAGTATTGCAGAGTGCTGCCTAATCTGTACCAGGTGGTTAAGTTTTGATCAAAAATTAAATGAGACAGTATATGGTTTATGCATCTATTCTGTAAAGTAATTTAGAATCTTGGCCTTAGTTTTCCTTAACACATTTTTGAATTCAACTTCTGCACTTGAAATCTTTCAAAATTGGTCTGTAAATACTTCCCCATGTAAAAATGTTTTTGAATATATTTGTAGGTTTAGGAAATAGATTGATTTATTTCTATTAGCCTGTACTGTGCTTGTGAGAAAGGCAAAGTAGTCTTATTGGCAGTATTCCTTAGTTTCTTGAAAAGGAAAAAGTAGAGAATTTAATTGCAGAAGGTTGAGGGTGAATTCAAAATAATATTTATTTTGGTTTTACCACTTATGGAACAGTGCTTTTTCCCCTGAATTACAGGATTGATTTTGAAAAGCATAAATGCAAGTTCTGTCTAACCCATACTGGCATGTGTTGAGCACTTGATGTTTATCTCATGCTCATGCCTTTCACAGTAATGATGTACTTGCATTTATGGACCAGTCCTGGTTCCCCTCTGATTATTTTTGTATTGCATATTTTTATGTTAGTGTAACTGCTAACTATTTACACATCACTTCTTTTTTTTTCTTGGTTTGGTGATCTTGTTTTGCACATATGAAGCATTGTGGACATACAGACATTTTGTTGATTGAAGTTGAGTTGAAATAAACATCCTTAAAAATTGAATAGGTTTCTTCCTACTTGCTCTTCTTAGGTATGCTTACAGATGCCATTGCTCAGATAGTATTGTCTCAGCTAAAAATAACAAAAATTTTGGCTATGTTAAAATCCTTATGGGAGTTACAGGGCTTGAATTACATAAACTGAAATAATTTCTGCCCTAATAATGTCTTCATAGGCACAAAAGCTTTTAAACATTTTTTACTGGAACACTCTCATTTTTGTTAGAGAAGCTATAGAAAATATTTTTTATGGAAAATGTTGTCTTGATTTTAAAAGCCAAACATTGTCAGTGCCAAATCTAACACAATGAATACCACAGCCAAGTGCAGCACCTCTAAAATGATGGAAATTTTGGATTTCAAGACAAATTTTCTTTTCTGCATGTAAGGAGTATGTGTTCCTAGCATTTGCTAAGTGGTTCTAGACTATTTTTCTAGTGACATTGAATCATGAAATTTGAGACTGCTTGTCTCTAGAAATCAATGTAGTTTCCTGCTGGATATGATTTCCACCTTGAACACTGCAGTGTGAGAATGCAGTCCTTTTGGACATGAACTTGGAAAGTGTTTAATCTCTCCTGTAGAAGAATACCCAAGAGATGAGTAACACTTTGTTAATTTTCCAATAATTTTTAAATAATTAATGACTTTGAACTGAACTGCTCCAACAAGACATAATCTCATGAGAAAAAAACAGAACTGAATTTAAAGAGTAAGATGAAACTTGTCAGTTTGGTGGTTGCACTGATTAATGTATTTAGCCTGTCTTGAACCTTTCAACTTGCTCCATGGCCATAGTAACCTATATAGTTTTAGGAGGAGAAACCACTCAGGGATTAGAAGTTACAGCTCCCTTCAGCTTTGGTTGACTGTTTGTTTAGGTTCTCCCTCTTTCTCCTAGGTGGACCAAACATTGTAATTTCCCCTTCCATTCACCTTCAGTAAAAACAAGATAAAGAGAAGCTTTTAAACAAATTGAGCATTTATTAAACACATATAGTTAATTCAATGCATTAAGAAAGATAATGAATTTTTTAACAGTGTTACAAATTAGCAGGACTTCAACAATATGCTGTTCCTTGAACTATACTTATGTAGTATAGTAGAGCATATGACCCTTTGAGACTGTTGTAATTGTAACTGTAGCAGTCAGGGGGTTCAATTACAAAAAAAAAAATAGCACAGAAGGTGTTGCTGGTCAATGACAGATCAGTGCAGTGCCACTGGACACTTAGGATGGCAGTGTGAAATTGGATCTGTGGCACCAAAGCTGTTCCAGTGAGCAGCAGAGGGATGGGAGCAGGAGTTGAAAGGAGTGAATGTCATGGAGATGGGGACAGTCTGGGCATTGGTGAAATTGTAGAAGAGTCAGGTTGTCACTCCTAGTTTGTCTTCAGCTACAGTTAAATTATCATTATGATTAGCACTCAGTAACCCTAAGCATTACAATGAATATCACTCTGATGAATTAATATATTTATTTCAGATTTCTTACAGTATTCCTAATACTCTTTCTGTATTTTCCCCTAAATTGCATCTGATACAGATTAAATAATATGTCTTTCATATTTGGAGTAGTTTATTTTCATAGGAAAAAAATGAAAATAAGCTGTCTAAACTGTCTTGGTGGAAATCTCCACCCAACCTTCATCCAGCCTTCACTCCTCCCAACCTTCACCTACTAAAGCTTCTGAAAAATAGTTATCTCAAGGACTCTGGTGTGACACAAAAGGAAACTGGCATTGAAGGTAAAGCAGAAAATACAAACAAGATGAGAGTTTTGAAGTATGATCAAAACTGAAAGAGGATTTATTCATTCATTGAATGAATGATAGTTTTATGGAGGGAATCCCCAGTGCAAAGTGAGGCCAGCTTCCACCCACCAAGCATGTCTGTATCATGTCAAATGTTAACTTCTGTTGAAAGTTTTTCCTTTAATCCCTCTTGACACACACACAGAGAAAATTTTAGCATGTTACTCTCACCATGTTTTTTGAAAGCAATGGTTAAAAAGTTGTTTAAAAATTGTTGTGTCAATTGGATATGAGGGAGGGTTGAAGATGCTGATTTTTCTTTCAGTGTTCTGGTCTGCATCTTATATTGGGACTATACAATTTGTAAAAACCCTGATTTCTTTTCAAGTGTCTCAGGTGAGTGGGCAAGAGGCAAATGTTTTTTCTGAATATTTTTAAATGCACAGGATGTTAGACTCAAGCATTACATTTAATAAAATACGGCGGTACATCTTGAGTGTAACAAACCAGATTAGCAATCAAGTATTGTGGTACATCTCCAGAGCAGCTCACCTGCTTGGTTTTGCCTTACAATTCATTAATCTAGGAAAGTGATTTTGCAGAACCACTGTGTAGACATTGACCAGGATCCTGTTCTTTAGTGACTGGTTCAACCCTTGTGAAAAGAAATTATGATTCTAAGGAATTTCCTATGGCCCTGCATGTGGACAAGAAGCCCAAGTTGTGCTGCTTATATGAACTCGAGTTCTAAAAGCCCCTTTGGAGAACGCTGGACGCAGGAGTTGGTACATTCAGGTTATGTGTGTTGGTAGATGTTGATGTACACCTATCAACACACATAACCTGAAGGTACACACTTATCTTTGTCAGGGCAAGGCTTCAGACTGATTCTCACATTCCTTTTAACCAAGCAAAGGTCAACACCACTAGAAATATACATTTTTCTTTTCATTCAATCTACCTAATTTTTTGCCCAATGCCACAAGAAGTCTGATTTAAAAGCCTCATATTTCCCTAATTGCTAACAAAGGATTTTGCATAACCACACTTACACACACGTTGTTTAAGTATTGTGGGATGCCCTGTTTTAGCCTGCTGAAGTTCAAGAATAAATATTAAAATCTGTTTCATAAATATTGGCTAAATTTAAACTGTTGATAGGCGATATTTACTAATTGCTATTTCAGAATAGTGACTTTCTGGTTTGTGCTTATTTTTCCATTATAAAGAATGAAGAATAAATGAGGGACAGAATACCAAAATTATGATTATATTGTTGCATAACATGAATAAAAAATGCTTCTTGCTGTGGCTTCAGATAGCTGAAGAAAGGATACAGCTATTGTCGCTTATTTAATTTTGTTAGCTGAAGGATTAAATTTTTAAGAAATTAATTATAAAATGATCATTACTGTTCCAAATATAATGGCTTATACTTCTTAATCTGTGGAATTTTTTTTCCCTAGTATTTTTGTAGGTATGTATGGTATACATATGATCATTAATAACTAGCTCATTTCCAAGTTGACATGTTTTAATATGGAATAGGATATTTCTGAAAAGCCTACGCCTGAGTCTGTCATCTATTGCAGGTCATATTCCTCTTAAATTCTCTGAGAAATACAATATTTCATAAAGATAATAGTTTTTTTGTTTGGTTTATTTGTTTTTTATTTAATTTTTAATCTATGCATTATGGTGTATGTCTCCTAGTCATTTAAGAATGGTTATTTTTTGTGGAATAAGTGTCTTAGTAATAGAGAGAAGTTAAATCCAGCAAAATTGAGGCTTCTTGCACATGCATATATGTAGACACAGGCATCAGATACACTACATGAAAGCATCCACTCAGCTATTCATAGGGTCAACTCATAGAAAGAAAAAGTATCCTGCTTTCAGTGATAAATTATAAATTGAAGACAATACATATAAAACATACATACTTTCCAAAATAATTTGTTGCATCTCAGTTTCATCGAAATTACCTACACATGAAAATAATTTATACTGAACATTTTTCCTCCAAAGAGATATCATTAACTCAAATATAATTAAACTAGGGGTTTTATCTACAGTTTGATTTAGAAAAATAAGATTAGAAGGACATAGAGGAAAATGTGGGAAACACAGTTAATTAAACCTCTAATTTTGTCTATATACCAGATGGATTTCAGGATGACAGTATTACAGTATTTCTGGCTTTGCTATTTTATTACTTTGTAAGTCCCTTCATTTTCAGTCTTACCTTAACTTTGCTGTCTCATTGTTCCTTATGATCCTTTTGATTTAGGATGCAGAATAGAAAACTGTGACTCCTGCTTTAGCAAAGACTTTTGTACCAAATGCAAAAGTGGCTTTTACTCGCACAGAGGCCGCTGCTTTCGAGGATGTCCCGCTGGATTTGCTGCCTTGGAAGAGCTTATGGAATGTGTGGGTGAGTCAAGTAGCTCTTTGGCCGGGTGGCCATATTTAAATATGGCACTACTTAATGATGATGTCTATTATCTTATCAGGAAATATTCAGTAAGGAATTATTATTGATTTCCTTACGTATAATTCTAGTAAATCTTTCCAAACTTGAAAATACGCTTCTCTGGGAATGTCACTCTCTCTCCTGTGCATCACAAAGTTCTGTCCTCTTAACTGTAAAATCACTTTTATGAAGATTTTCAGCTCAGAATTTGTAAGATTTTAGGACTTGTGTAAGAACAAACTCTTTCTTTCAAGAGTATTTCTTGCATTTCATGATGGAGAGGACTTGGAAATGTGAACTTCTGAAGTTTTCAAATCCAGGTGACAACCAAATAGGATTTATATATTAGATAGAAAAAAAGTCAATCTCATTAGCATAGGAGAGTTTTTGAATATTTGGGACTGTCATAACATATCAAACATACAGCTTTATATTCTGTTTTTTTTTGGTTGGGTTGATGCTGGCTAAAAAGATTCAGATTCTGTAAGAGATGTTAATTTTGTTTCTAGCTTTTTACCTGCTAATGGTAAAACTGTCAAGTGTTGCTTTCTAACAATGTACATTGCATTCTAATACAAAAAAAAACAAAACCAGAAGAATTGCTCACTTGTGTTTTCTTTTGCTTTATCAGAAGGCTGTGAAGTGGGTCAATGGAGTGAGTGGGGAACTTGCAGCAGAAATAACAAAACATGTGGATTTAAGTGGGGCCTGGAAACGAGAACAAGACAAATTGTGAAGAAACCAGCAAAAGACACAATACCATGTCCAACCATTGCAGAATCCAGACGGTGTAAAATGGCCATGAGGCATTGTCCAGGAGGTAAGTGTAGCTCATGCCAGAAAAATCTTTATGAGCTGAACACCAAATTCTGTCTCTGTTCTGCCAGCCAAGGCTGAAAAGCAGCAATAGTACATCAGTCCTAGTCTATATAGAGAGACACCAGGGAAACACTCAGCAAGGGAGCAATTAGTCCTTCAGCAGACTGTGAAACTGTGTTTTTCCTGGTGTGGTCCTCAGGGTTTTTCAAAGAGGTGTCTCATGGAAGAACCGTTGCAGTTTTGAGCTTCTGCATGGAAATGATGCTGTTGGTGGAAGAACTACTTACTCTGCATGTGGCAGGAAAGATTATGACTCTAAACCACTCTGCTGGTGGCACACAGTGTTGGTGTGCTGGGTATTTAAATTAAAAGAAGTTAGTTACACATGGCATTGTTAGCTGGAACCATTAGCTGGAATATATTATTTGTTTTGAATATTCTGGAGCAGGGCCAAACTGTGATAGATGTGATGCAAGCAGAACAGTGATAGATATCAAGATTTTCAGCTTGAGACCAGCCTATGGCAACTGCCCCAAGTAAATAAAATCAAATTTCTTTATCATGGTGTTGCAAGACTTAAGTAGTGATGCTGATGTGAGAAAGGATATCAAGTTTCAAATTTGGGCTTGGTTTTTGTAAACCTCAAATTGAAGACACATCACTGCTGGAGAGTTTTTGTTATCTTTTAAGTTGAAAAGTTTAACCTCTCAGATATGGATTCTGACAACTTAAACAGGTTTCAAAATTTGTATGAGTGGTGGGTGGTCAGCAGGTGATAAAGATGCCATTCCTTTCAAAGTCACAGGGTTAAACAAAGAATGGACTTCAAGAGATCTCAAGTCAAACCTCCTGCTGGTAGCTGGGTCAACTGTGAAATCAGACAAATAAAAAAAGAAATAAAGGTTTGAGGAATCCTGAAGAAAGCCTTAACATGATGAATAAGATAAACCTGAAACAGTCTTAGAAAATGTGCATAAATAAGTTGCTTTGTATTCTGGGATTGTTGAAGGTGTCTGTCTTGGCTTGAACATTCTGCCTACCAGTGTGTATGTATGTTATACATAGAGTTTTATCTTATGGATACAGATTAAATGTCTGTAAGCTTCATTTTTTGTCTCTAGGACTGTGAGTCAGTCTGGAAGGTATATAAAGCTGATGCTCTGTTGTCCAGGTTGACAGTTTATGATGTACTTTCCTTCCCTATCCCACTCCCTGTATTCATACACACATGGGCACACGTAGGGCTCAGTCACAGTGGTACAGGGGGCATTGTACAGCGCAGTTAATCTGCAACCTAAACATAATTCTCAAAGGTATTGAAGAATGGAACCTACAAAATTAACATCTCTGTAGGAAAGAAGAAGAAAAGGTAAGAATGAAGGCTGTTTTGGGCTTGGTATGTGTGTCATGGTATCTTTGAATATTAGTCAAGGTAGTGGCACTAACCAGTGCTTGCAGCCTGCTGAGTGATCCAGTTACTTGTAAAAGACTCTGGATCCCAAATTGGGTTAGTAATTGGATCAACTGAGGAAATGTTTGACTGCTGAAATGAAAGGAAATAAAAAGGCCCCATGACAAGTTCTACTAAATCTCCAATCAGTGTTTTCTTTCTTTTCATTTGCCTTCAAATGCAGGCAGTTTAGCTTGCAGTGGAAAATTTGAAAAAATTGCAGAATTTTTTTAATTCAACATCATGTGGTACAGATTTAGTCATTCATGTATTCAGTTGTATAAAGACAAGTATTTTATGGACACAGCATAAAAATTCTATAAAAACTCCTAGTGAGTAGAAATACGGGTTTAGTCCTGATAATTTAGTTAGGATATAAATTATTCAAATTGTTGTAAATAGTTTGAGAAATGTGCTTAAGTGAACCATAATATTCTAGAATACTGTAGCATGATCATGTAACTATGTTAATTTGGACATCCATACCTTTTAATGTCACGCTCTCTTAGGTTGTTTCAAATATTCTTGTCTAGCAATTCAGGTCACTGCTTGAAGATTTAATCTCAAATTTATATTTTCAAAGGCACAGTGGCTTTTCTAAGAGTGAGGATATTTATTTCCTAGTATTTATTTCTATATTGTCTCTATTAAGATCCATGATCAAATCTTTGCTTTTTTTCCACCACATATCAGGAAAGTTGTTGCTGCAAATACAAATTCAGTGTAGTACTTGTAGTGCTCTTTCATGGGCTTCAGTAAATCCTGATGATTACAATCCTGTCCTCCCATGGTGTGGAATTCTCTGCATCTGTTTTCAGAGATAAAAATAAATGTATACAAAACTGCAGGTTTGAACTCTCCACACTGACTACAGTATTTAATACTGCTTCTGTGCCATCACAGAAAACACCTCCCAAAGTATGAGCTCCTTTCTCTGTCCTAAGAAACTCTTGGGAGAATTTTAGTAGTGTTTTAAGTGCCTAGGGTGAGCCTTCCCCAGACCTGCTTATCTCTGCAGGTGAGGAAGCCACAGAGGCTGCCCTGTGTACAATCCTGCTTTGTAGAATATTTTAATTTATAATATATACAGGGCTGGTCTAAGACCCTGTTCCTTTATCATATTTTAGTATGGTTGCCCCATTAGACACTCAAAATGTTTTATTGCCTATTTGATCACTGTGACATTGTGGGAGGCTCAGACACAGCTTACAATTCTGGCTGCTGAGGAAGAGATTCTGAGTCTTTAAAAATATGGTGCTTTCCTAATGTTAGGAATTTTGTGACTGAACTTTTAAACTGAAGAAATAATAGAAAAAAATTGTAAGGTTAGCACTTCTGGGAGACTGAAGAACCACAATCCCCTGTAAATATCAGTTGAGAAGCTGTTAATAAATCCTTTCATCCTAATGTTCTCAGTACATAAACTCACACAAATGTGGAGAATAAGTATTGGATTATACAGTTAAGATGATTGAAGATTGTGATGGATTAAGCTGAGCACAGGAAGAAAGGATATTTTTGGTAGAATAGGGTCAAATAAAGTGCTTTTGTCATGTGCTTTCTACTTCTGTATATTTTAAAGTTACTATTTATGGTCCACACTGCAGGGAAACATCCAAAACAGATTTTGTGCATTTGCAGTAGAAGGAAAGTTAAAGAAGGAGAGTTAAATTCTGTTTTCCTACTGACTATATCAATTTGAATGATTTATCACTTTTCCAGTGTCTGCAGAGCTGTAGAGATACAAACTTGAATACAAATGAAAGATCATTTAACTTATTTCCTATTTAAGCTAGCAACATAAGAATAACACTGATTTCATATTTGTTACTTAGAGATATTTCCTTAGTCTCAGTAGTTACTGATTTAACTATTACTGTATGGAAATGTCACATTTGTATATCTGTTAATGTTATGTAAGTTCCCCTGTGGCTTTGACTGTAATGTGAATTCTACTTTGAGAGGTTGGACTTAGACAAAGGAGACTTGGCTTGTTCAGGCCACCTTCTACCCGTGCTGGTCTCTTCCTGATAACAAATTTTCTTCTCTTTAGTTCAAAAAAAGAGAAAACCAGAATTAAAAAAGCCAAAAAAAAACAATGGGGAATTCAGCAGTCAGAAATGCAAAATAGACTGATAAATCTTGCTCTCTTCATGTTTTTCCATATATTTACGATAAATATAATATTTATATTATATTTATATTTTATGTAAATATAATGTTGTACCTCTTATTTGTATGTTGCTCATGTTTACTTCAGCAATTCCTCCTCTTTTGTTTGTACACTCCAGGAACCTGCAGACTGGTTTAATTATTCATATTAGGCATTACATAAGCAAGCAAAGCAGCTCTGCTATTTTAGTGCTCATCAGACTTTAGTTCTTCAAGCTGTCTGAAACTTGATTATTACTCTGTGCCAAACTAATACTTCTGCAAGTGCACATTGCTGGCCCATGTCCAGCCTCACTCACCAGCACCCCCAAGTCATTCTAGGTCCCAAAGCCTTCTGTTTTCCAGACTCAACAAACCCAGTTCCTTGAGTCTCTCTTCACAGGGTAAACACTTCACCTCGCCATGTTGGTGATGCTGTGCCAAACTCTATCAATATTTTTCTTTTCTTGAGCTGAGGGACCCAAAGTTGCATATGGTGTTCTAGATATGGTCTGATGAGTGTCAAATAAAGGGAGATGATCACTTCCCTTAATCTGCTGTCATGCTGTACTAACAGGTCAGCAGATTGAAGGAAGTGATTGCTGCTGCTGCGGCTCAAAGTTGGCTCACATTTAGCTCAAGTTTGATCAGGACCTTCCCAGGAGAGCTGTTCCCCAGACAGTCCATATCCAGCTCATATTTTTTCAGGGAGTACTTCCTTCCCAGATGCTGGACGTTGCACTTCGTTGAATTTCACGAGTTCCTTTCAGCTACAATGAATCTTTTCCTCATGAGTGAAATAAAAACCAGTCAAAATAAATATAACACCAGAACTCAGTGAGTGATCAGGCAGTTGATCACACTCTTTTGAGGTTTTTTATGCATCTGCATTGTTGTATCCAATGTTGAAAAGTTTGTAAGCTAGGACTCTTTTGAGACTTTAATTGATACATTGCACTTATAGACTGTCTCAGTGCCAAATACCTACAAACACCATCTGCCCTTTGAGTCAAGGGTAGGGAATTCTTTAGCTGGGTCTCAGGAAACATAACCACCATATTTTCTGTCTCCTATTGGTTGTGCTATGTTGCCACAAGAATAGAGAGCTAAGTGGCAAAGACTGGTCCAGGAGCAGCAAGAACTGTTGCCTCCTCCATGAGGACTGTCAAGCACTTGGCTGGATTGGTGCAGTAGACTGTGTAGGCACCATCCTTGGACGTTTCCAAGACCTGATTTGACAAACTCTTGAACAATCTAGTCTGAAAGGTTTCAATCTTACTGAGGATGTTGGACTGGGGATCTCAGTCTTGCTGATGTTTGGGGACCAGTCTGAATGATTCTGTCTGAATGGCAGCACCTCCTGGGGGTATGTGCTGAAAGAACACTGTTCTTCCTCTTTGAGTTTTGCAAAATTTCTGATAACTTCTGCTTTGAATTAGAGACAAGCTGGAATGACTGGTTGTAGGGAATAGGAGTAAACCAAATCTTTATTGTTGTTGCTATAGTGCTGAAATATCTTCATTTGGCCTATTTTATTCTGGTTGAAATTATATACAAATTATGTGTCATGTTTTGAATATAACGTTAACCATTGTCTCATGTATTTCCAAGTTTAGCCTTAACCAGGATAAAAGCTTAGTTCAAAGTGCTGATTTCTTGATTTATTTGTTATTATTTGTCTGTCTTTGGCTGAATGCTGCACACTAAATTCAAAATCATGCATAGGATCTAAAAGATCCATTGTACAATGTACTTCTATTTTAAGTTAATGCACTATGGAAGTCTAAGAAAACATTGGAAGACCAGCAGAACTATAGAAATTCAGCTATAAGTCTGTTTTGGAGTTGCTTTAAGATGTGACTTTTCACATCTTAAGAGAAAGTTTGATTTTTGGGACATTTTTAGTGAATTGATGATTTCATTCCATTGCTAGTTAAGTAATGACATAAATGTCTGTGTCAAGTTAGACATACAAGAAAATTATCCCACTTAGAAAAGATTATCTTACAGGATGAGGCATGATCTGACCAGAGATGGTAGCAACCAGAAACCACTGTAGTTTAGGGAAAGATTACGAGATTTACAAGCAGATTGTACTACTTTGTTAGTATTGCATGGTTCTTTAAGACTTTGGAATATTATTTGTCAGTTTGAGACTAAAATTAGGATTTATGAGACTTATCACTATTTTAAACAAGACTGTAATACATAGAATATACCATCATTATACTGTCATTGCCTGCTGCAGCCCTCTGTTAATTTTGCAGTCGCACTGGACCAAATCTGCCTTCGTTTGCACTCACCAGACAGGTAGAAGCTGCATTAAGTGTAGCTCCACTGAGTGCTGGCTCTGCAGTAATCCTGGTGTCACCAAGCAGGTTGCCCTCCTTGATGTATTTTTTGCATGTCACCCTGGACAAGAAGACTTGTCCTTAGCTTGTCTGAAAATATGACCCATCGTTTTCATTTACAAATCATGACTCAAAACTTTTGAAGGACAGAAGGAAAACCTGCTTCAGCATCAGCTTACAAAATGCAAACTCCACCAAAAAGATCTAATTGCACAGTGCAGGGTGGGAAAGCAACAGTAATGAGGAAATATTTTTGTGATTATTTTAGTTGATAGCCATTCTGTGAAGGACCAAATAAATGGGAGCAAGAAAGATCTCTTGTTTTTTGGAGGCTTTTCAGGAAACAAGAACTGTTTTACAGTGTGGCTTAACCCTCAGAGCCTGGCATACTTGTTAGTACATTTGTTCAGGAAGCAGACCTTTGCCAGCTGCAGATTCTGCTTGTCTGGATTGTCAACATCTACTTTGTAAAGAGAATGTTGTGCTGCAAGTATTAAAATGTGGGCCTTTTTCTACCCTTTAGCTGATCACATTCAGAAGGGGCTACAGCAAGTGAAAACTAGTTGTAAAGCAAATCTAGATCCTGAAGAAAATGAAACACATATTACTGCTCATTTCAGTGGGAGTGCATGCAACTAGACTATGTATTTTAATTAAGACACATAGGCAGGAGCTATAGTTATATCATCAATAGTCAATTAAGTTTATACCAGCTTCTAAGAAGAGCAGAATTTTTTAATCTGTTTGGTAACAATACAAAAAGTGAAAATCAAATCATAAGGAGCTTCAGGTTGGAAAGGAACAAAGGTCATCTAGTCCAACCTCCTGCTTAAATCAGGTCAGTTCTGAGAAAACCAGGATTAGCCATTACTCTCACAGCCCTCAGACATTAAGTCTCTATTTTTTGGTCTTAGTTATGTTCCTCTTCATATGCTTATTTCAGAGATGATGATTTACAACTTGCTGCTTTTATTTTTTTCAAAGTGGAAAATACAGAATGCACAGCAAATTTGTGGGTTTATTTTCAAGACATTTGCATTCGTTGATAGATGTACATGCATGCATGTGCCTGTATTGGAGCACTTCTATACCTGATGCTTAGATTTGCAGGTAAAGTTAGGCAGTGTACCTCTCAGGTGACAGCATACTATAAAGTAATTCAAATGAAGCAAAAAACTGGTTTTTTTTTCTTGCATTAAAATATCATGTTTTCTATAACCTTTCTTCTTAGAAACAAAAAATTACAAGGATATTTTTGTGGGGTTTTTTTGGGGGGGCTGAGAGAGCAAATAACTCTATACTACTCTCTCTGTAGTATACATCCATTTGATTCATATCCATTAAAATGGGTTCACGAATCAACTTACTGTGACTTTTAAACAATTGCTGTTATTTTTCTTTTGTACTGTTGGGAGCAATCCATTCCTGAGTTATTTTCCAAAGAGAAAATGCAATTCAATTGGACTCATATTTGAACAGTATTTAGAAATAGTTTTTATAAGCCACATGGACTTGAACGTCAATTTGAGTAGCAGTCGTGTTCAATTCTGAAACCAAGTATGATCCACCAAGGACCAGCAGGCAGATTTTGCAGGAATGCCTCCTCTTTGCTGCTAATAGAGTACATCACGTTGCTTGAAGGTTGAGGTACCTCTTAAAGCTCTGTGAACAAGATGTAGGTGTTGACCGATCCTCCTTTTTCTAAGTGTTTGGAATCAGGTCAGTTAAAGTAAGCAGTTAATTAAATGGTCTGAAACAATATCAACACTTACTGAAAATAGCCCTTCTGAGATTTAGGACATTTAGGTAACTGCTCAGTGTTTGGGTTTGCATTTTCCTTGAAAATGGGATGGTGGTTCTTGCATGGGAGTTGAGACAGCTTGTGACTGTGTCACTGTGCTTCTACAAAACTTTTTTGCTGTTTTTGTCTGGATAAATAGTACTATGGGTTACAATTACAATTATAAAAATTTGTGGGTTTGTGTGAATGTGGTGGAATAATGCATTACTTATATTGAAACCTGTAACTTAGATAGACATAGCTAACCTAAACTTCCTTGAAGTGCTGTTACAGTGAAGTGTGGTTTTGGTTTTCTTTTTTAACTGATGGATTACTTTTTAAAGCTTTTAAGTGACTTCAGTCTGTTTGAATGAAGCAGAATTTAAAAATGCATAAACCAGAAGTTAAATCTGTCTAAAGTGATCTGTAGAGGGTACCTTTCATGACAGTAGCAAAACAGCTGTGTAGAAAAGCATTGCCGTAGTTTGATTTCTGTTTTAGTTTTTCTCTTCAGTACCACTGCCCAAAGCACATCTTGTAATGGACTATATATACTGAGCACAAGGTTTTACCTCTCCATACTTCATCAGGATGATACAGGCTGTGGAAATTTATGTCTTGCTTTATCATATTGGCAGGCTACATTTTCAGCTCATTTTTAAAGGCTTTCGAGGGAATTACTGGCAGTGCAGAAAAGACAACTCAAGTACATTTTTCCCTTCCTTCTGAATATAAATTATCCTTCAATCCTCCTTTTTAATTTAAGTAATAGGAAGTATTTTCTTGGGAAGACATTAACACAGTTTTCCCAATCATTAAAAGATAATATGTACAATTTATATATTTATTGCCATTATTATTTCTTAGACCAGATAAGTACTTTTAACATGTGTGTTTCTTTAAGTATGCCATATTTCAGAAGTAGCATGAGTATTGAGTGATGCAGTGTCTCCTGTGGGAGTTATCTGTTTTTAATGAATAACCGAGTGTACCAGAGTGTAAATCCTCGTAAATGACCAGAGTATGAGTTAGAATGGTCCCATGGCAATTATACAATTCAGGGTTATTTAAAAATACTGAAGGAGAGCCAGCTGCTAATACACATGGAAATACAAATTCTGAAAAGAGCTGTGGCTGATCCAAGTGCACAGATTGGATTTGTCCATAAAAGGCACTTGATGGATTTTATTGTGCATACCCTTGTGAAGTAACTCCTGTTGGCTTTTGTCTCTTGCTCATTCTGAAACCACAATAAACTTGTAGGAGGAAAAGTCATATATATACTCATTTCTAATTATTGACCAAAGAGCTATTTTTGTACATTATGGTGTCAGCCATTTCAGTCACAGCAGAGAAACCAGAAAACACTCACCTGCCTGAGATGACATGTTTCTCCCTTAGGATCAATCAGTTATGCACATTTTTATGCATATCCTCTGCCAAACCACAGCCTGGGTATGGCAGGTCTGCTGAGCCATCTGCCTCAGGTGTGGCATGACTAGAGAGCAATCAGCCTTTCTCAGTTTTTAAAGGTTCAATAAGGCTTTCTTTGCACAGAAGTCTCTTCTTAAGTAATAAACCTATTGGGGCATACAGAGTTTATTTGTATTCACAGGATTGGTACAAGGGCTACATCCTGACTTGGGTATCCTCAGGCACAAGGGTAAAGCTGACAAGTCTGTATTTCCCTGGGTTCTGCCTCCAGCCCTTTTGAAAAGTGGGTATAGTGTTTCCCTTTCTTCAGTCACCTGGTATTTCACCTGATTGCCATGATTTTCCAAACATCCCAGAGAGGGACTTGGTGACTACATCAGCCAGTTCCCTCAGGACTCTGGGATGCATTTCATCAGGTTCCATAGGCTTATGTACATTCAGGTTCTTCAGGCAGTCATGAACCTGAACTTCCATTGCAGGATGGATTTTGCTCCCCTCGTCTTCCAGTCTGTTCTCTCAAGTGGTGTGGGAAGAGACGTTGCTGGTGAAGACTGAGGCAAAAAGAGTTGTTGAGCTCTTCAGTGTTCTTCTCATCTGTTGTTACCAGTTTTGTCAGTTTTGCTCATCAGGGGGGTACACTTTCTTAGACCTTCTCTTTCTGGCTGACACATCTATAGAAGCCCTTCCTGTTATTCTTTCTGTCCCTTGCCAAGTTTAAGTCCAGCTGTACCTTGGCCTTCCTGACTGCACCTCCACACAACCAGGCAGAGAGCCCATATTGTTCCCAGAATACCTGGCCCTGCTTCCATTGCTTGTGGATTTCCTTCTTGTCCTTTAGTTTGATCAGTAGGTCTTGACTCAGCCATGCTGCTCTCTTCCCTTCCTTTCCTGATTTCTTACAACTGGGAGTTGTGAGCTCTTGTGCTCTATGGAAAGCATCCTTAAAGTTCTACCAGTTCTTGTCACTGAGGGAAGTTTCCTGGGGGGAAACCAGGGGTTTCTATTTACTAACAGAAATAGGACCAGGGGGCCCTATTAGGCAGTTCCTTGACCAGGTGGCATTTTGCTTTCCTGAAGTTCAGGATCCCAGCTTTTCTCTTTGCCTGACCTATATTCATTAGGACTAGAAACTCCACCAGGGCATGATCACAGCAGTCCAGTCTTCCTCCAGTCTTGGTGTCACTGATGTCAATGATGATTTGTGTTAGTGACCATCAGGTGCAGTACTCCTTGTGCAGTACCAGTGCAAATTATCTAGATCACCCTCCCATGTGCAGTGCCAGCAGTGTATACAAGCTAGGTGCAGCTGCTTGACTGCTAAGATAGAAACTCATTACACTGCTGTAATTGTGATTGTGATGTCTCATCTCTACCCTTCCTAATAGCTTTGTTATTCTGGAGTATCATTTTGAATGCTCTGTGGCCTGCTTGCTTGAGAGCTTGTGGGAAGCTAAGGTAGCCTAAGACAGGAGCCTCACAGCTTCAGGCTAAATTCAGAGAAGTGGTTTACTTCTTATCCTGCAGTGCAAATGTGGAGTGCAAGGAATCCAGGAGAGAGAAGGAGGGGGGAAAGAATCTGAGAGATAGAGTGAATGCCTCTTCCTCGGTTCTTTAGAAAAAAATCATGAAGGTATAGACATATGGTTCCTAATTAATGGCTTTGTTAGCCAACAGGAGAAGGTGAACCCTGTTCACACATGGCGATTTGTTGAATGGTTTCCAATGCCTTTCAAAATCAGACAAAGAGTGTGCAATTCTACAGTGATGTGTAGTTCAGAGACTCCTAAGCCAGTGCTGCATAAAGTAGCTCAAGAAACGGAGAGTTTAAAAGTGTCAGCATAATGCTGTGCAGGAGTTAATGGTCCCTGCTGAGACACACAATTTATTAGATCTGGCATGGTGCTGTGCAGATATAATGTTTTCAGGTCATGAGGTACTATGTTTGGGATGAAGAATTGTGATTTGCTCTGCGGGTGCATAGATCACTTGGGGGACTCATTCTCTTGTGGGATTTATTCCTGCCTAATTATTATAGAGAGTCTCACAATAACTCTGGAAGGGCACATTGCTTGATGCATAAATGCAGCAGCTTCCAGTACTCTGCTGCAGGCCAGATTTAATTTAATTAACTTGCAGCAGACAGCTAGAGGAGTGAAGGGAGAGTGCCAAGAGGGAATATGTGAAGGAACAATCTCCCCAGCTGCTCTCATTTGTGTGACCACCAGTGCTAGAACTAGGCTGGCGTCAACTGCACTGATTTTTAAGGCTCTGCAGTGCAAGTTCTTCACAGAAAGCTTCTAGATATGTTTGCAACTTTACCTCTTGTGCACAGCAGAAAAAGGGCAATAGAAGGGGAAAGGAAGAACAGATCTGCTACTCACTTTTTTTAATTGTTGCTTGGTTTTGCCTTTGGTGTTGTTGTCTTTCTAGAGCTTTTTGAGATAATTCGAGATAATTTTATTTCAGATTGGAAAGTTTGGGCATCACTGATTCCTGTAGTACATTTTGCTTTACACCTCAAGGTGAATGCAAAGAACTTCTTCTTAAACACTTTGAACTCCTGGTTCATTCTGAAGAACTACAAAAATTACTGCAGACAGTGTTTGGTAAAGGAATGGGAACCTGAGCTTAGGAAAAGATTAAGAGAAAACAAGAATTTCTCATGATGGACAGGTCATCCTCACTCTGCATTGATGCTACATGGTATTGCACCCATTAAAAATGAGTAGTTTAAATAATTTTCTGAGCGCAATCTTAAGAATAAATTAGCCTAAATTTAATAGTAGCATGTAAAGATGCAGTACCATGGAGATATCTCAATACTTTCCCTTTGTCAGTATAAACATTCTGCACCACATGATCAAAAACAGAAGCAGTATTAGTTATGATGGACACAATGCAGGGCCCTTTTGTGCAATAAATCCTCTATCATAAACATATTTATTTTGTGTGTCACTGTTTAGATTTTGAAGGGGCCCCAACAGTAGGTTTTAATGTGCCCCCCCCCCCCCCAAGTTAGTATCTTACATCATCTTTGCCATTTAACGTGAGAGTTTATCAGTTTGTGTTTCTTTATAAAGTGTGTATCAGGTAGAAGATTACTGAGGTTTAAATGATGCTGAGCTTATACAGTCTTACCTAGAACCTTCAAGTTTGACACTTCAGTCATATGTTGTGCACATCTATTTACTGTGTAGCAATACTGCAGACATGATAGCAAGCTTTAGATCATGTTTTAAGACTATTCTACTTACACACCTCTATTAGCTTGGCTGTTCATGTATTTGTCTATTTTAAGCTTTTTGTTGGTTTCTTGTGAGCATTCCTTGGTGTTCTTACCTACATACATATATAAGTGGGATTACTTTTGCAAGCCTGGTGCCAAGTCAGAGGTGTCTAGTTGCAAAGAGCAGCAGCAGCAGTAGGACACCAAAGCAGGTGATTTACATCATGTCAGATTTATTAAAAACTACAAGAAGTTCAAACAAGGGACATGACTTGCAACTCCAACATAGCTGCTTGAGCTATCATGGAGCATAAAGATCACAGGTATTCCCTATGACATCAATATCCCATGTTAACACCATGGCACTTGCTAGAGTAACTCCTGATGAAAATGGCAGCCAGCTCTTAAATTATTCTGCTTTTCTGTCAGATACAAACGTGAACATTTTGAATGGTTTGCCAACTGTACTTATACAAAAAGTTCAACACAGTAGAAAGAGTACTATAAAAACTGTCACACTCTTTTAATTCATTGCTTTTAATGTTGCACAATGAAACCTTAGCTGTTGACTAGAGGCAAGTGTCAAGCAGCTTTGATCAGATCTAGCATAGCTGCCCTGAAGCTAGATTGCATCTATACCATAGTTTCTTCAATATTGACAAAGTTTCTACATTTATCTGCTACTTGACATGACAAATATTTAAAGGGTTTCTAAAACAAGGCTAGTTATAAGCTACCAAAAAGATGGTTAAATTCTGGCTTTTTATTTTTGCTCTGAATTTATGGACCAGATTATTTTGTTACCTCCTCATTTACCATCTGTTCCTTGTAACTTCTAAACAAGCAGAAAAAACTTCTGTTAGGGTTTGCAAAGAAAACCACAATTTGGTCAAATACAGAGGATAATCTTAAACATTGCAAAACATTGTGCAGGGGATACACACTAAAAATCAGTTTGCAACTCTGCCATATAGCACTAAGAGTGATATATGAGTAGGACTCTGAGTGTATTTGCAACAGGAAAAAAAGACTTTGCATTTGATAACTGATGGCTGAAGAAATTTCTGGGCCATAAAAGCTTGGCAGATGAAAAATATCTACTGAGCAAGTCCTGTGTCAGGCTTCAGGTCATAGCTCTGGTTAAGCAACTGGAGTAAGTGGTGGGAGGTTTCTAGCTAAAAGAAAGTACTGTGGCAAAATAAAGGGAGGCTGGTCTGAAGGAAAAGGAAGTTGTTTCAAGATCATTGCAGATTGTGTCAGTGCAATAATACAAATTACTGACATTCTGATGTAAGGTCAGAATCAGGTTTTCGTAGTCACTGAAGGTGATTCTATGTATGTTCTCTGTGGGATGAATAGATGCTATCAGCTGTAATTCCCAGCACTCAGCACATGATTATTCTGCCACCAGACTTTGTTAATCGTGTCTGCAATCCAGTGCCAGCTTGAACATACGCTGCAATAATTCCTCTTTTGAGAACAGGGCACGCCAGTGGATGATGAGCCTTAGACATATAAATGGAAAAATCCTGGGAGATAAAGTTCATTTTTTTTCCTTGCAGCTGTGGCAAGGAAAAAGAGAAGAGGATTTATTATTTCTGCAGAACTCAGAAATAGAGATGACCCAAAAAACAGCACAGTGTTTTGAGAGAAGTTTTATAACATGCTGAACAATTCTTTCAAGTGGAGTTTTTTAATTATATAAGTAATTGTTCTTCAAATTTCAAGCTCTAAAAAAAAAGGGTTGATTCATATGTCTTTTAGGAATAATGTTGTTTTGGGTGGAGTATGTTGTGAAATAATAATATTTTACTTTTCTCTTAGTTCTCTTCCAAACAGCTCAATTATTTTTTTAGAGAGATAAAATAAATTAAATTTCTTTGGAGGGGAACTTTTCCCCCTTTTATTACAGTATCACAGGTTTACAGTATCTCAAACTGTGACAGGAGCTTATAAAGCATTCACCTCCCAGTTCTTTGGGTGAGATGCTTATCTGAAATAAGTTGGTGGCGTTTTACAGAAGAGTTGCTATTAATCTCTCATAGCATTGATAAATGTGAACTTCTTGATGGTTATTGCCAAAAATCAGAAGTCCCATCAAAGCTAGCAAAGCTAGCAAAGTTTAATTGCTTGGTTGATTTAAATGGGAAGCAAATCTATCTGTTTTATAATTATTACTTGTTCCATGAAGTAATAGGACCTCAGATTTTAAAAGTGAATGCAGAATAGGAGCCAAAATATAACCAGAGTCCTTCTCACTTCATTGAGCAATTTTAGAACCTCTCTTTATTTCAGTGAAGGTTGTCCTAGAAACAATAATAAAAAAACTCCAAAAAGTGATACACTTTCCTTAGCTGAGTATAGAATAAGAATTTAAACAGCATTGCTGGACTTGGAGTTATAACTGTCTGCATCAGTGAGTGCACTTCAAAGCTGGGAGCAGAATGCTTCAAAACAACCACTTAAAAAATATTATTCCTTTTTAGACAGTTGTTCAAGTCAACATCTCTGTATCATCTTTCAGGGCTATTAAAGAAGGGTGTGTATCTATTGATAGGAGTTTCATTTTTCTATGTGAACCAAAGTTTTATCTAGTTGGACAATTAGCTGTGTAAATTTTCTAGAATTATGCTGTCAGTGTAGTAATGCTTTAGTTGCCAAAGGAAAGGTATAAATGCCCTGAAACCTGTAAGAGTATTTCTTCCTTGTGGACACTTTGAGGAAGCTCAGGTACTTCCTTCAGCAGAACTTGTTGAACTGTGAAGGTTACTGTGTATCCCTGCAGGAGCCGTCAAAAAAAGGTTTTACCTTATTACTTCCTAAAAGGATTTGGAGAACAAAGTAGTAGTGAGGACATTAATGGTAGTTCCCTGTATTGCTTTCTTGTGTAATTTTTGTCACCAGTTTCCTCATTTCTTAAAGCTCAGCTGCTGGAACCACCACATAATACTTTTAATGTTTTAGCTGTTTTTCCAGTCTTTATAGCTGCAGGCAAAAGTTGAAGAAAATGGACACTTTGAGTGTTTCAACACCAGAAATTAAATGAAAAGCACTGGAAATTAATTATTCCACTAAAAGCCAGTGGTTTTAAATTTACTTGCAACTGGCTTATGACTTTTGATTCCATATCATTGTCAACTTTTACCTGACATCCACCCAAAAGGGAACATGTTTAGAGGTGGTGGTTTTCAATGTGTTCTAAAACACCGTCTCACTTAGGTATTCATGTGAAAACTGATGTATTTCTATGTGAAAACATTTGGTTTTCATTTACATATTTCATTTTACATATTTACGTAAAACCTAGTCAGCAGCAAAAAATCAAGTGTTATTAGTGAAGGAACACTTCAATGCACTATCTGGCAGGCAGGCTAATTTGAGAAGATTAGAAATTCATATTCTCTATTAAGCTCTAAAAAATGAGCTAATGCAATGCATTGTGACTGAACAAAATAATAGCTGGTAATTTACTTCCTTGGTTCCTGTCAGCAGTTTCATTTGTCTTGAATAGGTATAATTGTGTGTCCAAAAAGAGATTGCTCTAAACCCAGTTCTGATATAGTCAGACTTTCCAAATCCTGTATTAAGAACAGCAATTTCCTGCTTCAGATAAAAATACTTCAGTTATATTTATGTTCTGCTAGTAAAAAATGGCTTTCTTTTAAAATGTGAAAAAGAAACATTTCTTCAAAGCTGAGTTGATTGAAGTTGTCCCAGTGTTCATGTGAATATGGTGTTCAGCTGAGCATAAGTTAAAATCAAAAACCTCATTTTAAAGGACTGTTGAAGGGTAGAGATGGTAGATGCTACCTCAGGTGTGAGATTTGGAAAGCAAGCACTTGCTGATTGTTTAACAGTTATGAGTTATCACAGAGGTCAAATATGGGAGATTTCAAGCCTAAGTCATTTTACAGAAAATGAGGTGATAATAGTTACTGCCATTAGCCATATGAGTCAGTAGTAACTCAGAGAAACATTGCTTATGCTTGGCAGAAGTTAATACTAAACAAGCTACATAATCTCATTTTAGCTAGCAAACATATTTTCCCATTAAAAAGGAGCTGAATTGTACTTAGGGTGATCTTACACTTCTGAAGATAAATGCAAGAGGTACTTTGCCTAGTTTGGAAGTGTTTTTCTACCAAATTTATAAAGATAATAATAATAATAAAAATCAGACCTGGATCTTCCTTGCTTCAAACAGTGCTTATTACAATATAGCTTTATTTTGATGGAAAAATACCAGGAAATTTAGTATCTAATTGTGTATATAATAATAAAATGTAGAAACATTTTTGACTGAGTGACTGCCTCAAGAGCCAACATTTGTTATTCTGCCTGTATTTTCTAGCACTCAACCCATTTAGCTATGATATGGGAACTTAGATTTTGTGTGTGCTTGATTAATTTTGCTATATATATATCATGGTTTTCATTTATACCTAAAGCTTACTGGGTTATCCCAAAAAGGTAACACCCTCCCATTAGAGAGACTGGGACAATAGTCATCTGTTTAGATATAATATTAATACTAAAATATAGGTGTACAAGCATAGAACTAAAAGTATTTGCATGCTCACAGGCTTCCTGGTATTTCCTAACTCCAGAAGATGCTTGCAGCTAGAATAATTTTAATCTTTCACTATTGGCGTTTCTTTTAATACACAGCTGCTGTTGTTCAGGCTTTCAAAAATTTGTTCCATAACAGTTTTGTTATTATCATGCCCTAAGGAGTGCTGAGCACTTTTGAACATTTGCTGCTGAATAGTATTCTTTCTGAGGGATGAGTGTGTTCAAAGTTTCCTTCAGCTTTTATAAAAATGCTTTGCTGACTTCTAGATGGACTTACTGCTCTAAATCCCTCAGGGGCTTGTGAAAATGTTCATCATGAAGTTGGTCTTTTCTGCCCAGAGTAATCGTATTGCAGAGCGTGCTGGGAGATTTTTGTAGTCTTATACTTGTTCACGCTAGACTTCAAGATTATAAAATGCTAGATTGTAAATAGTGCCATAAAATCCTACTCCCTTGTTTTCCTCAGAAGCAGTGTCCTAATTTATGAGATATTTCTGACTATGTTACAGTTACACATATCAGCCCAAACGAGACAAATAACTGAGTGGTCAGACCTGCTGAACACTCCACAAGGAGCCCACCCTGACTGGTTTAGAAATGTGAATTTGAAACAGTTTATCAGTAAAAATGTTGTTGCACTATTCTTGGAATTGCTTGATATCAGTGAAAATATACACAATTTATTTTCAACTATTTAATGCCGTATTTTTGCAAGGCTTAAATCAAGGGATAGAATAGAAGGATAGAGATTTTTGTGTTGTATCTACCTGTGAATTACATATTAGTTTGGAATAGTGGTTGCACAGTATGTCTTTGAATATAATCTGGATATTTATCCACAGCCCTAGAATCCTAACCATGGCCTCAAGAATATTTAGCTTTCTATATAATTGCAAAAAGTCTTGAGCATTATTTGATTTATCTTACCATTATAAAGGAATGAAAAATTCTCAAAATCATGCCATAAGAACAAACTTTCTTCCAGGATTTTGGAGCTTCCAGAACTGGCTAAAAGTAGGAATTGCAGAAGTATATGAAAATATTCAAATTATGGTTAATGGATGGTGTTTTGTTTTGTATGATTATATTGCTGTTGTACTGTGTAATTGTGATACTTGATATACAGCTATTTTTCTAAATGTCAAGATGTGGCTACTAAATTACCCTAGAACTCCAATTCTTGGTTACTAAAATAAATGATTTTCAATGGAATAATGCAGTTTGGAGAGGAGACAGAGCTGTTGCTCACACTGTGCATTTTTGTTGGGACATTTCTACTTCTGGGTATTTTTTTTTATTTAGCTCTCTAACATAACCACAAAAAATTTGATATGTTTTCTTAAGTTCCTTGAAGAAAAAAGAAAATTCATAGTATTTCCTAATATTCCATTCAAATAATGTGTATTTTTTCAGTCCTATACTGAGATGAGATTTGATATTCCTGTTTGATGGAGTGACTCTCCACTTAGGATGCTTGTAGAGAGATAGATCCGCTCTTACACCGTGCATATTGAAAATCACAATTCCAAGTATTCATGAAATTGTTGTAGCTTCACCAAAACCTCCATCTTTGAAACTGCTGAGCTTAGCACACATGCAGAGGGATATGAGTTTTCTGCTCTCCATAAAATAATTGCAGTATTCAATTTTAAAAGCATTATATTAAATTATTAATTACTTTATTTCATGGATTATTACAAAAAGCATCACTTAACATAAGTTCATCAAAATGTCCATATCAACATTTCTTCTGTCCTGGCATTGGTTGTGTCTAGTGACTGCCAGCCTTCTAGCACTTTTGCACCTTCCAAAACTATTTCTGGGCCCCTGCGTGTTTTCTTCTTCCTTCAGTTTTTGACACATTTCTCCCTGTTTAACCATATTCCTCCCCACATCCCTGCTTTACTTCAATTTCCTGTGCTTGTACCTTATTTTTCTTCAATAAACAAGGGTTTCTACTCTGCTTGTCTTTTCTGTTTACTCATTAATGCTATAATTCATTCATTCAATTTTGCAAGCTCTTTCAATCTGTGTAAAATAAATTAATTGATATAACTAATCTAGAGTGATAATTTTTATCAGCCTGCCCAATAATTGTGATACCACTTTGTATTTAATGGGTAATCTAAGTAAGTGGGATGTATTTATCTAACCTTTAAATAAGAAATCTGAATTTAATTATGTATTTTAGCCAGCAATGTGCCATAACAGCCTTTACAGCCTAGAAGGTTACTGGTGTCCTTTGCTGCACTAGGAGAAGGGCTGCCAATGGGATGAGGGAGATCCTTCCCCTCTACTCAGCAGTGGTGAGGCCACAGCTGGAGTGGTGTCCCCACCTCTGGGCTCCCCAGTACAAGAAAGACATGGACATACTGGAGAGAGTTTAGTGAAAGGTTCAGTGAAGATGATGGAAGGGACTGGATTGCTCAGGAAAAGCTGGAAGAGAGAGGCAAAGCTGCTCAGCCCAGAGAGATGGCTCAGGGGGATCTTACTAATGTGTTTAAATACCTGAAGAGAGGGTGGAAACAAGGTAATGGGCATGAACTGAGACCCAGCAGGTTCCTTCTGAATGTCAGGAAACACTTTTTCATTGTGAGGAAACCAAGTGCTGGCACAGGTTGCTTGAAAAAGTTGGGGAGTCTTTCACCTTGGAGATGTTCCAAAGCCATTTGAACATAGTCTCTGGAGCAAATGGCTCCTGCTTGAGCAGGAGATGTTGGACCAGATGACATCTCTTTTTAAGCTTGAAGTCCTTCCCAACTTCAACCATTTTCTGCTCTGCATAGTTAAATTTCAAATTTGAAGTGGTAGTATATGTATCAAAACTGTTACACTAGCTATCTTAAATGCAAGCATATTACCAGAGGTAAAAAGTTCATGGCTTTTTAATGAATTACATGGTTCTCCATTATTCATAAAAAAACTCCAAAATGTGATGTAACATGTGCTTTCATACTGTGTAATTTAGAGAACCTGACATTTTAGTCCACCTGACATTCTCATTCTGTTGCTTTACTAGGGAAGGGCAATTTATATGACTAGATGACTGATGGGAAGCTGTACACCTCACTGGAACACTGAGGGTGATTGTAGAGAAAATTTCTGAAACTAGCAGAGCAATATGGAGAAAAATAGTGAGAACTTATGTGAGATATATAATGCCAACAAGATGTCTGCAGCTTACTTGATGTAGTTGAAAGTAGAAGGTAGTTCTTTGCTATACTGTGGACGCTTTTTTCTTATAGCTGAAACATTAGCACCATTTGTGTCTCTTTCTTACTATCCTAAAATAATTCACCTATTTTTGACTCTATCCCTGTCTCTCTGCTACAATAATAATTAAAATCAAGTAATAAGTGACTAGAACCTAAAAAGATTCTGTCTGCCTTGAAATGTCAATACAGAAGTCTGAAATCCCTTAGCCAGTTGGACTTTGATTTCTGAATCGACCTACATTTTCATTTCCTCAAAATAACATTTACAACTGAACATTTGCAGTGTTGGTGGTTGAAGCAAAGGACACTGTGCTTAAAATTCTCTTTTATAATGGTTATTAAACACACCAATGTCTTCTGTGTATAGTTTCTTACTTCAAAAAGCCCAGAGGATCTGCCTGTGTTATGTTCCACTGCACATCTGCAACAAACTGTTACCATTTGCATTAGCACAATAGTTGGCTGAATAGGCTTGCCTCACAACAGAATATTAACAAATGCCTTTCTCTTTCCTGACCCCATTTAATCATAGTGAAAATAATTTTCTGTTTTCTTTCCCAAAGGTGATAGAAGTCTTACTTCAGTGTGTTGTCTGATGTAGTCAGCTTATAACAGCAGTCTTAACCATTTATTTTATCAGAAAATAGTCTCCACATGCTTTCATGTTTTGTAACTACCATCCTGGACCAGTCTTTCTAAACTGTGGTACTTGAAAGCCATAAGCAAAAAATGCAATTATTTTTTACAGTAGGAAACTTCAGGCAACTGAAATGCAGGCACTGTGTGTCTGATTTGTAAGGAGTTTAAATTAGAGATGGAGTCATGCACACATTTTTGTACGACACTGTGGAGCTGCAAGTTTGAAGTGGCAGCATCTTGGTGGCTACATGATGCTATAGGCTGGCATTGCAAAAGAAGTAGATTCATGACCTATCATATCACGAATGGACCTGGTGTTCAGGGCATAAGGTAATGAATATCCTGATTTTAGCATGAAAACACTGTTATGGTGAGCTGTACCTCCACTCTTTCTTTTACTCTCTATTAGTGGAATCTCATACAGCAGTTCACATTTTCCCTTATTGTTTCTGATCTCTCATGTCTCAGGCAGTACACATGAGACTTGCAGGTTCAATCCATGTCTTGTGCTCTTTTATTAAGCCTAGATTTCACACATTTTCAGTTCCATGCAAAGTCAGCTGTCCCTTCTGTGCAAAAAAGTTTGTCCTGATCTATTATTAGCTGAAAAACTGAAAGTCAGAATGTCATGGTTACCTGGTCCTAACCAGATATGCAGGATTAGCATCATGGAGTGGCAAAGAAGCTCCTGAGTGGCGAAAGGTCAGGCTGAGGCTTTCAGGACAGGACAAATGTTCTCCAGCAGAAACCTGTTTCCAAGCCCTTCCACAGTGAGAACATCCACATGGCCATCAACATGCCAGGCCTCATGCGCGTTAGGAAAGCTTCTTGTGAGTGGGAGTACATGTCTTTGTCTACTTTTATGCTGTTACTGACATCTTAGTTTTGGGCTACTGCTGCAGTAGTGGTTTTGGTGCATCCTTGGTTCACCCAGAGCCGCCACTTTCATGTTTTTGTATTCTGATGCCACCGGCTGACTCTTGCAGACCATAACTTTATGCACACAGGCTTTTAAGGATTTGTGAAATTTGAGTTTCAGTGATTGTTCAAGACTTATGGCCAGCATGGAATGAGCGAAATTCTGCTAGTAATGGTAACTTATATCTGGTCTGTTGTTTGAAAGCTCAATTATGTTTCCAAGTAGTAATTCTTGTGCATAAGAAGAGAATAAATCAGTTCTTCAAAGATGACCAAAATTTCATTGCCAGATGAAATTTCAGAAGAGAATCGTTTATCAAAACAATGTTTTTGAGAAATGATGAGATCAGGCTAGTTAAGTTGTTCATTATGTAAATTATGGATGAAATAAATCCCATCTATTATAATTTAAAAAAAAAGAAAACCCTATCTTCCCATTTAGTAACATATTGTATTGTTCAGTGTTAGTTTTAGCTTCTGTACTTGGCCTATTCATAGATCTGCAGCCCATTACAGTGGCGCCTGTTAGGGCAAATACTATGAAAGTTTTGCCAATTTTTCTATGATAAACCATGTTTTCCAGGAATTCATACTTAATCATAAAAAATCCCCACAGTTGAGACTTGGCTTGGATAGTCTTGATTCACAAAAATTTCACTTGTATGTTTATCCAGATATTAAAAAATAAATCAGTCATCTAATTTATAAAATCAGAGGTATTTAAAAATAATGTATTGTTTAAAGATCAGAGAATTGTATTTGTTGGAAACATATAATATTATGATCACTTAATCCAGATAGACATATTTCCTGACAATGAATATTTGATTTCTTGCTCTTAATTTACTGATCTTTAATAGGACAATGAATATTTGATTTCTTGCTCTTACTTTACTAATCATTAATATGTTTCTTTGTGGGTTTTTCTGCTGGGCAGATCCATAGTTTAAAATGGTAACGTTTTTTTCAGTATTCTAGAAATATTCAAATGTCTAAGATATTTTCCTTTGAAAAGCTCACTATGTATCAATGAAAATCTAAATATATAAATAACTTTGTAACTTGTGGTATGATGTTGGTATTATATGCATATATCCTAATATGCATTTTACAACTTTTTTTTTCTAGATGTCATGCTTATAGTGCTGGTGGCAGGATTTTTTTGGTTTAGTTAATTACATATGAGTAATCATAAATGCAAGTTGTGAATGTTCATCGCAGAGACATGAGAGTTAATCTGCATTGTTATTCTTACCTGTGATGTTTCCATAGTTCTGATAGAGACAAGCTTTAACAGCCAATTTCTAACTAATAATCCAAATGATTGTTCAGATTTAAATTGCCTGTAATTGACAAACAAACTAGTGAGAAATGCTTGTGCTGTAGTACAAACATTTCTTTTCAACTCTGTGTTAATGCTTTACATTTCCTGTTGAAATCAGATTTGAGGAAAGAGCTATTACCTAAAGTTTATTTACACAGAATGAGCAGCAACAGAAATCACATGTTCAAAGCCTGTGTATGTGGAAAGAAGTTTAAAGAAGAATAACTAGTTAGCATTAGGGAGTAAGTAATTCTTTGGCTACACAGAAGGAAACTGGAAGATATTACCCATAACTGGAAAGATAATAAATTCAGACAGGATTTTGAAAGGATTTTTGTGAAGTCGGTAAATGAGGAGAAGAAAATGCTTCCAGTCTCAGAGAGAAGGAAACTGGCTGTAATAGTGGTTTAATTGTCTCAGTAGGGAAAATAAACAATTGAGAGGATGCTTGTAACTAATTTGATAAGTATGTCACACCCTAAATGATCCAGTTGTCATCCACAATTAATCTTACAGGACAGTTTAAATCAACATATGGAACAGATTGTGATGAATGTGCTGGCCAAGAAATGAGTATTTGCTGACATGATGAAACAATTAGCATTTGGTAGAGATCAGTCATACCTCAATGAGAGGAGCTGATAATCACTTAGCTGAGCTTGGTCCAAATTAATAGTTCCTTCCAGCGCTTAAAACGATATCAGCCAGTCCAAGTATGCAGCCAAAGACATACATTTGTGTTAATTTTCTTCCTAGTAACTGGTACAGTGCTTGGATTTAGGATGAAAATAATGTTGATAACACACTTATGTGCTGGTTGTTGCTGAACAGTGCTTACACTAAGGCAAGGACTTCTCAGCTTCTCATGCTGCCCTGCCAGCAAGGAGTTAGAGGGGGCACAAAAAGCTGGGAGGGGACACAGCCAGGATAGCTGACCCCACCTGAACAAAGGGACATTCCAGACCATATGGCATCATGCTGAACAACAAAACTGGGATGAATTGTCTGGAAGCTAGCAGCTATGTCTCAGGGACTGGCTGGGAAATTGCCCTGTGCATCACTTGTTTTCCATATTCTATCACCATCATGGGTGTTGATGTTGTTATTGTTATTTTCCCTTCCTTTTCTGTCCTATGAAATTGTCTTTATCACCATGAATGTCTTTAACCCATGAATGTCACCTCTTTCCCAATTCTTCTCCCCCATCCCGTTGAAGAGGAGTGAGCAAATGGCTGCACAGTGTTCAGCTGCCTGTTGGGTTAAACCACAGCTTGCATGTCTGGCTTTTAGGACCATGTATTCCAGTCCAGGCATTTATCACTCATGCATCTAACCTGTAAAAATTGTTCAGCTTGAAAAACTGTTGTAAATTTGAAGTTAGTGAGGTCTCAGGGGTTTAGGTAAATATTTCATCATCTCTTAATCTTTTGCAAAGAGCACACAAAAAGGAAGGTAGCATTCTTGGAAGACTGTAGGCACAAGAAACATGCCAGGAAACCTGCTAGTGTTTCAGGACAGTGTTCAAACTTGTGCTCTTGCTCTGTTTATTTTCATATAAACATAGAATTGTTTGGATTGGCAAGGACCTTAATGACCTTCTAGTTCCAACCTTCCTGCCATGGCTAGGGATGCCAGCCACATCAGGTTACTGATTTTATTCATAAAGTGTAGCACTTGCAGCTGGCCACCAGTTTAGCAAGGATTGTGGTTTGTGCTGCTGTACTGTATTCCAGTCTCTGACTACCAGCCTCAATATCTACTGGTAGAAATACCTCTGGTGCACAAAGAATTATTAGCACCAGGCACTTCTAAGCAAAAAAAAAAAAAAAAAAAAACAGTTTCAGTATTTCAGCTAATACTGTCACAAAATAATAAAGGCAAGATCTCACATACGTTAGAAGCTCACCAAAGTAGCCATAAGAATCTGATGATGTGGAGCTGGAATAGCACATGCTTTTATATTTTTCATATGGTTAATTAAACCCATAGAATCATTCTGCACATACTAGGGTTTTATTGGTATTAGAATAAAGAATTTATTTTTTAAAAAAAATGAAACTGATAATTACTTCTCTCTGTGCTTCTAATCAACAGTCTTTGATGTACATCTGTTTTTTAAGTACATCTGTACTGTAACTTCCAGTCAGGAAAAGCCTTTTATGGCAAGTAGCCTTTAAGCTACATGCTGTGTTTATTTCATGTATTCTTTTTCCTTTTCTTCTTAAGAAAGTATCCGTGCATTTTCCTTCAATTTAATTTCAGTTGAATTTTCAGTGACTATATACCTTAAAATTTTTTATGCAAGAAAAGCTTCCATTTTTCAATTTAGTTTTGACTTGTTGTTGAAAATGATGGTAGAGGTTATAGTACTAAATTTCTTGCATATGTATCTCAGAATAAGAAGAGAACCTATTTGTCCACTCTACATGTATATGGACACCATATAATATTGCTTCTTATATGTTGTGATGCCAAGTGTGTCTCCAGCTGCTGTGTATATGAGGGGGATCTGAGGGGAAAGACAGCCTGCTGTGGTGCTGAAAGCATCTACAGTGCTAGGCTGCTGCAATAGAGATGTTGCAGACTTTTTATTCATTCCCCTAGCAAATCAGTCTCAGCTCTGGAAGGGGAAAAAAGGCGTTTTTTAGTTGTGTTCCTCTGGACAGTGCTGAATGTAAAAAGTAAATGCTTTTAAGTACAGTGTGCTTAAACACTGATACACTTGGGTTGAAATGCATACTCATTATTTAGCATATTTAAACATGTGAATAAATGTGGATAAATTTATTGTAACGGACTTATTTCAGTTTAGTGAAAAAATGTTCAGGTAAGCCTTTGATTTCATTTGGAGTGGTTGCTGTACATGAGGCCAGCGCTGCCTTGCTGAAGGTGCTCCTGCAGCTGTCCAGAGGAAGGGACATGGGAGTGCACAGCTGTCTGGAAAAGGGACACACACATGCACAGCTGTTTGGAGGAAGGACATACATGTGCACAGGTGTCTGGAGAAGGGACACGTGCACAGCTGTTTGGAGAAGGGACACACACATGCACAGCTGTCCATCCAGTCTCCAGCAGCATGGGTGGAGCTGAGCCTTCCTGCAGGCACACTTTGCTTCCATGGGCTGACAATTTCAGTGCATCCTCTTCTGCCTGCAAAGCTGTGAGTAGTAGTTGCTGGGTTGGTGGGCACTGAGGAAGAGCTCAGACAAAAATGTCCCCAGCAGCTGCAGCTGGATTCAGAAAAAGGGCATTCTGTGTAATTGTAGTTGTAATTGTAATACTGATTTCATTCTAAAAATACTCAAGTTATGTTTCTGATGGCTTTTCCTAGACATACATTTCAAAAGTGAAGATAAGTAACAGACTTGTGCTCTGTAGCACCACTCTGAGAGATCACATTTTCTATTGCAACTTCTGATGTGAAAGGTGTTAAAGGCATATGGTTAAGTCCAGCCCAAGTTGTTTTGGTTTTCTTTGTTTGGTGTTGTCATGCCATCAGAAAAGTTTAACCAAGCATAATTACTTTAAAAGTCGAATTTTTTTTGTGAGACTAAGCCTGTACATTGATATACAGAAAGGTCCTGCAAAGTTTGTTCCTTTTGGATTAATATTTGCAACTGTAGAAATGAAGCTAACAGAAGCATCACAGGAGTCATGTCCAGGTCTACCTACCATGCTTGAATGTGTTCAGACTCTGGAAATTAATAGATCTATTGAATTTTCTTTTATCTTTAGCACAAAATGAAATTAAAACATTTGCTGACTGGATGTCTAGGAAAAAGTGGTGATGGCCTCTAGATGTATCTGTAAGCATTACTTACTGTTTTAGTCACTTACTTTAAAAAAAGAAATAATCTGAGGATAATGGTAAACTATATTATAGGGCAGACCCAAAGAAAAGTGTAGGTTACTTCATAAAGTGATCACAGTTGCTTTTCATATACTTAAATGTAAAGCTATTTTGCAGAATCAGAGTTATGGAACTCAGAAAACATGGCTGCAGGATGAGGAATGGCATCCAAAAATGGTGTTTCTCAAAAGAAATCAAGTCCACTACGATATATAGAGAAAAATTTCAAATGCAATTCCTTTCTGTATAACTTTAGCAAAAAGGAAGAAGCAAAATAAATAAATTTCAGAATTCTGACATCCAGACTGAGACATGTAATTTATAGAAAAGATTGGAAAAACAGTTCAGTTGGAAAATGTAGGTACAAGTAAAAAAAGAATTATATGAGGGTTACAAAATAAACTTAAAAGAAAGGTGCACAAAATCTACCATATGCTTAACTTCTCAGGTGATGAACAAATATTAATCTAAAGTCTGATCTAGGACAGAAAAGAATAATGAGAAATAACATCTGCATAATAAAATTCAAGTTAGGAATTGGACAGAAATTCTGGTGGTGGAGTGATTAATTACTGGAACAATTACCAAACTATTGGACTCTCCACCTCTCTTGTCTTTGGATTCAGACTGGACAAATTTCTTCAACAAGTTAGTAGCCTAAACAGCATATGAAACTAATGTTTCATTTCTCGTGTTTATGTAAGAAATCCCACTAAAGGTTCTCTTGACTGCAATTATCACTTGTAACCGCTGCATCATCTTAATGTTTAAGCAATAAAACATGTTTTCAGTTAACTTAGTGTAAAGTGTAGGCATTCTGAAAGAGGCAAATATCATCTAATTTGCCTATCTATTTTTTAATTAATTTACAGACTTTGAGAACGTATGGAGGTGTGAATTATTGGGTCCTCATAGTCTTGGGAAAGTGCTTCTCATTGAGCAAGCAAGAAAGGTATTGTAACACATTTAGGGATAAAGCCATGTAACTCAGAACATCCTGTAACTCCTGCCTGGCCACAGTTCAAGGACAGTCACTCTCTCTGCAGGAGCTCACTGGAGCTGCTGGGCTGTGACCTGGCACTGCACTGGGGGCACAGTTTGGGCCACATCCATCCAGCTCAGAGCTCCCAAGGCAGGGAGATGCCTGAGGAGGAGCCCTGCAGGAGCAGGGCTACAGGAGCAGAGCTGCAGGAGCAGAGCTGCAGGAGCAGCCCTGGCCCGTGCTGCCTCTCTGGGAAGGACAGGGCTGCCCCAGACCAAAGTTCAGATGATAGAGGTAGGGTTGGAGATGTTCTCTAGCACTGCTGAATTTAATAATGCAAGCCTAGCATTATTAGGGAGAAGTCTGTGGCCATAGTGTGTGGGATGTACAGGTAAGGGGAAGTCCTCAAAACTAAATTTGGGTCATTGGTCTGATAAAATGTCTGGGGAGAAGGGAAAGGTGTGCACTGTATTCAGTGGTTATGGATAAGCAGAGACTGCCCGACCAAATTCAGGCAGGCACAGGAACATCCTGAGCACCCTGACAACAGAAATCCAGTGAGTGCAGGGAGCAGTGCAGGTGCACAGCTCACCTGGTACACTCTTCACTACCTGAGAAGAATGAGGCAATAATTTTATGCCATGCTAGAAATAATACATTCATATTCACTTTCAGTTATTATTCAGAAGGAGTCTTCCTGCTGGACTGTACTTTAGTTTGTTGTCAGGTGTTAAATTTAGCCTCTTCCTGACCATCTGTAAGATTTACTGTGCAGTATTAAGGAGGGGCATGGGGGATAATAAAATAATTTCTGAGGTGTGTCAGTTATAAAAAAGGAATAAAGTAAAATAAAATAATCCTGAAACAAATTTATTCCTCAGTTCTTGGCCTGAATCCTTGAGGGGAGTTTACAAAGGACTAACTCTTCATAACTAAACCATATTACACAGAAGAAAATGTATCTCTAAAAAAAATTAGCTTCTCAGTATAATGTTCCTCTCTGTAAGAAACCCTTAATTGAATAAAATGCAATTTCCAGTATGAAATTAAACCTTGGGGGAGCCAAAAAGAAATATTGCTTCAATAAAATTCATTTTTTATCCCCAATATGATGAGATAAAAATACAATTAATTAAATTCACTGGAAACAGGGAGAAAAATAAAGAATCCATTTTGAAATAGTGAGCAGAAGGAGTTTAAAGTCAGATTAGTATCCAGTCAAGCCTAGAGAAGTTCAAGCCAATTAATATTTAGCTATAAATGTTGCCTGTAGGGTTAGAATGTATTTACGTGTGTTTGCATACTTTTGATGGTGTATAAATTTTTTTTATTATTTTGAAATTTGCTTTATATTTCTCTGTAAAATGAGGGAAAATAAAAAATCCCAAACTTTCCATTGTAAATATTTTGCTTGGCTGTGCTTGCAAAGTATCTGATCTGACATGGTGTTGATTAAGATAAGAATAATAAGTACCCTGCATGCAACTGATATTCGTATTGTTTGAATTCTGAGCTAAATTTACATTAGACAAACATTTTGGCTGCACTGGAGGCTTGCCTGTTTTCATGGTACTGTGACTGAGAGGACAGTGGCACCCAACATTTCAACATCTGTGTATTCAGTTAAACATGGGGTCTTCTATGAGAGTTTTATAGTTTCCATGTCCCCTTGAGGTTACTGGTTTTCCTCTACCCCAAGAGTGCTTATTCTTGCTTTCTTCTCTGAGAATGTTTGTGAATTTTTTAGTCTTTCACTTTCCATATTCTTTCATGAATATATACTTCTACAAATAAAAATTAGTATTCCTGGAAATGTTGTGAGAGCAAGCAGTTTTCAGTTCGTATCTCACTGCCATCTACTGTATATGCTGGAAAACTGCACTGTGGGAAATGTGTTGCATTTCCCACAGTGTAAGATGACTCTTTTCCCAGTTAATTTGCCCTAAATTTGAGGAAAAAGTCTACTGAACTTTCAATAGGCTATGACATGTGAATTCATTCTTTATGTAGGAATCAGTATTTCTTTAACAGATGACAATGTCTGATTACACCATATTGTCCAGCAGGAAAGAACATCAGATTATATAGTACTGCTTAGTTAGTTTGTACTCAAACTAAATAGATGGATGAAAAAATAGAAAAAGTAGATGAAAAATAGATGGATAGTTTGGGAGAAAAAGAATACCTCACTCAGCTTATTCATGTCCTAAGTAGTAATTTCTTTAATTTCTTAATGGAAATGCCAAAACAAAAACCTAGCAGGATTTAGATGCAGGAACTTGAGATATTTTAATATTCCTTTTACTTGAAGAATTAGTCCTTGAATCTTTTAAATTAGCTTTCATCTAAGTAGCTGATGTCTGATGTATGCAAATATCAAGTATATACAACACTAAGTGCTGGTTGGGATAGATAAAATAATTTACCTAAAGCTGTGACATTATTAAGTTGTAAATAAACTATCAGGGTTCTGGGTGTCAGGAACTGAGTAAGATATGAGTCAGATCAGCTTTGCACTTAGTGCTTTTGTAATGGTTTGTATAGAAATAGCAAAGTTTACTCAAGAGAGAAATTTTTCTGATTTCATCTGGAAAACTGGCATCAAGTAGACAAGAATGCATGCAAAACATCAGACTCTGTGTTTGCATAAGTGAATTCCAATTCTAAGTCTATTATTAGTTTCATTAGACTGGGAATATATATTTATACCATTAGCTACCAGTATTACACCAAAAAGAATAAAAGAAGACCAGTAAGCTCTGGCAATGCAAAGTTGAAGAAGTGCCTTCATTTGCTTCTTATTTTTATCTGTTTTGATGATGGCTATAATTATTTTATGGGTTTTTTGTATTCTTATTCAGTAATTGTTGTAAGACCTAACTTGCTGAACATTATTTAAACCTTGCAAATGAAGAAAGAATAATTAAAGAATTCCTTACTTTTTGTGATGCCCATTGTTACCATGTATCATTGCTTTGCAAATGTTTATTAACCCACCTTTACACATTCTGGTCCTTGGGGATTTGAAATGGTATCGTGGGCAGCTGATGTACTCTGTGTGATCATTCCATCCCTTCTGCTGTCTTCAGAGGCAAATACATGTTCACAAGACTGTCAAATGACATCAGAAATTCATCCAGTAAAATGAGGAATTGGTTTCTGACACTTGACTGTTTCTGTTGCATCTCCTAAACCTTAGTTCTCTTCCTGTGTCACCACCCCAGACAAAATGTCTTTCACTCCTTGTGCAAAAAGATATTTTACTTTGGCTGATTTCCTCCAAATCATATTCCTCCTAAAGCACATATTGAGCACAGCAAATTTCATCCCAAATATTATGGCATTAAAAAAATCCACAACTGCAAACTAGTTTAGGAAAATTGTCATTAATTCAGTAGCAGGTGAGATTGCTAGAGATACCCATGGGGTGTGGTTTGCAAAGTTACTAAAGCTCTGTATGTCCCCTTCTTCTGGGCCACTTGTCAGTGTTGGTTTGTAAATCATGCTTTAGGAAGAGGATGACTCTGCAGCAGTGAGGATTTTTTTTTCCATTGAGTTTGTGTTTATAAGATTTCTTAACAATTTGTGCATTTCTCTGGCAGTGTCAGTATCCAGAATTTTTAACTGAAAGCCTTGGGAAATAAATTATTTCTGGGAATAATTTCTGGACTGAATTCTTTGTTTGCTTGGTTTTTGGAATTTTGCAGTCAGTGTTTATGTGTAGCTTGATGTGTGGCGCAAATGCAAAGTAAGTGATGAGGCATTTGTGGGTCTGTGCATGACCAGTGTTCAACCAGAGGGGGCTGACACGAGGAATGGCTGAGGCAGCTGGGAGTGTTTCCCCTGGAGAAGGGGAGGATCAAGGGAGGCCTTACTGCTCTCTGCAACTACCTGGAAGGAGGCTGGAGCCAGGTAGAGGTTGGGCTCTTCTCCCCAGCAGCAAGAGACAGGATTAGAAGACATTGCCTCAAGCTGTGCCAGGGGAGGTTCAGGCTGGACATCAGAAAGAATTTATTCACAGAAAAGGTTGTTAAACCAGGGAAGTGGTGGAGTGACCATTCCTGGAAGTGTTCAGGAAAAGACTGGACATGGCACTTGGTGCCATGATCTAGCTGCTAAGCTGGTGATTGATTTTACTCAATCTTAGAGGTCTTTTCCAGTGCCTCAATGGTACCGTGATTCTGTGATTGTGACATGGTTTAGTGGCAGACATGGTGGTGGTGCTTTACTGGTGGTTGGACTTGATGATCTTAGGTGACCTTTCCAACCTTAATGATCTATTCTATGATTGCATGACCTGCCATCTTTCTCTTGAGTTGATCTCGTTGACTGGGTAATCATGGAGTATCTATCATCTTTCCTCTGCTGTCATTAGTTCCCTAATGTTGCCATCCTTCAGTGATATGTCTTGCTAATAACTTTTCTAGCTTTCCACATGGATGAAATGCTACCACACGCAAGGTCTGTGGTAGAACTTTGTCTGTAGGAGCATGAAGTACAAACATGCAGCATTTATCTCCTTAAAGGACAAGTGAAAGGGGAGGAAAGACTAAAAGGTGTATTTACCAGGGTCTGCTCTTATCTTAGGAATCCCCTGTGCCCTGCTACTAGTAACAAAAGTTCTGTGCATGAAAGTCCACAGACGGGAAAAAGTCAATGTAAATCCCATCATTCAGTAATCATCAATAAAAGAGAAAAACGTTTTAAATAAGGAAGGGAATATTAAGCATTCTGGTAGCTCTATTATGATGATTTATTTGTATGTAAGACTGCTGAAATTATACCACGAAATAAAACGGCAGATGGTTGTTTTGTTCTTCCCTTTTATTAAATATTTTAAATTTGCTGCCCTCATGTGGCTGCATATTATACTTTCTCTGCTGAAGTTCCCAATGGACAGGATTCCTTAGGACAGCAGTACGTGCAGCAGTGTTTGCACACCAGATGGACAGTTCAGGCACTGAACTGGTGCTCTCTGGCTGAGCCAAGAATCTCAAGAAATGTGGCTGGGAGTCCCTGTGAATACATTTGCTGCCTTTTAACCCTGGAGGGCCAGGACTGCCTTGGGTGTTAGGAATCTGATGCCCAAATTCTGTCTGGAGAAAACTGCCTTTGCAGCTGTCAGAAGGTGCTAAAGGCTCCCTCTGAACCAGGTAATGTGTATCCCCAGTTGGCCAGGTGGGTCCATGCAGAAGGGATACCCAGTATTTCCAAGCATCTTTCAGCTTGGGATATGAGACAAACCAGAAAACTGAACACAAGGGCATGTGTTGTAGGAAGAACACTGATAAAATGGTACAAAAGCAACATAAAATGAAGAAAAATAACCCAAAAAGATCCAGTTTAAGGTTTTTTTGGGGGTTTTTTTTGTAGCTGGTACTCTTTGGTGTGTGGACAGTTGCTGGGTAGATGAGCATAAATAATGGAGTTTTTTTCAAGGATTGTATTTTCTAATTGCATGATAACCTATATTGGACCATTACCATTTAATGTTGTCATTAAAATGCGTTATAATATTTCATTACATAGCATATTAGTTACCCAGATACCTACCAGAATTAACTGGTCCGAACAAAAGTTTAATGAATAACACTGTAAAGACAGCACCCATTGGGATAAGTTAATTAAAAAATAAAGACTTACTCATTGGTAATTTATAAAGCAAATTGCAAAACCAATTTTTTAAAAATTGGAATAAATAGTTTAAATTACAGTATTGCTTCTACAGAAATAACCTGTGCAGAAATGCAGGATATAGAATGATACATTGGGCTTTCAAGGCTTCTTTCTAGTAGGAAGCTGAACACTGAATTCAGCTACATTTCACATCTTTCTTGGGCCCTATAGATTTCAGAGTATATATATGACTTTACAGAGAATTAAACAAATGATGTAAATCATGTTCAGAGCTGACTTTGATACAGAAATTGAGGAGCCTGTTTTTAGACAGTCAGAGATAAAAAATGCTTTCCAACAAAAAGCTAGTTACCTAGTTTGTATGCAAGGGAAAACACAGTCAAAATAAATATAAGAATACAGTATGCTGTATATCTGAACAGTGCTCAGATATCCTGCTCTTAGCATGAATTATTTGTATTTGCTCCCCTTGCTGCTAGCATCAAAGTCTTAAAAAAAAAAGACAGCAGTCATAAAACAAAGATTGAAGATGAAGCCTGGAGACGTATAACTCAGAAGGCAGAACCAAGGTGCCCTGCCATCTGCCAGATGACAAGCAGATGAGCATCCTTCCACTAGGAAGGATGTAATGTCACTTAAAAGATCAGTGCTGACTGTGGATTCTAGGCAGTTTCAATGGATTGTTTGCTTGCTTGGATACTGCTTCTGATCAGGAGAGGTTTATAAGGTAGTAGGATCAGACTTAATATCTCAGTTATTCATATAACCATAGAATGGTTTGGGTTGGACCTTATGCATCATTTACTTCCAAACTCCCTGCCATGGGCAGGGACACCTTCCACTAGACTGGGTTGTTCAAAGCCTCATCCATCCTTGGCCGTGAGCACTTCCAGGGGTGGGGCAGGCACAACTTCTCTGGGCAACCTGTTCCTCACTACCCTCACAGCAAAGAATAGAGCCTCACTACCCTCACAGTAAAGAATTCCTTCCTGATATCTAATCTTAACCAGCCCTCCTTCAGTTTGAAGCTATTTTTTCCTGCCCTATCACCACATGCCCTTCCTTGTAAGAAATCCCTCTCCAGTTCTCTTGTATTCTCACTTTCTGTTCTGTACAATAATATTGTAGCATGGTTTTGGTGGTGATGAAACCCCTTTGTTTTGATGGTGATAAAACCCCTCTAAAGAGGCACAGTCCTTTTACTCACTCTCCTCATTTGCTTCAGTCAGGAATTACCTTTTTTGTGACACAGCAGGTTCTGGACTGTAATACAGTGCTGCTAAAAAATTCCACTCCTTTTCAACTGCACAACAGAGCCAAGCATGGCAAAGCCCTGCTGCTTCCCATGGAGAGACAAACCTGGGGTCAGGGCTCTTGCTCTAAGGAGCAGGAAGAGAGCATGGCAACGTGTGGGGAAGGTTGTGCACACAACCTGCACATAACCTGACCCATGGCACAGAGCAGAGGTGGCTGCTGCCATCTGGGCCCCAGGGGACAGTCTCCTCCATTGCCTGTCCTCGTCCCTCTGCCCTCCAGTTGGGGAAATGGGGTAGCTTGGCTCACAGATCCTCTCAGAGGATAAACATGATGTTCTTCAAAAGATGTCTGTGGTGAGGTATTCAGGGGATACTTCTGTTCACTGTGCTTCTGTTGATAAAATAAACACTGTAATTGAAATCTGCATTTAATAAAAGTTGTTATGCATGGGGACTTCAGCAGCATACTTTGTTTGAACTCTAGTCTTCATAATCAGTTTTTTCTTGCTAATCTCTAATCTCTCTTATGTTCTACTAACAGTATGGGAACTGATGGTTACACAAGAAATACCTTTTATATTCAGTTTTCTGGTTAACATGACATTTGGAATTTGGGACTTTTAGCATCACCAAGTCATCTAGATTTTCTCTTTGTGGTTTAATATTGTCCTGAAAATAATGAAACTTAATCTGTATAACAGGACAATTTGAGATGTGGTGAGCAGTCAAAGAGCTCCTAACGGAAGAACAGGCTATCAATCATTTATCAGTGGCTCAGGGATGCTGCCTCTGCATGGGTAGCTAGTCCACAGCACAGGTAGAAGTTAATTTGCCTTTGTAATCCCTTGGAATAAAAAGCAGGGAGGAACACAATTGCTGCAGAGCAGCAGAAGCTCTGCAATGTGCTTTTTGCACAGTAACGTCTAATAATTATGTTCAAGCCCTGTTCATTTCTATTTTAAAGATTTCATATGGGAGTGTGCTAGCAATTTGGTTTGATGTTTTTATTGCAGGAGCTACTTTCTAAGGCTTACATAGAGATACCAACTGTGTTGTGTGTTATTTTATCAGCTCAACTCACAGTTTTTTAGAGGAAAAATTATAGGATCTTTCACTACCTTAAACTTACAGCAAGCAATTAATCTAGTTCTCTGGAGGAGGTCATAGAGAAACTAGATGAGACACTGACTGAAGTTTATATTTCTTTTACTGATTAGTCTATTTAGTGAAAAACCCCAGAAGGTAAGATCACTGAGCAAACTGGGTAGGAAGTTTCCAGTAAAGCTCCTGATGATTCTGCTGGTCTTGTGAGAGTCAATTGACCAGCAGAATTTGTCACTTCTCTCATATTATTTCCCCTCATCTACCCCTCCTTAATAAGCATTAATATTTCCTTAATATTTCAAAGATTTGGATAAAAGTACTTAGCATATTGAAAGTGCAAGTTAGAATACAGTGTTGAGCAATACATAAATGCAAGTTCTGATGCCTTAAAATATACCTACCAGTAGAATTCCATAAAAAATATTATATTGAAATTTCTGTAATTCAAACCACCTTATTGTAATGCCACTTTGTGTCAAGTGTTGCTTCCCTCTGACCTCATTAGGCGTGCCTCGTCATTAGATACACTGTTACTAAAGAGTTTTAACTTAAAAGCTGCTTTGATTAATGCTTGGTTGGACTGAGGATTTATTGTGTAGGATTAACTAGATTTAAAAATGGCAAAATGCCATAGTAACTTTAATGCCAGACTTTAATGAGAAGCAGAAGTAAACTCCAAGGACCCTTATGATTTTTAATATGGACTAAACTCATGTGCTCATTACCTTAATGTCCTGTCTTATTTTGTATACAAGTACTCCAATAATTCCTAGAGAACAGTAGTCTAGAAAGTGTATTACAAATGTGTAATCTGAAGTATGTACATATTTTTAATGAATCATAAATGTTGATAATTTTTTAATCATATTTATTCAGTGTTATTATCAAATAGAGAAAAACTTTTTGCACTGGTTTGGGCTTTTTTAATTAAGAAACAATATGGAAATAAGACAAAACCAGATTGGCAAACATTTTTCCCAATAAATAATGTACTGAGAATGTAGATTAAAAATGCATTTTCACATTTTTGTGTAATCAGCTATTCGAATTTCTTTTTACTGTCTTCTTAAGTTCATTAAGTGCTCCTGAAAGTTTATAAAGTTGGTTCTTCTAGAGTTTAATAACCTTATTTTTTTACCATTGATCACATATTTTAGTATATGATACTGCCAAGAAAACCCAGACCATTCTCACATCCGACAACATTTGGTCGTCTCCTTAAATCCTACTAGACTTGATAGGATTTAAACATATACTTAAAAGGTAATGCACTGCTCAATGAGGGCCTTTGTATCTGACATTTTTTCTGTCCATGCTATCTTTGCTGAGATAACCAAAGGGCACTGATTTATTATTAGAGCTAACCAGGAAAAACTTTCTCATTCAAAAAGCTTTTAAACTTTTTTTTTTCTGAATTGATGGTGATTTCCCAATTTTGTTTATTTTTCAATGAACTTTCAATAGTAGAAGCATGTAATTAAATTTTTGTTTCTGCACAGTTATATACTGTGAGAATTAGGCACAATGTACTAATAAGCAATATCAAGAGTTCTGGTACTGTCTCTGCCAAAGCAGGTAGGATGGCATCCAACCAAATTCTTGGGCTCTAATGCCAAATTTCTCATTGAAATCACAGATGTGTTGGACATGACTTAAATAGGATTACTCACTCAAACAAATTTACACAAGGGTCTAAGGCATATATCCAGCTTCCAGTGGGTAAGGAGCCTGCATTCTCATTTGGCTCTGGGCCTTGGGCACTTGCATAACGTTGCTTGTGTAACTTACCCTGCCAAAAATGAAACCTGCATCAACATGGTTACTCATACCAGAAAAATTGTGCCTGTGGACAAGTGATGACAGTCAGGGATCCTGCTTCCTTTTGTAACACACTGAAAACTTCTGTTTTCACTGATGATTGAAGCTCTTTAGCCAGCATTACCATTGCAGTCCCTACTGATAATTTCTGTACCACTGAGTTGTTTTTGTTGGGGTTTTGTCACTTCTGGATTCTTTACTTGACTCATTGCTATTATTTGTTTTTCCTTTTTTTAGGGAGAAGGCCAGCAAAAACGAAGGACAAAAAAAAGAAGAAAAAGAATTTGATGGAAAGGGCTCAGAAGCAGCACAGCATCTTTTTGGCAACAGATAAAACAAGCCAGTAAAGACTTGATTTTCCTTAATGTATTTTTTTTTTGCAAAGTGCACAAAAGCTGCTATAACCTCCTGCCCGTGGATGCACTACAGTTCAGCTGCTTTGACAGTATTGGTGGCAAATAACTTGTGAAAATAAAGCCCACAAGCTTGTTTGCTTTATTTATATATTTTTTATTTTATATTTTCCTCTCATTTTTGACCTGAAGACTTCAAGGTCAGGAGTGCACTGAGTTGGATCAGTGGAAGTGGTCCTGAAGTGCATCAGCGATATTGTTCTGAGTGCCTGGTCAACATGTTGGCAAGGAAAGAAACCTACACAGCACCAGTAGGTGGACTTGTGCATATTTAAATAAACAGGGGGAAAAGGAAGTCTTGGAGGTGCAGGTACAATTGGATTTATGGCCTTTGTTTCCTATATTTGTACATTTCAAGAGTAAATGGATATGACTTACCTACTGAGTGATAATGTACAATGTTCCGCACCTGCTACGTCGACACAGTTGTGAAATAGAACTGCTTTAGGACAACGTGCTGCAGGATCCACTGCTCAGACTCGCCCAAGCACAACAGACTGTGTGTACATAGTACTCTGTCTACATATCAATGAACATATTTACTGTACATCTATGCATTTTTATGTATAATACTTTATACATGTTTAAAGGTATGTTCTGTTGGTTCTAGTAATGTACTTTAAATAATCCAGTAAATGTTTACTTTTTGCTACGTTTTAACTATCTTATCATGTTTCTCAATAGTTACAAACTGGATTTTTTTTTTCTCATTTGCAAGGCACACATTTGCAGAACTACCTTGCACTGACCCTCACAATGGAGTGTCAACTCTGAAGTATAATTGCCAGACTAGTAATCCACAAATTCTTTCTGAAATTCAGTACTTCTGTCTTTGCCCCCATGTATTTTGTCTCAGAAAAAGAGGTTTAATGTTTTTTAATATGAGGCATGATGATGATAGAAGTTTTGAGTATCAGGAGAGAAATTACTTGTAAAGTTCTTGGTATCTAAGACTGTATATGTAGTTTGGGATATATTTTTTTTCCCCCAATGTAATGCAGCATTTTATTTTAGTTAGTCCCGATGCAGCCAGATAAGAAAACAAATAATTTTTCTCCCTGAATAAGAGAGAAACAAAATAAAGGTCATGTAAGGTCAACCATTCAGAAGTATAGAAAACACCAATTCCCCAGTATTGCCGATTATTTGTAGAAGCTTAACAAATTTATTCTGCAGCTGTTGTTTGCTTTGGGATATTTTTTTGGGGGGAGAGGTAGAGATAATTTTCTGTGTAGGACATTAAAATGGCACAGGATATGTAATTTGGTAATCTAGCATTATTGGGTTAGCATTCAAGGTGATTTTTGGAAACCTGACAGGGAAAGCCTACATAAAATGACTGTCACTTAAGAGAAATTATTTCACTTTTAGACCTAAAAATTGCATACGACCTACACAAAAAATGAAGCAGCAGAACAGACCCCAGACCTTCACAAACCTCTTTTTGACATATACTTTAGAAAAATCCCACAAATTCCAGATTTAGTTTTACAGGGTATATGTTTTTCCAATAAACTAGGGAAATAAAGCATCTGTAAGCACAAATATATCTGCATTTAGCTATGACAAGTGTTACTACCAAAATGTACACGTTAGACACATATGAATGTTCCATCAAACTGCTTGTGGACTTCCACTCAGCTGTGAGGTTTTCACTGTATGTTCATATTTACCTAGAACATAATAAAGTTACAGACAGTAAGATTACTCTAATCTGGGGATGCTATTTTGGACAAAAAATGCTCACCTAAAAAAAAAATATTGAACTGTAGCTGTCTGTCTCTTATTGGTTATCAAATTTGGCTGTAAGTTCAGTTAATGCCCTCATACAAGCCTTTCAGTAGTGGTTACAAATATTGTATTAGGCATGTCATGGAAAGAATGCTTCAAAATACAATAAAATGGTGTCACAAGCTCCTGAGTAAAATATTTTTGGTCATTTTTAATTCAAATAGCATATTCTTTTGGAATTTCATACATGTAGAAAAATTGCAGAAGGTGGGGAGATGCAGATTTTGTTGCACTGGAGTAAAAAATGTGAGGGTTTTCCACACAGCTATTTTGTTTGAAAAGACCCTGAGCATTAGATGTACATTGATTTCTCCTGTCCCAGTCACCTTCACAGCAAGAGTTTTCTTGGGAGTGTAGAATGACAAAAAAATTATCCCTAAGTAGCCCTCTGTAGCTCCTCCTTTGTCCTGGACATCCTGCCTGTGCATGGTGGACCCTGTCAGTGCGTTCATAGCCCTGGGGTTTTGTAGGATCACACTTTGGAGGTTGGAAAGGATGGTTCCTTGGACATTAGGAAAATGCTTTGCACTGAGAAGGTGTTTGGTCACAGGCTGCTCAGGGAAGTGGTCATGGCACCAAGCCTGTCAGAGTTCAAGGAGTGTCTGGACAGTGCTCTTGGTAATATGGTTTAGTTTCAGGTGCTCCTGTGATGAGCAGGGGTTGGACTCAGTGATCCATATGGGTCTTTTCAATCTTGAGATATTCTGTGATTTGATGAATCTATGACCTTGAGAGATCAGCCAGTCAAAATATTTGCTTGAAACAGGGCTACCTTGAAGTTATCTTCAGATACTGTTTCTTGATAATGTGCAGAAGATCAGGTTTTCAAAGCTGGATAGCATGAAAACAGACTGTTCCCACTGTGGCTCTTATTTCATTTAAATTTGATCAGAAGTGGACTCACAAAGATCATATTTCTTTTCCAGTATGCAACGGACCAAGTCCAAATGCCACCTTTTCCCTCCCTTCATAACTGTTACTGCTTTTTGAATCTGTTTCTCTCAAACAGCAGAAGGTTTCAGAGCAGTGTAACTTTTGTGTTCACAAGGCTTTAATGCCCTAGTTTAATGATTCACTATTGGAAAATTATTTTAGACAACAAAAAAATCAAATTAGGAGGACAAAGAACTTCATATGCTCTAGTCCTTGGTTTTAAAATTCTGTTACATTGCTATGATGAGTAGAAAGGGCTTTTTCAAAACCATACATTATTTTATGTGTTATTCACATGTCCCAGAAAAGACAATTGCCTAGTGCACTGTGTATTTAGGAACTCTCTATTCTCAGTTTGCCTTAGCTTATCCTGGCCTCCTAATATCTGTCTCTAAATTAAAACAAAACAAAACAAAAACAAAGCAAAACAGAAAAAGAATAAATAAAAAAATACCCCAGATGTATCTTTAAAGCAATTATTTTGTGGCTGACTTGCCTTTATTGCGTCTCAACTACTCTTGTTAGTGAGAAAATATTGTTCTATGTCTCTTTGTTTATTCCTGGGGGAAAAAAATCCAATGTTGCATTCCACATTATGGTAATGCAAACCTTCCATATTCCGAATGTCAGTGTAAGGACATTGCTCTCTTACACCTGTATGCTCAATATAAAGATGTCAGCAAAGGAATAGTGAATAGTTATAGAGCTTACATGATGTGTCTTCATTTATCAGAATGAGTTACAGAAAACTGCAGAGCAGAAAAAAAAAAATATTTTCATCCATGTTAGCTAAAAACAAACCAAAGATCAATTAAGTGCCATGTTAATTTTTAAAAAAAAAATGTTACTAAAATCCAAATTGAAACCTCATAAAATGAGAAAACAGATCTTTTCCAGACAGATTAAAATCAAATTCAGTGCTTCAGTTTCTTTATGCTGATTAAATAGAATATAGAATATAAATAGCCAGATATTTCTGGCTTAAGTGCCATGCTTTTTTAAGTGGGTGATGTTACTGAAGGCTGATGCTACCACTTAGCTGATATGAGAGTTTTGAATTCAAACTCTCTCTTCACCAACAAAATGTATTTGTCTTTGGACACCAGTCCACTTTCACGTCCAATGGTGTAAGCCAGCATGAATTCCAGTAAGCTCTAGACTGAAGTTATTTTGGACTGACATCAAGAAGAACAAAATGTACCCTTCTCAAAGTGTAACCCAGAAACCACTGTCAGCTTTTTGTTTAGTCCTTTACCGAAAGCTCTGTGCTGAACCTGGCATCGTTTCTTTTATGAGAAGCCTCAGCCTCAGGACTGAGGAAAGGACATTAACTTTAGGAAGTATTAGAGCAGCATGACCTGCAGGACATCTGGGAGAAGAGCAGCCCAGTATTTGAAGTGCAGTTCCTCTCAGAAGAGAAAAACTTTAAGAAAAGTGTGACTAGAGAGAGTGTCCAAAGTGAGCCCAGCCTTTAGTCCATTGCCAAACTCTTTCAGACTTCAACTGATTTTTTTAAATGCACACTAGTTCTGTTTATGTCTAATAAACATATGTCTTCAACCCCAGTGAAGCTGTATACTTTCTTAAAGGGCCAGTAATATATTCCTGGTTGTGCCAGCTGCAAAAATGCTCCCAGCCTCCTTGTTTTCAAATTGTGTCTTCAGTGAAACTCATGTCACACTTGATTTTAATTGGGCAATACTGATGAAGCTAACTAACAATTCATCGACCACAAATGAATAAACACTAAAAATGAGGCTGCTTTGTTCTACCCCTGTGAACTTCTATTTTCAAAATAGAAATTCAGCTCAAGAAAGCAAGCATGTCTTGGCTTGCAACTATTTCTTATCTTCCCTTCAGACTTTATGGAGGTTTATGAGAAAGATAAGAGTTTTGAGGGTTTAGTTGGGGCTGTTTGGTTTTATTTTTTTTCCCTGATATCCTCTTTTTTATTTAAATTTATTTATTTGAATTTTTTTTCCTTAGAAACTGCAGTGAAACTTTCTCTTTGCTTTCTGTTTCTAAGTGGACTTGGTTGCCATCTACAGAAGCTAAGGGCCACAACTGCAAGGGGGCTCCAGATATTTGCTCTGGAATTGTTTCAGTCTTTTATTTAATTGTCTTGTGGTAGGTACATGAAAAGTCTCAGGCACATGGAGTGCAGCCACAGGATTTCTCTGTCATGACCTGGTGCTCTCCTTTTGGCCTTGTGTTCCTTGTTATGCTGTAGCCTGGCTTCAGCAGGAGCAGTGAACTGTTTTCTACCATAAATGTCTTCTAGTTTGCATATTCTCTTGGCCAGGGCATGTGATTTCTAACTCTAAGGCTGATTCCTAGTAATTTATTTTGTGGTCAGATATTTTCTCTCTTGAGAGAGTTAAAGAGAAATTTAAGGACTAAAGATCTATAAACAGATGATGAGAGGCATATAAACTCTCACAGCTATAATCTAATACATAAATAGGTAAGTGTATAGGTAAGTATCACGACCATCCCTGATCTAGTGATTGCAGATGCTGAGGGAATATGAGATCAATGGACAGCAGGTAATGGCTCAGGTATTACACAGTATTGCCCATTGCCACTGTTGGAGAGAGAATATTAAACTGTTGGTTTGACTTGGTAGACCTTCTCTTTTAGGCTTTTATGGAAAAGTATGTTGTGTTTGCTGCTCTACTAAGATAGTTTAGATAATGGGTTTTCTGACCTTTTTTATGGTTCATAATGAATTTCTAAATTCAAATCAGTTTGATCCCAGTGGGATTGTTTAAAATCCAAGTCTTCGATCATTTCTCTTGGGACTCTGGATGAAGGCAGTCAGTGATCTCAGCAGGGAAGGTAAAAGGTCTTTATTCCCTAAAGGTCTATTTGACTTTGAACTAAAACTGTGACAGTTAATGACAAGGTGATAGCTTGTAGAAACTTGGCAACAGGAAGAAAGATGTGGAAGAAATATTTTTCAGTCTTTATTTTATATGTAGTAATGATAGATACGTGTGAATGCTGAATGGTAGCATTTTAAAGATCTGTACAAAATTGTGTTTCGTCTGTAAGTAACTGCAGTTCTGCTGATTATTTGAATGAGGCAATATATCTTCATTTTTACTCAAATTTGGGGTTTATTTTTTTCTTTCATGCTAACAGTGCAGCACAAGGATTTGGGGGTTTTGCCTACTCTTTCTTTCCCTCCCCTCCTGCTCCCTGGGGCTCCATCTGCCATAATTCAAGGGATTCCCACAAGCCCAAAGCTGCAGATGCTTTGCAATGAACAGATGACTTGGATATTTTTTGGCATGTATTTTCAAGTGACGCAGTCAGACACTCTGAAGAAAATCCAGATGTTATTCTGAGAGAGAAAGTAGGTAGCACATGCATTCTATATAAGTGTATTATTTCGTATTCTTTCCCTGGTCAGTTTCATTCTTTTAGGTGTGATGCAAGAAGAAAGAGCAGATATGTTTTCTGGGAAGCCTTCAAATCCACTTAGAAAAGTAAATATTTTTTACCATACTAGAATTGAAAAATATTGATATTGGTGCAGTATTAAGCAGAATGCTACTATTGTGCTGAATAGACAGAGGACATGGAGAGCTCAGCTCCACAACAGAACTTCATGCCACAAACAATCTGATCATAAAATTACCTTTGCCCTATTGAAATGGCAAATAACTGATAAAAATATAGATAAAGGCTTCTTGAGCAAATAAAAATCATTTAACACTCATGGACTCTTTGCTAACAATGAAGAAAGTGCGTGCATTTCAGCGTGGACTACTGTACCACCAAGGCATTATTCAAGACCAGTCTTGAATCTTAGGATAAATTTTTTAAAGATCTGGAATAGGACTTGAAACATAGAGCAGGCCAATTTTAAATTCTTTAGTGCAATATCGTGGAATCGTAAAATGGTTGGCATCAGAAAGAACCTTAAAGATCATCTAGATTGTTAGAAATAAACTCTCCAACCGGTTTGATAGGTTAGAAAGCCAGCATTATTTTATACAGCATTGTGGGTACATGGGGATAACTCCACCTAACACTCACAAACACTTTCAAAACTTTTAATTATTTGTACATTTTACCAAACAAATTAATGTTCATTGGCTCATTAATGTTCATAAATTATGTAATTTTCTTCATTAATTAGCATTCTGTCTTCTATTGGTTATTGATTTCTTGTTTCATATGCTAATTAGTCCACCCAGTTTGGGTTTCAGGACAATTGCTGAATTGTCCTAGTTAGTTTTTTTTTTATCTCAGGGCTCTGAAAAATATCCTTGTCGTCCATGACTTCTGCATTTCTTGTGCCCCATTTTAGCAATACAGATCTCTCCTAAGGCTTTGTTAACCTCCTTCCAGGTCCAGAAGCATATCAAGTTGATTACAACTGCTTTACTAAAGATTAGAGTTGCATTAATTCTCCCAAACTGTCTTCCCACAATAGCAGCTTATCACAAACCTTGCTAAATGCTGGCTACAATGGTATGTGACAGAGTGTATAATTGCACTGCTTATTATTATTTAAAGCAATTAATTAGAAAATTAATCAAAACAATTAATTATAAAAGTTATTAGGAATGTTCTATCATTTACTGTAAATGGTATGGTACAAAACGAAGCATTAATCACTGCAAGGGATGAAACACTATTGTGTTAAGATTAAAAGGATTTTCCAAGGTCTTCCCCCACTGCTGCATAGATGCCTTTTTAAAGAAATACAGCTTGTTCTGTAACATCCTGAAGGACTAGGTGAGCATATGCCAGAAAGAAGGGCAGTGCAAAGCTGGTAATTTTTAATTCTTGTGTCTATATGTGTCTTTAAAGTTGAGAGAGCATGGCTGAGGACTGAGTCACAAGCCTTCTTTGACGTAACTGCAGTAACAGCAGCGGTAAGACATGGTATGGTGTATGCACTGAACTAAGAAGTGGCAGCTGCACAGGACACAGATCTTGAGAAGAAAGGAGGATGTCTCACAGCAGACTATGCCCAGCTATGTCTGTAGAGTTGCTCAGCCATACACCATACAGGGAAGCCTATGACACATTCAGATGATTAATTGAAGATTAGACTCCTGGATGAATCGGGACAGTATTTTCTTTGTAAATGTGGTCACAAAGATACTAATTTATTTTTATAGATGAGCTCTCCTTTGCTTCCCATTTGGTGTGTGTAGATAAACCTTTTGCCTTCTTGGAGAATAAGTCCTTTTTCCTGACTTCATGAAAAAGAATAATTGGAAGGGCAGTTTTTCATTAGTGGGTGACAACAACAACTCAAAAACTAGTATAAGCTTAATAAGCCCTTGACTTTCTGAAAATCTCCACATTTTTTCCAAGAGTATTATTTGAACCCATCCTGGATTTCAGGATCATGGAAGAGATAGAAAGCATATGTACAAACATGAACTTCTCAGCAACACTGGAAAACATCAGCTTGGACTAAATGCTTTACATATTCAAAGTCATTTCAATGCCAATTATGCACATTTCTGCTTAGAAGGCTGAGAGCTTCATAATTGTTACTTAGCTTTTTAAAGAAAATGCCAGGTTTTTAATTTTTGTGCTTTTTTTTTAATGTGAAAAAAATACTATTTCTACTCTGAGTTCTTTATTTCAGTTAATGATTCAAAGATACATGATTGCAAATTTCTAACCAGAATTGAGATAAGATTGGTATCTGTTAATTGGCAAAAGACATTTTAAATAAACCCTCCAAACGTACATGCCCAGTTTATATAAATAACAAAAGGATTCTTTTGATGAGAAATATTTGGCAGTGTGAAGCATAAGAGTATGACATAAATATCAGAGCTGGTAACAACTCAGTGCTGTTTTCACAATATTTTGTCAAAGTTGCCATTTTGTTTTTCAGCACGTACTAATTTAATCTGAATTTATCGTTGTCGTGTTAGTGGACATAAGTTGCCAGTTTTAGGTTTCAGAGGAGGTAGTGACCTGTGTGAGGAGACCATGAACTATAATGTGATGTTCACTGCTTCTTCCAGCTCACTATGAAGCCCTCAGGTGCTTCTGGGTTAAACTAAAGTTTTAGAAGGACAACTGCAGGTCCTGGGGACCAGAGATGCACTCTTGGAGCAGGAGATGCCCTGTGCTGAAGGGAGCACAGACACTGCAGATCCTGTGAGCAGCTCAGGCTGGTGCAGGTACCTGTTAGGAGCTGTGGCTCATCATCTCACTGGATGGATCTTGATGGATTTAACAGAATCCGGGGCAGAAGGAAGGAAAATACAGACTGAGAACAGAGTAGGGTAGGGGTTTATATGGAGGATTTTTGTGTGTGTGTGTGTGTCCTTTTTCTCAACACCAGACTTGGCAAGCAGAGATTTGTGTTCATTGGCACTCCAGCAAAAGTCCCCAAATCTATACTTTGCCCACAACCATGCAGGTTGAAATGGACTGGTAGAATTGATAGGCCTGAGGTCCCAATTTTGCAAGCAAATTATTTTTTTTGTGTGGGTTTATTTTGCAATATTCCTGAAAATTATTTTTCAAATTTGTTGAGTTCTTGTGGGAAATGTTGAAGGCAGCCCACAAAGAAAAATTAGCACCCATCAGATTAAAAATGATTCATAAACCTCTGGCTTGTGGAGTTGTGCCAGCCTGGGAGAGTTTTCAGGATTGGTGCTGATGTTCATGGTCTCTTACTTAGGATCAAAGAAACAGAAATATATATCAAAATGTTTGTAGCAGTAGAAAAAAGGCATGTTGAGCTAACATATGATGCTATAGAGAATAGTGGCAGCCTGTTTTAGTCATATTTCAAATGAGCACAGCTGCAGTTTTAATTTCAAAACTCTCTATATCCTCAGATGGTTAACATGACAAATAGTGCCAAGATGAGGGAACTGCTGACAGCACTCAGATTAGAGAAGTAATAAAAAGGTCCTGAGCAGATTAGGACTTTGGACAACAATTTTTTTTCCCCCACAATCTGAAAAAAACCATAAAGCTACCTTTATAAGGAGGCAGTAAAGGAAATGAACTGCGTTGGTTTTGTTGGCAGCTTAACATTTATTTTGGTTCTCTACTTCCTTGAAATTTTTCTGAGGTGTGCAAATATTTCCAGGTCATTTATTGTCTAAAAGGATGCACTTGGCAAGAGCATTGCAGAAACCAGTGAGTTCCAATCTTTGATTAGAATTGGAAAAACAGCATTTAAAAAGAAAGTAATGAAACTACTTCTAATAAGGAACTCATTTGATGTTTCCTTTTCTCTATCTCAAAATTTATGTCAACTGGTAGCTAGTAATATTTTTTGCAGAGTTGAATGGCAACCTAGAACAGAAACAGATGCTTCATTTCACAAAAACTGAAGCTTTTAAATGCTCCTGTGCTACAGGATCTTTGACGATACCCTTCTGTCTCTTTGGTAAGATTCAATTCAAATCCATTTAACTATAAGCCTGTTTTTAAGGGTGCCTTGGCTGAACATGCTGTCCTTGAGGCACATGCCTTAGCAGAGCCAGTGCAAACCATGGCTCCCACAGTCAACAAGGCAGTGCTTGAAGACATGAGGGGGTGCTGCAGGTTTGCTGCCTCAACAAGTAGGAATTCCTGTAACTTGTCCCAGCTGTGGGGTATTGCAGTGCTAATCCTCTTCTCCAGTATCAGTCACTCAGGTGAGTGCTGAGCCCACAGTGTTCTGCAAGGAAACGTGTTTGCACTGAGCTGGAGTTCAATCCATCAGTCAGAGAGAGGTGTGTTGGTAGGGGGAAATATATGAGGGAAAGTGGTTTTCCCATCAAGAAGATTTTCATATTTTGGTTTCTTCCTCAGATTTGTGGGTCAGATTTTGCAAAATGACCAAGAAAAAAAGGGCCAAAAGATTCATGTGTCTGTGTCCCAAGCACTGATCTCTAGCACTCTTCTTTCTCACTAGACATCTGTGTATAGATCCCTTTGACTAGATGAGATAGATGAGATTATTCTTATTAAAAAAAATGATAAGAGATAAGAGAGGAATTTCTCTTCCTGATGTTGAGAAATAGTAACATCACACAACTAGTGGTGGAGCCATTCTGCTGCTTTCTGCTACTTTTAGGAGTCCTCTGGAGATCCTGAGCCTTTGAGGGAGAGACACATGTTCAGCTCCAGCTGGAGAATTGTCAGAGAATGCCATAACACGTTTTTGTCATGACCTTAAAAAGAGAAAGGAATTTGTCCCCAAACAAAAACAAATTAAATGGTCAGTGGCAGAAATACCTTCATGAGAAAAAGCCAAAAGTTATGGTCATGCTGCTGTCTTCCCAGACTACAATAAATGGGAGTTCATCCATCCATGTCTGTGAAGAGGATGTGGGTGGTCACTGAAGTGTCACAGACAGTATACTTTTCATAACTGAATCTCTAACTCTCTCAGAATCCATGAGAATTGGAGATCTGGGAAGGTCAAGACGTTCCAAAACAACCAGGCCTGTTTAAGCAGACTGCAGTTTGCTGCGCACGCTGTGAAGGAGGAGTTTGGCCACCCTGAAAGTACCATGTTCACTTTCCCTTTGCATGAGACACACAATTGTACTCTTCTGGATATCATCTGCAATTCATTGTTTACTGCAACACTTAGAATAGCTGTGATCTTTGCTTTAGATTAATGCTACATGTTCAAGCAGCTGTCAAATTTGAAGAATTTAACATTTTCAAAATCTTCAGTTCCTGCATAAAATCCTCAGTCATGGCTCACGGTCCTTGCTCTCCTGCATTTTTCCTGACTTGCTATCTGGTCATAAAATTGTCCTACCTCTGTCCTTTAATTCAGGCTCTCTGCACAAAATAAGTGTAACTATTCAGACATTGCACAACAAAAATGTTTATAATAGTGGAAGATACCAAGACTTTAACTAAAACAATAGGAAAGATGTATTAGCTCAATGATGCATTAATAAATGCAATATTAAATAAAGCTGAACCTTCAAGAGGTAAATACTTAAATCAAGCCAGAGATGGCTCAAATTGTATAAAGATTTTGAGGGAATATGGAGTGTTTTGTTGAACAGAGTTCTGCAATGTGAATGGTAAAATTTGCATTAAACTTTATGCAGATTTCTCTGTTATCTTCAAGCTGAATAGAAATAAAAAAATGATGTTTTGCTTTGTTATGTAAACTGGAAGACAGCACAGCACTCAGAGAGTTTGACTAACTCTTGTTTGCCCTCCATGCCTGTAATAAGTGTTGCCAAGAGAATAGCAGCACTTCATTTCTTCCTAGTCTGTCCAGACCCTTCTGGATAAAACGGTTGTGAAAAAAAAAAGCCACCCCAGAGGAGAAGGAGGGCAACAACATTCCAAAACTCTGAGCAGAAACATTATCATCCTTGTTAACATGAAAACTATGCCCGGCATATTCTTCAGCTTATTATCATCACTTCCCTTAGAAACTGCAGAACTACAGCCCATATGAAGAAGAGGCCTCTTACCCAGAGAAGGCCTGGCAAGTCCTCAGAAAAAACTGAGAAGGGAACACAGGCTTCATCTCCATCCATGCAGAAGGCCACAGACTGTTTAGGGACTCCTGTGGAGCATGTTATTGGAGAGGGGCACAATGCAGATAAAGCAGCAGCAAAGTGTTGGAGCCCCTTCTGTTACAGATGTCAAACACTGCCTTCAAAAGTGTGAAAATTACTCCTTTTTAATAAGAGTCTTTTCCACAACATTCTCTCTTATTCCCTTCAAGAGACAGAGATAGGGGCTATTTCAAGCACGTCACCTCCTAAGATTTCTTGAATACCCATTTGTCTGTTCTCCTGATTTTAATTTTTAGCATTTGTTTAATTGTCACTCTTTTGTTTCAAGAGTAATATCCCAGTTTTTTATTAATGCAATAGATTTCTGAAAGAGTTGTTTGGAAAGATCAATATTTTGTTATTATTTTTCACTTTGAACAAACAGACTCCCATTCAGCATATTCTTACTTACAGCCATTTTTGTTCAGGTAGGAATAGAAATCCTTAGAACTTTTTTTGGCTGTCTGGGATTCCTTCTTCCTTAGTCTCAAGTCTTGTGAAAAAATACTGCTGCATTCATCTATCATACAATGCTCTTAACTAGAAATGTATTAAATATTAATAATGTTAGCATCTACACATTAATAAGATACAATGATTAACTCTCTTCTGCACACTTCATGCACTTGTGGGAGCTGGCTGAGGGATGTAGCTTACCAACCTTTCTTATCCTGGAATATCATCAAGGTTGCCTAAGGCTTCTGCTCTGTGGTTTGTGAAGCCTTTGGGCTCTAATGCCAGCTCTGAGTTGCTCTTGAGATGTCCCACTATTTGATCTAGTCCTGTCCAGTTAATTTTCAGTTACCAGACCTGCTTTTCAAACCATCATACACTTTTCTGGATGAGCTGCTGTCCAGCTTCCCTACACTGATTTGCTGTTATTTTCCACAGGAAGACATCAGGACTCTCAGCACTCCAGAGGAAGATTACTGCTAGTCTTTCATGCTTAGTCAAAAGGAGTCTTCATCTTCATCCCATCTGTAATCTCTAAACAGCCTGTCACTCTTCAGCAGGGTATAATAGAACATTATTATCTAACTATGTTCTATTTTTAGGTATGACTTTTTGCTAACAGCTTAACAGTTTTACATTAGAAGTTTAACAGATTAATTTCCACTAAGAACCCACATCACCCAAACCTTCAAAAGATCTTCTCAAAGGAGCAAGATCAAAATAAACACATTTCAAAATTGAGGCAGTTCATCAAAATTGACCACTTCTTCTTTTGAGAGTAATCAAATAAAAATTTGTGGATAAAAGGCATCCTTTGGAGGCAACAAGTTTGCTTGATATTTTAAATGAAAATCTATCTATTAATAAAGAATTTTAATTCATTCTGCCTAAATTTGTATTATAAAAGAGCCCTTCCTTTGCAAGTAATAATGAAGAAAGAACACTTTATCCCTTGTCCATCAGATTATAAAAATATGGTAAAGACAGCAGTTGCACGTGCCAAAGTTGGTCTGGACTTCAGAATTTTTGTGAATTTAGATTCAGTTTATGCACAAAATAAAACACAATTTCTACTTCCCTCATATTAAACATTACCTGGCAAATCAAGTATTATCGGACTGAAGAAAAATTTTCTGCATGTTAAATAGAGATGAGTGATTTTTCTGTCATAGCTTTTAGTAAAAAAACAGTGGCTTATTTACAAAACCACTCTGACACAGAAGAGTCAGATCCGTTAAATCCAGAATAAACCTCAAATAAAATTTACCAGATTAGGGGGTTTTGCATTAATAGAATATATACATAGCTACATATATATACAAATATAAAATAAAAAAAAAAAAAAAATCTAGGAAACCTTGTCTGAGGAATTGTTTCCAAGAAACTAAAATGCATAATAATGTTCCCCCCTCCTGCCATCCCCACTCTGTGGATTAAAGTAAGAACATTTTTAAGAAGAAGGAGACTGACCTTTCAGATTTATCTCTGAAAAAAATCATAACAGTAATATGTGTGTATGCCTGTATGTTTATTTTAATATTCTTATGCAAAATTAGACATTCTGAGTTACTATTGGAAGCTGTTCTCTTGGCACTTCCATCGCGTCCAGAGCCAAGCATAAGAGTTACTGCATAGATATTGTGCGGTTCTTTTGTTTTCCATTAATTTTCCGGGGATAGTTCTAAGAAACATTCTGATTTGAAAACAGGATTAGCTTCTGATGGGAAATGGCCCTGCAGGGTGGGAAAAACAGAGACGCAAATCCCGGGAGCGCCCGGCGGCGGAGCGCGAGTGCCGCCCCGAGGCCGCGGGAGAGCGGGGCGCTGCTGATGCAGCTGCTGCTCCTGCTGCTCTTCCTGATGCTGCTGCTGCTTCTGCTTGCTGCTGCTTCTGCTGCTGCTGCTCCTAGTTCTGCTGGTGCTGCTACTGGTGCTGGTGCTGCTGTTGCTGTTGGTTCTGCTGCTGGTTCTGCTGCTGCCGCTGCTGCTGATTCTGCTGCTGCTGCTCCTGCTTCTGCTGCTGCTGCTCCTGATTCTGCTGCTCCTGCTGCTGCTCCTGCTGCTCCTGATTCTGCTGCTGCTTCTGCTGCTGATGCTCCTGATTCTGCTGCTGCTGCTGCTGCTCCTGCTGCTGCTCCTGCTTCTGCTGCTGCTGCTCCTGATTCTGCTGCTTCTGCTGCTGCTGCTCCTGCTGCTGTTCCTGCTCCTGGTTCTGCTGCTCCTGGTCCCAGTCCTGCCGCCCCACCGCGGGAGCACTCCCACATACACCGGGCTATTCTGTTGTGCACATCTCCCAAGAGGAGCACAGATTTATGGAGGCCTTTCCACCCCTTAGGACCTTTGCATATGCTTTGTGTTGGTGATGCAAAAAGGTTGTGGGTTTTAAACTTTTCACATCTCTCCATCTTATTAGGCACAGAGGAAAACAGTCCTGCAACTTTGTGCTTCTGCAGATTGGGGAAAAGGGCCTTTAAACCAGTTTAAGGCAACATATGCAGGCACATAATTTTTTAATGAAATGTGAAATGCTTTACATCAGAAGAAAAATAATTATCTTCCAGAAACCCTGGCTCCCTGATTTTCAAACTCTTGCTTTCCAAACTTAGCAGCACAACAGAAGTGATAAAACATCTGCTGCAAGTTCGTGACAACCCACATTTACAAGTGTATCACTGAACCCCACCTAAATTAACCAAAATTTAATATGCTAGATTTTGAACCTTGTTTCTAAATTATATTTCCTTTCTTAGTTGAATAATGTAAAATATGTGTGCAAATACTTCTACAAAACTGATTATAAATAGCCAACAATACACAGCTATAAGAAAATCTAAATCATAAAACTATTTAAGCTGGAATGTACCTTTAAAACCATTGAGTCCAACATATACCTAATGCTGCCAAGTCCACCATTAAACCATGTCCCTAAGTGCCTCATCTAGACTAAACCATGTCCCTAAAAGTTGCATCCACATGTGGTTCTTTACAAAGGAAAAATGTAATCCTGAAAGGATGTTGTATTTCACATGAGGAAATTTTTCGTACTCTATGTGATTAATATTTTTTATACCCCTGCAGAAAATCCTAGGAAATCTTCCTTGAGCAGTATTTCTTTATGGAGGCATTTTTTCTTTTCTCTGTCTGAATGGGGGCATATATCCTCCTATATTATAATACCTGTTTTGTAGAGATTGTGTATTCTTTTAATTGAAAAAGTCATCAGATCAGTACATAAATTTAATTATTTTTCAAAAAATATAGACATTTAGACTTGAAGATTGGCATAGGTCTCTTCCAGCTGAAATACTCTGCTCTATTCTATTCTATTCTATTCTGTTCTGACTGAACTGAGCTGAATGTTCTTTTCAAGATAAATGGGTTTAATGTTAAGGAATATGGTACTTAAAACAGTACTTTAAAATTCAGTAAGATTAGATTTAAAGAGATCCTGAATCAATTCTGACTTGGAGTGTTTTTTTGCCACTTTAATATTTTATTACCCGGTCTACATTGTGGGAAAGAAAGCTCTGCAGCTAAAAAATGTTTGCAAAAATCAAATATAAATTAAATATTGCATATTTTCCTTTCTTTAGCTGCTTTTAGTTCAGCTATGAGTGTTTAACATGAGTTGCCATCATGTGTTCCTAAAGAAAAATTGCTTATAATGCTTCCAGGGTATCTGGGAGCTCACATTTGCCAGATATGTATTTAAAGATGCATAATATCCCAGTTAAAAGTGCTGGTGAGAACATCTACTTTACAGTTCTACCTTTTTCCTCACTAGTTACTCTCAGCTGGCCATGAATTTTTAGTTTTGTGAGAGTATTAGAAATCTTTTACATTTCCAAGACTAAAACGGACTGAAAGATTTAAAATTTTCATTTGCAAAAGCAGGCATATAGGCTTATGAACAGAATCAAAGAACCAAGGAGTAGTTGATATTGGAAGGGATCTCTGGAGATCCTCGAATACAACCAACTGCTTAAGGCATGGTCAGCTAGACCAGAGTGCCCAAGACTGTGTCCAGCCAGGTTTTCAGCATTTCCAAACATTAAGATTCTACAATATCTCTACTGGAACAGGTTCTTAAAAGTGTTCAAGAACATTTACAACTTAAAAAACCACCAAAAACCACTACTCTTTTTCTAAATCTAATATTGAATTCCTTTATTTCTGTTTGCTCCTGCTGCTTCTTGTCCTTTCACTACACACCACTCAAGATTCTGGGTATGTCATTTTTATTCCCTTTCCCTCTTTTCGAATATTTATTTATGTTTACAAGATCCTTCTGAGCCTTCTCTTCTACAGGCTAGACAGGACAAGCTCTCTCAGCCTCTCCTTGTAGAGCAGATGCTTCAGTCCCTTACTCATAGGATCACAGAATGTCCTGAGCTGGAAGGGACACAAAAGGATATCAAGTTCAACCCCTGCCCTATATGTGACAACCCCAAAAATCACATAATTTTATTCCTATAAATGTTCTTTCACTAGACTCACACCTTGATGTTCATTTGCTCCTTTGCAGGGGAAGGCCAGTGCTCAGGACATGCCTCAGGGGTGCTGGGTAGAGGGGCAGAGTCACCTCTGGCAATCAGTTGTTGATTCTTTTCCCGAGGTAGAACATGATGCTGTTGACATCCTTCAGTGCAAAGGCATGTTACTGATTCATGTTCAACAAGTTTACCACCCTAAATAAAGTCAAGACTAAAAACATCCATTGCTATCCTCTTGCCCATAGAACCACTCATCATGGAAAGGTGTCAGGTTGGTCAAGCATGATTTTCACTTCATAAACCCATGTTAACTTCTCACCTTTATGTCCTTAAAATGTTTGACAGCAGTTACAGGGTTTATTTGCTCCATCACCTTCTCAGCAACTGAGTTAAGTCTGAACAAGCTGTAAGTCCCCAGACAGACCTTCTCACTGTTCTTTAAGAGAGGACTGACATTTACTTTCCTCCAGGGCTGACATGTACTTTTTTCTGGTCCTCAGCAGCCTTCCCCAGTTTCATCTACTGATGCATCCCATGGACTTGCATATACCATTTGATCAAATGTTGCTTAACCTGGTCCTCCTGCATGGGAAAGTTTTCCTCACTCCAGACTTTCCCATATGCCTCAAGGGCCGAGATTCCTGAAGGCTGGGCATACCAGTGTAGTCCAAGGCAAATAAGGTATTAGGCACTTTGATCCCATGCCCTTTGTCACCTGGACCCTTATGCCATTCAGAAGTGGGTCTATCTTTCTCCTAAGCATATCTTCATTTTGCTACCAAGAAATTGGTAGAAGCCTTTCTGTCTGCCCTTTATACAGTTCACAAGATTTAACTCTAGAAGTGTTTGTCTTGCCCATCTCTGCATGCTCAGACTGTTTTTATATTCCTCCTGTTTCATCTGTTCTTGCTTTCACCTCCTCAAGTATTTCATTTAATACTTGCATTTTGTTAGGAAGTTCTTGTTCATCCATGCAGAACTCCTGCCTTTGCTTGATTTCCTGCACTTGAGGATCCATCCTTGAGCTTGGAAGAGGATCCTCAAAAATCAACCAGCTCTCCTGGACTGCTCTTCTCTCCAGGACAGTATCACATGTTATTTCCCCAAGCAGATCCCTGAAGAGGCCAAATCTGCTCTCCTTAAGTTGAGGGTTGTGATTCATGCTATATTACATTGTGTAATCCTGCTCTCTACCTTGATCTTTCTCCTATGGAAACAAATATACTTGGACCAGAGAGTAGATGTGTCTCATGCTGGTTACTGTATACATATATTGTATCAAAATAATATTTCCTTTTTTTCCTGTTTTAGATTTGTCCATTTTGAGACCTTTGATTCATCATGATCCAACTACCTTTGACTAGCTAATGAGACTTTGATACCACTTTAATTAAGAAAAAAAAGTACATCCATGGTAAATGATGGATGAAAGAAAAACCTTTTACATAATTTTTATGTTCCTCTTACTTAAATCTCAGTTCCATTTCAAAACTCATAACCTAAACACAGGTGTAATCAATAAAGGATTGCCTTTCTTCTTAAAGTGATGAATGTGTTTTTGGCAGGCTGACACTGAGAACTGTCTACAGAAAGCCAAAGCTGATGCTTTTTCTTTGCTTTCTGTCCTCTTAACTTTTGCCGCAACTTTGTTCATTCTGGTAACACAGGATGAGTGCACAGGTGACACAGATGTATGTCAGAAAAACTTGTCTTCAGAGCAAGGACATTGGCTGGTCTAAGTATTTAACAATCATTGTGCCATTAAGGATACAACAGAAGGTAACAGGGAAAATGAAATTTTCATGTAGAAATGTACTTGAAGAAATAGAAAAGAGCCTGAGGAAAGTTAAATCCCTTTCTTTCCTCTCAATTTTTCAATGTCAAGGACACATGAAAGTCAACAGGGGGGAAAAAGTCTAGGATAAAACAATGAAAAAAGCTTTGTTTAAGGATGCTTATTTTGTACTTTCCTTTTCAAAAATACTAGGCAAAACTGAGGAGAGAATGTCATTCCTCCCATCCCATGCCAGAAATAATCAAAAGCCAGAACCCAGGGAGACCAAGAGTTTCAGAACAGCTTGCCAAGAAAATTGTTAAGAGTCACAGAAAGTCAAGAAGTTTTCCAGAGCTATATAACTTTCCTACAGAGGTGTGAAAGAGCAAAAGAGATGGGAAGCAGCACAGCAGTAACAATGAGAGAAGAAACAGAAAACCTGGTTCTAAGCAAGAGAAAAGCTTCGGCAGGCATCAAGAGAAGGAGGACAAACTTAAATGTTATGACTCAAGCCAGGATAAATCAAATGTTCAAAATACTCTGTCTGCTTCAGGGACAAGCTTAGATATAATCTAGTGAGAGGATACTGTTCAAATTTGGAAATCCTTACAGCTATGCAGTTCATGGATAGTAATGTTTCCAGAAAGAAACAATTGGTGGATGGATATCACCAAGATGTAAAATCAAAGGATGTTTGTTATCCCTCTTTTCATCACAAGAGAAAGCATTCTGAAAGAGGAGGGTCTGTTTTCTGCATATTTTGCTCCACATCTCATGCCAAGCAAAAATCTGTAGATATACTGGCTAGAATCATCTCAAGGTACTGGACTAAGTCAGAAAAGAGTCCTTAATCTATCTCACCATTAGAATGTACAGCTATGACCATCTCTTCACAATTTTTATTTCCTATACATTGATAAGAGAAATGTTTCCTATCTCAGCTGAAGTGTGGCTGGGCAGATGAAGGATAGATTGGACTCTGAAGTGGTAGCTTTCCATCAGTTAGTGACAGGTGAGAGTCTCAGAGCACGGAGTCTGCCGGAGGACATGCATTGCAGGAATCAGACAGGCTCTTTTTATCCTATGACACTGTTGGGAATGCAAGGGACAAACTTCATGGGATAGTACTGGGTTGTTCCCCTCGCAGGGGAGTGTCTGTGTGCGGGTGTGGGCAGATCACTCCTTCGTGGGTCCCGTTGGAGCGGCTCCACCTCGCCCACCGTACACACAGTCCTGATGGATATCGATGCACGACCAGGGAGAAGGAGGACTCGAGTTGCCGGTCCAGATCCAACTGGGTTTATTTGAGAATGGTCCGAGGGTCCAAGGAAGGAAGGAAAGCAGGAGCCGCTGTCAAGGTCAGCTCGGGCCCCGAACCAGGCTGGGACCGGGGTTTATAAAGGGGAGAGGGTAGGCAGGGTCGGGGTACAAATCAACCAGTGGGGAAAGGGCTCAGAGGAGGGGACAAGGGGGGGTACACCTATAGGAATGTGGGGAGAGGGTGGTCTTGTGACAAGGTCCAATGGGGGAGTGGGGAACAGGGAATATTCCAGAAGGGAAGGAGAAGGACTACAGGTGATTGATGTTTATATAGTAGAATCCTCCCAGGGCGCCCCCGCCCCATCTTCCCTGCCCCCTCCTCCCACAGGATAGCTGTGGAAAATGCAATCTTACTGTAACTGGTGGAGGTGGAAAGAAGGTAAATATCCTGCAATTCTTTGTACTAAAGGCTAAACTTTTGTCCCAAGTCATCAGAGATAGGAATCAAAAATCCGAAGCTCCTGTTACCAGACTTATGGTATGAGCCTAAAAGTTTGGGAAGTGAGGCAGCTTTCTCTTGCAAAGTGGTCATAAAATCACAGACAGGTTTGTGGGCCATTGGGGATCATGTCTCACCCTCCCTTCCCCAGACACGCCTGATGTCCCAGCCCGGTGTCCCAGGCAGGTGCCGGGGGCAGGGAGCCTTTTTCCCTTTTCCCACTGTGGGGAGCGGCCCTGCCGCATTCCTGTGCCAGACTTCCCCCCATGGAGCTGTGCAGGGACAAACACCTGTTAGGGACAAATGACACGGTGCCTTCGTGCAGGGACAAACACTTGTTAGGGACAAATGACACGGTGCCTTCGTGCAGGGACAAACACCTGCTAGGGACAAATGACACGCTGCTGGAAGGCACCAGGAGAAAGGCAAGTTGTGTGGTGAGAGTAGGATTATTTAAGGTGCTTCAAAGAGGAACATGAGAAAACTCCAGAGCACAGATGGCTAGAGAGCCTTCACAGAGCCAGGGAAGGAAGGCACTGCTGCAGGCATAGCCTCGGTGACAGCTTGAATATCAGTGTTTCGAAGAAATTACCTCATTGCTAGAACACAGCCAGTGCTGGTGTGTACTCGGCTGCTATTACCACATTATACCAGCAAATATTTTCTCAATGAGGCAGCTACATGCAGAGGTGACAACATCCCAGCTGAATCCATCTGCACTTGTTTTGTTTAATTTGGTCTTCAGTGATTTCATTCAGCTTTGCAAATCATTCTTTTAATGTTAAAAGTACATCTGGTCTCACAAAACATTACCAAGCTGGGATTTTCTTCAGAGAAAAATCAAAATAAGAAAGAAAAATCTCAGAATAATTTGTAAGAATAGTAGAATTGTATTTTAAACACAAGGTAAGGAAAACGGTGTTGTACCTACTAATAATAATGAAATATATTTAAAATGTTTTAATTTTAATTTAATTACTGGCAATCATATCAGCTTTAGAGACAAAAAGATAATTAAAGACACTTGTAGGTTTGGGGTGGATAATTAGTATCTGCCAGAACTAGCTGTATGAGAAATGAAACAATATATACTGCATCTTAGCTGTGGTTGCATTGAATGAATTTGGTTTGTGCATTTGCAATAAATCTTCCACAAAATCCTCAAGGAATAACTTGCTGCTTCTTTCTTTCTTTAAAAAATAATCTGGTTTCATTTGTAACATAAAAGTGATATGTATCCTTTCAATTTTAACTAATCTGGCTCTAATTTTTGTGTTTATAGGAGTAAATGAAAAAACACAAAATATGCTCTTCAATAGCTCTTCATGATATTAAGTGCTATTCTAGTTACATCCTGAGATTAGCTCAGTTGTTTAGAGCATGGTGCTAATAACACCAAGGCTGAGGGTTTGTTCCTGCCTGAGTCATTCATTTCAGAGTTGGATTTGATGATTCTTGTGGGTCCCTTCCAACTCAGACTGTTCTGTGAATCTACATAGAATACTTGTTAGAGAAAATGATTCTTACATAAACAATATTGTACTTACAATATAACTGGAGAATTGGTTATATTAGAGCGGACACCAAATGAACAAAATCATAAAGTGACACTTCTTGTGCTCTAGTCTTAGTGCAAGTGCTGTTGACTTAATACAGCTCTTGCATGAGCGATCTAAGATTAATTTCCAACAGTGTACTGTGACTGCTCCGTGTGAGAATATTTGTGAGTCCTTGTTGGTGTGATGTCTTTCAGAAATCAAATCTCTTGCTGGTCTGCTGGGGTCTGGCTCTTTTGATTTGGGATTTGCTTCAGCTCTGGTAATTTTCTCATTCTTTCTTTTTGTTTTTTAATTTTTTTTCCCATTTGTAAAAGCCAGCAGAACTTTTCAAGGACATCTCATTTTAATGAGATGTTACTCATAGGAAATCTTTTTTTTCTTAGGTTATTTGTTCAACAGTGGAAAAAGCTGGAAATATCGCATGTTAAATGAAAAGCATTTCAATTTCTGCACATTGGTTAAAAGAACAGTTACACAATATTCCCTCCTACTTTTTCTTGCTAGTTATCGGAGAAAATATAAAAAATATGCTATTATTTTGCTACAAAAGGTTCTTAGCTGAGTTCTGTGAATGACTTAATGCCCAAATGGGAAAAGGCACATGGTCCAGGCTCCACAAACATTGGCAGTTATAGCATTTGAAACACGAATCTGATGTGAAAATGCAATGATCTTCCCCATTACATGAGTAATTTTTTTTTTTTTTTAAAGCAAAACCATTGTTCTTCTCAAGGATAATATGGAACACTAGAAAGGAATCCACAGTTCCAAAACTTGTTATCCTACAAATCAAACTTATTGTCAGAATTTCATACCAGACAATAGAGGAAATTAAATAAAGCTGTTTTCACTTCTCAACTTGCCATGGAGTTATAGCTTAAATAGATTTTTGATATTTCTATCAGAGATTTCTGTTGGAAAAAAAATCTATCTATTCATCCATCCACTAATTCATTTATCCTTTCATCCATCCCAGGATGGGATTTAACCTGGAGGTGTGCTGGTGAATATTGGCTGAAATTTCAGTTAATTTCCTTTTGCCCTTAAACCGATACTGAGAGAAAAAATGCTGAAGTTTCTGTTAAGCTCTGGTCTGTCTTCATACATGTCCCTCTATGTTCCCCTTTCCTGCTGGGTCTTTGGAAACAGAGTAGTGATGCTGATGTTCAGGGTTAGGAAACAGCAAAACTTTTACCAGATTGGACCATATTTTGAAGCTACAGTTGTTGGAGTTGTTTGGGTGATTTCCTCACTCCCTAAGCAACAGCTAATTCTTGTTGTTTCAGATTTACTATTGAAATGAATGGAAATTTTTAATTAGGAAATGAAAACTTTCTCCTTTTCTTACATTACAGTTTTAAACTTCCTAGGGAAAATACAAAGACAAATTTTAATGCAAATGAAGAATTAAAGAGATTAGAATATCCAGTGCCTTTTAAAACTTCTTTAATCATAGATAGCTGATTACCAGCTGTATGTCTTACAAAATCCTTTAAAAAGTATTAATCTTACAAAAGGTACAAAGAGTTGGGGAACAATAGGGAATATAACACTTACATGCAACACTGACAGCTGTGAATAGCAAGAATTGTTGAACATCAAGTAACGAGACCGTGCAGTCAACTGCAGCATCCCTAGGCTCTTTTAATTCTTTTCATGAAGCAACCATACACATTCTTTCCAATGCAATGTTGTGTGAACAAGACCATCATTTCTCCTCATGGTCTCATAAAAAATGACTGATTAAAGGGATCCCAGATGTACAGAAGAAACTGGAGCATGCAAATACTAATTTAAAACACAGAATTTTTTTAAAAAGTGTATTTTAGAAGGAAACTAGTCCTCCCCAAAAAAGAATTTAGAATACATTTTATATTGACACAGGAGAAAATCTTTATTAGTGGTTCTTTTCACCCATGTATTGTCTTTAAATATCCTTTATGGAATAATAATAAAAAAAGTAGAATTAAAAAATAAAAGCACAGCAACAGTTTTATCATTACTCATAAAATGACCTAAATGGTTTCATTGTTTAAGCATTTCAGTTTCCAGGGTGTAATCTGTCAACAGTTGGCTTGGGATCCTGGTGTAGGTACTTTATAATAGGTACTTGAAAGAGTTAAGTCAACACTTTTTATGCCTGTGTAGGGGCACCCTTAAAACTTAGACTGGATGCTGAACAAAATAGTATCTAAGCACATTCTGGGTCTTCTTATGTTCCTCCATAATATCAGTGAACTTTTGCAGAGAGGCAGACACACATGAATGTAGCCACCCACCCCTTTGGGTTTGTGGACATGTTTGCCATATTCATGTATTCTGAATTCATAACTGTGCATGAGCGTGACATGCACTTGGAGGCTTTTTCCCATCTCACAATTTTCCAAATTTTGAATAATTAACCATTTCATAAGTACCTGCCTAAATAAATTAGATTTGTACAGCTATATGAATATTTCTGGAAATAAAGATTTTCAGGATTTTCTGTGTTCCTGGTCATTGCATTAGCCACTCATATGTGTTAACAATTTGTTAATAATTATGGTGACCTCAAATGACTTACCAGTAGGTCATTAAAAGTGTTGTTCTCCTTCTTCTGTTTGCAGAACAGCAGACAAAGATTTTGATTTGCTATAACTTTTCAGGACCCAGGATTTCTTCTGACAGAAAGGATGTAAATAAACTACTCTGGCTATTTTTCAGCCTGACTTGCTGCTCCACTCCCACAGGGACCTTTCAGCAGAAGAGTCAGTATGCTCTTCAGACACTTTAGGGAAAGTATTGTCAAGAGGGCTCACAAAAGGATAAGAAAACTCACAAGTAATTCGGTCAAGATATGGTTAAGCTGTTTTATGTTATTGATGAAAATTAATATTTACTCTTTTACAAATTAAGGGAACTGGAGATGGAAAAGTCACTAGATTTACGACAGGTTTTAGTAATACTGGTAATTAGTGTAATTGATATATATAATTCATTCTATCTTTTTAATTCTTTGTTAGCTGGAGCTCTGGGAATAAATGTCATGCTTAATGTCATGTTTGGGGACAATATATGACAATTTTGAGATCTACTGAGTTCAACTGCAAATTAATATAAAAGTTTAATTTGAAAACTCAGTATTTTGGGAAAAAATCGTGGTGTTTTTCAACAGTTAAAACCATCTTGGATGGTTAAAAAAAAAGAAAAAGGAAAATCAAGGCATTTATTTAAAAAAATAACGAATAAATGAATTTTTTTAAGCACTTTCCCTTCATTTCCTGTATGAGATGAATAACTTTTTTTACTGGCATCAGGAAATCAATGAAATAAAAGCTCACCTAGTTCTAGTGCTAATGGCTATTTCATATTGGTGCTCACCAACAGGGGAAATGATCAATAGGAAGGAATTTTTTTCAGGAATTATAAACGTGTTGAGAGTGGATGGTGCAGCAAGACACCAGCAGATGGCTCGTTTAGAAAACTCCTACTGCCTCTGAACTCAAACATGCCAGGAGAACTGGCTCCCAAAATTAATAAACCACTGAAAGCTGGTTAATTGCTCAGGAAATGCCTGTGGCCAACACAGGACAAGGTGGTGATGAATTCACACTGTATTGTACATGCATCACATTCAGTTAGATATGTCCAGCATAATCCCATTGCAATATTTAAAATATAGGCTTTGTGTAAACTGGGTGTAAGATCCTTACTTCCACTGAAGTAATACAATTCCAGTCACCAGGCTTTGGAACAGAAAGCAAATGTGAAATTGCCGACAGTTTTTTTCTGATGTGCATCATGCCAACATATCCTTTGTGATTTACAAGTCCTAAGAGAGTTTTCTTTTTTTATGGAATTTTTTTTTTCAGTTTGTTCTGACATAAGAGAGGAGTTAAGCTGTCACATTACAGGGACAGAAAAAAGCCCCACATGATTTACAAAACAATCCAAATAAAACAGTATCCCTATTAATCACAGCTCTTAAAAATGCTGTTCTGCACTTCAAAGACTGTTGAAAAAAATAAATGAACCTAATAAAATATTTTAAATTTTTGTGACAAATTGTTGGGGAACATCTGTTTTAACATCTTCTAATAGTAATACTTTGCATATTTTGCCAGTAGTTCCTCCAAAGATTTAAACATGCTTTGCAAATAGCTGCTGAAGTAGTTAATGAGTGTATATTGCCTAGATTTTCTTTCTGCCTTTGTAATTTATTAAAGTTCCATGGTTTTTAAAAAAATTCAACTTTGTTTTGCTCAGCATGGGATGATTTCAGAGCCTCAGCTTCCATTTGTTAAAAAACAAGAATTTTTGGGGTTTTTTTGCTAAGTAGTAGAGCACATGAGATTTAAGTCTATAAATTTTACTGATTTCATTATTTGTGTCTCAGTACCTATACACTTACTAAATGCTTTTTAAATGGCATTTTTCTAGGTGGATTTAACACGTGAATTCTTCTCTTAGTCTCACAGCTTGTTCCTGAACAGGAAATAAAACATCTTTGATGCTTGTTTTCCATGTATTTCTTATGACATTAATATAAAATTCCAAAATAACTTTATTGTCTCTCCACAGAATGGGCAAGTCTGTTCAGTTAGTAGCAAAGAAAGAGAGATCCCCTTCACATGAACTTTATCTTGCAAATTACCCTTAAGTACCAGATTTTCCTCCTACTAATTACAGTAGTACACTTCTCTGAAGTGGAATGCTGTTATGACACTTTCAGCTAAATGGGCTTTCTTTTATTATGAAGGGAAAAAATAATAAAACCATGAATATAACTCTAAACTTAGACTTGAATTTAAATCCTATGTGCAAAAGGCCTTTAATGTATAGGCTCCTGTGTGTAATATTCAACATAAGCTGAGTTTGTGACTGTCCCTCTCTGGGTTTAAATTTAGTCATTAGAGATGAAATCTAGACAAGTTCTCAGATGGTTCACAAGATAGGTAGATAGATAAACTGCATTGGAATATTGTCTTTATTTTTTCTTTTTTTTTTTTTTTTCTCTGTATCTATCTGAAGTCTTTCTTATATTCCTCCACAGTATGTGAATGAGTTGAAAAATATGAAATTATATCAAAATCTTTGGTGAATGTTTGTAAATAGATGTTATTGGGAGACAGAGCTGCATGGAAATTGTAAAATAATTGATGATTTGTGGGAATATTGCATAAAACCAGAACTAATATAAATTTTAAAATTTCTTACAAGTTTATAGCACTAAAGCCTACCTCAATGCAAAATTAGTTTAATTTTAAGTTTAAGTATAGTCTGAATTTAAAGCAAAAGGAATGATTCTCACAATAAAAATGATAGTGCTAAAGTTGTCTTTTAAAATCCCATTTTAATAAACCAGTGTAATTTGCCTGGAAGAACTAGGTCTTTATTAAGTTCATGTACTCCCTGGTAGCTTTAGTTTAGAGGATTCTTTAATAATTGTAATTCTTTATAACTTCTTATGTACTTTTAACTCTCTAGAACTTTTCCAGATACAGTTTCATACTTATCTGCAAAATGAAAGCCAAAGTTCTTGTTGACAAGTAGAACTCTTTCCTATTCCCCTGAAAACATTAATTTTTCTAGTCTCTGTCCAAATGTCCCATAGCAAGCCCTGGTTTAGGGGGCCAGATGGAATGCTGAGGCCATCCAGCAGTTTATAAATGAACATTTAGTGTATCATAGTGCTTACTTTTATCTGAATTCCTGGAATTTCCTATGCCTCCAATTCAAACACTTCAGTCCCCTAGTGAACTTAACTAATAGAGTTGGTAAATACAGAAAGATTGTCAGCAGCTATATCCAGTGAGGAAGACAATGTTGAGTGTTAAGCCATGTTGAAAATAGACTTGTGCAATGGGAACTACTTGTATCTATTTGTAGCATTCCCCTCTTTCAGAGGGAAGGACCTGATAAAGTACACAGCAATAATGTGCGTGGGGATTCTCAGCTGTTTTTCAACATAGACAATTTTATTATCAGCTCTAAAACAGAAAAAGCCTTTCATTATCTTCCTAAAAGAAATATCTTTTGTATGCCTCTGACCAGTTGTACATAATTTCATTACAGCAGTGATAGTTCTGTCTGTAATAACTCTGAGCTCTGAATGATTCTCTCCTGTAAGACCAACATCCACACTCCTCAGATGAAGTGCACAGCCTGTGTCAGTTCATCTTTCAGCGCTCATTTTTGTGTAGATGCCTTGAACTTGTCATCATGAGTGAAATAAATACACATTCTTTGGCTCTTAACTTAAGTTTTGTTAAGGAATTTCAACTCCTGTGCCTTTGACAACTTCCCTATCTCTCTTCATGGTTTCAGTAGTATCACTCTTTTCTGTATTCCTGCATTTTATTTTTGACTTTCATTTATATGTTTAGTTAGTTGTACCTTCCACTTTTTTTTAAAGTTATTTCAGTGTGCCCGGCAATGTCAATATGAATCTTTCTTGTTGGCTGCAGTGGGCACTGCACTGGCACCTTTCTAATGTTCATATGGTGTAACTACTCTGCCATGGCACTTTCCATTGGTGTGGTATCCTCAGAGTGCTTGACTAGTTTCTTCTAAGTCCTAAGGACAGGCATGGTAGAAATATAAGTAGAGCTTAAAGGTAGTCAATCAGGTTTTCCTCCTTTTTGTAGGGGTGAAGAGTTTGTATGATGACAAATTATATCCATGAAAGGAACTGAAATACTAAGAGTCAATTCAAAAAGGACATTAGGGAACATGTCAGGCCACAATTTATAGCCAAATGACTAAATGTTCCTTTTTCTGTGCCCTATCCTATTCTCAAACCATTCTCAGATGTTTGAGAGAGTGCTTTTTTGCATGAAAAAAACTGCCAGAGAATTTGTAGTAAATAAACAAGGTGAAGAGTTGTATGTTTGGTCCATAATAACAGCTCTCAAACAAAGAAGGTAAATTCATTTATAGAATATTCTGAGTTGGAAGGGACACAAAAGGGTCATCAAGTCCAAATCCAGGCTCTGCATAGGTCAATCCCAAGAATGGTAAATGGAATCCTGGTTTAGGGAAACCTACATCCTCATGTAAGGCATTGGAGAATTTAAAAGATCTAAAGGATAGTCAAGAAATCTTGAGTAACCACTGATTTTTAGAACTTGCGCAGACTTTTATAAAGACTGTGGTCAGGTATTTTGTCCATTTAGTAACCAAAAAGCAAAGGTGTCTCCTGGGACTGTACATCAGAATAAACTAATCCTTTATTATCTAGAACAGTAGAGGCTGTGTTTCCTGACTCTAATACTGAAGCAGTTGGAGCTCTTGCTGGGATGTGGGATTCTTAAAATCAATATACTTTTCCAACCTGCTAGAATTCAAATCCACAGAAATATACCCAGGTTCTCAGACTATGGCAACAATAGTGGGTGAAGAACATCACCCACTGAATCACACAACTTATGGTGTTAGGGACCTTTGGAGGTCATGCAGTCTGATCCCTTGCTCAAAGCATTTCTATTTAGACCAAATTTCTCAGGGCTGTATTTAGAACATCTCCAAGTTGGAGATTCTGCAATCTTTCTGGTTGATGTTTCCCAATATTTAATAGAAAAAACGAGTTTGCTAATATCTAAGCAGATCTTTCTATGTTCTTAAACAAGTTGGCTAATATCTAGGCAGATCTATGTTCCTAACTTGTGTCTCTTGACTCACTTTCACTGTGCATTTGCAAGAGCTTGTCTTCATGGTAGTCCTATCCTCTACTCAGGAACTTGCAGACAACAATAAGATCTTCCCTTAATCTTCTTCAAAGGCTGAGCAGGCCCAGTTTCTCAGCCTCTGCTCATGGCCCTGTTGTCTGCCCTATTAGCTCACTGCCCTCAATGGACTTGCTCCTGAGTGTCACTGTCCTTCTTGTGCTGAGGAGCCTCCTAGCAGACACAGTGCTCCAGATATGGTCTCATGACTCTTGGACTTAGTAAGGACATCTACTTTAGTCTGTGGTTAGGTGTAAAGGTTCCATGTCAGAAGTCGCAATATTTTGGAACTTCATAAATCAGTGTATTTTCTCTTCTATGAAGCATAATTTCCCCCAAAATGATATCTGAGAGCTACCATTATTACTATATCTGTTTTATTCTGAGAGTCAGAAGAGTAACATTGCTAAATGGCTTTAATCAGTTTTTTAATATCTCCAAGATATGCTTAGAAGTTGCCTGATTGACTCTGTCCTCATCTTGGAAGATGGGAAATGGCTGTCTTCTCATTTGTAAAATTGAAAATAATTGGAAATAATTGAAAATGTAGAACATCTGTTGAAATAATGACTCTAACATTTCAAGGATGCTGGTGTGGCAGAAACAAATACACTTTAAAGTATCCATGAAGGAATCTCTGAACAACCTTACAGTGTAAGACTATGACCATATCCACTTTGAACTTTATAAAAATACATGGAGTGGTTGTGAAGGGTCAGGTCCTAAATCATATTCTAGACTTGCTATGGATTTCTACTCTGTCAGTTTTGCAGAAATTGTCTAAAGTAACTGTCTTCTAATTTTCTGGATAGACTAAAGGAATATTTGCAGTGTTGCTCAAGAGGTCTGTATCAACTAGTCTATGAGTAATACTAAAGAAGTCAATTACTTACATTTTTCCTTCAGATTTTCCAATAGCCTGAATAAAACCTGGAGATATTGCCACTTCCAATAAACAAGAACTTCTCTATATTCCAAATTCCTTCTGTATTTCCTGTTTTTTGCAAGTGACAAGGACAATTCAGGCAAGATTTAACCAGGTTGGAATTTATTGTGTTTGACTACTAGTGCATAAATGAAAAAAACATTCACTTTTGCACTGTAACTCACTTAAATAATTGTTATGTATAGCTGTAGCTATTTACTCCTCTGAGTTAGCCATGAGACAGAACTGAGCTGTTGTTGAAGAGTCCTGGATCTCAGTGTTACATGTGTCAGACCTTTTGCCTTTTCTTTTTAAATAAATCACACAATAAAATAAGGAGAGCTTCCATGTGCCCTTCCTGTTCAGTCTGTCAGCAAATAAGGATGGGTGAACTTCTCATTTCAGAAAGGCAGCCTTTTGAAGATGTTTAGAAAAGAAAGGGGGAGGCTAAGATCAAAGGACCCCAGAACCTGTTCTGTGTAGTCAGTCAGTATTGTTCTTGCACATCTGGGTCAGTTCAGAATGTTTTTTTAGAGGCAATGAGAGCTTTTTACATACTACATTCTCTTGAATTTATGATGTGAATTCAATGTTATATTGAAGTTAATTGGTAGTGACCTTAAACATGCAGTGTCTTAGACAAAAACTATGCTAAGCTCAAGCTAAGGTCACAAGATGTAGCTATAATTTGAAGTAATAAAGATATCCAAAGGGCACGCAGAACAAATACAAGAAAAAGAGCTGTGTTAGAAACTTAAATGAGTTTGATGAAGAAAATGCACAAGAGAGACATTCAAGCCTCCTCCTGTCCCCCTATTTTTTGTAGTGATGCCATGTGGCAATAATTTGATTTTTTCATAGCAGCCCAAATAAAACTTAACACTTTAAAAGAAATATGTTTCCTTTAGTTATTTCATCCAGTAGACCTGAATCACCCAAAATCATCTAGAGTTTTTTCCCACTGGTGCTCCATTGCCAATGAGCACTAAGCCTTTTTTTGTTACCTTCTCCCTGAATAAAAAACAACCTTCAGCATGTTTATATTTTCACTGAAGAAAGAAACAAACAATACAATCAGAAAATCAGCATGTCCATATAAAGAACTCAAAAAAACCAGCATTGCATTTTCCTGTGAGCATTGCTGAATACAAAAGCTCCTTCCTTTGGGACCTTCTTCTCCCCAGAAGGAAGACGCTGTAGCATGTACTCAGTGTCCACAGTCACTGCGTTGGGCCAGCAAATGGGTCTAACCCACATCTGGAAGCCACTGCCAACCAATGAACCTCCCTACCCTTCTCTTCCACTTCAACAGGGCACATCCAGCCTCTCTGCTTCATTCTGGACCAAATAAATTTGATTTCCCCTTGGTTACAATGTTAAAGATCAATTGATTCTTTGGGTAAGTGTAAAACCTCCCTGAATGTATCACTGAATTTGCTGAGGCTCAAAAAGATCCTGGGTTCACCTTAGTTCAGTTAGTTAGGTAATGCAGCCCTTGGATTTTACAAATTGATACATATTGTACCGAATTATAGTACACCTATAAGGTAGATGTAAAAGAAGAGAAGTCAGTGTTTCTTGCCACATTCTCAGGTCAAATACTTCAAGCCAGGAATTTCATCTGAGTGTTCAAACTGCTAAGAATTACATTTGTGGCATTGACTTTGACGGGAAATTGTTTTACAACTGCAGGATTTCTTCCTATAACTGATGATTCTCTTGGGAAAGTAAAAAACGTTTAATCACAGAAATAAGGTTGCATTTCTTAACTTTCTACATTTTCTCCTTTATGAACCCTTCAGAAGGTGTTGAGAATTCCTTTCATAATGGATGGACTCTATATAAAAGATACAAATCCTCTGTGCAAGTTTTTTGTTTTTTTCTATTCTAGTTCCAGGTCTACCTCCCTCCACTAAACTGCTTTTTACAGCTCTGTAAAACATGCCTTGTCTTTTTAACCTCAAACAGCAGAGGGCAACCTGAGAATGACTATTCCAACTGTTCCTACAGCTCAAGATGCTGGAAATAAGGCAGTTTAAAGGCTGTTACCACTTCATGGTATGTTAAATACATGTCAAATAACTACAGGATCCAGTATATTATTGTGAATAGGCCAAATTTTTCAGAGCAGATGGACATTTCATTCTACATAAACTGACTATGTGGTCTCATGATCATGCTCAGTGTAGTCTCTCATTTGCAGAATAAATTTTTGAGTAGGTGGAAGAACTGTGTAAAAGAGATGGGGAAATGCCACCATGGAAATAAAAAAAAAAAAACGTACTGAAATATTCTCAAGTTAAAAAAGAATAAACCAGTGTAATTTATAAAGCTATTATAGATTTTAGTAAACATTTACTGACTTATAATACTATGTTTACTTCTACAGATCTGAGTAAAAATTCTGTATTTCTTTCTAATTAAAGCTCCTGAAATACCATACTTAGTTTAAGGGACTTGTACAACCTTTGTCTAAACTTACTTGAAAGTGTTATTAGGCTGGATTAAATTAATTGGAAGAAGTAAGAACATAATTTAGAGACAGTGACACACCAGAAGACATGAAAAAAGAGCTCAAGAGAAAAGAACCTATGTAATGTTAAATATTATGAGTGCTTGACAGCAGTGGTTGCCTTGTTGCTCATACCCTGATCCAAATACTGCAGCAAATTCATTTAAAAGCCATCCTTTAGGTCTTGGAAATAATCTTCTTACCACTATATTATAGCTGATTTATAGTCAGCTGTGTTTCAGTGCATTTCCTTAAGGAAAGCTTTGAATTTTCAAGCATGTTACAGCAATATGTGCAAAGAACATTTGCTGGTATTGTTTCCCTTGGGACCCTGCATGCCTTCCTTCCAAGCTCCTCACAGGACTCCTCCCTTAATCCTACTTTCCCCTCCTGTGGATCTGTGCAAAGAAATGCCAGTGAGGAGATGATGCCATGACTCACAGATATAGTTCTTCACTCAAAGTTAGATTCAAATTATTTTCTAGCATTCTCAGTGCTACTCAATACCAGAGCAAGCTCAGAATGCCCGAAACAATTCTTAACCATTCCCCTTTGGTTTACTTTGTTACATTTGCATGTCATCACTGTCATTCCTGGGCCTGATACCTGCAAGATGGAGACTGTGTTAACCTCAACCCTCTTTCAAGAGCTTCAGGTTCCATTTCGGTGAAGAATCTTCTGTTTTCATCCATGTGAAAACAAATCTTGAGTTTTAACTCTAACAGCTTTGAAACATTTGATTTATATCTATTTAAGATGGTGTTGATGTGCAGAACTTGTTCCCTAATATATTCCACAGCTTCATATTGTAGAGTTTCCTTTTTTCCCAGCAACAAAAGACAAACTGTCTGTCTTCCATTGCAGGGAACATTTTCCAGCCCTTACTCTCTCTTCAGCAATGCTGAGCTTCTGAACTCATGTCCTCTCTGCCAGTGTCTCCCCTCATCGACCCACTGCTTCATATTTTTAAGCCAAGGATATTTTATGCCATTTACTCTAAATATTAGAAGTTAACTCTCCACTTAGAATCATTTGTGGTTGTTTATGCTCCTAAAAGTCTTGGAGGAGGTATTAAACTTAAACTTCACATTGTAACCCTGTTTTTTCCCATTCTTTTTCAGAGCATGACCAATTTTCATCAGAATTGGCTCCATCATAAAAATAAAGTCATTATGGCCAGGTATTCTGTCCTGAGTGAGGAGTCAGTAGAACATGGGCAAGAGTCGCATGAAGCTCTTCCATTCCTTTGCCTTGGTTTTAAGGCTGAGCCCTTGCAGTTTAAAGGATCTGTGCAGTTTCAAGGATCACCCAAGCTATGCCATTTACCTTGGCTTGCAGACTAAGCCCCTTTTTTTCTTCATGGAGAAATTGAAATTCAGGGATTCACTCTGCATCAGAATTGTCCTACATTTTACTTCTTTGCTGACTTGCATTGCCTCTCTCATCATATTTCTGAGAACATCATAACTGTTTATGTGTAACAGTCTGTTTCTCTGGAAAAACATTTCAGAACATACCACTTCTAAATCAGAACACAGTCGTGCAACAAACAAGAGAGTAAAGGAAGGAAAAAGTGATGAACTCACTAGTTATGTTTACTGACCTGGCTAGTCTCAGAGAATTTAGTACCATCACCCTTTTTTTTCCTCTTCCTTTACTTCTTTTCTGTATGTCATGTCTCTTTAGTGCTGTCTCATAGGCTGCTAGGGTTTCATGATAAGGACATCATGAAGAGATTATGTGAGGATATTTGGGTGACTGAAAGCAAATAATGATATTTTGTATTCATTATTTCACAGGACAAAAAGTGAGCCTCTTTGTCATATGAAATCTGAATGTACTCCAAAGGTCTAGTTCTTGGTTTGTTTTCTTTCTTTGTCCAGTGGTATGAGATATTGGACAGACATCACTTTTCATAAAATTCTACTAAATGTTTGCATTTCTTAGATGTCCTTCTTAATATAATATTGGCAAAGCCTATCAATATTTTGTTAAAATATTGGCAAAGTTTCCATTGGCACAAGTGTTAAAACAATATTACCTAGAAAGAAAGCAAAACTTAGTGAGGGATTAACATGAGAGATTAAAATAACTTTTTGCTTTCATTTGTTGAAGGTGCATTCATTAAGACCACCAAGAATTTGTCCACCCACTTTAAAACTGTATTTAAAATGAGCTATTCCCAATCTTTTTGGCATAGAGCTACATCATGGATTTTGAATTACTGTAAGTCAGGGAAGCTGGTCTGACCATAGCTAATCTATTGTTGTGCCACTTTGTTTATTCTAGCTGAGACTCTGGCAGTCTTGCCTTTATTGTGTATTACTGTCATCAATTTTCTGGTGGGAAATTACTAGCTGCTGTGTCTGGCTGACTTTGGCACAACTTATTTAAGTTCAGCTTGCCTTGTCTTCTGTCAGCTGTGGATGCAGGTCTTGTTTCTACACATATAAACCCTTTTTTTTTTTCCAATTTCTAAGCCATATATCTTAGTGCTGACTGCCTTTAATTGTGAGGTAAAGAGGCACCATGCTATGTGATAACTTTTTACACAATCAGTTTCTGCTCCTTACTCCTAACCCAACCCCCAGTGCTGACAGGGATCTGACTGTCCTTTTCCCCAGTTGCTCCATCTCTCTTGCTTTGAATGTCCATGGGGGCTACTCTGGCTGTAGCCCTGGGAGCTGTGACTGATGGTGACAGTGCTTCTCCAGTCTGGGATCCAAGCTGGAGCCTGGGGCTCTTCATGCTGTGCAGCTTGGGCTGCACTGAAGTTATGCCCTTACCTGTAAAAACTTCTGTTTCAGGCTTAATATTTGTAACCCTGCCATTATTAAAAGTCGATTTTGAAATTAAGTTTCATTAATCTTTAAGATCTGTTTTGAAAAAAACAAAGTATTTTCAGTACATTTTCAGTACAAGCATTTAAGAGTGGAAATTTTCAAAAAGCAATGGCTGTAGCCTTATGTCAGAGAGACAAAGGGTACTGTTAAATACAGACTTGGATGGATGATGCATTATATTCTTATTCAGAATGGTCAATTGAAGAAAAGCTTATTTATTTTTATAAGACAGGAAAAACACAGAAAATTATAATGAAAATCTGTGTGTAGTCTTAATTCACTGGCACCTTTTTGTAAATATTTAGTTTTCAAGGAATATTACAATATAAAAATTTAATAAAATACAATAATAGAAACAGACTAATGCCAAAAACTTGGGTTGAATAACTTCTTTCTGAAATTCTAGTAGTTTAGTATATATTAAAAATATTGTTTCCTTCTATATTTCTACATTCACATACTAAAATGCTCAAATAGTTCTTTTCTTTGTATTTATATATGTTCAGGGCCCAGATACAATGTGGATAGACATAATGTGATCACTAGCTTATTGCTTTCTACTTGAAAATGTGCTCACAGCTAGGGAGGCTGGACTACTGTTGACTCAATTCAGGCTTTATGCTTATTTTATCCTGTATATTTTATCAACTAGAACTGTTTATCATAGTGTGTTGGGCACTTTTTCAATAAAAGCTGATCTAACAGCATTGATTTATGGCCTTGGGTCAAACCTGGCTGCAGACAGAGGGGTGAATGGTCAGTGTGGAGAAATACATACCAACCAGCCAGGTGATTACAAGGCAACAAGAGTGGAAGTGAACCATGAAGTAATCCCTTGTACCACCAGTTTGCAGTGTCAGAAGAGAGGCTGGCATGTTGCAGCACACATTGTGGTGATCAAAAGTAAGTTTTTAAGTACATTTGTTTGTGCTTTCAATGTTTTGTGCTTACTATGTTACTGTGTTACTCTGTTTTGTAGTTTTTCCAGAGTTAAATTTCATTTTGTGTATTGGCTCTGGACTTTGGGTTGATAAAGTTTTATTTTGCTGGATGCTTCACAACACTTTCTGGTATGGTTAACAAGTGAAAAGCTCCTGCAGATGAGAGAGGCAATCACACATTACTGGACCTAAGCTTCAGGGTATTGTAACACTTTCAATTGCCAAGCTTGTTACACCCAGGTGTGTGCTGCACACCTTGTCTGCCCCATACACCCTTGTTTCTGCAGCAGAAAACTCAGGTTGATTATTGAAAAGAAGATGCATTTTTCTCTGTCCAGATCATTGGCACAGATGTTTAGAAATCCACAACCCTTGTGCTCCTGTTGTCTAGTCTAGGCATACCTTTTGTAACTTTAGCTACTCACAGTCCACATGCAGATAACGGCCTACATTTGCTACCTACTGGAAAATCAGTGCTGCTCCCCCCACCGTGGTATTCATCAACAATTTCAGACAGTCCTTCACCAAGAATTCATATTCATGGTAGGAGTGGGAGTCCATCAGCAGAAAATACTCCAATGCAGCACATCTATTCTGCACGCATGACTGTGTATGAACCCTGGAATCTTTACTTATATTTCATGTGATATGTTTGGAACTGATAAATTTATTAGATCAGTGGATTGCTTAACTTTTATTCAGGTCCCAGGGTTTCTATGTGCTTCACTACTTCTGAGGGGTTTGCTGTGAACAAATTTACGGTAGAATGATTCTCTAGTTAAGTCTACACATCTCTACTAAAAATTTTTCACATGGTGTCCCATGTAAAATGAAAAAAAGAGTCTAAATGGCATCAGGCTAGATAAAAAGGTGTGTTCTGCATTCTTACTGCCACATAACAAAGTAACATCAACATGTCACTGTGTACTGTCAAAATTGTGTCAAAGTTGTGCATGTGCATCATCTGGTTCCATGCATGAACCAGAATTCCTCCAACTTATGAAACCATCAGTGTGAATCACCTCTTCTCTGGAGAACAAAACACTGCAGGTCCAACTTACCTACCTTGGTCACACTGGTGAAATTTTCACATTGGCATCAATGAATCTACTTGCAGGAAAATGTGGATGTTGAATAAGAGAAAACCTTAACTATATCAATGCAAATATCTCCCACTTGCTCACTAGCCTGAGATTGTGAGGAGCCTTTCCAATAATTTCAAAGGTTGGGAAAACAGAACTGCACTGGCTTATAATCTTCAATTTAGTAAAATAGGTTTCACTAGAAGTCAGTTTTGAGTTCTCTCTGTATGGAACTTAGTAAAACTATGTGACACTTAAGTCAGAGTGTGATGAAATTCTATTAGAAAGACTCGTATATTGATTTCATTGTCTGTGAATAAAATTTTCCCACTCAATCATTTTCGTAGTCTATGTAGCATAAAATCTTGGAAGAAAAAAATAATTTCTTTTAATTACCATTTTTCTTGCTAATCAAGCCCAGATGATGGTGATGATGACTACTACATGTACTACTACTGTTATTATGAGTTACTTTTAACTAGCTGCATTTCTTGCTTTGTGCTTTGAGATAAAAGCTGTAAACTTCCCACTGTACAATACAGGCATAATTTCAGGTTGAAGTGGCACAGTGGGCTCTGTGCTGGTCTTTGATGTCTGGAGAGTGGAACTCGCATTCTGCCTTTGATCTCAAGTGAAAATACGTTTGGTGAGTCTCATTTTAGCCTCTTCTCTACATTGTAAGTGCTCCCACAGTTCAGCACAATTGGCATCCTCTGTTTAAGAGAGGCCCTAGAGATGGGGTGCTGTGGGGTCAGTGCTGAAATTTGCTGGCAAAGCTGAATGGAGGTGCTTGCATAACTGCTTGTGTGATGCCTGGTTTATATTTAGCACCGCAGTACTAAATACATTTGCGTTGTTAATATAAAATAATATAGTTCCAAAGCAGTTTGCAGATGAACATCTTAGTTCATCCATATAAAATATTTTATTATATTATCTTATTTAAAAGACTTCTTTCTCTTCACTTGACATGCAGGTTTTTAAAATCTTTCCATCACATGATCACTCTAACAGTAACCCTTTGCTAAACCCCTTGAAACTTGTCAAGACCACACATACTCCATAGTTCTACCTAATGATAAACACAGATTAAACAAAGATTAATTCTGAGTATTCAGTCATTATTTTAGCTTTGCTTTTACCTCATTTTTTTCAATCAATTCTTCAAACATCCTACTCTGTCACAGTCTCTGAACATATTTATTCTTCAGCAGGTCGCTGAAGATCTGGTATATCCCCAAGCAATCCCCCGATTTAGGAATTGGGAATCTTGTTTATTATTCATCTATGCAAAAGTACCTGGTATAATTTGACCCTGTTTTTAGGAGCTATCATGGTACATAAAACAAGCAAACAAACAAACAAGCACAAATTAAATATGTAAGTGCAATATAGCACAGGTAAAATGTAGCAATACCTTGAGATTCTTATTGTAGAGCTTACTTGTCCATACAGAAACTTAAATACAGAGGAAGATTTTGTGTGTGCATATTTCACACAGTTCATTTTGCTATTTGCTGTGATTCGAAGGAATTCACAAAACATTAAAGTAAAGAAGCAATAATGAAGACCTTATTTATTGTTTAACAGGCCAAAATCCAATTTAACTCCAATTTGTGTATGATTTCCCTCTCATGAAATAAAATCTGTGTGTCACTGTTGCCTTTGTAATCCTTTGTATTGTTCAAAAAATGTTGAATATTTCACAATATGTTATGAAACTACGTCATTAACCACAACTTCAAACTGTGCCTCCTCCAATATACTTGTCATGCTATTTTATCTGTTTTTCAATAAACTGAGAATGTGGATAAAACTGAGGAACTTCCAGAAAAAAAACTTTGAAGTTCATCTTTCCCATTTTCTTATTTTTAATAGGTGCCTATTAATACTTGCTTCCACTGGTTAAGGAATAGGGGCTAAAGGACAAGGTGAATGTGTTCAGGCAATGAGCAGCTGGAGTCTTCTTGAGCTGGAGCTTGTGTTGGCCATGTTTGCTATGTTGGCTGTGTTGGTGGCTACTTAAAGACCCTTCTTGAGGGCTGCCTGAACTCCTGGCTCATAGCATCATGGTGTTGACTCAGCACTTTTGGGGGAGAAAATACTGCTTTTCACAACTTTGATGATATTTTTCCTGTTATGGATACAGCAGGATTCCAAGAGCAGGGAATCAGTGTTCTGCTAACCTCACAAGATCAGGAAGCAGATCCCACCAAGCTTTCTCAGGACCATGATATCATCACATTGCTGTCAGATACCTTTTTCTCCCATTCTCACTGGGGGCTTCCTCTCTTTATTTTGTAGTCCTATAACTATAGGGCTTCACAAAAGAACTTCCAAGGATTCTTCCAAACTCCCATCCCTCATGTTACTTGAGCTTTGTGCCACGAGGTTTTCTTCTAGTGGGGCGCCTAATTTTTTATCTCTCTAGTTCCAGGTGGCCCCACAGCTGCTCCTCCCATGGCCAGATGAAATGCAAATGAAATTCAGCAATTTCGTTCATGATAATCAATTTTAACCCAAACCTGTAGTATTTGGAACATTCTATTTGTCACTTGTAGTTAAAAAATTATTTGTTTGCACATAGTAAAGCAGCAACCTGCCCGAAGGCATGAAAATAAACAGTCATGCCTCATCTCTTCATCTTTAACACACAAGCAGCAGGACAAACAAAGATAAAAATCTGAGGGCTTAACTCGGTCAATAACAGTTTCTGTAAAATTCTTTCCAGGCAGGAACTTTTCCATTCATTATAAACATCTGCTGAGGAAACCACATTCATTTCCTAAGGAAAAAGATGTGCAAACGTTCACCTTTTACACTTGCTAATGTATACATAACTTTCAACCAAAAGGCTGTTTATATTAATAAAAGGGTTTTAAAAATTAATCATAAAACCAAGTATCATGCTAAGTTCATAACACATGTTTAGAGCAATGTAAATATTTAGGTAATTTAATTAAATCTATTAAACCTTTCCAAATCATGTAACTACCTATTAGCAGTTAATTATAAATCATTCCATGCTTTTATAATATCATTAAAACTAATTTCAAGGAGCTATTGTTGTGGAACTGGGAAGACATCTATCCAGGTTTAAAGGTTAATCAGCTGTTTGGCATATTTTAGAAACATAATATCTGTCTGTGAATATCTAGGACAGGAAATGATAAACAAATACTCACCAAACCAATACTTGGATTCCAAATAGGTTCAAACATTTCTCACCTTTGCTGTGTAGGCATGTCTGAAGTCTGTACACTCTGTGGTTGACATGGAGTATCTGGATCTTGGTATTTATTTCTTCCTGAGAAACTAAAGCTTCACTTGTCCACATAGAGGAAGTGTGAGACAGTTTAATAGATCCTTTGACTCTCTCATGGGCTATTGGCTTTGTGAATCCCAGTGTGAGCACCAGAAAGAATGGCTGTGCCTTCATTTACCCTGAATTTTTGGGATCTGTTGGATCTGAACCCTCATATCCCTTCAGTTCTGCAGGACATCAGGTGGCTGGACTACCACTAAGGGAAGACTAGCCCATGGACAGATGTAAGGGAGTACTGGTGGGTAGGGGCAAATGCAGGAAAGTTTTATCTCTCATGCCAAATCATATACAAAAGGCTGTTTCAGGATGAATGAAGCTGTGCCAGCATCTGGAAGGTGGTGCCAGGGAGCAGAATGGTCGTCTTGTTATCCCGGAAGAGGCAGTCAGAGAACTGCTGGGACACTTGGATATTTATAAATCTACAGAACCAGATGGGATCCATACCAGGGTGATGAGGGAGCTGGCAGATGAGCTTGCAAAGCTGCTCTCCATCATTTACCAGCAGTCCTGGCTCACTGGCGAGGTTCCAGATGACTGGAAGTTGGCCAATGTGACAGCCATTCACAAAAAAGGTAGGAAGGTGGATCCTGGTAATTACAGGCCAGTTAGCCTGACCTCAGTACCAGGTAAGATAATGGTGCAGTTCATACTGAGTGCTATCCCACAGCACTCACAGCATGGCCAGGGGATCAGAGCCAGCCAGAACGGGTCTAGGAGGGGTCAGTCATGTTTGACTAACCTGGTCTCCTTCTATGACCAGGTGACCCTCCTGGTGGATGTAGGAAAGGTTGTGGATGTCGTCTATTTGGACTTCAGCAAGGCCTTTGATACTGTCTCCCACAGCACACTTCTGGGAAAACTGGCAGCTCACAGCTTGGACAGGAGCACTCTTGCTGGGCTAGAACTGGCTGGATGGCTGGGCCAGAGAGTGGTGGTGAATGGTGCTGCATCCAGCTGGGGCCAGTCACCAGTGGTGTCCTCAGGGGTCTGTGCTGGGACCAGTTCTGTTCAATATTTTTGTTGATGACATGGATGAGGGCATTGAGTCCTTCATAAGTAAATTTGCAGATGACACTAAGCTGGGAGCTTGTGTCAATTTATTGGAAGGTAGGAGGGCTCTGCAGAGAGACCTGGAATGGTTGGACAGATGGGCAGAGTCCCACAGCATGAAGTTTAATAAGTTAAAGTGCCGAGTTCTACATTTTGGCCACAAAAATCCCCAACGACATTACAAGCTGGGGACACTGTGGCTGGACAGTGTTAAGGTGGAAAAGGACTTGGGGGTGCTGGTCTGCAGCTGGCTGAACATGAGCCAGCAGTGTGCCCTGGTGGCCAAGAAGGCTAAGGGCATCCTGGCCTGCATCAGGAACAGTGTGGCCAGCAGGAGCAGGGAGGTCATTCTTCCCCTGTGCTTGGCACAGGTGAGGCTGCACCTTGAGTGCTGTGTCCAGTTCTGGGCCCTCAGTTTGGGAAGGATGTTGAGACGCTTGAGCACATCCAGAGGAGGCAACAAGGCTGGGGAGGGGCTGGGAACACAAACCCTGTGAGGAACAACTGAGGGAGCTGGGGGTGTCAAGCCTGGCTTAGAGGTGACCTTATCACTCTCTTCAACTTCCTGAAGGGAGGTTGTGGACAGTTGGGGATTGGTCTCTTCCACTGGGCAGCAACTGACAGAACCAGAGGACACAGTCTCAAGCTACGTCAGGGAAGGTATAGGTTGGATATTAGGAAGAAATTTTTCACCAAAAGAATAATGTCCTGGAATGCTCTCCCCAGGGAGATGGTAGAATCACCATCTCTGGATGTGTTTAAAAAAAAACTGGACATGGCACTTGGTGCTAAAGTCTAGTTGAGGTGTTATAAGTTGGACTCAATGATCTTAGAGGTCTCTTCCAACCTCATTATTCTTGATTCTGTGATTCTGTGATTCTGTGATTTCTGAAAACACTAAACAAGCTTTTTAATTTTTTTCTTTTTTTCCTTTATTTTTTCTTTATTTTTTCTTTTTTTTTTTCTTTTTTTTTTCCAATTTGTGTATTTTGCCCACTTTGAAATTTACCTGAATGGCTCTTGTCTCAGGGCTTTTAGCTGTGGCATTGACATCCCAACATGTTGATGAGTGTTGATTCTTACAGACTGTCTGAATTCAGCAAGGAGGATTATGGTGCCAGGGAAGAAAAGAGTAGGAAACAAAGGAGAACCTGTCAGCCTGCTGGAAGGAGACTCTGCTAATCCTCTTTGGGGATATCCATGCTGCTTTTCAAATAATTTGTTTGGGGTAAGAGTGATTTTGTTAAAGATAATATATAAGGCATTTTCTCATAAGCAGTGGGTCCATTGAGACATGGAGACATAGGAACTAGCCAAATAAATATTAAGGAAGGAGTACTAGCTAGACAAAACTGAGAGATAATGTAGAGGACAGATGACCTGGTAGCTTTAGTGTTGATATAAATTTTCACAAGTCACTTCCCTGCTCTGTCAAAAAATTTCCTGTGTGACCACATGCAAACTGCTGAAACCAGGTATTACAAGGAGATTATGGTTTACAGCTTAACCTTAGGCAAACACAGTCTGTCTGCAAATTTCACAAGAAATTAGGTACCTAATTAGGAGCAGTTGTCTAAATACCTTTGTGAACATTGCCTCCAGCATATTCGTGCTCTACTGCTGAATGCACCTCTATTCTTCTCAGAGGCATTGGAGGAATGAAGACCTTAAGGAGTAGGCTGACAGAGAAACATGTTTTGGGCACACCCATCTCAAGGTGAAATGATGTACTAGATGTGCTTATTTTTCTCTGTGGACTCTAATGGCAGATTATAGTCCACAGAGAAAAATAAGCACAGTGTAGATGTCACACTACAATGTGTATTAAACACATGCCTACTTGTTATGGCACATAAATACTGCTTTTTGTAGTAGAAAAGCTCCTAGAGATTAGTATCATGACTTTATTTTTGAAAAACAGTAGTGAATAAAACCTAGTGGCATATACCCACTGAAGTAATCTCTGTGGAGTGCAAAGATGTAGCTCCTAGAAGTCCCAAAGAACTTTGTAGAACATCCATATTTTAATAGTATTTCATTCTTCCTTTTTCTTGCTTGAGCATTAATCCTAAGTGAATGTAATTGTTTAAGGAGAATCCCACCTGCTTTTTTGTCATCATAAGCTGGATTTTTTTATTGCCTGTTGTTACAAGTAGTGGGTGGCAAAATGTGTAGGCTGAAGTTCAGTCCAAGAGATGATGAGACTGAGCTGGTGTTTTACTCTACTTTTTTGTTAGCTTCTTGTGTGGAATTGGTCTTGTTTTCTACATGCTATACAATGTCTTGACATAAAATGCTCACAGTTCACTTCATGATGAGCCTGACAAGTTGGATTAAGATGCAAGTATGTGGCTGTGCAACCGCTGTTATTAGAACATTTATGTTGCCAGAGTGTAGTCTCATTCAAATTTAATACCCAGCAGACCTATCTCTGACAGACCCAATTTTACTGCTGTTTTAGATTGGTTTGCACAATCGCCCTCATCATCAGGCCAGGTCATAGTTCCTTGACACAAATATACACTAAGCCTTGAGAAAAAAAAAACAAAAACAAAACCACTCCTTATCTGTGGAAGCAATGTGAAGAGCCAGAGTAATGGAATAAAAAAAAATTAAATTATAACAATATTTAAAAATACTTTTTCTGGGTTTACATGTATTTAAGTTTCCTGGTGGACATGCAGTTATCCATTAGTCATGGATGGTTGTCCTCTGACAGGCACATGTATCGGTTGTGTGCGTACCTCTGTGAAAGATGGCAGATGCAAATTAAATTAAATTTGCACACTCACAGTTTTCCGTTTCAATGGCCACCAACAACTTTCTTGGGGGCACAGTGAAGCCCTGGTTAGCTGAATGACAGGCCTGTAAACTCAGCCCTGGCTTTGGTAATGAAAGTAAACTCTGCCTAGTCCACATTTTCAGGTTCTGCATTTTAGATTGCCAATACTTCCTGAGAGTTGCATCAAATACAGAAGATCTGCCAACAGGTTTGGCACTACAATTGCCTACACCTCCAGGGCTTATAGACCTATGTCTGCTGAAAATAAGCACGTGGAAAGGCCTAATTCAGAAAGGGAAAAAATTTTGTAAATAACTAGTGCTGATCAAGTCCAAATCACAATGCCACCTCTAAATGAAAAATTCATTCTGAAGCTTGGGGTCAAAATTCTAGAGCCTCAAGGTGTTTTGACTAACCTAAAAATGTTTTATCTTTCTGTATTTTGTTCTGAACATTACAGTATTAAAAATACTTAGATTTGGAGACCAAAACCATTGCTAAGGTATATTTGTAGTAACTGTTGGATTGTATCAAGTTTGTCTCATTAATATAATTTAAAATGTATCTTGGGACAATCAACTGACCATTCTCTACTTGTTCTAAGAAATGAGCAGGTACCAAAACATCTAAATCCTTTTGCATTCTCACACGTAAAACTGAGCATAAATCCAGTCATCTGCTAAATGGTTTTGGAGAGTAGTAAAATTGAAGATGAAAAAGGTCTAGGAAGGCAAGGAAAAAGATTGAAATAGCTTAAGTAAAAGGTAAAAAGAAACGTACATCAGAAAAGCAATGTAAAAACCAAAATTATCAACTAGTTTTTCAACATTTTATAACCTCAGTGCAACATTAATTTCAGATAAACATTAAACAGCATTAAGGTACTCGACTAATCAACTTGGTCACTGCATAAGGGGAAAAGTAAAACGTCTAGGTACTAATGATTCCTACTTATTTTTAGCCAAGCTTCTGGTTTTTTTGTGAAGTAAGAAATGTTGCTATATACACAAAGAAACAAGTACACCTTATACTAATAATCAGGATATATTGGCAAAAAAATTCAGGTCTGCGAGACACAAGCAGTTATGAGAGAATTCATTATACCTTCTTTTCACTTGTAAACCTTTGTGGTCCAAGAGGACCTTTGTAGAAACCAGAGGAATTTTACAAAAACCAGACACTTCTATTTCCCTGGTGTCTCACTCTTCTACATGCCAAGAGGTTTTAAAAACATGTATGTATTCTTTGCTTAAAATAACAGTGTTTATTTCACCCTGACAAATATGTGCCAACTGTTTTATCCTCTGAAAAGATCAGTAAAATCTTCAAGTTAGAATCAGTAGAGGCATATAGAAACTTGCTTGGATTAAATACTGCATGGATCTTTTACTTTCTTCTCCTGCCCCCAATTTCTCTCTTCTACTTTCATTCAAAAAGGTTTGCAGTAAAACTGCATACAAGTTTTACTAACAAACATCTCTGTATTAGCAGAAGTGAGAGGCAGTTACTGTGACATGTTCTTCTACTGATTGTGTTAGTCATATATTTGCTGTCAGTGTATTTTGGCTAATGGTCTGCCATAGCTGGAAACATTCAAACCCTGAACACTTGACACATTGCAGTAACAAAATATGCACATATGTACAACATACGTGTACACACACACTCACACATATGCATATGCATGCATACATTCTCATATATATGCACACTGCAATGAGGACCAGGGCTTCTAAATTCTGTAAGATCTTTGTACAGATCATAAATCAACTTATTATGAGCTTTTCTGCTTCAATGTTATGAAATTGAGCCAAAAGTTTTTAACATAATATGATGTGACTTAAGCCAAACATGAAAAAGCATAAAAAGAATGTTCAGCTGGGATGGGAGAGAATTCATGAGGACCAAACAAGAAGTGCTTTCATAAATCTGCTTGCACATGTTAAGAGGAAGACAAAAAATTAAAAGTCTGTTCAAGTGTAAGAAGGGAATATTTTGCACATGTAAACATGGCATAGCTTCATGATTAAATGATGATATTAAGGGGGAGAAGTAAACAGTGCAAATAATAAACATCCCAGAGATGGTGAATGCAATCACAGTGGGATAGAAACACCCCTGGAATAATGCACATTCTGCTGGGCTCTGTCATGGGGGGTTCAGGGCTTGCTTCCATCAGCTGGAGGAAGCTGGAACAGGAAGGGTTCATGAAGGCTCTGCAGTGAGTGGAGGCAGATAAAGAGCTGCAGCAGGGAGGTGCCAAGCGTGAGCAGAACAAGCCACCCTTTCCTCCATTACCAAAAAACATTCACCTCAAAGCAGGGTCATGATAGACAAGTACTTTAAACCTTCAATGGGAGAAATATAGAAGTTTAAAGAACAGATTTCCTCAAGTCTGACAATAAATCAAGAAGAACCTGGAGCTCCTTACTACTGAAGTTACATTTACACTCCTCAAAGATAATACAGAAAACATCTGGATGCTTACAGTCAAAGTGATTCCAAAAGTAACTTAGGTTATTCAATGTCAATTACTTGCATATTATGTCTGAATCATGACATGCAAAGATAGCTTACAGCTAAGTTCATAGCTTATTCTTTCCTTCTTTGCATTTGTTCAACTTTAAACAGATAATTATATCAACATTCAGAGAAAAGCTTCTAAGAAATGGAAAAGAGATTAAAGTACATTTTCAGTGAAGCAGTAGATATAAACCAGGAAATACTGGGTGACATGCTGAAAACTTCATGCTAAGTAATCTGAAAAAGGCAGGAGAAAATAGTTTAGAACTATTTTCCAGACATGCTTTCTCATGGTGTGAAGTGCAACAAGTTGCTGAAATCTATTTATTTTATTAATCTATTTATTTAATTGAAGAGTATATGACTTGGAGGAAAATTTTAACAGTAGTAAAAACTATTCAGTTTGTTTAGAGACAAGAGTGAGTGGAAGATTATGGTACTTAAGGAGGAAAGACAGTCTTTAGATCAGTGCCCTCTCTTGCCTTTTGAATATCAGGACCCACTCATGAGCTCTCCACAAGACGCAGAGGGATCTTTCTGCATCTTTTTTACCTCTTGTAGTAAGGGCAGCCAGCTCATGGGCTTGCTGTCACAGTGCAGAGGGAAAAGGAAAGTAGCTGATGTGGGGTACACAGCTGTGTGCTGAAATATGGTAGAGCCACCACTGCTTAAGGCCATCCTGGATACCAGGCTGCTACAGATATAATGGAGAATTTTGGAAAAGCGCAAAGGTGAAGATATTTTACTGACAAAATAATGATTATGAAAAATAGCTTAAACTGAAAGGAGGTTGATTTAGTTTGGATATTAGGAGAAATTCTTTACTGTGAGGATGGTGAGGCACAGGAACAAGTTGCCCAGAGAAGTTGTGGATGCCCCATTCCTGGAAGTGATCAAGGACAGATTGGACGGAGCTGGGAGCAACCTGGTCTAATGCAAAATGTCACTGTACATAGCAGGGGATTTGGAGATAAGTGATCTTTAAGGTCCTTTTCAGCCCAAGCTATTCTATGATTCTTAAGAACAGAGAAATCAACTTACATGAAAGCTTTTAGAAGTACATTGAAAGATTAGGTTCAAATATGGGTTCCTGTAACAACTAGAAGTTTGAGAATGTTTGAATGATTTGAGTTATGTAGATTATATTTTTTCTATCAGACTTTTAAAATTCATTTGAGGCTTAAAAAAGTTTAATGGATTGTCATTGTTTAGTGGTTGAGAGCCTACTGATCGCAGTAAATTAAATCCACTGGTTTTAAGAAAAACATATGTATGACCATATATGAATGAACATAATATATATATGTATACAACATTTTCATATGCTCATACATATGAAAAATGTATGCAACATATACATACATGTATGAACATTTGAATAACAGCATGTACCCATTTATGGGTAAAAAACAGACACAACATTTTAAAACGGCTTAACTCACACTTAAGGAGTAGGTGCAGAATTATTTCTAAGAATCTGGTTTAGAAGGCAGAGAGTCTCTTTATTTTGTGTGCTTATGCCAAAGTCCTCTCAGCTCATTTGCTCAATTCTTAAGGTGGATCTTCTACAGAGAAAATGAAAAGATAGCTCTGTAAAAAGACAAAAGATCATTCATGAGCTTTTATGTTTCAAAGTGTCTGTAATGGATGATGATACCCTTTTTTTTTTTTTTGGTTCTGTGCAATAGGAACAGGATTCACTTAAAAAATTAGAAGACCTTGTAGTGGATTCAGTCAACATTTCTTTCTGTTGTGGTCTTTCAGGTGTTCTAGGTTTGGTTGTGGTGACGTAGATTTTTAAAAAATTGTATTTCCACAGCAAATTAGGAGAGAGTACAAATAACCTGCACAATGTCCCTCCTGCCTTTAGAGTTTAGAAATGAGTAAAAATACACTCCCTGTCTCCTCTGCTTCCGTGTTCAACAGTCCTATCTACATTCTCACACGTGTTATCAATCACTCCACATCCATCTTAATAGAGTCAAACTTCACTCTCTTGCCTTTCAGCACCATGCATACTCTACATATTCCTGTAGGTCACCAACTTTCCTAACTATCTTGCAACTCAAACCTTCAGCTGAAATCCACTTAATTGAACAATCGCCCTAACAACCAAAACCAGACACAATCTGTTTATGGGTTTCTCTTTTCAGTGGAAAAAAATAAATGATGTCAGGGTTGGACATACTTTTTGAAATGACCAGTAGAGATTATACTTTCTGAGGTCCAGAGCTTTTAACAGTAGTTTTCTTACCCAATTCTTCAATAGGTCTGAACGGATTTAAATATAACATTGTGCCTAAAATATTTCAGAAATCTAAGGCCTCTTGTGTAAAATGCTATTCTTTTCATTTCATTGTTCACATCACATTACAGGCAACAGTGGGAGATGCCATGCTTGAAAGGAAAATATTTTTAAAAAGAGATTTGAGAGATACCAAACAACAGAAAATGTCTCTTTTGTTGTTTGTTTATAATTGTGAGTTACCATCAGAATATCCCCATGACCCTACCAACGCTCTGTTGCTTATGCTACAAGAGGAAGTGCATCTTCTAGTGCATCCTTTTTGGTACTATTCCTTAAATGAACTCTTCCAGACAGACTTGTGTTTGGATGATTGAATCACCCTTTAAACAAATAGTATCAGATGTGGGATGTGCAGGCACACACACAAGCTTGATCCCAAGATCTGATTTACTGTAATCCCAAGATTATACCTGCCTCAAAAGTTAAAACCTAAGATTCAGAGAAAACTCTGTGCTTTATAAATGCAGCAGCTGTCTGTTCACACCTTTCATGGGCTGCTTGGGCCACCCAGATGAAGCAGTCACAAATCAAAATGGAACTCCCATCATGCTGTTAAACACTCCCCAAAGATAAGAGCAACAGGCCTGTAACATCGATTATCTCACCCACAAGAGACAGCAGTGGGGTTTCAGAGTATCTTGTTCTTCTGACAGTTTGTGTTAAAATAAACCAGATTGAGGGACAAAGAAGTTCAAATGTAAAACAAATAGTCAAATCTGTGTGGCTGTTGTACAAAAAACCAGAGTTGTACGTGAGAACATAGCAAACCCAAACGGAACTGTTTTTATGACTGGGTAATGACATGGCAAATGCATTTAGCTTTGGTGATGGACTTCTACTTCAATAGTAAGGAAAACCACTGAATTGTTCTGGGGGAGATTTGGGCTACAGGAGTTTATTATATATATCCATGACTGGTTTTGGAAAAAGGAAAACACCTCTACCATTTTGCTGTGGGTTAGAAGTACTTCTCCCAGACCTTTTATTTGGAATTTTATAAGTTAAATCAATCAATTTAATTTACTTGAGAGCCAAGCAGAAATGTCAAAAAAGAGCTTAGATGGGTGGGAGAACTAATACAACTTGCCCATCCTTTCATTAGGTCAAGGATGTGATTCTACCTACTTCTCTTGCTATGTATCATGACCAGTGTTCCAAAACTCCAGCTAAGTCTCAGCTGGGGATTTAAATTAGAGTCATCTTAACTTGTGTTTCCCAGAACAATAAGCTGGATAGTGGCAAGGGTTTCACAAGGCTGCTGTGAGCAACATACACTATCCTTCAGGTTTACTTAAAAGCATTTCATGACAGAAAGTACTAGGTGAGGGAATACTATATGGGTCTGCCTTTTCTGGCTTTTTTCCATCACTTGTACTGTGTACATCAACTTAGGTACTGAGAACAGGCCAAGGTTTGTTGAGAACTGACATATTCACTGTGCTGGTAGTAATAGAGCACATTGTCATTGTAGGATACAATGAGCAAATTTCAGATCATTTGGCAGTAATATTCCTAAACTCACTGCTTTGTATATGTATTTATACATACAGTGATGCCAGTGATATTTTTTATTTACTGTGTATGTTACTATGTTTTTACTATGTTTTATGGTCTTTTTTACAGTAGAAACATTGTTATTCAATAGTAACAGAAGTAACCTAGACCTGTAGCATAAAGAAGGAGTAGCCATAGCTAATAGTGGGTATGAAAGGTATAATAAATCCACTAGGGTTGCAAGAAAAATAATTAAGAGGCTACTTGTTTCCTTTCTGCTTTTGCCAGATGAGCATAAACTCATGATGAAGAAAGGTTAGAAAATCAGTATTGCACGTTCTATTTCAGCTTTTCGTTAGCAAAACCCAAAGTCCAAACAAATGAAGCAGAAGTAATGTGTAGTTTTTATCACTAGTATTTTTGTTATGCCTAAGGTTCAGAGAACAGAAAGGAAATAAAAATAAGCAGACATTTTAATTAGAGGAAGGATTTCCAATTTGGAATTTTTTGAATTCTCAACATTTCCAGTGATTCTCCAAAGTAGTAATTAACACCAAAACACTACTTTTAACTGCAATTTGAAGAATTTATTGTACATGACCTAATGCCTTAATTGCAAGGTTCTGTGATACCTGGAATAGTTTACTTCTTCTTTCTTCAGTTTATCAGTGTAAAAGATCCTCTGCACGATAATTTCATGCAATGTGTTAACTTAATCTGTTAATAAGGAAATAATAATTAGGTAAAAAAAGGTGACATTTCTGACAAAAACTGTTCATTTTTCACTTTTTCCTCATTAACATTTGTAAGATTTTAATCTCAAATAATTATAATTTTTTGTAGCTGGTTCTGACCGTGGCTGGGACAACTTTTGTTGTTCTTTGCTTTTATTAGACTTTTCTAACTGCTGTGTTTTCCCTTTCCACTCTAGTGTAGCAGTAGTTATGTTTCTTTTAAAAGAAGACAACTTGACACTGCAGATCTGGCTAGAGGCCTGCTGCACAAACCCTCTCTGCATTTGTTCTCACTTGTCAGGGTGATTTTTACCATCCACATTCAAAGCCTCTGCAATCTACATGGCCTCCCATGTCACAGGTTGGTGTTCCCAGGCGTGGTTATAAGAATCATACATAAAGAACAACTTTCCCTGGTTTTTATTTAATACTATGATAGCAACACAATCCTGCTTCTTCTTTTTTTTCCTCTGGGGAGGATTTCATAAGCTTCCTATCAGTGTTTCTAAGTCTGTATAACACTAGACAGCCGTGTGGCTCTCCACTCTCAATGTGATTTTGAAGGCAGGCTCTGGAAAGTTGATAACATGTTTCACAACCTTCGTGTCTGGAAGCAGTTTCCCTTGATTGAAGTCATATAAGTTCAGCTAAGTTGGAGTGTGTTGTAAATATTTATCTGGCAGTCTGACATATAAAGTTGTTCTGAAATTACAAAGTACATTCCTGGCTTTCATGTATTATTACCACTTTTTTCAATACACTTGTGAGTGATATTATTTTGAGAACTTTCTATAAGTGACTTATCATTGCTTGTTAAAGTTCTCACACTCTGTTGTACGGTCATTTTTTAGGATGGTAGCTCTTGAGTTGTATTACTTCCCTATCTTCTAAAACATAAATGTGTGATTATTCCAGAAGTGCAACAAGAATTTATACAATGAGGTAAACATGGTTTTGCACATTTGATTTTGAAATCTGGTTTTGTGGCACTTATTTCCATGTAGGGATACAGATGTTTCCTATTGCTGGCAAATGAATGGTGATGACAACTCTCTAATCATTAGGTCATTTGTCATTACCTATCAAATAATTATATGTAAAGTAATGCTTCTTGGTAGAGATTCTTTCCCAGAAACAGAAATAATTCAACTCCAACTTCTTCTGTGATTTCTTGGGATTTTTTCACTTATATTCAAAAATAAATTCTGTGCTCTGCAATGTGCTGTATCTGAAAAGTACAATTTTTCCTTACAGGTGTAAGACTGGTTCAATAATGTTAGGATAAATAGCATTAGGATGAGCAGTGCATTGCTGCTGAGCTCTTGTTTGGAGTCTTTTAAAGTCCAAACATAGTTTTGTTGCAAAGCATATTTTGCAAGGTTTTTTAGTGGGTTTTATTGTGAACTGTTTCTCTGAGTTTGTGAAAAGCTTTTATGGAAAGAAGGAAAAATGGAATTGAGGTGATAATTCAGCTATTTTCAACAAACTTTTATAATTTCTACCTGTTCCAGTGGAAATAAACTGTGATAGGTTGAACTAGTTGCAGAACAGCTTCCTTAACACCTTGTTTTCCCAGGCTGGAAGCCATTACTCCCCCTCAAACCCATAATTCCCAAAGCCTTGTCACTGAGAGCTGTTAGGATGGAGTTGCTGACTGTGATGTGCAGTTCCCCTGAATGTTAGAACTGGGGAAGAGTTCATCCTTGTAACAATTAATGTCAGGAGCAAACACTTGGCTACATACGTAGGAAAATTTTTGACTTACAATACTGGGTTAAGGTTTGTTCTAGTTTTGATGTTGCAGGGCTTTTAAAACTTTTTTTTTTTTAATTAAAAAAAAAAATAAAATTACCTAAAAGACAGTAGTAAATCCTAGATGCCTACCTCAGGCTGAATTGAAAACACTGTTGTTTCTTTTTCTTCAATCCTGACTGGCAGCAAAATAAAAAATAATCTGGCAACATTAGGAGAGAATATTAACAACTAAATACCCCTCATTTCAAAGCATTAAATTTAGTCATTAAGGCAGATGCATACTCAAGAAACCTAATGCACAAGGGAAAGTTTTGCTACTAATTTGCAAAAATTAATCCCAACCTGACAATACTTCTATGTAAACAGAGTACAGATTCTCACATTACATATTAAAAACCAGTTAAAATATGGTCGAATATATCTCACCATTTAAGATCCATGTTACTCATGAAAACAAACTAGTTGTAGAGTGGTAACTCTGTGTGCAGAAAAATGAATATTTTCCTTTGGTCTTTTAGATTTGGCTAAGATGCAGCTGAATAGCTGCAGAAAGAAACAAGTTTGATAACAATTATTTGGACCAGCCAAAAAAAACTTGCTTTCTGCAGCTTGTGATAGCTGGTCAGAATGATCCCCAAAACTAGAGAAACTATGAAAACAATAATGAAGGTAAAAAGAAGTTAAATTCTTTTCTTGTTCTATTTAACAGCAGCCAAATAGACGCTTCTGAGACAGTATAATGTTATTCAGAATTTTAGACTGATGTCATTTAATATTTTACACTCCGTATCACAGGGTGGGTCTTTCTGTTTTTGTAACATGCAAAAAAAAACCTTCAAAGAAGTTTCCTGCTGATATATATGTAAACAAATAGGCTTTGACAATTTTCAAGAAATTGCTGTTGAGAGAACACAAAGTTCCATAAAGACTATGCTGTCTCCCTAGCTGATGGCACTCTTTGTAAATGTACAAGAAAATCATGTTTTGATTAAAATTTGTCTGCCTTTAATTTTAAAAGCTTACATGAAAATTGCTGCTTTTTCAACATTTGGACAAATTTTTACTTTGTATTTTAGATCTCAGTGCAGTAAAGCACTTGAGTCTTTATGGAAATATGATTTCAGGAACGTCACTGCTAAAATCTTTAAACTCCTCAGCCAAAAAAAAAAAAGCATAATTATCTGCTGCTATGGCTTTATAAAAACATATGTGCTGTCAGACTGGTAACTCACTGATATCTGATTCTGCAAAGGGAATCCCTATTGTGACATCTTTCTTCACCCAGGAATTTCAAAAATTTTGTGGAGCCAGCCACATTTGATAACTTATTTGCACTGGAAGAAACCATGTGTGTGTGTGTGTGTGTGTGTGTGTGTGTAACAGACTGCCATTTGATCCAAACCACCAGTATGACCCAGCTAAATATGTGGTCTCATATGAGCAAGAGTTGAAAACTTATCCTCCAGCGTATATCTGACAGCAATTCAACAAGATATTGATTCAGTATGTTCTGGTAGTTTCACTTTCCGTGAAGGTATCGCTCAATGACCTGAATATAATCACATTAGCAAGGCCACAACCTGCTTAAAGCAGAATGAATCATATTGACTTTATACCCAAGAGCTGTGATACAGATAAAGGTATGTAACGAAGACTTCTTAGAAAGTAGTTAAATGTTTGAAACCTCAGTCTAACTTGCTAATGAAAGGTGCAGGAAAAGCATAGGGAGCTTTAGTGTCTGGCCGAACACTCCATATCAGCACTCTAACAGTGCCAAGAACAGAACACCAAGCTTCTAATTTTAAATTTTCAGGGTTTTTTTTCTCTTATTGTGTTTATGAAATACTTTGCAACTCTAAAGAGGGAAAATTAGCATTACAAGTGTAAAGTCAAAAGGTAATTTTGTATTTAAGTAATTATACCAATTTATTTCAATCAATAAAAACTTTAGAGGGTACCAATGCATTTCTTTTAGCTGAGATAGTAGATACAGTGTGATAGGCAGAGCTTGCATGTTACTGTGGTTCACATCTAATTCACTGAAATGATCAGTTCCTGCTTTTTGTCAAAAGCAGATTATAGAGAATATAGCACGAGTTTAATTCAAATGAGTGATTTCTGTATTCCAAAACCTAAGAATTTCACATGGTGGTGGCAAAGACCAACGGACTTGTGGGCTGTGTTGGCGGCTGTTTTGCCACACTACAATGTTCACAGTACTTTGGCTTGAATACTATGCAGAAGTGTATCACAGAAGGTACATCCAGTAAGTCCACACTTTGTATTGACACTACAATGAAATTATTTTACTTACTTCAAGTAGTAATTGAAGTGCAAATATTTTTCTAGAGAGAGTAAGGTTTGTGTATGATTCATTATACAATGAGTGTTTAACAGTAAAGCATCTTTGTTTCTGTCACTTAGGTCTCTGCACTTTGGCTGGTGCTAAGATTTCAAGCCTTTGGGATCCTCTTTGATGTAAGTGAAACACTTCTGAAATTACTGTCCTCACAAAATTAGATAATTCACTGGTTTATGCAGGTATTCTACTGGTTAAAGGAAATTTTATCATTTTTGCTCCTGCTAATCTTTTAGTTGAATATCTATACTGCTAAAGCTGAGTTTATGGAAATCACTAGAACAAAGGTTGGGTTGAGTGCTGAAGAAAGAATAAAGTCAAAGTTTTGCCTACATTTGACATGGGATAAATATTTGAATACCTATCTCTCTGTTCCAAGAAAGTTCTCATAATGTTACAGACACCTAAAAATACGTATTTTCTCACTCTGGGTTTTCCTATTTTGCTGTTTTCCTCTCCTGCTTTTACTTTTGTTGGCATTGCATTAGCATGCTGTGGTTTAACACTCTTACATCAGAGGTGGTGATACACTCCCTTCCTGTTGCATGCAGCATAGAACTGACTTATTCCTAAAGGGGAAAAGAAGAAGAAAATTTAAAAAAGGGACTCAATAATTTATTAAATGTAATGTTAAAATGTAAAAACATATCTACCTTAGTAAGAGGAGAGGTTAAAACATACCTCAGAGATTAGACTGCTGTTTTTAAATGTGTGATCTAGTGATTCCTTATGGCTGTAGTACTCTTGTCAACTACAAGCTCCACTTGCCCAGAGAAAACTTCTTTTATGTTGCACATGAATTTATCAAGCAATATATTAATTAAATACAGCAATATATTTATATAACTAAAATAAAAACCATCTTGATATAAAATATCCTTCACAGAGATTTAGTAAAACTAAATTTACACCTTGAAGATTTTATGTAAATTCTGCAATATTTTGGTTTTTTTTCTGGTCCTCAACATTAGTGGGGTATTAATTTAAGGAGGGACTGTATGGTGCTCTTCATTCCTCTTAAACGTTTCAAAGCGTATTCCACCTTAAAATCAAGTCTTGTTACAGTTTGAAATGCCAGAGATCTGAGATTTGTGGCATTGTAGGTGAAAGACTCAATTTCAGTAGAAGAAAACATAATCTATCTTCCCTCTGTACTCTTGAGAACCTGTCTCAGCTGGATCTTGGCAGCGCTAAAGATATCCATCACTGCTAACTATGCTTGTCTGGAAGCAGCACACCAATCTGCCTGTTTTAGAAGGCCTGATTTAAACATTTCCAGTTCATCACCACACATGAGTCTCCATACATGAAGTCACAAGCCTTCTCCCAGAGAAGCACTCTGTAACCTCGTTAGAAGCTGGTGGAGGTGGACATGGCTGTGTGCCTCTCCCTGAGCATCTCCAGAGGGCTGGCCTGAGCAGGTTTGGTCAGACACAAGGAATGCTGCTGTGAACTTCACAATTATTAGTCCAAAAAATTACAGACTCTGCCTGTCACCCAAAATACAGCAATTTACTTCTGATGACTAATGTTCTGGTAGCAAACTGCATATAATCTATTTTGATTTACTGGATTATGGTATGTCCTCTCCAATGGCTTTTTTCTCATTTTCAATGAGCTTAGACATATGCTTCTCCCTAGACCCCTTAAGTATAGCCATGAGCTGGAGAGACATATGCATGTGATTAATCAGTGGATGATGAGAAATCAGTACTCTGCACTCATTATTTTATGGTGATTAAAATTTCCTAGTTATTAACGATGCATGGCTTTGAGGTGTGTAGAAAATTCAACATCTGAATAACAATGGGCACAGGTGAGTGGGGGTGAGACTTCCTATGGGAAATTTTTGTTTAAGCTTTCCTTGCACAGAAAAGGAAAGCTGGGGCTATCACTTAAAACAATAGAGGGCTGTGGGATTGGACTTCATCACAATGGCCAGTTCTGTCAGCTCAGCCAAAAATAACCTGGAGGAGTAAAAGAATTAAAATGTTAACTTACCCAGAGAAAGAAAAATAATCCGTTATTTCTACAAACAGCCTTTCACTGTCTCTCTGTAGCTGCCTCAGCAGTACTCAGTAGGATAAGAAAGAGGTTTTAGTTGTTATGAAAGACCATATGAAAATAAATGCAGAAGCATCCTCTGAAATATGAGGCTGATTGATTTTCTTTTGCTTTACAAACATAGATGAATTATACATTATTGCACAGCTTTTGAAGGATTCAGTGGTGCTCTTTACAGATTTTTAGTTATCTGAAAAACACATGAGATGCATAAAGAATTTTTTCTTCTGAAATATTTAAAGCTGGAGATGAGGATTTAAGTGCTAAATACTGTGATGCCTCTGATATAGGATGATGTAATTATCAGTGTGTTTTAATGTTACTATGCTTGTAATATTTGATCAAGAACAAAAAATATTGGTTCCTTTTCTTTTGTGAGATGCATACTACTTACTTGCAGCTTGTGTTTGTACACATACACTTGGAGGTATGAATGGATGGGACTTGGAATGTGGCACGAAGAGAAGAAGATATATGGCAAAAACCTGCAATTAGCAGTGTTTGTTTTTTTCATCTACTGCTTCTCTCCTGTAATAGAGATAAGTAATGGTTGGGTGAAATACATGGACTGGTTTACCTGTTTTCAGATAGAGAGCAATAAGATTACTGGAATTTAGCAAATGCTATTTCAAATGGTTTTTGCATTTTATTTCTAAAAACTGTCTTACTGAAATAGATATATGATGAACTATGACACTCCATCTGTGAATCTGTCTGTGTCCAGAATGTTTCCCAGGACCTCTTTAAAAGAATACTTTTGTATGTCAAGGGTTTCTTTGTCATTACATAGCTCTAGATTTTGGAAATATATTCATCAAATGGCTGTGGGTCACAGCATCCCATCATTATTATCTAAGAGATGGTTTAGTGAAAATCTGGCTCATTCCTTTCCATCAAATCAAGTTGTGAACAACAGCTAATACAAACAAAGATTTGAGAGGTCTCAAGAGTGTATGATTTTCTAATTAGATTGATGTATAGATAAAATTAACACTGAGGTGGCCAAATATTTTGATGGGGATGAACAGGGACTACATAACTCATGCACCAAACTTGGGAGCTTGCTTCTCTCTCTTCCTCTTTTACTGGAGCAGTGGAACCTCTTTAATCCACACTGATGACAGAAAGATTTGTATGACCATATTATTGTGATTTAGAAATTATGGCAGACTGAAAACCTTCCAAGAAGACTGCTTTATAGAAACAGAGCTGAACTGAAGGGACCAGGCCTGCAGGGCAGTAAGTGCAGGAGGGTAAAAGGGGAGCTTTGATAGCAATGGTTAACAACAAGTAATGCTTTTTGCCTAGTAAGAAAATAAGGTGCAGGCAAAAAAGATGACACAGTACAGGATGTCACCTCCACACAGCCCAGTTCTATCATGGCAGTGGATCCTCCATGTTGCTGTAAATAATAACCTAGACCTGGCATGAAAAGCTTCTACAAACACACTAAAAGAAGCCACAAGGGTATTTTAATAATTCTGCACTCCCTGATTGGTAAGGTGGGCTACACTGATCTCTCTCTCCCTGTGGATCAGGGTGTGCTGCAGTCCAATAGCTGTAGTTTTACTGTCTTTTTCAAAATATTCCTCAAATCTGTATTTTCTTCCCATGAAGACCTGAAATATCTGTTCAATTGTTGCATGTACAAATCACCAGGATATGGTATCTATGGAATCAGCTTCTATACTATGGTGAATCTGGAGATAAAGGAGCCATAGAAACATTTCTCCTCTATTCTTAAGCACTATTTTTAGATATCTTTAGTGCTTTAAACTCTGCATTTGGACCCACATCGTACTTGAGTTATTCCTGTTCTTTAAAAAATCCTGCAATCTTGAAAGGTTTTAACCTGTTGGATGTGGCTGGCTTCCAGGAAATTATGGCAAGGCATGTTTTAGAGCATGAAAAAATATCTTCTGAGGAGGAAATAAATGCTTTAGGGGAAAGAGAGTGTCACTAGCCTGTAAAGGCATCATTACTCTTTCCCAGACTTTGTAAGGGGCTCTGGAAAACAGGATATTGTATCTAGACTGCTGCACTCAGAATTGGCACAGTTTGCAGCAGGGTTTATGGCACCTGAGAGGCAAGGAAAGCTTCATTCAAACCAGGACACCAGGTTTAAATGATTCTTCTCAGGACTTTGATGTGCTAAATAAATGACAAATGTGCATCTTTATGAGCACAAGAAAGAAAAAAAGAGGAACTTAACAGCACTCCAAACTTTATTGGCCTAAAGGCAAAAAAAGTGTTGGAAGGTGCTGAGCTCAACAGCCTTTCAAACCCATGATCATTACTTTAGTGACCACAGGTTAAAACTAACAGAGTTCAGTGTTTCTGCTACAGCTGAGCATGCAGTTATCTCTGACAATACCTTTCCCAAAAATTCTCACACTCTAAGGTAAATAATATATCTCAGCATTTCAGCTATAGTAAAAAAAAAAAAAAAAAATGGAGCATGCTACTCAGCACCTTTACTGTGTTTTAACTTTAGCTCATGAGGTCTGCAGGTGGAAAAGGGATACAGTATTTTTCCAGATATGTGTAAAAATCAAATCCTGGTTAAGTGTTTCAAATGAAAGACTAATTTACTTTTTTTAAAAGTCACTTTAATAATTATTTCCATTGAAGGTTTCACACTATTATTATATATTTTATAAAAATATTGGGACAGTTATCTAAGTGCTAACAAATCCCAAACTCCTATAAACGTCATTTCCCAATAATGCAAAGACTTTCTTTTGAAACTGAACAGTTTAAAATGAAATGTAGATATTTTTTATTCTTAAAATAAACCACTCACTAATCAGAATTTTCTCCTGAATTTATTTCCATTTTTTGTAACAAACAAGTTGTGTAATCCAAGAAATCAGTCCAGTCATAAAAAGTTTTGGATAAAAACACTATTATGGGCTTCAAATCCATAACTGCATCTCCAGTTATCTGGGTTTTAAAGATATAAAATTAAATTTTCACATATACTGAAGAATGGGACTTGTACTCTTCTAATCAGGGTAGGTAGGCAGTGTTTCTGAGGGCAGATGGGCTGTCAGACATTTGCAGTTTACACTTTTTGGCTATACTTGTACCTGTACATCTGTACAGAAATGTCATGACAGATGCTTAATGATCATAGGGAAAAAAAGTCTTTGTAATTAAATACATGAAAAATTCTTAATTAACATGCACAATGTTCCTGCAAAGACCTTCAGTTTATAAAAAATTATTGTTATTTTACAGTTAGTTAGTGATGAATCTCGAATCTATGTGGTGTTTCAGACTTGTTTCATTTCACTGTTATTCAATCTGCTTCTTATGTGCTTCTTTATAAAGGTACTTTGCAAATAGTAACAATAAATCCCAAAAGAATGGTAAATACTGAACTGGCATCTTGGTAGCAGACATATGTTTGAAATACACTGTAGACTGAAATAGAAGGCATCTTAATTGATATCTGCAAAGATATCTCCTTGGTTTTGATACTGCCAAAGAAAATACATTCTCACAGTGCAGTTAAAAAAAAATCTTTTGGTACTTGCAAACAAAAATGGCCTAAGGCAGAAAAATCCATTGCTAAGGGGTTTGACATTTGCTTCTATTTGAAAGCAAATCTAAAAATTACAAAGTTCTTGGTGGCAAAATGATTTTATTGTGAACTAAATTTCAGACTAATGAAAATATTTATTTTAAAAAATTGTGACTTTGATTTGGAAACCCTCTAAAAATTCTATTTTTTATAATTAAGAAATAATTTAATATCTAAAAAACTGATTTTATTCTTATTTTATTATTCTTATATACTCAATTTGTGATTTTATATTAGAATTCATTTTAAATTAATTTATTTAATTACTCTCACTTTTTTGACTTTTGGAATCCTAATTAAGAAAAATTGCTCTGACATAAAGTTTATATTATTTTTCTTTTCAGAGTGCCTTTTCTGTAGAGGTTGCATAGAAAGCTTTAAAACTTCGAACTAGAAAATTAGATGAGTCCTCATCACACTTTATATAGACATCTGTTTTTATTATAGCAGTTTGGTTGCATTTTTCTGCAGTAATGAAACAGCTGTTACTGTAACCTGTAGTGAATGATCACCTTATTTTCTTGTTCCAAGCATTTCTTCTCTTACTTGATATTAAAATCGAGCAGTTTTGCACATTGATTCAAGATGTCAAAATTTATTACAATGGAGGAGATACATCAAAGTAGAAGTTAAAATGTTGTTAAGAGCTTGCATTCAGACTTTTCAAGACACATTTTTAAATGCAAAAAAATAAAATATACAAGAACTATGATTTAGAAACTATTGAAACCCAGAGGACCTTGCTCCTGGAGCAGTGTGAGGTATTTTAAGGGCTATGACCCGTGAAAGCCCAGCTGTGTTGGGGGGTTGGGATTTCTGTGGCACCCAGCTTTCTAAGGAGGTGGCTTATGATTCCTGAATGTCAAGCAGTCCAGCTGCTTCAGGAGCTGGGGCAATTGCAGGGAAGGTCTATAAGCTGTCACAAAACAGGTTTTCTCTCTTTTCCAAGGGGAAGATGGTGAAATGGATGCATTCTTACAGCACATGTCATTCTTCTACTAATTCAGTATTTTTTCATGGGAAAACGTTGTGTTCCTAACCAGGTCTCACAGGGACGTAGCTGCCTAAACTCTCTGTAACACACAGCAAACTTGTTTCTCTACTCACTGCAGTGTAAAGGTCACCTGTAACTCCTACATGCTCATGCTATGATTTAATGTTTACAGCTCATTAGTGTGGACCATCACTAAGACTGAGGGCCACACCATTGGCTATCCTGTATCACAGCAAGACTAATTCTAAAATTGAAAAAAAAAATTCCTTGTTTAAAACAAGTTTCCAAATTATTTTCTCCAGAGTGAAGTCAAACTGTCATTCCTCCATAAAAATTAGAATATTTGCTGTGGGGCTTAGTCTAAATTTTTGGCTTGCAGAAATCATAATAGCTCTGTGGTGCTCACTAAGAAAAGATTTCTGATATGCAATGTAAAGCATCTACATTTCAACTGAAATTTAACGACAAGCTTCAATACCTTGCTCTCAAACTGCAGTGAGTTCAACTCTTTCCTTCCAGATGCAGATCAATTAAAGCTCTGGCCTTTAGTTTTCAGTTCTTTAAGTCAGGAGTACACTACTATAAACCTGGAGATCTCATTTGGTTCTTGGTGTCAACTGAAAAATCAATTGTCACACAAATATTAACCAAAATTTCAGTTTCAATTCTTTTATTGTTAGGACTTAGTGTTAACCATTCCTAAATGTAGCTATTGCAGCTTCTAGCTCTTATAATTTTTTTTTTTTTATTAAAAGTCAGTATTAATATGTACCCAAAAGTCTAGTCTTTGTAGGCAAAAGGCACTCCTGCTTTTATCACCACATTTGCAAATAACTACCAATAATCAGCATGACAAACAAAACTAATAAATAAATTGACCAAAAGCCTCACATAGCTGATTTCATGGTGCCTTGATTCTTCAAAGCAAGAAAGTTCTTTAAGATGTGACTAGGATGACAGTTTCCCAAAACATGACACTTTTAGGAGAGAATAAATGGCAGCGTCTAAAAATCTGGAGGAGGAGGATAGAGTGACTTAATTAGAGAGAATGACTGCCTATAAAAATAAGTTTTACTTTTAAATTATCTTCAATGAGAGGTTGAAAGAGCAATGAAATCACAAAAGAATATCTACTATTCATTGTTGTGACACTTCAGGGAAATGTATAACATACTTTCTTCCCAGCAGTCAGACAATTCTCCAGGCAGTCGTACATAATGCAACAGAATTCAGCTATGACAAGAGGGTAGTAATATGATTTCATTCAAATGTAGTGAATGAGTCAGGTTAGGTCCCTATAAATAAAGATGCTCTTTAAAATGTCATACATTTATGTAGGAATAGCCAAAACCTCTGTGCATATTATTTATAGCGTTACACTAGTACTGTGAAGCTGACCTCAACTTGTCTGGGGACCACCTTGTACTGGGCAGTGGACCAAAACATTGTGACATCCTATGCCCTATCTAAATAGTTTTCCAAACCTTCTGTATTTGAAGATCTGCCTCTTTTCAGTCAGAGAGAGCTAACAGGCACTGCTGGTTTATTTCAGATAACTTACTGCTATCACAAACAATTTTCATGCCAATGTTGAACTACTACCCTATGCTCTACTTACATTTAGTACTCTACAGTGTGCTAAAAAAACCTAAACAAACCTAAAATTGTTAACTAATTTGAGAGTTTTTTCCTATGAATGATTTCAACCTATGTAATCTTTTTAAATTTAGCTTGTTTTCAAGGCTGACATTGAGGTAGCTGTCTTGGACTACAAGTGGGGGATCCAATCTAGAGCCAAAGACTGACAGAATGGTTAAGATTGAGAAAGAGAACTCTGGAGGTCATCTGGTCCAACACTTGCTCTGGCAGGAGCACTTAGACACAGCTGCCCAGGATTAAACCCAGACAGCTTTTAAATATCCCCAAGGAGGGAGACTCCACAGGCCTGAGTGGCCTGTCCCAGTGCTTAGTTACTGTCACAGTAAAAAAGTGTTTCCTGTGTTCAGAGGGAGCCTTTTGTGCTCCAGTCTGTGCCACTGCCTCTGGTTCTGTCACAGGCACCAAAGGCAATAGCCTGGTTGTGTCCTCTGTACCCTCCCTTCAGAAACATGGATCCCACTTGAGACTCCTCCAGGCCGAACAGTCCTGGCTCTCTCACCCTTTTCTCATAGAAGAGATGTTTCTGTCTCTTAATCACCTCTGTGGCCCTTTTTGGAGTTCATGAGATTCTTGTCATCCCATGTCTCCATCCAGCTGAGGTTACTCTGGACAGCAGCAGGACCCTCTGGCATATCAGCCACTCTTGCTAATTTTGTATCATCAGCAAACTTGCTGAGGATACACTCTGCCCCAGAATGCTGATCATTAATGGAGGTGTTAAAACAGGACTGGACCCAGTATTCCCCCCTAGGGTACACAAAAAAAAAAGTATAAACTAGACTTTGTGCCATTGATCCTCATTATGTGAGTCTGGCTGGTTTTGCAGTCCACCTCACCCTCTCCCCATCCTGTCCATTCTTCTTTATGATCCTGTAGTTTCCCAGATCCTCTTTCTTGCCCTTCTTGATGTTATGAGTGGTGCTTGTTTTCTGCCAGTCCTCAGGCACTTCTAATCATGATTGTTTGAAGATTATTGAGAGTAGCCTTGTAATGACATGTGCCAGCTCCTTCATTACCTGCAAGTATTCCATCAGAGTCCATTTGCTTAAGTATTCCCTATCCTGATCCTCTTCTACCATGGGTACCTATTCCTTGCTCCAGCGTCTCCCCTATTTTTCTTGGACCTGGGTTTCCTAAAGACTGGTTTTACTAGCAAAGGCTGAAGTGAAGAAAGCATTTGGTTCCTTAACCTTTTCTTCAGCAATACCCACACTTTTCCTTGTCTTCCTTTTGTCACCTACATACTTTTAGAAGCCCCTTTGGCTGCTTTTGACAATCCCAGCCAAATTGAATTCCATTTGGGCTTTGGCTCATCTCATTCCTACATGCCCAGACAGAGTGTCTGCATTCCTCCCAAGTCCTACATTCCTCACAAAACCTGTATTTATGTTGCTAAATAGAAAACACTGAGACGGACAAATAAACTTTTAGCTATCTATATTCCTTGTTGTCATGCTTCTACATACTGTCTAGTCCCTAATGGTGACTAATTTTCTCTGAGACACGGTCTTGGCATGATTTGTGGATAAAGCATGAGCCCAGGACCCTCCCCAGTAGGCAGCATTTTCAGGACTACAGCAGATATTGAACTTTTACCCATATTTCCTTGTTTATTCCAAAAGCTTTTCTATCTCAAATGCACTCATATACCTTCCCAGCTTACTCCCTGTCATGTAACACACATTCCAATATCGTGCTGTTAAGAAAAACCCCACAGTAGTAGACTTTAACACTGCATTTGAATTAAAAAAAAAACAAAACAACACATTAAGCATAACATCATTTGCTGCTCAGAAACAGCACAGGATTAAGAACAGACATAGGTTCATGTTCTAGGAGATGTGAATGTAGGAGGCCTGTGCCACTTGGTCCCAAACCTGAAAACAAATTCATAGAGATGAACCATTCAAGAGATGCTAAAAGGAGTTGACATCTTTCAAAGACTGGAATGGAATTATTTTGGATATTTGGAGATATTTTGGCATATTTTTTAAAAAAAGAGAGGCTGCCAATAGGAGAGTTGTACTGGGTAGAGTTTTCATTATATTGATTTGATTTTTTTACCATTACTGTCTTCTTGGAAGTCTGGAGTTGTAAAAATATTATCATGAATGCCTCCTTTCTTTTTCTTTGTGTTTCATGTAAAAGATGCTTCTTCTTGCCTAAAGGAAAGGTCCTTAACTGACAGCATTAGATCAGAGGGTGGATCTCAATTCTACACATCCCCCACTTGCAACATCTAAGCCATTGCTTCTGATAGTGGGGTGTGTCAAAAGCTCTGTGGAGACTGGGCACCAGCTGGCAATTTACACTGATGCTCACAACTGAGAAGTACATAATGACAGCCATTGCTGGCTCCCTGTACTAGCAATCAACAGAGGGAAGGAAATTACGAGGTTATGTCAGCTGAGGGACTCTGACTTCCTTGCTTTTGGAGTCTCAGAATGCAAAAAGTCTTGGTCTTTTCTGGTCAAGCTGAACCTAGGAAACGGTGGAATAATACTGACCAGAAAAGGAAAAAATCTTTGAATAACTGGTCAAAAAAATTGTTTCCACTTTTTAATGAAGAAATACAGCTGCCATGCATAAAAACAGTCCACAGCCTCTGAGCTCTCAGTTTGACTCCTCACTGACACTGAATGAGCAGGAAACATCAGTTTCCAGAAATTTCTTTTTTGCCTCTCCAGCTGACTGGGAAAATTAATTCCTTTCTCTCTAATGAGAATTTTACTGAGGTAGTCTACAGTTCTTCCTGACTCCCCTAAAGACTACTTTCACTGTGTAGTTAGAAACTGAATGTGTCTGTCATAAACACATTCCAGCTGACATGAAATATGCCTTTCTACCTTCCTTCTGGTTCCAGTCACTGAAGAAAAAAGAACTTTGTACAGAAATCCATCATGGTAAGTGACTTTCTCTTTGAGTTTAAGGTCTTCTTTTTGATCTCAAAGATCTTGAAGACAATTACCAAACAGAACAGGATTTGAGTAGGCAAATTCTATTACCACACATAAAATGACAAGTTAAAGCTGGGGACAAGAGTTATTTATCAAAGAAGACAATGCCAAAGTGAGGGGGGAAGTATTAAAGTCTTTTAAAAGTTCACTAATTTCTGCATTACTGTCATTGGTTTTATGGGGAAGGCAAAGAGACGCTGACATAAAGTGGAAAAATATTTGGTAGAAAGAAATACAACTGTAGATGACAAGGACTTTGTTAAGTCAGGAGGAGGATCGTAAAAAAAATCAGAGACTGATAAAGTACTGGAGTAAATTAAGTCAGAGTTATTGTAGTTGGATTTCAATGCTGATAAATATATAAAAATACCATAGGGAAAAATTGAAGCTCTTTAGAAGATTCTAAAATGAACAGCACCAGGAATGTTTTGAGAATCTGATGTCATTACAAATATGTTAGTGAGGAACTTGGTTCAAGACAGTAAGGCAGGAATCAGATGAAGGATAACCTAAGTCACTAGAGATTGTAAGAACTAGGAAATTTTATTTAAAAAGTTACTGCCATTACACAATTCATTGCTATATTTATTATTGCGATTATATAATTCATTTATAGGTTTGTCTGGGATACCTTATTTAAAATTGGCCACCTCATCTTAAAGACAAAAAAGAATAATGCAGAACAAAAAAGGAACAAGAACTGCATGATGAAATTTTTAAACATATCGCTATAAAAGCAGTTTATATCAAGAGAAATTCAAAGACTTTTTTGCTTATCATAGAAGACAGCCTGTTACGACAGTAAATAAAAGACTATAAAGAATTAAACAGAAACTATTTGCAGCTTCTGTTCTCCTAGCTCTTTAAAATGTGAAACATGTAAAGAAACTGAAATCTAAGGATTCTAAAATTCATGAAAGATAATACTGTTCTACACAGTGCATTGCACACCTCTTTTGACATAGGATGCCCTTAGCATCCTCACAGGAAAAGGAAAGGAAAACATGAGAGAAGAAAATAGGGTATTTGAATTGGAGGGATTAATTTGATTTGAAAAACAGCTCCAGAGTAAGTAATAATTATTGTCCTTCAGTGATTACAGTGGTTTCTACTACTAGACTCACTTCTGCTTACTCATATGCTTTCTTTAATACAAATGTGAAGTATCAGACATAGTCATTATTGGAAATATACCTGTCATAATTTTGAAATGCCTATCTTGTATATCATTGATACCAGCACATAACTATTGGCACAGATGGCAAAAAAAAAAAAGATTAGAACTTGCTTTGACACTGATGATGGATCAAATCTTCTTGAATACAAATCCATCTGTTAGATGCATCTCAGTGATTGGCATGCAGTGGATAGCTAAAAAAAAGAAGAAAAATTTGACACAATAGTTTAATTTGATTATTTGGTAATATATTCTGAATTTTACCCCTTATTTTGTGTTTTACGCGCCAATTATATCTTGCCCTAAATGAGATGGTAGATACAGTGGGATGTCTTCGTACTACAAGTAGAACAATAATTGGTCTTGATTTTCAAAATATAAACAAGCGTAGGGAATTACTTTAGTTCTACTTGGAGAACTGAGCATATCTGAATAATAATATTGACTTTGTCTCATGTTATTGCGTGTTAAAAGCAAACCTGAACTTTATGTATTACGAATGCTCTGATCAGATAAGGAATTTCCCTAGGTCCCTTAACCATATCTGCAGATCCCATTGAGAGGGCAAGAAGAAAATACCTCAAAACTATTTTTCACTGCTTAATAAAACTGTGATCCAAATCTCCTCGTGTAGGTTTCCAGGGGATACAAGCCTGCCAAATCTTCTTACTTAAGTAAATGATCTTGAAATGGTGGGTCTGTAAATAATCAAAGAGATGCTATATTCTTGTCAGTCCTCAGTGAAACAAATGGAGCATTTTAATTACTATGCATAACATTTTTGTAACAGCAAATTCCCTCACCCCTGCCTACTCTGAGATCTTTTCAGACCAGTTCATGTGAAAAATGAGATTTCCTACAGTACTTTATTTTAAAGAAATAGGGCACATCAATCTAATAAAACATTTATGCTCAATTCCAGATGTGTAGCATTTAAGGCACAATAGGATTGTGTAATGCAATTAAGGGAATTTGATCAAGAGGCCAGACAAACAAAACATTCAGTGGTAATAACTTGATAATGCCCTCCTCCCTTCAAGCCCTGTGAATTTACCTCCTTTAAAGAAACCAGATAAATAAGATGGGTATCCCAGGATGGGATAACATTTCTTGGTCAGGAAAAAAAGAAAATCTTTTCTGGAAATTTTTGAGGGTAGGTGGTGTTTGCTCCAGAATTAGAAAGAAAAAAAATGGAAAACTAAAAAAAGCCATCTATAGCTATGAAATATTATTTTGAAGAAATCTAAAAGGTATCACTTAGTGTTTACATGTAAGAACTTGTTTCAATATTCATCCTGTTGCTACAGGAAAAGAGCCTGTATCCTAGAATACACCAGATGATGGTAGTATACACAACAAAGTTGCCTGAGATTCTGCTGTAATTTGGTTGTAACTGAACTGACAAAATTTAATATTCACACAAACCCATATTTGTACCTAATGGTTATAAAAATGACCAATGTGTCATTGGGGCCAAATTCCATTTGAATTGCTCTGACCATTAACTTTTTTGAAGTCATTTGAACTAACAGTGTAGGTAAGGTAGCTGGGATTTGTTGTCTTTATTACCTCAATGATATCGTCAATTATTACTTTGAAGAAGAAAGAGACCATAGCTGTTTTAAACTCCCATGGGCAGAAATAAAAGGCATTATTTATTGTAGGAGACACTAATGGCTTTTCATAGGTCAATTAATCTTTTTTTATGGAAGGATAACACTAAAGTCAAACTACTGAGAAGACCTAAACACTATGTAATTCCTGAAGGCCATTCAAAATGGTTCTTAAGAGTTGAAGAGACAGTCAACAAAGTAAAACACACTAAAATGTGTTAAGTGTTTGTAAAGTAGAAGCACTATACATAACATATTATTTCTTATGGCAGAAATTCACCTATTGAAATGGATGACAAACAAAACAGAACATAAGATTAGGAGGCTAGAAAGAGAACTGAGTAAATCTCATTCCAGGATGAAGGCTTTCTCTTTATCCAGGAAGTACCCAGCAAGTTGTGTTTTTTCAGGAAATGTAATGGTTCATCTGGATGGCTTTGCCCAGCTGCTTACCATACTACTAGAAATATATAGATCAACATGAAGGAATTGAGAAAGGAAAAAAAAAAACATGAAAAGAGGTTTTGAAACAATTAACTGACAGAAAAGGTCAAAAGATTAGAGTTTTTTTAATCCAGGAAACGAAGCATTTAGGGAGGAGACATAAGCAACTTCCAGTAAACAATGAGTGATAAAAAGAACAGGGATCAATTTATTCTCCTTGATCACGGGAACTGGACAAATAAAAATAGTATTTGATTCCAGTAAAGTAAATTTCAAATGAATTACTGTGGAATATTGTATTGGAGGTTTTCAGGATCAACTAATGCCAGCATGTACTGAGATCAGTATTTGTGAGTTTGTCCAAGTAACAGGGTGAACAGATACTTTTTAACACCTTTCTATTTTGCAATTTACAATGGTACTAGGTGATAAAAAGTCCTAGTAACACTATGTTGTATGCAAGAACATGCTGAAAAGCATGAAATTGAAATTTTAAAAACTCAAGCACCTGTACCTTTCTACAGGTACCACTCTAATGCAGGAAAGTGTCTGGGGTCTTGTTAATGTCTATCTTACTTAAACATTTAAGTGAAAAAATTTAGCCACTTGCCTGCTGATTTGTGTTACTTCAATGAAAATGAATTTTTCTTTCAAATGGTATTTCAAATAGGTATGGTCTTTTTGAGTTCATATTTTTCCCCATTTCTTCAATTGTATTATTGAATATTTGGGTTTCAACCTTACTTAGAGGAATGAAAACTATATTATGTGATAAATGTATCCAAAACTCTTTAAAAGATTAATTTTCATAGTTGTATATTAAGGTAAAGCCTACAACAATTTTAGTTTCCTTGAGAAGATTTGTAACCTTGTCTAACACAGAAATAACTTAGAAATTGTAAAAAAAGCTGTTTGATTGAATGTATGATCATAGAATGGTTTGGGCTGGAAAGGACCTTAAAGATATCATCTAGTAATTTTCTGACCTCATGTTGGCTGAGTTCACTTACTTTAAATATTTTATAAATATTTTTAAACATCCATAATTCTTATAGGCTGTTATGTCACAAACATCCTATGTCCTCAGTTGTGTGAGCTGATTATATATTCTATGTTAATCTTGTCCTCCTAGAATGTTCTGCATGATATCGTGAATCTTTTTAGTATTTATATTTCTGAATGGAAGTTTAAAGGAGATGCAATGTTTTGCTGAAAATGAATATTTATTGCCTGTATGGGAAGACTTGAAAAACTGAGAACTGCAAGCTGGTCTATTACCTTTGGCAGAAATCTCAGTGTTTTTTATAAAATTTCTTAGCTTAAATTCTTAGCTTGTTATGATGTTGTATTTTAATTAATACTTTTAAAAAGAGATTTTTCATTTCCCAGGAACAATTTATATTTTTTTCACATTTATTTAGTGGGATCAATTTTGCTTTAATGTAGGCATATAGGCATTTGTGAACATAAAAGCATCTGTGCTTGGGGATATTTAGAAGATGCTAATGAAAGATAATTTTAATTTTGACCCATACTTAATTTTCCTATAATGTGGTAAAACTGATTCTTCATACTTTGAAATACTCAGTCTGTTTATTATTGTGTAGCTGATAGCTGACCTTAGTAAATTTTGCATTTCCTAAAAACTAATGCTTCTCTGCGGCAGGAGAAATTAATTGCTGTCAGAGGAATAATACTGCATTGTCAAAGGAAACTGAGCTTTGCAGCTGAAAGTTCCTCCTATGACTGGGGTGGGAATGTGGAAGAAAACAGGGTCTCATAAATCCCTGCACTCAGGTGGGGAGCACAGAGGCAGTGCAGACATAAATATTCAACTGATGGTGTCTCCACAGCAGAATCTCTCACTGACTCACACTCAGCACTGCAATGAGATTTTAGTGGCTTTACTTTTTCAAAACTAAGACACTTTTAAAACAATGTTTGAAAATTCACATGCAGCTCAGGAAGATGTTTGTTGTCTCCTTGTATAATTCAACTGTAAAATGAGAGGGACTGTATGAAAGCTACAGAATATTTGAGGAAGGGAGCAAGGTTGTGTAATGAGCTCCCAAAGGACGACCACACTCATTCATGCAGCAAGAGCTCAGTTAGAGAATATTTGCATTAGGAAAATACTTTCATACCTATCAGTGACCAGGAAGATGGGGGGAAATGCTAAAAATATGAAGCTAAATCTCAGCTCTCAGAACTGATTCTCTTCCATCATGCACAACATCACATTTAGTACTAATGAAGTTCTTTCTGCATAGCATGAAAAATCTCTTTCAGTTTCTACATTTCCTTGTAGTTCTGCACCATAGAATGCAGAGAAAAAATTAAGTTCTGTGTACAGGACCAGAAGGGAAGACCTGGGGTTTTTTTTCAGTGACAGTTTACATATTTTTAATTGTTTTGTTTTTATTTGTTAATTTATTTTTACTTTGTCTTCACCTGCTAATTTTCAGGTTAACACAACTGCTCTGAGTCAATTTCAGTATTAAAATCAAGGTTTTTACAGGGAAATTATCTGCCAAACTATGGGCATTTTAGTAGAAATGGAACAATATTCATATCAGCACAGGTAATTTGTAATTAGCTAGCAGTGATCCCTGGATAGACCAACCCTACAAAAGCAGTAATATATTCTCTAGTTAATACTTCTGCTCCATTTCTAGTATAAATTCAAAATTCCTTCATGGATTTGAGATAGGGAGAACCCTACATTTTTAGGGAAAATAATTTAGATAAAGTGCCAAATTTTTGTATTTGTTTTTGTGTTTTTGTTTGGCCTGCTTCATTTTGAGAAATCACAATGATAAACTTATAAATGGCAGGTATTCTCCTGGAACTCTTGATAAAAAACAGTCTGTCTTCGTTTCTCTAACTCTTCAGCTTCTAATCCCAAAAAGAAGTGAAGGCAGGAGATAGATTAAAAAGCTACACAGGTCTTTTTCAGTTCAGCTGTGTGAGGACACTAGAGTCAGGTCTGTCCTTACTTTGTCTTCGGTTGCTGCACATCTGTTTTGACCTTTTTGAGACAAAAAGGATTTCTTTTGTGGTAAGCTTATGGCCACTGAAGTGGGTAAAAGAAAACTCTTTAAAAGGCAATGGACTGTTGCTATTTCAGACAGGTCCCAATCAGGACCTCTCTCTCTTTCCTTTTGACAGTGCTTGCATTGTCTGTCATATCAATAAAGGCTGGCTGAGTCAATCTGAACTGTTGCCAAGGAAAGCTGTTGCAAAACAATGTGAAGTCTCCACGAGGACAAACCTAAATAGGCTGCTTCCCAAAGTGGACTAAGCTGAACTGCACAAAGGAACTCTTGTGAGACACAAGGTTTTCCATCTTCTTTAATTCCCAGCTATTGCCCTGCAGTCTGCCTGGATGGCTTGTCCTTCCTGCTTTCACTACCAAAGGGCTGAATCATCTCTATCTGGCTGCCTTGCGAAATCTGTGGATTTATGAAAAGAAATTTTTTGATTCCAGCCAGATACACAAACATTAATGACTTCTGCCCACCATTATTAAGCTGCCCTGAGAGTTTTAAGGTGAATTGCTAAAATAACTCCTTGAGATATCATTCAAATGTACTTGTACACTGAACAGTAGTTAATCAGGCATATTTTTTCAATGACTGTCATTTGTCCATTAGTTCCAAATTATTGTGGTGTATAGCTGGAGTCTCATACACTTGTTCCTCTTAGATTTTCTAAAAGGAAAGACTATAATATTTATGTGACAAACTTTTTTGCATTTCTGGATTCTTCAAGTAGAGAGGAAAGAAAAATAATTTTTAGTAGCTACATCTTTGAGGGCCAGCTGGCTGTAAATCACCTCAGCAGAAAAGGATCTGAGGGACTTGGTGGACAACACATTGAATATTACAGTAAAGGTTAAGGGTATCCTGAGCTGCCTATGGAGAAATGTTTCTAACATTTTAGAAAGAAAGGTCAACCTTTCCTTCAGCACCACTGAGGCCACATCTGGAGTCCTGTGTCTAATTCTGCAATCCCCAGTAGAGGAGAGACATGGAGCTCCTGGAGAGAGCCCTGTGAAGTGCCACAAAGATGATAAGGGCCTGAAACTTCTGTGAAAAAAGGCAGAGAGAGCTGTGATTGCTATGCCTGGAGGAGAGATAGTTCAGGAAAGATCCCATAAATGTGTGCAAACCTGAGGGAAAGGTTTAAAGAGGATGGAACCAGGCTCTTTTCAGAGGTGCACAGTGACAGGACCAGAGGCACAAACGTGTGCAAACCTGAGGGAAAGGTATAAAGAGGATGGAACCAGGCTCTTTTCAGAGGTGCACAGTGACAGGACCAGAGGCACAAACTGAGGCAGAGGAGGTTCTCTATGAAAATCAGAAAACACTTTCCCTTGTGAGGATGGCTGAGCACTGATAAAGATTGCAGAGAGACCAGTGGAGTCTCCTTCCTTGGAGATATTCTAAAGCTGTCTGGACATGATCCCAGGCAACTATATCTAGGTGTAAAGGCTTGGCACTAAGGGGTGTTACACCAGATGCCCTCCAGTTTCCTTCCTACCCCATCCATTCTGTTGATCTGTTACATATATTAGAAATGTCACTTGCAAAGGAGTTATGAAGTTTTACATAGCCCATGATGCAAAGCTTCATGTAGAGAAGGAGAAATTACTGTTTTGACTACCTTGACAATTGCCGATTCAGTTTATATAAATACACATATGAGACTAGATACCTTGTGAAATTTTATTTGAACCAATAATATGATAAAACCCTTCTAAGTTTGTTAAAATTCCTATCTGAAAAGTGCAAGATAGATACCTAGAAAGAGAAAAAAATATTTTGATTATAGTTCACTTAGCTTTTAACAATTGACATGATTTGGGCTCAGCTTAGATTTAGAAGGTTCAGTTTTACTCTGAAACTCTATGGCCTGTCTATGCTTCACAGCATATGAAAACGATAACTTACCATATGGTAGAACTTTATTTTATAACTCTTGTTGACCTTTTTTTCAACTCCCAGTGTTTGCTGCAGGACAATCCCAGCACTCTTCAACAAGAGAGCAAGTACTGCAAGTTGGACCTGCTTAGTGCACTCTGGATGTTTCACCTTAGCGTGCATAAACTATTTACAGTGTGTTTATACAGAGATTATGGAAGCTCTGTGATACAGACCATTCACACATCATGAGCAGATTCCCAGCAGTTCCTTGATAGAAACACTCTCACTGAAATCGATGGGGTTCCTCTCAGTGTGATTAGGTGTGACTTGACATGAGGAAAGGCATTTGGGGCTGACCTTGTGGTTTTTTTATGCTAAAGCTAATTATTATTTCTACAGAATCTTTTGCTAGGTTTTATTTCTTTGGAATTGATAGGGGTCTCAGTACAACCACAACTGCAGTGTACTGAACAAGTAGTATAAGTACAGCACAAGTACAGCAAAGGTAATTTTCTTCCTGATACTGCCCTTCTACTACGCCCAGCATAGAGTGCTTCTATTTATTTCAGTGGAAGACATTCCACCACTTTAACAGAAACAGAAAACTCTGTGAAATCAAAATCTTAACCACTTTCACAGACATATATTGAACTTTGATGAAAGTTTTACAATTAAAAAAAATCAATCAATCAATCAATCAATCACATAATTTCAATTCCCCTCTACATCAGCAACTAAAAAAATTACTTTATTTCCTTTCAAATTAAATTCTGAACCAAGTGGTAAAACACTTTAACTACATCAGAAATATTTAATGTTGTGTCCTTCCATCTGAATATTTTCATCATTCATCTTTTTGCTGGAAAGTGATTACTATTGATACCTATCACTACAGAATGTCTATGATGCACTCTCGGTCTTCAGGGGGATTTGAGGAGCCATATAACCTGGAGGGCTTCCCACTTTAAAGCATGCTCATTTATCATTCTGCTGTCTTGCACAGACAGAGATTTTGCACATTATCCAATTTAAACATCCATTTAGAAGCAATCTAATTTTTTTTCTTGCTAACATCAGCAGAGACGGTGATGAACTCTAGCAAGATGGTTGAAACTAAGAAGGGTATTCAAGAGGAGAGAGGAAAAAAATGTAACTAGATATCATTGCAGAAATGATTGTAGCAAATTTTGAAGACAAATTTATTGCTTTTTGTTGCCATGACACACATTTTTATTGTATTGAGTTAAGGATGTCAATATTGCCTTTTAAGGAAGTTTTGTGAATCAAAAAATGATGAAAGGCTATGCACTAATTTGTCATTTTAATTGTCAATAGGAATAAAATTTGGCAAACAAATGCACTGTAAAATGAAGTCATATTAGAAAAAAATTCCACATTGCAATTCTAACCAATGTTTCTCCCTAAAATTAGAAATAATGCTGCCCTTCAATATCAAACTAACATTTTGTCCCTTGGTGTAACTCAGTTTTGATGTCAAAGTAATATATTGTTCTCATAGATTAAAAATGAAATATTGTCATGGGCATACTTTGATTATTACGGGAATAGAGCTAGAATGACAATTAAATATGTTGTATCTTTCAAACTTGTAACACTCTTGAAAGGATGTGCTTTATTCTGAAATAACTTTATGGTAGCTACTCCAGAGACATTAAGTATAAAAGGGGCTTTTGTATCAGTTTAGAACTTGTCTCTGTCAGGTTTTTTAGGGGAATGGTGGGGTTTGGACTTTAGTGGTTAATTTCTTGCCATTTAATATGCTGATTAAATGATCAGGAAAGTAATTTGAAAAAAAGATGAAAAGACACTTTTAGGAGTCATTTAGGAATCTTGGCATCCTGACCTCAACAGGTCTAGACAGCACAATTTTAGATTTCATTCCATAAGTTGAATTCTCCATGTACCCAAAAAACAGACTTTACAGAGCTTCTTGTAATTATTTTTTAAATTCAAAGATATTTTTAAAAGCTTTTTCAGCTAATCCTCTTCTTTTTATTAAATTCTACCTTTTAAAATTGACACCCTTCTATTCCTGCAGTTACTGAAAAAGCACTTCAGATTTATTTTTTTTCTTCATTTTAGTCTGTTTGCAGCTTCTGAAGTTCTCCCTAGAGAAACCTGAAACTTTCAGAAAGTTTCTGTTTCATTGAGGCAAGCCTGCAATAACTTACATTCCTGTTCAAACACACACACACCATGAGGCATTGCATTTATTAATCACATCGATTTTGAGGGCACTAATCCCAACGCACAAAGCCCAGAACAAGTGCAAGTCTCTGCAGGACTGTGGCCACTGCAGCCTTCCATAGTGATTGTCTCTTCATCAGAGCTCAGTATTTTCATTTTGCCAGATACACCACTCTTGATAGCACTTTTGTAGCTGAATAAATTGAGCCTTCTAAGAGACATACCTAAAAAAAGCTTTTATTTGTTTATGAGAAATTCATACCGGTGTTGATTATTAAGAAAATGTAAACTGGTATATGCCATCCCATCTTCCACAAGTATTTCTGGTCAAAGACAAACAAATAGAAGAGAGAAATAGATATGTTCACATAAGAAAGAATAGTGCAATAAATAGGAATATTCATGGAGCAGCTCTGAATTCCTCTTGCTCTTTTCTGAAATGTCTGTAGGTAAGACCTGAAGAGTGATCATCTCAGCTCTCAGCTGGAAAGAGAGAAACAGTGTTTAAGTATCAAACAAGAGACACTCTTGGGAAGATTTTTTTACTTGGTCATTAGTGTTGAGCAAGATGATGGAAATTGGGTACTGAAAATGAAGTACGTTAGGCCCTTTGTGAGGATTTTATGTTCCTAATTTCAGGCATTCAGATGCAAAAATATCTTAAATGGCTGCCTCATTTACCCAGTCTGTGAGTATGTGTAGACACAGCTGGTTTTACATGAAAAGTGGTCAAAAAATTTGTTTTAAACATGAAAAATATGGCTAAGTATGACATAACTGGTAGATGCATTATTAGTGTCTAAGACATTAAAACAATAAAACATATAAAAATACATGTGAGTGTATACTGTTTTCTTTTAAAATTTATGCTTTTAAATAACACATTAATTTAACAAAAATAGAAGAACTTGGCAAATTTTGGTATTTTACAAAACTTGTACTTCATAGAGTTCAGGAGTTTTGACACACTGAAGGTTGGTTTTGTGGGGAGTTTTCTGGTTTGTTTGGTTTTTTTATAATATGCAGTCATAAATGGGGGAAAAATTGACACTTATACAGAGAAAGACTAGAGCAGCTTCACCTTAAGGGGATACTAGAATTTCCTCAGTGTTGTGAATTGTATATGTTAATGACATTTTTTAGACAGGGTTATACATTAAGTAATAGTGAACTCTATCTTTTCAGAGTTAAGTGGAATTTAATCACACAACCTTTGGATTTTGTGGGAGTTGAGCACTTAAATTCTATGAAGCTCTGAAAATTTAGGGTTAAAAGGGTCTGGAAAACATAAAAATAAGGAAATTCATAATGATGGGTGACCCCAAAAGACTTGGAATTTGGGTAAGCTGTGGACAAGTGTCTAAAAGTTCAGATGTTTATCTGTCCTCTGGGGCCTACAGAGTTGGGCTGCAAAGGCTTTCAGGACGATTACTTTTAAAATTTCTAGCTCTTCTGCTTCTGGTCATAGCTGAGTATAGACCCCAAACAGGCTTTGTTTCTTAGCACATTCTTTTTATTTGCTTCGGGCAAAGTGATTTGAAGGGAAAGTATTTTACAGTAGTGGTCATGTTTTCTAATTTAATCAGCATTTCTTAGTTAAAATTACAGAAAATAGACCTTAAGATATAATCTAAAGTCATTTATAAATCGAAGGAAAGTGAGAAATAGTATAATATTAATACCTTGTGTTCTCTCTTGACAAAAAGCAGACTTCAGGGTATTGTGCTGAACACGGACATTGGTTGAGCTCTTTAAGGACTAATTTGAGATGAATAATTTTATATATTTCATTTATTGACCTGAACACAATGGGTAGAAGTTTTGTAGTGAAAAATATATATGTCACAGAACTGACATTACTGGTATGATGAAGAAAGAAAGAAGAAAATTTCGCTATGATATAAAATAATAAATTGAGACAGAAGATATATCCACAAATCTAATGTGCTATCTAACTAAAAGACAAAGCAGGAACAAGTGAAAATTAGCATATGGATAAGTATAAGAAGGAAATAGGAAAAATGTCCTTAAACATCAGAACAAGGTTGTGTAACAACCCTTCTGCAGGAGCAGTGTAGGCAAGAAATACAACTGCTTTCAGGATAGAGCCAGAGTAAATATTACAGAGAATTATCAACTGCAATTACTTGTGATTGCAAACAGGAATAAATGATCCAGAAAATAGAGTTACTTTCAATTCTTAAAAAAAAATTCTGTTAATTCATATAAAATATACGTTTTAATATTTGAAAGCTGTTGCTAGTTTAGATATAGTGGAGCATTAAAAGTAGACAATTAGACAAATAATTCAACACACTGACCCTGTCTCCCTGATGTTTGTCTTAACACGGAAAGAAAATGTTACTGACATTTGCTGTAATATGTCACTGTACTGAAAATTCATTAATAATTAAATAATATAGAAATATAAACTGCCTCAGCATACATATCCTCTGCTTTTCTCATTTGACAATTGCTAAAATTTTTCAGAGGTCTTGTGGGATTTGATTTGCCTCCTCAGAGCTCCAGCCCTAAGAAATGCAGAACATACCAGACATAATCTAGGACAGCATTTAAATTCAATTTTCAAAATATTAATTTATCCCCAGAAACCACATTGAGTCTGGAACAAAGCCTGTGCATTAGGCCTATACATTAACTGGGCCTATACATTTCCCTGGCATGGGGAAATTCAAGTTGTGAATTTTTTGTTTTGAATTTTTTTTCCCCTAGATAGATATATTTTCCAGCACTTACTTCTCAACATAGGATCTGAGGATTGGCATGAAAGACAGTTCAAAGCATTGTCAGTTTCAGGTAGGACAACTATTCTTTAGCTGAATATTTGTGTCTGTTATTTGATTCTAAATTTTCTCTCTTTGCTATCTGAATAAGCTATTTTTTAAAGGCATGCTAATCAAACATGATGTTATTTATAGTATTGTTACCTGCTTGAAGAAAAACATAAGGAGCCAACAGTTATAAAAAGTACTAAAATTCTTCCTGTGGTAATTAGCACTATCACTAAAAAGAAGTTACAGTAGAGAAAACAGAATTATTTTTTTTTCTATTTTTACTGCTTTGAATCAGCAACATCCACAGAGAAAACACTAATGTGTGATTAAAAATGGAACAGTCTCTTTTTTCCTGCATATGTTATTTTTGCCTTGGGATAAAAATGCACAGCTTCACAACACTCTCTGAATTTGCTATATTAGGGCTCTTTCAAAGGCAAAAATGATACATATTTTCTGTGGATGTTATAACCTTATGGTATCAAATATTACTGTAATTCTTAATGCAGATCCAGATAATTATATCCATCTTTATTTATTTATGGTGTAATTTTGATAAATTCATCACCCCTCATATTCTTAGATGGGAAGGAGAATGTCTTTGTGGCAAAAGTAAATTGTTCCTGTACAGATGTTGGGTTCTTGAAAATAACACTTCTTTAAAAGTTGCATCTCTTTCTTTCATTTATTTTGGATTTTGTGCATTGCCTCTACAATGCTGAAGTGGTCTCAAATTTCAAGGTCTCTTAGATTTTGACCTAAGTGTCTGCATTACTATAGACAATTTTGGTTGAGAGAATGATAGTGTCTTTTAGAGAAGATGAGAGAAACCCTGAAGTAAGAAAAATTAATCTAGTTGAATATTGCTTATTTATATTTATCTTGTGCTTCATGCAATTATCTTTCAGTGAGCTGGAATAGTATGCAGAATGGAAAATAAGATAGAAAAAGTGCTATTGAAGTAGAAATGTTTTATTTAAAAAGACAAATTGAAATATTTTCCTGATTATTTGCAGAATATAGGGGTTTTTTACATAGCTCAATAATCTGATCATTTGTGTTAAAGTATAACTGAGTATTATGTGACAAATACATTGCTGACACACATAACATTACCTAAATTCTGACTGCACCCCTCTCCACAACAAGAAATATATGTGGTTAAGGTTCAAAACTTTAAAAAGTTTTATTTTGACGACAACTACAGGGTGATATTTGTTTAGTATTTTAATTGATTTATAAAAGTAGTTATTCATGTGCAGATGAGCACTGAAAATAGTAAATATTCATTAGAAACAAAATAATATATAACTTCTAATGCACAATTTCTGATAGAAAGCAAATGTTATGTTATCACAAATGAATGATAAATACAATTTTTTAAAAATAATGCAACTTAGAGCCACTAAGACCAAGAACTGGTAGCTTAACTAAGAATTTCATTTACAGGCTAAACACCAAGAAAAATATTCTGTTTAGAGAAATACTTTGATTCAATTGTTTTTTAGATGATAATTTTTAATTACTTTTATTGCTATTAGTGTAATTGTTGTTAGCCCCCTTATTAGTTTTTAACTCATTTGAAAGAAATACCATAATTTTTCATTTGAGTTAGGAATGGGCGAACCACCATGCAGATTTGATTATTTGTTTAAAATTAGAACTGGTTTTGTTTTCCAGCCACAAATAGTACAATCTCAGTAAAATGTACATGGATCTCCTTTTGCTTCTTTTTCTCTGTATATGGCTTTGTCTATATGACACAGTTGGTAGGAAGATTGAATATTGTAAGGTTATCTGAAAAGTCTAATACTTGCTGAAACTGAGCAGATACCAGAAAACTCAAAAGAAGAACCATCTTGCCTTCATCAGTGTTTTAAGGGTCACTTTTAAATAAGATGAGCCTTACAAATACAAACCCTTCACCTCTTTTTGCATTTCAATTGTGAATAACCTGTCCAAAAGACTTTGGAATGTATTTTTGGTAATTGACAGAGCCCAAGTGAATAGAGTTCACTTTTGAGGCTGTCAGAAAAATGTCTTCTCCATATGGGTTTTACATTATGGAAGATGAGAACGTAGAATCTCTTGGCAATCTTTTGCTGCATTTTTGCCAGACATACAATACTTACATTAAGTTGATGTTTATGTTTTCATACAGGAAGATTCCTTCCTTGGTATCACAGCACTCTCTCTCAGACAACAACCAGGAATGTTATAAACGTGTGGTTAAATTAATGCGGTTTTGCTTACTCACAATGAATTAATGTCATAACTTGCAGGGTACAATATTGTCTCTTAACCTGGAGTCATTACAACTTTGTGGCCTTAAGCATTTTATACAGCTTTAGTGGTTCTACAAAATATTTCAATTTTACAAGAAAAACAAGCAACAAACCAAAAATTGCACTTGGACATACCAAGAAAAAGGGGTTTTTTCTGTGCTAATGACTATCTTATGTATCAGAAAGTTGTATAAAATTAATCTCAAGATGATACAATATAATGTTTCAGTCTGGCTACTCCCTTACAAACTTAACAGAATGGATTGGAAGATAAACATTTTCTGCCCCCATGGATATTTGTATTTTTAGTTTTTTCTGTATTCAACACCTGAATTAAATTCTTTCAATGTTTAGTGAAAAAATATAAATTTATACAGAATATCCACTTTTTCATCAAATGCACAATTTTTGTTATTTCTTTAATTGTCCTTGGAAAAACCATGTATTCTGGACTTCAGACAAGATTCTATCAAATACTATCAAAAGTGATGCAATTTAACAAAATATTTCAGTTTTGGCAAAACATCATATTTTAGGAAAACACATTTTGACATGTTCGCCCACCAACTTTACTGGTGAAAACCATCTGTTTAAAAATAATTTCTGGAAATATCATATCCTTTTAAAGGACTTGAGATTCTTTTCAGTTTTCTGTGCACTGCCCTTCCATTTGCAGCTAAAATGATATAGAAATGAATAGGCTGAGTTACAAAGAACGCCCTTGTTGTGGTATATCAATCTTGGAGCAGGAAGTACTGGAATTATTGTCAGATAGACAATTCTTAAGATTTCCAGCTTGATTTGCAAGCCCAAGGGGGAAATTCATTGTTTGGATACACCATTTAAGGTTTGCCCAAAGCCAGCCTTGGGTCACCTAAGAGTTCAGGAGAAAACTTCTGTTACATGACCAATTATTGTTGTACTTCTGGCAATCTTATATTTCACACAGAAACTTAACTACAATGCTCAAAGATTAAAAATAAAAGATTCTAATAACATTTTTACCATGGCTGTACACAGTCTCTACCCTAGAATTAAAGTACCCATTCAAAAGACCCATGAGCCTACAGAACAGAAAGGGGTTAAGACTTGCTACCATATGGCAGATAAACAAAATCAGTCATTACAAAAGCCTAGCTGTTAATTTGCTTTCAGAAGTATCTGTACAACACCTGATATATCCTGCTATTTATGCAGATACTCTTTTTTTAATGTTGCATACTTTAGGGCTGCCTGGCTGACCCTTTAAGGCAGAAAGTAGGCATCAGTGAAATACGCTTTCTTTATCTTTTGGGAAATGTGAAGGGGTGATTAGGAAATACCTCTGGAATGGCTTATATTTTGATCAGGTGCATTTGCAGACACATCTCTTATCCTTCCCCAAAATTACAGAAGGATTTACAAGTCTTACTGTGAAAGTGGTGTCAAAGACATCTCTAAGTCAAGAAAGACATTCTTCAGAGCTTCAATCCATATGTTGAGAGCTTTCTTGGCAGGCAGCTCTCATCACAACAAGGTGTTCAAAGAGAGGGATTTGCTCTGAACTGGCAAGTTGCAATGATGCTTCACAGGCATCATATGAATTGTATTTAAGACTGTTGGGATTTAAAGGAAAACTGCATTGCCTTTCTATGTGACTGGCCAATTTAGGGAATATGCTGTTTTTGAAATACAACAATATAAATGTCCACAGAGGAGACTTTTGTACACTACAGTGAATATAATAAGTTTTTGAATGAACTCAAGCTTACTAAGGAGTTTATTTTAACTTACCTGCTTGCTTTGTTATTTTATCAAGATTTCATGGTGTTCACAGATAAAACATGCATATTTTGCTACTCTTACTGCTACTGGTATATAATAGAGAAGTGTGAGAGCTGGAACTGGATTATTCAGAGCATATGTTCAACTCAGCTCTTTCTTGTGTTGGGTATAGGAGGGGAAATGTCTGTGAGATTTATAGTGGGAACTGTCACAGTGATCCACATCATCATAGAATGATCCAAAATGCATGAATTCTACTGTCTGCTCCTGATCAGCTTTGGAAAGAGGTGGAAAAAACACAGTTTTATCTGGGTAAAACTTCATCCTTGTTGTTTCAGCAGTTGATTTAGTCCTAAACCCTCACAGTCCTCCATCCTACAAGAAGTATTGAGATGAAAAAGTAAAAGGATACTCAAAAGTCATAAAAGTAAAGGATACTCCAAAGTCATGCTACGTAGAAGTCAGGATGAATAATGTATGTCCTCAAGGAGTCAGAATTATCTAGATTTAATATGACCCTTGGGTTATTGCAACCCAGGGCAAAATAAAGAGCACATGGCACTTCCATTCCCAGCACAGTGGTTGAGGGTATTTGTTCTGTTGGCAAGGAAACAGGTTGGCCTGCCAGCAGGAAACAGATCCAAATTTGGATGAGAGCTACAAAAAAGTGTCATTAATTGGAGGTGAACAGAAGTAACAGATGCCTTGAATTATTGCATTACCCCCCAGACTTTTCAAGACAAATTTGCATAATTCAGGACCACTGTATTTCACCACCCACAGCTATTGCATATGTTCAAAAGATTTTGCTTCAGCTTTTAAGATTAGTTCCTGAGACATCAATTTTTTTATTAACTGTATACTTGATAAATGTTACTGACATATTTCATCCCACTGAATTTGGGGCTGTTTTTCACTTGTCTAATATTTAGCAGGAATCATTTTGTCTTAATTTTAGTGAACTAGAGGTATAAGGAAAAAAATGATGTTGGGAGAGTGCCAGCTAACAATAGTTTAATTTGCAAATCCATTTTTATATTGATTTCTTAAATTAGCCATATACACTGAAGTTCTGCAGAGATGGGGTAGGATTCATAGAAATTTTTGAAATCCTTAAGATTATATAATTTGGAAGATTTTTAGAATCCTTCTGAATTCTGAGGGAATTATTTTCTGGTAGTTTTAGAAATGCTTTTGCTATTTTAACACCTAAAGCTGTATAAAGCAGCTTATTGATTATCTGTAGATTAAAGAAGTAGTTTATGACAGGAATGTTAACAAGGTTTTAGGTAATTACTTTTAATTGTCAGTACAAATCACTTTTTTATATAGCTTTTCAGTTACACTTACATGTTGACATTGAATTTATTAAGGTTGTATTTAGACTAACATTTTTTTCAGTGGAACAGACCAGAATTTATTCTTTACAGATGAAAATCATGGAGGTAGTCCAATTTTTCAAAGGTACATTTTCATATAATTTACACAGTAAGATTTCTTATCTTGCCCCTCTCAAAAAAGCCCTTTCCCCTCTGCTGGCATGTCATGACAAAATGTTCATCAAAGCAAAAATGTTTTACAGTAAAATACCATGTCTGGTTTCAATGAACCAAAACCCAAATCTCTGTACAGAGGAGAGGTTGTGTCTCTTTACTTTAGCCTAATTATTGATGGAAAAGTCTTGGGAAGGATGAGTTTATCACAACACAGAATGGGTTTTTTTTTATTTAAAAAAGCTCTGCTATTGAATCCAAAACACATTGAATAATGTATCAGTTTAAAAGAATTTCAACATGGGTAGATCTTTAAGTCCAACATTTTTTTCTGGAAAGATAAAAGTTTTAAAATGCTAATTTATATACAAAGGCTCTGTTTGCAAATGTGTCTTACAGTCTTTGTTTCATGCAAGAGCAAACCAAAACCATATTTGAAGTTTATCATGAAAGGCTTAATATTTTGTCCATCTGTGAAGGAAAAATTTATGGGTGTCTGCAAAGGGGATAGTCTCGAAATTCCAAAATTCCTTACCTTTTCCTTGAACATACTGGAACTCCTTACCTTTTTAGTAAATCTCTTAGCAATGTTTAAACAAATTAAAGACTTGTATCCCTCTGTAAAGAATAATTGATCAGATGGGTAGAAATTGACATGAAGAAAAAGGGTGTTGCTCAAAACCCACAGCTGCTCTGTTGCTGAAGAGCGCTGACACTTTTTTCTCTACTTTTCCCCTAAAAAGTGCACAGCCAACAGACAGATACAGTTCTACAATACATGCTGTAACTATGTGGTGCTAAGATATGCACTGTAGTTATACTGCTATGGTAAATCCTTCTCTTATGCATAACGTACAAGGAGGGTTTTCTACAGCTTTTTGAATTTCTTTGCTGATTAACCAATTAGAACTTTTTTTCCTTTGTGAACTGCAGTATATGAATTTTTTAAGACTATATGCATTCTGCACTGACTGGTCAATTCCAGCTAACAGTTTTTCACATCACTGAGAAAATCTTAAAACTTATGCTGCTTTGCTATTCTGCTACTTTTCCTGCAAAATTCCTTGACGTGTTGCATTGGGGGCCATTGCTCTTTTCCATAGCTCCCTGTCTCCATTCAGCATTTTCTTTTAATAGTTTTCATCTTAATTTAGGGGTTTTGCATTTATTTTTGGTCCAAGTAGTCTGTTTATTTCAAGGGGAGAAGTAGAATCCTGTTTTCAGCTTTAAAAATGAAAAGAAACCTACAGGTCCATTGGAGGTCTAAAGTCACACAAATTATGTTACAAAGGACTTTCTCCCAGTTGGGGAATCTTTTTTCTGCATTCTTAGTTTTCAACACACCTGTAAACTGACTTTTTGGTACTACTACCAGATATAGTATCTGTCTATCAACCACTTTTTGCTTTTGTTAATTAAAAGCAGATGGCAAGTGCTTAAAAAAAAACAAAAAAAAGGACGAGTATGTGGCTGTTGATGAAGTGGAAAGGAAAAAATTCCATCTTGAACAAGTTACACCAAATGGACATAAATTCATTGGCTAGAGCTTTTTGGAAAATACTCAGTACTATTTATTAAGAGTTAATGAAATTGCTGCATCCACAGGACATTTAACTTTGTGTAAAACAGGGCAAAAAAAAAAAAAGGTTGTTTTTGTTGAAAAAGAAAGGACTTCATTAAGCCAACTGAATTTTTTTTTTGTTTTGGGTTAGCCCTGAATTGATCTCTGTAAAATGATTCAGATCCTGCTAGGACTCAGCAGAGTCTACCTGTACCAGGTCAGGCCTCCTGCTCAGATAAGACCCATCACATCCTCTATTTGCTCTGTAGCCTGTAGAGTGTCAGTCTGGGGCTTGTGGTGCATTTGGCTGATAATCTCTGATCTTTCAGATATTTGGGAATTTTCTGCAACAATTTTCAGATGATGTTGTACACAATCAGAATAAAATACCCAGATTGCAACCTTCTTCACTGCTGTTCCAAACTCTGGATCAGGTGAGCCAATTCCCTTAACTGTAGTGGCAGTGCCTCTACAAGCAAGCATGAAGATTCCTCATTGCATTGTGAAATTACACATTTTCATATAAAAAGAACACTCTTCCAGCAGCCAGACTAGGAATCAGAATCATCCCTGCTCAAAGAAGGACTCTACATCAACATCCAAAGCCATGTAAAATGACTTTGCTCAAACTAGATTCTTAACCATGCAGATCAAATATAATCCCAATTTCTAGATTACATTTGCCTCTTTTCTGCTTGGCTCTGAGCTTGAAATGCCTTTGGAAGCAACTGGAAATTCTGGTTTTCAACTGGCATCAGAGCTGAGTCATCCACATCTTAAAGTTTACTCTCAAGAGTTTCTTCAGGCTTTGAAATTAAAATTATTTCAGGCTTTTTGTATGAAAGCTGATAATTACCTACAAGCTTTAGTTGCTTCTCTTCAATGCAAGCTATAAAAACATGATAATTGCTCTTATGCAAATTTTACTGCATGAGCAACATCAGCTTAGTTTAAAAAAAGATCAAGAGAGGGTTTTCAGATTTTATTTCATACTGTACTTTTTTGTTTTCCTGGTTTAAAAATAAAAGACTATAACAATAATATATTTTGTACAAAGCCAGAAAACTTTTCCAGGAATGTCATTGTCATATTACACCTTTTTAAAGTGTAAGTATGTTACTATAAACTGGAAAAGATTGTGAAGATTAAGGAGCAGGATACTATTTCAGGAATGAGAGGAAGGTAGGAAAAACAGTCTCTTTGCAACATCTTATTTCATATTATTGCTGAGTTAATTTTCCTTGCTTGAAAATGTGCTGGTATCATTTAAACTGCCTGAAAGGGATGAGAAAAAGTCTTAAATGAACATGGCTATGCAGCAGATGAGCTTAATGTTGGGATCACATTTTACATATGACTGGTGAGCCTGGAACATTGAAACTTATTTTATCTTCTGCCTAATACAGAAAATATACATGAAAATATGCTGAAAAAAATACAGAAAATGCTCTTCGAGAATAGTATCGCCTACTGGAAGTGTCAGCCACCTAGAAAAATTCAGGTATTTAATTTATAGAAATTGTTGTCCCTACAGTAGTTCTTGCAGGGCAAAATATAAAACAAGGGGAAAAAAATCCATCCGTTTTGCTTTCTCTAGGCAGTTACTTTGAGCACACAGGAAATGCAAATGATCCTACCTGCTGCCCAACTTTCTAATTCCAATTCAAAAGAGCCAAGTACCCATTTTTTTTCTCTTGGGCACATTCACACTGGCATAGCATAAATACACAAATGTGTACTTTATTTGCCTGTTAGTTGCACTTTTAAGCGAAAAAAGTTATCCAGATAGAAAAATTTCTCCTCTTCTCTCAGTGTGGGAAAACTCAAAAAACCCTTGAGCAAAATGCTTTTGAAACACTGGCAGCCATGGATATAAGCCAGAATAGTCAGCTGGGCTTTATTTTTTTTGAAGGGTGCAAAGATGTGTACAAACTGCTGCGCTGCCTCTTCTCATGCAGGCACTGGGTCCCACAGAGGGCTCAGCAGTATCTGAATTGCCTTGCTGACCCTTACCCTCAGTAACGCTGTGACTGCAGCACTCGATATTGATTACGTTGTGAAGAGGGAGTGGGAGTACAGCTGGATTTTCAACCAAACTCTTTTTCCTTCAAGATCTTTATGCAGAGATACCAGTGAACTTTCTGGGAAGAAGTGCACTGACTGATGGCAAGTGCTCAAGATGAGGTTGGAGTTTTCCCCTGTGCAGGTTGGCCCTGCACCAAACCATCACAGCTTGGACCGTGTGTCTGAAGCCACCACCCATTCACAGGCAAATGACAAGAATACCGGGATCAGCGGCTTTTTGTCTTTTTCCCTGATGCTATTGCAAGTTTCTTGGGTTCTTCCCAGTGGAAAGTGAAAAGCATTTATGAAACCTCAGAGTTCTCTGGGATGAGAAAATATTTCCACCCCTATTGCAGGCTGAAGGTTTCATGTTACTTTCTAAAGTACATTTTAAGGAATTGTGTACTTAGAGGCTTGGGTTTCAAGCCATGCATGTATGGTTTCAGGCAACTGATGCCTCAGGTCTCTTTTCAGTATTTTGGTCATCGTGGAGTGTATGACAATGTAACAAAATGTTAAATGGTAGTTTGAAAAACATTTAGGTATAAACAATAAATAGAAGGTACTTAAAGAAAAACTTTTATTTCCCATATTTCCTGTATGAATATATGATAAGACACAAATGCTCTGTTAGATGTACAAAACTCAAAACTTGTCTCTGGAAAAAAAAAAAAGTTTTTAAAGCTATTCTCTCTCTACAAGGGAAATAAACCTACTCGATGAATCTCATGCTTCAGTGAATGCTGTACAGGAATATAGACTCATCATTTCATATCGAAGTCTTCCAAATCCACAACTGTGCAGGAATTAAAAAGGTATCTATAATAAATATTTTGGTAATGAGAAAGTTAAAAAGCTGCTGTTTTCCAGGTTCTTGAAACCCACGTGTTGAGGTACTTGTGAATAACATTTCTTCTCCTTATAAAAATCCTGTAAACTTAAATCACTCAGGACCATCAGGGAAAAAACTTTCTGCATATGAAGTGATTTCACACCCCCTAAATCCATGTACAACACATTTTTCTTTAGGAATTGCTCATCTGTATATACTTGGTCACTTTCAAGAGATGACCAGGAAGATTCAAGTCTTCTGTAGAGGCACAAAAGGTAAGGAATTATATTATTAATCTTGGGCTGTCATATGACATCCTTACAGGCCTACTGGAAATAAAATGTAAGGTTAAAAAAAACCCCAAACCTGTATTGTCTCTTATCTCCAAGAAAAAGGTTAAATGATTTAAGGCTGGGCTGTATAGACATGACCTGTTCTTGAAGACTCAGTCTTATCTCTAATAAGGAAGAAAAGCAGCAATTACTTTTATCACTTTCATGAAAACATTAAACAGTGGAGCTATGTGAAAGCCATAGACGCTGAGAACAAGTATATGAGAATATGCTTTTTATTACAGATTTATGTTAAATTGGGCACTAAGTCTATGGTTTTTTAGGTGAAATTCAGTTACTTTCTACTTGGAGGGAAAATTGATGTGGGTTTTATTGGTGATTTATCTAGAATTTCACTGTTCAAATATTTTTTTTCAGAAAAAAAATATACCAAGCTTATAAAAATTAATATTTATTTCTGGAAGGTTAAGGTGTTGCTTTCTACTAAGTGTTCTTTTCATAGTATTAGATGATCACTGTTTTATTCCTCCTCTTATTACTGTACTTGATCCAAGCATCCTCTTGCAAAGGAAAACACTGCTTCTTCAGCCATTTGTTGGGAAGATGCTTCCTTGAGGCCTGTGATTTAAAGTAACACATAGCTCTGTTAGATTGACTGAAGAAAATTAACTATGGTGCCAACTCCTGATTTCTGGCTAAGGTTGAAAGTGGATTTTTTTAGGAGTAAATGGTTCATAGCAGATTTGTTGCAGAATAGTCAGCCCCGTGCTAGATTACTGAGAGGTGGCCCAGAGACCGTGGATCTATTGGACACTTGGGCACCTGGATGGGTGAGCAAAGCCCTCAGCCTCCAGCTGTGCAGAGCTGGGTGGGCTCGTCTCGAATCCCCTTCAGGATGTCACTGCTCAGTGGGAGCTGCTGTGGGAGACAGTGGCTGTGATCCTTGTCAGCAGCACAGAGGGACGTGCCAAATTCACAGCACTGTTCACTGCACTGGGCTGCAGGCAATCGTGCGCTTTTTATCGCGCTAACATACACACCCTGCTGGTGGTGACACTTAATGTCTTCAGCACTTCAGAAGTTTTGTGTAGTTTGCAATGCACATGGCTTTTTATGAGAGGAGATCTTTGATTATTTTCCATTGCCCATGAACTGAGGCATACCCACACTTCAATCTATAATTATGCCTCTAGTAAGAGCTGTTCACTCCTGGCAAGGTTTACCTAGGCAGGACACATTTTGCTGACTGTAGGCTGTGCAGGATTTAATAGCAAAGGTGAGTCCACGATATTCCATAGCTCACATTATTTTTAGCACTTGTCAAGTACTTCTAGACTTACTCTGAAGTAAACATACTCCTGTAGTAAGGTATTTCTCAGACATATGGTATTTCAGAGTGATTTATCCATACTGGGGAGAAACAGAAGGCTTGGAATTGGACACTGTCAATCTGTAGCATCTTTATAAACATTATGTAGGAAAAGCAAATTTATGACAGTAGTATGACATTTTATCAAAATTTTGGGAAGCCATCCTCAAGGGGCTAATACTGCTGCTCAGGAGACGTGGCAAAATAATTGCCCTTCATTTAATGTGAACTTCAAGCAGCAGATGAGTTTTGCTGTTTCAGGAAAAAGTTACTGAAATAACAGTATCCACTTAGAGGACACAAATCGTATTCAAGGTGGATTAAATCTCGTCAGTAAGTAGTGAAGAGGGCTCCAGAAAGTGCAACAGAAAAGCAGAGGCTGCTCAATCAGCACACAGAATGCCTTCCAAAGCCAGGCTGTGCCTCTTCAAGCTCAGCAAGGAGGAGACTAAAATAAGCAACAGATGAAGTGTGGTCCCAAAATGTGGTTTTTGACAAAAAAATCAAAGAATGCAACATTAGTCTTTTGTAGGCAAATAACTTTATTTTTTTCCCTTTTAGGTTCTTTCATGTATTTCGTCATTGGTAAGACAAACAAAGGTAAATCTGTTAAAATTCTTTCTCTGCTGATCCATCAGTCATTTTAATTGCTTTTTGATCTCATCTTAATCCTGAATCTGACTCCATTTTGTGTGTATGCATGTGCATGCTTGAGCACAGGTGGGAACTAAGAAAACCAGTCCTGACTTCCCCTTTACCTGGGGTTAGAACAAGGGCCTGAGAGCATGGGCCTGAAAACAAGACTGCTCTAGCCCAGCACAGGCTTTGTGGACTTTACAAGACACGTGTACAGAATAAAAACCTGAAGCATCACATTACTGCAGCTCTCAGCATTTAATTCCTCTGCACTATTTTCACTCCTCTGTTCCAGTCACCTTTGCCTGAAATTCAACTCTTTCTACTATATATATCCCAGGCACTTTATTTCTAACCCTTGAAATACATGTTGCTCAGGATATTAAAAATAAATATTATTTTAGAAAACGTAAAGATTTCCAATATCTCATTGCAAACCTCAGTCATTTTTGGCTATGCACAGTGTGGATGATTGATTATATTTGCCTAAAAGAAATAAGTCAGAAATCAACAAATTATAAGTAAAGAGTACCTGAAATGTATTTATTTAAAATACATAATTTTAATCCAAATTAATAACTTGAATATTTACAAACAAATATTTGATGCTTTTACATAAGATGCTGAAAATCATCTTGGAAGTTTTTGTAAGCATGAACTTTTTATGAAAAGATAGTGGCTGATGTGTGTTTCTTAAGGCAGAAATAAATGTCATCAGTGATGGGTATAAAATGATATGGTAAATGGGACACCAACATCAATTGATAGAGATAAAACCCACCAAACTTTGTTCAGCTTTTAAACCCCTCTTCTAACTTCAATCCAATAAAGGACTTTGGAGAACCTTTGTTGAAATGATGGACTTGCTTATAATTCAGTTGACTTTATTGTATGAAAAACATGCAATGAATAAACTCATAGATTTTACTTATAACCCATAAAAACAACTCTGATACAAAAATGGTTGCACAAATGTTTTTAATGTTGCTCAAATAAGTGCAGCATTTAAAACAATCTAGAGAAGGGAGAATGATGGAGGCTGTGGCTCTGTGTGTTTGAGTTGAGGCAGACTCGGCTGCATGGAACAATCACTAGGAAGGATTTTGTCCAGACACACCTTCTACTGCACAAGTCACAGAGGTTCAAGAGCTGAGACCAGAGGACAATAACAGTGTTTTCTGGTGTAGAAATATTGATGTCCTTTCCTTGAGGATAGAGGTGCAGGGAGAGGGGAAGGAAGAAGCAGCTCTAGGTGGGAGACTGCAGTGAGGTTTCCAGGGCTGGACTGAAGCCCATGCAGACACAAAAATGTGTAAGCGTGTTTTTTCAGCTAAATATGCAAGTGGAAGCCTGAGTTAAAGCATGAAGTCACAGTCTTAGTGTTCTACCCAGTCATGTTTAAAGCCTTCAGTTTGGCATGTTTTTGACTCCTTTTCAGAATAATATGCTTCCCTGTGAGAAAATTTTGAGAAAATTTGGCGCTGCTTAGCCTAAAGCATCGATTCTTCATTTCATCTTATGACTCCCTAATCAGTTCCTTTCTCACTGTCCATGCCCTTACTTGTCAACTGTATGTGGACTGGTACTAGACCACATCCCTATTTGTTCCCTCTCCAAGATAGATAAATTTAGACCTAGTATTTTAGTGTAGATGCGAGCCATCTTTATTTTTCTTTTCAGCAGCCTTTAGTTGCCATAAAGTTCCAGATTATTTGCTGCATCCTAGCTGTCTACAGAAGGCCTGTCCCATCTTTGGTACCTCTTCACAACTACTATACAAAAACTGATTTTTCTTTTAGTCATTCATTCAGCTTCAGAAACACTGCATAGTATTTTGTAGGATCATGTCTTTGTTGCTGTCAAAATACTAATATGCTGCAATAATTTTCCTAGATTTCTTATTTTTTCTATACCGCATGAAATTAATAAATTTTCCCCTGAGATTTACAGTTCTTCCAAGAAAAAATCCTGCTCCTCTTCCTTCACTTTCCAGCTAGTACTGATGCCTTTTCCAATTCAGTGCTGTCTCAGAATTTCATCCACACTCCCTATACTACAACCTCCAGATGGAGACATCCCACTGGGCCAATTGCCAATCATCTTATGTGCTGTCTCTTCCTATATGATATTACTTCTGTTTTAAAATCCTTTATTTCCCCCTTTAGCTGGTTCTAAATCTAAGTTTATATCTGTATTAATTCATATTGGTTTGGATAAATATATCAAGCTAGATTTTTTTGACATAAAATATAAAATATTTTATCAAAGTTTAATTCAAAAACACTACGTATCACTCTGTGGACTTTTAATATCTGATGATCAGTTTATGGGGAAAAGTTTCTTCATAGCTGATTATTTCTTATCCATTCTCCTTTATATTTTTTTTCTCTCTGAAGGATACATGATTTCTTTCCTTTTTAGTTTATTAATTTATAAAAACTGCTATTCTTTCCTGTTGTAAATCAGTATACTTACCTTTCTCAGTATTTTTGCAAACTACATAAATTGCAATATCACTTGAAAATGGAGATGATAGCTCAGTTTGTTTGTTTATCATTTGCCTTTTAAAATAACATAGAAAATAAATCAGTAATAAATGATCTTACAAAATTATATGAAAGTTGTATATATATTCATAGCCAGCAATACTTTATTAAAAGAGGGCCCCTTGCAGATGTGAGGGAGAAGGGAAGGATAGAGTGGCTGTGCCTGGTGATGCAATGGAGACAAGATCATGAGCTTGTAATTATCCCATTTGCTCCATCCAGACCATGCTGAGATGCACATTATTTTCAGAGCACTATAGCCAAAGTTAGTGATCTCTGAGCTATGATGTAGTGACAGATTGGGGTATCCATAGATCTTGTGTTCTTAGAACAGATGTTGGGTCTATGTTTCAGGGTCTTTGTAACATGATTGATTAAATGGTGTCAGCATGTCCAAAATATGCTGCTTTCATTAGAGTTCTCTGCAAAGATTTAGAAATATTTAGTAAGACCTGAAGACAAGAAAGTAAAGAAAGAAAGGAGCACATGAAAAATATAGTATTATTCAGGAGTGTAGTTGTTAATTTAATTTAGTCAATTAATTTAACCAATTTCTGGTTTCTACTAGAAAAAGACTTAAAACTTAAGTTTTTGGTATATTGAGACACACTTGGTACAACTGCCCATTTTGAAAACACAAGATCTCATTATATTCACTCATGAAAGTGTTTAATACTTCTATTAAAAAAAAATCAACAAAAATGAAAAAAAGAAAAAAGGAAAAAAACAACGTAAGGATAGGAGGGAAAAGAGAATGGCACATTTTGCAAAATCTTCTGCTCTAAGTTTTTTTAAATCAGACCTGAGCTAGGAATTGGCTGTGACAGATTCCTAGTTGCTGCCACTTAGAGCTGCCACAGTAAAGTGCATTAGGCTGACTGCAGGGAGAATGAATGAATCCCTGCAAGTGAACACTGCCAATGCAGCCATCTCCAATCAGTTCAGCATTTCAGAGACAGTCTGTGTGAAGAACACATGCCTTCATGATGGGAGATAATGATGGGAAACAACGGCCATTTAAGGGCCTGCAAATCTATGTGTACCTTTAAACATGGGGAGTCCTACTTACCATATCTTTGTAGGAGTCAGTTGAAAGCTGCAATGATGACTGTTTCACATCTCCAGTCTTCTTCTAGACTGGAATCAAACTTGGATAATAAAATTAAAGTAATAGAAGTTTACACTGGATAATGTGGGACATTAATAACACCATAGTAAAAAAATAGTAGATATATATTGCATGCGAAGATATCTGGAGGAAACACAGTTTTCCAGTAATTTCAACATTTAAAATTTTGATTCTATTTTGGAAAAAAAAAATCCCCAAGCCTTTGGAAAATCTTTCAAAATAAAATTGTGGAGAAATATCAGTTTTTGAGTCAAAACCAGAAATGGTGTCATATGAAAGGGTTCTTTGGACTTCACTATGCATGTGTTTTACTCTCTTCTGTGATCTGGGATAGATATTTTGCTGTCTGAGTTGGACTAAGAATTTGAAGCTCTTTCTTTGACATTCCAGCATCTGAACTAATGCAATGTGAGGATTAATCTTAATATTTCTCCTTTTTGCTTCCTGGAATACTCAGAAGGACTTGGATGATCAAAAGTGTTGTTAAAACAGATATGTTTCTGGAAGACATTTGCTTCAACAAAATTTCACTCCAAAAACATTTGTTCAGCTTTAATTATTCTACTACTCTGGCCATCTGTCATTTACTAGAAGATGCAAGGACTTAATTGTTCAAATGTCATTACAATGCTGTGGGAGCTAATTATCTAACTCTTTCAGAGTTTTGATAATGTCAGATATCCTTTCTTTATCAATGGAGTTTTTAGGGTGTCCTCTGACTGACAGTTTCCTGCTATTTGCCTATGTGTTTATCTTGTGTTTAAACATGTCATAATCATATTATTATTATGGAATTATTATGCACATAAGGAATTAATTGATAGAACCTAATTTCTGCAGGCAAAGCTGAGCCAGAGAAAGAAAGGCTCGATTTCAGACTGCTATATAATTTCAGCAACTCCTGATGAGTATTGCTCTTTGTTCTTGTGCATACTTACTGCTATAATCATCTGCTGTGTGCAACAGACCAGAACAGAACTGAACAAAGCAGAACAGAACAGCACAGCATAAAGCAGACTAGAAGAGAGTAGAATATTTCAATTGGAAGGGAACTACAGTGATCATCTAGTCCAACTGCCTGACCAATGCAGGGTTGACCAAAAGTTGAAGACTTTTAGATGTTCAAGTATCTTTTAATCACTGACAGGCTTGGGGCATCACCCACCACTCTAGGAAGCCTGTTCCAGTGTTTTGCCACCTTTTGGTGAAGAAATGATTCCTAATGTCCAGTTTGAATCTCCTCTGATGCAGTTTTGAATCATTCCCATGCATCCTGTCACTGAAACCCACTGAGAAGAAATCAGCACCTCCCACTCCCTTTTCCTAAATGGTTCCTGTTGCAAAGGAAGATATTACAGAAAGCTGTATTTTCTGAAACAAGGGTGCTATTGACATCACAGGAACAAAAGGAGAGTAAAATATAAAAGAATAATCCACTGAGCATGCTTCTCACAAGAGCAATACATTTATTTGGCGCTATTTACCTTCACTCAGGTACTTTCTGAATCAAGGAAAGACAAGAGGAAAGAAAGGTCACTTCTGAGATGTGGGAACATTTGTTCAAAGTCTCTAAAAGGTCTGCACTTTATTAGGATTGTCAAGAGTAACATTTGAAAACCAGTGGTATAAACTTGGCCCATTAAATAGGAGGAGCACAGGATGAGACACTTATCTCAAGGGTGACAAGTCTAGACTGACTTTGGTCTCTGGTCTGTCTAGTAGCTTTCTTAAGTATGAGAAAGAGCTGTGCATTCACCTCTTCTCGTCCAGAGAGAGGTTTGCCTTGGTCCAGGAATTTCATGAAAAGAAATTTGGAAGAAAACCTGTGCTTTTGGTGAGTTACTTGAAACACAAATGTCTTTGGTCTTTGTAAGGCTGCTTTATAGGGAGGTTCACATGGCTTTCCTTACATATGGGTAGAGTCACATAACACAACAGGACATAATCCCTCAAACTGTACCTGTGCTTCTGAAAGCTTCCCCATATGCTGTGCATGATGTACAGTGTGACCTCTGAACCCACAAACTTCTATAGAAATAACTCAGAGAGAACCACAAGAAACTTAATGAATCCTAATGTATGAGAGGTTGTGACCAGTATTTTTTGAAGTCCTAGTGGGAGTTATTTTTCAGATGGGAGTAGCTGTATGGCTTTGTCCCCACAGAGTGACAAAAAAATCCGTTTTCTTCCCTTTATTGATATTAGTGATATCGCAAGAGTTGTCAACATTAAGGTCAAAATTTTGTTTCCATTATAAATCTTGTTTGTAGAGGTTTTCACATCTGGCTTATTTCACATTACATCAAGCTTCAAGAAATTTGGTGTCTAAACTGTCAGCATAAGTGTGATTTTTTTAAAGCAAAATGTTTAAATCCATTAAAATATTAGAGTTATGGAGTGGGAAAGTATAGTATGTGTTCCCATGGGATCAATGAGAGTTTTGCCTTTGACTTCAATAGAAACAGGAAGTGGGCTATAATGCATAATCAGTCTGAGAAGTCCCCAGCCCCATTCCATGCTCCAAACTTTAGCTAGTATTTAAAAGAGGATTCTGAGAAGTGCAGGTGATGTTTCTTTCCCCTTTGCCAACCTTTTAACAATAATTTTGTGGTGTTTTAACCTGAATTCACATCTGGTCACAGAGTCAGTACACCTCTAATGAAACAACACAGTCAGAACAATGGCAAACAAGCCACACAGAAATCTCCAGTGCCTTCAATGTGAGAGACTGGTATTTTGTTTCGAGTCCCCTGAAATGTGAAGTCACAGAATCAGAGTAAATAGAGATGAAAAGTTGAGTATTAGGTTGCATGTTACTCTCCCCTGCCAGTTTAAATTTTTTCCCTGCAGCTTGCAATCTAGTTTCAAATGACCTGAGTATTAAGGGGCATCTCCATCTTTTCCCAGGAGTATTTACCAGTTTAATAGGCCTTGCTTTAGGAAGCATATCCAGAGAGCTACTAGATACTCCCTGAACTCACTCTGAGGGTAACCTCTTTGACCACACAAAATAATCATGTCATCTTTGACTCCTGCCTGTTTCACTTCTTGCAGACAATGAGGTCTATTACTTCCCACCTCCTTCTTTACTTTTCTCAGCTGTTCACATAGGGGTCCTTCCATATGGCCTTATACTATTGTCTTTATTTTTTTTGAACAGGGAAGTATTTTCTTTTCAGCAACCATAGACAGTACAGGTATTTCAAAATGTGTGTGTGCTTCAGATTGCAGTACAGCAGAAATATCCATAGCCTCTTTCTGAAACTGATAACATTTTACAACCCACAAGGAGTTGTCTTCTGTTTTCTATTTCTTCTTACAAACACTGGCTGTAAAACTTGCTGTCTGAAAATATGCCTGGCACCTGAAAAACCATTCAGCTTTTCCTGTGCTTGGGAATGCTGTATTATATCATTTCAAGCCACATCATGCAATATCTGATACATGTTACCTGAAGTAATGTTACTCAAACAACAAGAGAACTTTGTGCTTTCATCTTTAGCATAAGATAGCTCAACTGATTATAAGATTATAAGATAAAATAAATTACCAGAAACATGCTGTTTTGAATAAGCTTGTTGCTCATGACAGTGTACTGTTGCTCTAAATAATAAATCATGTACCCATGATGTATGTCCCAGATCATCCATTCCCAGATTGTGAAACATTCAGCTGTGTATCTGAGAGTCAGTGAGGACTGGTGGCAAACCAAATGTGGTAAAGTGAACAATCCAAATTTATGCAATCCACAGGGAACTTTTTGGATATTTCCTGTTATAGAGCAGACTACTTGGAAGTGACTTACAGTGATCATCTAGTCCAACTGCCTGAAAAACTCAGGGCTGACCAATGTTAAAGCATGTTAGGAAGGACATTGTCCAAATACCTCTTAAATACTGAGAGGCTTGGGGCATCAACTACCTCTCTGTGAAACTTGCTCCAGTGTTTGAGCACCCTCATGGTAAAGAAATGTGTCCTAATGTCCAGTCTGAAAATCTCCTTGTGCAGTTTTGAACCATTTTAATGCTTCTTATCACAAGATATGAGGGAGAAGAGATCAGCAAGAAATCAGAGTGAGCTGGGTGAAGCCATGGCCCCATCATGATCGATGAAATTTCTCCCTTGATGTCAATGAGATTTTTAAATATTTCAGTACAAAATCTGTATTTAGCTGTTACTGTGAAATATAAAAATAGATCCGAAGTGCTTAGGCTTATTCACAATAAAGACAACTGCAGAAGACAAAATGAGTATGATGGAACAACAATTCCCTCAAGAGCAGTACATACAAGAAAACATACAATAATTCAGACTTGTTTACAGTTATTCCCATTCATACTGGACTGTTTGGCAGCTCAGATATTACCCTGTGCACATCTTTATTTCCACAGCTCTGGTCCAAACTTATTTGTTCTTCCAGTCCTCAGCATTCCAGGCCTGTCACCAGTAAAGAGAGTAAAGGAATATTAAATTAAACTGGGAGCTATGCATTTATCAGCTTTCCCTCTGTTGTGAAGAGGTATGATCTGGCACCTCTGGAAGCCTCCTTTTTTATGTTGTGAAAGTTGAAGTGGCCCATATAACACACAGCCAAATTCTCAGTCTTTTAGTTACTTTTAAACTAAGTTTTAACAGGACTGTCAAGCAGCACATGCAGTATGTCAGTTAACACTGCAGGGTAAAATTGACAAAGAGCACTTTATGTACCTTCAGACCAAGTGTATCTTTACCAACACTTTTGAGCTATTTTAGGTTTGTAAGCTGCAAGTATCTCCTGCTCTCAGATTTGATAACAGGGGAACCAAGACTAGAGATGAGTAGCACCTGGCAATTAATAATCTAGCTAGCCTGCAGTCTTTAATAAGCAGAATGATAAAAGTTTAAAATGTCCTGGGCAATCTCTGGCAATCCCTCCTCCAAATACTAAGAAGTATTTGTTTCACAGCCACAGGCGGGCTTTCCTCTGTCCTTATTTCTATGTAAAGTTCTCTTAGAAGCATGTGAAAAATCAGAGAAAGGTTAATCCTGAAATAAAATACATAAAAGTAACAGAATTCTTTGCGTCAGTTGCCAAAAATCAAAATTCTCCCACAGCTTTGTGGAAGTAGATGACTTTCAAAATGCTTTAATTGTTTCTTTCAACATCACTTTCTTCTCTTCATGTCCCAGAACAGCAAAGCCACTGCATATGCTGTGGTTAGCTTTTAAGAGCCAGTCACTGAAATGAAAGCGAAACGAGAAAAGGGGCATTCTAAGAATTTTCTAGCTTGTCTTGTAGTGTTTCCATTTAGTAACATCTGCTACTCATAAATCATGAAAGAAACCCCTAACAGCCTGTAATACCAATACATGTGTGAAAACAAGAGTCTTTCACCTCTTGCAGGTAGGCAAAACTTTCATCTTAAAGTAATAAAAGCAGAATATTTGTCTCTTCCTGCCCATTTGGTGATGCAGTCTGCCCTCAGGGTTCCTGTCACTGGGGGCTCTCAGGTGGCCCACCCTGACTGTGGCCACTGACCTGCAAGTCAGCAACACATCCACGCTCAGCCTGCTGCTGCTCACACACCAAACCTCATCTGGGCTCTGCCACAGCCTGCAGACAAGCAGCTGCTGCCAGGGCTGGGCTAACTGCACTGCCTGCTGGCTGGGAACTCTCAATTGCTTTCCATAATAATAATAATAATAATAATAATAATAATAATAGGGCTCTTTTTTGAGCAGCACATGGGAAAGTTCTGCCCATCACCTTTTGTCTGTGGCTGAGTGACTTGCCTTGGCACACAGATCTGTTAGGCAGAAGATGATTTTGTTTCACTCACCAGCATGGTGATTCCAGCAGACCTTTCTATATATAAGTAGATATATAAATACCTATATAAGTGGATATATCTAGACATAGATACAGATATATATGAAGAATATGAGAGTTGTGAATTCTAGAGCTTGTTATAAACTTACAGAGACCCTAATTATTTATTATATAATAGATTCAGATGTAGACAGGCAAGACTGTGTATCACCTCGAATACAATCTCAGACTTTGGGACATCATCAGAAAAAAAGTGCACGAGAAGTTATAAAATGTGAAAGGGAAGTCAAGTCGTTGAAAATCAAGTTATGATTTAAAAAGATTAATAAATACAGACAAAGAAGTAATAATGACTTGATTTGCCATGGTAGCCTCCTGGAAATTTTTTCTGAAATCTTTTTTTTAGCCAGTACACTAAGTTTGTCAATAATTTGACTCAGTTTTGATACATAATTTCGGAAGGAGCATGATTAGAAATTCTGTGACAAATGTAGCAGTAGTAAAGAAACCAGTTGCAGTGTCCTGTACAGGCAGGTTACATAACAGCAGCTCATGCAGGGCTGGTTTCCAGCTGCCTCTCCATGATTTGCACCCCAGGGCTGCTGTGTGGGCTTACCCCATCTGGGGTGCAAAAGTCAGGCTGCAGCATGGGGCAGAGGGCAGCAAGGGGGCTGGGGACTGCAGGGACAGCATCTGGCAGCCTGGGACTGTCCCACCCCCAGCCCTGACAGTCAGGTGCCTCTCTGGGAACAGTGGCAGGTGAAGCCTGGGACAGAACAGCAGCCCACTTTTACAGTATGAAAAACTTGCCTTTTTCTGACTTGAACTTCATGCATTTTCTGTTGACCTGGTCCTCAAGTTCTCAATAGAGTCTGAATTGCAGCTATATTGATTGGCATATCACTTTGTCTCCTTATTTCAATAAAATCCACAACATTGCCGAGGACGTACTCTGACTCCTCATCCCAAAGATGAAGATACTGAACAACATCAACTTTTGGGATCATCATCGACTCCTGGGATACAGCACTCCTGACCAGCCACAACGTGGATGTCAAATGGCTGTCTTCTGAGCACAGTAGCTTCAGCCACTTTTCGACACCTCCAACAGGATACCCATCCAGCCCTTAACTATTTAACTTCCATTTGAGAATGCTAGGGGAGATGGTGTCAAAGGCCATACTGAAGTAAGGCTATGATACATCTGTGTACCTACCACAACTAGATCTTCCCCATCTGTTTTCACATATGGTCACTACATGACAAGGTTATCAAGCTGATCAAATATGATTTATCTCTGATGGATTGACACTAACTGGTCCTAAACACTTTGTCACCCATGTTGACATTGAATTATGAGGGTCTTGTTCTACAATCTCTCCAGGAACAGATGCATTCATCCCAAATTCACTCTCTGGTCTGTCCTAAGACAGGAGTAACACTACCCTTTTCCCAGTTATTAATAATTTTACCATGCATCATGAATTTCAGCAATGATTCAGAAGAGATTAAAAATCACATCAGCAAATCAGTTCAAAATCTGGGTGAATCCTACTGATTTTGGGCTGACTGTATCCAAACCATATGCCATTATTATTAAAACCATTGAATCTCAGAGATTGGTATCAGCCAGGCCAGAGCACTGAAGGATTTGATTTTGAATGGAGGTACCTGTCCTCACCATTTGGAGACGCATCTAGGCTTCACTGAGTTTTATTGGAAGGTCAATGAGGCCACTAGGCATTTTTTAAATTCTTGAACTAAAATGCCATACTGACCATAGTTTTGTTTCAGTATTTTCAATAGGATTCTCCTTGTTGTTTACTATTTGTCTATATATATTCCTTCCTCTGAAATTTCATTTGTTGAAGTGAAGAAGTCTCTAGAGCAGTTGAGATTTTTGTAATATAAGAGATTCCTTTTTTAAAACAGCAGTAGCCTTGGAAGAAAAAACAAGATTGATTTTCAGAAGACAATTAAGTTCCCATTGCTAGGATTTGCAAATGCTAAATTATTCTAAGACATTAAAATTCCTAAACATGATGATCAAATTCCTGTCTTTATTAGAAATTTGATTGACCAAAGTCCAGTTTAAAAACTGTGACTTCCCATTAGAAAATCATTGTTCTATCAATTACATACTAAGGGTTTAATTGAAGAGAAGCTGGTTGATTTTATAGAAATTCTGGTTTTGGTAAAGTTCTAATCTTTCAAAAATGTTCCTTAATATTATTCCTCTGGGTTTTGCAAAGACATAACTGCTGCTTCTTTCCTTTAGTAGTTGCATGAGACACAAAAGAATTTTAGAAAGGGTTTATTCAGCAAGGAAAAAAAAATAAAAGGTAATCCTTGTTTCTCATGCCACAAATAAATTTAAATCAGCCCTTGCACAATCCTTTTGCCAAATACTTGTGAAATGTTCTGTTGATAGAAAAGATAATTGAATTTATATGTCTTATGCAACTTTTTTCTTTGAAACTCTGAAATTCATGTCTACCAATGTTCCTAGAATACAATTTTCCTCATTAATCTGCAACTGTTAGCAAATCATACACTGAGGTTCTCAGTTCTGCAGGAATCCATATAATAATATGTGCCAAAGGACACTGTAATAATGAAAATATTAAATGCAAAGATGGGTTCTCAAAGATTCAGAGTGGATAGACTTGGTATCATTGACCATGGGGCCACAGGCTGCTGGGTGCTAGTGAGTATGAGCTGTAACCTTGGAACTTCCTATCCTAGCAGCCAGGATTATATTAATACAGAATTCTAAAAGTTGAAAGGTTCCTCTTTGTAGGGGTGTTCTTCCTGTGCTAGCTGTGTGAGAAACTTCTCCATTAGTAAAACAAAGGTGGCCAATGTCTGGGCTTAGGCAGAGGCCTGGGGCTGCTTATGCTGTTCAGTTGTTGGCAGTTAGCAGCTGTCTGGACTGGCCCTGGGCCTGGTAACAACCTCTTAAAAACCCTTGAATTTGCCCCCTGAGACTGGACAGAAACTCTTCTGGGGGAAATTTGGATGCAACCACTGTGTTTTTAGGGCTATGAGAGTTTGGCTCTAAGTATATAAAATGCCATGCTAGATGGCCTTGGGGTCTTAGCTGAGTCTTTTTACTAGCATATGATTTTTCATCATGATTTTATCCAAATTAGGTTAATTAGAGAAATCTCCACCATGAAGATTCTTTGTAGAGCTGCATTGATGTCCATATTGAAGGTCACTGGCCCCTCATAACATGCCAGTCCCTGACACTGAGAGCACACTTGGGCACTCCACTTATACCACAAACCAGAGAAATATGACCAGCAAGGGTTTTTTTGCATTCCTCCTAGAGGCTATTTGTCTGCAGCCCAACACAACCAACTGTGCTCCTCTGCTGTCCAGACTGGACAGTTCATCCATAGAGCAGCAAAAGTTTGATATTTTTCACATTCGAGAACAGATTGACCGAATAATTTTTAATTACTGCCAACTTGATGGAAGGCTGTAAATAGTCCAACTTGTCTTATCACATATCACAGCCATTGTAGGATCAAATTGCCATCCATATGAGGGCAGTTAGCTTCCAGATGTTAAAGGAGCAACTCAAACTTTCAGGATTGTATTGGGATTTTTTCCAAATGAAAAGTGACCTTTTTTGTGTGTGTAGATAGAAGCAAATGATCACTTGCAGTGAATGTGTGAAGCTCCCTTTAGTTTGGTGAACCTGTGCCAAATTACACCAGCAAAGATTATGGTTGCAGGAGAGACAGAATAAATTTAAAGGAATCTCCACAGTTATAATTTGTTTGTTTTAAAAAGCAAAGCGTAACTTTGTATTTGATAGAGATCATTTGACGTTATTACATTTTAACAGTAATGTTTTTCACTGTGACAAGCAGAGATAATTGGAACTATCTTAAATATCCAACTTGAAATGTCTTCTTGTTTTCCTTTTATGGGAAAAATGAACCTTTTAGAACAGAAATAGATAAACAGCTCTTCTTCTTTATAGGGGCATAGAATGAAATAACCCTGTAAGTAAACTAGTTAGATAATCTTTTAGAGCTTAATGAGAATGTGAAATCAACTATTATTCTTACAAGTCAAGTAACATAAAACATATGACGTCCCTAATTAAAAACATAAAGAAATAGAGCTATGACTGAAAAAATTAAAGGTAGAAAACTCAGTAAGAGTTTTGGTGAAACTTTAGATGAAAACACTGTTTTAACTTACATAAAAATAGTGCTATATATCCTAAAATGCAATGTATATAATATAAATAATGTTATAAGACTATCTTAAATGCTTTGATTTATTATTCATTAATATTACAATATATAAAAATGTGATTTTTACTTGATTTACTAAATAGAGTTTTCAGTTTCTTAAGCACTGCTGTTTTGTCCCACTTCCATCTTTATTTTTTTTGTACATCAAATCATATCTTGTGCTTTCAAAACTAGGCATGCCCCCAATGTGGTCTTTAAACCTTCAGATAATCTCTTTATTCAAAAAATAGCCCCACAGATAATCTCTTATCTGCTGTCAGCAGAATACATTTTCACTTCACTAGACCTTAAAACTGCCTAAGAATACAAGGATGGCCATACTGGCTCTCATTAAAGCTCCATGTAGGCCACCATTCTGCCCATAAGTGGACACCTGGGAAAAAGAAGATACAAACAAGCCTTTTGTATAGTATTTCCCTCTCAAATTTTTTTCAGCCTCTTTCTACTTCCACTTCAGGGAATTTTTTTTTTCTATTTTGTTTATCTCTACATGGACAATTTTACTTCACTGGGGAGCAGTCAGAGCCCCACAGAGCAAAATATATTTTAAAAAACATTTGTCTATTTGATCTTTTGATAATGAAGTTTTTCAAGACAGTATCTGCCTGTCAGGCCTGCTGAATTCCTGTCATGTTGCATCAGACGCAGCAAATCTGTCAATTATCCTGAGTAGTGGGGTCCATAAACAAGTCACAACTGAAACTCAGATTGTTTTTTGAACATGGAAGTAGATGATATAACTTGCAACACAGATAAAAGTGATATTATTTCCAGTTTTATTTTTTAATTATATGCATATGCCATTGCACAGTAACATAAACACTGCCTCAATTATACCATATCTTCCCTCAGTATTTGTTCATTACAGTTGTGCTGAGAAAGGTAGGTCTTTCACAGTCATGATAAACATCATCTCTGAGGGAGAAAAAGATTACAGAATTCCCTACTCTGCTTTTTGTGATTGTTCTTTTCAGGGAATTTCACAGAATAAAAATTAATAAAAATATTGATGATCTCAGGGAGGGGAAGAAAATTATGCTGATATTTGAGCAATTGACTTGATTGACTAAAACACTTCAGAACTAGAAGAAAGTTAGATGACTTAATTTTTGTCATCTTCGACTCTCTGTTAACCTGCTCTTCTAGTTCCTTTACATTTCATTTCCATGAGCTGAAGTATTGCCACACACCAAGGCAGTGTGCAGGGGTGAAGGTGGGGCATGGATTGTGTGAGTCTGTAGAACTAACAACGTGCCTGGGGGATTTACAATTCATAACATCTGCTTAAGGCACTCAGCTGGCAAAAACCAGCAAATCTTAAAGCTAGGCAACGGGAAATACTAAACAGTTCCTAGAATCCTGAGCATAAATCCTTGCTAGAAGAAGAAGAAGAAGAAGAAGAAGAAGAAGAAGAAGAAGAAGAAGAAGAAGAAGAAGAAGAAGAAGAAGAAGAAGAAGGAGAGGAGCTTTTGCGGGGAACTTGGGAGGGTGGTGACCTGAAGCCAGGGTGGGGCTTGTCCTCACACTCCTGACTCTCTTTGACCAGGCTTGTGCAGGTCCAAGTTGGCAGCCTGGGAGCTGCCTGTCAGACTCTATGCTGGCAGAGTCACCGTGCACAACCGCATCGAGGTGGGGAATGGCCACTTGTGAAGCTTCTTGTGGGCTGGATTTGCCCTGTGAGATACAATTAAAGCTTGGGGCTGCACCTTACAGGAATCAACACTAATTCCTAAATGAAATTAAAAGTGGTGAGGAGTATCAAAACTATGGAATGCACAGACAAAACTGGCCAGTTATTTCAAATTGATAGGACAGCAGTTCAAAAGACAGATGCTTCTTTATGTGGTTAAATCTGGCTTAAAAATTTGCAAATTGTTTTGCTCAGACACTGCACTGTCATTTTCACAAGAGCTTTGTAAAATGATAAATTAGAATCCAGTTCTACAATAGGGCCATTTGCTGAATCCTGGGATATATCAGGCTTAAAAAGCAAATTTCAAAAACTGTTTCCCATCTAACTGCATCTGTCATGAAGCAGACCTCATCTGGGTGTCAACTACAAGGAACTGTGAGAGTGAAATAAATTAAAGATTTATTTTCAGCTGCACTAGCTCATTAATGTAAAGTGATATGGATTTAATTAGATAGGACTAAGAGAAAAAAGAAGGGATCTTTGATGAAAAAATAATGACAGCAAGATTTTTCTCTGAATTCTGGGAAAACTAACTCATAGGAGTTTTTTATTCTTGATTAACAAATATTCTGGCCTACCCTCTCTGAATTTTCCTAGACACTCCCTGTGTTTCTATGTTTTTGTTGTCAAAACTACTCAGGATGCTAAAAGGAAGGGGAGGCAGGCATTTACCTTCTTTCATTCCATTTCAGACAGAAGTATTACTAAGATGGTAAAACTGTGCCTAACAATGAGCTGTAAAACTGCACTCATTTTGAAGATAGCAATAATGAAGAATAAGAGAGACACTGATCAGATATTTTCACCTTTTTTTTCTTTCTCACCCATATTCCACATAGAGTAGTCCCCAGTTTTCCACTGAAATGTTGCCCTGTCACATACTAAACTGCTCTAAAATGTGGAGTAAGTCTGATATGACGTGGTTTTCTCAGTGATACGTGGTAAAGACATTAAAAAAATATTTTAACTTTTAGTTGATATAAGATTTATCTGTTTATAAGTTGATATAAAATTTATCTGTATTCTTGAAACATTTCTGTACAAAAATTGTACTCAGTTCCTTCTTTGACTTCTGTAGCAATATTCCAGATTTCCACCCAGCAGATGTGAGATGAGAATCTGGCCCAGTACGTCAACACATCAGGGAAAAGAAACATCTGGACTCGGAGTTGATCTAAAAGATCTTTTTCACAATGCCCAAGAAAGCAAGGAAACACTAGTAGCAGACACCCCCAGCCAGCCAAGATTCTGCAAAAAATGATGGAGTATTTGTTTCTTGGTGAAAATGATTATGCAGTGGCTGTAGTGCAAAGTACATATTTTATTATCTAAATATGCATTTTCACATTAAAAAAAAAGAGCATGTGAAAACTGGTGTGCTTTATCTTGCAGAGGAACAGATTGCTGTTTTGGCTGACTGCAAATTTAGCATTAAAAATCACATTAAAGGCAAATTCATTATCAGTTGATTTGTGTATATAGAAATAAGGGCAGCCATACTTTGCTGCAGGTATTTTTTACAACTTTTAAACTAGAAACAGCCATGGATATGGCTGCATGTCTTAATTTTCTATGCTGAAATTTAGAAATTGCAACTTTTTTTCCTCCTTTAAAACAAAACAGGAGATTTCTTGCAGCTCTATTTTTTGACAAAAGACAGAACAAACAGCAATTTGTCTGAATAAAACATTCAGTAATTTGTAAAATCAGAGTTGATTGAAAATTTTCACTCTATAATTGCTAAAAGAACATTGAGTTCTTGAAGATGTTACTTGCATGTCAAGATAACTGAATTAGCTGCAATTTGAATGAGTCAGACTAAAAAAGGAGGCATCTTTGCAAACAAAATGCTGGCAGCAGAATATTTCTGGAGTCCTCATGAAATGCTTTATAATTTGTATGAAATTGCCAACCTTACTTGAGTAGTTTTGTCAAATACATGCTTCATCCTATTTGGAGTTTATGTAACCAAACCAGGGATGACCAAATATATTCTATCAAATTTAGGTTTAGCAGAAATTTGAATTTTATAGGAAACATTTACATATTGCAATTGTTTGTTTTCAGTGGAAAACCTGACCTTTTGCTGAAGCTTCCACCTCAAATCCTTTGTTGACAACCCCCAATTCTTCTTTTTTCTCAGCTGATAGCTCTCTGAGTTTTAAGTTCTGACAAAAAGCTGACTTTTTCCAGAGATGTATTTTTCTTTTTGCTATGAGACTGACTATATTACAATAATTCCATTTCATGTTTTTATCATAACTCCTCTTATCTACCTGTTTTCTAAACAACTCCAAACTTTCCAGTCTCCCTTCACAGAAGTTTTCCATGGCCCCAGTCTTTCTCAGTAGAGTGCACTTCTGCAATATGTTGGTGGTGAGGGTATGAGCAGTACAGCACACCTCATTGGCATGGTAAACCAGCCAACTTCTTAAGGTTAGAATAACTTTTCTTCGGTGCTCTCCAACCTTGCCTCTTTAAGATTTTATCATCTCAGCTGTCTGTATAACTTCCTTTCTACTGAGAAGTATCTCAGGAATACCTACATTTGCCTCCTGAATTGACACTAATTCAGTAATATGTGCTGCAAGTAATTTTCCTTCAGTTTGCATTGTTGCACCTGCCAGCACTGAATTGTTGTACATGGCAAGGTGCTCATACACAAAGCATGATTCAGATCCAAGGAGAGTCAAGAATTTTGCTTGGTCTCAGTTTAATTATCTCCCCCCACAGCATTTTAATATGTGGCTGTATATATTCAGTGTAAAATGACTTTAGTTTAGATGTCTTCTCTATGCTTGGATTTCTTGCCTGTTTTTCCAGACTGTAGTCCCTTTATCTGAGGACTATGCCTGTGTAACACTTTGAGTGGAAAATAAGCAATCATAGTAAAAGTCTATTTTTAGAAATGTGGAAAGAAATACAGGAAGCAGGAACAGGAATGATGTAGAGAAAAAAAATTATTATTTCAACAGTAGGCAATCATTTTTTACAGATTGAATAGGGAATGTTTTTCAGGAGTCCTAAATATTGAATAGCCATTACTGGATTTGTAACACTTCAGCTATTAATAATTTCATTGCTATTTATTTATTAATTATTTCTACAAATAAAACTTACTTAAAACTAGGAATTGTGTAGAAAGAAATACCAGATACAGTTTCCGTATAAATTATAAAATGAAAGCTTTGAGGTTTTGTGGCAAGAAGAAAGTGTAAAGATGTCGGTAATTCCTCTGATGGACCCAAGAATGTCTGCAGAACGTCTGTTCCATTTCAATCAAATACCTAATCTTACAGAGAATAATTTACAGAGAATTTTTAGTGTTTTAATTAATACACTGGTAAAAACAAATCTTGTCTTAGTTCCAGATATCAAAATGCAAGACATTTTGTGGTATTTTTGGTGTTTTATATATCTTTTTTCATCTACAAAAGAGTCTGTTTAATAAAATTTGAATTGACATCTATAAGAAAGACATTTATAGGTTCTCCAAATGTGTTAAAACCAACAAACTACTGATCTTCTCTATGCCACATCTTATGACATTAAATTCTGTTGTCAGCATCCATTATTCTTTTTTTAATACTGGGAGGCAAAGTTTTACCTTTCAGTTGCAGATATCCATATAAACAAATTATGCTGAATTGCTATAATATGAAATTGAAATAAAAATATCTTTGTGTTTTTTTCTTCTGTTCCATGGATAATGTTTTATCCAACACCCTTCATGACACAGAAACTATGCCAAAGTCTGCTTTTTCTTTTCTGACTTCAGAAAAAGATTGCTCTTTTGATTCAATTGCTATTAAATAGGTTTTACCATGGCCATGATTGTGTGCCTACTGATGGCTGATATCAGCTAAAACAAAAAAGTGATAAAGCAGAAGGAGATATCAAAATGCTTGGATTCCAGAATGATCTGGATTATTCAATTTTTAGTTAACAACAGTAAATTTATCAGATTTATTTTAGGATAATACATGTATACTTTCATATTTAAAAGTATAAAATGCAACTTGACTATCAAAGATATTGCCAACATATATTTCAGTTCAATGGAAACTCTATTCTTTTGGGCCAAATTCACAGAACACTGCAACCTTGTGATCAGGATACATCTGTACTGCACATTGCAGTTTCGCTGCCACAAGCAATCCAGCTGCTGAGGAGTTGGACAAATGAGCCTGTGTGGGACATGCCACTAATGCAGCTACCATGTGCCTGATAATCTGTGACACACTGCAGTGTGAGGTGCAAGGTTTATGTTCCCTGGCACTGCAGTGCACAGGTTTTAGGCTCCTGCCATCTCTTGGGACATCACAAGACATTAATTAGATATAGACTGTCAATGGAGCATATGGAAAGAGAGGAGTGCCAGCACTCTACACAGAAAATAAATACCCTAGGCCAGCCAACAGGAAATATTACACAAAATCCCCTGCTAAGATTTAGACATTTTGGCTTTGCAACAGTGAGAGATTTCACCTCCTAGATGATTCATGGACATTCCTGCTATTAAGACCCTTTGCTTAAGGAATGAGTGGAGGATCAAGGTCAAAGGAGTGCAGTTGTAGCTGACTGCTTCCATGTAGCCTGTACTATAACATTCACTTACCATCAGGAGACTTGGCTACAGGTTCATATTCTCCCTAAATTGATTTAAACCCACATCACCTACTTCATGGGACAGAGTCTTTGTCCTATAGCTAGAAGGGACATGGGATGGCTCAGGGACTGTTCGTGCCTTGCCAGGACTTATAAACACCAGCGACGACACTTGGCCCAGGTAGTTCATTGCAGCTGATACCAGTTGAAAGCAAATATCTAGATGCCAATTATAAAAGTTTTTCACCAAAAAGCTCCCAGTTTTCAACTTTTTACTGTTCAGGACATTTGTGAGTAGACAAGATATCTATTGAAGCTATTTCTCCTTCTGGGAGTAATTCAGTCCTCATCAGGATGAGGCAGAAAAAAAATGTACATATCTTCAGGGCTTTCTTAACCCACATTTCCTCTTTCTCAGCAAAGTCAGATTGCAGAGCGTATGAAAGACTAAGCTCCTTGTGTGACTGCTAGTGTGGATGGAATAAGTCCTTGTTCCCTGGAAGTAAATTAATTTGTTTGCTTATCTGTTAAGTAATGGTTTGTTTGATTGCAGTTTGTCAGATTTGTGGTTTGGCTGCAGTTTTGGGTTTGCAGAATCTGTTTGGGGCTGTCTGTTGAGAGTAGAAAAAACATCTTGAAACTTGAAGGGTGAAAAAGCCCTTCTGCTTTTAATCACTGCCAACAGTGTTAATACTTTGTTAGCTGCCAAAGCTCTGTGACAGGGTAAGGTTGACTAAAGTAGATATTCCAGAAGCCAGAACTAGTAGCAATGAGGAGTGACTTGCACTGGAAGAACATTGTCCTACCTGTATTAAAGATGAGGGGAAAAGCAAAGAAGACAAGGCTGGAAAAGCAGCACAGAAACAAAAAGTGTAAGTAGAGTTTATATTCTTGTAGATAGATTTTGAAAATCAAAAATGTTTAACTATTTTTTCCTTGTTTAAAAAATTGCCATGGTATGTGTGGGGTTGCATAATAAATTTCACTCCAAGAGGCTATGCATTTTCTGAAAGCATGTAGTTTGCATGTACCACAGTATGTTTTGGAACACAGATGTGATCCAAAGGCACAGAAACACACATATCATTTAGGGAGCTCACATGACAGTGATTTTGTAACAACAAGAGATTAGGGTTTTATGTCTGAGAATCACAACACATGGTGCATCCATGTGTTGGATTTCCTGAGCTATGGAATGTGAATCTCAGTACAATGTAGTAAGTTCATGGACAGTTCTCTGGGGCAGCTCTTCTTTTTTTTTTTCAAAAATGGCCACCATTTCTTGGGATGATCTTACTTGAGAGTCTTGCTGAACCAGGCTGCATTTACACCTGTCCTTGCATGACTGAGGTAACATCTTAGTCATCTTCCAAGGCAACTGGTAAAACAGTTGAAATTTGGGGTGCTGAACTCATGCCTCAGTCCTGGTCTTGCAGACTTAGATCCTTTCAGTGCACTTTCCATTGGATATGTGATGATCCCCTATCCTGTGTACAAACCAATGCATTCTGGCTGGACTTATGAGAGAACCAGCTAGGCCCTCTGTGGTTTGATTGTGAGGAAAAATCCCTTCAGAAACTCATCCCAACAGGCAGTGTGTTAGATAGTATATCAGGTTTGCTTCTTTATACACCCCTTCAGCCTTATCATTGCAAGATTTTTGTTCACGCATCTACATGCTCTTGTGTAGCAGCTCAGTTTCATGACATGGAAACAGCTGTCTGTCAATAATGAGACACAGTGATACAAACTTCATATGCCCTTTTTTTTTCTTTTTTGCTTTTCCCTATGGTCCCCTTTGTCCTGCAGATTCTACCAGTATAGTTGTCACTACCATCTTTTAATCCCAAATGAATAGGTTTCTCCATCCCAGCCCTGAAAAGGCTCTAGGATGGTGACTATGGAAATAACAATGCAGTTTAGGGTTTGTCAAGGGAAACAGCAGAAAAAATTTAAAACAAAGGATTTTGGAAAACAGACTGTAGAAATGTAACAGGAACTGTACAAATTTGGGGTGTATTTAGCTCCCAGGATCACAGAACCACACTTGATCCCAGTAACCATTCCTTGCAACCTGCTTTTTTCTGGCTGGGTTTTGGTCTCTGGAAGCTAATGGAATTAAGTGACTGTGTGCTTAGGAAAGTGTATTAGGCATGGACTGGAGGAACTGTGCTCATGAAGTAGCTGACTGAGTATTCAGAGTGTGTGACATGTTTCAGTAAGAACCAGACACCAGTCAAGATCTCCCACAGAGTGTGCTAGGTCTCATAGCCTACCTCTGCTATCTTCAGTGTTTTGTCCAGCTCCGAGCTGGTATGAAGGAATAGCTGAGTACAGCTGCAGCTGTTACTTGGCTCTGGCCCAGGACAATAGGAGAGCAGTACACCTCCTCTGAGCCAAACCATGTTTGCTTGAGTACTCTCTTCACAGCTCCCATACTTTTAATTTCATAGATTACCCATCCACTTGGCCAAAGATCAGGCTCATGTGCCCAGGCAGCTGAGTTTGATTGCAGATGCCCAAACTGTTCAAACAGAAAATAGAAATGGTCATTGTAGATACCCCAGCTAAATGAGCAACCTTTGCCCTAGGCTGTTGAGGATCCCAGCTGACATATTCTCTGTCTGCATCAGCCCTGGTAATGATAGGTTGTGTCAGTGTAATCCTGTGCCTGGCTGGTGTCCCAGTGAGAATAGAGGTGAGAAGAGCTAGAAACTGCTGCATGCTCTCTCCAGACCCTTCCACGACTCGGTCCAGTACCTGGAGGACAAAGGCTTGACCAGACCCGTGGTGAATCATGGGGACCATCACATGCAGATGTTACCTCTGGCAGACAATCCTCCCTGCTTCATTATGGTAATCACCCATGTGACTGCAGGGGTATGCAAATATTTTTTCAACAGCACGCAACCTTCCTATATAGTACAAAATGCTCCAAAGTACAGAAAGCACTGTGGAGAAAATATGTGGTCCATGGAGAAGCCTATTATCCCAGGAAACATCTGACTATACTTACTGCCTATCTCAGGCTGAAGTATAGCTCTATAACTGCTGACACATTAGCTGCAAGGAGAATCATAAATGATGATGATGATGATGATGGGCAGAAGTGACATCTGTCCAATCTCTTTTCCCTTCTCCAGGTACTCCTGATGAGCAGGAAAAATAATCATTCTTGCTTTTCATGTATGTATGTATGTATGTATGTATGTATGTATGTATATATGTATGTATGTAGAGTTTGAATACAATATGTCTTCCTAAGCAGCTCCAGTAAAATAAACCAGTGAGGGCCTTTTGTGGAAAGAAACAGGTGTGGGGCTACAATTCTCATTTTCCCAGGGTGAAAAAAATATAGACAGTAGTCAAAGCCTCCAAATGTGACAGACACTATGTCTTGGAGTAGGAACGCTTTTTCAGAGATTGGAAGGTTTTAGGTAGCATAAGGACAGTTCCCTGTCACTGATAGAAGAGTGGGGACAGAATTGCCAGCAACACTAGATCGTTCTGTTGGCAAAATGCCTAGGAGCTGGCTATATGCTTAGAAAATGATAGGAAAAAAAGAAAGTGGCCTCAAAGGCCTTCAAAAATGATCCAGAGTTTGTCCTCAGATGCTCCCTTGTTTCTTCAAAGAGGGCAACACACAGGAGGCTTGAAATCTCAAACCTCTGCATCTGAGTACATTGCAGTTGCCAAGCTTTTCATATTTGCAGAATGTCTTCCCATCATCCATATAGCCATTATTATCCTCAGTCCATATTAGTCCTTCTTCAGAACCTTTGGCTTAATCAAACACAGCTCATTGTTTAGTCCTATACCAATAAACAAAACAAAGCCAGGGTCTCTCTCATGGCCCAGAACACAGGAGGTTTGGATCACTAAAATTTTCCCTTCCCTACAGGAAAAAAAGGATGGCCTCAAGTGCAGTTCTGGACCAGTCCCTGGCCAACAATATTCTCACCAGTGGAAGAAGTTCAGCTGGCTCAGGCCAAATCTACGTCAAGGAGAGTGTGAACTGTTGAACAACAGGGCAGGACTCAATGGAATGGCCAAGTAAACAATGCACACCCAAAGCACAACACATAGCTCCTTTGCATGTGCTGGCAAGAACAGACCTGAGAAGTGTCTCCTTCTAGAGTCCTAGCAGCTGTTTTAGATCTACCCACCTTAATTCTGGATTGGGATCAACATAATGGTGGGATTTGGGTTAGTGTAAATGAGGCACACATGGCGTTGATCTAGCATAAATCCTATCCCTGTCTCTGTGATGATAACCACGGTGTTGTAGCTAATATTCAGCCATGTGGCAGTGGCAAAGTCTGAGGCAGTGGGCCAGCAGAGATCAGCAATGCACAGCAGATCCACAGCGAGGGCCATGACTAGAGATGGAAACCAAAGACAAAGAGAAATAAAGGGCCCCGTGCCTGCATATAAAAGATGCAAGGCTGCTTCCAAGGACAATGACTGTGAGCAAGTAGGCAGAAACAAGGCAAGAAGGGGCTGTGAGAAGGCTCACAGACTATCTGTAGGGGGTTCACTAGCTGTGGGAGATCTGGCATGGTCAGACAGTACTGACTTAGCATAAAGTTCGCTGGCACAAAGTCATCTCATCAACATTTTTGAAGTACTATAAACTTGCTTCGCTGGCTCAAGTGTAAGTTTATCAGCACTCTGCATCATGTAGGGGGAGTGTTCTTATTCAGTGGAGTCTGGATTTAATCTACAGCCAAACCATAGACATAGCCAGCAAGAGCTGTAACAGAACAAGTAAATGGATACATGTTCTAATGGTAAAAATTGAGGGAAAACAGTCATTAGAACATGGGGGAGCAAACTGGCAAATATAAGTGCTGAGAAGAGAAATGAAAAGGATCCAAAATACCAAGTGATTATAGAGTCATGATGCTATATGCAGCATATACAATTCCTATGGATATCAAGTGCAGAGCATGCTGTGACAAATGTTTTGCAAATGGCCCAGTGGAAGTTGAAATTTACAGCCTTCACAGCAGGAAAGACAAGTAGAAAACACAGTGAATGAGCCTGTGATATGCTCCCTGTGATCCTTAATGTTCATGTATCACACCAACAATTTCCTGCAGGCCAGAGAAATTTCAGTGTTTCTAATTTTACTGGAATTCTCTCCTGCTTTCTTTCACTGTTGCTTCTTTATTACTACTGGGCCATGCAGCTAAGCAGAGGACCTACTTTGGTGCCGTCTGAATCTTCTCAAAGGCATTCTGGAGACTAAAGTGCACGAAAAATTGTCCCATTCCCCAGTTTATCGATTCAGTTTTTCCTGTAGGTAAGAAAAGTTTTATTGTTTTTCAGATGTCTTAGACCACACTGAAATCAAAACAGGCGAAGAAAGGTAGAAGTTGCCAGTATTCATAGCATCCCAGATAGACAATACAGTTGCTGGTGTTTTTGAAGTTTAATGTGGAAAAAAAAAAAAAAGAAAAAAACCCTACTTCATTTACTGTTACTACATTTATGCATTTATGTCAGGAAGGCCTCTGCCTTATACAGGTGACTTCCATCTCTGAAAAAGTTCCAGCCCTTGGGTACCTGTTACACATGACTTGGAGAGGCAATTTCAGGAGGTTCCCCACAGAAACATCCATCCCCTCAGGTCCATCCCGCAGGACTTATCTTCAGATAAATCACTGACTACACCATGATTTTTGATTTGTGGAGAATGCCAGCAGACAAACTCCCTTTTAATTCCTGGAGAGACTCAGACGAGTATTTCATCCTAATATTTGTTTTGTTCCTTTCTTAATTGTGAGGTATTTTGATTGTACTGTCTGTTAAACAGAGTATTGTTTCATATTCTTGGACTATTAGACTATTAGGTAATCTGGAAAATAACGTAGTCTACACTTTTATTCCAGTACAATTTGTCCTTGCTTGGTGGCTCCCTGACAGGTTTCATTGTTAAAAGGGCCTTATATTGGATCTTCTATATCAATTTCTGTGTTTAGAAAGAATACATACAATAAATATCTAATTAATGTAAACACATTTTGGAAGGTATTGGCTTGTATGGGAAATTGTACTTATGTGAAATGGAAGAAAACAAAGTAGCTACAAAGCATATCATACTACATTTTTTCATCAAAGAAAGAACTAAAAATTTATAATCTCCATAATCCTTTTGTACTGACTCAACTTTTCTCATATCTTAGACAATTCTCCTACAAGCAGTCCAGCTGTCATAAAAATTTCAAATCATCTGAAAAAAATTAAACTTAATAAATTTCTCTGGAAAACTTTCTGAACTCAGAAGTTTTGTTCCAAGCTGTAGTCTCAAACTTGGTCATGCTGCAGATGATACAGTTGTCTTGAGAAGGCTTTCACCAAAGATTGAAAGTGCTGACAGCACTAAGTCAATGAGCATAGAGAGGTGAATAGTAGAGGAAGAGTAATGTGATCTCAAGAACCAGAGTACTGGAATTGTATAAAAAGCCATAACACAATGTTCAAAAATCAACAACAATTTAGCAAAGGTTGAAGACAAAGTTTCAATGATGTGACTAATTTTAATTTTATCCTGAAAAAATCAATTAAGACTGTTCTTAAAAAGTAAGATATGGCTGTGCAGAAGACTATGCAGTATTAATCCAGCTGTCTAGTTGTTAGATGATAACTAATTTAAGTTTTTAGATTTTTAAAATATTTTTGTTGTTGTTTATTTTATCTTTTTTTTTCCCCCTAGGATATAATGTTATCTGAAATAGTACCATTTTGGATATTCTAATGAAGACAGATATTATTTTCATAGATGTCATGATTTATAAAGACAAGTAATGCAGAGTTTGGAGAGAAATGTAATACCAGCTGCCAGATGAACGAGCAGAACTGGGGAAAAATGTAAATCTTTGGATAGACTTCTTTACTTCAGTCATAAGAAATGTTTGTTTGCCTGAAAAACTGTGAATTTTCTATGCTGTTTTAAGTTTGTTTAAAGGCATATTGTTAAATGACTGATAAATAAACCAAAATAGAAGACCAAGCGTAGGGTACCAGATAAATTGCTGAATATATGGAAAGAAAGAGAAAACAACTGAGGTAAAAAGTAAAGAATCCTTGTACAAATAATGTATTTTTTATGGTGCTTTATTTAAGGGGGGATTATAAGTGTGAAATATAAACAAGCATTTTTAATGGCTTATTTTCATGATATTCTATGTGACCATTTCCATACTAAACCACATAGATGTATAATGTGACTTATACAAAATGTTTTAAATAATTATTTGAAGACAAAAGTGTTTCAGATTAGGAAAGGGAGTGAATGGTCATTAAATTCATTAGAGAAATTTGATTCAGATTTCATTACATGAAAGTAAAATACTAAAGGGGTAAGACTAGGCCCTGGAAAAACAATATTTACTTTTTCCTGTCATGGAAACAGCTATGAAAATCACCTCCTGTTGCAGGACTCAATGAGCTAATAGATGAACCTTTTCACAATTATTTTCAGTTGTGATGTCAATCCTCAAGAGTACACTGATGTTTTCCTGATGAAATTGCCTCACAAACAATACTACATTTAATTGAGTTATTGGCATGTTTATTGACACAAGCATCAAATGACTTTGTCCACATGAGTTATTGGCTGGTCCAAACATTCCCAACATGTCTGTTTCCCTGAGTGACACTCAAACACAATTTATCTTGTGTCTAACCTCTATAGTGTTGGATAAAAGTGACAGGAGCTGTGTTACAATAATATGCAGATGGCAATGTATGATGGCAGTGGTTGAGCTTGCTCCCAACTCCTGGCTACAAAGGCCATGGACATGGAGGCCAGCAGCTGACCCAGGTCCTCTAGCAGGACTGCAGCAGGCAGGGCAAGCTTGCTGTGCTGCACTGACTCGCAGATGACCAGTTAAGAAGTGGGAGATCAACAGCACCTGCTTGTTGCTGCCACATATTTTAAAATCACGGGTGGATACACTGGGAGGAAGGAATGGAAGAGCTGATCACCACTCATGACTGTTGGAGAGGCTGGATGTCCTCTATATGCCTGCCCGGCCAACACCCCAACTGCTTCCAGACTGATAAATACATATAAAAAGCCTTATCATAATGTAACTAATTAATGTTTCTGGCTTAAACTACCTGTACAGTGTACAGTGAAGTTAAAACGGGGTGAAATAGACTTGAGCTGTGTGATGACTCCAGAAATTTCAATGCTGAGGTGTGAGAAAGACTGGAAAAAAACTCTAGCAATGTCCAGGGCTGAATGAGAGCCACCACCTTTTGTGTAACTTACTAAATGCCCTTATCTTTGGATGCCCTATTTTTGTTGGTCATGTTACATGGAGAAGGTCTTGGGAAATGTTCCTTAGGACAAAAGCTGCAGGTAGATTTTGCATTATCTCTGTCTGCACTGAGCTGTTACAGAACTATGTAGGTGAGCTGCAAATTATAGTATCTATGATGCTATTTAAAGCCAGTATAATTTAGTGATTTGTGAGAAATAGCTATCTTCTCATGACCCTGAGATTATAATTTGATCCCCAACTTGCTTGGTGTTTATTAAGGTAAAAACAACACCCACGAATACACTCTTGAAAGAAATAGAAAAGTTATTACCTAAACCAGACCATATTATAACAGAATAATTACAGATTTTATTATTATTATTATTATTATTATCGTTGTTATTGTTTTTGTTGTTGTTGTTGCTGCTGTTGTTGTTTTGCATCCTTACTAGCCAATACATTAATTTTAGGCATACACTGACCTCATCTGAGTTATATCCCTAAACTGAGGCCATATAGGGAAGTGGAGGCCCTTTGTCTTCAGGATTCAGGTAGTGTACAACTAATAATATTAGATATATGCACACACAATTGTACAGTTGTACATTCATAATTCAAATTTGTACACAAACACATGGTTCATTGGATATAATATTCCTCTGTAGTTGAATTAACCTGAAATCATAAATACTTCCTCTAGTACAATCCAAAATTGATGTATCCCTTCAGGAGAGAAGGGATATAGCTGTTTTATATATATATTTATATTTATAGGTATAGTTATATTTATAGCTAATTTTTAAAATATTTATATTGTTTATATTAGATAGATGTTATTTGAACATTTGAAAAAAATATTTTTACAGAAATATTGTAGATAGTGTATTTTCCTCATTCTGCAAAATAATGGAAAAAATTCTTCATTCTAAAGTCTTCATAATAGCTACTTTTCCACCAGGAAATTAATTCTTTGTTCCTTTGACTTTTCTAAAAGAAACGAAGGCACAAAGCCATAGATAATATGCAAATTTTTAAACAGTTTCAATTTCTAAGCTTTAGATTACCATAAAGCCATTTGATCCGTCTGTATTTTAAACACTTATAATTATAGGGATTTATATTTACATCTGGCACAGAGTTACAGAGTTGTAACTAGCCTCTTTTGGATCCTATTGCCTAGACCCCACCACATCTGACTCTGCTCTAGTAATGTAGAGGACTGGAGAATGCCATTAGTTACCCCTACTCCAGAGACAGACAGCTATAAATGGTACTTAGTATCAGAGTTTAGAAAATACTTGTCTTATGGACTTAAAAGATTTCCCAGGAAATGTGGAAACAAAAGCCATACATCCATTGAAGAAAAAGTTTTTCCATTAGGAAAGGTCCACTCTATGTAGTTCCTACATTGTACGTCAGAACAGAGTTTGAACAGGATTGAAATATTTTTGCATTATCACAATGCAGAATATATAAAGTAATGATTTAAATATCTCCACATGGTTTTCTGAATATACTAGAGTTCTAAAATTATGAAATAACACATTTAGTGTTACATGTAATAGCTGCAGTCAAGAATGTTAGGAAGCAGATCTTCTCAAACCTTGAGGTGCGGCTGTGTGTTTCCTGAACAGTGTTTGGCCAGGGGAAAAGAGGCTGGGGTTAGTGAAGACCTTCAGTGAAGACCAAATCTCAAGTGGAACTGCAGATCCCTTGTGTCCCCCCAGCCCCTCAGTTTGCGCTGGTAACATCTGCAGGCTGTGCATCCTCAATCAGCCTGTGGCCTCGGTCAGCCTTGCCAGGCTCTGAAAGAACACCTTGCATTACAACTGATTTCTCATTCTCCCTCTACTGTAGGCAAGTAGAAATGGAAAAAATTGTTACCGTGACTTCGAGGCCTCATTTAAAGTTTCCTAGAGGGAACAGCTGTGCAGCACTCAATAGTGTGCAGTCATCCTCACAAAGCTTACAGAAGATGGAGAGTTATCCATGTGCACCTGTAAGCAGTTGGCTCACACTGAATTCAGGTGTAATTCTTTTTTTAAAATAATTTTCTTCTTATTTTGATTTTTTTTAATAGTTGGCATTTTTTCAAAGAAGCAGCCCTGGAAGATTGGCATGTTTTGTGGTAGAACACAGGAACACTGCTGGAAAAAGTCCCCAGGATTTCTGGAATAATCTGAATTCAGACAGCAGTGATTTTTCTGTTTTCTTGAAGTTCTTTTGAAAGACGGCAGTAAGATCCAAGGGACTGACTCTACCAGTAAAGAACTGACTAGAAGAGCCTAGGAGGGCTGCAGAAGGAAGTATCAAAGACTGGTTGAAATGAGACAAGGTGTTATATTTTATACTTGAAATCTCTGTGTGGTAATGGTCAGTTAAAATTCTGACACTGATTGAAGCAAGTATTTATTAGTTTCCTTGCTTTTAAGTACTTACTGAGCAATAACTGATGCTCAATAAATCATCTAAGAAAAATGAGGTCTTCAGCTCATACTAATGATTCATCCAAATGAGGGGTCCAAAAATTCTACAAATGCAATGATTGGAGAAAACAATGCTTTATTCTGTGGACAAAATCAATGTTGCAGACATGTTAGACACAAAAGGGTTTTCTCTAAAAAAATGCTTTGTTCTCATGCACTTGATTGCTTTCAGCTGCTGTAGTCAGAGAAGTCTGGCTATAAAATTGCATTAGAAAAATGCTGAAGATGTTGCACTCTACATTAATTTTATGATGAAAACCCAGAAATTTTAAAGGGTAAAATGAATGGGCTGTCAGTCTGAAAGCACAGGGAAAGCTAAATCTAAAGTTGGATATAGTTGTGCAAGACAGTATTATGCCAGAAACTGTAATATTAGCACTGAAAGGAGAGCCACAGGCAGCAGAGGGTAAGGTGGTAAACTTCAGCCATGATAGGGAATGATAGGGAACTTATCCCCGCTAAGGGAGTTTGTGAACTAAATTCATAAGGAAAAAAGCAACTGGAAAGGATTCAATTTGTAATTGGACCAGAGGAAAATGTATCCATTATGGGATTAGAGAGAGGTCGTGCTGTGGCGTCGCTGTGCTGGTTCCCTCACTCCTCTGCTCCGTGTCCCTCTTATGATAACCTCAGAAGTTGGGGAAAGCTACAGGACAGGGGTGGGCAATTGTGCTCTTCTCTCATAGAGGACAGTTCTTTCATAGCTGAGACCAAATAAGGGGTAGATAGGATTTGTGTGTAGGTGTGGGTGTGAGGGGGAATAGCAATTTTCCAAATGTCTTCGGCTGTGTACACATGAGAACTGATCCAGGATGATTTATCTCTCAGTGTGAGAGACCTCCTGAGAGTGATTGGGAATGAGAACTTGAAAGCATGACGATAAAGAGGAGTAATTATCACACTGTAGGGTTTTTGTCCCTTTGTGTTACTTGCTTAGCAGAAGTAAATATGCAAACATACACTTTTTATTATTATCTTTCCTGGTTTACCAGTGTTTGAAGGGCAGGCTCCTCATCCTGGTAAATCCACATTTGACTTTAGATTTCTTGTGATATCCAGAATGAGAGAAGTCTTTTCTTTATTTGTGCTGACACAATATTTCTAGTCCTTAAGGCATTATTCTTGTCTGGAACTGCTGTGCAGAAAAATGCCTCTATTCAGTACAGCCCCCCAAATCCTCATTTCTGGAGTCCTGGAGAAGCACTTGATTTGAGAAGGACAGACATTGAAACACTGTGTTCCTATGAACAAGTTTAAAAATAAACTTCAAAATTTCATGTCTTTGTTACAAGACCAAAAGCCTTTAAGCACTTAGTGGTGTGGAGAGAAAAACTGCATGTGGCTATTGTGTCCTGTTCAAATTCCTGCTAAGGCTTATATTATGCCATTAGCTGCACAGTAATAGACAAGTTTGTTTCTGAAAGTATATATGTTATCTATTCTAAATAGTTCTCCTTGGTTTACTAGAGAGTTTATTGTTTTCTTCTAATAAGTAACATTGAAGAAACATGAAGAAAAATCCTCCTGATTATTTACTTCCTTGACGCCCTGGTGGAATAGGCACAGAGTCCTTATGGCTGCTATAATCATAGAATGGCCAGAAGATCATAATAATGTGTCACAAGTAAATGTTTTCAGTGAGACATGAGGTTGGGGTCTGGTATATTTCTAAACTATATGTCAGGCTTTGAAAGTTTTCAATTAATTGACTTCAGGTTTAGTAAAGCGAAAATCTCCCTGGTAAGGGGTTATCACAAATGCACCAAGGCTCTGTAACTCAGAAGAGCAATACTCACACTGAGCACTTACATGCAGACCTCAAAGAGCTTTTAATCATTGGATGCTTAACCAATTTGCAGCAGATATCTTAGCTAATGATTATAGCCTCCCTTAGCTCCAAAGCATTTGTGGGCAGACTTTAACTCTCTCAAACAATTCAGTCACTCAGAATTTTACAGAAGAATCTCTTTATGGAAGACTTTCAAACTGCTATGTATCAGCCCTTTAAAATAATTCACACATCAATTTATACATTTATTTATATATATATATATATAACTAATCTAGTATGCATTTAACACTTATTGTGTTATTTTAAAATGTAATGCACATACACAATACTATAAAATTATTGGAAAATCTATTTATTATACACTGTGTTGTTCACTAAAATAATGCATTGCTAATTGTGTAGAAAAAGTTCAATTTTTAATGTAATTATTTGAGATAATGCTATAGGTCTTTGATATTATATATTGAGATGACATTACAACTGCTCCTGTTAGCAATGGGAAGCCAGGTATATCTTCATTGACTATGTATACAATAGATCAATAGCAATATCAACGAATTTAAATAGTAAAATTAATTGCCCTTTATGTGAAAAAAATGTTTCTGCCTTTAGTGTGTTAAATAGTAGTTCTGGAATTCCAACACCAGTAATATCATTCTTTTACCAAGCACCTCAATAAAGACAGAAAACAAGAGAAAGCTGAACTGTTGGCTTCTAGTGTAACTACAACCAGAAAAAACAGTGTTTGCAGATTGTTCCAAAATGAAGCAATTGCATGCTCTAAAGTGGGTGGTCATTGAGGATGCACAGACTGCAGGTGGTACCAGACAAACTGAGGGGCTGGGGGGACACAAGGGTTCTGCAGCTCCACCTGAGATTTGGTCTTCACTGAAGGCTGCTTTTGAAATGCATGTGAGAGAGAGGTGTTCAATAACGAGCAGCAGAAATCACAAGAAACAGGCTATGCAAAGCCACAGAGATGCCAACAGAGATACAAAGCCAAAGCATTTGTAACTATACCTCCACTGTACATAGGTTTGTAACTCTATATAGGTATATAAAGCCATTATATATCATACCCTATTTTATTTAGATACATATATTTGGATATGTTTCTGAATATTTTTGAATATATTTATGTTTACATAAATGACAGACACATATACATATAATATGTATAACCAGACTGCATACTAGCTACTTCTCAGACCAAATGTGTTTGAAAGTATGTAATTAGCGAAGACAATTTTAGTGTTTGTTTTTGGATGTTTTAAAAAATATGGTACACATGGTACTTGCCTCCCTTCTTTCAAATAAAGAAATTTCTATGATGATCCAGGTACTCATTTCTACCTTCCTAATAGAGAAACCAAGAAACAAAGTAACTACAGTGACATGCAATTAATCAAAGGTTTTTCTTTAGTAATTCAATCATTCATTTTACAAAATATCCCTGAATTTAACATAAGGCTGAAAATAAAAGCGGAATTATCATTCACTTTTTTTTGGTTTGTTCAAGTAATTTCTCTGGGCTACTCTATATATTAATAGAGTTATTTTACAGAAGTCTGTTTGTCTGTTGTCTTCTGCCAGTGTTGCATTCAAGCACTGTAAGTGTTAGAAAAACATGAAAATTGAAAGTTTACAATTCAAATATTTAAACACTTTATATCATATTTCCTTCTTTTTTAGAAAACCCAGGTTTATAGAGAAGTTAGGTACTCAAAATTCTGGTTTCCTATAAATATTTTTCAGATAGCACTATTAAAGAATCAACTTTTTAAGTATGCTATTATGTCAAATGTTGTATGCTAGTATGTTGAACAATATATAATGTAGTCTGGCCTTCATAAAAATATAGATAGTAAGATTTAATGTGTAGTGAAAGTAGTAAATATATATATTTGTGATTTTCAAAGCTTACCTTTAATGAGAAGAAGATACATTTTTAAAGCCACTATATAATTTCTTTTGGTGTGACCTACTGTGTCCTACACACACAACGACCATGAGGGAATCCATTCTTGCACTGTCATATACAATAGATCTACTTGGCATAACTTAAACATGATATTGAGGATTCAAGAATTTTATAAATAATTCCTTTTCTCCTGTGTACTTTTTCTTTCTCTATTTCATACATATAGTTTAGGGCTTTTTAACAAGCAGCTTCCATTATTTCTTGAACTTCTAAAAAGTAGATTTGTTCATGTTTGTCACATATAGGGGACTGTGCTATTTTAGACTGCAAGTAAACAGACCTTTAAATTATGATTATCTTCTGGTTCTGCTTTTTAAACTCTCTGTATGCTGACCTTATCACTAAAGTTGAGTAAATGTCCTGGAGTGGCTTCACCTTGCATCCTGTGTGCAGTTTTGGGCAGCACACGATAAGAAAGCCATTAAACTATTACAGACCATCCAAAGAAGGGCAACAAAGGTGATTAAGGGCAGTGAGAGGAAGCTCAATGAGGAGCAGCTGAGGTCACTTGGTCTGTTCAGTCTGCAGAAAAGAAGACTGAGAGGAGAGATCATTGCAGTTACAACTTCCTCATGAGAGGAATAGGAGGGACAGGTACAAATCTCTTTATTCTTGAGACCAGTGACAAGACTCGAGGAAGTGGCAGGAGGCTCAGCATCTTCTATGATTCTATGATGAATGCACAGAACTAAGTGTCAGAACAGCTGTAATCTACACTGTAGAAGTAGAGCTTCAGTCTTCCTTATGACTTCCTGATACAAGACAATTGCTGTTTACTTTCTCTTCTAAATTACTATGAAAGATTGGAAATCACTTATCATGCAAGTGGACCTTGCACATGGTTCCCAACACTACTAAGAAACAGCTATTTTGGTACTTAGTATGCTTGACATAGCAAATCATACTGGCATAGACTAATTCATACCCATACCCTTCAGACACACACTTCCTCTATCACTCATATTTGTGAAGCTTTTGGTGGTGCAAATTTACATTGGCACCAGCACCATTGCTTACTTGAGCATCTCAGTTAGTTTTAAGATATCTGCTCATAAATATCTAAATAGAATTTACCTTGTTTCTGCTTTTGCTCTCAGTGACTTATTTTGTTTTATTTTGCAGCTGACAGAAAATATAAACCATTGTAGTTAAAAGATTTTTGAATCTTTATGGAAGTTACAAGAATAAGGAAGCCACAGCAGAATCCTGCACAAATGTGCATGAATGCTGCCATTGTAAAATTGTGAGGACATTAAGAGTTCTCTGCTGCTGCTCAGTCTGAAGCAATCAGTCCGTTTGGTTCAGTTCTTATTCACAGACACCCCGCACCTTGTGTGCCTTCACTGGTGACCTGTGTAGGCTTCTTGTGCCACAGAACTGGAGCTTGAGACCTTTCTTTCTTTAGGAAGGACTGATGTGTTCATCACACACCACACACAGCAGTGTGGGCTCTGAGTTTTGAGCACTCTGAAATGCTAATGTCGCTACATGGAGTTTAAGATTACATATAGGTCAGTGTTATGTGTAAAGGGGAGAATGACATTTCTCCAAGGACAGATAATATTATTTATAACAGATTTCTTGCACTTTTCAGTGATGGTATCAATTGTTTACAGTTGACTGAAATAAGTAGAATTAGTCTGATAAGGGATCGAGGCTTGGGTCCAAGCCCAGATCCTTTTACCAAGGCTGCAGTAGAGTCAGTTGTTGAGATTGTGCAGTCAGAGAGTTACTGAAAAAGTAGCATAAATATTTTTAGGCAAAATCCTTGTTCCATGGAAAAATTTTCATTAACTTTAATGACTTCAAGATTTCCCCCCTGCTGTGAAGCTGATTTATCTTTTGTACAGGGCATTTTTAACAAAAAAGCCTTTGCTAATGCCAGAAATATGACATTGCCTGGACTGAGAGGCATAGTTATTTGGTTTTTTTCTTCATTTATGAATAATATGTCTGTTAAGACAGGCTCTAATCATGAAATCACATTCTGTTATAATGATTAATTTCAACTTTTAGAAATTTTTCAGCTTTGAATATTGTGGAGGGAACAATAGTTGAAATACTTTTAATAATGAAATATGTAGTAGTGTGAAAATAATTGAAATGGGAAACTTTTACAGAATTTCACAGAATCACAGAATGTGTTGAGAAGAAGGGACCTTAAAGATTTTCTAGTTCTAACCTGTCTTCCATTATCAATGACACCTTCCACTAGACCAGGCTACTGAAAGCCCCTTCCAGCATGATCCTAAACAATTTCAGGGTTGGGGCATCTGCAGTGTCTCTGTGCACAACCACTTCAATCAGTAATACCTCTTACTTTTCTCAATTACATGCAGAAAACTTCAGTGAGCTGCAAGCCAGCATGTAGATATCAGTGGCAGCTTGAATCTCTATTCCTTTTTTAAACTTTGTTTAGAAAATCAGAGAAAATTATGGAAAATATGCAGCAAAAGAAAGGATTAATTTCCTGTGCACGCTGCAGGTCGTTAAAAGGATATACATAGTGATCTTATAGTGATACTTGCAGCTGGTCAGAAACTGGCCTCGTGGACCCTAGGGTACACTCCCTACATTTACTGAGGGAAGGGTTAAGCCGGGACGGGACCTCTGCCTCCTTGCCCCGTGCCCAGACCGGCCCCAGACCGGCCTGCGCCCCGCGCTCCCGCTCTTTCGCCATTGCAGCTGCGTTTGCAGGCGGCGGATGTGCTTAGCTGGAGTACAGAAACTGCGCGTCCTGTGGAGCATCTCAGACCACTGCCAGCAAGCCCTTTGTGCTCAGACGCGGGGCTTTGCTGCAGCGGCGGCGAGGGCTCCGCGCTGGGCCCGGTCGCACGGCCCGGCACGGCCCCGCCCCCCCCGGCCGCAGTGCGGGGCGCGGCCGGCAGGGGGGGCCCGCGCTCCGCCCGGGAAGGCGCTGAGGGGGCGGGAACAGGCGGCTCCGGGAGCACCCGGGCGGCAGCCAGCGGGCCTTATCAGCGGCTAATCAGCCTTGGGAGCGGCTCACACTGCGGGAAAGAATCGCTTTGTCACTGTCCTAACATGTCTAAATAAACCAACAAACACCCCCACCTTCTTGGATGAGGGTATAACAGGAATTTCAGACATCTATTTCAGGCCTCATGGCAGTAGCTGAGGGAGCTGGGGTTGTTTAGTCTGGAGAAAAGCAGATTCAAAAGGGGTCTTGTTGCTATCTTCAACCACCTGAACGGAGGTTGTAGAGGGGTAGGGCTCAGATTCTTCTCCCAGGTAACGAGAAATAGGGTGAGAGGAAATGTTTTCATGTTGCACCAGTGGAGGTTTAGATTGGATGGTAGGTAAACTTCACTGAAAGTGCTGTCAAGCCTCAGAACATCCGGGCTGTCCCTGAATGTGTTCAAAAGATGTGTGGACAGAGCACTCAGGGACGTGGTTTAGTGGTGGACTTGACAGTGCGGGGGTAACTTTGTGTTCCTAGAGAGTTTTTTCCAACCTAAACAATTAGATGATTCAATTATATAGCAAAAACATACTAGTGACGGTGCTATAGAGATCAAACTAACTTCTGACAATTTAGACTTTGCTTTGCGCCAGTGACTGGGATTTCCTTTGGTTTGAAACATATCCCAAAAGCTTGTATAGATAAATGCATGTGAACTGAAACAAATGTTTTTTGAAGTAGCTTCTCCTACAAGGATGGATATCCTAGAGGGGATTTAATTTTGAGGGTTTTTTCAAAAGTAAAATCATAAATATGCCTGCACTGCATCACTTAAATCTTACATGAACATGAAAGATATTGTATGAGTATCTTCTTCTATTTTGTATCTGCTTAAATGCAGCTTATCTACCTTTATCTTTTTTTAACTGTGTAATGACTTTTTTTACTAGTAGTAGAATCTGTGTAAGAATTCCCATCATGGGTGATCTTTGTCCTTTTCTTTGGTTAGTAGTACAGCAAAATCACTCTTATTAAATCACAGCAGTGCCTAAATATAGAGCAGTAGCATAAAGCTGAAGAGATAAAAAATGGACTACAGCATTCTGTCATTGGATTTCTTTTTGTTTGGATTCTAATAATGGTTTTCCCATCATAATCAATTTACCTCAAAACTTCTATGTTTATTGCTTAGAAAAGAGTTAAGGTAGACTCTTGACAAAGCACTTCTTTTTTCTAGGCTGAACTACCCACAAACAGCATTTTCTCACTTCAGTTTCCTTTTACCCTTTTGAAAAAAAAGGGTGGTAGTGTTTTAACATTAATGAGAACTACTTTGCTGTAAGATTCATCTGCCTATAAAGATGCTGATACGCACAGGCAGCATACTTCCAAAAACTCTCCTCTCCTGTTATAAACCCCCACCAGTAGAAGTCTCCCACCAATGGGAGATTTGACGTGAATCTCACCCCAACTTCCAGTAGCTTCCTGACTTCCAATCTCATCTAACACTTCTATTTTTTGCTCATCTGAGGAAATATTTATGTATATGAAAATACACTAGTTGATTATAACAAAACCTATCGCAAAATCACAGTCTAGTTATATTTCCTTTCTTCTAGTTGTTTTTTCTCCTTTCTTAAGGCATGTTCCACATCATCAGAGTGTTGTTTAGACTGGGGAATCATAATACTTCTCTCATGCCTTTGTGACATATAAGTAGCCTTTGCACAAGGCTTTTGACAAGTAAGTAGGTTTTAAAGTGTAACAAACAAACAAACAAACAAAAAAATGTGCCAAAACAACAAACAAAAAATCCACAATCCAATGAAAATAAAAATAAAAAAAACCAAAGAAAAATGCCATGTATTTATGTTGCTTAACTACTTTGTAGAGAAATATGCTTTCCATCTGGAATTAGAAACCTGCATGGTACTTTCCATTTAAACACAAGCAACCAGCTTCTTTGCCTGAAAAGATGGTCTTTTTCTTTTGAGCTCCATTACACTTGAAGATGTTTATCACCCGTGATCTTTAGCAGATCAATTAGATATCTTGGGCAACGTTCATACAACACATTAGTCAAATGGATAAGATCTTGAACTTGTCATGAAATTTTGTCAGTATGCAGAGGAAGATTCAGATATTTGCAGCAGCCTGTGTTGCCAAGGTGTTTTAAACTATTTAGTAGAGGCAGCTTCAAACTTGCTGCTCAAGCACTTTGCATCACTATGGTTTGACTGAAAAGTGCCTCGGAGAAGATTGATAGCTGTCTGGATACCATATGGTTGGCTTTCTGTAAATTATGTGGATCACAGTCTGAACTGAGTCTTTTACATTGTGTCTATAAAGAAGATTGCACTGTGAAGCTGAAATCTTCCCATCAGTACTGATCTGTCTACTGAGTTCAAATATTCTTTGTTTTGTCTAATCTCTGATGCAACAGTGAATCCACTTCTCATCTTTGCATGATATCCTCAGCCAAATGTTTAAATCATGTACTAATTGAAAAAGCATGATAAAAAGTAATAGAGGAAGAGTTTATTTTTAGGCTCTGTTAAAAGTTTATAAGCAAATATTGCTGTGTTGCAGGTTTTAGATTCCCCCTTTCTTCCGAGGTCCTGCACTTTTAGGAATGCTGTACTTTGTAGGACCAAATTCTGGTAAATGTTCTGGCAGAAAGATACACTAAGAAAGGCTGAGGAAAAGAAGTTTAAACTTTGAAAGTGTTGAAGAAAATAGAGAGAATGGGATAATCTTAGGTAACAATTTAATGAAAATAGTAACTATGATGATGTCTTGTTTCCTTCCCATTTTATTTATTGAGATATTGACTTCCTTTAGAGTATTTCATATCACTTCTGCTCTGAGTTATATTTGCTTATGTTCCCATTACATTCTTCAGGACCTTTCTTATGCTGTTGAAAATAGAAAATCTCTCCTTGGTAGGATGAAAATGGAAAGCACAAAAAAACTTTCAAAATATAAGTTGTTGATAGTGCCTGCTACAGAAATTTTGGAAGAGGGTTTTCTTTCTCTCACGAACAGCACAGAGTAGAGAAAGTGGTACCTCCTAATGCTTATACCTGACACACTGATAAGCCCCAGCAGAACATAAATGGTATGTGCAATTTATTTCAAAAAAGCAAGAAAAACAGTATGGTGGCAACATAATTATGATATTACAATTTCTCCAGCATTCTTCAGTTACCATAGACCTTTCTATTTGTTTCTACTGTACTAGACAAAGCCTGACAGCCTCTCTGCCTCCAGAGGGGCACACAGCAGCACCCTGCTTCAGATGCACAGCCTTGTTTTGCATATCCAACTACCTTATTTTAGGAATGGTGAGTTTATACTTGCTTATTGCCCATGGCAGCATTGAGAGTGATGGTTCCATATTTATAAAAAATTATTTAAAAATAGAAAATTAGCAATAGAGAACTTGCAGGAGCAGATAAATCAAGGGTGGAGTAGGCAGAGCCACATCAGATGTCACTGCACTCTGCACTTCATCCATTATTAGTGGTCCCAGCCACTTATAGAGTGTCATACTGGGTAAGGAATTAAGGGAACCTGAGTTCATGGCACTTCAGGCTTGGAGGTGTGTGTTGCTAGGGCACATGAAAAATCTGTGTACAGGATATTTCTTTTATGTACTTCAGAATCTAAAGAGCAAGATTGTATCATGCAAAAAAATTCCACAGAGCCTGGCTTGCTTTGCTCTGCTTTACATCTTCAAAGCTGTACTTGGATTTTTGATGGCAAATTTTGTTCTCATTCAGCCACTTGTTTTAAAATAATGATTTTCTGTATAAAAAATATTATTGGCCAGATGATACTTTTTATAAAGTACAATAACAGTGTTGTATAAATTACTGAAATGACTGAATACATGACGTTATAAAAACACCTGATTTTCTTACCTTTTATACACGGGACATAAAGTACTTTGCCAACAGTAACACTTGGATATACATCCAGCTACTCTCCTGCTTACAGTGTTTCTTCTTTGCCTCCTGCTCTCTTGTTCCAGCAGTTAAAATTCAAATTAACTCAGTGCAACAAACCTGGGTCTTGCTCTGGGACCTACCTGGTTATGCATCGCTGCTAAATGTTCAGTGGGCAGCTGCTGAGCACAGTCTGCAAACAGGAGAGGGATGGTCATCCTTTTAGAAAGAAAAATGTGAATTTCCTCATGTCATGTCCCACCCATTCTTCATCATTTCACCAAGATAATTTTTACCTAATCTAAAATATGGGGTTGAATTATTTCACAGAAAATATGCAGAGAAAGTTGTATCTAGAAAACTCCACATTCTGAGTAAGAAGGTTGCATCAAGGATGCTAAAACTATGAATCATGATTTTGACTTGTTTTTTTTCTTCTAATAATTATACATCTCAATGGCAAACCAGGGGAGAAAACCCTAAACTACCAGGAGTGATCCCTTTCCAGGTCATGAGCCCAACACTCCCTAAGAGCCAAGGTTAATATTTATCTATTGCCCTGTGGCAGTAATTTCCAAGGTGTTGATCTTGGGGATTAATTACTGCTTTAAACAGGCAGTTAACAGTTTAAACAACATTTTTATTGGCATACAGTAGTTAATGTCTAGTAGTGTGCTGATGGGTTTATGATGACTGAAGTGAATTAAGAGTTCATCTTTGAGTTACATGCTCTTGGAAGCAGTGGGTCATTTGAGTACCATGGGTTAATGTATGTGAGATGTTCAGTAAGTATTGTACACAGAGAAAAAAATGTTCATTTAAAAATATTGTGCTTCAAACCGTTCTGTGTTCTATTCATATAATATGAGCTGAAATAAAGCTCTCAGGCTACTGGTGCTCCAGTGACCTGGTGCCTAAGCACACATGTTCCTGGGGACACAGTCCAGGTTCTGGTGCTCATTTTTCAGAGCTGGTTTTTCAAGGGATACAACAGTAGAAGAAGTGTTGCTGGGTGTCAAAGGTCCAACACTGTACAGTGTTCACAGAAGTGGCTGAAGAAGTGGCTGCAAATCTCATTATACTTATAAACATGTTTGAATTCAATACAGTTGCTACAGCATTTATATGGCGACTGGCATTAGAGGAAACCAAAGGTATTTGTAATTCCATTAGCTCCAATTTTATGGCAATAGCAATTGGGCATTTTGAGATCTTTAGTGTGAGGTAGAAGCATGGGACCTATATTCTGGCTATATGCTATAGGTGCCAATCTCAAACAGTGTGGCTCTGCCTGCTTTCTGCAGGGAACCACAATCCTACAGCATCCTGCAGAGTGAGTTTTACACCCACCACTGGGCATGTGTGCCAGAGCAGGTTATACAAAAGGGCTAGAAAGACTCTCTGAAGGGAAGGTAGCACTCTTTCCCTGTGCCTGCAGTGTGACATGGGGACATCTGCACCATGGGGCTGGTTAGAGATATGTAGTACAATCCTAGGGTACTAGGAATACCCTAGTCCCCATGGATTCCTAGCTCTGTTTTCCAGCTCTGTTCAAAAATACTGTCTCTGACTTCTATTAATACCTTGAGTCTAGCAGGCCAATTAATCAGAGCCAATTTTTGCTAAATGTTTCTCCCACATAAAATTATGACAGCTTGCTGTCTAAGTATAGGATGAGTGAATCCTATATTTCATCCAAGACGTGTGACACGTGGATGCAGGGAGGCTATTTAGTGCGGTGCAGCTGGCGTGCCTTGCTGCTGTGATTCCATGGAAAGCTGCTCACAAACCATAGCTAGCCTCTTGCCTCACTGCTATTTATTTGTGTTGTCTGGCTTCTTGTTTCCTAATTAAAAATGACATGTACAGTTGGGAAGAAGCTCATTGGTCTCTTAAAATAATTTCGACCAGTTGATTGAAGTTTCTAGTTAGTTAATGATGAATTTTGGTACTGTGGGGATGCTGCCAGAATGTCACACAGAAAGCCGAGTCTCTGCCTCGTATACACATATGGAATGTGAAACCAGAAGCTGTTTGCAAAAATAAGTAATAGGTGTGGGGAGGAAAGTACACTATAAAATATAAGATATATTTTATTTATAAATCACCTTCTTAAATAAGAAGTGCTTGCAATTCCTGATTCCAAACTATCTCTCTGTGCATCTCCCTTTCCATGGCTGCACTACTGTTTATTTACTCCTTATATCTCAGATTCCTGGTGGCTGATTCCTGCCTTTTTCTCTTCTATATCTGTCACCCAGTGCCGAAACTCTTAGCTGCTGGGAATGAGTGAATAAATAGACTGAATGTACAGAAGCTGCCATGGTTTAGGGACTGCAAGGACCTAGATAGATGGAAGTCCAATATGGCAGTCTTGCTTTCAAACTATTTCATCAGTATTTGACTTAATTCCTGAAAATGCATGTAGTAATAGAGATATACAATTTATTGGTCCTGTAGGAGAAAGAACTGTACATTCTGTCTCTCAGAGAAAATAGTAAGTTTTTAAGGATTTATTTTTTGCAAAATCTGAGCTTGTCAGTCCTGTGATAGGTTGACATAGCCATGGTGAGCTTATATTTCCTATAGTTTTGACTGAAATGCAACTTTATGTTGTCTTTCACCAGATTTTAGAAGAACGTTGGCGGTGTTTTTGGGTTTGTTCCATTTACTGCATTTAAAGTGTCTCCTCACAGCAGATAACTCTGTCGCTTCTAAGCTAGGTTGCCTATGCTATAAATCTTGCTATTTTCTGTGTCAAAAACATCTATACTGTTTATGTTCCACTCTCTGCTTCCTTTCATACTTTTTATCCTTTCCAGAATGAGCACCAGTGAGGTGCTTCTGGATGCTGGAAAACTGGACTGCTTGCATTGGATAATATCATTACTATTGGCCTCTCCTCCTGTTAGAGTCAAACTCTGGCCAGAAAGTTAAGCTAAGTTGGATGAATGCTGAAAGAACGCATGGAGTTGAATGTTGCCATTCATGAAAATAAGACCTGAATCCAAAAAGCTGCAAAATTGAGATTGCTCACTCTTGGGACTCAATTTCTCATTTAAAATGAAATATGTTTTGGAAACATCATTGCATTTGTCACATTCTCCTTTTAAATAAACATCTAAAACAACTGTTTTAAAGTTGGACTTAAACGAGAATAGCAATCCAAACTCTTAAACCTGTTTTCCCAGTTTACTGCTAAATCAAAAGATAGGTATTTCACCAACATAATTAACTGATAGCTTTTTGAAGGATGAATTTCATCCTTTTGACTGAATGCAGAAGATGTGTTATGATTGTTCTAGGAAAGTGATAATACCGGACTTTTCACAGGAACTTGTAAAACGAAGACTTGGTGCATTATCTGCAACTTTTTTGTCTTTACCTCTTGGTGTATAGATTACATCTCTTCCAGGCCATTTTTTTCTAGTCCCTTAGATTTGCAGGCTCTTTTTAAAAAGTGTGTAGAAATTAATCAGAGCTTCGCAAAATCTCAAGAGAAAAAGTTAATGTTCATAACTTCTACCACAGCATTTAAACCAATAAAATTCTATTCCTGTGGATTATTTTTTGTAAGTCTGTTCTCGGTAAAAATTTAAGGAAAATCAATTTTAATCAGAAAGATCTATCTGTGTCTGAAGTAGTAGGTCTATATTTTTTCTAAATTTACTTTAGCCAAATAGTTAAATTCTTGTAGTACTTAAATTCTGAAAAGTGACCTGGATTTATGTCCTTTTCTAGTGAAGGAGAATATTTTACATTTCAATTTTAAATATGTTATAGAACAGCAGAGACTGAATTTTGCAGTTGGTGGCTCAGGGTGTCAATAAAGTTGATAGGGAGTTTGGCTGATGTGTCTCGACCAGCAGAAGAAATCAGAATATGAACTCATGTTTTGCTATGAATATACAAACCCAAAAGGACCAGAGTGATTCCTGCTTCTCTCCATATCAGGCAGTAGAAGGATTTATATTTGGGGCTCACCTCCAAATGCTCTGACCATCCTTGTCAGTGGCATCATCTCCCTCTTTGCTGCAGTTGCTGAGGTGAAAGATCTGAGCTACAGAGAGGCCTGTGAGGAACACACTTTCTGATAGGACAGAAAGACTGAGCTCACAGGAGCATCCTGCTCAGGAGGGGTGGGTAGATCTCCTATTTCTTCTATGGAAAATGTAAGAGATTTTGCAACCAATATTTTTTCCTGTGTCTCTTAACAATTATATATCTAATTCTCCTCAGAAACAAGTTTTTTTAAGCACCTGAATCAGAATTTTGGTTTCCATTAGGGAAGAAGGCTGTAATCTTAAGAATTTTGAGTTAAGACTCCAAAGGAAAGATGTTAATTTGCTAGTCCATAGAGTCAGAAGACACCTCAGTGACTTTTTTTTTATTAAGTGTGCAACTTTTGGAATAATCTTTCTCATTTACGCTTCACTAGGGGACTGCAATTATTCCTTTCGTAGGCAAATCAAACTATTGTGGTTCCTGCTTTGTCACCTCAAGTACAGATACACACGTAGCACTGCGCTTGAGGCTACATGTTAAATTGAGTCAGGAGCTGAAGGTAACACATCAATGGATTGCTGTTTGTCTCATGTATTTTCCCTGGAGAGCATTAAGACACAGATAATTCACAGAATGAGTAAATCATTCAACCAAAATAACACTGCTGATAAATAATTTCCACCAAACTGCACTTTCAATTAATTTGCAACAGAAGGCACATCCAGATGATTGGGCTGAAATGCCTGTAGGCATACAAAATGCTTTTCTTTTAAAACTAGGCAGTTCTTTGGGTTTTTTATAGGCTTTGCAGGTTAAGATCACTGTTGGTCTTTTCATCAGGCATTTTGATTAGGGAATGTGTTTTTGTCCTTTTATAACAGAGATATCATACCTACTGTGTTCCATTACTGTGCGATGTATACTGTATCCTCTCTGATAGTGTTGGGGTTGGTCTTTGAAAATAACTCAAGTATACAGAAATTTTGAAAATAAGGGACAAAACTTACCCTAAACAGATAACAAGAGGATGCTTGTAACTTTCCCTCCTTCCCCAGAGAGTGAGAGCAAATTGAAAAAAGTAATCTGTGTGCTTTGTCTCTACATGCATAAGCTCAAAGATTGCTTATGAATATAAGAACAACTTGATTTTCCCACATCACGAAAATAAGTTTTTAGGAAACATCTACCTCTTTCATCTGCCATCGTACTGGAAAGAATCCAATAAACCTTCTGTGTGAGACAAAATTCAGAAAGGTTGTACAGCATAAACTGCAACTCCGATATTTCTGTAAACCACCACCTTCTAAGAGCTGCTTTTTGCCACTCTGTTAATGCTCACAGCTGTTTACTTGTTCTCAGGTGTGAAATCAAATGCTGGGGGAGTTGGGCTGGGCTGCAGTGTGACTGAGCACCCATCACTGTGTTCCTTTGAAGGAAGAATCTGGCAAGCAGCGTGATGTGGGATCACCCCTTAAGTATGCTCATGTGAGTATACAAGCTTCAGTCCTGAGGAGAAATTTATCTGAGATTATTACTTGTTTGTTCCCTGGAGAGCAATGAAAGAAAGCATGCAGGTATTGTGTGCTGTGAATAAGTGGGGCCACTCCTCTGAAGTATCTGGAGAAGCATTAGCACATAACAAGTCAGGGTTGTGAGATTTAAGATCCCATTTTATTTGCTAGAATTTATATATGTAGAATGAGGTTCTTTGGAATGTGCTACACTAAGAATAAATATTTTCGTGCTCTACTATTGGTATACTGAGAGAGAAAATCTTGCTCATTTTAGCTATACTCAGAAGCCACTCTGCACTGATTTCCCATACAGACCAAGGAAGCTGAGTTGGAGTAATTCCAAGTACTTTGTGTGACATGATGCAACCTTAGTTCAGCAATCTTCAGCATCTGCAGCAATAACACATATTTCTGCAGAAATGCAAAGAGAGAGAAATAGGTTTTGTTTTCCCAGAATTTATAATTAAACTATGAGCATGCATATGTATTAGTAAAAGCCACTAAATTGCATTAATTCTAGATATGTAGGAACCAATATCATGTGAATGTAACCTTTATCTGGATGTTGAATTCTCATTTATTTTGCCTTGTATCACTGATAACATAGTCATCAATGGTCTTTTCATCAGTAGTATTTTGCATAGCTACTAAATAAACAATGGGTTTGAGACTTTGCATGGTCTGGGAAGGAAGCCTCTGGATCCATCCCTTCCCTGTTACACTGAAGGAAAAGTTCAAGGAATACAAAACTAATAATTGTGATGGAGGAAGTGGTCTTAGGAAAATAAAGAACTTTTTAAACACATCCCTACTCAGTTTCTGGTTGAGCAACTGTGCAATCCTGGGCAAATAATTTAGATTTTATCTGTAGGATATAATGTAAGATTCTGCAGAAATACCCACAGTGATTTTGACCAAACTGTGAGAACTATTTTTTTCCTCATCTCACTGAATTTTTCAGCTCTTACAAAGCTGGGACATGTCACATAGACCACGTGGTACTGGAATAGTAAACTGTACATTTATCAAATCAGGTATAAGACATCAAACCACTGAAATTCTTGAGCATTATTTTTTAAAAGAAAAGAAGAGCAAAAAGAAAAGCAAGACTTATCACAAAAGAAATAAAGCACTTTAATAAGAATAGGGAATTTTAGAAAACAAAAGCTTATCTTATTTCTTAATCTGTTTTCCTTAGACAAAATGGAATTCCTTATAAAATTGCAATGTGGAATTAAATGGAATAATCTGTAGATCTGGAGAAAAGATTTTTTTTCAGTGTGGGTTGTTACACTTCTGCCTGTATATGCAGGGAACCATGAGTGTGTCAGAGAGGAGTGTAAACTGAACCTGGCCTGCTTGGTTCAGTGTGTTTATCAACACAATTTCTCTGTGTGTTTGGGGAAACAGCAAGCTGACCTTGCTGGTCCCTGTGTTACAGGACTGGGAATGTCTGTGAATCTAGTTAGGGACCCTGGTGAATAGCTCCAACTCTGGGGTCAGCCAGAGCAGCCCTAAAGCTTGCTGAGTTTCTGCGTAGCCAACAGAGGTGCTGCCATTTCAAGGAGACCTTGAAAATTAAGTACATCCCATCACAATTCGTGAGTCCCTTTCTGTGTCCCCCAGTGGGCTAGGAAAGGCTGCAAACTGGGAGTGACAGAATGGTTCCTGGGCTTCCAGCAGACTCCTGCCATCCCTTCCCTCACTCTGTGTGAGACCCCACATGTCTGGACACACAAGATGTCTCAAGGCACTACTTCTGCAGCTCAGATGTGGACAGTGCAGGGTGGTGGCACTGGATTCCCTTCAGTAAGGAAGCCTTAGTGCAGTGTGCCAGTAGGAGATGCTCTGGCTGCTGCGTGGCTCTGCCACATCTCCCTGCTGTGGCACCCGACAATTGCACATTGCCCCTGATCCATCCATTGGGGGCCTGGGGCAGGGGGTCTGAGGGGCAAGTGCTGTGGTGGGGATCTAAGCTGGAGACAAACAAGCAAATCTCAAAGACTCCTGGTAACTCTGCATGGTTCTTGAAGGTCTTGATGGCTGTTGTCCCTCAGGAAGGGGATAGAAGGGGAAGGAGAAGCTACCTCAAGTCAGCAGGAAGGGGCCATGTAACAGCAACAAAGTGAGCCAGCTCTTCTGTGAAATCCTCATCTGAAAAACATCAATTGTAAATTTGCAATCTCGTTTTTCCACATTTACATGTGAATAAATCTGATGCTTAAATGCTCTGCAGAAAATGAATGAGGCATTTGTGTAAATGTGTGTTCATATTTGAAAATATCAACTAAAAATCTAGGAAGCCTTTGTACACCCACCTTTGCTATCCCTCTTTCAGCTACTCTGAGGCCCTTTCATAAAGTTCTTTTTTACTTACAAGAAAAGCATGTATTGTTGCCGTGTTTGTGCTCTGGTATTTTTGCTTTGCCTCAGAGAGAATAGCTGCTTTTTTGCTAACCCTTCAGTTCAGTGTCTGATCCTACCGTTTTCTCCCTTTTTCATCTCTGATCTTAGATGAACAAATACCTCAGAAATACATTTCACAATAATTGCAAAGACAGTGTAAAAAAACCACAGGAGCATTAGTTCTGGTGGTGATGGTGAGTTATGAGAAATGTGTCCTCCTGTGTGCGAGGAAGAAAACAAAGGGTTTGTTTTTCAGAAGCAGAAAAACAAGTGCTAAGTTGACCTGAACAGTTCAGAGGTGGAAGGATATTCTGATTTTGCTCAAAGCAACAGTAGCATTGATGCATTGCTTTTTGCTTTGTATTCTTTCTTTTTTTCTCTCTGTCTATATATTGGATATGTAAAAAATTTAGAGCAACATATGAATTTCTCATTTTTTCTGTTTTATGGTAGGGAATATTACTTATTGGTTCAAATGCAGTGTTTTCTTTCCAGATGCAAGATGTTTTGCAGTTTGAATAGGAATAGCTTTCATGGGAACAGGACAGATGCCAGGCTAAATATTCCAGGCAGTTCTTTTAGAATGGCATGGTAGTTGTGATACAGGTCACAATTACATGAGCACTGAAGTTGTTTGCACTCAGTATTTGTGCAAGTAGGTCTCCTTGATGTTTTTTTTAGTGATGCACTATTGCTATTTAGATGACTACTTACTTTCATGGGAAATATTGTGCAAAGTGCTCCACATTAGTTTTGGCTGATATTTATTTAACAACTAGTGCAGGAACTCAGATCCAAATTCCTCTGAATTTCATAAATATTCCAGTCCTGTTTGTAATCTGTACACTTTTTATTTGTCTCTAGAAAATACCAAAGGCATTATTTATGATGGTTTTTTAAGCAATTACCACAGCCTTATTCTGAGGAAGTTGCCCCACAGGAAGTTTCCACATGTAACATAGGGTGCCTGTGCAGCCCAAACAGACTTGCAAATTGGTGTTATGCACGTGATAACTATACAGTGGTACAGAAGATAATCTGGAATAGTTCAGTCACCATCTCTCACTGGTTTTTAATTAATTACCTTCGTTTAGATACCAAACACAGAAAATTATTATCCTTCTGAACTGCCTTTTGCAATTACTATTTGGCAACTCTAATTTCAATATAAGATGTAAAACAGCTCTCTGAAAACTGTTAAGGAAACACAACTGTCTTAGAAAATTAGATAAACCTAGTGAGGGTTAAACTTAACTTTTTCTTCTTGTAAGTGTCATAAGCCCGACCTAGAATTCTTTAATAGATACAGTGCAGAGCAGAACTGAAAGTATTTTTAATTTCACTGCTTTGTATATTTACACAGGGATTACAACAAACTTCTACACTTTATCTACATTTTAATAGGTCAGTGCGAACATATGAAGTGTATTAAGGTGGACTGACTTACTTATTGAACTGACGTGAATTCGCCCAAAGCCCCCAGCAGTTGTGTGCAGCAGGGGCTGGGCAGACATGCAGGATTGAGGTCATGCATGCAGCCAGTTTGTAAGATGATCCCTCTGTACTGAGCCATCAGCCATCCTTAGCATAGGGGCGCACTCATACACGCATTCCTGTCAAGTCATCTTGTGAAAGGCTGCTTGCTTCCAGCTTGGCTTGAAAGTGCAACCTTAATAAAACTCACTGAAGCCTGAGAGAAAATAGCAGTTCTGCAGCAGATAGTGTAGGGGAAAGAGACTGGGATATGCATATGCAGCTTACTAAAGCAGGCTACATGCTGGACTGTAACAGAGAGGAAACAATAAATCTTAGCTACTATGCAATAAATATTCCCAATTTTAACTAAGGAAGCTATCCTCACAGTGAAATTCTAAAAAAAAAAACCAAAACAACTGGTTTATCCAAGCTTGATTCTTAAAGTGTGCTGCTCCGCTCCTTTTTTAAAGACTTTGAGGGAAATTAAGAACAAATTTAAAGAAAGAGGAAGAAAAAGTTTTTCTTAAAGCAGGAAAGGAAAGTAATAATAACATGTCAGTTTTCTTTTCCTTTGCTTTCCTGGCAGTGATTCTTGCTCTTGTAGGCTGTACTAACCAGCGTCGGGGTCCAGAAGGCAGTGGGAGAAGATTTAACCGGGTTCAGCACGGGCAGTGCACCTACACTTTCATTCTGCCAGAACAGGATGGGAACTGTCGTGAAAGCACAACAGACCAGTACAACACAAATGCTCTTCAGAGAGATGCTCCTCACGTGGAACAGGATTTCTCTTCCCAGAAACTGCAACATCTGGAACATGTGATGGAAAATTACACTCAGTGGCTGCAAAAAGTAAGTGCTTCTTTTTTTGTTTCTCACTAAATGATTTCTTTGGAGGATGTTTATGCTGTTCAAAGTTTTCATTAGTTTCTAGGAGAACAGAACTAATAAGGATTGATACAAGTTCTTGGCTGTGTAGGAGAAAAATGTTTTACCAGAGTACACCCTTCCTAGTGACATTGCTTTTGGGAGCTGAATTTTCTTCACTTTACTGAAAGATGTGACTTCTTAAGGCTTTTTTTCAAGAAAATATGCATGCATGTGAGTCAGAGGACACAAAAATCCTCCAGGGACTCTACTGACAGAACTTACTAAGTTCTTATAAGCTCTACTTATAGTTCACAGATTCAGCTCAGATGTCATGCAGGATACCTGCTACTGTGACAGCAAAAGGGAGCATTTTAAAAAATCAGCATTTAAGGGCACGGGGTTAAGAATATCATTGTTCCTCCATAAACAGATCCTGTAATACTATTCTACCCAGCTGATTGCTGGAAAGAAACAGGAAAATATATAGGCATTCACCCTTCTAAAACTTCACAGTAAACGTTTTTAACCAATACACTGGTCTTTACAGACTGCTTCAATTTGTGTTTATATATGTGCATTCTTTCCTAGAAAGGGGAAAATGGGTTTCAAGGTGTTGCAGTAACTTAATAGAAGTAATTATTTTTTATGAAATTTGGGTCTGAAAGGCTTAAATATGTGAATGATTTCACTCATATGAACAGTCCCAGTCAGCATGATTACTCACGGGTGTAAAATCACATGTCTTGCACAGATATTATCCATACCTTGCTAAAGAAAATTCTTTGGGGTAGCTGACCAGTTAAAATAAATAAACAGCCTGTATACAGCTATTTGTGATATTCCCATTCACATGCTGCCATTTTAGCCTGGCAAAACTTAGAAAATTACACAATTGAGTGATGCAGCTTGTCATGTAATCTGGTACAAGAAAACTTCTGCATGTACCCACTCGAGAGATACAGGATTTAACTCCAACACAAGTTCTTACTAAAAATGAAAATCAGTAAAATTCTAATGACTCTGCTAGCTGGGCTGAAACTTCATATTAGCACAGTTGCTGCTAACCTATCTCATTTACAAGTTTTGTTTCATCCAGACAGTACATAAGACATAAATATGTTAAAAAAACACATACTGGTCCCCCACACCTCTAACTCTACTAGAATTTTTAGAGAGGATTTCCTAAGTTTTTGTTAAATTATATTTGTTCACTTGCATATCTGGCCAGAGCAAGAGAGAAAAGATTCTGTGCAAAGAATATAACCATGCATTTAATTTTCAGACTACTTCCCACATTTTTTAATGTCTTGATCTGCCTTGGGGAATATAGGATTGGAAATAAGTGGATGTTTTATGTAGAGGAAAATAAATTATTTTACTGTGCCTTGGCAGGCTGAGACAAGCACTAAAAAGAGGAAAGTTGTTTTCTGTTTTTATACACATGTGATTTTACTTGAGGAAATTGCCTGCTGAATCATGCTTCTAAGACTTAACTTATTCTGTGTTTGTCCACTAGAGACTGAACTAAGATCACTGTTTCACAGTGATCATGAGGAAATATGAGTCTCTGGAGTGTGAATGTCTGAGGGTTAGTCCTCTCACACTTTGGAGGGAAGTGATTAAGCAGGTAGGAAGCCCAGTGAAAGGAGTTTATATTAGGACTGTTTTCTTCTGCAATGATTGTAAAACTGGCTGAGGGCAGAACTATTCCCCTCCTCCTTTCCCTCCCAGCCCCCAATGTCCTGCTCCCAGGGGTTAGCATAAAACTGGGATTATGCATGTATCCCCATGTGTCAGTTTTCCTTGGAATGAAAGGACCTGTTTCTCTGTGTGAAGGACCATGTCTCACTCTGAACAAATGAGGCTGATGCAGCTCCTTTATAGCATCTCTGAATACTGAATTTGCTTTGTTGCTGTTGCCACTACAAAGCATCTCAGCCATAACTCATTTCCTTTTAAAACGTGCATAATGCTCAAGTGTAATGAATATATTACATTGGTATCTCCATCTCATTTTTATACTTTGCATTCATTTTTCCCCCTAAACTTTCTACACTAGGCAGCATTTTACAATGCACCTGCTGTGATTGAACTAAAGAATAATTAATAGTTGCAGGTCTTTTAGTGGAAGAGAATACTTATAATCAAAAAGAATGTTTAAGAATTTTAGAAATAATCTCATTTACATAAAGGAGTTGTGTTTCTTACTTCAGGTAATATATATAACTTCCAATAAAAATTTACATAGCCAATGTTTGGCAAAGGGAATTATTTTCTGAGCACAAATGCTCCCCTGTGATATTTGAAAAATACTTACTGTGAAGTTTTGTAAGAATCATGGTTTCCCTAAATTTTAATTTAAAATTGTTATTTAATATCCAAACTATCAGATTTTTAGAAGCAAAACAAGTATACTTTGCTGTTAAAAAAATTATTTTCTTAATGCACAATTGCTTCTTTGATGACCTACAAGCTTGATTGTGGATAAAAATGCCCTTGCTTGGGGAGCCAATTATAGGCAATTAAGGCCCAGCCTTTTCCATTATAATTTGCATATCTATAATCGGTGTAACTGGGGTTGGTTGAAAAACCGGGGACATGGCAAAATGCTCTGCACAGGAACTCTGCAGAAGAAGATGACTTGGTAAACATTTTTAGAGATTTTCCTAGAACTGTTTATTTTAATACCGGATAACTTTCCCCATTGTTTAAGCTTGGGTTTCATTTCTGCAATATGTTTATACTGATAGTTCAAAACAAACAGTTCATCACATTTTCTTTCTTGCACTAACTGACTGGCTCACGTGACACTCTTTGGTATTTAGTTGCAGTGTCTAAGGATTGCCAAAGAGGAGTTACATGAAATGTTATCATCATGTCTTGCTTAGGAAGTTGCTGTTGGCTGGCTGAACTTACAGTATTGATGGACTCAGGGTACATTCAGGATAGCTCTGTAGATGAGTGTTTCATATACTTTTCCTGACATCTAAATGGCAGAAACAATTGTTATAACAGTAATGAGTGAGTTTTACATGATCCACTGCTTCTTTTCTTCTAGCTCATTATTTAAGCAGAGTACTATAAAAGCTTAAAAATATTGCTTAATGATAGTATACTATTAGAAGCTAACACATATAAGTATTACAAGAAGGTAGATAAACCAAAAAAAAAAGCAAAAAAAAAAAAAAGCAGCCATAACTCAGTTTCTTTCCCTTCAAAGTTCTGTTATTCACCATCTACAACCAAGGAAGTATGAAATTATTATCTTTATTCAGTCATTAAAGAAACAAATTAGGAGTAGTTTTTCTGGGATATCTGTAACCATTTGATAGTCTAAAGTTCATTCTCAGAATAAATATACAAAATTATTTGTGTGGTCTTTGTTGACTTCCTTATTTTGCAACAGTAACAACACAAGTGCTCGCCTAGGTTTTAAGCAGGTAAAGGATGTAGGTTTTGAGGGGGCCAGACATTATGTAGAAACACATGGCTTTTGGAAAGACCAGTGTCTGTCACTGTGTGCTGTGACTCCACTGAAAGTCTGTCTCTTTGTGCTGTCTTTACTATCAGGGCTTAACTATTGTTTTCTGCAATGAAATATAATATGCTTATATGTGTGGAGTGACTGATTTTTGCCTTGGATTTTATGTGGTTTGCTGAAGATGGGAAAATTCCTTGTCTGTCACTCTTACTGTGAAGCAGAGAGGAAATATGACACAGCAAGCTGAGTGAAAATGTGACAGACCCTACCCTGAGCAGTACAGATCTAAAGAGCCATAATCATGTCCTATCAGGCAAATTTATGTTAATATAAAGATGGAGATGGTCACTGTGTGTGTGTGTGAAAATTTTTTATATTAAAAAACGAATTTTCATGGGTTGAACTATCACAAGAAATGTTAAAATTTCCATTTTATTTATAATTATCTTTCATTGGGCATTTTGCAATGTAACATGTGATTTAAAAGTTCACATGATACTTGGATGTCAAATGCAACCAGGAGATGCATGATGAACTCCTGCTAATTCCTACAAACACAAGGTGGTCAAGGGATTTGGAATCTGCTATTCTGCATGTATGAGCATTACTAACAGAGCTGAGTAAAGAATGACTTTCCAGTAAATCTTTCCTTTTTCAAGGTGGACCATAGCTAAAAGAAAACAGTGGGAAAGTTGCATCCAAAACTGGGCATCATTTGGTGTCCTGCTCAAACCTGTATTTATTTTTTAGACGCAGAGGTTATTTATTAATCTGGATCCTCCCTTTTGCTTTGGAGTCAATGAATTCTCATATCCAAAGGAGAGCCTCATTCTAGTGATATTTGAAGTGCAGTTCCCACAAATGTCGTGAAACAAAGGGTGGAATACAAATTAGTGGTATTTCCTAGTGTACTACTTAATGAGCAAGTATATATGCATAAAATCCAAATTTAAGGAGTAAAAATAACATGATGGAAATAAACTTGCTCAAAGAAAATTAATGTTTGAGTGTAAATCCAAAATTGCTTATATTCCCCCAAAAATCTATTGACCAAAAACATGCCTGCTTTTCAAAGCTTTATTAGTCAAATTGCTCAAGTCCTTGGAATATTCTGATGTACCCACAAGAAAGAGGCAATACTTGAAATGTGGAAATGCCTGAAAGCTTTACATTATTGGAGAATAATTTATTTGGCAATTAAGCTTTTTTTTAGAAGCAGAAGAATCAGGGAATTAGACTGAAGGACAGTTTCACATGTTGCCACATTTGGTAGCAAATTACTTAAAAAAATATTTCCCATGCTTGGAGGGAAGGCTTTATCATAATGTTCAGTAGGAACTGAATGTGTTTATTTACAGTGATGACAGCCATAATTAGGAAATTTCTGGTAACAATAAAATATTACATTTATTAGTCATCAGAATTGTCCAACCGAGATGCCCAGTGGGAGATCTCATTTGGAGCACTGAGAGCTTTTCTAAATGAAACTGATATCAGTAAATGCTATGTCATTTTCAGAGTGCTGAGAACTCATTGTTCCCAATTAACCAAGCAACGTACTCCACAGTGCTGTGTGTCCTGGGGGGAAAAAAACACTGCTGGGGGAAAAGTAATGAGGTGGGGTATGTCAGGTCTGCATCATCCCACCCAAACTTAGAATTATAGAATCATGGGATCATTAAGGTTGAAAAAGACTTCCAAGATCGAGTTCAACCTTTGAACCAAACATCACCATATCAACTAAATCATTGTGCTAAGTGCTACATCCAGTTATTTCTTGAACACCTTCCTGGACAGTGACTCCACTAACTCCCTGGGCAGCCTGTTCCCATGCTTAACTACCCTTTCAATTAAGAACTTTTTTCCATCAACCTGAACCTAGCATGGCACAACTTGAGGCCATTGCCTCTTATCCTGTCACTGCTCAGGAGAAGAGGCCAACCCCACCTCACTATCTACTTTCACATAGTTGTAGAGAATGATAAAGTCCCATTTTAGCCTCCTTTTCTCCAGGCTAAACAACCTCAACTCCTTCAGCTGCTCCTTATACAACTTACCTTTAAAGACTTTTTAAACTTCTTTAAACCAGCTTTGTTGCCCTTCTCTGGACCTGCTCCAGCCACTCACTGTCCTTCTTGAATTGAGTAGCCTGAAACTGGACACAGCATTCGAAGTGTGGTTTCACTAGTGCCCAGTACAGGACAATCACTTTACTAATTCTGTTTGCCGCCCTATTTCGTATCAAGGCCAGGATGCCATTGGCCTTCTTGGCCACCTGGACGTGCCCTGGCTCACATTCAGGAACTGTCAACCAGCACCCCCAGGTCCTTTGCCACTGGGCAGCTTTCCAGCCACTGTTTCCACATCAGGGTGTTGTTGTGGCCCAAGGGCAGACCCAGTGCTTGGCCTTGTTTAACGTCGTACAGTTGGCCTTGGTCCACAGGTCCGGCCTGTCCAGATCCCTCTGCAGAAACTTCCTCCCTCCAGCAGATCAACACTCCCACTCCACTCAGTGCAGTCTGTGAACTTACTGAGCATGCACTTGATCCCCTCATCCAGTTGATCAAAAAAGTTACTAAGTAGGGCAGGCCCCAATACTGAACCTTGGGGACTGCATGAGTGACTGGCCACCAGCTGGAAATAGCATTCACTATCACACTCTGGGCCCAGTCTTAGAGCCAGTTTTTAACTCAGCAAAGAGTGCACCTGTCCAAGTCACTGGCTGCCAGCTTCTCCAGGAGAACACCAGTTACCCAAATAGTTTTTACTTTGCTGTGGTGAATCTCTTAGTGCTATGTCAAGAGACAGTAGCAAGCCCAGATGACGACTCAGCTGCCTGAACTGTTCTGTGAAAGTCCTTGCTTCTCTTCGCTGACCCCAGGAAAATCCTGAGCAGCTTTCTTACTGATTTAAATGGCTCAGTTAAGTGTGATTGGATTTAAGCTTTACTTCTGTCCATGTCTGCAGTATGGACTACATTTGTGACTGCTAGGAAATTGTAAACTTTAAGTATTCCAGTTTCCCTTTTCTAATACAGATATAGCACTACTACTCAATTTCACAATGCTGTTGGGAAGCTTAATATGTTATTTTTTGTGTTGCTTTTGGAGTCTTTCTTGTGGAAAGTATTTTGTGCTCTTAACAGTGTATGTATTATAATAATGTTTCAAATATTTACAGAAAATTGTGAGATTAAAATAATTTGGTAGGAAAGTAACTACAATGTAACTATAAGGAAAGTAACTATAAGTAACTAAAGTAGTTCATAAAAAATAAGCAGACAAATACAATGAATATACATCTGTAAAGCCAAGAATATCAAAAGTGTCAGTTGGCTAAATGGGTTATTTGTGTCCTGCTCACAGAATAGTCCTCATTCTTGCAGAGTTTTTAAAGCCCATCAAGCTGCTGCTCCAACGTGTATCCATCTGCAAGGAACTGAGTCTTGTACAGATTCTCATGACCAGTGAGGAATACCTTGTTATTCAGGGCTAATGTTTATTTTTGTTAATTAACAAAATTAAATGTTAATTAATAAACAATTAATTTTGTTAATTTGCCAAAATGAACAAAAAATTTGGATAAACTTAATTTTATCAAAACTGGGGTCATTTGCATGACCTATTACAAGCGAAAATCTGAATGGTGAAGATACTTAACCATCTACTTTTATTCATCTCAATTTACAGTTTAGCTTAGTTCAGTCTCATTGCCTGTATTTACAATAATTGCAGACAAGGAAGAGCTAATAAATGAGGACTTTCTAGAACCAGCATCATGGTTTAAGTTTTCTGTGAACTCATCTTTAACACCAGCAGCTCAAGTGTCTTGAATAAACAGCCCTGGTGTAAAAGTCTTCCCAGTAGCATAAGAATTTCCTCTCTTGTTAAGGGGTTGAAGTTTGATCAGGAAAAGGAAATTGAAATAGCTTCATATTTCGTAGAAAAAACTTTTTCTTATGAAACAAGCTGTACTTAACACAAGGTTATTTTTCTGCAACCACATGTGCATATTTTAGACAGTGTTATGAAACACCAGGGTGGTGAATATTCACTTGGAAGGATAACTTAGAAATGCCATAAATTGTTGCACATTTGCACTGCATTCTCATTAATATTTCTGCACAAAGAGCAAGATTCACTTTTATTTGTTTTAGTTAGGAATCAGGTTAATCTAAGACAGTGTAAGTCACTACTCAACTGGGATAAGAATTCTAATCAGGGACTTGCACCTGTTTAATTATCCCTGTTTAAAACTGATACAAATCAAACTAGCATAACTTTCTTGTCTAAACAAGACCTAACAGTGAATTACACTCAGCACTTCACATGTATATGATGCAGATGGTCAAAGCAAGACAGGTACAGGGTCAGCTAGAAAGATGCTCAAGTTACACTATATAAATTATTTGCTTTCAGATTTAAATTGAACAAACCCACCAAAAAATTGTTTAAGACAATGAAGTAATTGCTTAGAGGAAGTCATATAGAAAATCTGTATTCAAGGCCATGGAGCTACCTTGAAGGAAATTTCTTAAACTTTCTTGACTAGCTTCTAGGGGGAGAAATGAAAAAAAGAAAAGAAAAGGAAATAATAAGAAAAGGATAAGAGTAAGAGAACTCTGCTGGTTTCATGGTGGAATAGGTGTGTCTTTAGGAGCGGTACTTTAAAGGTCTGTTATATGATAGTATGTGATGAATCATATGATCTGTGTTACTAATCTTTTCATAAAGGAGAGAGAATTAGGCTGAAAGTCCATGTAAAATGTTGCAGTTGGAAAATCTGTGTAGAAGATCTGTAAGTAAAAAGTGGATGATGAAAAGCTCTCTAAGAAGTCTGTAAAATTTCTTTCCCTTCAACAACTCAGTCTGGAGCATGAGTGTCTGCACACATATATGTATTTTGGTCTTTGGAGTGTTTCGTTTTAAGATACTTGGAAATCTGTTATTAAGTGTTGTGTCTTAAATCCATTCTCATGTTTTATACCAATGTAACTGCTATCAATCTATTGTTCTCCTCAAAATGACCTGTTGGCTTAAAAAACCAAAATTGGTAGCAAGATGAAATCTTATTTGTTGTACATGCATTAATTCTGTGAACAATTCCCCAGCTGCATTGCTGAAAAAAACATTTTACAAGAGCACATTTGCTTTTGCTCCTTCCAGGATGTATATGAAGCAAGAATTTTCCTGTATTCTGGAAGAAGTATTGGACTTTTTTTCTCCCCATCCCAGGCATGTTTCTGTCCTTGCATGTGCCTGTGTTGCTAGACAAACCTGATTGTGCTCTGTGCATGCATGACATCTGCTTCTTTAATAGAAAATGGCAGAGGTGTATAGCTATAATTTTTCATCACTTCTTCTGGGGATTTTTATTTTTAAATTCTTGCCATTTGTCTGTCATGTTGTCTCTAGTTGTCTTGTTGCATACAGAGGTACCAGGAATTCCTTCTGACATAGCAATGTATGGAAACAACAAAAATTAACTTGATCCAGTTAGCTGAATTTTCTTCTCATTCTGTTCTGCCTGAGAATTTGGTATTCTTTCTCCTCCTCTTGTACCAAGGAGGCTTGAGAGATCACAGTAGAGTTAGGATAAACTCTGGGCATTCCTCCCAGGTTGAAATTAGGGCAAGACTAGAGAACTATGGAAGAAAATTTGGAATATGAGCAGACAACCTTAGAAGGTAATTTGTCTGGTTTTGACAGTATGGCTTCTTTCACACTAGAACACAGATGATCAGATTGGTGCTAATCAGTTTTGAATCTAAAGATGATTTCTACTGCAGGCTGATGTGCCATTTATAGACTGATCCTTCCTTCTTTCACATCTGAACTTCCCTTAAAAGCTTTCTGTTTTCAAGACATTTTTCTTAAAAGATCCTATTTAAGTTACAGAATTTAAGTCTTGGGGATAATACTGTTAGCAGTCAGACTTTTAGCTTCCTGATCTGTGATCCACCAACCTAAAACTGCAGATGTAACTTGCAATGTTTCAAAGAGAAAAGCTCTGAGTTTGAGGCCGGTGAGTGGTCCTGCCCACTATTTTAAATGTTGCAGCAAACTTTGAGTAATTGCCAAAGGCCATTCATTCTTTAAATTTGGATTCATATGTCCTGATTGTAGGTGAAAAAAAAAATCTGATTCTTGATTTGTAAATTTAATATTTTGAAATGCATTTTAATATTTCACCTTTATACACTCCAAATTCACAGAACATATTTTAAATACCTGCAAAAATCAAAGGAGAAGTCCTAGTACAATCTCTAGACATGCATTTACATTTATCTTCAGGATTGTTGTGGACTTGCCTGCCCTCTGGATCATATTATTTATGAATGTTTTAAAGTTGTCAGCCTATGTTTATAAAAGTGTATTTTTCTTTTGGAATCTCTTGCCTGCAAATATGGTCTTGCACAGTGCAGATTTAGGAAAACATAACTTATTTGTTGTTAATTTTTTTTGTTGTTTTCTTTTACTAGGCAATGTATTAAATTAATGTTTTAATTTCTATTAAAACACCCATGGTTCTGTTTAACAGTGCTGATTTTCATTTTCATATATTCAGCTTTGAGTAGCTTTAGCAGTATTTATTTTCTGGGAATTTTAGTTCTCATGCAGAAGTATTTTGAAGGAAAGAAAACTGTATTAAATAAATAATTTCTTTAAAACTCTGCCATCAGTTCAGTGTGTGGGTAACTGTGAAGGTGAATCATAGGGTCAGTTACACATCTTTCTCTTCTCACTTATGAGTCATGCATTTGTGTCTCAAAAAGGAAGGATCTTCAGATAATTATATCACTACCACTATCAGAGTACTATTCCTAAAACATACTGGTTTTTTTAAAATTGAAAATTCTGTGCAGAAATTACTCAATATTTCTGAAATCTCAGAGAAATGCTTTGTATAAAATATGTTTCCTTGAAGTCTCCTGCGACACCAAAGAAGTCAAAGAAGACTGCTGCAGCCTTTCAAAAATTGGGCATTCATATGCAGATAAAAGTAACAGAAATGAGGATTTAGGATCATTGCCTTTATCATTTAAGTATTAAGTATCTTTATTTGTGGCATAGTTAAATATTTACCCTTCCCGGTCTTAACTCATCAGGAAATTCCAGTAGCCTTCTAGGCCACATCAGCAAATCAACACAGTAATGGGAAACCCCCAAACCATGAAGCCTTTGGTGCTGTGCCTGGAATTTTGAGGATCTGCTTAGAAGGAAAATTGCTCAAAGAGATGATCTAATCTCTTCCTGAATGAACTATTCCCCTTTGTTCCTTGGCTAAAACTTCATGCTTCGCTCTGTGTGTGACTTACCACAGTAGAGATAAATGGTCAAGGGCCACCTATCTTTCCTGCGTCACTTCTCTCAATGGGAGAGGCCACCAATGCTCTGCTAGAAAATTTTTCTGTGTTGCTATTTTTGTGTGGAGGAGATATGGACTGCAAAATTCTTTATCACTTTAGCCTGTGAAATACAGAGGTGATGATTAAGGTTGTTTCTCTTCACATTTTTCTTGAATGATCCAGTTGGATCTCTCGGCTTTTCTAAGAATTCTGGCTGATGCAATAAATATTCTTTTGTATATTCCTCTGACATCGTTGACCTCCATGACATCCCACAGCTTAACCATTAGAGCCTCTGCCTTCGTGTCAGTTGTTAAAAGAACTGTTTTTACTTGTTACAATACCAAAGTTTTATGCAGGGAAGCATAAGCAAGGCAACTGTATTTGCAGAGGCACACAAGGGAAGAGGTGTTTGCCATGTACCATAAGATTATTGTTAAAAGTAAAAGATGGTTACAGCAGAATTAATTCAATAATAATTGGAAACAAAATGTCTTGGTCTTGATGACTCAGTTTTCTAACTGTGGACCATCAGTCTAGGGAGGGTCAGCTCAAGGAAAGTGTAAGGGACCCAGAGAGATCTAGAATAGGCTAAATATAAGGTGGGAGGAGAGGGTGGTGCTTCAGAGCAAAAAGTCTGTCCATTTGAGGTTGATAGAAGATTTGATTTAAAATTCCTAGGAGGGTAAATGATACAATCCACAAATTTGTGACTGCCAAGGTACCAAACTATCACTAAAGTACACACAACCAGGTACTTTGTCCTGATGTGACAGGAAAGACTGAGAAATTACTTTGGTATACACCACTGTGTTCAGTAAAATGTCCTGAAACAATGCAGATGTAAACTGTTTACAGGTGTGTGGCCCTACAAATGTCATAATACTGTGTATTTCAGCAGTAGTAAAACCTGCTGAAGAAAAACTCATCATAATCAAAATAAGATTTCCTTTTTTTAAAAGAACAAGAAAATTCTTTTTCTAAACTTAAGAGTATAAAAACAAGTAAGAGAAGATGCTCAACATCATGTTTTAATGAGGAAACCAGAAATTCTCCAAATTTTGCTGGTTATCAAGATATATCTAAAATGCATCCCAGGCTGAAATGCTGAATGGAACTCAAATGCCATGTGGGGCATTACAGGTTGTAGCTAATGTGTCACTTTGTCACCAGGAATGCCCTTGCAGCTATCAATGATAAACCATAGGCAGTGTTCGTGTTTGCTGCTTATACCATTAAGTGAAGAAGCAATTTACTAGCATCAAGCAAGCACCTTGGACAGTTTATGATGATGAGCTAGACGTCAGGAATACTGGAAAGGCATTTGCCCAAATTTGCCAACTTTAAATTTTGCAAAATCTAAGAGCTTGACCTCAAATGGTCCAAGGGTCCTCAAATGTGGAATATGAATGAAGCATATGAATATATGCCTCAAATATTCATGAGGCAAGCTTGAACCCAGTAAAATAAATTGTTTTAATTTCATAATTGGAGTGTTAGGACAAGGACATTGCTACTTTTCACAGACTTCAACAGGAGATAGAACTGAATCGGAATTCCTCTATTACACTGAACAAGCACATGTATATTTTATTCTTTTGGATAAGTGGGTGAGAATGAGAAGTCCATAAACTTTTTATAGAGAACATTGACACAAAGTTCAAAAAAAGGAGAATTATAATTCCTTGCACAGCTTACTAAAGAAACATTTATCATTAAATACCTTTTTTTTTGTCAGTGCATGATAACCATTATGGCACATGCTGAACAAGCCACTATACAAAACAGGAATAAATTTAGTATGTAATTGTTTATTCAACATATTTCTATATTGACTTTTAAAGTAAAATGGATGTACCAACAGTAAAAATATTTATAAAATTAAATATGGACTGAAATAAAAGAACTTGTCAAGAATTCAGTTTTTAAAGCTAGGATTAGTGATTGTATTTCTTTAGTCCTAAACCAGCAAGAGCATTTGTTGTGTTCTACCTCAATAGCTCCCATAAAAAAAACTGCCTTACAAACCCTAGAAGTAGGAGGGAAAAAATGAAAAAGAAAAAAGTTTCCTTAAGCCTTGATTTAGTACTCCAACACATCTTGGAAACATCTAGTAATTTGGCCACTCACCCCCTGGGGTATTTCCTGGAAGCAGAATTGAGCAAGACTGAAAATGTTTTTGTTGCACTGTTATGGGCATGAAGTTAAGACATGAATTCTTGATCCATAAAATATGTACCAAGTGTGACATCTTTTTTCATGTGAGTTTTTAAAGACTACTTCATCATTTTTATTCATTATTTTCCTACCAGAATCATACAAAGCTCCTGAAATCATGATCAAAACTCTGGTTGTGCTCACTAGAATTAGTTCTGTTTGGTTCATCACTAGAATTAATCCTGTTTGGTTTTGTCTTTGTTTTTATTTTTTCTCTGGGCTATAACTCACCATGATTGGACCCTGAAAATGTGTTTTAGGGTATATTTCCCATTTTCATTATTCTTAAGTTTCAAGATGACAGCTGAGTGTTACTTCTATCAGCATGGTTTTGAATACTGTCATGTTTTCACTTCCATAGTACAATCATTCAGAAAGACTATAAGAAAGCTGAAGCAAGATTATTTTTAGAATACTACTCATGATGGAATTCAAACTTTATATTTTGAGACAACCTAAGTCAGAGTTGCTCAGTGTTTTTTCTATCATAACGGATATTAATTTTGGTTTTGCTTCTCTTAGGCTTAGCCTGGCATTGCTATTATATTTTCTAGGTGTTGTTATCATGAGATCTTACCAAAAAAAGTCAATTAGAAAAACTAGTAATTTTCTATGGGAACATAAACTCAAAGGAAGTTTTCAACACAGTCCACAAACTCAAACTATTATCATTAAAGAGTCTCAAGAGGACTGGAAACTGAGAAAAAGGTCTTGACTCTCACTTGGAATGTGATGTTAACGTATATATATGGAGCTTGACCTGATGCTGCTCACAGTGAATCAGCAGAAAAAGCTAAGCTCAATTTCTTTTCCCAGAAGGGGTTTTCCCAACCTCAAGCCCACTCAGCTTAAGCTGACTCCATCCTTTCTCCTTCTCCTGCCACTTTCAGAAGTTCCAGGTCTACCTTTTGGTACCAGCTATCTGGGTTCACTACATCATAAGGTTTCAGTCCTAACTTAAGGGGATTTCTCTCTAGTAAGAGACAGACAAACCCCAGTACTATCCAGGCAAATCTATTTGGCAGAATAGGAAATTCCCAGATGGTCAGGAGGAATTTTAAAGGGTTGGAGTGCTATGTTGCAAAACACTAGCCTGGCACCCACGGAGACTGAAGTCTGTTAGTTATAGAAAATAAGAGGCAAAAAAAAAAATGGATGATGTGCTTCCTCACAATATGCTCTACAATCATTGCATTGTGTCAGCATGAATTTGTGGGGTACCACAGCAAGATATGAAATGATAACATGGTCCCTATCCCCAGCCAGTTCTTTCCTCCACACGCCTAGAAAGATGCCAACTAAATTTGTGAGCAGGGGCAGTTTTATAATATTCAATCAAACAAACAAACAAACACCTTTAGAAAGCCCTGGAGCAACAACATAAGTTAGAAATAATGTAATCACTGGCATCAGTGGAACAATCCAATAGCAATCTGCTGTAGCTTAAAGGAGAGAACTCAAGTCCAGCCTGTGAGAAGCAGACAAGCTCAGATATTTTTCTTCACTTGAGGATAGGATTCAGTGTACAGCTTTTAGTATGCATCCAGCCTACTCCAAGCACTCTCCAGGCCTGAAAGGGGGATTGTGAGGTACATCTCATAAGAATAATTTTATAGAAATATTTTCAGTGTTTCCTTTTTATTTCATGTCAAAAAGAACATTAAAAAAACTTTTCTTACCTTTTTTTTTCACTATTCTTTCTTTCAGTCCTTTAAAATGCCAAAGAGGAACTGAGATACTTGTTGAAACAGAAGCACTCAAGCAGGCAGATTATCCTAATTTAAACCTAGTCTTGGATTCTGTCTGGCATCTAGTGGACATTTGAGTCATTTTTTGTGTTTCTTTTACTAAAGCCAGTCAGGAAATGGCTTAGGGTGGGTTGGTTTTCAAAATACCTTAAAATAGAAAAATCTCCAAACTCCTAAAATAGAGACTCTCCAATCTGAGGTCTTGAGACCTCAGGTAACAACACCCTTATGGTACAGAGCAACTGCAAACCAAAATGCTATGATTTCCAGCCAAGAGGCTGGAATTCTTAGTTAAATAATGTAATCCCTCTATTTTTTTATCTATTTGTTTATAAACTGATCTTTTTCTTTTAAAAATTTGATTTTTTTTCAAGAACTGAAAGAAGTGTCTCTGGAAAACATTTTCCTGCTGATAAAATCAGCAGATTGATTTTTTTTCCCTTCCACATGAGCTAAATTAGCCAGCTAAAAGTTATTTTTCTTAATTAAACCAAAACCCAGGGCATTGGAAGAAAAGTTACAAATAGTTCTCTTTGAACTCAGATGCCTCTAGTTCAGTGGGGACAGTTTGCATGATCTTTTCTACATCAACAGCATTCCACATGCATATTCTTTCTATCTTCAAGAAAAAAAAAGGAACAGCAGAAGCAACTGTTTCCAGATAAACAGGAGGACACCAAAACAGTGCGTCCCTTTTTTTGCTAGAAAATACATCCATGTACTGTGGCTGTACACAAATATTACATTTAGGCTTCTTCTTCATGCACCAAGATAGTACCAGAACCTGATTCTACTCTCACCCAAGTTAACCCTAAGGCAATCACTTTGTAGAAGTCTGCTGATTTTATCAACTGAACACATGATAATGGTCCAGTGTTTTGTTTAGTGATTTACTGAAAATGCATATCTGGATACTGGAATCATAAAATTGTTGATGTTGGAAAGGACCTTAAAGACCATCTATTTCCAGCCCCACAGCCACAGCCAGGTACATTTTCCACTAGATCAGTTTGCACAAAGCCCCACCCAACCTGGCCTTCAAAACTTCCAGGGATGGGGCAGCCACAATTCCTCTGGGCAGAGATGCTCTGAAAACCAGGAGTGCTTTTCTTCCTGAACTTCCTGGAGCCTCCATATCTTATTTGGTAAGGTTTTATGTCATCCCTCTGGCTTCTTATGAGAAAGATGTCTTTTAATTCCATATACCAGTCACCAAGCCCACATACGCATTAGTTTTGAGCTTCTACACTGCAGCACACTGAGAAAAATTCTTACTGTGAAGGTCATCAGATAAAATTTACAAAAAATCGTAAGGGCTGCTTGAGTCTTCCTCCCCATAAATGCTCTCTGCTTGAAATTTTAACCTGCTCATATTTTTCAGCTTGTATATCTTTGATAACAACTAAGGAAATAATTGTCTGTGATTCTTTTATGTAGTGTATTTGAAAAATTGTTTATTAAAGCTGTAATTTCCAAACAAAATTTGACTGTTGCTGCCATTGGTTAGGATACCTTTTGTGCATGGAATAAAATAGTTTGCCCAGTTCTTAAATGCAGAAATATTCTATATTACTACATGGAAGCAAGTAATGCAGTTTTTCAGTATTTCTTTTAATTACAGAATGTAGACAAAAATCACTTGTCCTTCACAATTTATGACAACTGAATAATATGTATTAAACGCAACATAGTGAGGCAGGAACACTTCCTTTTTTAGCAGAAATGGAATTTCATTGCAGTAAACATACACAGGATTTTTAGCTTTAAACAACGTTTACAAAATGAATGACAAACTTGAGAAGAAAATATTATAATGATTATATTTCAGATTACTGGAAATGGTTTACTTAAATTTTCTGATATAAATAAAGATTTTAGCTAGAAATACCAGCTGCAGTGATGTTAAAGGCAGAACTCAAGCAATTTCAGTGTCATCAAGACTACATATCTAACTCTGCTGGTTAAATTTCTGGCCCTATGAAAGAAGCAGTGTTATTTCTGTAAGTTCCATGCATACACCTGTTGTGGCCCTCTCAATATTTACAGAGGTTCCAGGTTCTTTACAGTCTTTCAGTCCTTTTTTAAAGAATGGCAACAACTGATCATACTTCTACAACCTTTTGTGGTAAGGATCCCAACACATTTTAGAAATGTCAGTGAATAAAGCTTCATAACACCCAGAAAGCTTGGAGGTAGCAGTAATTTTCTTATTATTACCCATTGGGCAACCCAAGGTACACAAGCTACAAGCTAATGTGCTTTTAGGCACTTCAGAAACCTAAGTACAGCCGACGATAAACAAAGACCTGAGGTAGCTCCAGTTTTTATATGATAGCTATTAAAATACTCCACACTAATACAGATAGGTAAATATCCAACTTCTCTCAGGTTACTCCTCCCACTGCTGTCTAAAAATTTGGGTTCTGTAGGCTTATTTCATAGCGTGAAGTTAGGTGTAAGTCTATGCTGCTCAACCAAGGTTAGTGGAATGGTTTTGATTTAAATCAAGTAAGCTTCTAGATGCTCATGCTTGCTCTAAAACCTCATTTTCAATGCATCTGGATACCTTCTTGATGAATTGGACTATTATTGGAATGAAAATTAAACTAGGTCAGACCTCCTGCACACATCCGTGCTATTTCCTTTTCTCACTCAATTTCTAAAATGGCCGTTTCTGTATTTCTGAAGGGACCAGCCCTGATGTGCAAAGGAGCAGTGCTGTGGTGCAACAAAGCCTCAGCAACACCCACGCATGGAAATACCAAACCTTTTTCTCATCTATTTCTGTTTGTCAAGTGACACATGCAGAAAGACGAGGCAGTGGCTGAACAGAGAGGTTTGGCTGGAACTAAGGAAGGAGAGATTCTGACCTATGGAAGAAGGGCCAGGCCACTCAGAAGCTCTACAATGATGTCATAAGGTTATGTAGGGTGAAAATTAGAGAGGCCAAAGCACAGCTAGAACTTAATCTGGCTACTGCTGTAAAAGACAATAAAAATATTACTATATTATCACTTCAGTAGTTAGAACAGTTGGTTTTGGGAAGTGGTTGAGTCACCATCCCTGAAGGTCTTTAAAACTGTAGATGTGGTGCTTAGGGACATGGTTTATTTCTGGACTTGGCAGTGCTGGGTTAATCGTTGGACTTGATGGTCTTAAAGGCTTTTCCCAGCCTAAATGATTGTATTACTATGAATAAGAGAGATGAGTTTGTTGCAAAATGTTTACACAGTATGAACATTTCTAAAGGGGTTGCTCTCTACACAAAGTTTTGGATCAAATTTTTCAACACTCTTCTGCTGTTTTATGATAAATATTTTTTTATCAGAGGCAAAATATCATTCATTGCAGAACAAAAAATTATGGAAATATGGATATTTAATTGATTTTTTATATGACTCCATGTTGTCACTTATTTGCCTAAACCCACATGGTGTGAATTATCAGACACACCAAGCAAAACAGTGTGTTCTTATATGTTGCTGTTATGTGCATATTTCCAAATTTATTATTCTGTGTACTATTTTACCTGATTCTGTCTATATGTTCACATGTTCAGGTCTTAGAAAAGGTCTTAGAAAAGCTGTATTCATATGAATATTTAAAATAATATACTTTGGCTTGATTTACAGTTTTTCAAATGTCTTCTAAGTTAGAAGTTTTAGCCTGTTAGGTCAAGCCATTGTCATCTTTCTTGCATAGCATTTAAGGGAACAATTTATTAAAATACATAAAATTGCATAAGAACAAGCAGGTTTGGTAAAAATGTAAGGAATGTTAGCAGTGAAGACATCACTGAACTGTTGAATAGAAAACATCAAATTTTTGGTGGGAAGAAAGAATGATAAGAAAATTTTGAGGAACAATGTTGTTATGTCTGAAAACTTGTAGACTACTTTTCAACTAAAAAAAATTAGCAGGTCTACTACCAATACCTCAAATATTTCTTGCAACAGAAAAAACAGCTTTTGTGTGAACTTTAGGGATTATCTATATTTTTACAGCATCCTTTATGTTATCAGGACTATGGAATATTAATATTCGTTTTATTTTTATAATTTCACTTTTTCCAGTTCTGATTACTGGAATATACACTGCTCTTGTTCTCTTTCTGTTTCTGTTTATTGTAGATTTGTACAGCATGCCTGAATTCAACAAAATGTAATTAGAAGCAGAACAGGCATTGTTTTCTTTTGCATATGTACATATAATTTTGAACATATGGTTCCAAGCATATTTTTGAATTAAATTGTCACTAACTTCAATGAATGCTTGTTTTTAATTTTTTTCCCTACTTTTATGTTTTGCATTTGTTGCCCAAGAGATTCATAGACAGCTGCAAGATCCCTTCTTTGGGCAACACCCTAAAGGATGTAAGAAATGGCAGCTAGAAATGAGGGCTTCCAAACATGATTAAGTTCCTTGGTACAAAGAGCTATGCTGAGAAGTGAACCTGGGAAAGGTAAATACACTTCAAATTGGTGATTGCTACTAGCAAAGGAGATTTTGAGAGTTACTAAAGATCAGCTTTCATCCGGAGATAAAACTTCCGTGACTTCTGGTGATGCCACATTTTTTTTCAGATACTCGCCATACTTGGTAGAGGCTGAAAAATTTACATTTATTCTTATTTCAGCACATGATCCAAAGAAAGTTTGGCATCATTAACTAATTAACATTACTTGAGCACATTTTCTTGAGGAACATGATGCAAAAGGGATTATGTCCCATCTCGGAATTAACATGTTTTGTAAATGAAGGATATTGAATAAAACTGAAAACATCTGCAGTTTTGACAGACTTAAAATGTATTTTGGAAGAATACTTTTACCACATTTTATTATTTATTGTCATAGAATCTCCTTATAGTGACTACAGAAAGAACGTTAGCTAACTGCATTATAAATGTGAAAAAATATCTGTCTTAAACAAGGCTGGTATGGTTGAAAGTGGATATGATGTTAAAGTAATTACAATTAATGTGTCAGAGTGTGTTGTTCAACCAACCTGTTAGAAAAATTTTTTACCTAGTGAGAGAGAAAATTGAGATATAGCAATAAATCTGATGGAAGCAGTGACAATTTACATGAATTCATCTTACTAATACTAACGTCTTTTGCTTTGAGGGCCAAGTATAGCTCTTACTAACAAAGCTTTAATTTAACAGGATTTTCTTTTGTCATTAAATACTATTCCCAGTTTATCAGATTTGGTGGAATTAATAGAGTGATTTAAATATTGAATTTCCTAATTAACATATCAAAAGGTTTTATAGCAGTAAGAAATGAATACACATTGACCCTAAACACCTCTGCTTAATATCCTGAAAACTGGTAGATGAAGAGGAAACTAGATTTTAAAGATAGGAAGGGAAATAATTTAATATTGTAAAATCTTGTCTTGATTTTTTTTTGGCCTATTTTTATTTTCAAAGTAAAATAAGCTGGTTGCTTATTTAGTTTGTTGTCAGTTTAGGACTCTGTACTTTCAATCGTCAGAGTAGCACTTTCTGGACTTGTTCATATAGAATGAGAGAAGAATTGTACAGAGTCCTGTCTCTAATTTTTAATTTTTTTTTAACCTCAACTAATAAATATGATTTTTTATGACAGGAACTTCCATTAGTAGACGCTAAATAGCCATCTGCCTCCACAATCTTCATACAAAATAGTTATGAAAAACTGCAAAAAATTCATTCATTTATTGGGCCATGCGTGGATTACGTTTGATTTTCAACATTTACATCTCCGCCTAATTGACTTGTTTCTTTCTTTCTTGCACTCTTTTTATAAATTGATGTTCTATGATCTCTCTATTTAAGTGTCTGAGTTATTTCGTAATTTTATTTCTTCATTAATATGTATTTCCTTTTGTCATTCATTGTATGTAGTTTTCCAGTTATTGCTCAATTATTCAGGTAGTTTCAGGAATGTTGCAAATTTTAAAATCATGTTTCAGTTTTATCAGGATCTATTATTCATAGTTATCTATGAAAAGAAATGCAATCCTGACTCAGAAACAGCCAGTCTGATGAGCTGGCTTTGTGCTGCAGGTCTTGGATTCCCTGAGACCCCAGGGTATGGAGGAACTGGAGTGCCTAGGAATCAAAGCTGACCCAGAAACCTTGGCATCTGGATGTTATGGCTCCCACGAGCTTTGAAACTCCTGGCTTTATGGCTGTCCAGGATGAAATTCAGCCAAGAGCTTTCTAACCTTGGAGGACCTGGGAGTCTGGGCCTTTGCAGCTGGAAATCCCAGAACTTTCTGTGTCACAGGTCCCTGCAAATCTGTTCAGTGGCTCTATGCAGAGCTGGGAGCCTGGAAATCACTTGGTGTTGGGCCCCACAGGAGCCTGGTAGTGAAAGTGACAAATCCTGCCTAGAAAGCAGGTTTCCACTGCAATTTTTGTATTTGAACTCTTTTCATGAAATATTCTTGCAGCAATAATTTGGAATTATTTAAAGGGGGAAACAGTTTTGGAGCAGTGTTAAACATGTTAGCTTGAAGAGCCTCTGTTTCTTAATGTTTTGCTCTTGGAAACACTGATATTTGGAACAAGAGCATCTGAGGTATCTTGCAATGGCTCCAGAACTGATTTCAAGTCTTGCTCCAGATTTCTCATAGATAGGAAGATGTGTCCTACATTACTGATGACCTCCAGGTTATTTCACATAAGGGTATATGCATTTCATATAAGGGTGTGCATAGTATGTGTTTATTTTGAAATTGCATGATGATCATAATTCTACTTGTCCTAAAATCATCTCAAGTTTGGCAATGAATTTCAATTAAACAAATTAGATATTCATTTACAAATAAACAGACTCTTTTGGTATGTTGAATTTATGTCTTTTCATAATGGTTGTGAGACTTGTTGCTTTTAAAAACTGGAATGGGGTTTGTGTAATTTATGGACAGAAACTGAAATAAAAAATAATTCCACAGAGAGTGAGAAGGGTGTTCAGGTTCCAATAATATGAATATTTACTGGTTTAGTTAATTATCTTTTTCCTAAAGGACATACATTTCCCAAAGGAAATGCATCTTTAGTTTCTGGTTAGAAGTGCAGAATATTACACTTCCCTAGTACCTTGGATTACCAGAACTTTGTGTGGGTCAAAGTCACTTTTACTTACAAGATCAGAATTCACAAGATCACTTTGGATGAACCTCCAAACATTCAGATACTTATTGTATCTTAATATTTCAATGCCCATTTCAATGTTAAAAAATGTATCAACTTCTTTATGACAGAAAACCTGGGCTAAGAATTCCACAGAAAAAATAGTTTTTAAGATTTCTAATACTTTTTGCTGAGGAGCCACAAAGTTTCTGAAGCAGTCTTTGTCTTAGACTGGTTTTATTTTATCAGGCTCTGAATTTTCTGAAATATCCAGTGCATGATCTAATATGAGGGGGTAAAAAAGGCTGGATATTGTGCTGCTTAGTCCAGTCTGTTTGGACTCTTGGGTTTTCTGACTAATAGTGGTTGTTTGCCTAAAACCACATATCTTTATGTGTATGGCTGTTCTAGAACACAGAGGTCTCCCAGAAAGTTTTGACACTGCCATCCATTATCTAGGAAGAACTTACTCATCATCTCATTCTTCTGTTTGCCCTCCCAGCCCTAAAATGGGAGAAAAGCTACAGCCTTGGTCTCTCAAACCATCTTCTGTGAAGTAGGAAAAGCTCTTGGAGAGGAAGACAGAGGGGCCTGCTCTTCAAAAGCATCAACTGCTGCAGTTGGACTGGGCTCTGCTTTGTGTGACTGTGTCAGTTAGCCCTTGTTAACTGAACTAATGCTTTTGGACAGGACAGTGCAGTGGAAAACAGCCTTTGAAACAAAGGTTTAGGATCACAATATTTATTTTCAGGCATATGCTTTGGTTTAGGGGTGGTATTTTCCAATTTAGTACTCCCACTAAACCTGCTTGCATCCCCTGTGGCAGAGTGGAGTAGGGAATTGGAGGCAGGAAAGGCAAAGATCGCAGGTTGAGATAAGAACAATTTACTGGTAAAACCAGTGAGATTAAGAAACTGAACAGTAAAGCAACAATACTAATGATAGAGGGCACAAGAAAAGGGATAACCCCACTCTCACCCATCCCCCCCTCCCCAACAGCAGGTAATATCAGATGGCTCCCTCCAGACTGGAACCCTTCTTCCCTGGAAGAGAGTCCCTTCCCATTCTCCTGGCAATGACTTGAGGTGGTATAGAGCAACCTCCAGGTCCCAGCCATATTCCCTCCCAGGTGCTGCAAAATTTAAGCTTTTTCTGGCTGGAACCAGGACAACATATATTTAAAATTCAGCGAGCAGAGAAGCAGTTAAAAATTATGTGAACCGTGGAAACCTACTCAAAGACACTACATGATGCTTTAATACAAAGGCAGAAGAATATCTTGAGTTTCTAGTAAGACTGTATTGTTTGTTTGGCCAGTTTTTTTAGCTGGCCAAACAAACAATATAGTCCATGTTTGTTATACCAAGGATAGAGATATATTTACTGCTTAATATAGATCTCCAGAACTGAAAGTCAGAGGATGCAATTACTAAGATGACTATGAGAAGAAAACAGAAAGATAATATTTTTTGCAAAAGAGAGAGTATTATGAACAGTCAAATGAAGTGCCTCAGAAAAAGCAGACACTATTACATTTATAACATTTTTCTCCTCAGTCAAGATTCTGTTCAGCAACATTAAAGTTTAATGCTAAAAATATGCTTGAGACTCACTGTGGTTATCTCTTAAACAAAAGTGTCTGTGGAAGTTAGTTACTAGCTATAAAACCACTTGTGATTATAGGACGTCTTAAACTACAGATTAACGTGTAGGGTTGGTTACATGAAACCAGCAACTATGCCTACAGTGGTTGTAGTGGATTCAGAATTACACAAAAGATAAAAGGAAGGACCAGTGATGGTATGAAGGTCCTCCTCCTTTGAAACTGACTCTTAATCTTCTGACTGTGTTTCTCTTTAATTGGGAACTACATTCTTCTAATTAACAAAAATATACTTCTTAACAGAGGTAACATATTTCAGGATTTAGTGACCAAAGGCATATTACCTAGCAATCTCTATAATGATTTAAAAAGATCTATTCAAGAACTTTGCTCTGTCTGACACTATGCTGATAAGGTGAGAGGTAGAAGATGGGGGACCAAATGCTCTCCTGCTGAGAAGGTACTCATAATACCTTGGAGGGTTGTATTCATTAGGCTAATTTTTAATTTCTACAGATCAGAAAGGTGTCAACAAGACTTTTGTATATAATAGGATATATGAAGCCTAATCACAGCTTTTTAAGAATATTTCTGTATGTCTCTGTGAAAATACATTTGGTTTCCTAACACAGAGAATATAAAAGTGCATCTTTTCAACTCATGATTCAGACTATGTAAACACCCCAAAAGAGAGAAGTGCTGTATTATAGTATTTCCTAATAAACAATGAGTAACATGTCTCAAGAGCTAGAACACGGGCTCAGACTCTGAGTTTAAACATTATTCAAAAGATTATGTCTTTATTCCTTCACTACGTAGGATGCAGATGCCTAAGTGTCTTAGATGTGAATCTAATTAACAACATGCTTCATGTGTATGTATTAATTGGGAAGTTAGAGAAGAAAGAAACAAATAATGAGTGGAAAACAAAAAAAGGAAATGGTGGGCAGCATCAGGTAAAGACTTGAAAAAATTATTATTGTTACCGCTTTTTAAAAGCTCTCTTCATTTGTTCTCCATTATAAAAATGTTATTTTATTCAATTAAGATCTCACTTCTGCCTGCTTTATAGAACGTATAATCGGAAAAAGTTATGCAAACCAAATAACAATTCAAATATTCCTAAAAGTTTATTTTGTGCTGAATGCCTGCATTAATAGATGTCAAACAATTTGGTTATCATTAAATGAATTTTAGAAAAGTTTACAATTTCAGAGAACCTGGATAGGAATTGTTCACATTATTGACAAAGTTTGTATTCTGCTTTCTGTCAATTGAAATAAACAGCTAGAAAATGTGTTTCTCTGCAGCCATTCTCTGTATTATGTTAAAGAAGATTAAAGGGTGATCGTTAAGTTGAGTTAGTTCCTTTGTAAACTTTGGTCAGTAAGCCATTGAAGTCAGTGAAATCTGATTTTTTATTCTGATTTCATTAGTAAAAAAGAATTCCCTAAGAAGTTTAATTTTTATATCATGCTGATACAAAGGAGAATTGAGATTATTTGATATAGATGACACATAAGCAACTAAGTCAAATAAGGACATGAGTTACCATGAACAAATAGGGTTGCTAAGGAAAATAAATGCAGGGAATTGGGTAAAGCTATTGGGTTGTATATATGTAGGGTTGTATATAAATAAGCAGCAATAGCAAACATGTATTCTTCAGAATGACTTACATAAAAATATTTCCTTTTCTATCAGTGGGAAGTATTGGATTACAAAGAAATAGACACCAGCTGAATCTTTCTTAGAAGCTAATAGATGTCCATGTTTTTAATAAATGGACTATTTTTAAACATAAAATGACACATTCTTATAAAAAAACTTCATATTTTAAAATTTTTTTTGTATCACTCTTCAGGGATTTGAGCACAGAAATCACATGTTAAATTATATAGTGGAAGAATGGGTCACACAGATTGGTTGATATTTATTTACAGGGCACTAGTCATGACCTGTCACTTAAGAAGTCACAATAATTTCAATTGTAAACCTCCCCTGAAGTTTCTTTTTCCTTTTTTGCAATTCACAAGACAATTCACATGTATCACAGATGTTTATAAATTTTTATGCACATTTTTAAGACATATGACTTATTTTAGATGACACTAAATCTGCAGCAGGGAGCAGGTTGGGCACAGGGTGGCAGTGTGAAGGGTGCTATCCCCGGGCAGAGTGACCTGTGCTCACAAGATACAGCTTCTTTACAGCTTTTGTGTGGCTTCTGGCTCCTCATTTGTTGCTGCTGTGAGATGACAAAAGTGACAGGCACAAAACACAGACAATGAGTTAGTTCAAGAAATAAAATTGTTCCAACACCCGAATTGCTCTGGCAGGCTAATTGAATTAAAATTCTAAAGAAGTTGTTTTCTAAAAAGACTTAAAGTCAATAAACTCCTATAGAGGCCTTGAAGGAGTTGGCTTTGTTTGCTTGTTTCTGGGAAAATAAGAAAATTAATATAAAGAATATTATAATGCAGTTGCAAACTATTGTGTTGTCACGTGTAAATTCAAAAACTAGATTCAGTGACCAGGAATTCACCTTGCATTGCTAATGTATAGAAGATGGTGAGTTTTGGAGATGTTTGTTTAACACTGACTTGGAGAAAATAATGGAAGGAGGTAGTTTTGCCCTGACAACAGAGACTTAAAAGTCAATATTCCTTGCTTTGTAACTAACAGTGACATAGGCAGTCATGTCACTCATGCCCAGAAAATAAAGGAAAAAAGTGAAATGAAATTAATTAATCTGAATAAAGGTATAGATCTCTTTAAGACTCAAAAATATCAAGGAAGTATGAAATACTAATTTCTTTCATGTCATGTTGTTGTATGCACCACTTGAGTTGGGTCAGAGCACACTTCCTCTTTTTGCAGCCAGAAAAAAATTGTTAGTTTAGGCCAAAAAGTGGAAAATTCTAGTTATAAAATAATAAAGCCATAAAAACTTTTGAGACTTGTACTTCATCTACGAAATTTTAAAACTTAGGCATTGGGCTGATTTTTCTTCTCACCTTAGAGGTACCACAGGCTTTTACATATGCTTTGAATAACACAGAAATAATACAAATTCTTCTTACTGCTACCTAAGATTTAAATTCATGTGAATTTAATGAGATCTGGAAGTAATAATTCATTCTGTACCACTTATGCTACCTGCTTAGAATAGGGACTGAACATCCTACTAGCTAAAGAGAAAAAACTGTTTATATATTAACATGTAACCAATATTTGAATCACTTATCTCCAATTGTATTAAATATAATATTGAATCCTTAGTTTTGGCCATTAACTCAAAATCTATTGCCCTTGAAAATATCAAGGACACATTCACTTGCAAACTTCCACAGGATTTCATCCGTAGGATCTCATATTTAATTGTGTATTTCATTTTTTGAAAATAGAAGTATGAATCAGTACTTAAAATTGCTTTAGTAGAAATTACAAACTGTATTCATTATCTCAAATTATTTCATGATATGAATTTTCCAAAATAAAGGAGTGTAAAACTATAAAAAATTTAAATTTGCCTATATAAATTTAGAGAGTTTTACTTAAATTTAGGAGTGTTTAAAAGCAGAGGGCATTCAAATTTTCTGGGACGGTAGTAATAGTTTTAGTTTATACAAGTATTGTGAAAGTATGTATGCAGCATATAAAACAATAAGAAAAATATAAATACAAGGGAAATTCTCACAGTGAAGCACTAAGTCCTGCATACATTTTAAGATTGTCTTGACTGTATTATGTATTTTGTAATTAAAGGATACCCACTAATATTTCATTCTTTTAGGGTCCAGGTATTTGTTCACATGGACATGGGTGAATGTATGTATGCATTCATACATGTTTTTATAGATATATATATGTTCTATGTTTCAATCCATTGTTTGTACAGATAAAAATTTGAAGCACTTGTTATGATTAATACAAATCTATTCATGTGAGGTTGAAGGGAAATATATCCGTTAATATAAATAAAAACTTCATAGTTTTGAGATGCACAAGTGGCTGCACCATTTTGAAATACCTCCCTGAATGACTTGGTAAGTGTCTAAACTTTTTCATCTATGGAGATAATCCTACCATCCTCTTTCAGACAAAGTTCCCGCTGAAATGAGGAGTTTAGTCTGAGCAAGTGTTTCAGGTTTAAGCTCTTTGTCAAGACATAGCTGCCAATAAACCCCATTTCAAAGAACATCTGTTCTTTGACAGAATTGTATTCTGATAGTGTATTTTTAAACTTACATTTAAAAAACATTTATGAGCACATGATTTAGAATTAACATCTGGAAGCTCAGAACAGATGCCGTTAGACAATAAGGTAGCTGCAAAAATGCTTCCCATCTACTGGTGCTCAGGGTTATATGGAATTTGCTTCCTGCAGCAGGAATGTGAGGCAGTGCAATGGCTTTCATATGTTTACAAATGGTGCATGACAAGCATCACCGTTGGGCATTGTTTGGGTAAGTCAGGCCCACAGGTTGTATACTCAGCATGGATTTTTCCTGTCACAAGAGAGGATAAGCTCATCAGGTCCATTAGGTCAGAGGTTGAATAGGAAAGGCAAGAGACCATGCAAGAGTTCCCACCACTATGCCCGACTTGTAAATAAATAGAAGACTTCAGTCTCCACCACTATCAAGTCTTCTCTTTTCACAAACACTTAATTCAGCAGCACAAATAGACTTTTTATTTTTTTTCCCCCTTAAGAGATAAAAAGACACCTACAGATCTTATTCTGTTTGCCTGATCCTGTCTGCCTTTCTTTACCACTTGTGTTGATTGATTGCTTCTGCGTTTCATCAATTAAAAATGTTTTAGAGTACAAAGTCTTCAGCATGTTTAATAGAGTCTGGTTAAGTAAACATCCTCCACCAAAGCAGCACAAGTAGAGCTTAAAATAAATATTGCTACTGTGCCAAGTTCATAATTGCTTGCACATTTAGCACTTTACCATATCCTAATCATAGCCATAAAAAAAGGAAAAATCTTTGTGTACTTACTGCAGTTGTCATGAAACTGTAGCCATTTAAATACTGCGGGGGTACTTGCATTTTTGAAATACCTGGTTTTCCAGGTTATTTTATATACAGAACTTGTTTCAAAGAACAAAAAAACTGGACCTGAAGGTGAGAGGTGGTCAGGTTTAGTCAACAAACTAGCCATGTAAGTGCTTTTGTACTAATTTCTTTCTGTCAATAGGATAAATTTTAATGAATAATAATAAAGGAAAGGAAAGGATTCTATGCCTCTGTCACTCCTACTGTTAATCACTTTATAGGAAAGATAAACTTTCATTTGTTATTTTTACTGCAAGACAGATAAAACCTATATATAATTGGGTGACAGATACCTGTTACAGCCACAAAAACTGACCTTAACAACTGGATTACGCAGAACAATTTATGCATTAAAATCAAAGTAAATTTAAAAACAAAAGCAAACTAAAACAAAATATTTGTACTAGAAAAATATATGAACTGTTAACGTTACATGTAATTTCTTCCAAATTTAAGATGTTTTAAACTGCTCAGGTGATGTATAAAATCTTTATGGCATATTTGTGGGAAAACATACATATAGGAAATATAATTTCTGTAAAAGAAGTTAATAATAAGCTTTCAAAAATAATAAGGGAACAGGATATAAATGTGACTTGTAATTAACACAGTGTTAGAAAAAAATAGGGTGTAAAATATTAAAAATTACAAGTCCTGTTTTGTAATAACTGCTGACTCTAAGAGGAAATGATTGTCAAGATTTTGAAAAGCCATTAAAATTTTGTTTATATCTACTGCTGTTAATGATTAATTTGGGCATGTTGAGGAGAGCAGGTTTTCAGAGCAGAGATACTCAAGTTTTCCAGATAATCAGGTCTTAACAGGAAAGATAAACTCGGACAGACTCTACATGAGCCTCTACAGGAATCCAAGGTAAACTTGGTGCTGGTCATGAAGTGAATCTTGCATATGTAGTCTTAAAATGTGGTCTCTAGTTCATATTCTTAATTACTTAACTTTTCTAGGATATGTGCTTGACAAGTTGGGTTATATTCTATGCATGAGTGGTATCTAGTTAAATTTCATTAGGTCCAAAATTCCAGGTTTTCCTGCCCCTAAACCCCCAGGAAATTTGAGGTTGGAAATAGGCATATAGAAATCAAGTAGCTATGTTTACATGTTTCTGGAATATCTGCCAGGATGATGCAACATTTATCTTTCATCTGTCTCTTGCTTATTTTTCCATAAAATTTTTTCACCTAATGTCTTTTCTATCACTGCTGAAAACCTCATTTTCAAACTCTAGTGAGAGACAATTTTTCTAGCGAGGCTGTATTTTTTATACAATTGCTGATCAATTTGGTAAAGAAAGTAAGTTCAGAAGAAAACAGTTGAACTGCTTCTCTTCTAAATTTAGGTTGAGATTAAATTCCAGTTTTTCCATCTACAGACTGTTCTACCTTCCACATTTCTTTCATTTTCCCTTCAGCACTCCTTTAGGCCCATGAATTTTGACCATATAAATTTATTTAATAAGTGCTTTACACTGGAAATCAAAACACATGATAGTCTACATGTATGACTGAGAAATGAGCTATTTAAAGTATAAATTATTTTTATTATTTCTACTAATTATATTCATGCTATGTTTGACCAAACCACTGGCAAACTGTGCTCTTATTTGAAATCCAAACAAAAAGTTTGCTATTTTAGGAGATACTCTTTAATGTACCTGAAAAACTACATTTTAGATTTGTTCAAGCATGCAATAACCATTCACTAAATTTAAAACTAGGTCAGAAAAAGTTTTCATATTCCATGACTGCTTATGCATTTGATTGAAATAGTTTCACAACATTTCCAGGGAATTCTTACAATTGGCATTGCGTAAGTTAATGGAAGTTTGTACTGCTAAGAAAAACTGATCTTTTAATTGACTACTTCAATTAAGAAAACACATTAGATGTTGCAATTTCATAGTTGTGCACTGATACAGTGCATTTGCTTGAGGACACCACAGCACTAAAACTACCCCAGAAATGAGCATCCCAACCCACTACACTGCTCATCCAACAGGAGAAACTGAAGCATTACAGAGCAAGAAAACTAACAGGTTTGCATCACTTAACAGTTCAGTTAAACAACTTACTTTAATAGGAGATTGGAAAGTATATTATATTACATGCCATTTATAGTTCAGGAACTTGAGAATGAATATCTGATCAAGAAGGGGAGATTTTTGAAGAAAATGTTATCCTTCTGTGAGAGGATTTATTGAAAAGTATTTTGTTTTAAAAAGGACTCTGGAAAAGATAGACTTATCCAAGTTAAGAAAGCAATCTCTTAGCAGATTTTTTCTCTCTGTATTTTTATTGTTGTTGTTGCTTTGTTTAGTATTCCTTTTATTTCTCATCTCCTTTCATTTCAAACCACGTATGAATATATGTTGTGGAATATTTAATAGGCACGTAAAGGTGTTTTCGAAATTGTACCATAATGTATGGATCCAAAATGGAGAATGTGGCTAAACTGTAGAAACAGGAAAATTTAGATTACAACATAGAAGACATCTTGAATTCAAAGGTAGATTATTATAAGAATTTCAATTACTTTGTGTAGATGCCAGATTACATGAAATTACAGATTACATAGTCTTTTTTCTGCTACCATGCCTCTTCTGGAAGATAATTGCTCTAGTCTGCCTATGGCTTTCTCGTATTGGGAAACCTAGACTGGGATGAGGGTTCCAGGTATGGTCTTGTGAGTTTTAAATAGTTCAGGGCTGTTTTCAACAAAGTGCCAAGCAGGGAGTGAGCCTCTCAGCCTGTGATCCTTTCTTGTGTTTGTGGTTGGCCTTTACTACTGCAAGGACACCCTCTCATGTGGCTCCCCTGGGATCCCCAGAGATCTGAGGATTTGCTCTCCAGGGCCATTTGTCCCCACTCTGCACTGACCCCTGGGCTGTCCCGTCAGGGTGAATGAGCTTGTGCCCCCCAGTGCTGCCCTTGGTCAGGTTTCTGTCAGCCCATTTCTCTGAGCTGCTGGAGTCACTCTGAGCAGCAGCCCTGCCCTCTCTCTCACACACCCACAGCTCCCTGCAGTTTGGGGTCATCTCAGTATTTGCTAATTGAAATGTTTGAATGTTATCTGTTGCACACTTTGCCAATATTCAGATTTAAGATCTAGTGGGTTGCACACCAACCATCTACAATATGCCACTGATATTATTTTGCTTCACTGAAACAGTTCCTTGGACTTTCATAAAGTTCTCAGTCAAAATCCTCCAACTTTTAGGTCACTTCAGTCTATTTCTGAAAATTCAACAGCTCTTCTTGACACCAAATCTAAACTCAGTTCTGCTTTATTTGTTTGTCTGAAGTTCTGATGCATTAAAATCAGGGGATGAATAGAAAGGAGGAGCTTTTTTTTATTTATCTAAGTGAAACTGCCAATAATCAGAGGAATCTGAGGAGACAGGAATGTAACTTTCAAAGGGTATCAGGCCAGAACTTGTATGTCCTGCCATCTGAGATCTTTCTCAGTGCCAGGATGCTTTTTAGGTAGAAAAATGACAGATTATGATGAAGTAGGGTGAGGCAAAGCTGCCTTAAAAACCACTTTCAAAAGTAAAGTAACTGAGTTAATGGCTGAAGGGTACTTACGGATTTATTTTAACTTTACACACATACAGTTGCAACTGTGTTGTATTTTTATTAGGGATTTATTCTGTGTGGAAGGAAATATTCAGGACTTTTAATGAGTTTTACATAAAAAGCTAACATGAAATTAAATCCACTTAAAAATTATTTCTATAAAAATTTAATCTCCTCCATGAGCAGACAAAATGGTCTTTTCTGTCCTTTACAGATGACTTTATGGTACAACAAATGACCCAACTTTATCACTGAGTTTAAAAGGTTCCATCTTTCTGCCTATCAAAATGCCACAGTACCGTACAGTCTCCTCTGAGAGGGACGAGAATTGTCCTCCCAACACCCTTGCTCAGGAAGAACACATCATCTTCTCTGTGGTATTGAGGGAATAGCAGATTAAGTGACTTTCTCAAGGACACAGGAAATCTGTGGTAAAGCAGAAAAAGGAATCCCAGTATCATGAAACTCTAGACAGCAGCGTTAATCATCAGACCACCAAAGCTCAGGCCTGAGGCACGCTCTGCTGAGGGAAAAAAAAAGTCAAACTAAATGCTTCAAACATAAACTGGTAGGACTTCCAATCCCTTCCTTTACTTTCCAGCAGAGCTGCATGAGACATCGTGAATTGTCTGCAAAAACAGATTGTTACTGCAAAAAACAAAAGCTATAAAATCACACAGTAAGGGATGTTCCAGGGGACAGCAAGGAGAGGACTTGGTGGGCAGCACTGCACAATGTGCCAGCTTTCAAAGCTGTGTGTTTTCAGCACACTGCCTGTGTCAATGAGGAACCATAAAAAAACAAACAAAAAAAAAACCAGCAGCAAACTCCTCTAATTCAGCTTGCGCTTCACATTGGCAGACCACATTGGCCGGAGAAACGAAGAGAAAAAATTAACCTGGAAGTCAAAGATGGATTTATTTAATAGCCTATGTGGTCTGTGGCTGTGAAGCTGGTGGCAGAGGAGACACCTGGACTCTTGTGCAGCTTCTAGCAGTGACAAGAGAGGCAGTCACAGAGTCACCTGGGTACAGCACAAACCAGGGGCTGTGCCAGCATGTCACACCTCCCACTCTCCCATCACACTGCATGCCTGGGTAGAATGAACAAAGCCCAAGTTATCTTGGTTAGTACCCTGAAGTCAGGATAAAGTGGAAACAAAAACATAGAGGCTGTGCAGACCCACTAAGTTGGCATAGAACAAGTGAGAAACAACAAAAGGCTGCCCAAAGTTTGGTTGGACAAGATTAGTCCGTTTTGACCAGTCATGTATTGAATGTGGATTTTGGGAAAAGTCATAACAAGAACTGGGAAAATGTGGTCTCATCAGTGCTCCAGTTTCTCCTCTCCTGGAAGACTTGTCCCCTGTATATGCAGCACCATCCTGGAATTCATTTGTCTAACTGATATTTCAGTACAAGAACATTTCCAGATGGACCCTGATTAGGATTTCAAAACCCCATGCACTACTCACACACACACACACACACACACACACACACACACACACACACACACACACACACACAAACACACATTACTCCAGCTCTGCCCTCATTTTGTTTTCTTTGAAAATAGACTTCCAAAGTGGAGACTCTGATATTCAGCAGGGCAATGACTGGTTAAATTAGACATACTCTTTGGAAAGAGAGGATTATACCCATGGGTGGTCAAGCTGATATATTTTAGGGTGAAATTCAGCAGTCCTATTGGAGATATAGATAAAAGAATAAGACATCACTGAAACACTTAAATTTCATTTTGACAGTGTTTTACTCCCTTACAAGAAAATGAATTAGAGACTAATCCAAATATCAACAAGTTAAATAATACTATCCCTTTCTCAGCAAAAAAGTTTCATGAAGTCACAATGAGAGATATGGTCAAAAGGTTTACTGAAATTCATGTCTCTCCTGCAACACTGTCACCTGGAAAATTAAACAACATGTGTGAAGTGCAACTGTTATTTAATAGAATAAAATCCCAAAAGTACTTATTTCAGTTTCAGTCACAAGAGACAATGTGAAGTAACAGATTCACCTGTGCTTCAGTGTTTAGCTGTGATAGGTAAAAGTCAATGGAAAAAAAAAATGCTTTGGTCTCAACGTGGGCAAATACCTTGAAGAAAGAGTTTTACATCTGATTCCAAATCAAATTTCATAGTTAAATCTTTCATTTGGTCCTTTTGTTCATAAATGTAGGGATAAAAGATTTCAAACTCCATGGATTTATTTGAATTTTTAAGCTTGGCATGGTTTCTGACAGTCACCAGCACCAGATGTTCCTGAAGACCGTCTTATTTATTTTTAACTCTGTGGATAGGAGCCATCTGCTTCCAAAATATCTCATCTAAAGAATGATTGCAATGTATATTTAATAATTAACTGGTAATGAGCTGATCTGAGCAACTTTATAATTGAGTAAGCATTTATAAATCCTTTCTTTTCTTTTGCTTACCTAACAGGATCTTAAACTTTTGGAGTTTGCATACCACAGTTTTGCAGTGTGATAGGAGAGCCTTTTTGAAAGCAAGTAAACTTCCTTTTCTTTGAAACTTTTCCCCAATCCTTAGAGAAAGGATATGAATCAAAAAATCAGTTGAATGTACCTTAAAAATAGTGCCATAAGTCTATTCTGAACCAAAAGTATGTTCAGTACAGATAAAATGGCAGTTTAATCTTGTAAAAGACACAAATGGAGCAGAGAGAAAAAGAATCAAGCTATACTTTGGTAAATTTGCTTTCTAAGTTTCCCCTGTGCTCATTCATACATTTTTGAGTTTCACTTATTTTATTAATGATAAAGTAAGCCACTCTTAAAAATAAATATTCTTGTTCAAAAGAGTAATGGAAGTTTGTGAAATTTTTTATACAAATCTTAAGCAGGCCTCCTGATCCCAATTTTCTCTCTGCTACTTACAAAGATCCTTTTGCTTTGATGCCTTTGATTCTTAGGGATTTTGGCCAGCACACCTCACTGTTAAGAATTATTGATGATCTGTGACTTATAGTTGAATGTCAGCACCAACTTTGAAAACATGAATGTTCTTTTCTTCAAAATTGCTCTGAAAATCCCTTGAGAAGAGAAGAACTGTCTGGCCCTTCCATTTCCAGCCTGAGCAGGAAGTTCAGGGGAACAAGAAAGCTAGAATAATACCAAAATATTTTTGCAAAGTTAAGACAGAATCTGGAGTGAAATCAATTGTATGCTGTCTTCTTTTTCTTTTTTTAATTAGGCGTGTAATGCTCATGAGCAGATGATCTTATCCCTGTGCTTTGGTCACATCTTAAGGTTTCCATAAAGACCTCCTCTGTAATGAGAACATGACTCTTAATCTTTTCTGTCTTTATGTTCTGCACAGCACAGAAATGCCATGTGGATTTATTGCACCCTGAGAAGACCACCAAGAAGCTGGGTTTGGGAGGCACAGCCAGTGTCTGAACTCCCCAGTGTGCTGGATTAGCCACCCAAGCCACAGCACACACACTGACCCATGTCAGCTTCTCCTCCTTCTGGGCCCATCCTGGTCTCTTGTCCCCAGTCCTGCTGCTTTTAGTCATAAGGAGAGTATGGATTTTGCTAGCTGTGAAATACAGATGCAGAAATGCACTTTGTATGTCACAATTATTTTTCAACACCATACTACCCCATATTCAGCTATGTATGACTATAAGATATCTAAAGAAACCACAAGCAGTGAAACTATTAAGGCACATAGCATCCCTCTTTTGTCTCCAGAGTAGTCAATGTCTAAGAGCACTGGTTTGTTGGATTTTTATTATTTTTCTTTAGAAAGGCCTTTCCATTACCTTTTGGCTGACCACAAATTTAATTTTCTAACTAAATATTTTGTGTTTTGTAACTTCAGTCTTAAGCAAGGACAAAACTATTCAAACTTCAGTGTTGTCTTTGAATTATGTAGGTTGACAGATTTTTCAGGCTGTTTTTCTGCCTCAGCATGAAGGAAAATAGGGAGGGTGAGTGAGAATGAATAATAGTGAAGTTGAATTTCGGGGCGGGGGGAAGGGTGGGCAGGGGGATACAACTTACCAGCTCTGTGTTGTAGGAAGACGAAAATGTATGGAGTGAAATCAAGGGTAGACTTGTCCACAAAACAATAAAACAGTGCCAAACAAGGAATTTCTCAGTGTGACATTTCTCTTTGCAAAGCTGGCTCTTAGAAGAGCTCTGCATGTGGCTCATTAAAATTACAGTCCACAAACGGAGCAAGACGCACATTGAATAAAGTTCTCTACAGACATGGAGTTTCAGGGGAAAACAGGTTGCTTTGTTATAATCTGATGGTTCAGTATTGAAAACCATAGTCTTGGTAGTATTCCTGTGAGCTTCAATAGCACAATGGAAGCCTCAGGACTGTCTAAAAATGAATCAACTCTGCAGACTCATCAGAAACCTCATAATTCCAAATATTCTTGTCCACCTGATTGCCTCAGTATGGCTAAGCATGCATATTGCTCTCTTCTTTTTTACATGAAAGGGCATGTGAGGCCAATTGCACATGGTATTATTTGTGATTTTTCTGTAAAGAAAAAGGGAGGATTTTTTCTACTCATAACTTGACAGCAGAACACTGAATTTTCTGAAAGCTAACAGATTTTAAGATTTGAGAGGAACAGCTAGCCAGACCTCTTTCATAACATAAATAAACATCTATAAACTCATGTCTGCACTTGATCTGGACCATATTTTCTAGATGGTATTTAAGGTGAAATCTTGATTCTGCCTTCTCATAGACATGAACAGCTAGCAGGGAGGGAGAAGTGAATTCCATAATTTTTTAGTTTGGTTTTCTTTAATTCAGTGCACCATCTATCCTTAATTATAGTTTATGAACATGAATGTGCATAATAAAATACTAAATGTTCTACAACCCTTTTAAAAAATAATATTTCCTTACTATTAACATAAAACAGTTACTCCAGAAAGTCCAGCGCTGTCCTCCCTTCTGCTGTCCTGCTGTCCTCCTTTTTCAGGCAGCAACCCCTTTCCTTAGCTTCATCTGGATTTTATCTGAGTAAAGAGCAGCCCTATCTGCTCCTGTGGACTGTGGATGAAATAAATTCAACAGGCTAACTCATTAAGAAAACAAGTCAAAGGGGATTTTTTTTTCTCTGTGGTGTGAGAGATGTTGACAGCAGCTAACCTTACAGGCAAGCTTGTTGCTTCTATGTAAACCTGTTCTCTTTCAGTTTTTTGGGACATGTTGCCAAAGAATTTTGGCAGAGTCTACATTTGCCACTGCTGATCCCTTTTAATGAGGTTTGTGGGTCACTTGAAAGCTGAAAAGCAAAGTGAGCCATTGCTTTTTGTGTTTTGCCAATTTCATTATGCTTTGGCTGGTAGTTAAGGGTCATTTCCAAAAGTCCAATAGACATTTTTATTAGGTTTCTATAGAGGTACAGCTAATATTCTTTTCCTGGCAGATTTCCATATTCTCTGTGACTAATGCAACCTCTATTGTTTTTTGACAAGAGTAAAAAGAGACAATTTTTTATTCTCCAAGGAGAGAAGCTGTCAGCTACCAGAATAGACTTCCAGTGTTTACCTTTCCACTCAGCCCAATGACTACATAGAGGCAACACGGACTTTTAATTGGTAGAATGAAAGAATATGCAAAATGACATGCATGGACTGAAAAGTAAACAATTTGCATCTCTATTCTTGTCAGCACGCCTTTTCTTTGGTGACATTTCACCATGGAAACAAGTAAAGATCACTTTAAGATGGCTATTAGCATATTAGCCAGTCACCCTTTGGCTGCTACTTGAGAAGTTGCTATGTCATCTGGATGCACCTAAAGTGAATGCCAAAAGAATTCAGAGAGCCTTGAGTGCCTGGCTATTTACTGCTTTTAGGACTGACCTTATCTATGTATGCAGACAGAATTGCCAGTGGAACCAAAAGGGCCTTTTGGATGTGTACAGAATGAGAGATGGTGTTGCCTGGAGCCAGTCATCTGCTCAACGCCTGATCTTAGGAACTGGCTTGAATGTCAGACAGAGGTATCTGAGTGGGAAACCCCAGCTCCCTGATCCCAAGATAGCCCTGCCAGGAGGATAGTTTGTCCCTTTCACAGAAAGGGAGAGGGGGGATTTTCAGGATACTGGGATCCTTATTTATACTTTAGGGTTTTTTTTCCTGAAACTCTCCTTTCTTAGGAGAGTTGCAGAGAGTAAGAAGTACTTGTTTATCTCCATGCATCTCACACCCATCCTCTGACTGTCCTTCACTTTGGCAACAGCACATGCAATGATCCTACTCTGCAGGATAGGATACTCTGACTTTCCACTCAGCTGGACTAGCTGGGATGTACATTTTGTGTTTCTTGAAATGAATTGTGTTTTTGCTATGTGTGTCTTTAGGGGACCAGATGCATTATTCATGAGATGAAGCAGGGCAGAGAGAGTGTGATATTCTTTATTTACATTCCAGTGAGAGTAGAATTATTGTAGGGATTTGACCCTAGCAATTGCTGAATATGCATGGAAAATGGAGGGTCAGAAGGCTTTCTCTTCCCATTGTTTCCCTACCACAGTAGCAGAAATTCAGCATTTATAGTCCCTTCAAGTATCTGTAATGTGGCCCAACCATTTTCTTCTCATTTGGGTGGATTGTTGCTTGAAAGGATCGTGTGGCACACGCCAACTCATACCATTACAGACAGACTTTTTCTGCATGCTCTGGACCTCCTGTGGGTTGGTGGCCCCTGTTCCTTTTGCCAGCCTCTGCAGTGATCTGTGTCCACTACTCAAGGTCAGTTCCACAGGAAGCAGAATTTTTTATCAGTTACTTTCATCTTCAGAGAGGTTTCTTTTCAGTGAAGATATCTACAATTCTCAAAGACGTTCTACACTATCCTTCAACTGAAAGTAGGATAGCATGGAGCCTTGACCTCCTTACACCTTCAACATCTTTCTGAGGTGTGATTTGTGGCATTGTTCCAACATGAATGATTGATTGAACCAATTTTGTGCTATTGTCCTTTTCTTGGTCTTAATCACCATACATGGAGTTTTCTCCTTCCAGCCCCAGGACATCATATCTGTTCCTTAGAAGCACATTGGTAGCAAGGAGAAGGATCTTCCTTCTGCTCTGAGACAAGAGTCCAGTCTCCTTTGTGAGTCAGCCAAGCCTGTCAGCTCAGGGTTGCATGCTAAATGAACATCCATGTCCAAGGCCTTAGGACAGGTCTGCTGCTTTTCATCATCAGTGTGCAGGGCTAAGCATCAGCCCCTGCTCAGATTCCTGGGTAGCTCACTGCTTGATGAACTCCTCACCAGATTTCTATGTACCAATCTGCCTTCAGATACAGCCCCATGAGCACAGGTTGGGCATTTTGTCTGAGCAAACTCTGACAGGTTCAGCCTGCCATGCATGAGTGCTGCTGCTGGAAATGCTGCCCTGCACCTCTGCCTGCAGCACTGAGCCCCCATGTCTCAGCAGGAGAGAGCGCTCTGCCTTCCTCAGGCACTGAAAGAGGAAAGTTGGAGCACATTCAAAGTTTCCAAGGGTCCAAATACAGACTTCGCTGGTGGCTCTTATAAGAATTAACATTCCTCTCTATATTCTTATATATGCTTCACATTTGCTGGGCTTAAGAAATATTATAATTTAATAACAAAACCTTGCTATTCCATGTTTCATTTAAATGCCTTTAGAATGTCTTGATTTTTTCAGTTAATCATGTTTTTTTCTCAGTGTCAACAGCTAATATGTGCATTTCTAAATGTTCAAGTAAAAGACTTTTTAGGAGATTAATATTACTGAACAGATTATTTTTAGCACAATAGATCATATAAAATATGTCTGTAAAATAATTTTTACATTAAAAATTAAGTACATAATTAAATAAATTACATTCATTTTTAAATCTAAGTTTTCATACAAATTTATCCAAAACTAGTGTGTAAATTATGAAACTAGTATCAAATTAAAATGAAAGCCATTTTGTGTATCATTGTCTTAATGTTGACATTGTTACAACATCTAAAATGTTACAGAAACATTGTTAAAATTTTCTTAAATGGATTGATGTATCAAGTTCGGGAGCCCTCTGATCTAAGATATTTCAACACTCCAGGAGTTCCAGTACACTGTGGAAGTGAGAAGCAAAACTCTCCGGAGCATAGTGGCCTCCTCTGGGGATTAGAATTGTCTTGGTTTGTCACCTCTTTTTTACTTCTGACTATCCAGCTCTCTGCAGCATATTTATAGTATTAAGCTATGACAGTCCCTTGGGTACTCCCTTTCTGTGTGTCCCTGTTTGTTTCTTCTATTTTAAAGTGAATACTCTTGTGAGCTACACTTAGTTGTAGCTGTCCAGATAATTTGAATCCTATGGAAGAATGTGAGATAAGATTTGCCATCAGAGAGTCTGGAATCCAGTGGTTTGATCCTCTGATAATTTGCTTTGTAAACAGAGCAAGCAATGCATCCAGAATATTTTTTTTAATAGAACTGAAAAGTGGTGAAAGAATACATTTAATGAACTCAGTGCAAGAGTCAGATTGCAAGAGTCAGATTTCCCTGCCACATGTTCTGTTACTATTCCATACTTTCTGTTGAGAAATCATATTTGCATTGGCACATTAGTGCACTCTCATCACTACAGGACCATTAACTTACTGTTGTCATCTCTGCAGGATGGACCTGTCCTAGCTGCATGTGATGAGGCAGAGAGGGTCTCATACGAGCTTCAGACATCATGATTCAGGTTCTCCTCTTCAGAATGAGAAAAATTATGTTTTTTGTTTCTAAATGATGTTGCATTGGTAAATAAATTTCAGAATGAGAGATAAGAACATAATGCAGCCATAATTAGAAAGAGGTAAGGTGATTACATAGGTGATGCCTCAGGTTTTAGCTTTTATGTTTTTCATATTCTGTAGTGCTTTTGTGTGTAGTTCTGAGCTTCATATTGGGGGATAGTAAGCTCTCTTCACAGAGTAGGTAGACAATTCCTTCTATAGCAGAGGGCCAAGGACAAATGATCCAAATTTCAGGCCCAAGAGCATAAACAGCAGTGGACTGAAGAGAGAAAAACAAGAAGGATGGGACTTCATAACCTAAAGCTATAACTGGACAATTAACTCCAATATGCACATGGACCAGAACTTATAAAAGTGTGAGACCTCATGACTGGTCATCCATTTTGTGACCATTTTGGGTTTATGCTGGGTGTAGCCCTGGCTGGGCTCTTGTGCTGCCCAAGTATGTCCCTTGAGGCCTTCTAATAAATACCTGCTTTATTCTTTAACTCTGTCTAGTCTCTGTTCTTGGTCAGCCTTGATAAGGCATCATAGGAATGGACCCAGGAGATCCTTTTGGCTCTAAATAAACATGAGGCAGTTTGAATACATTTTATTTTAAATAATACAGTAGAGTTTGGCTGAAACTTTTTGACAAAATATTAAATGAAAGGCTTTTAAAGCAATTCAGTTTGCTTTAACTTTCCAAAAAATGACCTGGACTGTCAGCTCACAAGGTCTGTAATTTAGATATTAAATTATTCCCCTCTGAGTAAGGAATTAAAATAAATTTCTGGTACAGAAAGCAGAGATATATCTACTTTGAGCACCTCTGCTTCTTTCATGGCTGTAATACCTAAGTGTCTCTGGACCATTGGCACATTTTCTGATTAATTTTATTTTCTAAGTTGTGCTCCTAATAGATTAAATCTAAATGTTTTAGAAAATACAGGGAGAAAGTCCATGAAAGATCTGAAATAAATGGGTTAAAGTTGATCTTGTCAGCCTTCACTAGTTAGAAAAATGTTATTGCTTTAAGTAGAAACACACCCCATTGGTTTTAGAACATTTTTATGAATGACCACAGCTGTAGTTAGAGCTTTTTATGAGAACTGATGACTCATTTATAAGTCTTTTTTTGTTTTCTAGATCTATTGAGTTTTTGAGAGCTTGTTCTGTAACAATGATTATTTTTACAGACTTGTTCTACTAGATGCTTACTTCATTGTCCTTGGTTGTTAGAAATGTTTTACTAAGAGAGTTAAATAAAAAAACCCACCCTATTGGGAACACTTAAAGCTCAGGATTTATTTTATTCACAAGTAAATGTGAGATAATCCCTTTTTTTTGCAAAGAAAACTAGAGCACAGGGATGGCAAATGAAGATAGTGGCACAGTAAGATCCAGACCACAGGAGTTTCTAATTTGTACTGTGTCTATTCAGCTTGGCAGTATAAAATGAACTTTGCCACTATGCCTGTTTATCTCAGAAAATCACATGCTATTTTTCAGTTTCCTTTCAAGGATCTGAGTGTCATGCAGTGATTGCTATTGACATGGGCAGCCCCACGTCCAAGTTAACACCCCAGGATCACATTTTCTAACAGCTTCAATTAGATGCTAGTTAAATTCATGTCTATTTAAAATGAGAAAGGGGCTAGCAAAGCAAGCCAAAAATAAGCTGCAGCTCTGTTGTTACCAGTTCAATATTACCAACTCAATTATTACCTCAACTCTGTTGTTATTTCATGGGGCATAGAGAATAGGAAAGGGAACCATACTCTGTTTACTGTTCAGCTCCAGGCGCTTGAGCTGACTGGATATTTGAGGAATATAGAAAATTCACATAAGCAGTGAAGAAAGGAGGGCAATCAGCAATACTGTGAGTCAGCCTTTACAGACACCAGTGTGCTCTGCCTAAGGCAGGTGGTCTGAATAATAGCTAGATTTGTGCTCTTTGAGCCCATCACATATGCCATGTGCCCCTTTTGGCCTTAATGTTCACACACATTTACCAATATCCTACTGCATGCAAAAAACTTGAAACTGAAGCTGAGATGCCATTTATTATTCTTCAAATACCTTAGAAGAAATACTGCAGAGGTAAGGAAGTTAAAAGATGTCTCACTTCCTACATTTATACATTTTTCCATACCACCTACAGAGATTTCTGTTATCCAGTTACCTTAAAATAATAGTTACTTTAAGTCAGCTTAAGGTGACATTTAAATAAAGTCATTGTGTTCAAAATAGGTAACACATATATAGGAGCTTGTTGAATACATAAGTGAATTGAAAAGAAAGGACAGAAAACTGTGGTTTGTGAGGCTGTACTGGTTGGTGCTTCTTCCCTGTGACTAGCTAATGTGCTTCCAGAAAGGTGGTACTCATGACACAATTTTTAAAGCAGGAGACATAACCTGGAGCGATATCAGTTGGAGGCCTCTGTTGGAAAACCCTGAGAACTTCTCTTTAGAGGGGCCTTTCAGGAGTGTGTCCTTTGAATATTGACTGTGCATTGGTGATGGAAGTTAACTTTGCAGCATTGGCCCCTTGAAGTCTTCTTTGAAGTCCAAATTTTGAAACCTCATCTTCAGACTAACCTCTTGCCTTTCGAACAAAAAATTTACCCCCACTATGCTCCCAGCTGAAATAAGGATACCTTCACTTTGCTGAGGGTGTCTTTTTTGTTTGATTAGCTGCTATCAATTGGTCTAGGTTAAGTAATAAATATCTCCTTACATGTGAGAGGAATAAATCTTCTCTTTTTTTCTCCATACCATCATATTGGCATTTTTTGGTATATTTTAATTTGAAAGTTTTGTTTTTCATTTGACTTTGTATTTGCTTAGCTGCACTAGTGAATTTCCTTTTTGAATTAGGTGATATAGAAAATTTTCTCTTCATTTTCATGCATAATAATTAATTCAGTAAGCATTGTCACCAAACAAGTTTTGTTATCTATCTATACATAGATACATAGCACAATAATAGTTTATTAAAAGACTATATAGACTAATAGAATAAGGAGTAAAAAATTCATTTAAGTAGCTTTTATAATTTCTTACTTTCTTGGGGAATAATATATTGCAATTTGGTGTATTTCAGTTTCTTCCATATATTTCTCTGGATTCCTTTCTGCTGTCAAGAAGAACTCACTCTGATTTGACAAGCAATTTATGAGAAATGTTGCTGTCATTATTATATTCTAGTTCATAAAACATTAATAAATAAAGACAGATATGATACCAACGCTATGTAAACACCTTTGCTTGTTACTTTATTCTCCCTTTTACCACCACTAACTATTATGTTCAGGGAATGCCTGGTAATACTTGTTTTTAATTTAAGGTAAGACACTGGAATCCAAAGGTGGTCTGAACTCCTCGAAATACTGTAAAAAATAAAAGAATGACAAAATGCAACTGGCTAATGCATATTCCTAAACCCAAAGATCTTCAGCTACACTTATGTACAACTATTTCATGCTTTCTAGGTGCATGAAATAGTTCCTCTTTCCTAAAATTGCTCAAGGCATTTGCCATTCATTGGAAACTTCCTTGCTCAAGCAATTAATAGCAGTACCCATATCTATTATTTACTGGAAGCTTGACATGCAGCCAAAACCTGCAAAGCCAGTATTTTTCACCTCATACCACATATTGTAGTCCTCCTTCCCAAGACTGAAAAAAGCCTCAAGAATCTCAGCCCCAGCCTCACTAGGTAATTTAGCAAACACCATTTGCTTTTAAAGAAAAATAGTGTTTAGAGGTTATAGCTTATATTTGAAAGGTGCTGCCATTGCCTTCAGCCCTTAATTGCGAAGTCTTTCACTGTGAAGCCATACTTTCTGTCTAAAAACACAGAATACTTTCCAGTTAAGCAATAATAATTCTCAAAGTCTGTGGTTAACAGTTTTGTAGTGTGATCTTTTAGTCATTTGTGCATTGAAAAAGTACAAGACATTTGCTTTGTATTTGATAAACAGAAGAAATGTGGGAATATACTGAGAAGTGTTGGGTTTTTGCTTTCTGTCTCTACAAAGGGACAAGGGTGAGGGTGTCAGGGGCTGTAACTGTCCATTAAGCAAGTCACACTTGGCAAAGTGGGAATTCACTACCAGCAGACTTACATGCATGTTTGCCTTCTGAACGTGGATATTTTCAGCTCATTACAAGACCACTTCGAAAAGGACAAACCACAGAAAATGAAAACATGCAGCTCCCCACACCGCAGGCTGTGCTCTGGGCTGCCCTTAGGATCCATACAATTTCCTGTTCATGTATTTCTATAGTAGGCTAGGGTTGTTCAGTGGAGTGTACAGGAGATAAAACTTTATTTCCAGTCACTTGCATTTCACACTAGATATGTGCAGATAAACATCTGGCATTGGTTTGTGGCACACAGATATCCAGGACTCAAAAGAGCATTGACAAAATGAGAAACTCTAATGACACACTGCAAGTAAGGACTTCTCTGCTTTCTCCTGCTCCAGAATTTCAGCTCAGTCTTTGGACTGTGCTGTGACTGCCCCTTGCTCTCCTGCCTGCAGAGCCCTGGTCATAATCAGCACCCTCTTGTGCAGCTCTGCAAATATCTCCTTGTGTTACTGGTTACTGGGTAAATACAGCCCCTTTTCATTTGTCCCTAGTTCCCTTAGGGACAAACAAACAAAAAGAATGAGTACTTTTTCTCATGATACATAATAAAGTTATGGAACTTTGCCACAGGATGTTGTGGAGACCAAAATTAGAAATTTTTTTTTTTTTTTTTTAATTATATTAGATAAATGCATGAGGATAGAGTCCAGAAGTGACCATAAAGTACAACTGTCTGCATAAGAATTTCCCTTACAAAGTTCCTAAGCTGAGGATATCTTGGAGAATATACTGCCCTGGGCTTCATTATTGATTGTTGTCAGAAACATGATTCTGAAGAAGATAAACCTTTGGCATAAATCTGTATAGTCATTTATATCTTTCTGCTTTTGTAATTTTTAATGTCTTCAGAAAATACTTAGTGCTAGTGTTTATGTACAGTATCTCAGTATGTTTCTTATTTACCTTCTCCTTTAACCCACAAACTTATTTCCCAAGGTAATGAAGCAATAGAAAATGTTACTAAAATGTCAACTTGTTTCATAAAATTGTTCTCAGATTACCACAGTGGCTGTTTTTAGTCCAACAGAAGATGGAAGCCATTTTGCTAAACCAGAGCAGTTTCACAGGGCGTGTAACAAGAGCACAGCTTGCAACACATTTTAACCAAAATAAATTCTTCATTTCTCTTTAGGAAAAATCATTGCTTTTTAAGAACTGCTAAATATTTAACTAGTTTATACTTACACCACCGCATCCCATCAAGACTCTACAGGAACTGATCTGGGACTTGTTTGCGCAAACTGCCCAGAGGAGGTTGTCCATAGTGCAATTGGCCAAAGACTTATGAATATGAACTGTTGTTAAAGGTGTAGATCCTTACTCAACACTAATCAACTTCACTATCTCCAGCTGGGTAGATGGTAGAAGATGAGATCAGAAATTTCAATGAAAACAGAGACATTGAGGTCATATATGTGAGAAATGGCAACTCACTTTTTACAATTTTAGAGAGGTTTATTAAATCTTATGAAAAATACAACAGAAGACTGAATAGAGAAAATGTTACTGAGAGCAAAGGATTTTCACCCCTATGTGCTCACCCACACAGTGGAGGTTTTGTCTTTTAACCCCTTAACCCCTCCCAAAGTTCTGTCCAGTGGTGGAGATCACTTCCTCAAATCCTGATTGGAGGTCAGCTGTTGCCATAGTCACAAGCCAACCCTCTCAAACATCCCAACCCAACTGTCCCTTGATAACAATGCAAGGAGGTAAAACATAACTATAAATCTATAAAACTTTTCTTATACATGATATTTGTCTGTTAATTGTGAGAGTCATTCATCACATTGCTCATCCATCACATATATTTAAAAAGCTTCTTTTTTGTCAGTTGCTTGCTTTCAAAGGTCTTGTTTTCCCCTCTTAAATAAACTACTGCTCTTGATCTTGGAAATTCTCTTTATCTTAACTGCTTGTGAAGTAAGCTGGAATGCAGTCATACAATCCAAATGATTGTAATGAAAGCAGAATCAGGCCTGTAGCTTCATTCTCATGTTGTATTTGAATATTTTATTTCTTCCTACTCTCTCTTTATGCACCATGCACTAGCCTTTTTCCATACAAATATAGTGTTCTGTCTAACATCAGTAAAAATTGTGCATGTGACCTATGGAAATTAACTGTAATTTCAACTGGCTGTAATGGTATTTGCACAGTAGAGCTGTATTCACAGATGGGAAAATAGTTCTTTTGTTAAGTACTTAATTCAGCTAGAAAACACCTAATCCAAATCACCCCCAGGAGGCACATACAGTAAATACTATCTACTTTCTGACTATGCATTTCAATAAAAGCTTTTCAACTTAAAGTCATTCTTCCATTAAATACAATCTGTCTCAATTTCACAGCATTAATGTAAACTGCTTTTGAAGGAAATAAGTTAGTGTTTTGCTAAAACAGGGCTAAGAGATTTCTATGTAAAAAGATAATGATGTGCTGAAAGATTGTGCTGAATGATTTTGCTCAAGCTAAGATACACAGTCAGATGGCCACAGAGAAAAGGAAAGCTTTAAACAAAGTGTGAGAAGGAGAGAAAATTCTGTGATGTAAATAAGGGAATGCAAACTATGCAGGACTAGTTTATTCAGAGAAATTGCAAAATAGAACTGGAATCAATGAGAGTGGGTGTATTTTTAGGGCAAATCTCCATAAACCTGTAAACTTTCATCAGCACTTGTTAACAAAATGTCTTGGCAGCCAACAGCAGAGGAGAAACAACTTATCAATGCCTACCACCTCTTTCAAATAATTAGCTGTTAAAGATATCTTGAATGTCTTGAGTTGAACCACACTATCTCAGGCCAAAATCAGCCAATTCATTAAAGTGTTTGAGCTCTCTAAATCCTCCTGCAGCTAAAACCAGGAAGGTATATTTGCAGTCACAGCCTGAAGGACAGGGTTGTAAATGCTCCTAAATCCCCTAAGAAGCTAACTACCAGCTAAGTACCAGCTAAAAGGCTAAGTACTATCGCTGCACAGCAACCCATATCCTTTAAACTTCTGGAAAACTTGAAATTTTGGTAAGTGAAGTCAGAAATTTAGTGTATTTGGGATCATCTCTTCATAAAAGAAAGAAAGGGAATGAATAAGTGCATAAGATGAATAAATTCCACAATAAAAAACAGATAATGAAGCCAGTAGATAAAACTTCGGTGTTAAATATGAAGACAGTAAAGACGCGGGGAATGAATTACACATTTCAATTTCTGAGTTATTCTTCAAGCAATTCAGTTGTTGTCAGTTTGAGGGATCTCACATGATTCTGCCAGCACTGGATCGATATTTTTTTTCTGTAGACTAATAAATATTTTGCCAGTGTCTTTTGATTTTTCAAATTGTGCTTGCACTAAAGAAAGAGACCAATTAATATGTTTACTTACTACCCTGAGAGCTGGAAGAAGATGATAGTCCTGGGAGTTCCTTTTCTCTTGGCATGAAAAACAGAAGAAATGTCTAGCCCTACCTTATATCATGAAGGGAAGGAGAAAGCCAGAAAAGAATAAGAGGAGGGGAAGGGGAAAGGAGAAAATTAAAGGGAGTGGATAGGAGAATGAAAATTTCTGCAGTTGCTTTAATGCCAGGTGATTACTGACACTTATAAATTCCCTCATCTATGAAAACTATGCATATTTTAGAGGAAGGTGATTATATATTTATGGATTCTTTTGAAACCTGGAGATCCCCAACTTATTAATAATTCCCCTGATCCTTGACAGCAAATTCACAGAGCTTTGTGGTGCTGTGTGACGCTTGAGGATGTGGTCCTCTATCACCAATTCCTAACAGCAATGCATTAAAGCCTAGATTAGTATATTCAGAGGTAATCAAGCTGAAGGTGAGTTCTTTAATTGCATTCTTGAAATGCAATAGTTTGATATTCCTATATCCCTTGTTCCTTATCTGAATCACAGGAAACAAAAATCCTGTTACACAAGGAACAGGAACCATTAGAAAGAACTAAATGGATTCTCTGGGAAAAAAAAAAAGTTTTGTATGTGAAATGTAGACTCTCATCAGTTTTCCTTCCACAGTCATAACCCATGTAGGTAGTCACAAACCGATAATAGCACTTTCAAGTGGACAGAATATCAGAGACCACATTATTTTGGAAAAAAGAAAGCCAGAAGCTCTATTTCATTTAAGTGATGACTGATAAAAAGCAGTTCATTTGAAACCTGTTTTTATTGGCTCTGTCGTGCTATTTCTTTCAATGCCACTTTCGTCTGAAAAAATATTTTCTCAAACATGGCTGCTGGCTATCCTGGAAGTATTAAACATGTCCACAGCACAAAACTGAATAGTTTTGATGAGCATTTTAGGGTTGTTGTGTGTGGGCATCCACATAATAGGTAAACAGTTTCAAAGAAATCTTATGGGGTTCAAACCCCATAAATCCTTAATTTTTGTGAGGACAACTAGTTCTGTCTCTAAAAAACATCACAGGCTGGATGTCCAGTGTGTGTGTATAGCTGTCTATTCTGATTTCTTTGGAAGAGTCCTGTCAGAGTTGAATGCAGTGCAACTGCTGTGCATATGGGGTGTGACAACTCCTGGAATCAAAGCATTTCAAGGCAAAGGTTTGTTTATGCAGAAAATTTGTAGAGCAATTGTCTGAATATTTTTCTACTTTTCAAATTAGAAGTCAATGAGAATTAAGTACAGAAATACAATATGGGCCTAAGCCAAATATTAAAAAAATCTGATGCCTACAGTGAAATTTTAATGATATGGAGGCACATAAATTTAACTAATTTACTATGGATTTTAGGCACATAAATTTTACTAATTTGCAATCGATTTGGCTGTGATCACCCAAAATGAGAACCCTCAAACCAGTGTGTTTTCACAATGTCTTCATAAAGTGTGCATACCTATTGCATATCTGAAATCTTAAACTCACCAGGAAGTACAATACCATCCTTTCTATACTTTAACAGCTTAATTATTAGAAGTTAAATTGTATATGTGTTTAATGATCCCTGCAAAATTCGTAAACAATATCCAGAAAAGACACAAGTTCTTAGACCTGACACATGCATTGATGTGCTGTCAGGGCACAGTTGCACTTGTGCACTTCCTCTTTAGCATTATGAGTCTTGTGCTCTTCATGGCATAATGGTCCTGCTTTAGCTGTTACGGAGAATCGAGGCATAGAAAACACTTGACCCATCCTAGCCTGTATTTCTATGAAATAAAGTCTTGCTCTGAAGAGGATTTGTAGGCCTGTAATCCCACAGACCGAGGAGGGAATAGAAGCCCTGTTTTCTAGTCTCTCATGTAATGGTGTTCCAAAGAAAATTAAACCCAGCTAATCCAGCTTGCTATAATTGAGTAAGTGTCAGCTAATTCATGAGGAAACATCTAACAGTGAGACACACCTGAACTGCTTACTGTGTTTGTGCCCATGAATCATGTTCCTTAATCTGTTTTTGTATGAGAAATTCAGGTATTTATCTTTGTTCCAAACTTCTATTTAAAGATATAAACTTTGGCATCTTTGAGATTCTTATCCTAAAAGACTTAAAAATGTTCCTATACTTCATTTATATAAGAGATTCAATCTTGAGACATAATGAATAGCTTTTATACTGTAGAGGAGTATCTTGTAGGAATAAGACAGTGAACCTTTTGTAACTTGACAAATGCAATCTATAGGAAGGCAAGGTGAATGCTCTGTAGTCAATTTTACGCATCCAGTTTAGTTTGGCACTGTTAGTTCTCTGTGCAATTGGCTATATTTGACTGAAAAATACTTTTATTTTTTTGGCTACTTTAACAGTAGTTAGGATTTCAACAATCATCTCTAAAATCATTAATCATGTAACAGCTCCTGCCATGGCCTGTTGGGAAGTATTAGTGAAATGACAGTATTAATGCCATTAATGCAGAATTGTTCTAGTGCCCAGGGTAAAGGAAATAGTAAACCACAGGAGTAAAGTTGTACCCACAACTTGTAAACCTAAAGGAATATGCTAGTAAAAGTGGTGAACTGAGAGGGCTAATTCTGGGAAATTTATTTGAGTGACTCACACTGTTTCCTTGCTAAGAAAAGCAAACAAAGAAAAAAAAAATTCTACCTTTTATAAATGCAGTAAAACAGAGTTAAAAGCTGCTCCTCCATATCTCCCATGGCACTAAGGTATATAATGAACCATCTATGAGATATCTTAAAATCAGAAATTCGTTCAAGTTAGCAATGTTTTTCTGTTTTCCCAGAGTATAAAAGTAAAGAGCTGAATTATGCCAAATCATACAGAATGTCATTATTTTTAGCTCTGATTCAACAGAAGATTTACAGAGAGATTAGTGGTCACCAAAGAAGTATTTGCATCTGTTGTTTATGTTATGACATCTGAGATCAAAGTTAGGCTTTAAACTTTAACTTTCTGTTTTGAAAATGGATAATGAAACTGGAAATAAAGCTGAAGATGTGAGCGGGGGGGGGAAGAAATGGAGTATTAAAAACACTGCAGATAGTTTTGAAATGAAGAGGATATGTGGGATGAAGCCCAGAGGCTGGATCCACCAGTCTTCTGAACACTCTGCTCCTCATTTCCCAGATTAAGTACACATTGTGTGTGTGCTTGTGAATCATCCCAGAGATTGTGGAAACACTCCATGTTTAAACTGAGGTTGGACTGGCCTCAGGCTTTGCTGAATGTCCAGCCTTTGCAGCACCGTGTCCAGTGTGCTTAATTATGTGTAGCCATGGTGATGAAGCATTTCTGTGGCTGAACCTAACAAAGTCAGTACTGAGCTGCAGTGGTAGAAATAAATCCAGTGAAAACCCAGCTGTGGAAACTAAGCCGCAATGAGGATTCTTTCCGAGGAGATGCTAAGATTTTATAAGTAAATATAAACCTTTGAGTAGTTGATTTTAAGTAAGTTGAGGGTCTCTGAAGAGATATTTGAAGTGCATTCCTAAAGTCAAAGAAAGAACTACTAACTTCCTTGTAAAAGAGTGGATTACAAACAGGCAGAAAACCAGGACAAAACCTCTGCTTGAGCCACTGTCATTAATGAGATCCTGATCAGGCCTTTCATGCAGATAGCTAAGAATGAAAAAGAAGAAAGATTCCTATGGTTTAACTGCACAACTTACAAAATTATTAATGGTGAAGACATCCCATCATAATTGGTTCACTTGTAAAATACCACACAGGTCAATGCAGTCAAAGGTATTTCCATTTATCAGATTTTGGAGATTTTGATGAAATCATTAACTGGTTTCTCTTCAGTTCATATGGCCTGATCCTGTACTGAGATCTCTGTGAGAGCAGACCATATAATAAGAAATGCTCGCAATTTCAACCATTATACAAATGCTCCAGGGCAGTCATATAGACACTTGATAATATTGGTCCATACAAGTTTGCAAAGGCTGGAACTGAGAAGTCTTTCCTCTTCTTCAAAGAACAGAAGCCATAAATTATATCAATTTGTCTCTGTCTGAAGTTGCCTGGCTATGGTCTAAGTGTTGAGTTTATGTATAGACTGACATTGTCATCTTGACATTTTTTATAGACCTTCTTGGCTGCAGTTATGTGAGTGGAAATTGAACACAGACAAAATGTCATTAATTGTGAAAACCAAACTTATCAGAAATATTTTATTTCTCTCAGGAATCATTTACATATTATTGTTGGTATTACTTGGAAAGAGTGTAAATAAGGCAAAAAAGGTCTAAAGAGAAGGTTTACTTTAAGTTGGCATTGTCTTATAAAAATATTTCTATTCACTGTGTGGATTTAGATTATTACGGAATGTTCTGTTCTCTTAACTGAACATCACATTAGATTTGTCTGGATAAAAATATTTGGATTATTTATTTATGTTGGAAAAACTGTATGAATTTAAATTTAATTTAATGAGCTAACTAACTTGTCCTTTAATGGTACTAAAGTTTCATTAAATCAGAGAAGCAAATGCACTTTTAAATAAAATTAGGAGGATAGTTAAAATATTTAATTTAATCTGATTTTGGAAGTTAACACAAAAAATGCTGTCATGTTGTATCATCAGTTCTGAGGTCCTGTCACAAGTTCTTCCTTTTCAAGTGAAATGGCCTATTTCTAGCAGAAAGGCTAGCCTGAAGTTTGCAATTCAATGTATTTATCTCACACAATTTTCTGAGTTGAAAATATACTGTTTTATTTTTAAATAAAAAATTTCAAAATAATTTTAAATCATTCAAGAGACAATAAAACGTCTTTTTGTGTTTATATCTTATTTTGCATAAAAATATTCTGGAAAGTTATTTATAGCAATTGAAATTTACTCAAGTTTTTATTAAATTATCATAATTAAATAATAAATCCTTCCAGTACCTGAAGGTGGTCCACAAGGGAGCTGGAGAGGGGCTCTTCATTAGGAACTGTAGTGATGGGACATGGAATGGCTTTACATTGGAAAAGGGGATGGATTAGATTGGATATTAGGAAGAAAATCTTTATTGTGAGGGTGGTGGAGCACTGGGACAGGTTACCCAGAGAAGCTGTGGATCTGTGTAAGTGTTCAAGGCCAAGGATGGATGGAGCCCTGAGCAACCTGGCCTATTGGGAGGTGTCCCTGCCCATGGCAGCGGGAGTGAAAATAGATGGTCTTTAAAGTCCCTTCAAACCCAACAAATTCTATGTTTCTATGATTTGTTATTAAGCAATCCTTTTGCTGAGTTACCAAAGGGCAACTATTCACAGCATCCCAGGATTTATAAATTGAATAAAACTATTGTGGTCATGTATTTCCTTCCTTGAAAGCTCAGGATTATTTCCTAAAGTATATCCCTCCAACTACTAAGTCTGCCATAACTAATTATATACTGTATGTTCCATTTTTAGCATTCAGCTCACTCTTTTCAATAAAAGCTTTACAGTTCATGCACAAGTAGAATAGACTTAAAGCATAAAAGAAATAAAATTAAATACCAATCTGATTAACTTTTCAGGTCTCAGAAAGCCAGCTTATATTAAAAATCCTTCTTACCACACTTTGTGAACCATGTGCTAAAAGTTGGGGATTATGAAGATCTATTGCAGCAAAGGCTTCAAACATTCTTCAGCTGGTTCGGCTGATATGCAGTGCAGTCTGTGCCAAGACTCTCTGCCATTCTTAAACATGTCAATGAAACATATCCACCACTAGAGCTGTTCTTCATGTTTGTGACTAGTCATTTCAGCCTTTTACATGTCACTAATAATTTGTCTGAAGCATCTTGATAATGAAAGGGCAAATGAGGCTGGCATCATGTTTTAATCAGACATGGAAGAGTTCCGTTCACATTTACGACTATATTTTTTTATTAACCAATACAAAACAGCACTGAAGTTAAAAAGCAACTGGTAGAAAACTTATTTTTTATCAGCAATTGTGTGACATATAACTGCAGCTTTGGGATTTTGATAATTCACACGGTGCTACCTCCAGAAATGTGGTATTAATACATAATTTTCAAAAAGAAATTAGAGCTGCCTTATCAATGAAAATTACTGAGACAGCCCATGTTTTAGGCTATTATTTCACAGGTGTATCAGAGACTTCTTTTAAGACAAGCTAGCAGCCTTGTGGAAAGCTCACAGAAGCCAGGTAGCTGTAAGTTCAAACATCACTTGTTTTTAGCCACTTCTTGTATTTCAATGTGCTTTATAGTTAGGTGCTAAACAAGGACTCACACTCTTAATTTTAGCAGTAGATGAGTTATCAGTGTGAGCCTCTTTTTACCTGATAAATTCATGGACCAATCTGTTGAACACAATCTTTTCTGGCAGGATGGAAACAGAAGCTACTTCTTAGATATTGCAGAGTTAACTGCCACATACATGAGTATACTGTCACCACCAGGAAAGTGGGGAATGGATTAAAGCCTTGTTTTGAGCTCTCTCAGGAATACTGGTGGCTCCAACCACCAGTAATCCTGAGTCTACATCCCTTCTGCATGACATGAATAGAGGCAGGATTATGAATGCATCATATTCACATATAACCAAGTCAGTCCCTGATCTGCACTGAGTGTATGAGAGGTCATACAAGATTAATAAGTTGGTCTACTTTTCTCTTACATTTTTTAAATATTGAAAAATATATCTTTTGGGAATTTTGGTAGTCCAATTCGAGAGATTTCCTTCTGCAAAAATCTGCTTCCACTCACAAAGGCAGGTTGTTCACCAGTGAAAAGCTGTGCAGCCATCTTGGGTAAAGGGGGACCTTGCAGTAACAAAGACTAACACATGTGTTAGCAAGAGTGTGAAGGAAAGGAAATAGAATCACATTTTCTAAACACTCAGCTGCATGTTTGGATAAGGGATTTTCATCCATAGCAGAGTTTCATGGTACATTTGAGATTTTTTTTATCTATTTCTTTTTGGCAAGTAGAAGTCCTACCTGGAAAAGTCATTCAGATCACTCAAGCTGTTGCAGTGTTCCAGCTGAGCCTCTACTCACAATTGCCACAGATTTGGGGATGACAATGAGGAAGATGCTTTTATGCCATGACCTTCTTTCATGTGCAGCAGTGGACTGCAGGTCTGCTTGAATATCCCCTTTTTTGGGATGCCATGAAAGCAGAGCTCTTGCTTCTGCCCAGCTGTGAAAGATCTGCTCTTGAATGGCAAAGAGTCAAAAAGATAAGCTTCAAACAAACCCCCAACACCTGACCTTTCAGGAAGTTCAGTTCTCAACTGGAACTCTGCAGCTCATTTTACATTACCCTTTCTGAATTCTTCCTTTTAAGGAAAACGTCTTTGTGGTGGCCTCGCAGTCCACTTGCAAAGAAAGAAATGAAACCCTGTTTTCCTACTATTTCTCTTTATACTGACAAAAAGAGCAGTGACACTATTTCCACTGTTATCACACAGAAATCCATTAAACATTTTACATGTTGTGAAGAAATTTACACCTCCCCTTCCCTTTTCCTGCTGGGAATTGGTGGTAACATGGTAATTTATTTCAAGTGGAACAGAAGCATTTCTGTTTTAGTTTTCTTTTCATGTCTAGAAGTTAGAAGTTTAGTCCAAATGTAATAATGGTTAAATAATCCCTATGACCACACTTGCACTAATGTCAGCAGTATACTTTTCACAAGAAAATAATCTTGAATACCATGTTAATACGTTTACAGTAAGGAAAAGCTCCAATCTTTGGTTTTAGAGCAGATTAGAATTGTAGGCAGAAAAATAAAAAAATAAAACAAAAACATTTCTATGGCTTTGGGAAGACATTTTTACATGTTCTGGAGCTGAAAGTCAAAAAGGAAAGACTCAGGAATGAAACCCTGGCCAGATTGTGGGTACCTTCCACAAAACCTCCTTGACTTAAATATGTCAGAATTCCAGACTTCCAGTGCCATCCCCTTCCCCTCAAAAAGGCCTACTGTGCCATCCTAAAAAATCTGTCTCCTAATCCCGTATTATTTGACCTAATAGAAATTGAAAACACGACATTACCTGAGTGCTATTAATTGGATGCAGATGAGACAGGGATGCATTGGGGAATCAGAGTTTCCTGACCTGTTGCTCCCAGGTCTCTTGTATGGTTCTGTTGGCTTTGGCACTCCTGCACACCACCCCCCCCCCCCCCCAATCAGATCAAACCCTCAGGCATGATACACAGTTAACCTGTTTCTATCAGCATCAGTACCAGGCATGGAAAACCTTTGTCCTTAAAAAGAGAGTACCTGTTTCAGAACATTTATTTTTCAATGTTTTTATGGCCTATATTTAGATTTTTTTGTGCTCTGGGCACAGGAGTTTGCAGGTGACATTGGGGTTCAGTAACCAATACAATTTCCATGGGTCTTCCAGGAGCAGCAGATATGACTTTGCCAGAGTCATAGTTACAGCATTTCTTTAGTACCAGACAGGATTTTTCCTCTCTTTCCAGTACTGAAGGATTTGCTGTGCTGTAAAGTTTTGACTATGGGGCACAAACTTTATTGCCAGCTATTGGGCAGAATGTATAACTGTTAACATGATTGCAACCTACAGCTCACTGAAACAGCTGCCAAACTTTCCTTGGGATTCATGAACACTTTCGTCTCTACTATTCTACTACAAAGTGTGATAGATATGAGCATTATTGATGTCAATTCTTCTTTAGATCAAATAGCTGTAGTCATGGGAAATGTTATCCTAATTCCTATATGTTCTGCACATGTGGTTAAACTAATGACTTGAAAGTCTGCTTTTATATGCAGCAACTACAAAGTCAGTAAAACAGATATTTTTCCTTACCCATGAGGGAGAAGAACAGTACCACATGGCTATCATTATAAAAATGAGATTGAAGTAAAATCCTGACTTGGAATACTTGAAAGTTTAAGAATATCTATATTTGATTTTGAGCCCTGGTCATCTCTGATTCTGAAGTGTTACAGCATATTTGAAAGGCCTAGGATATTTTCCTTTTATTTAATAGTCCTATTATTCTCATATGTTGGTTTATTCAATGTATTTTTTATTACACTGTAAATGCTTCTGAGTTATTACTAAACCACCCTTCTGACTGTGGTTTTACTTGGCAAGAAAGTATTAGTCTTATTTTAATGCATGACCTACTTGGGATTTATTGTAAAATTAAAAGTATTGTAGAAGGAAGAACAAGAGAGCAAAACCAGCGATGAATGCTAAAAATTCATGTAAGATCTGAAAGAAGTTCAGACTCGTAATAACTGGTGTGTCTCATCTTTGACTCATGGCTCTGTGTTTTCACTACATTAATCATGCTAGAAGAGTTGTCACTTCATATTTGTGAACTGTGAAGGTCCGTCAGGGCCAGGTCCTGTACGTGTTCCTGGATTGCAAATCGGAAATGACTGTGATCGTTATCACTTTGGGCACTGTGTAGAAATTTGCAAACAAAAGTAGCAACTTAATCAGTGACAGAGTGAGCCTGACAGCTACCCTGGCACTTTGCTGGGAATGCGGGAGCAGCGTGTTTGCCAGGACTCCTGGATCACCAGAAATATATTCATATCTAGATTGTCTGAAGGACACATCACAGACGTGTGAACAGCTTTTTGCTACTAAAAAATAATTACAGCCATTCCTCTTCACTATTAGTGTAATGATTTGAATTTGTATTGAACTAGCATGAGTCTTAAACACTTAATGTTTAATTGTGACCATGAAGTATAATGTTTGCAAATATATGTTTGGTGGCTTCTGTCTTACCTTGTAAAGCAGATCTATTTTCAAATTTCTGCATCCAAACTGCCCATCTCTTTGTCTGCCAATCCATTTCTAATATATGTCACTGTTCTTCTATAATTTGTTATGTCTGTACTGCATGACTGCTCATGGACAGATTTAGTAGTTCATCTATGAATTTATTTGTCCTATCTTTGTTAAGAGTACAATAGAAACTCTACATCAGCCATAAAAAGAGAATGACAATGAGTTAGCAGACATGTAATTGAAGGCTGAAATTTTCCTCACTTCAGCTTATGATTTCATGACTTACAAAAGAATGCATCACAATCACAATTGTCTTCCAGGAAGAGCTATTATGATAAACCGAAGTAGGAGGGAATATTCTTGCCAGGTCCTAGAAAAAAAAAAAAAAGGGGCAAAACCACTTCTCCTAAAGTAATATTTTAGGACAGAGACTCTTTCATCATTCCTTTTCATTTGTCTTCTCTTTACAGTGACTTAAGTGCAGGAATATCTCCAAAATATTTTTATTTTCAGATTTTCCCTAAATTTAAATATTTGAAATGGCTTTTATTCTTCAGAGCTACATTAAAAAAGATATTTTTCAATCCAGTTATCTTGTTATTACTGCTGAGCTTTTGCTCAATGCTAAGCATAGAAGAGCCCAATTCTGCTCCTCATTATGGCAATTCCAGTATGGATATTCCTTTAGCACTTGATGGAAATAAAAATTCTTATTTCCACTATATGAACTCTCTAGAGAAACCCACAGACCTACATTTTTTATGTAGAGATTGTGGCATTCAAGAAGTAAACTCAGGGCAAGGATTTGATCACTGTAATCATACCCTGAATCTCACTCCAGCAACTGGGGATGAAAGAGATTGTATTAGAACATGTTTACAAAAAGAAAATGTGATTGCTCTCTTTCAAAATCTCGAGAGGAATATAATGAAAAGAGGGACCAGAATTGTCTTTGTATGCTTTGGCTGCTCTCATATTTCCTATAAAAAAAAGGTCTTATCTTTCTATATGATTTTTAAAGCCATAAATGGATTTATATCTCAAACTATATAATTTCAGATTATCCAGGGCACTTTTATCTTATTAAGTTTCCTAGTCTTTTCTACAGGCTAATTCTAATACATGATATTTCATTATATTGTTTAGTGACTTTCAGTTATTTCCAGTGCTAGTTGTAGAATAGTTTTCATAATCTATTTGGTGGAATTAACTCATCCTTATTTTACACATACATACCTGTATGTGCATATGTAAATGTATGCACACATGTACTGAATATGTGATAGTTTCACTCTGAGATTTTTATGCATTTTTCTGATTTTAATAATTATTGGAAGGAAGTATTTGACAAGATTTTATTTATGTATTTTAAAACATTGTTTGACATGTATGAAGGCAATCAGGTCCATCAGCATGGGAAGAAACCAAATTTTTGTGAGCTGCATATATTTTGGCAGGACCATCTTCCTGGTATGCAGTTACACATTCATTATAATGCTGAGAATTATAGGTATGTCTGGAGGCACTTAGAGATTAATGGGTATATATATAGAATTTCAAGAAAGGGAACAAAAGGTGTTGGAGTTTGTACGAGCAGTTAACTTTTTTGTAGTGCTGTGGGAAATTGAAGCTCTTCGTTTACTACTAAAGGTTTTTCTGGAAATTTAATTTATTTATATTTCTTATATGTATTTCTTAAAATTATAAAGTGATTCCAGTGAAGATGTATCAATTTTTTAATGTCTGTATTAAAACAAAGATAAACATTGCCAGTTATCCAGAACACCTATCATTAGAGTGTTTGTGCTCAGTTTATTGTAATAAAAGTTGAGAACCATAAATATAGCCAAAAGTTATAGGACACGAATGAACATTGCTGCTTACAGAGATTAAACCCCATAATTTAAGAGATATTACATATATGCTCATGTAAATCTATGCACATAAATACTGAGTGTGAGAATACGTAAACTCTTGTCTAGATATTAATCTCTTATTGACTGAAGAAGTTCAGCAGCTTTCAGGCTTCAGCCTCCCTGGGCTCTGCTGGGGAATGGATTTTACAACACATAGAAGTTTTGCTCTTTGCTATATTAGGTACCAATGGACAAGAACATCTTTCTTCAATATTGAATACAATGTTGTTGGGGCCAAATGCTGAATGCAAGACATGTGATAAAACAAAATAAGACTTGACATTTTTAGGCAAGGAAAGGAAAAGGACAGAGTTCTTGATTAAAATATTATTCTTTGTAGTCTAGATAGAATTTTTATGAACATTTTTTGCTAAATAAAACATGTTGAGTTGAGGAATCTCATTTGCTTACAAATACCTTGTCCACACAGCTGCTCTAACTTGTCAGAGGTTTTATCAAGTTAGAAGTTGGTAGCAGGATCCTCTGCTCTCAAGCATGAATCCTGAGCCATGAACAATTTTGTCCATGCAGATTTGTTCTGTTTCTATTTCTCCATGTGATTGGAAGTAAAGTTAGCTGCATAATCACTAACTGTGGACACAGAGTGTTCCTGCACTTTATCAGCTTTTTTGAACAAAGCAAAACTCTACCATGATTCAGTCCTTACCAGGTGCCAATGAGACATCATAGGACAGGGAGTGCACAGTAAGATTTACATTTCCTGTAACAGTCAAATTTGAGAAAGCTTTCATTACTCCCTATCACCTAGGAAAAGATCTGAGATAGGTTTCAGTTCTCCTCACCAGTGGGTGATTTATGATAGAAGCACACACACAGAGCATATGAACATGTAGTGTGCACATCATGAGTTCTGGTTTGTGTTATGAGATTGATGGAGTGCCTAGAGTGGATGTTTTATCGATTTCTCTGGGATGAAGGTAAAAAATAAGTATTTGTGTGGAAGAGTGAGGAAGTTGATTATTGGACCAGAGGATACCCTTGAATTCCTGTAGGCCCAAGTGTACTGAAATTGCAGCATTTTCAGTGATTTCAGTGCATCTAAACTTATGATTTATGCCATCTAAACTTCCAATTTAAGCTTTCCAAAAGGATTAAAAATGGAGACTTTGTTGGCATTTGATAAAATGTACTCCATCTTCAGTTGACTTCAAGATTTCATATCAGGTTAATGAAAAGCAGAATGGTAATCTGCAATCTGCACAGGAAAGAGAGAAAAATGGTAATAAAAAAGACTTTGTGATATTTTCATCAGGAAGATCCAAAGACAGAACTGATGAGCTAAAGTCAGAGCACATGCCAATGAATAAAGAGATTCAGCTTCTGTGAGAGATATATCTATATATATATATAAAATACAAAAAGAAGAAACTTGTTGAAAGACTAGAGCATAAAATCATTGAGTCCTAATTTCACAACCTTTCTCAGAAAAGTGTGCCGATATGTCATAATGGTGTCAGAAACCAAGCAGAATTAAAAAATAGATTAAGTAGAACAATGTTAAATCATTATGCTATCTCCTATAACACATACAGATTCCAAGCTATATTCCAGCTTCCCAGGTTCATTGAAAGTTTAGATTTAAGCTGGCAGAGAATACACCAACCAGAACTATTTTTGCAGTTTAAGATTACATTTTTCAAGACCAATATTCAATGCAATAAGGAGATATTTCAGTGGAACTAATTTTGATTATGTCATATGTGCATAAGCTAGGAATGAGCCAAAAAGTGTTTAAATATTCTTCTACACAGAAGTTGTTCCAAAATTAATGTTTCTGAAAATTAGACCTCACCAAAAGTATATTTTCTAAAGAAAATTAATTAGTTCCACATTTTATTAGAAAATCATTTTTAAAAAAATCTCCACAGATGTTAATGTGCTTAGGATGATATGACAGATATTGCATTTTTCATAGCTATGTCTTCACTTTCCCAGTGTATATTGAGGATGGTTCAGATTTTCAGTCAACTGTAAAACCAAATTAATTTAGTTTATAAAATAAAGTGGTTTAGAAAATGATCAAGAAAGAAAAATATCATCCACGCAGTAATAAAATTTATAAATGTTAACATTCAACAAGCTAATTCTTTGAACCAGAAATATTACTAATCAGTAGAAAATTAGAACATATTTTTATGATTAAATGTTATCAGAAGCTTCCTTGTGGGACCCATTTTATCATATTTGATGTGATTCTCAGTTATGCTGCTTCTTGACTTTATTAAGGCTTAAGGTTAAAAAAATAGTTGTATGAACTAATATTCATACAAAATTAATTAAAATCTATTCCTAAATGTTTAGTATTCTTTTGTAGAAGAATACAATGAATGGCATTTCAAGTGAAAATTTTCCTTCATAATAATTTTTGGGGTTTTGGTCTAGAAATGGCTAAACTATTAGAATTACAAAGCTTTAAAAATAAAAAGAAATATTTTTTACCATGTAATGAGGAACTGAAATTCATATTTGGATATTACATTATTGGGTAAAACTAGCTGGGGATGTCCTTAAATATCTTGAAACAAAGAACTATATGTTGCCCATATCTTGTATTTCTATTAATAATAGAGTACAATTGTTAATGAAAAATACTTCCCTTTCGAGTTTCCTAAGATTTTAGTGGGTTGCCACTTCTTCCACCATCATTTTCTGTTACTACCTCTTACATTTTATGTACTTTACTGAATGGTACAAAGATGCCAAGACACCACTGGCATAAGCTTGGCTATCTGCAAATTGATTGTTTAGAGACTGCAGTTTTGAAAGCAGCTTAATAAAAGTAACTTGAGTTTAAGAAATTTCTGCCAGTTTATAATTGCAGAGGTAGGTCATGAGTATTTTCTCAGATGGTTCTTCAAAGTGCCACCCTATGGAGGAATATTCATACAGTCAGAAACTTTCTCAATAAATGTCCTAATTTGATTGATTTTCTCTATCCAGAACAGTTTCTTTTATTTGTAGCAATATGTGTGGCTTGCTTTTCTTGATTTGTTTTTTTGTTTGTTTGTTTGTTGGTTTTTTTTTTTTTTTTTGTCTCTTAAATTCATGGGACTCCTCTGTTTTCTTGACTTCCTTCAAAAAGTCTTATTAGGAGATGGGTTTTCCAAACTTTTATTCAGTTCAATGGAGAATTTACTATGGAGTTTTATTCCAAATATTGAGCCTGCAACCTTAGGTCTGAAGCACAGTAATGGAAAGACCTATGATTAACGAAATCAAGATAACTAGAAAGAACTATACAGTGACATACTTTGTCTGATCTTTACCTGAAATATTCTCCACAGCAATGGACTTTTTACAGTTTGCTCACTGAAGAATCTCTATGAGTCCTTTTTTACCTCTACTGTTAGAAGACTTTTCATCAAATTTGTAAAAATTAACCTTCTGGTACTGAAGCATCATGGATATGGGAAACAGGTTATTCACTTTCCCTTTACGTTTTTGTGTTAGTCCAGTAAGTTATTTTCTTGTTACCCCTCCTATCAAGCATTTCAATCCTAAGCACTTCTAAACCTTTCAATTTTTAAAGTTTATGACAATTCTTTGCCTTCTGTACACTTTTCCAAAGAATGTACATCTTTCTTGAACTGCAACATACAGAACTGAAAACAAAACTGCTGCAGACACTATACTGATGCTGAATGCAGCAGAAAGATTACTTCACATGTTTTGGAATAATCTCATGCATGTGCTATCCCTGATTTCTCCTGACAAAAAGATGTCTGGTCTTTATCTGAAGAGGATAACCTGCTTGATTTGGGGTTTTGGTTTGTTTGGTCTTTAGCTTGGAGAAAGATTCTTCTACATTTATAGCACACTTTATTTTACTGGAGGATAACAGAAACCCAAGCTCAACCTCCATGACAACAAGTGTCATTAGTATATTGGAAATCAGCCAGACAAGAAATCTCAGTATCATTCAGCTGGGGCTGAATCAAACAGTGTTTAGGCATTGTGTGAGGAGAATGCAGCTGTGGTTTCACTGGTCACAGTGGAATTGCATCTATTGAATTATGCCTTATAGCCAGACTGTAAACATATGATATGCCAAAGATTCAGACATTCAAGGAATCAAGGATTTAAGGAAAAGTATCATTTATGTGTTTGGAACATTTGGTTTGGAAAAAACAGTCCAATGTTTCAGTTCAGAAATGAACATACATTCCCTGCAAGTCATTGTTTGTTTCTCTGTCAGGAACAGAATTTGGGAAACCACATTATTGTGATTGAGGGTTGAGATACAAAAAATATCTGAACAAGAACACAAAATGAGGAATTGAAATATTACAGAAACTTATGAAAATGCAAAACCAAGTACAGAATAATTTTGCAAGTATCATGCTAATATTTACTTTTATTAGCGTGCAACTGAAAAACTAACAGGCTTATTTACTTGTTGCTTTAAGGCTAGAAATCTGGGTACATTGAATTTAAAAAAAAGGAAATACTGGTTTTACAGCCAGCTTTTCTTATAAGTGTTTGTTTGACTACATATCGATTTGGTGGATTAATTTTCTGGTTCCTCTTAGAATTGAAACCCACAAACATATTTCATAACCAATGTATTTCATAACCAGTATATTTCATAACCAATGATTTTGTGAAAGCCCTATATACCACATATCCCAACATGCCTTTCTATGAGTCCAATTTTTGTAGCAGTCACTTAAAGGTTTCACTTCAGCTTGCTAGGTTGTTGTCATAATTTTACTGAAGTTATCCATATGATCCTGTATCATCTTAATGTAGGTAATCAGGTAAGGTTGTTTCAAAAGTGGTACAGATTAGAGTTTTAGCAATTGTGCATTACTCATTGCCTTTATGTGCCATCCATGTTCATGGTCCTTGATTCCCAGTAATCATACACCAACAGAATTGTGCAAGGATTGTTGTTCTCTACTCATTGGATTTGTAGTGCATGAAGGTTGAATCATTGCAAATTTACCATTTAATCAATTTTCCCTCATTGACAAATAGCCTATAGAATATGTTTTTAAATAAATGCAATATTGGCTTTTTCAATACATGAATAAAATAACTTTTCTCAATGATAAAGTTTTTCCTAATCTCTTTTTTCTTCTTCAAATCTCAAAGAAATTCTAAGGTATTCTATATATTTCTACTTCTTCCAGCTTATTCCCACTAAGGCTGTTTGTGTATTTATAAAACACAATTCACATAAAATGTCATTTTTCTATCTCACTCCCTGAGGCAGTTTGTCACTGTGGGGAGGTATGACCTTCCCTCAAACAGAAAAATAAAGAAAGAAGAATTGAACTTTCATTTGTTGGGTTGTGGTGTAGCATTACTAGTACTTATTCATGTTTGCAAAGCAAGACAACACAAAATCACTCTTACAAAATAACACTGGGCATTGTCCTTCCGTATTTCCAAATGATGTCCAGTCTATGGTAGGAGCAGAACAGTCTATGGTTACTTTAACTTGTAGTCTTGTTGTAAGGCACTGTATGAAAATGTCTTCTGGGAATCATACCAATTATTAGCATATAGCTCTTACCTGGGACCAGCATTATTGGATCAAAGTAAAAAAAAAAGCTCTTATTTTATTTATAAGCCATCTGCCACAAACACTTATCATTGCATAGACCCTAAGTTACCGTTTCCATTTTAATAGTTCTATTAGTGTTTTGGTGGTTTCTATGAAAGTTATTCAATTGACATTGTCCAGAAAAGGCTAGATACTCTTAATATATAATCCTCTGGAATGTTTATTAACCAATAACACTGAATATTCTGACAGTTTTATTTCTGAGAATGTTACAACATTCTTATGCATCCCACCGGTAATTCAGCATTACCCACAACTCCTCTGCAATGCAATGACTCTTACTGAAAGCAGATGCAGCCAAATTAATAACAAGGACATCAATTTACTGGGAAAACCCATATAGTTGAAGGGGTGGGATGAGGGGGAAAGAATGCAGAATATAATTCTGTTTCACTTTTGAAAAAAAAGTAGCTGAAATAAGTAGATACAGTAATTTAAGGACTTGTTTAATTCAGAGTGTCTGCAGGAATTGAATTTAACTTTATTATAAGATGAAGGAATTCTAGAAAATTACTTAAACCTCTAAATGGTCTATAATTTGCTTCTGTGAATAGGTTTCCATGTGTCAAATCTTTGGTGAGGCCACCCTGCAAGGATTCTTTTATCACCTAGTAAATAGATGCTATTGCTCTTAACTAACCACACAAAGAAAGCTCAGTTCATGTGCTTAATACAAGGCCTCCAGAGAAGGCAAGGCTTCAGATGAAATTCCATGCTTGGTCATAATGAACCTGGTAAATTGTTGGCTTCCTGCAATAAAAATAATAGGTGAAATCTTGGCCTATTGAAGCCAATGGGAATTTTGGCTTTGATTTTAGCAGGGCCAGTATTGCAACCAATAAATCTACAGAGCAAACTGAAAGAAGTAGGCAAAGGGAGAAAGGAAGGGGAATTAATGTAACAAAACCCCTATATTATTTCAGTTTTTGTTCAACCCCCCTTTGCCTGAGTGAATCGCTCTTGATACTCCAGAGATGTGCTCCCAGAAACTATTGTGGTGGTATTCTGAACAACAAATATTTACAAAAGCATTTAATGAGTAATTCTGAAACAGGAAAGTCAGCTTTGTTGTTATAAGGAGTCGGCCTTAGATTCAATTTGAGGCTGTTTTATGGGTGAGTAATGGAGGGCAATTGCCAAAGACTGGATACCATGGGGACAGTGTTAGACTGGAAAAATTAAAAGTATGAGTTATACAATATGCCTCAGTCTGTGGTTGTGTTTTTGCTAGACAAATCTGCTGTAACTCCACACAGATGCAATCACAATCACAATCCTCTCTGTAATGTGACTAAAGTAATAGGCAAAGAAATTTACTTAAGAATATAAATTTCTTTTTATATTTATTTCCCTATCTGTGGGCATTTTATTTGCATGTGAAAACATCTAATTTCTGATTTCTGATGTGGAATAAATGCTGTTACCATTTTTGCAGCAGTTTTCAGCAGCCTCCATTGCACATATGCACCATATTCGTCATGTACAGCAAGGCAGTTTCAGAAAGGTCCAGGCTAGCAAATCAAGCACTGTACATCTACAAGACAGACATGCTATGCTCCTATCTGCAAACAAAAGACATTGGATGTGAGGAAATGTGTGTGTTGGTAACCTGTCATGAGCAGTGTTTCACAGAAAGCGAAATTCATCAGAGGTATTGAACTTCTTGTTCAGATGTTCCAGAATCAGTGACCATATTCTGGACCTGAATATGGAAAAGGACAATCGCCCAGTTTATGAGGCTCATTCACAAGAACTATTTGCAATCAAGAGATAGTTTGGGGGAAAAAATCAAAACATCCATAGAACATCCACTTTAGTTTTGACCACGATGGTTATTGTTTCTTCATACTGGGATAAACAAACAAAACATCAACAACAGTCCTATGCAGAAAATATTTTACTGTGTGGCAGTGTCCTGTTTCTGTAATAATGTTCATAAAACTAGTAGGTGCACATAAATGATCAAACTTGTAACAAATATTTTGTGAGCTCAACTGAAGTGACTCATTAGAATATCTAACAGTTGTGGCACCTAGGCACAGGTATACCTACAGAAAAAATGAAAGCAGCCATTCTTAGTAATCACACTCTGTATCTGACTACCACTCCTTTTTGCAGTATTTAAATCAACTCCATCTGATTCTGACTACTTATTTGCGCAACTTACCTGTCACAATGACTAACTACTAACTAAGGACTAAATCTTCACTGGGTTTAAACCAGTTGCACTCCAACTGGTTATTTCAGAGGAAGGTACTGAAAACTATGTTCTGAGCCACCTATCTTTATGTTAAAGCTCTATGGAGGACATCAGGTCAGACCAGTGCTTCTATAAGTAAGAAACCATCTCATCACACTGTAGACTAGCCCTGGGTTTATGGCCTGCTGCGGCAGGGCAAGGACACTGTCAGCTAAAAGGGAATGATTCTGCCTACACAGACTAAAACAAACTGCAACAAAAAACACCCCTCTCTGGGATACTTCATCAATTTAGAGGGTTCGTGTTCAGATTCTGTTCAAGAATTTGCCAAGTAAAACCAAATATCAAGACAAAAAAAGCAAAGGAGAAAAAAAGCTTTCTATGCTTTTTGGCCAACAACTTCCTTCTTTTATTGGCATGACAGTGTCACCATTCCTTTACAAATTTTTATCTGAATTAAACTAAACTGTGTTTATTGCTAAGTTTCTAAAAAATCATTTGGGGCATTAAACTGAATAAAAAAATCATATTCTTGAATGACAGACATAAACCAGGGGATGTAGGATATGATAGGATCTCTTCCATGGAAGACTCACATGTAAGTTATGATGTACAAATAGGGTTTTATGTTTTCCTCTGGTGTGCTTTGCTCTTTTAGTGTTCCATTTTGAAGCTGCTATCTCCATGACAAATGTTTACTGCAACCTTGACACAGACCATGATGCTTGGAAAAATCTCGGGACTCCAGCTGACAGGGGAAGATAGTCAGATCCCTACCCCAATAGTCATATGGTCAACTGAGACTTGAGATCCCCCCTGAAAATATTAAAATTTCTGCTTTTGACAAGAATGCCAGCTACGCACCTTTTATAACACCAGAATGCCTAAACAGGTAAAAATACTACAGCTACAACTTTTTCTCTTTTACAGCTTGAGAACTACATTGTGGAAAACATGAAATCAGAGATGGTGCAGCTGCAGCAGAATGCTGTGCAGAACCACACTGCTACCATGCTCGAGATAGGGACCAGCCTCCTCAGCCAGACAGCAGAGCAGACAAGAAAACTCACGGATGTTGAAACCCAGGTATGTTCCCAGCACGGATTTCAAAAGCTGTTAATTGCAGAAAACTCTTTCCTTTCTAATGCATTATCACACAAAACATTTCAACACAGGGGTCCAGGAAACACGCTTTGTTTCTTGGTAATAACAGCATTGATGATTGACCCTTGTTATGTGTCTTTCTTTTGATTTTATTTGGTTAGTATATTTAGCTCTGTGTGTGCCACGAAGGTAGGACTGCCCAGGAAACTAGACCAGCATTTGACTTTCAATAAACAGCTCCCTATTTTCAATGATACAAATGTCAGGCTAAATAATGAGTAACAGGATAAATCGCACCTTTTGATCTTCATTGTTGTTGCATATCAATCATGTCCCAATTTTTCAGGCTCTGTAGGACAACAAAAATGGACAATTCAGATTGCTCTGTGAATGTCAACGGTTTCAAACAAAAATAAGGCACTGAACTGCCAACACCACAAAAGACAGAATGCAGGGGAAAGCTAAAGTAGGAGCTCTATTTACAAAATAGCAGATGCAACATTTTGACTTCATTCCAAGTACTCTTGCACTTTTCTGGTTTAAGCATGCTTTGTAGGAATGCATGTCTGAGGCATGTCTCTTGTTTTTTCTATTGAAATGAAGCTTGTTTGGCAGTCACCTTGCCTCTTTCTGCTGATCTGCTACTATCTTACAGTTTTAGAGTGCCAGAATATCAGCTGGTACATATCAGTGCAGTTTGATTGAGTTCATCTGCACCAGCTGAGCAGCCGAGGTTAAAAAAAGAATTTAGAAAAAATTTTTGACAAATCATAAAATCAGAATTAAATTATTATATTATGCTGCTAAAACAAAATATCCAGGACAACATAAACATTCATGTTTTTAATTTATCCTTAAGGTGCTAAATCAAACATCCCGACTTGAAATTCAGCTACTGGAAAATTCCCTGTCAACATACAAGCTAGAAAAACAGCTGCTACAACAGACACACGAAATCCTGAAAATTCATGAGAAAAATAGGTAAGAGTGAGTAATTGGTCTCTTTCTCTGTTCATTACAAAGTGGTGTGTGTGTACTTTGTTTTAAGCAACTGATGAAAGGAGCAAATATGATAAGTGGACAGCATGGGTAATATTTATGAACTCAGTAAAACACCTGGGGTGTGAACTTACACTACATTATGTCCTGTGTGATGAAAAAACTATTTACCAACACAACTTTTTAAGCAGTAAATTGGGAGTTGGGAAGTAGCTCCAGCGTTCCCTTTCTGTGACACAGAGATTCAGCACCTGAAGTCACTGGACTTAGCAGCTCAGTATGCCAGAGAGCATGTGTGGCGAGCTGACCTTGTCTGGGATGCCAGACGCCCACCCAGACACTCACTCCCCCTCATCATCAGAACAGGGAGAAAATATGATGAAAAACTCATGGCTGAGATAAAGACAGGGAGATCAATCATCAGTTACTGTCATGGGCAAAACCTCCTTATTTACTACCAATTAATAACTGTGTAGGATGGTGAGAAACAGAAACAAACCCAAAAAGACCTTTCACCTCTACCTCCCCTTCTTCCCAGGGTCAGCTTCACTCCTGATTCTTCTATATGCCCCCTGAGCAGTACAAGGGGATGAGGAATTGGGGTTGTATAGAGTAGACAAAGCACAACACTTTGCCTTGCCTTCTTCCTCAAGTTTTTCCCTTCTCCAGCATGTTTCTTTCCCACAGGCTTGTGTACTTCAGGATAAAAATGCTCCACATGGACTCTGCACAGGTGTCAGCTTCCTTCTGGACATATGTGCTCCACTTTAGGGTCCTCCATGGGAAACATCTGCTCCACCATGGCCTCTCCCACAGGCTGCAGGGCTGTGTCTGCTCCAGTGCCTCCCTCCTTCCCCTTCTCCGACCTTGGTGTCTGCAGCATTGCTTTACTCCCTTGTTCCCTCTCTCCTCGCACTGTACAGCTGACTGGAACCAGCTGTGCCTCAGGAAGGGCAGCTCTGGCCCTTCCTCAAGCAGCTGCCCCTGGGCACTGGCACCCAGGACAGTGGGAGAAGCTGCTCCCCTTCCTGACTGCTCTTTGAAACACCCAATACACTGCTGCCTCTGTGGTGGGCAGGTGTGAGCAGGGAGCACTCTGGCTCCTCAGCCTCACTCTTCTGGAATGAACAAATGTGAGGTCTGACTAGGACTAAAGTTTTATTTCCTCTCTCTACATTTGATATTAAAATGAGGCAACAGCTTTTAAGATGAGGTAGAGACTGAAGCATGTGATACAAGCTGTTGAGGACTGTTTTAATTGAGATCAGTCTTCCAAAGAGAGCAGTGTGACCCCATGCTGCTGGACAGGAATTGGCAGCTGAGGCAGAAAAACCTTGTCCAGGGTTATGAATAAGGCAGACTAGCACCATAGTGGGCAAGAGGCTACAGGGTGAAGAAGGCAAAATACAGGTAGTGATGAAAAATAGAAAATATTGACACAAAGAAATGCGCTTGTAAAATGTGTCTAGTTGCAAAGCTGGTTGAATAATGTATCATTATTGCTACTGATTATGAAAATCAATTTAATGCATTTAATCTAAAAACTGTTTGCAACCAATAATTCCAGCAAATGTTATTCTGAAGAAATTGAATTAAACTAAAAACTATTGAACTCCAGAGATTTCCCTTAACCAAATAGAAATGTGAATAAATTACTGTGGGATTAACTTTGTCTTTAGCAATCTCAAAAACAGGTAATTCACCTAAACTGCTTGTGTGTGCTCTCCGTGTAATCCACAGACAGATTGGCAGGGGGCAGTTCATTCTACATATTTTACAAATTTATTTCAAAATTGACTTAATTCAAGCGTTAGTTAAGTATATAAGTACTTGTACTTTTATCTGCTGCAATATGATTAGCAACAAAATTTTGTTGGCTGCTTAAGAGACTGTGTCTTGTATATTTGGGATGTATTTATTTACCTAAGGAATGAATCAGAGTAAAAAACCTTCATGACAGTAAACAAATAAGCCCTACTTGAACTGACCTTTGACTTGGCTGACATTATGATAAAATGGATTTTGAAAAGTCAGAAGAAAAGAAGGGCTATTTTTAAAAGCACATTTTTTGTTGTTTTTCTCAGAGGTAGAGGTATTTGTGGATAGAAGAAAAAGCTCACAGAGTTTTATCTTGTAGCAAAGCAAGGACCTGGCATGCATTGTGTGAGTCCTTTTAAAGTCTCCTTGGGACTGGTAAATTAGGGAGAAGGCAGTGTTATAATTACACTAAAATATGGATCATCCCCTCTTGTGTCGTCATCATCTACACAGAGAACTGTGTAGTCTTTAGAACTGTACAGGTTCTAAATTTGAAATCAATTATATGTGTACCAGGTTGAATGTGGGACAAATCTTGGTGACCTCAGCAGACACTAGACTTCTGGACATGCCAACAATTTTAGCTTGCTTAAATTTAAACAAAATTTGCAGATTGCTCATCAGGCTGTGTTTAGTAGCTATTTGCAGTTAGGTACTCATAATCCCTCTCCATATCACTTACACACCAATAAATGGAGACAAGTCCTTTCTTCCACATTATGTAGGTGGACTGTAAGCTATTTTGGAAAGGATTTTTCTTTAGCAATAGGTTTACAGCACAGTGGGATCCAGTGTAGGAGCTATTGTCTCTGCATAAACAATCAAAAGAGATAGTGTACTTTGAGCTAATAAATTGTCTCTCTGTGCTAAAACTTCCTCTATATAAAATAAAAATTAAGATAATTATCACATTCAATCAACTGAATCTTGGATTAAAGGAATGCAAAATCTCATAGTAACAGTAACTGACCGTTGATGTACTATAGTAACTTGCATATTATCCTTAAATAAAATTAACACTGTGTATCATCAAGGGAGCAGTACATGTTCTTTAGAAGTATGTCTATTCTTGGCCTTTCTCTTTACTGTCTGTCTCTGCTGAGAAAAGGGGCCAATTTTTTTTTTTATTCCACTGAAATGGAAGATCTTCTATGGCATAAGTAGAGTCACATTTGCCTTAGAATCATGTGTCTTTTGAGTGTTCTCATGCCATAAATAATTTGGTTTTGTGGGTTCCCACCCACTATAATGTAAATGGTGGTTTCTTCCATTGCCATTTTCCCCCCCACAAGAGCTTTCTAAATGCTATTTTGATTTATTCTTGAAAGATTTCCCTTCTTAAGTGCCTTATGAACCCCCTTTTTTTCCCCCTAGAGTGTACCAGCTGCATTTGATTTATAGTGTGCCATTTGTTACAATAAGCAAGTGTAAGAAAACTTTCTATTTGCTAAAATGAAACAAATGAGGAAAAATATAATGGAATTCTGGATCTTCCATCAACAAATCATAGAAGTGAAATTTAAACATAAAATCTTACTTGAATTTGCAGAAACTAATACTGGATTAACACATTCAGTACAAGAATTATTGTATGCTATAAAAAGCAAGGACTCAAGAATGGTTCTTGAATGTGTTTGTGTGAAAGATGAGGAAACACAATATGTCTGTCAACTTTTATTTAAAGGTTGTACATATACTAAAAAGATAAATCCTAATTTTACACTTCACTTATGTGAATTATCTAGTCATTGATATAAAAAGTAGGCTTACTGGTGCTAAGTGACATGTTACGTTACTGGCCCTGAGAAATAGGGGGCACATATTTTCATAATTCCTTAAACTGATCAGACAGTATCAGACTCCCAAGGTAGTATGCATGGTCAGCACCTAAAAGGAAGTACAAAGAAGCTGTTTCAGGCTTTCTTTGGTGAAATAATGTTCTTGCACTCAAAAGAAAGCATTGAAATCCTCTACCCATTTGTCTTCCCATACATATATAATAAAATAAACCTAACTATATATAGCCAAAAACCATTTTTTCTAGTGTGACATTACTTGCTTTTAATTATTGAATACCTCAACAAAGTATATGTTTTATCTGTATATTTAATAAATAATTTTTAAAATATTATTTTAATGCAAAAGATGTCCATCTCCAAGGTCTGGTCTATATCCTGTTCTCACAAGTCCTCTAAACTGAGGATTCTGAAAACAAAGATTAAAAAGAAATCTCTTAACCTTCTGTGGTCTGGAATGGATTAGTGATTAAACTATCTTGTAAGGCAGATTGTCTAAACCATATATTCCTTCTCCCTTGGACAGCTACCAGAGTGTTTTCTACATGTTCTACTTCATCACCTTTCAAAATGACAACAGCTCTCACAGGAAGTCATTCTTTGCCTTCTGTATGGGTATTCTACCCTCTCCAGCATTAGTTGAGGGGTTTTTTTCTGAATCAGCTGGACATACCACTGTTGCACTGAGGCATTGCACCGAGTCATTCCACAGGCTGACGAAGTCAAGATATCATTTGTGCCTTTGAAAATAGATTCCTAGCCCCACCAAAAGCATTTATTAGACATCGAGACACAGCTAACCCTTAGAAATATTAAATTTGTCTGGGTTTGGGATCTGTGTGTGTATTTGTGTGTGTGCTAAATTAATATTCTCCTAGATAATGCTTGTTTAAAAATTTGAAAAAATATCTTTACCAAGCACTCAGCAAAATTATTTCTTAATTCGTCTGTTCGAGTTTGTCTGATGTTACAAAAAAAAAGGCAACAGAGTGGTATTGCCACAGCTAAAGAAACTCTAAATACCTTTTAAATTGCTTTTAATCAGTTTAAAGACTTTTTTGAACTTCCAAGCACTTTTTAAAAAATTTAAATTATCTATAATAAATATTAATATAACAATACAAATGAACAATTCTGACCATATTGTTGTCAAAAGCCATAAGAGCAGATTTTCTCACGCTATTGAAGGATTTCTTCCTTTTGGAACAGTCCAGTTCAGAAATCCCCAATCTGTGTGAAGACTTTGCTTTTGTTCATTTGGAGATTTGACCAAAGTTTTCTCATTATTTCATAGTAAAATGAAAATGAATGTTTTGGACTTCTCCCAGAAATACAGGGAGTTGTCCTATCCTACGGACTTACTTTTATCTGATATAGATTTATGGATATAGAAAGCCAATTACATCAATATATATGCATTCCTGAAATTAGCATAGTTTTTGCAATTTATAATTACAGGACTTTTAATCTACATAGAAAACAAAGGAAGCAAGTGCTATGACACCTCCATCTTTCCACCACATGTTGACACACCACTCAGAAATATTAGTTTGTATTATTATTAAAGCCATAAAACATCTGTTTCCTGTCTGACTTCGTAGATGCCAAACTGTGGAGCTCTAAACATTGTCAGCTTCTCTTTTCTTGCTTGACATGGCCAGGGCTGCCACAAATAATAATGTCATCCCCCTGGATTCATTTACTATGGTTTTAGGAAGGCCACAGTGGGAAACAAATAATGCAATGCATAAACTTTGGCTGTCAAAGGCTCTTTCTTTGACATGAAATGATTCAGATATAGAAATTATTTAGTTATGGACGTGCAGATAGGATACTGTGGAATTAAGGAAATACATTGTAGTGTACGACATGGATAAGGATAAAGGGAATTTTTTGTCTTTACTTACTATTTAACCAAAAAGCTATATCCTATCTTCCCAAATGACATTGTCTTGCATTGAAAATACACAATATTTTTGGGGACTGTAAGATGTCAGACTGGGACATGGCCTCACCTAGCACCCATTCTACTACAGACTGGGATCAGGCCACCTTTCTCCTATCCCAAGTGCATTGATATAATTAGTCTATCAAAAAAGGTAAAATCTGGAGTCACAACCAGGACTTCAATAATTTCTGTGAAAAATTATCAGTGAATAGAATTATTCTGTGGATAGAACTGATAAATTTCAAAAGGAGGTGTTTTTTTTGTTTGACAATATTTTATGACTAGAACCAAATCTATTTGAAGATTTTCAAGCACTTCTGCCAAACTAAACTACATCTGACTTTCTGCACAAGAAAGTTCAAAGGCTACCACATACACATTCTCAAAAAATCCATGTGAATCTAGACCATGGTGTGAATCTAAACATGATGTTTAATGTTAGTGTTCAAGTGATGAAAAATCAGCCACAACTCTGATAAGGTGCTAAAATAATTTATAGTCTTTGGCTTCAAAATCCATATTTTTTTTCAGGGTGTAACCTTCTACCGTCTTGCTTCAGTCCACTAAATTTTGTTATTTTGTTTCTAATTAATGAGCCTTTAAAATGAGATATATTCTCCTTTGTGCTTCGGACCCTACAAGAATGTACTTTCCCTCACATCTTTTACTTTTTTGCTCCCTTTACTCAGATGCTTCTGATTTTCACAGAACTATACATGTTGATATTACAAAGTATGTTTTTTTCAGGATCTTTGTAAATTCCACATTTATAATATTTCAGAAAAAAAAATGCTGCTTTAAAAAAAAATTTATCTCATTCTAGCTAACACAGCAAATTTTGGTGCCTGAATTTAATCTTTGCATTGTTATCATCTCTAACAGCTCATATTAAGGCTCCATGATACAAAGTAGAAGCAACTCCATATGGATTTTATTACATTCCTCTGTTAGGTTAAATGACTTAAAATTATGCAGGCATTTTGCCACTGATCTATTATCCAGAAGTAAAAACAAAGGTAGAGGGAGAGTGCAAATAAATAAAACCTAAGACTGACTTGAGCGGGAAGCAGTTTGTTGGCAAGTTTTTAACCACCACTTAGTTTCTGGGCATGAGAAACACAACCTTTGGTGGATACAACAGAAACCCCAAAGAGAAAGTAACAGCGAGATTGAATTAATTTCTTTATCTAATACTAATACATTCTTTCTGTTAAATTCCCACCACAGCATCAAAGCACCATCCTGGAAATGCTTCTCATTTGTGGTTGACAGATGTTAGCTGTCCTTCAAGTCTACAACAGCACTATTTTTCTAGATGTAATCTGATATGCCTTTGATCCTGGTGAATTGAACACTTCCAGCACAGGACAGAAAGGGTACCAGAAAAAGAATATTAATCCAGAGAAAGTAGGGTTTCTCTACATGTTCAAAATTCTTTATAAAAACTGATGTAAATAGATCACATGGCATGATGCCCAACAGTTTTCTACTTGAGGAGCCTTTTGTGGAACAACCAAACATGGCTGGGGAGTGTTCGTGGGATATGAATGTAGACTCAAGGAAAAAGGGAATCCCACATTAAAATGCAAGTTGCTGATTTACCTTTTGGGAATTCAGTACTATTCTTAATGTGAAACCAGGTACTGCTCATCTGGTGGGAAATTCTTATCCCAGCTTTACAAACCACATCAAAAAGTATATTTATTGTGGGTTCCACACACCTTGATGGTCCTCCATAACTTATAATGCTTGTTTTCCTCTCAGTGACAAGACCCTTCACAAATTCTTCTGCAGTTTGCCCTGATTTTTGTCTCATCATATTGATCCATGTGTGTTACCAACCATGCCCTCTGCAACATCCTGCTCTTCTCTCTCCTCTACCTACCTCACACTCTTCTGCTTCAGCTTTTACATTCAACTGTTTACTGGCCCTATGCTTGTGCGTATTTGTAAATCAGAGCAATACCTACATATGCAGTTCCATGCCCTTTATGCACTACAACATGCAAGCATCTCAGTCTTAGAGATCAGTTATGGTTGACTCAGTGGGCTGAATTACTAGATGTGAAATAATTTAGATTTATTGATTTAGGTAGTGAATTATATACCGAAAAACAATGTTCTGGTTTCCATATTATTAACTGTGATGGCATGAAATAATATTTACTAATTGTTTTATTTCATTTTAGTTTACTTGAGCACAGAATGCTAGAAATGGAAGAAAGGCACAAAGAGGAGCTGGCCACTTTGAAGGAGGAAAAAGAGAACCTGCAAAGCTTAGTCACACGCCAAAGCTACATAATCCAGGAATTAGAGAAGCAGCTAAACAAGGCAACAAGCAATAACAGTGTCCTGCAGAAGCAGCAGCTTGAATTGATGGATACCGTTCACACCCTGATCACCCTCTGCTCCAAGGAAGGAGGTAAGAAAATGCCATTATAAGGTACATTATAAAGTATATTGGAAGTACTAGGAAATGTCTTGTGAATTACGACTTCAATTTTTAGAAAATCAAAACTTAATCATCTTATTCCAAGAAAGAAAAGGACATAAAAATTGAGGAGAAAAGAGCTGATGAGAGCCTAAAAATCAGATAAAGTTCAGACAATGCTGAGGCTGATCCTTGTACCAACAGCCGTATTTGATTTTTTGAATTTATTATCATTGAGTTTTTATATCTTGACTGTAGCAGATATAGGCCATAATTGCATTGCCTTTGTAGTAACAATAATGATATGTTCCTCTGAGTATCTGTCTCCTGCTGGAAGTAAGCCAACCAGCTATGGATCTTAACAGTATCTCATCTACTCTTGACTTCTTTTTCAGTCAATGGAGAGAACAGACTACTAACTAAAGGAAAGTAATTCATAGTTTTTTACATGTGTATGGTCTCTAATATTAATTATTTTGGTTATAGGCTCTTATGGTGCTTTAGGTAGGCATCCAAAAGATTAATCTCTTCTATTGAATTCGATTTTATTTATAATAAGGGATCATTTTTCTTTCTTCTGTCTTGCTGTGTTTTGTTTGTTTCTGGGTGCTCCAAACGAAAAAGGTAGAAATAACATTGAAAGAAAGGCTCGGCAAAGACTGTAGGAAAGTTTTCCTCAAGTATGTATTTCTTAGTAAACAGTTTTCTTACAGAAACAGAGACAGAAATTCAGATAGAATTTCAATTTTCAAATGCCAAGAACACTGCAGAATATCTTAAGAAAGAAATTCCTTTCACCAGAACTGGTTGAGGAAGGGGTGGAAACCACCGTGCAAAATGGAAATGGTACACTTGGAAGAATATATTATTATCTACGAAAAAAAGCAAAGTCATACAGAAATGACAATGTAAAAATCCTTCTGAGAAAGGTACAGGATAAACACTGTGAGAAACTGTAGACATGTGTAGTCTTTTAGCAATTGTAGAAGCATGGATCAAGGAGTTCTCTGAGAGGTATCAGAATCTGAAGAGCCCAGCAATAATAGATTGTTGTCATTAGAGCTCTAAGTGCCATAAACCAAAAAAAAAACCCCAAAAAAATAAAATACTAAATTGAAACCAGCAAACAACTAAACCATCGCCCACCCCAACTGAAAACTTGCCACCTGCATCATTACTTGTCACCTGTATCATTATTCAGTGCTCTCCTAAGAAGCAGAAGACATACTAGATCAATCAAACTATTCAGCTCAAGGCAATGTGGGTTTTCTCTCTGCTATATATTCCCATGCAACTTGTGTGGCTTAAATATAAACTGCTTCAGTCATGAGGATAACATCTCTTACTTTGGAAGTGTTGCATGCTTGGGCCAGTGTTTATAGACTACTTTTTTTAAAGAAAATGTTTTCCTCCTCTCATGTTCATTCTAAATGTTCCCTTCTGCTCATTCTGTTATATGGTTCCCTAGCATTTGGAATTAAATACCATGTTTCATAGAAGGCTGTTCTCATATCAGTAGAGAAACATTGTGATGCAATGCAAATCCTTTATTATGTTTTATGGCCTTTTGGCAAAGAAACCTGGCAAGGCTGTGTCCAGAGTGTTCTAATAAAGCTCAGGAGTATTTTAAAATCAATATCAAAATGAAAGATATATTATTCTCATACAGAGATATATAGCAAGTTCTTTAAAGCTTAAAAAGATTTTCTAACAGTCTTGAATATGATTCAAAGAAAAAAAAAACAACAAACAAACCAGCATTTTTCCTAAACTTATTTTCCTCAGCTGCTTCTTATAAAAACTTTGAATGAGGAATACAGAAGTGGGTGTTTCAAATTGGGCTCCTGGGTACAAATTTAGGTGCCTCAAAACCTGGATTTTCAACAGTCTTTTTAAGTTCTGAGGAACTGTGGAAGTAAATGATGCTTAGCACAGTTAAATGCCTAAATATAACTTCAATAGCCTAACTAAGCTCTTGATTTTTAACTCCATTCCCTTTTGTGTATTATCATGTTCAGAATTTTCTTTGGACACCTTTGTTCTTTGAGGAGAAAAACTTAACAAGAAATGCTCAAGTGAAGAAATGTTTCTTTCTTATTGTCTGATTAAGTCTAACTGGCCAGAGTTTTTGGTAGGTACATTCACAGCTGAAGAAGTAGCCAGACACCTTAAGTTAAAATAATATTTTCCTGGAGAACAAGACCACTCCAATGAAGACTAAGTACTGAAGGTTGTGCCAAAAATTAATGGCAACTTCAGTCTATGAAAATATATGTTGAAGGTGGAAATGTATGCATATCGGGAAGTACCACTGGAGCTACTCTAAATTTATGCCCAAATATGAACTTTGGGTAGTCTTACACAAATCTTGATATGTACACTAATGATCAAAACAAAAAATGCTCTGTGAGAACTGGTGTTTCTTGGGAAATGGAGACTAATAAAGAGTGATACATAAATCAGTGACACCTCCTCTGTCTTATACTTCGGTAAATCTCAGTCATCTAATTTCATGAGGGATGTAGCAAAAATGGAAATGATCCAGAAAAGAATAGGACAATGAAAAAATTAGAGTCCTGGAACAATTTTAATATGAAGAGGGAGAGCTGTGACATACAGATCTATTAGGTGGGAAAGAAGATATGTGGAATGCTGTTATGGAAATGCCCAAAATAATTAATGATAGGAAGAAAAGGAACAGCCAGTAACACTGGGAAGTATTTTCCTTTAATAAAAAGAGGAAACTTAAGTAATTTAGGTAAAGGTTACTAGATATCATAGACATTGATAATTTGGTTTTTTATTATTAGAAAGCTGTAGAGGTAGAAAAGGATGGTTCCTATTAAGAGCTTTGGATCTTTAACAAGGACACTCATCTTTAACAGAAAGCACAACCTAAGTGAGGCATCAAGTCTGGAAAGCCAGACTGTCAAAGGTGAAGAACTATATGGACAAAAAGGTTGAGAGGAATTTCAAAGTATGTCTAAATCCTGTGGTATTTTGAGAATGGATTTAAGTATCTCTGTCAGATTTTCTTAAATTAATAATGTAAGTCTTTATATTTTATCTTACACTTATGCCATGGTATTTTAAAAATTGTCTGTCTATCTATCTATCTATCTATCTATCTATCTATCTATCTATCTATCTATCTATCCCTCCATCCCTCCATCCCTCCCTCCATGTTTAAATTCTCTCCCAGGATAAATCACAGATAGGAAAATAATTTTCTTTTTCTTGTAAGTCATAGTATTGAGGATTTTCGCATTTGTGAAAATGAAAAATGGAATATAGCTAAACCAATAAATTTGAAACAAATATGGTGATAATCACTGGTTTTTTATTACAGAACATAAGATACATTTACTCCGGTAGTGACATAATCATATCAGAAAACTTATTTTTAGATTAATTTAAATAAATTGGGGCACTATCTGAAATTTTCCTGTTAGGAGCCTTTGAATAATATAGCTGGGTAGTATAGAGATACAGAGCTGAACAGAAACTGTTTTTGTTCAGTAAGACAGTCTAAGGAGCTAACAAAGTCCCTAGAACTGGATGACAACCCTAAGAAATTTGCTTTGGTGCTTCCACTGTGCCTAGGCATATATTAGGAGAGTTTCTGGAGCATATAAAGGCAAATGAGAAAGAGAAAAAACCCAAAACCAAACAGACCAAATCAACCAAAAAAAAACCCTCAAAAACCCAAGTGAAAAGGTAAAAGCAACACAAATGAAAAATTTTTTAAATATAGGTGAACCTAAATAGAAAATTCAGATCCCATTTTCAGTGTCAGTTTTGGTACAGACCAGTTTTGGGATGAGGGCCACCTGGAAAACTTGGAATTACTGTGAGTTCAGTTTCCAAAATACCACCCACCTCTCTCCCAGTGTGAGTGATTCTAGAGTTTCAGTTGCATGCAATCCTTCAAACAGACACTCTAACAGGTCACAGAGCCTACAGAGAGTCAAATAAATGCAGGATACCATGGGGACTCATATGTCTCTATTTTGGCCTGTGTCTGTGGCTAAACAAATTTGTCACATGGTCTGGGTATATTGGTAGATTTTAGGCGGGGTAAAAACCTTGACAAAACCTGCTGGTAAATTTCTACAGAATTTCTAAAATAGAATCACCTTCAGACACTAGCCTTCAAAGGAAATGGTTTTTCACTATGGTGAATATTAAAATAACTATTAAAAGATGAAGTAATCTCAAAATTAAAATATAGATAAAGGCATGAATCTTCTACTTTTCCCCAACAAAAGATGAGGTGATAAAAATATAACAGTGAAGGCCTGAGTAATCACAGAGATATTGCATGATTATCTCTAAGACTGCAAAAGTGCTTCACCTGTAGAAAATAACAAATAGAATTAAATTATAGATGGATATGAATCAAATTATTCTTAGAAAAGGTCATAAAAGGTTTTGTGCATTTTGTTTTCTTTAAACTGGTCTTTTCTCATATTATTTACAGTATTATTTTTCTTAGAGTGTTATTTCTAAGGTACGTTGCTATCACTGTCAAACACACCTGTAACATGTAAATAGTATTGTGAAGTACTTTCTAAGTTGCCCCATGAGAAAGATTATTTATGGAGAATCTATGTAGTGCTAAAGTAGACAGTCACATGAATATTACTCAAAAATCTCCTCAACTCCAAAACAATGTATACACTACAAATTATGTTAAGCAATAGCTAATACAATCAAAGATGTGTATGCAAGTTCAAACCAATTACTTTAGAAAGGTTATTGGTTCACTGGGAAATTATGGTTCAAGCCAATGTCACAAAAGGTGCCCGATCAAAAATGTGTTGTCTTTCATTCCAGTATAAGAAAATTCATTGAATTCATATTGTCTCAAAAATAATTTGCATAACTTGTGGTAACTGCCTAGGTAGTCCTACCCACAGGATAAAGGAATGTAAAATTCAGTGGGAAAGCATATTTAACCATAAATTTATTTTTGTTGTCCTATTGGTTTTTTTCTTTGGCTGTTTTCCAGACTGCATAATAACATACCTTGTTAAAATGTTTGGCCTAAACTTATCTCAGAAAACTAATGGAATAGAAGAGGAAATTTTGCCATGAATGTCTGGTTTTGTGGCCTCTTAGTAAAAGAGAAATGAAGAATTTTCTTCCTCTTGAAGATGCCAAGCTTAATTCCCAAAATCATACATGTATAAGCTAAGAATTTACCTCCCCAGAAGTGCCTATTGACTTCATAAAGTAAATACTATGGTTACTGGGTCTGGCACTTCAGAAAAGGTACAAGTCTCCTGGTTTATGGATAGGGAAAAAAAATTCATCCAAAAGTTCATTTGAAGGGAATTCATGCTTTTTAAAGGCATAGCAATTAATTTATTTTAAAAAAATTAAACAGTAGTCAATCTATTCCACTTCTTATTCCAAAGTTGATGTGATGTAAAACTTTACTCTGAAGAGAAAAGAGTGAGAATAGACTGAGAACTTCAAAGAAATGACCTGAAGGTTACAGACTCAGGGGAAACTCCATTGACAGAAGCAGAATTGCCTCAGCAGTGATGCTGGCCTTCTTCATTAGACAGACTTCAGACATCTTTTATAATACAGGCTAGTATTAAAAAAAACCACTCAAAATTAAAAAAAAAAAACCAAAAAAACCAAACCAAATTCAAAAACCAAAAACCAACAGAACCACAAAAAGCCAAAACCAAACCAAATAAAAAATCCTGGTGGGAGCGCAGGACAGAAAAAGAGAACAGTAGTTTTAAATATTAGTATTTTGACCGTGTTTGATAACATAAATTTTCTATATTATATTGATTCAGCCATAAATTTGAATACAAAAATGAGAATATTTAAATCCACTAGATTTTTGCAGTGTAGAGGAACAAGGTTTTATGATACAGGTCATTTTGATCATTTTACATCTGCTCGTGGAAAGAATATTGGTACTCATCTGAGACATATTTCGAGGTGACAGCTTGTTTTTTCTGTACCATTTCTCTTTAAACATTTCATTCCTTAGGCCCATGCCTCCTCTTGGTACTTCATTATTAAGGTTTTTCCCAACATGATGAGACATAACTGGTGAGGCAGAAACTTAAAGTGTGTCACATCAATTACTTCATTATTTTTCTTTCAAAACATAGAAGAATCTTTTGTTCCAGGTGCACAGAAGATTCTGATCAGCTTTGTCTGAAAGCTGTAGGTTTGAGGTGGATCAGGATTGTACCTGAAACATCATTTACAAGAAATGTATTCATGCATGAAGTGACAGATTTTTCTTATACCAGAAATCGAATTTTAGTAATCAATGTGTTCTAATATACCATGGTGTAAGAACAAAGCATGATGCTTTTGATATACTAATTAATTTTAAAAATATTTATTTTTTAATAGTTAATTAAAAAACTTAGACTTGTAAAAGTTAGAATGCCTACACCGAAGCTTTAAACAAAATGCAGTTTAATGCACTGAAATCATCTGGTATTCCACACACTGTTTAACTTTCCCAAAGATGTCAAAGCAGATAACTTCAGCTAAGGTTCAAGATTATGGAAAAAATCAATTTTCTCAGTTTCTCTACACTTCCTCCATCTTTAGAGGTTTTATGAGCATGAGGTTTTCATTTTTATTAAGATATTGTAAAGCAAAACAGAAATACTTTTCATTTAAAAAGAGATCAGTAGATCGCTATCAGAAAATGTTTGCCGGTGTTTCACAAAGCTCGCTGTTACAAAGATGCATTCCAATATGTGATCTGCTCCTATTTATATTTTGAAAGCTGGAGAAAAACTGAATCTTTTGCACTCAGTGTCAGGGAAGAGGGGTCCCCTTACTCTTACTGTGGCTGGATCCTCTTGAGCAAATGATCCAGAAAGTGCTGCAGGGCTGCAGTCAGAGGCTGCTCTGACTTTGTGCTGCCATGGAGATGTTCAGCTGAACACACATCAGCACCAACTTTCGTGGTTTTTGTTTCTTCTGTTCAGGTGTTATACAATTCCTGCTTTTGTTGAGGACTCTCTTTGTTGATATGCAATTTTCAGAGATGCTCAGAAAGTTCTATTGAAGAGTTTTTGTGGTCATTCTTATCTGACTCACCTAATATTTTCAGAGTTTGGGTCTGGACTTCTTTTAGATCAATGAAGTAACTTCTGTCCAAGAGAGTTTTTCCATGATGAGGTGACTTAAAACTACAAATACCCTTTCTCACCATATTATCTGTTAAAAGATAGTAGTAATATTAGAGTTGATATTTAGGTTGATAGTTAGTGTTGATGTTAGTGTTGTTTGTTTATTTATATGATCATTACCTGTGTTGTTTTCTAAAACTAAAAAACCAAAAAAAACGAAACCAAAACCAAACAAAAAACCCCAAAAAACCCCAAAATCCAAATAATCATGTTTTGAAAATAAAAATATTTCCATACCTTGCTTAGGCAAAAATACTTTAATTTCAAAGTTATGCTTTATAATAAAGTACAAAATATTACATTAGGTAGTAGCAACTTTGGCTGTAATTTCAAAGAGATTCAGTTCTGAAGTAAGTAAATTTGAATGTGCAGTATTTGAAATTTATGTCAGTGGAAAAATATTTAAATTCTTCAAAGCAGAATTGTGGATTCTGATATTTTATCCCTATTAACTTGCTGATGATCATGGCAGATCAATATTTATTTGAATTGAAAACTTTAAACTGGAAGTGTATATAAATTCTTGATTGTTGATATTAAAATCAATTACCCACCCTCATTCTTACAGTGTAGGTCAGTGCCTCTTCACTCAGTTTTGTGAAACTGGCATTATTCACTCACACCAAAGATATTACAGAGAATATCAGAATATATAAACCAACTAACAGCACTGTCAGTGTCACCCAAATGGCTTGTTAGTAAAAAATTTCTTTGTATGCATACCATTGCTCAGATGGAAACATGAAATGCACATTAGGCTATCTGTGTGGAAAAATATAAATCAATTAAAGAAATATGGGCACTAGAAGTATTAAACAATGCCAGCAACTTAATCTCCTTGTACAGTTAGTGAAAGACTTCTTTAGTTCTCCTCTCAGTGAATAGCTAGTTACTTGCAAAATTGCTGTCTCAAGCAGAAACTCTTAAGGAACTACATTGCAGCTGGATAATTAAGTGCCTTTATCTCTTTGTAAGTGGGCCATAAGGCATTCTATTGCAGCTCACTAATGAGGACCATTTTATGTTATTCTTAAGTGATTTCTTTCAAATGCATAGTGATTTGAAGTATTATTGTTCTTGCCAGTCACTAAGGCTGAATTTATTGGGAAACAAACTTGATAACTGTAGATAATTTATTAGGTATTAAATAATTATGCCCTGGAGAGGGTGAAAGCTCTCTACGTTAATGTCATTTTCCAAGACCGACTTAATTCCTGCAGCCCTACAGGAGGGAAATTCTGCTTCAAATGATTTATTTAATAAGTAGTTGGATAGCTTGAGTGTTCTTGCTATGCAATTGTTTGCCTTTCTTACTGCAGACTCTTAGAGGCTGTGTGGGAGGGCAAAGTAATGTTCTATTAGCTGCTAAAACATTTCTATAAATGTTAACCTGAGACATCTAATTGAGTACACCTTTTCCCTTTCCTCCCCATGTTAAAAGTATTGATCTCAAAATCTTCTATGTAATGAACCTCAGTGCTCCTAACAAATCTGGTACTGGACTAATGCCTGGGCTGTTAGAATCATTGTAGCCCTGTTAATTGCATTTCAGCATGGCTTGGTAGTTACTCTGGATTGTACTTAAGAAGGGTTCACACACCACTTTGGGCCTCCCACACGCAGTGAGGATGATGCATGAGGCCATTAAGGTCTAGAGTTTGAGAGCAAAGGGACTATTTTTGCTTTTGCCATTTTTCCTTGGAAACAAAATCCTTCCACTTCTCCATCAAGTCCAGTGACTGTAGGGTCATGGGGTGAATCAAGATCATTGAGCAGCTACAGCAGAATAAACAACTCGTATAACCAACAAACAAAACAACCAAACAACCGAGCAACCAAACAAAATCCCTAACCTTGCCTCCCCCTTTTGCCCCTGCAACAATTCCAAATGCTTTCTGAAAGATCTCCTGTCTCCCATTTGTTCTGTGGCTATGGAACCAGTCCACAGCCAGACCAGCGCTGCTCCTGTAAGTGACATTCTGTGACTGCACCACATTTGGGGTTAGGACTAAGTGCTCCCTTAGACATCCAAAATGTGCATGTGTATTATACATATGCTTATATTGTCATAGAGTCCGAACATTTTAATGAAGGCCAGCATTTTCTATTGTCACCATTCAGCAAATGAATGTGCCTAAGAAAAAAGTCTAGAGTTTTATTTTCTTTTACCTTCTAAAACATCCATATGAATTGAAGGTAAGCTCCCAATTGAAGGTAAGCTCCCAATTGAAGGGGACAAACACCCCCTGCATCTTAAATGAAGGATGCAGGAGGTGTTTGTTACTCATCAGTTAATGGCCTCAACGAAAGCATTATTTTTAAAATTGTTACAGAGGAATAGACAGGAAATCAAAAAAAAAAATTGTACCACATAATTCATGGTATGTTCAAATACTGCATAAAATATTGGAACTCACATTGCACACAAAAAAATCTACAAAGACAGATGACTGAGTATGTGAAATATCATTAACTAAACCTATGAGAGATACTTCAGGAGGTGCAAAAGATAATAGAAGGAGATTGCAGTAGAAATTGTAGGTGGCTTCTAGAGCATGGGTGCAGACTTACTGACACTTTCAGCTAAGAATGCAGTGTCACCAGCTGGAACACTCTTGTTAAAAGCTAACGAAGTGAAATTGTCCTTCCCATGATATGTGTATGGAGTTCCTTGGTATGGGACACTGAATGCTGAAAATTAACGTGGCTTCAAAAATGTTAACTGGAGAAATTAATGGAAGAGACCTCTTTCAAAACCTATTAAAGATGCAGATATTTCATCTGGTGGAGGAAGAACTTATACTGTAAATTCCTGGATATGCTTTCTTGTGCTTATATTGCTCTCAATCCTCTGCTTTGAACATCTGTTCATATTGAAAACTTTTTTCAGGCCAGGTGTTAGCCAAGCTCTTGCAAAATCCTAGGGCCCTCCTGAGGAGAAAAGTCCTAAAGGAAAAGAAAATAAAAAGAAAATAAGTAATTACGAGCGTATAAGAAAAAAAACCCTGAAGATGATGGTTGAAAGTAGTGAGGAAGCCCCATGAGTTCCAGGGTCCTGATGCTGGAGATGGGACACTGGAGAGGCTGGAGCAGTAAAGTAACCTGGGGTATCTAGCCTTATAACTTCATTTGGGAATAGTGGAGGCCTTGATAAAACATTTTTATACACTAGAATCTGCAAATTTATAATCTATAAACATGATTATAGAACAATGGCTCCCAGAACAAAAATATTTTATTCCAGTATGTCAAAATGAACTTCCCAAGTTGCAAATGGCCTGTGAGTTCAGATTCAGAGCAATGTTGCAAAGAAATATTAACTTTAAAAGCATTTTGGTCAATGCATATTTTGTTGAAAGGAAAGTGCCTGCCCAAACTCCAGTCCTAAACTTCCTTTCACCTCCCTAGTAAAAAAAAACATGAGTACACAAGCATGCACAATGATGTATCTGAGAAGAATCCTGGACTCCAAGACATGCAGAAGCAGCTTTTATACTAATATCCACCCATTTTGTTTCGGTTTTTTAAGATTTTCAGACTTTATGGAGATGAAAATAAAACATAGAATTAATAAAGTAGGAAATAAAGTTGACATTGGAGAAAATTTTGAATCAGGTAATGATAGTTTGTCTTTATAACAATTAGAATTGGATAGTAACTAAGTATAAATTCACATTTAAAACTTTTAGTTGACTAGCTAGATGCATAAAAAGCTCTTGATATTTTATCAAGAATAAATAAGAGCAATATTTTTTATTACGTACATCTCAATGGCTTTTAATTTTCTAATTTTTTCATTGGTTATACTGAGTGACAGTGGTAGCTTTAACAATCCAGAAATGTGTTGTGTGAGTGTGTAATATGTACTTGAGTGAAAATATGCTTTTAAGTCCATTTTAAGAAGGACCCAATTGTGCTCTTGCATAGCTATCATTTCAGTTCATAGGCATCACTGTATTTATCTGGAGAGCATACCCAAACTGAAATCAGCCTTCAGGTTTGTGCTTTTTTTCTGGTTTGTGTAACATTTGCAACACAATGGTGTTGTCACGGGGTTGCCTTATTGCAGGCCACATTGGGTGTCACAGGTTGCAGTTTAATATTTGTTCTCAAGTTGAGGTTGGTATATACGAGACAAAGAACACTGAAACAGCACTGTCCTCTGGATGTAAGTGAGCAAAAACTGTAAGTCTTTGGATATTTTTCCTCCTCAAAACAAAAAAAAAAGTCTTCACCTTATTCTGTCAAATTTGTTTGTGGTTGCTGTTGCTGGATCAGGGAACATATATCCATGTATGGGCAGTGTTCCAGGTCTCCTCACTGGTAACAGTTTGAGTAACATCCTTTGCATAACATTAACAAACTGTTCTGGATATTATTCTTTAAAAGCCAGGCATTATTTGCCATTGTAACTAGAATTTTGTTGGTCCACAGCAGCTGCACCCAAATGGCTGGGAAAGAGGTCAGAGGGTCACTTACAGAAATGCAGGATTCCCCACAATATGTCTGGAACAAAGACAAGATCAAGGCAAAATTTATTTGCAGTCAGGATCTAGACAGAAACCATCATTTGGCAGTCCTTGTATAACCCTGTCCTGGAATGTAGCAGCTTTAGGTAAAAACCACCAATTTACAACCTTCTCCTTTTTGATTTTTTAGGGACTGCTCAACATGGGACATAAATTTTACCTCAGATGCTTTTGATAATGCAGCTAAAATTTTAGTCAATTATATATGACAATAAGATATGGAGAAAGAGTTTTCCTATCTGAATTCAAAAGCATGAATGGTTTTTAAAGTGCCTTTTTGTTACTTCTAGTCTACAAGAAAAATATATTTATCTAAATACAACATTGAAAAAATGAAAATATAATAATTCATTCAAAAACTAAAGAAATCTCTGCATATCTATCCAAATAAGTCACCATCATGCAGAAAAACAAACAGCTGTTTTTCGTTTGTTGTCAGTATCACTAAAGGACATAGGAGTCTAGTGATTAACTCAGTCTCAACTGATTTCACAATAGCAGCTCAGATCTCAAGTAATTTAGGAATTATGATTGTGATTTACTGATTCAATCAACAAAATGAACTGCATTTTAACATTCTTTATTGCTTATAGATAGGCTGTGCTATTCACCAGGTATTTGATGGAGACCTGAAAAGTAATGAGACAATTTTTTTCAAGACCAACCAGAAATATCAGTTAAAAAATCAAGTAGATTATTTTAATTTTTTTTCCTAGTTGAGATGAAATTAGATAATTTATATACAGCTAGAAAAAACAGATATTTTATGCTTTCAATTTAATATTCCTAGAGGAGAATACTAAATTAGTCAATACTTCAAAAGCTATTTTTTCTTAGTAGTCAGTTGGTATTTCTTTAAACCCCTGGGGAAAAATAAGAAAATATTCTCCTTTTGTGATAGCTATTAGGAAATAAACTAATTAACTATTGATTTAATTTTACAACTGATAGCAGAAAAATAGCAAAAAAAAAACCTTTTACACTGGGCACACATAGCTATCAATCAGTTAAATTTCTCTGACTATTGATTTGGGGAAAAGCCTTATATATCTGAGCTTTCTCACGTGCAAGCACAGGTAAGCCATTTAATAAAACTGGAGGAGCTGCAGCCTCAGGTGCTAACCCTGGCTTTCTGGTGAGGGTTAATATCCTGGGAGCAGGTGCAGCAGAATGCTGCTCAGCCCTGGTGCTGCACAGTCCAAGGGCTAACAGAGACCTCGTTGGTCTGGGTTCCTGTTCATCATCCACAGTCCTGTACTGTCGGGACTCCACTCCTCACCCAGGGCACTGAGGAAAAGGAACAGCTGAAGGACTGATAACTGAAAGAAATAATTGCCATCAAGTAGGGGAAAACAGCACAGCCCAAGGAGAAAGCTGTTGGGCTAAAAATTACCCAGAAGACTTTTGGAAGTGCAATGAAAAAGTTATTGTTGGTTCTCCTTCTGTTTGGGGAAACAGGGCTTTCCACACAGGCACCATTGTTTTAAAGGAGCATGACCAGTTTATTCATCCAGAGACGGCAATCAGAAAACCCTCCCAGGTTCCAAATCTTGGCTAAGTATTCTGGTTTAAAAAAGGAGAATATTATTTTTCTTGACATAGACTTATCTTTTTCTTCAGGTACATAAGACTCTGCTATGAGCATTGTATATGAAAACAGCTAAACAAACATTAGAAGTTTGTGTAAAGTCAATGTCTTGAAGCTGACCAAGGAATTTAATGATTACATATTTTGTTTTAGAACTAACTTGCTTGAACTTTCTTACTTAAAAAAACCCCACATACTTACACATCTAGCATATGTGAGCCAATACATCATTCAGGGACTTAATGCATAAAGGATTCAAGGTCTATGTAATGTTGTAGAAAAAAATAGTCTGGAGTTATAGTACGTAGAAGTAGTTTGGAAACTCTATGGAATATTAAGTAAGAAAAACAACAGCAAACCTTAGAGAAAACATATTTTATGCTAAAAGCACATTACCAATGACATTCCTGAGTATTAATTTTCTGTCAAGTTTGGGCTGTTTTTGCAAATTACAGTGTGATGTATTAAGAAAACCTTAACTTTGGCTAGTCATGCTCAATATACTGTGCTGCAATCTGTAATAGTATAGGTCCTTTTGAAGGAGCTGGGCTCCTCTTCCAGTGGGAGCACCAACTTCTGAGAAAGGAGTGAGAGGCACTCAAGGAAAGCCATCTTCTCCTGGCTATTGTGGAATAAAACCCCAAAAGGGTATTGGATTGCTTAATTTTTAGGAAATTATACGTTTACTCTCTATGTGATCTCAGCTACTTCAGCTGTCTAAGAGGAAAGATGGCCATATCTGTGACATTTATCTGTCTTTTCCAACTTCATCTCTCACACAAACATCATTTTTACTGTGTTTCTTTTAGTTTTAAGCATGATAATTTATTTCTAAAGACAATTCCAAGAGATCCATCTCTTTAGGAAGTGTCATGGTTTGACACTGACACAATGCCAGTGCCCCCATGAGAATTCCCTCTCCCTGGCATCTGCTGTGAGGTGGTACCCGGGAATAAGCAAAACAGGCTCCTGCTTAGGGAAAAAAAAAGGAAAAAAAAACTTTATTACTAACACTACAAAAACTAAACCACAAAGAAAAGAAAATAAACACAAGGAAAAATGAAAACCATACAGAAACACTCCAACACTTCCTCCTCCCACCAAATTTCCAATACATTTACATTTCCCACAAATATCCACACTCGGTCTGGCACCACCCTTTAGATATTCAAATCCTCATTTCATCCAGAGGGGAGGAGTCCTTCTGGTGGCCATGGTGACCTCTTGCTTTTCATGTTCAGTGCTCTCACCACTGAAACACAGACCAAAGAGCTGCTTCGAGGGTTGTCTTTTTTTAAGGATGCATCGTCCCACTCCAAAAAAGGCACAGTCTCTCTTTTGGGACCTCTGTCCCCCCCATTTCTTTTACACCCCCTGGGGCCGAGGGGTACCCACACTGAACCCTCCTGGTTCTGAGGCCTGGCTTCCCCCTGGACGCAGTCTCTGTATCACAAGGACACATGGATCTGTCCATGGCTACACAAAAAGAGTCCAGCATAAGCTACTCCATCATCTCTGCCCACTAAGGCTCTTCTCTCTCTCTCTGTTCAGACCTCCATCTCACTCAGTTCCTTCTTCATCCTCTACATCCATCTCCTCTCCAGGAAAGGTCAATGCTCTGCAAAGTTTTCATTTTCCACAAAAGGGTTAAAAGTTCTCCTCTCGAGCGAGCGGCTGGACTGCCCGCTGCCTCCTTCCCCCCCCCTTTTCCTCCTTCTCAGCCGTGCTGCCTGCTGCCGCACATGTTATCAAGTTTCAAGGTAACAAGCACAGGCTGCCTTCTCTCTCTCTGTCTCCCGGGGAAGGGGGGAGAAATACCTCTCCGTACTCCTTCCATTCTTCCACCCTTGGGCCAGGTCAGGCCAGACCTCCCTCACGGCCGCGTGGCTTTCCCTCCCCCGCCCAGCAGGAGACACCGGGCGGGGGAAGGTCCAACCGGCTCCCTCGCTGGAACCCAAAAGACTGAGGCAGAAACTCCCTGCTCTTTTAACCCCTTGGATTTTTTGTGGTCTCAGAGGCGTATCCAAATGCCTCACTGGCCAAAACAGATGCCCATCTTAAAATCTGGACAGCCATTGGTTACCACAACATAAAACAACATATCCCAGTTGTCCCATTTCCGGTCAAACCACGACCGGAAGTTACCAAAGCTATTTGCTCTGATATTAAAATCTTACCTTGTTTAAAATTTGAATGATATAAACTTTAAAACATACTCATGATTTCTTTTGTCTAAGTTTCAGCTAGAAAGGACCCAAATTCAAATTTCCTTTATTGAATCTTAATTGTTATTTCCAAGTGGTTTTCAATGGGTGTATAACACTCACGTAAGAGGTAAGATAATCTTGCTGCATACAGCTAATAAAATATAAGTGTTTTAAGACTGAAGGAAATGAGCAGTGCCTCTGCACCACTAAATGTAATTTTGAGACAGGAGAGACTGATGTCTCCAGTTGAAACAACAGCATTAGAGAAATTCAGGCCAGAAAGAATGGGTCTCTTCTAAGGCCCTCTGAAATCAACGAGAGGCTTTGCTGTAACTCCTCTAGGCTTTGGCTCCAGCCCCAAGTAATTATTCAGGTTGGACTTTGGCCACAGATACTGACACCATCTGCTTACAAAAAGTACCATGAGGTCTTTACTTAACACAAATCACGAGGGCCTCAGTTCTATGTCTTATCTAAAAAATGTCACTTTTGAGAAAGTGCACGATTGATGCGCACATCGCTAAGGACCTCACTCCCTGCCATCTCACAGGGATGTGTGTAATCAACAGCATTGCCAACATACCTTTTCCAAAGGTAGTTTCAAAGACATTGATTTCATAATCAAATTTCATATGCAAATATATAAATTAGGTTTGTTTTTTGCTGATAGTGTTAAATAAAAATAACAAACATGAAGCAAATACATGGAAAGGGAGCAGTAAGGGACTTTTGTTTCTTAAAATAAAGTTTAAAAATAATAATATAAACACACATAAAAGGGAAAGAATAATATCATTTTTGTGCAAAATGCCTACCTAGAGAACAGTGTAGTCTTACAGTCAGGATTGGATTTCTCACTATTTTTCTATTTTCACATTTTCAAGGAATGACTGAATAAAATGTTTAACCTTTTTTTTACCTCAATTTCCCCATCTGTGAAATGGTATTAATACCAAGTGCTCTGGCAGGAATTTGCCATCCTAAAATACTGCTTTGAGGCGTTCAAAGGGAAAATAGTACTTCCACTGCGTGCCCTTGGCATTATTCTCACCACCTATGGCCTGTGCAGTCCCACACACTGTGCCAGACCATTGCCCTGTTGCACATCAGCATCAGCTTTGCCCAGAGACCATTTCACTCAGAGTGAGTGAGACGTAGTCCCTTTTGTAACTATAACTCACACTTTCAAGCCAAAAATGAAAAAGAAGTATCCTTCACCAGAGGATGAGCGTGTCTGGAAGACTTAAATATTGTATCCTTATTGTAGGGATTAATGAAGTGCTGGCCCGAACCCTGCACATCACTTAAGGACATGTTTAACTTTAAGAATCTGAGTAGGCAGATGGATTTCCATGGGAATACTGATGTGCTTAAAATATGTGTTGCTGGAATAAAATCATATCCTTCACTATTGTGTGGGGTCATGCTACTTTTGTTTGTGAAAGTGAAGAACACTCAGATGTTACTCCTTCTACAGGGAATTTCCTGGTTGTCCAAGACTGGGATTCTCAACATTTTGCACTCCTGATTTCTCAGCCCAGACTCATATATGTATGGTCTGTCTGTAATATGCAGGATAAAGATCTGCACTGGTGTTATAACATTAACTGTTTCCCTGTGCTGAGCAAAAATGAGTTCTATAAATATTGCCTCTAGACACCTGACCTCAGTAGCACTGTTTTTTCTTTTATTCTATTTAGCAACCTTTATGAATGTAGATAGGAAAATAATTAAATTATTCTATAAAAAAAAAATTAATTTAAGCAAGTAGCTGCCTTGCCCCAAGCTCCTATGCTACTCAAAAGTCATTACTTCATGAACAGCACAAACTCTCTCCTTCTAGCATTGCTGTCTTAGGTGAGCATCTGTGTCAGATCACAACACTGAACACGTTTTTCCACCTTTATTTGCCACCTCTGGGGCATTCTTTGGCAACCTTGAGGGTACATCTTTAGTCAGAGGCAGCACCTGCAGGGGCACAGAGCTTTGCACTCAGAAAGAATATGCTGTGTTACCTCTCAGCAGACAGGATGCTCTGTTTAGCTATTTGTATCATGACTTCTTCTGGTGCCGACTTCTGCCATCTGTCCAAAAGCTTCATCCTAGCTCTTTACTAGAATTTGCCAAATGCTTGAACTGTGTAAGAAACACAGTACAATTATTACTGTGCATCTTTAAAAGGGATGTAGTGTGCAAAAGTGGACTTCCAAGATACAGAAATGCTTAAGACTGTTGTTGTAACTTATATTATCATGTCTTATGTTTTGCAGTTTTACTAAAGAATGCAAAAAAGGAAGAAGAAAAACCATTCAGAGACTGTGCAGATGTATACCAATCTGGTGTTAACAAAAGTGGAGTCTACACTATTTATATTAACAATGTGTCAGATCCTAAAAAGGTAAAGACTGGATTTATTTTCTTGTTTGTTAATACGACATTGCTCTGAACTGAAAAGAGTGTTTCGAGCCTTTCTTACAGTTATCATTCCACAAAATATTGTACTGATATAAAAAGCTTGTCTTCTCTTTAGTCTTTAAAAAGTATAATAGACTGAGAAAATGATTAACTGTATTATTCCAGACATTCTTCTTTCCCGCTGACAGAAAATACTTCCTAAGTTCCAGCGAACACTCAATAGTTGACTCACTTCCTCCCACTTGGCAAGCCCAGTTGAATCAGACTATAGCTGCAAATAAATCTGCAATAAAATTTAGAAGTGAATTTGTAAAGTGTGATAATGAGGAAGCTGATCTTAGGGATTATCTGGTAGCACAAGAAAAGAAGGAGAAGAAGGAGTAGTTTTTAAAGATAACGATTTAAAAAAATTCTGCTTTTTGTGTAGGGGACAGGGGAAAGTGGGTTTGGCTGTATAGAACACAACATGCTGAGTGCCAGCGCTGCTTGAAATGATGAAGCGTGTATAATCCCATCCTTCTCAAAAAAGAGACTTGGGAGGGGGTTTCTTTTATGCAAACGAAACATTAGTCTGTATAAGAGATTATTTTTTTGCAAGGCTTTTGTTGCTAAGGTGCCTCAGTCAGGAACTGAGGTAAGGAACATGAGAGGATGACCTAAACCCAGCTTGTCTGTGGGACAATGTTGGCTGTCCCTCTGACAGGGCACTGTTGGAGCAGCCACCAAGGGTATAGGCTGATTACCTGGGAAATACAGTGGTAGCCATAAAGTGGACCAGACAGGAGGGAGGAAACCACTTCTGTCTGCTGAATTTATTCTTACTGCACTAAAATGGTGATCCTGCAAACATAAAAAGACTGTAAAAAATAATACCAATATTATTGTTTGTAGTAATATTATAATCATATTAAGATATGTTAACCTTGTTCCTAAGTGGGCTTTGGTGTCACAAAAGGCCTTTGGAAGCCTGTAAACATCAAGATGTCATAGTTTAGCAAGAAATTAGAGTTCATTAAGCCATGAGTAGAATTGGGGTGGGAGAGATTTATGGGCCAAGACCAACATAATTCTGGAAAATGTGAATAGGAAAATAATTGACATGACATAAAAGGCAGATATCCCTGAAAACATTACTGAGCAGGACAAGAATAATAAAAGAAATTCCGTAGACGCTGCTCTGCTCAAAAAGAGATATAACATCTGTGTCCAAATCACATGTACCAATTGGCAGTAGTTTTCTTAGCTTTACTGAAGCTCATGAACCATAATCAGAAGCTGGACTGCAATTAAAAACAATGGTTACCTGGAAACACTGTGACACTCATGCTTCTGGTATATTTAGCTCAAACTCACTTCGCTGGCAGTATAAGGACAGTGACACAATGGAAGCCATCCTGTGTTTCCACTATATCCCTGGTTACAGATGCTGCTATCAATCAACACAGGTATCACAACTCAGCTGGTGCCATTGCATTAAGTTTTCCTGGAGGGTTCCTGTTTTAGCAAGAAAAGGCAGGAGTGTGTGTTTCTGTGTGTTAAGGGCATTTCTGATATACCTGTTTCTGTCTTGCCCTAGCAACAACACAGCAAGAGCTGAGCCCAGGCATGTTCATGTTAGTCAAGTGAGGAGTGTGATTGCTTTAACAGGTGTTTTTTTAAAGACTTTAAGGTCATTTAAACAAGCTGCAAGGTAGTGCTGAGCAGATAGCTGAACTAAGTCCAGCTGTGATTGCTTCAAAATCACTTCAATGCAGCACTGTGCCAGCACTAATTAGCCCAGAGGTAGCACCACGCAGACACAATCAGATTGCTCTAATAGCCTGATAGGTACTCCATGGAGACAGACTTGCTTGTTTAAAGCCAGCTTAGTTATCTGGATTACCACAATGCAATGCACAGTTCTGGCATGTCTTAGGAGCCCTAATATATTATTATCTTCTGTATTACTCACAGTCACAGCCAACTATCTCATTCATAACAATTTTATACCTCAGGCTACAAAATATGCCTTCATTTAATTTTATGTTTTCTGAGAGATACTTACTAGAACCCTGATATTCAATGGAAATACTTTTGTCATATATACAAATGTTGCTCTCAGTTTTGGTGTTTTGTTGGTTTCACATCCATATATTCACAAAAAATTATCCTTCATGCCATTTACATATCTCATTTTTATATTCTCACACATGCTTTAGGCTGCAATTTTTGTTTCTTGTTCCTAGCTTCAACAGTTCATTAATATAGTTCACTAACCTTCAAGTCCTTGATCAAAATTAGTGTTTCATACCTGTTTAAAAGGATCTTAATGATATTCCATATTTTTATATAGAAAGAGAAAAATATAGAATTAAATTATTAAGGTAATTAATTGCCTTACTCTGATGACTATATGTGCAGTGCCTGATAATGTGGACAAATGATTACTCTGAGGGAAAGAAAAGGCAAGAAGATTCCTCTCAGTCCCCAGCAAAGTCAGGGTGAGCTAGAGAGGAAGCAAAGCTTCTGATGAGCAAGGGAGCAGTGAAAGTAAGGTCGTCCCCATTTTGGAGTTGAAAGAGCCAAGCCGCCTTTGGGAGCCAAAGTCGGCCAGTTGTGATTGGTCTGACTGCAAGCAGGAGCTCTGCATGTGCCCTTGGATCAATGCACTGGCTGTCCCCCTGTCTCCCCTAATGCCCACACAAGCATGGCTCTCACAATCCTCTGGGTGCACCACACTGAAAATGCAATGTTATCCACCCCTGTGCTGGGCTCCTGGGTCTGTGTCCTCATGGTTCTGCAAAAGCAATTGCTGGGGCTGCGCTCTTCACTCCTCCCCCTTTACTTTCCTCTTGTGGACTCCCACTGAGTTGGTGCTGATGCTCTCTCTGAGCCTATCTGGCAGAATTTTAGCCCATTAAATGTAGGTTATCCCCCTGTACTGTGCAAGCTATCCTCCAACATGGTGGTCATCAGACTGTTTCTGTGTAGCACAGACACATTCCCTGCATCTCAAAGGTCTGCTCTTGAACTTGTTGCTCCACGCCAATGAGGTAGATTTGTGGAGTGTTGGTGTGCATGCACTTAAAAAGAAATTTGTAGAAATTTCAGATCTTCCATTTACTTTAAAATTGAGCTCATCTCTGAAAGATAATTATAAAAGTTTTAATACTTTTGTCCATGAAGATAAAATAAATAGAAATAATCCCATATTTGCCTTTTAAGCACTTGAGAATTTTTACCCATGCATTTAAGGGAGAGCAAGAGTGCAATATTTTGGATGGTCTTTTATTCTAAGGTTATTTTATGAATTATAAAATCAGAAACTATAATGCGTTCAAATTCAGGCACTTTTTTCATCCTTTTCTTTTCTAATAGAGGGTTAAGTATCAGAACTAATTAAGTGCTGTTTAATGGCCGAATGCCTTGATCTTTTCTGGGACAGACAAGGCTAAAGCTATGCACAGTAACATCTAGAATCACCATGGAACTCCTGTTGATATGGGCAGGTGTTCGTGTCTACCACTGTGGAAAGTGCCAGACCATACAATGATGGCAAGTGAAAAATGTGCTGTTGGCAAGGTTTTTTTTCACTGTGCCATTTTTTCTTTCAATTTGATATATTATTCAGAACACTTCAGTCTTTTTATAGGTATTTCATTATATTGTACTATGAAATCCCAAAATTTGCATGCATCTTTAGAATGAGTAGTCTTAATACAGTTGAGGATTTACTGCTTTAAAAATTGGCAGTGGATTCATGGGAGCTTGAAATTACTTACTGGGAAAGTAAATCCATCTTTTAGAAGTTCTCACCGTAAATCAGACAAAAGACATAAAATCCTGTAGATAAATGTTTTGACTCACAATGGCTTCCCTAAAGAAGGAATAGGGCCAAAATATTTGTCTAGAAAATTGTGGGTTTTCTTGTGGTTACCCTGAATGAAGTTCATGTTTTCCTGGTATTCTATTTCCTTCCTGCACTTTCACAGGGACTTCACTTGGCATTGCTGGTGCAAATTAAAACAAAAATACTTGCATATTGTTACTATGACAGCTCCTATGAGTTGGAGAAATTTAGAATGGCTTTTCTTGAGGGTAGAATATGGTCCTCTAGTCAAGTGCAGGACAAATTTTTATTTAACTGTGTTGGATAGTAACCTCCAATTTGTCAAAGCAATATAAAGCTTTAAATTGCCAACCAGTGCTTAATGGGTTGACTCTTGCTGATGTGAGTGCCAAAAGCTAAACCTCTTCAACACTCTTACATACTGAATTTTTACTTAAAGGGCAGAATGCAGCTTTTAAAAGCAGAGACAAATGAAACTAAGGATAGGTGCATCAATATGGCATGGATGAGTCCAGGGGAACGAAATCAGGAAAATTTGCTTGAATGAGTAGCCCTAAGAAATTTAAATCTTAAAATCAAGTGTCCTAGAAAAACAGGAGCAAAAATTACTACTGCTTGTCACATACTAAGGAAAGCAAACGCACAAGCAGTATTTTAATTTTTTCATAGTTTATCTTCTATATTTTTGAAGGATAATGAAAAAGTGAAGTGAATAAAAGTTAATATTTATTTTTATTATTATATTGATTATTTAAGATTGATAACAGATTTCAGTCTACACAATATTCTGATGTCAAGGGTCAACAAAATTGTCAAATTGTTTCACTATCCTTTATACACAGAATCTTCGGTATCTAGGTTATAATTTTCTTAGTGCAGTGGTGACAGGCTATGATCTTACATATTGAGTATGTATCTTAACTTCTGACCTTGTCTCACAGACCTCATATCTTGAGCCTGTTTCCACCTACATTCTGTCTTATAAGGCAGCTTGCTCTGAGGTCACCTGTCCCACTTTAGGACACTGCCAGGAACACTGTCGGTAATATTACAGTTCAAAGGAAAGCAGAATAACTTCATTTGTGATACATTTCAGACTCCTAGGATGAGTGTTTTCTGCAACAATTTTTAAGATTCTCTCTGAGACCAAACGACACTCTGCTAAAAGCTACATGAAGCTTTACTATCACTGGAAGAATTACTCTTGTTTATTAAGAGGAAGGGAGTGGTTTCAGGGGCACTGCAGAGAAAATAGAAAAAAGAGCATGGAGGGAATGGGAAGGGGAAAGCTGAAGAAGTAGAAGGGGATAACTGGGAGATATTCTTGGTGATGTACTGAAAGGAGACATTGCTGGAAGAATTACACTAAACATAATGAAAGAATTGTTTGTTACCAAATGACTGAGGATGTCATTGAGGGAATAGAGCATGAGTGCATAGGAAAGCAGAGTTCCTTACTGTTATTCACAAATACTTCCCCCCCCACACACCCCCCACCCCCCCAAGATGACAGAATTTCAATGCAAACTTGATTTATTTTTTGTTTGGGTTTTTAAATTTTTCTTTTTTATTTACTGTTGTAGGTCTTTTGCAATATGGAAATTGCTGGCGGAGGATGGACAGTTATACAACACCGAGAAGATGGAAGTCTGGATTTTCAGAAAAGCTGGAAAGAATACAAAATGGTAAGGTAAAAAAACATGCAATAGCTGTACAATTCACAAACGTGTCAGATTTCAAATGCTACTTCTTATTGACCTAAACAGATAATTCCTCCTGTAGTTATGTGGTATGGTCCTGCAGTCTTTTATGAACTACCTTTCGTTATGTCTTTTTTTTTTTTGAAAATAAGTTTTACTCAGTTAGTTGAGTATTATTTCCCCTGATTTAGAGTTTCTCTCAGATTATTTGCTGAGATTAAATTGAGATAAGGCCAAAACGCTGCTGTCTGTCTCTGAAATTTTGACTTGATGTGATGTTCAGAGGTAAAAGGCACGTGATGATGTTTCTAAGGCATGGATCTTTTCAGCTGAGAGTAACTCATTCAGAATTTGGAGCAGATACGAATAAAACTTTTTACTGGGGTTTATCCCAAGTCATACAGCACCTCTGCCAATCAAGTTAATATACTGGAAATGTTGATACTTCAAATAGGATTAAGAGAAAGTAAGTAACTTAACAAATTAAAGATGACATGACTTCAAGCAGGCTATTTTCCCTTTGCCAACTCAAAAAAATTTTACTCCAATCTAAATAACTTGTTACTTTTTTCATTCTCTGCCTGATCAAACCTTCTGATGGAGCTCCATTCTCTGAGTCTCTGAGGGCTGGCTTGGATTTCAATGACACTCCTAGTGAAGTTTTCAGCACTGTGTTATCAGCCTGGCAGAGAAAAGGGTTTGTTTTACAGTTTTCAAAAAACACCAGTGAAAAGAGAATTTTCAATGTTTAAAAATAAAAGCATTTAAAAATCTGTAAAAATATGGGAAAAAGTTCTTTAGTAGAACTTACAATTTCAGAAATAAATAAAATATCATATTATTTAATCAAAATCTAATTTTGGATTATATTGGTGCTTTATTTTCAATATTGCTTGAAAATATAAATAATTACCTAGGTCAGACTATTGCTGTTATGCATTTCTAATTTCTAATTATTTAACTCTATTTAAAATATCATTTTCATTTTAACATCACTTTAATTAATATATATTATGAAATAGATTACATCCTCTAGTTAGAGGATAAATAGAGTTAAATATTTAGAAATTTATATTCAAATTGATATTATTTTAATTTAGCAGAAAACTTGAAAACTGTCTTATTTGATTTTGGTTCAGAATCAAATAAAATATAAACTATCAAATTACTTTGGGGAAACAAAATTTGAAGATTCCTCAAGTTTTACTAGTGAGGAAATCAGAATTTGTATGTGCAACTTACATACGGACTTTTTAAAATGTATACATATCACATTAATGATTTTCTCAGCTTTTATCTCCTGAGATTTTCTTAGGCAATGTAATAAATACAGCCCTTTTAAAGTTTTCCCTTGTGGCCTGTTTTTATATATATCACTTCACATAGTCATTTTCCTCCACTTTTCCTTCACAATAGTGTGGATCTGTACAGGATTAGATTCTGTTGGTTTTGTCTAGTTCAAGCAGCCTGAATTAATTTTTCTTCTCCTTAGGAATGATTTAGTGTTCTAAGGGATCACTTCTTCTACCAAATAAAAAGGATCTCTTTTGGACTTTTATTGACAGTTTATCCTATATGTCATTAAGCAAGATGGGATTCATGCTTGTTCTGCTCCTATGAACAGTTTCACCAAAGTAACAATCTTAGGCTCCCCTCTGTGGTTATCACATAATGATAAGTGTTGAATGCAGAATGGTAGAGGCTGGTGGACTCTGTATTACTGGGATACCTGGAAGCATCTGAGCTTCAAGCCAACACTACTACAAACTTAATTCCTTGGTTGTTCAGAGAGGGTGTGTGATGTCTGTTGGACCACAACCCCTGTCCTTCCTGACACATCAGCCTGATCTTTCTTCCAGTGGAAGCTAAGCAGTCTGGTGTGGGAAACACCAAAATGGCACTTAGGCTTCCTCGGAGTTGAACTTAATGTATGTTTTCTCAGCCCATCATTCAGATAGAGATTTCCAATTTTGTTAAGATATTCTTCTTGAGCTTATAACTCACTGGGGTCCTAAAGCTAACAGAAATAATATCATCATATAATAACAGCAACCATAGGTCTCTTGGGCTTCATTTATTTTCAGTGCATTTAGTTCTTATTGGAAAGAAATCTGGAACACTGTTGAAGTTTTTAAGCTATAAGGAAGTACTTGCCAGCTTCTGAGCTGGACAGGAATTCAGGCCACCAGCCTGCACTGCTGCTAAAGGCCCCACAAGTTATTGGCTGTTACAGTGTCAGGAGACCACTGCACATATGCTCTGGCTCTAAACAGATCCTTACAGCAGCTTCCTTGGGAAGGGAAAAGTCTCTGCAAGGGTGACAGCACTGCTGGGTTACAGGAGTCACTGACAGCAGGGAGGCACTCCTTGTCTCTAATGCAGTTTCATGCTGGTGTTTTCACCTTACATGGAAGCATTTCAGTTCAATTCTGGACACCACTACAGTAAACAGGTTAAGTGAGAGGTAGGGTAGCCATAAATCTTTTGAGTAGGAAGTGTACAACTCCATTCATACATAAATTGCCACACAGTCAGTGATAGTGCAATAGGTGTACTAATTTTTCCTCCTGTGTTTTTTTTTTCCTCTGTTTCCACTTTCATTCAGCCTCCGACCTGGAAAATAAAGTAACACTTTCTTTTGTATCTAAAACAACAGCTAATGAGTGCATAACTTTTTCTGCAGATTCACTGTTGTGCAAGGTTGGTTATGTATCTTCTTGCTGAGGGGCATATGTTCCCAGTATCCTCCAATTTTCTGGTTGGTCTTAGGGTGTGCAGTGTAATTTTTACCTTGGTTTCTAAGAATTCATTTCTAACCAAGAACTCTCTTGGGCCATTTGAGTTTTGTGCATTCAATAGTAATTGGAAAAAATTTAGAGAAAACCCCATAAGTTCATTCTTCCATCCTTTCCTTATCAGTATCTACTACATCTGTTCTTTTGCATTTTGCAATGCATTTTCTGTTATACTGTTTGTTGCTTACCAGAGAAAATTGCAGTGGAACAACAAATAATTTCTTTAATGGCAGGTGAGATCACCCTGAAGCAAATTTCAAGCATTTTTCCTATTTTCTTGCCTGAGTAAATGTAAATGTAAACCACTATTAAGAGTTTTGATCTCTAGAGGGGAATATCACTTAAAAATTATTGCTTGCCATCTGCAAATCCAAGACCCTTTAGAAGGGAGTTTTCTATAAGCTTTCTGTCCAAGATGCAGTTTTTGGCATTTATTAGGCAGTTATTAGCAATAATCAAATCTTAGTAAATGGTTAGCTCATGTGCTAACTTGGCTGTCAAGACTTCTTGATCATTTTCCAGTTTTCAGTTCTTGGATGAATGCACCTTTCCCAGTGACTGTCTCCATTTTTGCCAAATTAGGTGATGGAGTATTGAATTCCCTATTCTCTAGCCTTCTAGCATGTCTAGTTTAATAATTCCCATGAAGTTCTCTAAATTTATTCCACACTTGATAGCCCAACATTCACTATGAGTTTCCTAGGGGGCCTTCTTTGCGGTTGAGTCTGTTGGGAGTTTCCTCATGTAAATTTTCCTTTCTCTCATTTGAGAAAAACTCTCAATAGGTATTTGAAATTATGTGCCTTAGCCAGCTCACAGCAACCTTTCTCCTAGCCAGTTTTTTTCTTGCGTGTCAGTATTTAATTGTACTCTGTGCCTTAATTGCTACTTTCTACTCCCTGATGAAAAAAAACCTATCACTTCTTTTAATCATTCATGTCATGAGCTAGATTAGGATCCCTTGTACATAGTACACACAAACATGAATTTCTAAGCTATATGGCAACCACTTCCTACCTTCCTGACCAGCAGTGGATTTTTCTTTTGGTTTCTTTGAGGCAAGAATGACATTCAGCACTAAATTTCACATTCCTTTAATTTCATATTCCTGATTAATATCTAAGAGTCCAACAATAGTTCAGTGCTTAAAACAAGTCTGCTGCCATTTGTTTCAGAAGTCATCAGTAGCATTTGTGTGTGCCTGAAGAACATATCTACAAAATCACTTCCATTCCTGTTGCAGTTTCTTTTTTTCTCTTTTTTCCATAAAGCTGTTGGGTCAAATTGATGGCTGTCTCCATAGTGCATACATGGTATGACACCAGAGCAGGATAATTTATGTTCTTCTGTGGCTTAAATTCTTCACACACTGAGAGCCAGACCATGGAGGTAGTCACCAGAACTTTCTCAGGAAGTGCTTTTGGATGCAATTCTGTTGGGAATTTATATTGTGTTATCTGGAATAGCCTGACTTTCCTCTAAGCCTCAGTAAATTTAAGCTATTATAACAAGTCTGGTGTTTGTGTCTTCTGCTTACTTAAAGGACAGCTGAACACGTCTTTGGACTTTGTGTCTCTGATTTCATTATAAACACGATGGTTTTTACACCTTTTTTTATACTTCCCACAGTCCACCTCTGTGAGTAAGCTTTAGTTTGGACAGAGGGTCTACCTGTTTCCTGGAAGACTTCTTGTTTGTGACAGTAAGGTTGCTGGTCACCTCATGTTTTCATCTCATTAGTCTTTGTAAGTCTTACAAGCCTGAATTATACAGAAAAGTTACCATTCCAATAAAGACTTTATTTTTCAGTGTCTTTGTTCAGTTCATTCTGAAAACTTCCAGATGATACTTAAGTTCAATTTGAATTTGAAAACTGTTCAGCTCCTGTTTTAGAATATGGCCTCCTAATTCATTTTGTAGTCTCCACCTGTTGTAAGACTTTAAGGCTTAAAATTTTAATTTCTCTCATGAATGTTTTAGTTCAAGTTTCAAGTTCTGTTATAATTCTCCCTGCCCACCTTTCTTGCTTTTAAACTCTGACATTTCTTTTTTTTTTCCATATTGCTTCAGTAGCAATGTTAACTTGCACATTTTTCTCATTCAAAATAGGTATTCAGCACCATTTATATTGTATCTGTCTTAAACAAAGAGACAAAAACTCAAGCTGATGCAGTTTTCTCTTGGAGCATTAATTGATGATGGATAATTCTCTGTTGTAGTTGTATCCATTTACAAATAGTGCTCAGGTTATATTTTATACTCAAATACTTGATGAATCAACTAATTACAGACAGAGCTCCAACCCCTTTCAATAGTTAGAACATTATGTTCATCACTTTCTTTTTCAAGTGAGACAATGGCTACATAAAAATGAATAAAGCACATTTTAGAATTGTGTGCGTAAGCTTATTGATTCTGGTTCCATTATCTTAGTGCAAAATAACTTCAGATGTGGGTGGGATTTTAAGCAAAAATTACATAAACCATATGGCTTGGCTGAGGAGAATGTTGTTGAGAGAAAAAAAAAATCACTCATAATTTGAAAGCCCATACTGTGGGAACAATATCTTTCATAATTCTCACTTTTTTTTAAAGCTAGATATTCTGAATGAATTTTAATCTTTTTCCAGGATTATAACTATTTAAGGTATGTTCTGCATTGTTACGATCATGAAATCATCACACTTGCATTGATAGATGTACCCCTGTGTTCTTTAAAAGAGGACTCAAAAATGTCTTGTGACAAAAGATCATCACTAAATTTTAGAGTAGTTTTGGTCTGATTCAAATAACATGCACAGAAAATACCCAAGCAGTGGCAGATAATGGGCTGTTCTCAAATGACAGGTGGCATACGGCTACTTTGGTGTTAGAGCTGAGACAGTTTCACTGTTTGCACAGGAAAGTTTCAAAGCACTTTTCAGATTCTTCTTCCCCCTGTGTCTTAGTGAAACACTTGTGAGGGACAGGATTACTGGTTCAAGGAACCTAGGCAAGCATTTTGTAGATAACCTTGGAGTAGGAAAGGAATAAAAATTTTTAAAGGAAAAGAGCCTTGATAAAGCTATCTGTACTAAATCTATTCATCTAGCTACTAGCTGGAGATTGATCCCATAATTTCTGCAGCAGAGATGGCTTTGTGTTTTTTCCCTGTCAGTAGCAAGATGCAGTTAATGAAATGCCTTGTAATAGCAGCATGGTCCCTTCTGCAAAATGAAGGATTTGAGAACAGGGTGTACCTGTGAGAAAAGAAAAAACTAAGGAATGTGTGACCTTGGAAAAGACAAAAGTTATATTTCTGTAGTGTAAACAAACCAGACAGGTTTGGAGTAGTCTTAGTAGAGTGGTCTTGAATGAATGTGTTGAATAAATGGCTTGTACGACTGAGTTATGATTAAAAGGCACACTCAAGATGTGAATAATTTTGTAACATATAACAATAAATTCATTACTTATGATAGTATGCTTCAAAGTTACTTATTCATTACTTATGATAGTATGCTTCAAAGTCCTATGTTTCTTACATCTGAAAATAGCCAATTTTCTTCAAGAGACTGGGGTAGATAGCATGGAAGTAATTTGTTTTTTTCACGCATTTTCCAAGTGAGTTGGATATAAGGAAATGATTTTTGGCGAGTGGAATGTGTATTAAGATATTATGTGAGTAACGCCTTTCACAGAGACCCACCCTTCTGTGATAAAGAATGGCATGTCATGCTGGTGTAATGAAAAGTCTGTTCTGACTGCAGCAGTTACTCAGATAATTGTTACTTTCATCAGTGCTATGAAAAGACAGCATTTTCTCTGCTCTCCTGCAATCTAAATCCAGTATGTCCAATAGAAACAGACATTGAAGTGGTGAGAGACCATACTTTGTTTTATGAAAACATGCTCATTAAACTCTTCTGGTCCTGACCAAGGCTTAATCCACTGTGTAAGCCTCAACAGAATTATGTAAGGGAACAAGAATGAAACAATATTTGTCTCAGAGAGAGTTGGAACACCATATTGGGCACCAGAGATGTTACAACAAAAGGAAGCATCCTCTTTATTTTGGAGAAAATTTTTGGATGTGAAATTAAACACAATTTTGTGTTGGAGCACAGTTGTGTTTTTTAAATGTGTTGTACTCAGCACAGTCTTTCCTATGCAAACATTATTGGATAACACCAGTTTCCAGAGCTCTGTTGACACGTGGATGTATGCTTGTGCTGCTTTGCCACTAGTGCTTCAATTTAACAGCATTAATTTGTACTGATAAGACTCATGTGGTATTCCAAAGACATTTAATTAATAAATTTTATGTAATGATAAAAAGATCTAGCTTAGTTACACTAACAACCTCTTGTAGAGCACCATGAGAAAGACTGAAGTCATTAAAGAAGTGTTCTAACCACAAGATGAAAATGCTATATTAGAAGAGCCAGGTGAGTTTCAGTGAGGTTGGTTTTAAAATCTATGACTTGAAAATATAGTAGAATTGTAGCAGAGGTCTTCCCAAATAAGAGTTGTGTGCTCTCATTATGGAACAGCATTTCTCTTCTTCTGTATGATCTGTTCCATTTGGAATTTAGTGGAGCAGTTCTTAGCTTTGGGACTTGTGTCAAATTAGAAGTATAACTTTTTGACTCTGATGTCAATCCGCTTCTATTCTTGTTCAGCTGTTTAGACTACCAGCTGAGCCTAAGCATGAGACTCAAAAACAATCCATAAATTTGATGCTCTATTTAGACAGATTATGTGGCTGAAACTCAAGTCCTTTTCAAACTCACAAACTTTTGGTCTTTGCTGTAGCATCTGTGCTCCTAGCCATGTTCATTTTGCTACTTAATCAGTGTATTTGGAGAAGAGAATTAAGTCTTACACCCCAAAAGTTTTTCCTTTTGTCTGAAATGACAAAACATACCTTTCCTAGATATTTTTCTAACATTTTGTATATTTAGCCCTAAAACTTACCATTTATTTCTTTGAAAATAATGAGTCAGATGTCAGAAAGCTCAAAATTCATTTTTCTTAGACCACAAAAAATGAGTTTTCTTTTCTTTAATACATACCCATGTCCCTGGGATGCTCTTACTAGTAGACACACTAAGTGTCTGTGCATTCCTAGGATCCACTTGTCCTCCAGTGAAAAAGGTGGTTTGGGATAAAGGCTCTCAATGTAATTTATCTCAATAAGGAGTACTCTCCTATTTTCAGTTATGTAGTAAGGAAGTTAGATTGAAATCCAGGCCTGGAAGATGTTCCTGATTAATACCTAAGAGTCCAACTCAGATATTAGAAAGATGTCCTCCACATTTGTAGGAAATATTTGTAGACAACTGAGCTGTTTTGGGCCCCTTGCCCAGCCAGAGGTAACCTTTGTGTAAGGTTTGCACTTCATTCTGTCACTGTGATTTTTATTCATTGGGAACTTTACTGCTACTGATACTGTGTGTGTTTGAGAAGAAAAAAGTAAAAAATGAACCTAATTTCTGTTTTTCTACTAATATACCGAGTCTAGAATGAAGTGCAACAGACTGAATTGCTGCAGATTACAAACAAGATTTTCAGGCAGATTATACAGATATTTAGTTCAAACTGACAATAGCTTCATTTTTTTTTTTCAGTCTTTTGAGAAGGTTTCTGGCTTCATCTAAATATATTTTTAAAACTTGCCATCAAATATGTGTTGGTGCTTCCTAGGAGAAAAAATCTGAATACTTAGAATTATTTTCCAATATTCTTGTATGTAACATTAATTAAAACATATGTTATCTGAGGAAATGGAAGTAATTTCTATAAACCAAATCTTTATTTAAAATAAAAGAATGAATAATATAATGTGACGGGAATTAAAATCTACAAAAATTATACAAACATTTTTTGGAAATTATCTTAAACAATATCCATTCCATGATCTCAGCTAAGGCAAAAGGAGCTGAATACTCTTTATGGCTTCTGGGATGTCACTGCTGCTGTAAAACACTGAATTATTATCTGCTTTATTCACTGAATTGTCTGACAGAAGATGAACCCATCGGATATATTGGCTGTGTCTGGTTTCAATTTGTTTTGTCTATAAAAAGTCAAAGCTTCCTGTGAGTATTATCAGACAAAATAAATAAAGTAAGAGAGATAATTGTTTAATGAACTTGGAGCAACATGATTCAGGCAGAATACCCTCACAGATTTTGCCAAAGCTAATAAAATTCTTTTGCACCCAACTTATTATTTTTGAATAAGTATCAACTTTTTAAATTCTTAAGGGCATTTTTAAAACCAGTACTGAATTCTGTTTCTTTGTACTTATGACTGCTTTAGTAGTTTAGACTCCGTTAATAACCAAATTGAAGTTGAAAATGAGATGATGTAGAAGTCAGATGTCATCTAGAATAAATATTATACAATCATGTGCTTTTGTTTTTGATTCCTAGTTCTAAGTACTTTAATCCATATTAAAAAAAAAAAACAACCTTTCTTTATTTTTGCATAGCAGTTGAGCATTATGTCAGAATTTACAGACTTTATTATACAGTTATATAGAAACAGAAAACCCCTTGGCTTCCTCCAACTACAAAAATGGATTTACATTTGTCAGTAAAGTTCCGTATTGGTTTATTTTTTTCTCTGAAAACAAATTCTTTCACATTAACAAGAACAATCTTCTCTAATGTGGTATAAAAAATTACTTTATTATTTCTCAATGACAAAACCTGCATAAAAGAAATTTCTTATTGTTTGTGATTTTTATGTCTTATTTCAGATCAGCCTTTGCCAAAATATGGTCTTAGTGCAATTTTCAGCAGCAAAAGTATTTTTTTTTCTGTTTGTGAAGAATAAAATGAAGCATTATAATAATCTGTGCTGGATCAGTGCAAACATATGTGTATCCTTTTTGTGACTAATAGTGGAGAGATAAGAAAGCATATTATGAAAATGTAAGCATATTTCCCTGCTATTTTCTCCCAGCTTCCATAGAGTGCTAGTGAGGAAAATGAAGGAGAATGATGAGAAGTTTTGGAAATTACCGATCTTTTCCTATTACATTAAGCACTCTTTTGGGAACTTAAAGCCACTGATTTGCCAGCCATCCCAAATTATTATGCAAATTTCTAGGGAAAAGAAAATTTGAGTGTTTTTGGAATAAAATGTAGAGTTTAAAGAATTAATCTCTTTATTTGGAAACATATCATGAACAAAATATAGAAAGATAATGACAAAATAGTCTCTTAGTCATTTAAAATGCAATTTTGAAACAGTGTTTAAGACCCACTGGGTTTCAGAGAGTCTTAAAATGTAGTTAACTGCAAACACATTCATGAAATACAGATGTTCCTTTTCCTAGTGGATTAATAGCTGAGGATGACTTGGATCACCTCATGTAATTCCTTGAGTTTAGGCACTAAACTTTAACACAAAATTCTGGAAGCATTTGCTATAACTATTTGAATGCAAAACCCAAAACGTTTGTTGAATATACCTGTATGTACTGGGAAACAAATATATTTCATAACAACTATGGGCCTGATATAGGTCACTTCAATGTTAAATTTTAACACTGCCTTAAGGCATTCTCAAAACCAAATTTCTTGTCCTAAATTTTAGGCATCAGTCCATAAATGACAAGTATGGTCTTAGGCAAGGCTTTAGGCACCTTATCACTAGGGGCCCCATAGATCTGAGCAGCAGTATAAACCGAAATGGTCTGCTAGCTAAAATGCTTATTTTTCATTACTGGATTTTAATTACCAAACAATTACTGAATTCTCTCATGAACATCAAAATTAATGTGGCCTGCTTTGCTGTGGACTTTTGTCTTGTGTCCCACATAGAAGTCCCATTCTTATTATTAATAATCTTCTGAAACGCTACTATTTTCTAGGATTCTCCGTGGCAAAAGCTCAAGTTCCCCTTTTATGTCCCTCAATCTCTCCCAGATGTGTAAGAATCTCTGAGGCAATATTTGCTCAGCATCTGCTCTTGGCTGGCTGCTCTGTGTCTGCTTGTAGCAACTGGAATAGGCAACTGCTGAGCTTCTCTTCTTCATTTCTGCCAGCAGCAACTCATCACAGACACCAGTTCTCTGAAACCTTACTGAACTTCAAGTTTGTGTGATTTTTATCCAAATGTCAAAAGTGTTCAAAAAGTATTTCACAAATATATAGGATAGGTGGGCATACCAATTACACAAGTTTGTTTTCCTAAGTTTTCAAATTGAGACAAGAAAAAAATAATTTGTATTTGAAGACAAAATTCTGAAATGTTTTTTGAAAGCTAAGGATTCTGAAGGTAAATCAAAAGAACCAGGCAGAACCATTTTCTTTACCAGCCTCAGGTTTGGGAATGGAAACACAAAATTAAATCATGTTTTTCAGGGGTTTCTTTGGCTAATATTATGCCATTTTCTTCTGCACACAAAAGTTTACATATCCATCAAAGTAGTAGTGTTCTTGTGGTAGAGACAGTCTAAGTAAGATATAAACAAGGAGAGCTGTGCAGTTATTAAGTCAGACAAAGTATCTGGGAAAAACAGGATGCATGCAAGTCTTTGTTCAGCTCTGAAGTAGAGGCAGTAAACTGCAGACTAAATACAGGTTGGAAGCAGTTGAGTTTGGCATAATAAAATTATACTTGAAGAAATTGCTGCCAGCTCTATGCTTAACAGAAATGTACTGCTCCTCTCTGGTTTACATCTATGAAAGCTTTGAGTGCCTATTTGTTTGTTTATATCTTTCTAGCCATATTAGGTGTTTAATAAAGCACATTGCTTCTCCTTTGGAACATTCTTTCATTCAGAGAAATGCTTTATATCTCACTTACTTACTTCCTTGGTTTTCTTTTCATAAAAGTAAGTAGTTTGTTTAAAAAGAAGTTACTTCTGTCTAGGAAAAAAAATAATCTTGTTCTAGGAATTTCTAATCTGAGTTTCATTATTGTAGCCCCTGATAGTAGGATTCCCTACTAGTGTGGTGGATTTCCTCATTATTTTTAATATTTCTTTTTATATTTCTTTTATTCCCTGTTACTGCAGCTTCCTTTTCTCTGGTCAAGAGAGCAAACCACTTAGTGGTAGATTTTCATCTTAGTGCAATAATGCATATAAAAAGGAAGAAGGAGGTGAAAATTTGAAGGATAAAAATAATTATTTCAGAAAAATTATATATGGTGTCTGGAGTTTTTATAAAACACATAAGGGATCATATACTACATAGAAAACACTACATATGTTACATCCTGAATAGGCTGTAATCTAAATGAGATAAGATATATATAATTCAATAGACAACAGTTCAAAGAGGAGTCCCCTCATTTTTCCTGCACTGGGAAAAAGGGAGAAAGAATTTCCTGATAATTTTCACTTAAAGATACAGTAGTACTAGAAGTAGTAGTAGTAGTAGTAGTAGTAGTAGTAGTAACAATAATAATAATATTGTTGTGAATAATAGTAATAATTAAAATAATAATAGTAATAACAACAACAACAACAACAACAACAACAACAATAATAATAATAATAATAATAATAATAATGATACTTTTGTGAATAAGAAACCTTCTAAACTCCAAGAAAACCTAATTTGACTGATATCCAAAAAACAACGTTCTACTTCTTCTTTCTGGATTTTAGGGAGACAAACCTCCTGGTAGGTAGTCTATGCAGAGCATATTTTACCTTACTCTGAGATGAGTGACAGTGACCAGTGGTGAAATATGTCAGAGACAAACCACTGACTGCTCTGGTATGACACTGCCAAGGCTACTGGAACAGGAGACAGCAGGTGGGATAGTCAAGGGTAGAAAGACAAGGCAAGAAGATGGAAAAAAAGCCAGAAAACAGTGATAACTACAGAAAGATGTGCCAGCTGTAGACAGGGTTTATACAGGTGAGGAATAAGTATTTTTGTGTTTTAGGAACACTGTATGAAGTCAAATATGAATGTGAATGTCATCAAAGCAACAAGTGAGAAAAAGCAGAAAGCATCATAATGGGAAAACTTGAGGAGTAGCAGCTCACACTGGAAGACAGGTTCAAAGCAGGATATCACCAGTATCACCTACAACCAGTATTTACAGAGATTTCTATAGGAAATAGTCTGCTGGAGAAAGAGGATGTCATGAAATTACATGCAGGAAAAGAAAAGCCAACTAATAGTGTGCTCTTACATTTCAGTCTGAGACTTTGGGACTTGCCACAGACTACTGAATTTCAGCTCTTGCAGATGAAACACTTTGTCCATCCATGGGTACCTCTTGATGGTCTCTGAGTTAAAAGGCAGAGATGTTTATTCAAAATATAAGTTAGTCAGTTCAGCATACCCAAACTTGGCATGTCTTCTCAGCCTCTACTATCAGTGAATCACCAAATATATGCTTAGGTGGGGTTGTATAAACAAAAATACATCCTGAGTAAAGTACTTTCTATGGTAATTCTCTCTAGAAACAGCAAAAAAGTTTCCACCATGTTTATTTTTTGGACCAGTCAAACTTTTAAGCTTCTAAACTTTTTAAAATTAATTTACTTTTGAGGTTTGCAGCTGATATACCTATGCATTGCCTGAGTGAGTATTACCTGTGCTACCACATGGCCACTGGGAAGGCAGGATTTCATCCTCCAGAGACACAACTAATCAGGGCTTGAGCCACAGCAATACAATAAAGAAAAAAGAGAGAGAGCTCTACTTTCAATGTTTTCATCTCATGTAAGGAGTGACTGAAACATTATATAGAGAGAAGATGGATGTCTTGCCCATGTGTGTCACAGACACATTTCTCATTATCTAACCTTTAGTCCCAAGGAAGTCTCTTGATTTTAACCCCTTTAAAAAATATGTGCTTTCTGGAAATAATCCAATCTTTCATTTAATTTGACTGGGAAATTTTCACAGGATCTTCTAACACACCCCCAGTATGCTACTGTAAGCAAATCAGCAGATTTCTGTTTTTCCCATCTTAAGAAATATGAATAGGCACAGTCATGTTGGACTAGTTCTTCACAAGTAAATACTATAGTTGAAAATAATTTTTACTGTTTAAAGAGAAAAAAAATAAAAATTTGAAATGGACTGAGGAGTTCTCAGGTATGAACCAATAGTTTAAAAAGAACATTTATTCTAATATATAGTAAATAAGTTAATGACATTTAATAAAACCTTACATTTAATGTAATAAAATATTCACTACAATTTAAACAACGTTAAAACCTGGTAGATGTATAAAAGCATAAGTCTAGGAAAACATATGTCTGGTTTTGAAAATTAATTATACTTTTTCTTTCATTATTATTTTTTCATGTTTGTAAATTATATCCTTTGTTTAACCAGAAATAAGATCACCTGAACATATGAGATGTGAGGAGAGCAAGGTGACTAGGAGAAGAGCTAGATAACAAGGTTTAACTTCATATTGAATGCATTATAGAATATTGTTATGCCAAGTATTCCCACTGAAGCATGTGCAAATACAACATCGTGCTGTTGATATCACGGACCTGTAACATGATTTCCAGCTGATAACCTCAGCTGCCCTTGCAAACACCAGTTGAGCTGCATGACATTCCTACATCAAATATATTATTAGAATCATTTTAGAGACCACCAAAGTGGAGCAAAGAAAGCTCTGACCCATAATTAGAATGCACAGGTAAAATATAATGATGGTTTTATTATTGTATATAGGCTTTATCAATTACAGTAATTACATCTAGTTATTTTGCCAATTTTTTCTAGGGTTTTGGTAGCCCATCAGGTGAACATTGGCTGGGAAATGAATTTATCTTTGCAATAACAAGTCAGAGGCAATATTCTCTAAGAATTGAATTAACGGACTGGGAAGGAAACCGAGCATATTCACAATATGACAGATTTCACATAGGAAATGAAAAACAGAATTACAGGTAAGAATCTATTGAAATTCTTTTAACTCTGCTGGTGATAAATATTGTTCATTGCTAACTTGTCAGATATGAGAAAGGGCAACAATATGATGCTGATTTTTATCAAAAGTGGATAAATATGTTAAAAACAAAACAGAAATCAGATTTCTCAGTGATGAGTAAACCTAACATATCTGAGAGAAAGGGACCTATTAATTGTATTGTTTGATAGAACTGCTAAAAACTGTATGGCTTTTATATTCAGAACTCAAAATTGATTGAATAGAAAAAATTTGGAGTCTTCATTAAAAACTGAAAGATATCTACCTCAGAAGCAGGAGACTGAAACAGTGGGCATGGGAATAAAAGACCAAAAATGCTGTTAAACCATCTGATATTTTCAAACTAAAAAATTAGTGTAAATTAAGAGGAAAAAGAATAGTGGATCTTTTTTTGAGGAAATTAAACACAAAACCTTTTCTTAATAATATTTTTCTCCCATACTTGTTTTAAGATAAAAGTTTACTAAAAAAAAAAAAAAGTAACAACTTGAAGACACAAGAAATGTGGATAACCTAAGTCATCATTCATAAAATTTTTAAATCATTACTTCATCTGAGGAGACAGTAAAATGCTAGAAAAAGAAAATGAAACCCATAAAAATATCCAATTATTTATTACAGCACATCTAAATAGCACAAGACTCAGGAGAGAAACAGATGCATTGCATTGTAAAATCAAACATTCAAGGCATGTGAAATTAGGTTGGTATTCAGATCTTCAAATTCAAGTAATATGATTCTCAAAAATGCTGACTGCCTCCCTCCCCCCGGGTCCCCAGGGTAATGGAGGTGAGAGCAATTTGCTCTTTCTGCTGACAGGGCTGTGCCCAGGTGGGACACAGAGCAGTGCCCCTGCCCTCTGGGGCACGGCAGTGAGTGGGGTACAAGAGCAGAGGACACCTTTAGAAGCAATCAGTGGGAGTTTAGCTCCTGCAGAAAGCAAGGGCTGTCCCTCTGCACTCAGTGGGCAGCTCTATCCCCGACTGCCTCCAGCAGTGCTGTGCCCAGCACTGCCCGTGGAAAGCCATTGCCCCAAACCAGGAAAGGTGGAGCACCTATTCTGAGGTAGTTTTAGTCAAAGAATAGATATAAACAAAGGAAATTGCTCAAAAGAGAGGCTAGAAAGGTTTATACAAGACATAAAAAGAGCAGCGTAAAAGTGGGATCTTAAACATTAGCAGAAGTTGTTCAAAAGGAAAAGATGAGACAATTCCTTGTCAAATGAAGAAAAATGTTGAAGGGCAGTTATACACAGCTCAAAAATTTATGATGAATCAGAGGAAAGTACTGTTCAAGGGATGAATTAAAATCACTGAATTTGCTAACAAAACCAGGGCCTTTTTAGCTTGTATTCATTCTGAACTAAGGACAACATGTATTGTTGAAGAGTTGGAAGGCTGTTGAAAATTTTACATGTTAAAGCTCGTGTTAAGCGAGGATTTATTTTTCAGGAATCCTCAGTGTTCATTCATGGCAAAATAGCAAGAGAATTGTGTTATGCTTCAAAAGAAGGGAAGGGAAGGGAAGGGAAGGGAAGGGAAGGGAAGGGAAGGGAAGGGAAGGGAAGGGAAGGGAAGGGAAGGGAAGGGAAGGGAAGGGAAGGGAAGGGAAGGGAAGGGAAGGGAAGGGAAGGGAAGGGAAGGGAAGGGAAGGGAAGGGAAGGGAAGGGAAGGGAAGGGAAGGGAAGGGAAGGGAAGGGAAGGGAAGGGAAGGGAAGGGAAGGGAACCCACTTTCATTATAAAAAAGGGAGATCCTTTGCAATATAAATAACATTTTCTGAACATAGAAAAAATGTAAGATAGGATCCATGCAAATTATTCTTGCTGATCAAGAAAACCAGAAGAGATATAATTCAAACCTGTAGAAATTAAATCAGAGTGAGTATATAGGCCTCATAGAGTTTAATGTTGAGTAACAGGCATAAATTCTGCTACCCATGTCCAAGCCACTTTTTCACAAAAATCAAAGGGAATTTGACTGGAGGCTGTTGACTTCACTTTTGGCTCTTGTCCTATTCAATAGTGTAAATGAAGGTCAGAATGAGATTTACTCACACTTCCTATGGTGCAACTAAAGCTCTTCTGTTGAGGAAATGGGAAATCAGTTTGATTCATATTTTTCTGAAATAAGCAAAGATGAAAACAAAAAGAAGCAAAAAAGTCCATCTCTGTTGGCCCTTTGGGTTTCAGATTAATTCCTCTTTATTTTTATTCAGGTATATTGGAATATTTAAAGAAAATAGCTGAGTAACGTGGTGATAGTTCTGGAAATAATGATGTACAAGCCACAGGCAAGTCTAAACTGTTTTTCATGCTTGACAAATGCACTAGTGCTTAGTCCAGACAAATATATGCCCAACAGATATTTTTCAAACCAAAATTATGTTGGGCTATTCTATAATTTTTTACAGGAATGCATTCTACGACATAAAACTTTATTTTGCTTGCCAGCATCACTATCTGTGATAGCAGCAATTCCAGAAGTCTGGCTGAATAAAAACCTAATTATTGAGTACTAAACAGTTGGCCACCCTTCAGAGAATGCTGTTTTCCCTTTATCTGAGAAGCTGCCATTAAGGATTTAAATGATTCCTCTGAAGCTGAAAACCACAATTCCCAAACTCCTGCTCCCAGCGCCTTTCCTTCCCAGCTTTCATGCATTTGCCATGTTTGCTTTCAATACCCTAAATACAGAACAGCACACCTTTTCAAAACTTTAGATACTGTTATTTGAAATAATTTTGCCAAACAAAACAGATGCTGTCTTATTTTGGGAGCTTGTTTCTTGTAACAACCCACATTAAATGTTGTTTCTGTAAGCAAAAATATGTAATTGTACACTGGCTAGATTCACATTAGTTTCAAATAACCAAAATTCACTAAGTAATACTAACCAGTAAAGAGACAAGTTTCTAAGGTGGTCTGGGAAGTGAATCAAGAAAATCTGAAATTGAAAAAGGTCACTGAAATGAAAAGAAATTCTCAAGAAGTGGAACGTTTTTAATTTTATAGCAATACCTTTTATATTTGGAAGATGTGAAAAAAAAAAAGGTTCCAGGTTTTATGCTCAAATACCGCTAAAAAGTAAAGAAAAAGGAGAAAAAGAAAAAGAAAAAGACCATGAAGTGATAAAATCTGCTTGAGAAAATATCAAAAACAATTTTCATGTTGTTCCTCTAAAATCCAGCCTCAACATTACGCAAAGTTCAATTCAGTCTGGATAACTCCCAGTTGGTGATTTCAGAAGGGTTCTGTTTTTTCTCTGGGCTTTTTGTATTCTCTTTACTACTTTTTATTAGTCTGAAGAATCTATTATTAAAGAGAGTAATGCTGAACACATGTAAGTTCAAATATACTTGTTTCTCTTTCAAAATGAGACAGCTCCAAGAGGTTTGCTGGGAAATCAGAATGAAATATATTTATCCCAGATGATGAGTGGGAAGAAGGTTGAGATCAGAAGATGGTTACTGAGTTAGTAAGTGCATAATGATAAATGATAACTGAAACAGAAAATCAAATGTTGTACCACATGTGAAATCTTTAATAAAAGTATCTAAGTGATTTACATCTTTTAGAACATCCTTAGCTTTGTTATCTGCACCAGATGATAATACAGAGACTATCTGGAAATATGATGAAAATATGTCTGTCAGACTCTTTGCAACTTAGACTGTGGCAAGTAAAATCTCCATGCAGTAAGAGCCAGATCTTGCAGATCTCCCATTTAATGCAGTGTTTCTTAATATAATTAGGAATTATTTATAGAACTATAAAAACATGAGTTGAAAGAGAATCCTGAAAGACACACGACCTCTCCTCTTTTCCTGTGTAGACTCTGCCTAGCCCACTTGACATTGTTTGATGTTCTTTGGAGATGTACAGCTATGATACACTGCTGCTCTGACCCATGTCCTCAGATCCTCCAAAACTGAACAGGAAAAATAACCATGAGTTAGGATTTCAGGCACCACAATTCATAATCCTGCATATTAGTTTATGAAAACAGATATATTGATGCTGAATTTTGAACAGTAATAATTTCAGCCTGAAGATACAGTTTTTTTCTACTCATGATATAGCAGAAGCATTTCCAAGGAAAGCAAGGGGTGAAGAAAGGGGGAATTGCACTTTTTAATTGTCTGAGCTATTTTTACTTCATAACCATTAGAGAAGTTTAATAGACAGTCATCTCCCTAAGACAATATACTCTGGTATTTAATAATTCTTTTAGTTAGAAAAGTTTGCTATTGCTGTAATGATTCACAAACTTTGGTCCTGTCCATGGAGAAATACGATTAAATTATTAGATAGCTCTACTCAGATGAGCAAGGCTTTGGGATTGATGTAGGTGAAAACTGGTGATGGACAGAGAATGTCCTAACTTCCCTGAGTCAGTTTGGACTTAAGGTGGTGGCTGACCTTGTGGCAGTTAAAATGAAGAAAAGATTCAATATTGGAACACACATGAGAAAGTGATTACAAAACCTCATGAGAAAGTGGAGAGAGCATGGATCCATCAGGAGCACAAGGGACTTGTTGACAGGGCAATGATAGTCATGTAGGGAAGAGTCAGGTGTGTGGGTCCTCAGAGGAACAAGTTGATTAAATCTGTTGAAAAGAGGAGAGGTAGTTATTAAAATTATTAAAATCACTTCAAACTGTTGACATGATCTTCCAAGCCCTGTAAATCTAGATGACAGTTTCCAAGCTTTCCAATACCCTCTGTCTCTCCAGGCTTTGCTTTAGGAAAAAAGATCAGTTGTTGAAAGTAAACTAAGAATTGATAAAGTTTATGGGACCTGGTAGAAGAGAGTTTTCAATTCACTGAGTAGAATATTGGAATTTTAGCTCTTGTTTGATTAAAAGTTTGCATTTTTAGTTACAGCAATAGTATTATTTTTCTCTGTTTTCATAGACTAATCAGGTAGTCTGCTGCCAGAAGCCTTGATATAATGTTCACCTTTGAGTTTTCTTTTTTTAAGGTTGAGGCTATCTATGTCATTGTTGAACTAATGATGGAATTTCTTGCAAAAATCCTCACTTATCTTTCTATAAAAGAGAGAAAATTTATTTATCTGTACAGTCTTTAAAATGTTAGTGCTGAAAATTCTGTAATAGTAAAATAAGTATTAAACTTTTATGGGGACAGATGGTTTTATGTATCTTTAATTTAAAAACATATTCCACTTAGTATTGCTGTTTCAGAAAACAGGAAAAAAATAGGCCACTGTCACATCTTTGGTGTACAAAATCCCATTTTTAAATGTTGGTGTGGTTCTTGTTATTACCCAGGCTTTTTAGTGATGCAACTGTATAAGTAATATTTTCTTCTTGTGTCACTTGAATTTTTTAGGTAAAATAGGGGATCAATCTGACTTGTAAATTTTTGAGCTGTCTACTTAACTTCTGTGTGATTTGTATCACAGTAAAACTTTGAAGGATCTATTAAGTCCTTTCTCAAAAGGGGAAGGGAAAGTACAGAGGAAGATATATAGGAAATCTGTAGCAAAGTGAAAAAATAAACACAAAACCCCTTGGGACCTTCTATGCCCAGAACCCAGTACTTTTCTTGCCAAATTTGAAAATTACAGAATAATTTTAAAAATAGTCATGTTGCAAAAATGCAAAAAGGCTGTATGTATTCACTTTTCTTTGGAAGCTGAAATTTAATTTTCAAATCTACTTCAGAGGGAATATCCATGTAAAATCCTATTAACAGACAGAATGGTAATTGTGGTATGCATAATTTCTATGACATAAAAATATTTTTACCAATCTGTGGTTTAAAATCAATAATATGGATAAAAATATTTAACATCTTTATGTGTATATATATAAATATCTGGCTTAAATAATTTGGGTTTTTTAAACAATACTGCAAGTCCAATAATATTATATGAAGCCTGAAGTGCAAGGATTCAATCCAATGCCCATTAACCTAAGGTCTTTCTGGAAACATGCCAGTGTTCCTATATCATATCAGTGACTAAAATTCACTGGCGGTTCATGCAGTATCTCCAAATGTAAGCAGAAATTAAATATAACAATTTCTCTGACTGAAAGTTGATGTAAATATGCTCATGGAATTTATGAATTAAAAAATATTATCTTAATTCATATAAATCCCAATATACACTATCCATCCACAGCTAATCATTTCCCACTTCTAACTTCATTAAAGTAATTTTTAGTTTAAAATACAATAGCTGTGACTACTGTAGAGCAGGAACAGAGGTTGCCCTCTTTTTTGTAATGGAATCTAATGAGAATGCATTGAGACATGCTGGCTACTCTGCAGTGCATTGCATCTTCTGAAGTTGAGCCAGGAGCTCCTGAGGTAACAGAAGCCAAGAGAGAAACGCCACTGAAGTGTCTCAAAAGGATTAAGGGCTATTCCTCTATGAAGGTGGCACAGCTGACAGCCCTGTGCACACAGCATGGGCAACAGAGAGGAGCTGGAAGCCACTGTGCCACTTGGAAACCAAGACCTACTTGCCACTACTGAAACTTGGTGGGATGAATCCCCTGACTAGAGAGTGGCTATCAGGGACCACAGGCTGCTCAGAAGGGGCAGGCAAGGAAGGAGGGGTGGAGGCATTGTCCTCTACATCAATAAATGGGTACACTGCCAAGAGGTTTTTTTCTGAGGAACAGACACAAACAGGTTGAAAGCTTGCAGTTAAGAATTGGAGACGGAGGCAACAAAGGGAGGCTGGTTATTGGTGTCTGCTCCAGGCCACTTGATCAAAGAAAGCCAATGACAAAGTCTTCTTGCTCTAGCCATGGGAGATATTGCACTTACAGGCTCTTGTCCTGCTGGGAGACTCCAGTCACTCCAACACCTCCTGAAAAATTATCAGACTGAGCTGTAGACAATCCAGGAGACTTCTAAAGTGCATGGAGGATAACTTCTTAAGCCAGGTAATAAGCAGCCCTACCAGAGAGGATGGATGATGGTCACCATCAAAAGTGAGCCAGATAATCACTGACACCAAGACTGGAAGCAGCCTGAACTTCAGTGATCAAGGAATCACATAATCATAGAATGGTTTGGGTCGAAAGAAACCTTAAAGATCACCTAGTTCCAACCCACCAGCTCAAAGGCAGGGAGACTTCCCTCTAGACCAGGTTGCTCACACATTGGTGGAGTTTGCATCCTGAGAGATGTGGGTCAGGCAAAGAGTAAAGTCAGACCCTGAATTTTAGGAAAGAAACCTCCAGTCAAATAATTAATTAATAGGAGCCCCTGGGAATGTGTCCTCAGGGACAAGGGAGCATAACAGACTGATAGATCTTTCAGGACACTTCACATAAAATTCAAGATCTAGTAATCCACAGGTGCAAGAAATCCACAGGTGAAGAAAGGCAAGAGAGCACCATGGCTAAGTTGGGACTTGCTGGTCAAACTAAAGGGTAAGAAGGAAATGCACAGGCAGTGGAAGCACAGCCAGATATCCTGGGAAAATTATAGGTATGCTACCTGGTTATATAGGGATGAAATTGCAAGGGATGCAATGAATCATGAGAAGGGCTTCTACGGGTGTGTCAGCAAGAGAAAGAAAGTCAAATAAAGTATACTCTTCCCCATGTGTAAGACTGACAAAACTGGTAGCAAGAGATGAAAAGAAAGCTGAGGTGCTCAACAAATTTTTTTGGCCTCAGTCTTCCCTGGCAATGTCTGTTCCCACAGCTCTTGGGCAGATGTACCACAAAAGGGGACTGAGGAAGAAAAGTCCTTCCTACTGTAAGAGAAGATCAGTTTTGTGACCATCTGAAGAACCTGAACATACATAAGTCTATGAGACCTGGCAAGGTGCACCCCAGAGTCCTGAGGGAATGGGGTGATGGAGTTGCCAAGCCTCTCTGTGATATTTGAAAAGTCATGGCAGTCAGGTGAAGATCCTGATCTGGAAGGTTGGTTCTGGACCTGGATCAGGGCAAGACCCAATATCAACACAGGCTGGGGGATGAACAGATCAGGAGCAGCCCACAAGGGAAGGCCCTGGGGGTTTTGGGGGGTGAGAAGCTGGACATGGCCCAGCAACGTGCACTTGCAGCCCAGAAAGCAAAACTGGGCTGCATCAAATGCAGTGTGGCCAGGGAGGTGTGGCAGGGCAAGGGAGGGGATTCTGCTCCTCTGCTCTGCTCTGGTGAGACCTCATCTGGTATACTTCATTAATCTCTGGATCCCTCAGCCACAAGACATTGACCCGTTGGAGCAGGTCCAGGGGAGGGCCATGAAAAATATCACAGGGCTTAAACACTTCTCCTGTGAAGAAAGTCTGAGAGAGTTGGGGTTGTTCAGCCTGGACAAGGCTCCAGGGAAACCTTAGAGAAGTTTTCCAGTAATTACAAGGGGCTCATAAGAAAGGTTGTGACAGTTGTTATAGGACCTGTTGCCATAAGACAAGGGATAATGGTTTTAAACTGAAAGAGGATAAATTCAGACTAGGCTAAAGGAAGAAATATTTTGCAATGAGCTGGTGAAATACTGGAACAGGTTTCTCAAATTAGTGATAGATGCCCTGTGGAAAAATTCCAGATGAGGTGGGACAGAGCTCTGAGCAATCTGATTTAATTGAAGATGTTCCTTCTCACTGGAGTGGAAGCTTTTACTAGATGATCTTCAAAGTTCCTTCCAACCCACAGTGTTCTACAATTCTATTATTTTATGATATTATTTGCTAAATATTTGAAAGGATTAATATATGCAAAGGCACCTCAAAGATTGTACAATTTATCAGACATTATCACTAGAACTCCTAAATGAATCAGTATCTAGGACATGGAGGGAAATCAACGTTGGTGTTCCATAAACACAAGGAAATTATTTCCTTAAGATTTTAGAAAAGCACTAATGTACAAGCTTTACTAGATATACACTGTTGGTGGTACAGCAGCCTTGTTTCCAGGGAGGAAGGCAATGCCTCCAGTATACGTGACATTCAGAATTTGATGTGACAATGGCCTAACGATTTTGGGGTATCTATTTATTCATCAATAATAGGTAGATATCTGTTATCTATTTTTATTATTAGGTCTTCCAATCTGTCTCTAAATTGATGATGTCTTCAGTCTTGGTTTTCTCTATCCTTTTCCCTTAACAAGTTAATTTTCAAATACCTTCTCTCCAAATTGATATATTTCCTTCATCAATACTGCATAATTCTCCTTATATTCAGTTTCACATGCCTGCAGACCCCACCCTCCAATAGTTTTTATAGGACATTAGTATGAGACTTTCAGTAATTAAGTTTGATTTTGCTCTTGTGATTCTAGAATCTTTTCCTTCCTTTGGCATTTTAGGACTTTTCAGTCACTTAACTGAAAGAGGAGCTTGTTTTCCAATATGTTCCACCACAGCTATCACTATGGAACACAGTGGGCACGACATTATCTCCTCCTCCAGACTCCTAAACTTTTTTAAGAAATGGAAAATATATGAGCAAGAACAGAAGTATCTTCTTTTCCCATAAAGCTTATCTACAATGAAAGAAAAACATCAATTCAAACTTGAGTCAAAAAAAAGAATATTTTGTAACTCTTTTTTAGACATCATCCTAGATTTAATGAATTTAAGTGATTATTCACATGTTTTCCTACAGGTAGCTGAGATAAAGATTTTTCAGTGCTAACATTAAAGCTGTTGAGCCCTAGGAGCAGACTGCAGGACCCTATCTGAGACACTCAATTCTCTGTGCATGCCTGGGGAGAGATAAGCTGCTTAGACAGAAGCCAAATCAGGCAACATGCAGAGCACAGAGCTGCCTAGAGTTAACCATTAGGAAATTCTGAAAATAGCAAGGCATCCATTTATATCCCCTGACAGTTCACAGCCCACAGCCTGAAGGTAGGAGACAATGTCTTGTCTTACTCAGGAAAGAAATGAAAGGCCTTGGGTTAATGCATTCATTTGCCAGAGGTATCCAGACCGTAGTTATTGCTTCCCAAGAGAAAGCAGCAATCCCTGCTGCCAGGGAACAGGCTCCTCATGAATCCCTGTCACTGTGCAGGGATAAATTCACTGCTCAGGGAATGAATAGGTACCAGCTCCCTTGTCAATGAAGTGCAAGAGGGATTTCTAAAATTATGCTCCCTGCTCCATGTCTTATTTTGAATTAAATAGGTTTTTATTAAATTATGTAATTATGTTTTGAACCAGTGGATACTATTCTGCTACATACATTTGTACTCTCTTTGAGGCTCAGTGAATCTTGAGTAGTTTATTTGCAGCAGTACACATGTTGCTGGTTATGGCATGCTGAGGGAGATTTTGTGGTTTTAAAACTTTCTCTTGCTGAGTCCATAAAAATGTAACTCCTATGTGGTGGGTTGTAGGCACTCAGGTCAGTAAAGTTTTACATGAAAAGTTGAGAGTAGCAGCAACTAGTAGCTCAATCACTTACTACCCAGTGAAGAATCTTAAAAAAAAAAAAAAAAAAAAGTAGGTTTATGTGAGAACAATGTAATTCTAGACAGAACAGTGCTATGAAATCCTTGCTGAGGGCTAGGTACTTGCTGCACAGGTACATGAGTCTGAGGTCTGAGAGAACTCTTTAATGAATGTAAGTATTGGCAGGAACATTATCAGAAGAAACTCAGTAGTGATCTCCTTTTTACACCTTGTAGTTCAGTGCAGATTCCACAGGGTCTGTCCCAGCTAACAGGGGAAGACAGAGTGTGTTGTGATACTTAACAGAAAGTTGCACAGCGTTAACATAATATTGAACTGTTCTTTTGCTTCTCCAATTTAAAATTACTATTTTCTTTTTGTTTTCATTATCTTCACTATCTACAAGGTCAGTCTTCTTGCAAAGCGTTACTTTCTTTTAAGCCTTTATTGCTTTACATCGCCACTACATTTGCATTATGAAAGAATTTCAAACAAGTATTTTAACAAAATTTATCAAATCCTGTGCTGAATGGACTTCACTATCCCCAGTGTAAGAGCTCCCACTTCTACCAGTAAAAACACCAAAAATAACTGCACGTCTTTAAACTACTTGCATCAAAGCATCTACCAAGAGCTAAAAAGTACTGTTTTTGTTGGTGTAGATTTTGATATAGAAGTCATTAACATTGTTTTTTCATCTCCACTGGCTTTTGACATGAAACAGCTCCTGAATAAAAGGATCCTGTGTAGCTGAGGCTCTTCTGGATATTTCCCACTCATGAGGAATTTTTTAATGTCAAAACTGTCCTTTGTAGAATCAGACATCTCCAAGGTCATATGGTTTTTAAATTCAGACTATCCATCACAGGGACTTAAGTGATTTGATATTTATCTCAATTTCTATAAAAAATGAATAATATAATGATTATTTTAATTGTTACAATAGTATTCTTAATTAGAAGTTGTGTCCTCTTGGAAATTTTTCGCTATTTGAATCCACTAAATTCTTTTATAATGTAAGTGTTAAAATCCTTGCAACCTATAATAATTTTCAGAATGTAGATTAGCATAGTGAAAATTTGTGTACAAAGTGTAATGGATATATGTAAGGACACGTCAAATGTTGCAGATAGATACAGTATCACAGTGTGAAAATTTAGAGTTTCCTTAATGTTTGTTAATGACTGATATGCAGAAAATTTAGAATTGCAGCATAATGCATCTATCTTAAGTGTGCAAGTAGAAAAACAAATTCAAAAGTAAAATGCAGAATGAGAAAAAAATCTCACAGTAAAATTCACAATTAGAAAACATTTCTGTGTTGGAAAAGTTTCTTTAATGAAGATTCCCTGGTTGCATAATTCTCTCCATATTATCTGTGCAAGTGTAAAGTGCAGTACATTTTCAGGATCAAATTCAGGTCCAGTTCAAAATATTTAACTTGGACATTATTCTTCCCATAACTTTGATCTAAAAAAAAACTGAAAAAAATGACACTTCCAAATGACACTCTTGAAAGGTAGAAAATCTGAGTACAAAAAATGGGATGTGTCTCTGACTTCAATGAGAAAAATTATATTCTTTCTGTAGGTGACCAAGATTTCCATCAAAGTGATGTTGACCACTAAATGCTTACAAGATTATAATGAATTTATTTAGTATTAGTGACAATATCTCCAGATTAAAAAAAAAAAAGTGCTGCTTGCAAAGTTTTCTGAAATGTCTGCAATTGTCACCATAAGCCAAGTATTCAAACTCAGATCTCCACAATGCAGAAGCCAAGAATGGGACCTGGGACCCGCTCAGAGAGTGTGGGCTCTGTGTGCCCCCATAGCTGCTGACCCTCTGCCCACTCTCTGAGCAAAGCAGAAGCCTGGTAGACCTGTCCATGTGGCTTTGAGCCCAGGCTAAAATGCCCTGCCTGTGAGTAGGCTCAGTGTCGTGCTTATTGTGACAGTTCAGCTTCCAGCCAGGATGGAGTGTGGGCAGAATGAGCTCATGTCTGACAGAGCAAGCTTTCATCTGCTGGAAAAACATAAACAGAAAGTCTTAGAGTGACCCCTATTTAATCTAGAATGTACATGGTTAAAGTCTCTGAAATCTGTTACCAGCTTCCCAGCCAACCAATGCCAGTGGTTTTTCCCCATCCTTTTATCATTAACCACTCTACTGGCAAGGTTTCTAGACCTTGATCCTGAGAACACTTTTTGCACTGATTCACTATATTTTCAACAAATACCAGCAAAGTGGTGTGGTATTTTTTGTGAGTTTCTTTCTTTCATGACTCAAAAAGTAAAGTGTACCTGTGGGGCCTGAAGAGAATCTGGTAAAGGGATCATACCAGATTTTTCAGTAGTCATTTATTGCACCAATCTTTAGATTTCATGTTCTCTTGGGTTGAGTTTTGGGATTTTTTCCCTATCAAATGAGTACTTGATTTAGCTGTCTCTATCTCTAAAGTAATGGTAATAAAAAGTGATATTATTCATTATTTGATCCACAGCAGCAATGCAACAAATGAGCTAGACCACAAAGCAGAGGTATACACCATGTCTGAAGAGCTGTTAATTTACATAAACCTTCCAACAGATAAAAACTTTGAATGTCAGAACACAAACTTCTTGTAATATCCAATACAGTGAAGTTTTCATTGGTTGGGTGGTCTGCAAAGATCTGCAAGAAGGAGGTACTCAAAAACAATGAAAGCCTAATTAGAAAAAGAAAGAAAAGTGCCTGGTACCATACAGAGTTTGGTCTCCAGTCTTCCATTTCATCAGATCCTAGAGGCTGAATTCTTTTAAATTTAAAATCAGTGCTCAAAACTCTTGACCCAAGTGCATGTGCACTGTTCATGTTCACTGTTTGGTTTTCTTTTATTTAGAATTATATTTCAGCTGCACTGAAGTAAAATTCTTTGCACCTACCTCAATGCCATTTGAACCAAAGGAGTCATTATTGTGAATCACAGCTCTTATTAGGTCATGACCTGGGTTTTTAGGGTGAAAAAGGCATGTAAAACATGCTGAGCACTGTTAGCCTGGTCAGTGTGGCACCGGGAAAGGACTTGGATCATAAATGGGTGACAGTCAGTTAACCTTTCACTCACAGATGACTGTTTGTTGGCCACAAATGACGCCAAGGGAGTTGAAATATGTTTTAATAGTCTGTTTATATTTTTCTACCAAGGTCTTAGTGCCACATAACTCATTTTGGCATTTTTTAAACTTAATTTTGCATTAAGAATACCAAGGAAACAGTGAAGCCAATATTTATTTTTCAAATAGCTATAAACATTTCACAGAAACTCTCTATGCATCAGTCACTTATAAAATTTGTTGCCTTTTCCTAAATACTTGCCCTTATACTGAAAGCCTAACCTTAGTGTGATAATGGAGATAAAGGCCAGAGGATAAGTGTTGCATGTTGTGCAATACAAACACTAATGAGTGAAGGGATCAAGCCAGGCCTGTTGCACACTATTCAGACTGAAGGGGATGTGCTTGTGTATAAAAGTACTTTTATTCTGCATCTAGTTTCTAATTTAATAAATCTTTAATCAAAAAATAAATAATGCTGATGTGAAGCATACTATATGAATAAGAGAAGCCTCGGCTTTCTCATCCCCACCTTTTTTCTTCCTCTCCTTCCCATCCTCCATTTTAATTTTTTTTCACAGACTTTTGTAACTCATTTTGCAATGTACCCAAGTTTTTTTTTTTCTTTTAAGCGTAGTCAGTACTTTGTTGAGGCAGGACCACCAGAGCTCTCACTGAGGGTCAAGTCACTCTTGTTTCATTATGATTGCATACTTTTTAAGATGACATAAAGCCATAAAAAATTTAAAATATAAGGGTCAGAAAGAGATCATGACAATTATGTTGAAATTTATACTATTTTCTATTGTTTCCATATTTGGAAATTATTGCTTCTCCTGTCACCTCCACAAAGTGATTCTTCAATTTCTCTTGCTGTTTACTGATGTCATGAGTCTGAGTACATAGCCACAAGATAGAGCCCTTTATTCTGACTAGAGAAAATTCATAAACTGTGAACTGGCTTATCCATCAGGATTGATCAAGTTCAAACACAGGTAAGAAAAAGAAAATTCTGATTAACTTTTTGCTTTGAAAATAATATTCCCCAAAACATCCTTGCATTTTCCTCTGGAATTCATGCAGCGGGAAGCACACATTTCTTGACATGAATCCCAGCATAAATCTTGAAAATCTCATGCAGAACCCAAAATATTTATTTTAACATGTTATTCATTAAGTTATTTCTTTACATTGTAGTCTGTTGGCAGCTGCAAACTCATTCCATTCCATCCACATTAACCAATGCTGTAGTAAGGTTTGATAGGGTTATTAGGTCATTAACAACTGGAAAAATTTATAAAAGAGAAACTGCAAATGCTGCAAGGGGCACAATTGTAAAAGATTGCACTGCTAACCCAGAATAAAGAATAAATAATCAAAACAAATTGATGAAAAAATTAATTGCAGACCATTTCCACTTTATCAATAATGATTAATGTTTTCATTTCCAAGCTCTTCACACAGGAAAAAAAATACTCAACAAACCTCCTAGCGATTTCTAAAGCATGTCCTGGTGAAGGCAACAGAGCTGGGGAAGTGCCTGGAGCACAAGTCTTGTGGGGAGTAGCTGAGGGAGCTGGGGGTGTTCAGTCTGGAGAAAAGGAGGCTTGTGGGGGACCTTATCACTCTGTTGTACAACTACCTGAGAAAAGGTTGTAGCTGGGGGGGTCAGCCTCTTCTCCCAGGTAACAAGTGGCAAGAAGAAACAGCCTCAAGCTTCATGAGGGGACTTTACATTGGATATTAGGAGAAAACTTTTCCCAGAAAGAATTGTCAAGCATGAGAACAGGCTGCCCAGAGAGGTGGTGGAGCCAGCATCCCTGGAGGTATTACAGCCTGTGGAGATGTGGTGCTTAGCAATATGGTTTAGTGTGGGCTTGGCAGTGCTGGATTAATGATTGAACTTGATGACCCTAAAGGTCTTTTCCAACATAAATTTTTCTATCATTCTATGATATTTGAAAAATACCTTTCACAGTTTCAGCTAACTGTTGTGCCAGTGGAAACATGAGGAAAAATGTTATTCAACCTAGACGTTTTGTCAATTCAGTATTTAAATAATTTCTTAATGGTGATTACATGTTGCACCTTATTCAACATCCAATTTAATTAGTAAAAGTAAGTTCAGTAGTCATATTTCAGTCAGGAATTCTGTTAGCAACCAAAAACTCCTCAAGAAACCCAAAACAAAACACTAGCACCCATCCCCCCAACCTACATTGTCTATAGGCTCTTTAGACACATTAATTTCCAAACACCAACTTATCTCATTAAGATTAATATGAATTTTTAACATAAGTCTATCTATGATATTAGTAACTTTTCTAGTTACTTATGATTAATGACTTTCAATTAAGTGAACTGTGTGGTAAATATTTTACTGTGGCCCATAAATGACATTTCTCAATGATACTGCTTGGTAAGAAAAACCCAGTATCTCTACAGTAGCCATCAGGGTAAAAGCAAGCATGAACAGCATGCTGATACATGAAGCTTTCTATTTCCATTTTATCTAAAACAGTTAATTAGGATAATGTATAACCTATGTGGATGACAGTGTATAATTAATGTCACCCTCAGTACAACTAAAACATAGATTTATGAAATCCACTATTACAATATATCTACATGGATTTCAACAAACTATATTTATGAGACTTTTGGAACTTCTAAGCATATTTTGGAAGAAGTACTAAGTTTAAATTTTACTATAGTTGTGTGGGACTCCTTTACTGGATTTTCAAACATGATTAATCAATTTAAAGATAAATCAAATTTCCAACAAACGTTCACTGAACTTTTCCACTAACTTCAATGTCTGTAAAACAGATCTTTAAATAAAGATATACAAACACCACAAGCATCAGCAATTCAGTAAAGATAAGCATCAGAAGGTCTGATTACTTATATAAACCTTAAAAACTTTTAAAATATTACTTTCTCTGTAGAGTCCCTGTATTTCTTTGCTGAAAAAATCCCTTAAGAACCAGTTTTGGCATTTCTGCTGTTGGCTTCAGCCAAACCTGGGAAGTCTGTTTGAGTAGGGAGAAAAAGATTTTTTTTATTTTAGGCTACATTTTGGATTAAGCAAATTTCTCTAACCTTGGCTTTGTCCATGTGCTGGGAAAAAGTTCAGATAGCTTCTAATTTTGAATTTTATTTTTTGAGATGTTCATCAATCTTCAATGATATAAAAATAATCTGCATTATCGTTTAGCATAGTTCAGTGTTTATATGTCCATTTAAAACATTGATCATCTCTAGTTATTTCAAGCTTGAAATTAATTCAGCCCCTACATTTTATAAATTAATGTTGTGTTTTATAGAGCCATGAATCAGGACAAAAGTAGCAGTTTCTGCAGCAACAGGAAATCTTAGCATTTATATAGCTGGTGAGAGAGTGATTTTTTTTTCTGTAGCAAGAATTTAGCTTTCATTAAATAAAAAAAAAAAAAGTAATAAATATAATAACCGAGAAGTTTCATTTCAGATTTGCATGAGAAAGAAACATTGGTGGGTGATTTTGTTGTAATAAGTATTGTGTTGAAAAATAGTTTTAACAGAAAACGGTAGTAGCAGATTAATGTATCTCTTCTGTGCTGTATTTGGTGAGAGATTAGAGTAGAGGGAATTATTTCTGTTCAACACATCATTGTGATAGTAGCCTTAAGTATGTTTCTGTTTCTGTTAGCAGTAAAACCCAGCGTCACCGTATGTTTCCTCTCCATCACCACTGTGCTACTGACATCAGCTGCAAACCTAGCAGCTCACACTGCCAGGGACTTTCTGTGGCTTCTGTAGCATGTATTTCAAGTAATAGAAGCATATGTTTGCCTGTTCGCTGTCCAGAATAAACATATTTTTAAACACTTGTTGCAAACCATGACAAAGCACCATTTGCCTGCAGACAGCAGTATGACAGGCCGTGTGCTGTGCATTAGGAAAAATGATCCTGATGTCTTCTAGTTATCCTTACCCAATACTCAATAAGTACAGTGTTTCACTCAATTATTAATCTATTAATAAAATTTGATATAGAAAAGCAAATTTGTTCATTTTATGCGAGATCTCACAATCAGTACAACATACAGGCTTACTAGATTATTTTATAGTTTTCTGTAATGTGTAGATGTGTTTCTTATTCATGGCTGGGTTGTTTGCTTGTTCACTGTCCAGAATAAACATATTTTTCTCCTTTGACCTGTCAGGTCTGAAGTTCAAACACAAGCTAAACTTGTCATGAGCTCTTAGAGATAGAAAACAAGTTTTTCAGTTAACAGTGTGCAATTCCTGGGAAGGATCCCTCGACTATAAATCATTTGCTGTCCCTTAGACAGGTTGTACTGAAACAATTCCAAAGGCAAACTCATAATATTCATTTATAGCTGCATTTTATATTCACATTTTATCTTTAAAATTGGCAGATATATGTCCTTACTTTGGATATATTGAATTAATATTTTGTTAGCTGGCACATTTCACTTGTCTCTACAAGAGAATGGGCAAGGAGCTGCAGTGATATCAAACAATAATTACATCAGTCAGTCATTGCTAAAGAGCAACCTAGGAGAAATACAGAGGTGATTTTGTCTTACACTTTTCTAAAGAAAATGTAGAAGGAAATTATTTTCATGTGCAGGCAGCAAGAATATTAAGAACCAAATTGAAAATCTGTTCAAGTTGTCAGTGTTTCTTACTGCATTATTATTCAGGTTTTCAACCTTTTCCAGAGCCATCATGCCTACTGTTTGCAATTACAAACTCCATTAGGAATATAAGTTAAATTAAAAGTCCATATTAGTGAATTTACCACGTGCACTATTTCTCAAGTTTGTGCTAAAGATAGGAGTGGGAAAAATGCAGTATTCTTAGGTTTAATGGTTGATATTTCTGATTTTCTCCAGTCAGACACCTAATGTGATATTCCCCTTCTGCTTCTCTTTGGTACTTTTGCATCAGTTATTCATTCAAAGGCAGCAATCAAGGTGGTGAATATTTCTTGCAACTTGATTAAACAAGTTAGCAAGAGCTCAAAATTTTGTGAGTAGTGGTGTTTTTGTCATCTTCCTTCCTATCTTGTTTCTTCAATTTCTCCAAAGTATTTTCCATTCTTTTCAGGCAGCTTTTAGTTTACTTCTAATAATTATTTACCTCATCTTGTGTTGCATTCTTGCTAGCTACTTAATCTCGATTCATAATTAAAAAATTGTGTGTTGATTTAATTTAGTTTGTTTTCATAAGGAGAGTATGCACTGTCCTAATGAAATCAAAATATTTCCTCCTCTCCCTTTCAAAGAAAAAATAAAGGTCATGCTTAAGAAATTTTATTTCCAAAAGAAGAAAAAGGATCCAAATGGGTGCCCAGGCAATCTATCTGTAATCTGGACAAGGGCACTGACTAAGATGCCTTTTACTCCACATTCTGCCAGAGTTCAAACTCACAGTGATCTCCCTGACCACCACAGATGGCTCATGCTCTATCTCCAGCCAGGAGATGATCTTTCCACTGATTTTAAAAACTAGCAGGCACAAGGGATGTTTCCCTTGATCCTTTAGTGCAAGTAGTAAATGATGAAAAAGTTAGGGTGTATCAGTAAAATACCAGGGTTATGATTCCCAAATAGTTCCCACATTATATTTAGTTCCATGTTTAGCCAGCTTTTGGCAGACATTTTAGTTTCAACCTCAGTGACGGTAGTATTTGTCTAGAGTGATTATATAGATTTTTTTTCCTCCTGTTCACAACATGTTATCTATCATTGAATATTTGTAAGTTATCTTTATTACAGAGGTGATTTTGCTATTCATGGACAACTGTTACCATTGGGAGGCTTGGTGAGATTTTGCAATATGTTCAGGAAAAGGTGCATTGGCCAGATTCCTAACAAACAATATTTAATGTAGACATGATGTCTTATTAATTGGTAAAAAAGGGGGCTTTATTCACAAATAATTAATCAAAGTATTTTTGATGGAAAACAACCCCCAAACCTGTATTTAAAACGAAGCTGCTCTCTGGTTTTGTTTTCTTTTATTTCTTAGATTTATTACAATTAATGTCTAGACTTAAGAGTATCCTAAGTATAATCTCATACTGGGTCCACCTAAGTGGTTACAGTCCAGTGGGCTTTGGTTCACAAAGGGACTTAATCACCTAAATCCCATTATGAATGGAATTGCTGACTATCACAGCATTTCATGAAACTCTACCAACTTCAGCATCTTTTAAGTCGGTTTAGTTTCAGAAACTTAAGCTGTCTAAAATTTAGATGCAGCTGTGAACCAGATGGAAGATGCAAGTTAAATCCTTCCTCAACCTGAAACATTTCTAAACTAGAGGGCAAAGTAATGTCAGTCGCATTGGTTCTGAAAACAAAGATGTCTTTCACATGCCTAACAGGCAGGACATGCCTAAGAGGTAACCAGTAGGTTAGAAGGATTGAGATGTAGGTACCCTCTGCTCTTGTCAAAGTTAGGAAAAAATAAAAACCCAGTGAAGAGAGTGCTCAGTAAAGGGAACTCTGGGTACAGGATTCTGATCCCCACACAACTCATTTTTTTCCCATTACCATTTCCATCAAAATTAACAACCCCTTCTTTGAGAAGGGATCATAATCTGGGATTCCCTCCTGCCATGTGGAATGAGCAGGCTGGAGATAGGACATTTTAGGCTGCAGAGACAAAACTGAAGTGGGAATTTGAAGACATACCTTTAAAGTATTTCCCAAAGGCAAGCTTTGATGTGCTCCTCTCCTCTTATCATGCTGAATCTTTTAAATCCTACTTCAAGACTCTTGGTTCTCTCTATTTAGTTGTTAAGGGTATTAGGCCATTACTCATGTTTATGAATTCCAGTCAAGGAGATCTCTGCTCATATTTTTAGCACTTTGGCAGTGGTGAAATTTGGTCTTAACTCATCATATTCAAGAGCTGCACACTGAGGTAGTTGTGATGGTTCTCTACATCTCTGAATGATGATTGTTATGTTTGCAATAAACTATTATCTTGTTTGTTAGTTTACAGACAAAGTATTACTCACCAACAAAGCTGGATGTGACTTCTTAGCTGTTTCATTGAGAGACTGATAGAAGTAAAGGACTGAGTGATCTCTTGCAGCTGTAATGGGAAAAAAAATAGAGAAAAGTAGCTAATATTAAATTCTGGGAGTTCTACCAAACTCTCACTCATTCTAGTAAAAATAAATTAAAAAATACTAAGTTTAAGGTTCAATGTTTGATATGTAAAGCACTGCATCAAAAGCTATTTCTTATACTTTCAGCACACAACTTTTTCACCTGGATTTATGATTGCATTTTATTTTTCAGAATTTTTTATATCTCATGCTGTATGTTGCAATTTTCACAGCTGTATGTTGCAGAACTATACCATTTTTATATTTTTTTGTTATTTTTTGTAATCATCCCAAGTTTATCTGTGAAAGTCCTTAAACATGGTATGAAGATAGTTAAGCTGTATATATTTGAAAGAATGTGAGGTCATCTAGTCACTGCAAAAGCAAAAATTTCAGATGTAAATTTAAAATGTCTTTTCAGACTGCCCTGCAGTTATTTATGTAATATTTTTAGATCTACTCTTTGCACACAATATGCCTTACTTTTGTTTCAAGGGACTGCAGATAGTCAAGTTGTGTCACACAGAAGGAATGATGAAAAGCAAAACATCCTTAACAATTCTCCTTCACCATCTGAGAAGTGAGATCCCAAGCTGCCATTGCTATATTTCCAGAAAAAATTCAGAATTATTCTAACATCCATGCCAAATAAGATGTAACAGTTGCAATATTTTAAATTTTTTTGTTTCTTTTTAAGTACACCAGCTATGATAGTTGCTACTTTCTAAATGAAGGCTGCTCTGTTCCTCATAATGAATTTTAAAAATCATGAAAAAATCATTAGAAGTCCTTAAAATTTCATATAAAAATGCAGTATTTCTCTCATTCTTCTTTACACATTATTTAACTGCAATTGCTTATTTCTTGCTTTTTCAGTTTCATTGTATACAGATAAAGTAGATTTATTTTTGCTTATACAAGCATGAATTTACTTCTCCCACTTATTGTGTAAATCAGAGCAGCATTTAACCTTCTTTCCCCGATCAGAATTTCCTATCTGTGAGCAAATGGGAAGACTGGAAATGTACCCTTTAATATGTTCTTTGACTTTAATCAATAATGAGTGGCTTTTTATTCTCAACTTCCTTTCCTTTATCTCCAAGAACAACCAAGAGGAACTACACCCTGAATCGCCATTTCTTCTAAGGGAGAGAAATTGTATCCTAGTAGTTATTTGAAGTTTGTTTTAAAGGTTCAATCCTACCAATCTGAATCTGAGAATACTGAATAACTAAGTAAGTCCAAGTAATAAGATGTCTATTGCTCCTGGGAGCTAAGGAGCTCATCAGTTGCCCTGCTGCTGTGCAGACTTAATGTCTCAAGCTGGACTAGTTTGGACCTGTAGGGCTTGAACTGAAGCTCCTGATTGCATCAGGACCAGCTCTGGGTTTTGACTGAGATCTGATTTTGGTGTAAAGTAGTGCCAACTTCACAGTGGCATTTTTTTTCCTTACTGCTGGGCAATGCCAATCCAGGGAGAAAAGCCCAAAGAAACAGAATTACTGTTTCAACTGTGGTTCATCTGCACAGGCCTGCAGGATGATAAGCACACTAGAGTTCAGAGCCAAGTTAAGCTTTATTCTTTTAAAGTCACTGGAGATCTACTAGACAAATTGTGTTGAGGAATAATCAAACATAACTGACAAGATCTAAATCTGTGATGAGTGGAATGTTTGTAAAATACCAGGGAAAGTAAAGAGCTTGTAAACAATCCCAATGCCCTCACCCTTTGGAGAAAACATTGAATACCAAGTAATATTTTTTTTTTTTTTATGTTTTATGTTTTCTTAGATTGTACTTTTTTATTGGACTAAGTGGGTTTTATAGTGTTGATTGCTAATAAAAGGTCTGGCTAACCTTGTCTTTCCTTTTTAAGTAAACAGCATTTGCTTTTTATACTAACTTTATGAGGCTTCTGTGAGCCTTGGTGTGGCTGATATAATGAGGATGTACGGCCATTTAATCTCAGATCACAGATATCATGTGACAAAATAATTTCTCTATCAACACAACCTCAGGAAAGTTTATTTTGTTCTGCAAAATATTAGGCACAGCTCAAAATCAAGGCAAAAGTCCAATGAATGAAGATGGGATCGATTCCAGCCTTTCATTTGTATTAAACAAAAAAATGGACATGTGCAAAGACAGATCTTAGATTAATCTTGTCTAAAACAAACATCCTTTGATAGATTAACATGGTCATTACAGGCTAATTTTCACCATGATTGGGCAATAGCATAATGCATTGACCTTCCTGTATTCCTGTTTCTGGGCTGTTTCCTGCTAAATTACAAAGGATTTTCACAGTCTTCTATTGAGGCTTACACTTGGCCTTATCTATTTTTGTGCTATCAGAAGGTATTTGACTATGCATGATATTTGTATTTAATCCAAAAAGTTTTGTATGTTTATGTGTGTCTAGTTTTCTATCTATATATACAAAATTTGCTCTAAGGATTGAAACCAAAGTATTTAATCATCAGCCTCAGCCATGTAACAATCAAAATTAAAATCAAATTAAGGTAGGCAGTGTAACTACTTTAAAAGAATAAACCTGATAATTCCTTTTTTAATCCATTTTTATTTATTTTTAAATATTCATGCTTAACAACTACTGTCTCAGTTTTTAGAGTTGAACAAAGGATACATAGGAAGAAATTCACTGAAAATCAGGTGAAGTTCACATCCGTCTACAATAGGGTATTCTCAGATTCAGTCTACAAGTGTAAAACTCTGTCGATTGCTAAGATCTGGTTCTATGCCTTCACATTTTAAGTAATCTAATCAGATATCCTGACAAGGCTTTTCTGTAATGAGTTTCTGTGACAAGTTTAATCTAATTTGCTTTATTTGGACCTAATATCCACCCACAGATGCATGCAAAGCAAAAAAAAAAACCCAAAACTAAACCAACGAAAACCAGCAGCCATGCACTTGGTTAAGGAAGGTTGTCATATGGTGCCCTTGCTCTCATAAGCAGAATTCAACTCCAAAGTTCTGTGGGAGAAGTGGGTTTTATTTAAATTTCAATCTTGGGACAGACTCTCCTCATCTCAGAAAAATGCCAATGGTTTAACTACTGCTACTGTTGTAGGCCAGAAAGGTCAGGGATGTTCTCTACGCCTGTTGTTAATACTGTGAACACTGCAGCAAAGTGTGTCTTCCATGTAAACAAATGGATGAATGACACTCTGGTAAAGGCATTTACTCTTTTATTCATGCATAGTAACTAGATAAAAAAACAACAACAGAGAGGCAGCGACAGTGGGTGACTGCCATCTGCTCTCCTTGTTTTCTCTGTCTGTGGGAGAAGTTGGAAAAACTTTTTCTAGTATAACACTCTGAGGTAAATCACAGAAAGAAGCAGACATCTCTCCTGCTTACGTCCTGCCTCTGTTCTTGCAACTCCTTATGCATTTTATATTTGATATTTAAAAGACATATTTGGCCCTGTGCAATAACCCTAGAGGAAAGCGAACAGATGTCTCTCACTTCAGTGGAGAAGTCTATCCCACTACTTAGCAAATCATCTTCTTGGTTAGGCCTGTGGCTGATTTATTCCTAGTCTGTAGATTCAGTGAGAGGGGAGGGATGTGTCTTCCTCTCTTATCTGCTCCAGTGGCTAGGACTTGCTCCTGAGTGTAAGGATCGTGGCTTCAAACTTCTCCAGTGACACTGAGATCCTGTCTCTTCCTTCTTGCATATGAAACTATTATGACAAACAACACTCTTCTCTCCTCTCCTCTCCTCTCCTCTCCTCTCCTCTCCTCTCCTCTCCTCTCCTCTCCTCTCCTCTCCTCTCCTCTCCTCTCCTCTCCTCTCCTCTCCTCTCCTCTCCTCTCCTCTCCTCTCCTCTCCTCATTGCAACCATTGTTGCAGTTGTGCTCCAGCTCCTAGCTCATTGTTGTGTCTTCAACGAGTTGAAAGACTCCTTAAAAAAAGAGATGCTTTACATTGCAAATTATGAAGACTTTTGTGGCTTGAACTCTAAGTTATTCTCCATTTGTCACTCAGAGACAGCTTTGGGAGAACTGAGTTGTTGGCTTGTGGAATTATAAATTCTAAGGCTGCTAAAATCCTCTTCCAAGCCAGGCATTAATAGCATGACTCCTGTTAACTGGGGTTGCTGTTTCTGTGCCACAGGAAAGAAACAGTAAAGAAACCAGCTACTCAATTAGTCAGTCATTCTGTTAATGTATTCCAGATATCTGGGCACCTCTTCTCACTCCTCCTCTCTCACTGCCTCTGCTTTTTTGTCTTTCCAGTTCTGATTCCTTGAGCTTGATTCTGCTTTGGAGGAAGGATTATGTGCTACTACAGATACACTGAAAACCCCCAAAAGTCCCCTAAATGTCACACCTGAAACAAGAGAGCGATTTAGACAAAACATAAGAGATTCACGAGTTTTCTGGGTGCACTTCATACAGCGCCAACCTGATATGGAAAAAATCGGATTATCTTATCTTTCTTTTCTATTTTGGTGACTCTGATGGTTTTCCCTTGTTGTTTCAGGCTTTATTTAAAAGGTCACAGTGGAACTGCTGGAAAACAGAGTAGTCTGATCTTGCATGGTGCTGAATTCAGTACAAAAGATGCTGACAACGACAACTGCATGTGTAAATGTGCTCTCATGTTGACTGGAGGTGAGTACAACTGACTGAAAATAAGGTACATTAATAGGAATCTACTGTATTTTCCTAAAGCAACCATGGATGAAGTTGTGTCATGGATGTATAAGTTCTGAGTGAAAACTTCTTTTATTATTATTACTGCGACTTTTTTCTATACATATATTGTCATAATGCCAATACCTCTAGATTCCTGTCAGCAGAGAAAGGATGACCTAGAGATGCAGTCAGTAAACTTCTGCACTGAAGCTGTTGCAACAATGTCAAAGAGGGAAGTATAAGGTAGTGTAATTGTTCAGGCAAGAAAGGCAAAATTAAATAAAGATAAAAGATTTAAAAGGTGAAAAGAAGTTTGTCAGAAGTTGGACAATCAAGCAGCAAAAAAAGAGAGAAATGGCCAGGAATAAGATATTAGATGGCAAAGTTTAGAAACAATCATAGTCTAGACTTGTAATATATTATCTATTCCACTTAGGGAGGTGATTCTGTTATTAAGATATTTATAATGATTAAACTTTCTGTGTTAGGTGAGCATAATGCAAAAATACATTAAATGACTAATTCACTCCCCTGTGAAAGACTAGACCTGCAACCACCTCTTTAAATCTGGAAGGTTTAAGCTGATTTCCTTTGTGAGCTGAGTCAAACTACAGACGGAAAGAAAGAAGAGTTGAGGTGGGGAAGAGCACAGACAAGTTACCCTGGGACAGTTTAAAGTCTCAAGTTGATCTGATTGCCAGCAAGTATGGTGTATATGATTGGTACTTTTTCTAAATATAGTGTATATGATTGGTACTTTTTCTCTCCAGCACAGAGAATGAATATTTGAGATTATCTCTCCATTCAGACTCCTAATGCTCCTAAGAGTGGGAATTTTCTCTGGCAAATGATAATCATTCCTAGTCGCTGTATGGTCAACCATACAGAACACCACATTATAGCAGAAATTAAATTGGGATTCTTTGGTTTACTGACTGTATGACCAAGAGAGCCCCTTTCTTATCTTCACATCTGATCTTGTTTAGAGACTCTCCTCAGTGATTTCTAACTTTCCTGGAAAAAAACCCTGTAACATGTACAGTTTTAATTATTTCGGATCAGACTGTTAAACCTGTATTATTTGTGGTTACTGGCACTCAGAGTTCAGCTCAGGTCACATCCAGGCACATATGAGAGAAATCATCTGCTAACAGAAGATGGTTTCCCATCACTGAGAATTTATACCACATGCACGGTCCAGCTCTGCATTCTCTTTTGCCAGTTGGAAGTGACCCAGTTGGGAAAGGCTTTAAGGAGCCAATATTTCAAGCTCCTCTAACTTCTTCTAGGGATGTCATATTAGAAGTTATCATGGGAAGCTTCTTCCAGTAGATGTGTGATTAGACACTACCTTTCTATTTCTATAAAAAATAGAAGCTAACCATATAGATCTGGAGACAGATAGTGGGTAAGAAGTCAGTAGATTATTTTAATTAACACTTTTGCCCTTTCCCTTTGGAGAACATGCTAAATTAAAGTGTGTTACTTCCAGGGCAGGCCAGAGTCTAGTGAGAAGCTCCTGAGTGTGAGTTGTGTCTGCGCTGAAGTGCAGACTCATTCTTGTATCTGAGCTGCCTGGAAATACCCCTACTCCCAGACGTCTCCTTCTGGGAGCTGAGGGTTTGTTTATTTTCCTGCTCTGAGTTCTGTGACAGGTCAACAGCCTGCTAAGGTCAGTCTGCTGTTGAACAACCATTCCACAAGGTTCACGTATATTGCTGCAGCATTCCTGTAAATCAACAGCTTAGCCACACATTGGAATTTACTGGTACCAAATGAAATGAATTGGGAGGAAGGGGTGAATTACCAAAGGCTGAGGAAACCACAAGTTTAGCAAATCATCACAGTAAAAGGAGGTGCAATTAGCCTTTGGAGATGCCTTTGGAGATAGATTATTCTACTCTTTTGGACTAGACTCTGAGTACTGTTCCTTTGGAGACAAGTTGTACAGCACAGTAATTTGTAGTTCTTCAAGAAAGACTTTAATCATGCTAGAGTTCTCCTAAAACACTCAGTCTATGCTTTTCTCCTTGAAACAACTTTCTCATTCCTTGAGAAATATCAGAATTTAATTAAATACCAAAACATCTTTTTTAGGGAGTATATTTCACTTTTCTACCAGACAAAGACTAATTTAGAAAAGTAGCAATGATAACAGGTTTTGGAAAACCTCCTTTTTCCCCCCACTAAAAAAAGATATCAGAATGTTAGTTTTGGCAACATCACAGAGAGCTCTTTAATGATGAATGGTATGAAATGTGCAGGCAAGTTTCTAGCTATCTTGACAGTTTGGGTGAGTCTGTTATCTCTATGAGGTGAAATGAATATATTTATGTCAGGAATAAAGGCTGAGATAAGCCAAAGCTCAAGACTGTGATATGGTTATAATCAAGGCTGAAAATAAAAATGTAAGGAAAACACACATTTCTCTCTGTGATCTTGTTAGTTGTCAGTTTTATTTGGTCTATATCATAACTATTGTTCTCTCTCCTCCTATACCTCATCCCTCTTCCCTAGAATGAGAAATTAAATACTGGGAGAATAATACAGAAGCACTAGAAGTGTATTTTGTGTATGTCTTTTTTGTATTTTAAAGAGTCATGCGATGCTACTTGGCTCTATCTTCACATAGATTTAGGGAATGCCTTCAAAATTATGTGTATGAGCTGTATTCTTAACCCCTCTAAATTGTCATCATATTTAGATGTTTTAGCTCCTTTTTTGTGACTTGGAAAATTTAATCTAAGCATGTTTGTTTTACTTTAATGGAAGACAAATTGTTCATTCAAACAAGTTCTTCCTTTTTTCAATATCTTAGGCCAGTAAGCTAAAACAAAAAAGGGTTATATATATGTATATCCCCATCTTACTTCAAGCTTTAATCTGAAGAGTGCCCCAATGAGTTATGTACACAGCGTTTTTGCAAGGAACAGCCCTAAAAATGGAACAGTCACAAGAATAAGCCTATGAGTAGAAGTTCAAAATGCTTGGATTTCCAATACAGCCCTTAACATTTAACATCTTTGGATCAGATTCCTGAGCCAAATTCCCATCTGTTCTGCCAGATACCACCTGTCAGCTGAGCCCCAAATTGTTTGTGAAGTTGTTTTCAGTCACTGGAAAGTGACTTATGGTAACTTGGCCCACCAAGAAAGAGTTTTGAGTTGATTTTCTTTGTCTAGAATTAGCTGCAGTTCGAGGTGTTCACAAAGATATTTACCTTGCTTCAAGTGAGAAGTAAAAATACTGCTAAAATTCTGATCCCTAAAATCATTTTACAAAGACAAGGAGAGTTTCTGGATGTCTTGCCAGGTTTGAAACTGCAGAGATAACTGAAAAAAATTGTTTGTTTTATTTTACTGGAAGCAGAGGTCCATCCAGCTGGAGTCTCCTCTCTCTGACAATACAGGCATAAGAACAACGCAAATAAATTATCCCTCCCTTGAGTATTTTCTCAGTATCTTTTTAATCTCAGGGGCTTCCTGAGTCAGAGAAATAAGTATTTATTAAACACATATTTATTGAGCCTCAATAGATTTCTCATCTATTAAGTCAGAGGTTGCTTAATGACTCCGAAACCATGTTGCATTCACTGCCTGTTGTTTCACTGTTTTTTTTCTCCAAATGGTGAATTTTATGAATCTCTGTCAAGAAGGGTATGGAGGATTCATGTCATGACTTGGAGGGAAGTTCTTGGCTGAATACAGAAATCTGCCCATACACTCCAATCAGAAAAGCCACAGTTTTTCTTATATTCTCCTTGAAACAAAATATTTTAAAGAAACAATGGCAGGAGGCTTAAGATCGTCCATCCTGAATCCCTGGATATGCACCTAATTACATAAAAAAGCACCAGTTTTTTTTTAATGCATATTCCTGCTTTCATAAAGAAATTGCTCAGAAAGCACCATTAATGAAGTACCATTTATATTGAAAAATATTTTTATTAAAAAATATAATCAAATTGTTGGAATATTATTTGATTTTTTGCTTGAAATATTCAAAATATTCAATTAGAAATGTGATTATGCATAACTTTTAGCAAAAAAATTACTAAATTGGTATATTCACAAGATTAAATATGGGCAACTGTAACATAGCGTTAGTAGATCTTCAGGAAGTGGCTAACTTTTGATATACTAGAACATAGGCACGAGTCTGCAGGTTTCATGTTATTTTTACCTCATAAAAAGGTCCCTATGAAAGGGACTGCATTATCCAGCTGATATGAAAGGTTGATGCCTTTTAATCTTACGTCCTGACAGCTAAATTCTAATTTAATCCTCAGATTGTCATGATAGTCTAGTCAATTCAATACCCTAATGAATAAAATAACATAGAAATTTCTTCCAGAGATCATTTAGTCCCTTCACAAGTGAGATTCTTCTCTGTTTGTTTCTGTCTTTCTATGAATTTTCAAGATTTCTGTGTATATCAAGATTTCTATTTTCATGTTAAAATCTCTTATCGAGTTTGTCTATGTTTACTATAAGAAAGCTTTGCATGTTGACTAGCTAATTCTATGATAATTTAAATGTGCTCCATCCTTTCATAATCTCTACCATTAGAAAGAAGAGACATCATTTCTTTACATTTCTTTGAAAGGTTTTTAGTTAATTTTAAATTGCTGGCAATTTGTCTCTCAAATTCTGACTAAACAAACCTAGGTCTTTTCTGTTACATTCACTCTTTTGGACTCTGTCCCATGGCTCCACTCATAGTTTGAGATGTCATCTGAAACTTCGTCCAGAGAAATTATGAATGAAAAATCACCAGATCCTAAGCATTGCCATCTAACTTCTTTAAACTACAGAATGTCAGAAACATTGAAATCTTTCCTAAAATAAATTTCTATTTCTTTTGAACATTGAGGGCTATTTCAATATTTTTGGATTCAAAATTTTTCTTATTTGCTTTGTTGCCAAATGAATTAAATTTTATGGACAAACCCAGAGAGCTAGAAATAAATATTTGTTTTCCATAGGATCCATTTATTCTGTAAATCCATACAAATGTACCATTCAGACAAACTTTGGATCTTATTAAATGGCTTGCACTGATCCTGCTTTATTTGAAGATATTCAGTGTCCTCAGGAGGAGAACTGAGATGTGAGAGGAAAGAATATGCCCTCAAATGTGCAGTGTTTAGACAACTATTAATTTAGAATGTAGAAGTCAACTAAGAACCTCCCATCAAACCTGAGCAATCATTGCAGTTCCCAGTGAGCACCAGCCTTACAGTGCACTCATCAATTGATGAACATTAGGTCACTAAAAAAGAATTTTACATGCATACATGCTTAATTGCAGTTTATATAAGCAAAAAAAGCAACTCTGTTAGCTTTGGCATACAAAAGCCCTTTTTAATATTGCTTTTGACAAAGAAGATTCTATCATGCAAAAATTGTACTTGTCACTTCAGAAAACCATTATAAAAGATGCTTATGTTTGGTTTTTTCTTTTAATATTGTTACTCATTTGAGCAATGCCCTTTTATTAGGTATTTTTTGCAAGAATTTGTGGAATTATTTCAATATACATTAATATTCAGTCAAAGATCTAATACAGTATATTGTAGTCTGGAGCTCAACTATCTGAGATAGGTAGCTTAAGCATAAAAAATATATTTATCCATGAAAAGAGCTGAAATGAAATTTAACAATTTCCCACTGGTTATAGCAACATGAATTAAAGATCAAAGCATACCCATACACAATATGTGAACCTACTTTAACTGTTCCAGAAGAACAGCCATCTACAGTGAGGATTCATTTCTATTTGCATAGCTGAACTTTCAAACAATTTATCTATATATTATTTCATTTATATTTGGTCTGGAAAATATATTTCATGACCTAGGGATTTTTGTTACAAATAGAGATGGTAGTGCTGCTTGTATGATACAAAATACTAGAGGTGGGCTAGCTTAAAAAATTGAATTGGCACTCAGTTTAAATGATTTATTAGTGATTCTGTAGTCACAACAGCTTGAAGAAACTACCTCTCTTTCTGAAAAAAATCTCTCTTAAACTTCTCATGGAAGCCTTCTTTCTACCACATCACTTTAAAATCTTACTTCTATTATTACTCCTTACAATGCCCACTCTTCATCATTTTCATGCCTGATTCAAATATCCCATGGAAATTGTTGCCAAAAGTTATCTCCAAAGTTAAAATCTTACTGTGGTTCAAAGATGACTTTATAATTATTTGGGAAAGCCATTACCATGCAGAGAAATATAAACAAGATTATTCATGAGAAAATCCCATGAACTCCAAGTAATAAGCCAACATCTGGCTGCTGAGGTTTTTCCTTTTGTCAGGCTGTCTCACAGCTCTGGAGCTGCTCAATTTTGTGTTTTCTGCAATGGCAGTGATGCAGGCACCTCTTTTAGAAATCTCTGGTTTATGTTCCTTCACTCCCTCATAGCTACCAAGAAAGTCATTGCTTGAATTCCGCTTTGCCTCAACATACACAGCATCTGTAAAAAACTTTTCCTTTGCATCCATTCAAAGATGTGAGTTTTGGTGTTGAGACATGCAGTAGGAAATCTTGTGATAATCTGAGGCCCTAAGGGGAGTGAAGGCCTTTCAGAGGACTGCAGGGGAGAATGGAGAGAAATAGCCATATGGAGAAAAAAAAGACACCATAAATCAAAAAAAAAAAAAAAAAAAAAAAACAACCAATAAACCCAAAACAGAAAAAAACCCCCAAAAAACTCCACTTCGCTTAAAAAGAAAAAGACAGTGAAAAAGTAAACCCAAAGTTTTAATGCAATATTAGGAAACATCTTTAAAACATTCATCTATTCATTATCACTAACAAGAACAGTACAATAGGAAAAAAGTTAAGATCATTAAGACACATTTTGAAATAGGTGTTTATTTAGAAGAAATCTATGATTGGAGTTTGGAGCAAGTCCTCACAAATGTTTTATAAAATTATGTCTTTCTTTGGCTTAGTCCAGTTTTAACATGGATTTTGTATGGCATCACTGGAAATCCTCATCCCAAAAAAGACCATTTATGCATCTATTCCTGTTCCTTTAAGATGAAATGGTAACTAGGTCAGCCAGGTCTTCATCCCAACACCATGAACAGAACCCAGCTGCATCTGAGTTCCAGCTTTGAAAAATGAGGATTAGGATTTCTCTGTTTAACTTCATCTTAAATTTCTACAAGATTATACTCTGGTTACAGTAAAACATCAGCTGTACAGCTTTCCCTTTCTTTGGTTATTGCCCCCTTAGGCATAACATTGAAATCAAAGGGAAGACAGCTGTACCAAAATAGAAAATTGTGAGAATTTATCTGGCATAAATTCATCCCTCAAGATTTCATTATGAAGTGTTACTTCTTAAAAAGAACCAAAACACTAAGTACTTTCCAAAATCTTCAGAATTACAAGACTAGAAGCATAAATTATTTGGATCTGAATACAAAGAACAGAGTAAGCACTGGTTCTGAGAGCTAAACACAATCAGTATCATAGCAGTGGTAGTATACCATAGACTAAAACAGTTTCATATAATGCATTCATTATAGGTAGATAAAAGTCTAACCACTAAATATGATGGAATTGGAGAATTCCCTGGGACAGTGAACATTGTCTAAAAGGAGTTTATCACAGTTTTATTCCTTTTCCAGAAGTCAAAATGGAAAACACAGAAAATTTTAAATTCTGCATTCTAGTCCACAGTGACACCAGCAGAATTCAGTATGCACTCACTGCGTGACCAGTTTGCCACTACCAGGACTGTTAAAAAATGCTTCACAAGGGGTCCTGGGAAGATGGCAATACTATGATGTGCAGGCTGAAATAGCTTTTATTAAAATTAAAGTAGCGTTTAACTAACAAAAGCAAAAGTCACTACCTAATCTTTAAGATCTTATTTGCCTCATGACACAAATATTCAGTACAACCATATTCCATGGAAAGATGCATAGAAACTGTGCTAAAGATTTACAAAATTATAGATCTCACTATGAAAAAAGTCCCAACAGAAATCTTTCTGACAAATAGAACTCCTAGCCACAGAAGTTAATTCAGTTTTGATACTGGGGATATTTGCTTTTTGCAGTCTGGGAATTAATTCTGCCTTTCTCAGTCTGAACTAAGCATCTTTCTCATACTGTACATAGATACTCTGCAAGGTGTTGGAGAGAAAATTCTATTCCCATCTAGGTATCCAGAAAAACTCCCACTACTTTCAGTAGAGTCAGCATATCACCTAGTTTATATTCATCAGTTTGTGTTCTGTAGTCCTAGTGTTGCCAAGTTTCATGTTATTTGGAATTTTTCTTAAAACTCTAGGTCCCATGGCAATCTAAAATTCACCTTAACAAGAAAAGATCTTGGAGAGATAAACAAGAGAGTTCACTGATTAATTTGATCTTAAAGCAACAATTTAAAGTAGGGCAATGCAGCACCACAATTTTCAAAATTCAGTTATGAGAATCTTTAACATCTATTCTGGAAAAAAAATGTAACTGAGCACCGAACAATCACAATTAAAGCAGTAGAAAAGGGCTGGTAAATAAAATCAAGTCATGCTTATACTCAACATACCAGGTGAAATTATTCCAAATACTTTTGAATTATGGTCTTTTTCTGAAGAATTTTTTTCTTGTGTAAGTGAAAAATACAATATTGTCTAAATATGAAAACCCCTTAATTTGTCTCTCATGTTCTTGTTTTTACTCCACATACTGACAATAAAATTAGAGTGCATTGGGACATAATTACTTTTGCAATTCCGTAAATACATGTGTGTGTTCTCCAGCACCTCTGACTAAAGAATCGTACAAAAGAGCAAAAAAGGAAAATACTAAAATACCACACCAGAACTATTAATGAGCTATTTACCAGAATTTCCTTATCACCTAAACCTAATACAACAAAGTAAAATATTCAGTGCACTTGCAGTTTAAGTATTTGTCTTACTGGTTTCAGGGTGGTGGTTTGATGCCTGTGGCCCCTCCAACCTCAATGGGATGTTCTACACAGCTGGGCAGAACCACGGGAAGCTCAATGGCATCAAGTGGCATTACTTCAAAGGCCCCAGCTACTCCTTGCGCTCCACCACCATGATGATTCGGCCTTTGGACTTCTGAAGGAATTCCGCAGCGGATCCCGGGAGGAGCCAGGCTGGCTCCGCCCTCAGCAGCAGCACTGGCACAGTCTGAAGGGAAAAGGTGAAGGGCTTCTGAAAGCAGCGTGTAGGGATGATGCAAAGTCGCTTCGCTGTCTCTCCATAACCTGCACACACTTCCCAACAGCCACCCCACACTTTGATTACTGTGGAGAGCTTGGTTTAGAAGAGGGTGGCTGAAATTATTTTCCAAAGAACTGGATTTGGCTATTCTGCACAAACTTGGTGCTTGCCAGTGGATGTCTTTCTTTTTTCCTTTTTTTTAAATTCAGCAACAGGATCAGAATTTGAAGAACTGGAACATGTCAACCATGGTCTATTGAGTAGAATGTTATTCAGCAGTGAAATGACAACATTATACCCATGAAAAAGGATTACAGAGACACTTTTAATAAAACTTTTCTTAAAGCATCCAAGGTGACCACTCCAAATATTGTTTTTCTTAATGAACTGAATTTGAATAATGGTTGGATTTATGTGAATCCCAGAGTCAAATTATTTGTGCAAATAAAATTTTTCATTAAATACTTTAAAGACAGGTTTCTAATAAACTGAGTCAAACATATGAACAATGATAAGGATAATAAGCATAAATTCCTCAGTTGCTCTGTAGAGGTAGATCAGGTAATTGGCATAATCCCTGAACTAGGATTTATAGTGTGATAACAAAAGTATCTGTGTTTTTAGGTTTTTCCTTTCTTTCATTAAAAGCAGTCTGAATGTCATGTAGAATAATTAATGGAAAGTTTAAAGAATGTGAAATATTATCCAAGAAAAAATAGAGGATTTTGCATGGAGTTTTTCCATCAAAAAACATAGGAAGGCAAACTGCTAGAGTATAAAAAATTACATAAATGCATAGCTTAAGGCAATGGATTAATTTTGCAGTATCCTTGCATGTGCGCAATTTATCCTGAATTATTTTACTTTTTTATTACATTTTTGTGAATATCAGAAGCATGACAGTTCTACACAGTGCTTAGGCTACAACTATAAGAAATACTCATCTGAACTGTATAAAAAATAAAAAATTGTGAACTTGTAAATAACATGTATTTCCTGCAACAGTCATTTATTTTGTACAGGTAATCCTGAACCCATGCAAAGGGTGAATAGCCTCAAAAAGATATAAATATTAAAGAACTTTAGAGGACTGCTTACAGGTTGCTAGCAAGTAATTTTGTTCTATTAAAAAGTTGCAGAAGTGTGGGACTATTGGAAAAGATAAAAGTCTTCTAATAACAAGCAATAAAGTAATGGGTGGCCTATGAGGATACAGAGATAACTATTTACAGGCCTTTTGATTAAGTTATATGAATAAAGTCCATTTGGGGAAATAGTTCACAGTCATTCTACTTCTACTAGAAATTAAATGAAAAATTTTGCCCTACTCCCACTGAAATCAAAAGTGTACCATATTGGTCCAAATTAAATTGGGACCAACATGGCACACAGAATGTGGATGTGGTGAGGTGTTTGCTCATCTCTTTGTTGCTTGGTTTCATTTATTAAACTGTTCCTGAGATGAGGTACAATAATTATCTGATTTTAAAAAGAATAATGATAACTATTTTTTCCCCTTACTTTTCTAGCTTTTTTTTTTCCATTTAGCAGTTTATTTCTATGGAATAGAGAAAAAAAATACTTGGACATTTTTAAACACCTCTTCCTAAAGATCACAAGGTTATACTACCACTGAGGGCTATTGCAGCCCCTAAGGGTTCTCTGATTTTGTTACAATTTGATGTTTGTTTCATTTTAAGTGGGAAGAATTTTTTTCTTGTGTAGTTGTATATATTTATATATATATTTGAAATAATCTTGACTAAGGGTTAATTTGAAGTTTTCTGCTGAATAAGTTACCAAACTACTCTTTACGTAGCACTTTCTTCACAGACATGTTTTTCCCCAGTTTCAGCAGGTTTTACTAATGGTCTTCATTAATGTCCAAAATTTGCATTCTATCTTCCACTACATTCTCAAAAGATAGAGTTTCACAGGTCTCAAAGTTAAGAATGCCATTTTTGCAGATCCTATTGCAAAAGGCAAAACACATTTAAAATTAAAAGCATGGTATTTACAATTTATTTATCTGGGTTTGAAAAAAAAGTGGATTTGGTTTCCTATCCTTTATAATAAAATGTTTTAAAAATTGTGGAGTATGTGATTTTGCTTTGCTCTAAGTATAGCTTTCTGTGACAGGCTGACAACATTTCAAAAGCCACTATCTCTCCATGTAAGAAATAGTAATGAGCCTAGACAGACTGTAGGAAGAGAGAAACTCTAATTCAAGTTTATCCAGTAATTATTATTTCTAACTTTTCATGTCCCTACTCCAATATTTTTATTGAATTTCCTTGATTAAAATCATGGGACTATATTTCTTTGGTTCAAATCATAAAACTCTCTATCAGTCTTTAAAATACAAGATTTCTTTTATTCAACAGACAAATATGCAAATTGAAATGTGATGTTTCCCTTGCTTTATGGTGTGTTCTTCTATCAACCATTCAATCATGTGTGGCAGTGACAAATCTCCACTGATCTCTTACCCAGAAATTCCTTCTGCTCCATTTGTATGCCTTTTAACACTACAGTGATCAGGTTTAGCTTCTCTTTGTCATGTAGAATAATTTATCCTCATTTTCTCAGGAATTTTTTCTTAATTGACTTGTTATGTTCCTTCAGAGAAACACAGCTTTTTAAATCAACACTAAAGTTGCAAGGAACTATAGACATAAAAGTACATTTTGCTCAAATTTGGATGAATATCTACTGGCATAAATTGAAGAGTTGCAATTCCTAAAAATTCTGGATTTGGGGTTGATTTATATTAAAATCCTACTTGCCTTGACAGATAGTAAAAAAATAGTCATTGGTCAATGGTAATAGTAACTTTACTATTTACTCTTCACAGATAATTTCCTGATTTATAAAACAAGAGTACAAAAAGTTTTGACAAACTAATAGATATGTTTTACAAAGCATATTGATCCTTAATTTTTAATATCTTTTGAGGCTGGAAATGTTAAATGCACACTTTCCTAAGTGCCCTAGCATCCAGTACTGACCTATTAAGTAGGTAAATCATTTATAGTCATTTGTACAACTATGTCCCAAGATAAAGTTCCTTAAAAAATCCTTCCAGCTATAAAAACAACTTTCTTCTCTGCAGACTAGAAGCTCAAACCACAGCTCTGACCATGCCTCAAATAATCTCGTTTGGGATTGGCACAGTTTCCCCTGCTCCTCTGGGAAGAACAAAACTGAAATAGCAATCACAACAAGAGCTTAATTCTCTAGGTAGGATCAAGCATAATTTACAACCAGACTGTGCTGCAGCTGTGCCAAAAAGCATTCCTACCCTACCAGCTTTTACATGGGCTGGACAGCTTGAGGAGAGAGGCACTAACTCTGAATGCAGCTTGCTGCTGCTCTCTGACTCTCAGCTGTGGTGTGCACACAGACACACACAAATCCATACATCCAGAGAAAACTTGACACAGACAATCAAAATGATCTTGCTTAAATTTTAACTAGAGGAGCTATAATCTCTTAAGGTAAAAAAAAAAAAAAAAAAAAAACCACCAAAAAATCCAGAACAACAAAACTAAAGAGGCCTTTCTCAAGCAGCAGTAGCAGGAAGGAGAAAGACAGGGGTATGGGACTGTAATGAAGAGAGGGACAAGACAGACAGATAGAGAGGAGTTGAAAGGAAGGGATTAGCTGTGAGACGCAGCAGCTTCATATTTACTGTGCCATGACTATCATACATTGTGGGAGCTCCCTTTTCCTCTAGGAATGTCCAAATCCCCTCTGCCTGGCTCTTGCTCATATGAGTAGAAATCTATGGGTATTATTTATATTTATATGCTCTGAATGGTTTGTTTGTCTGTGTGTTTTTATAATCTTTGCACAGGGACCAATTTAGTATGGATTTTTGAGAAGACATGCTGCTTATGGTTATGTTAAGTTAGCTGTGTAGCAAGTCCTGTAAAAATGAAAAAGTTCCTTTAGAGAATATTGCATTCTGCTGTGTGACTTTTAAGTACTGATGATGAAAAAATACCTATGCTCATCCAAAATCTGGTGAAATTAGAGACTATTTTCTTCCACTACATAAAATTTTTAATGCCCAGTACAGTTTTTTGAGCCAGTGACTTCAATTAAAGAACATTAAAGAACGTATATATACTGTAAATATGACCCCCAAAAGATATATTAAAGTGCATCAAGGCCTAAACACCAGTCCTGTGTTTTGATAGAAATAATCTTGAGCCTTGAAGTGTTACCATAAGTTTTCCTTCTCTTCTTACACTTCTCACCTCACTCCCACTTTAGTAGTTTCCTCATGACTCCTTTTAAACTGCTGGCAGTGTTTGCCTTTTGCTGTGTGGAAGTAGTCACAGGAGGCAAGCTCCACATTTAACAGCTCTGCAGATGCACGTGTTCACACCACCACCTGTGGGGAGAGCAAAGTCACTCCCCACCAAACTGTGGGTAAGGAACATTTCTTGATGCTTGTTGTTTGCTCTGCAAGGTTGTGAAGTGAAAAATAAGACACACAGAGGCCCTTCTTTATACTTAAGAGGAAGCAGATGCTTTGCCAGGTCAGCCCTGAAATGGACGCCACAAGAGTAACTCATAGGCAGCTTCTCGGACACAATGGAACTGGAGGGGAAAAAATTTCAATCAAGATAAAAAAAAATTGAGAATATTGATACACTGAAGTCGGTAAGAAAGAAAAATGTCAGTTGAGTAAGAAAAATGTATATCACAGAATAAGAAGACTAAGAGTGCAAAGGAATAATATTAGGAAGCTGAAGGCAAGGTCAGCAAAAGAAGGCAGTCAGTCTGACAAAAAGAATACAGCAAAATGGCAAAGATGAAAGCACTGGATAAGAAAAACTGAAGAAGAATTCAGCAGAAGAATCTGTTAACACATTTATTAGAGCACATTTACTCTAGTAAATGTGTTTAGTTTACTCTAAACACATTTACTAATTCAAATTAATTTTCCAAAGCCTAAAATGAATACTATCACCCTTTTACTTTCTGCTTTTATTTATTATTTACAGGGTAATGGAGGTACACTGGTAAAATCTAAAGCAATACTAAAAACCAGTTCCTTCTTAAATGGATAGTTGCTAAAACGCTGCTTGAAAAACAGTTCATGCTTTTAGCATGAGACACAAATCCACCAGTAGAACAATCAACTTTAGATAATATTTACTTTTCCACTAAAAGATGTGAATCACTATCCTTTTGCAACTCACTTATATTTAGAATCATTGTCTGCTCTAAAGAAAACTACACATCTCTGACCTGATCTTATTCAGTTGCATCGTTAAACCATTGACTTATTTTAAGTAATAGAGCAGAGCTCCTGCATATTTTTACTCCTCTTCCTTTGAAGGAAATTTTTTCTTTCCTTTTTTCTTTTTTTTAATTTAAACACTTCTAGTTTGGAGTTCATATTTCATCTACCAGATATGCTTATTTAACCTCTTTGATAGCTTCACTCAGTGCTGTTTCTTCTGTAAAACCCCCAGGCAAAGTAGTCCTGAGTTAATGCAATGGTTCTTGTCACCATCTTCTGCTCTGCCTTCACATGGAGTATCATACAGCCAGGAAACAACCCTTTCCTTTTTGAGGCGTTTCATTCAGTCCTTCCAGGAAATCTGGAACTCCTGGTAGCAACATCAGTGCAGATCCTGAGGCCCACAAATGCTGGTCCTGGCTCCCACAAGTCCCTGTGACCAGCAGCTGCCCACTGGCCAGCCACACCAGGGCTATCTGTACCTTCATCCAGGTAATGGGGGTGTCCTCAAGCCCCCCTCCTGCCACACCCCTGTTTCCCTCCTACCTGTTTCTCTTGGAATACCTTTCTGTCCCAGGGCAGAGCCATGGCCCAGCAGCCACCACGACAGTTGTTCCCATGGGATTATGTCTCTGCACATTTACCTGCAGGCTGTGCACACTTAGAAGCAGCGCTACTGGAACAACTTTAGAAAGACAAAGATGATGCAAATACATCTCAATATCTTTTTTAAAGTACAATGGCATTAGCCAAAGGCTTTTCCACTAATTTATTCTACTTATTAGATTAAGGAACCTGTGCTAGTTTTTGCTACAGGAGCAGACAGTTTTCTAAACACATAGGTGAAGATGTGTCTAATATCCCTTGGTTTTAGCATGTTTTGAAAGCTTTGGCTTTAGTTTGGACTGTTCAAGGTTTTGGGAAAAGATAGTAATACACATACCAGAGTTTGTCTGGGAAAAATAAGTTTATTAGCCAGAGCAGTTTTACCCAAAACAATGTGAAATGCAGAGATAGAAAATTTACATCTGTGACTGTGAATATGGGTTTATAAATGAAGATTAAGGCAGGAGCCAAAAGCTTCTCACAGCTTCTTTTTGATTGAATGACTTGACCAAATTTGCTTGACACCCCCCTCTCCTGAGTCTCCTTTCCAGACTGTGTGAGCTACCCCACAGCCCAGAGAAAACATCAGAAAAACTGTCTCAGTTTGATATAATCTAAAATAGATTAAGTATATATAAAATGTTTGAAATCTAAGATTTATAGGATTACTAACTGTTCAGATTAAGATTTATTCATGCGAGTACTCAGAGAGTAAAAAATCAAAAATGCTTATATTTTCAGTGCACCTAAATATAATATAAATATATAAAACATATAGTTTAAGTAGCCACTGGATGCGTGGAGGAAATTATAAAGAACATTCATTGTGGAACAAGGTAAGCTATCCTGACATCTCAGCTCACTCCGAGATCCAGAGAAGCCCTTTTCCCTTAAGCTTCTGCTGTCTGCTGCCACCTGTGGTTGGAAAAGAAGCTTTTCCAAAGATGAATTCATCACCAGAATCAACTAAACATGAAATGAGAGAGCTAAGAAAAGGAAAAAGAAAGGACCAATAAAAATGGGCAGGATGTCCATCACAGATGACAAAAGGAAGTTTCTGTTTAGGTACATGTTTTCAGTTTTAAAAGTACTGAACTCCCACTGATTTCAGTTTATTCCAAGTGGATTAAAAATACACTGGTGTTTTAGCAGTGTAGACCCTCCCTAAAGAAAAGAACTATTTTCATTTGTACAGAGTAAAAAGTTCCTCAGAAAAATGTGGGTGATGGAGAAAGGAAAATAACATAAAACCATTCTAAAAATGCGTGTTACAGTTACTACATTTTCTCTAGATCAGAGTTATGTGTACAGAGAAAACCCATTAAGAGATGTGCAAGGAAGGAGCAAAGAACAGAAAGCCATAGTTTCCAAGATGGGAACTGAAATATATTTGAAAAAACCACATTAAAATAGTATTCAAGACTAATTCTCAGCAGTTATAAAGGCAAAAATCCTATTTCTTCTTTGAATCTAAATTTAACGAATTTATGCACGAGTCACCCTGAATGTTTTAATTGCTCTCTCACAGGTTTTATATCATGCTTCAAGAACCACATTTCAATAGAATTTTTGATTAATGAAGACTAATTAATTGGGAAATGAAAATATATACTTTTAATTGTATAGTATTAATTCTCCAACTAATCCGCTCATTTCAGTGCCTTTATTTACTCTGGAGTCATATTCAGCAATGGAAAAGGTACTTTGTCTTTTCAAGAGTTCAAAAATTCCTGTTTTCCCCTTTAGTACACCTGAGTAATATTTGCCATGGGATGGTCCAAATTAGTATCTTCAGAGCAGCCCAGACTGTTAATCCTGTTGCCATACATAAACTATCTCATTTCACTGACCTTTCACTTTCTAGTGTCCAACCAGAGTCTCACTGAGGTTAGGATTCACAGGTCACAAGGCCACAGATAAAATTAGATATTAGCAGGATTTCATGTCATTTCTTACAGAAACCAGGAGTAAACCAATATTTAGAAAGCTGGAGAAAGCCATTTGTTTGTGTGCTCTTGTCCTCTTTGAGTTTCAAAGGCAACCAACTTAGCATCTCTGAACAAATAAAAATGAATGCACGTGAAAGAAAATCAGAAGCAATTTGGTTACCCACTGGACTCAAGCACGACAGACAACCAACCATTCCGTGGTTGTCCCAGCAGTATTCCAGCTCCACAGGCAGGTTTGATGGTACCTGATCAGGGAGCGGCATGAAGGAGCTGGCACTGTGTTACGTAAGCAGAGAAATTTCAACCTCAGAACCTTGGCTGTTAAGAACCATAGGATTATGGAATAGATACCCTTAGAAAAGCAGCTTTTTGAGTGGTGCTTTAGTGGCTGAAAGGCCATTTTTCACAGCAGCTGGGCCCTGGGCCTGTGGTTCAGTTCTCATCTGCTCTGCAGATGACCTGGAAGCTTGGAGGCTCATGGATCATGAGTCCAATATCCTCCCTGCCATTTTGTTTGGGTCAGATGAAGCTGGCCATGAAGGAGCTCAGAGACCACATCCCATGCTAACAAAAACAACCCTTCCCAGCATTATCACTATAACACACCCTGAAGGCACCCAAATCAGCATCATTATTTCACATTCTTCTAGACAGACATTTTCACTTATGAGTTTGACACTGAAATGTTTAGCAGGTGTGGTTCTAACAGATCAGTTTGTTGACACATAACAAACCTCACTGACACTCAGTTGTGGAGAGCCCATTTTTACTTAATGCCGCAGATTTATTAAATGGGATATTTTCCAGTTGATTACCCTATGAGGAGCATGTCCAGGAACCAGTACTTTCAGAGCATGTCACACCTAGTGAATAAGAGAAAATGAATGTTCTCCTGACAAACAGTGCTATTCCTACTAAATGAAAGGCAAGCTAGAAAATAAAGCCACTGTACTTTTCAAAGTACTAAAACTCATGCAGTGCATGCACTACCAAACTACTTTAATGGGTTCAGAACTGCCTACTGGCCATACCTTTTCTTCAGAATTTTGTACTGTGTCTCTTGATGTCTTTAGCTTCTAGAAATTTGGGACAGATTCAGGACCTATCAAAATGAATTTGTGAGGCCTGAATTTGTGGCCTTTAGTCTTCTGGAACATAATATAAATAAAACAAAACTGAAACAGAATCAAACATTCTTCTTTCTTCACAAAAACGAAGTCAGGAAATGCTAGCTGGCATTATTTCTTTCTGTATTCATGTTTTTAGAAACAACACTCAACAAGGATTTACACAAAATAACAAGGCAGGGAAAACAGAGATTTTGCAGTCCATGACATTTTTTCATTGACAATGGAAACATGGAGAAACTCTTTTTATCCATGCACCTGTCTGAGCCTCCAGCTGGCATCACAAATCACCATATTAAACTGCTATTCAGGAAAGAACATGAGTAGCAGCATACCAAGCATGTCAAAACACAGAATGGATTATCAAACAGATTTAATTTGTAAGAGAAATCTTTATTGCTTGGTGAGTGAATTATGAGATTAGTGTCATGGAAGCGATAAGCTTGGTATTCCACCAGGAAATACCAGGTTACTCTGTGCATCCCAAAGTATTTGTCTCCAGACAGTACTCTGCACATTGTAATTAGAAATGATTGCACAATAAGTGGCTCCAATAAGCAGACAGCAGGACCCTGCCAAAATGAAATGCCCTCTTTGGTACAGTAAAATGAGCTTCACTGACAAGGGTAAGATTTCACCTTCCTTCTTCCATAAAGACCACATCCCCGAAGGAGTCTTTTCTACTCTTGTCATCTTTCCTTGTTTGCATTCCTCAGCTTTAAACTGAAGCTTCCCTAGGTTGTCCTTCTTTTTTCTTTTTTTTTCCTTCTTTCTATAAGGTGCAGATGAAATGCTTTTAAATATTAATAGACATGTTTATAAAAGGACTCCATTCATACAGAACATTCCAACAGCCCTGTTGCAATTAATAATTTTGAAATATTTTTACTGTTCCTTCATAAAACACCTATGAAGAGGAACCAGAAATTTGCCTAGATCCATGTAAACTGCAGTTGCACCACTGGGACAGTGAAGTAGATGCCAATTGAAGGCTTGTCAAGGACTGAGTTGTTCTTTTCAGGCTTCATGCCCATGCATCACGGGGCTAAAAGAAAACAAAACAAAGCCTCCTCTTTTCTTTTTCAGTTTGCTGAGAGTGGCTGTGCTCTAGGAACCTCCTATGTGCACTGGCAAGAGGGTATAGGCTGATAAAGCAGATCAAAAGGCTTCTTCTGGGGAAAAAGAAAAGAATGAACATTCTCTCTCTAAAAGTTGTGTAACTGGTTTTCAGTGACTTGGAGAGACTGGTGGACACTTCAGCATCCAGGGGCATCTGGGTGGCTTGAAGATGGCTGAGGAGGGCCCTTGTTGCCTGTGCAGTCTGGTCAGGACTTTTGCATACTTTCAAGAGAAGTCTTCTGGTGTCAGCCAGTTTTTGCTTTGCTCAAGTTGGACTACTGCCATAATTCCAAGATCAGGCCCTTTGTGGGGTGATGTCCTGTCACCAACAGCATTGCTGGTGGTTAAAGGTGTAAGAGCTGTCTTTGCAGAACAGTCAGTGCCTGGGCCATTCTCAGCCAGGACCTGGCTTATTCCATATTGGCTGCAGTACATGACCTATCCAAAAAACTGATGGGCAATTTCTCAAAAACAGTATAAATCCAAAGTCTTTCTCATATTTCACAGTCTATGAACTTTGGAACACCATACGCTGTTTTCTGCTGAGTTGTGCCCCTTCCTAGTTTTATTTTAGACTTCTTTATTTTGTGTTTATGGCCAGGTGAGACACAACAGCTGAAAAATGCGAACCTGCCTGTATTTAATGTTGGAAAAAGGAAAAAAAAACCCCAGCAAGCTGAGGAAATATTGGGAGATTCCTACTGAGATATTCTTAGTAACCTGGATAAACACAGTTGAGGAAGAGCAGAAAACATAGCAGTTATAAAAGCGTAAATGTCTGAGAGTGCAGGCCTCTCAGCTCATCACAGAGCTTCCCTCACACAACCTACTAGAAATCGTGGGAAAAGATGGAGCAAGATCACCTCAAAGTTAAAAATAGTGGTATGGCATTGGTGATGCTCAGTCAAAGAAAAGATTAAAAAATAACAAATACATTCTTTGTCTTAGTCTCAGGGTGACTGTCTCACTAGGGTGTGAAAAAGTGAAGGAGGACATGATCAGACTCTGAAGTCCTGGTCAGTTTTGTGGTCCACTGATTACTGCAGCCTGGACAGGCACTTCATTTGCTGGTGATGGAGCTGCCCAGTTTGTGTTCACTGGCCCCCGTGCTCCCTTCAAAGCTCCTTCACAAGCACAGAGACTTGAAAGGAGAAGCAGTAATTCAGGAAGTCTCTTAACACAGCAGGGTTACATTTGCAATATGGAAGGGTTAGGATTGAAAACCAAAGTAGTTTAATTCTATTTTCAAAAATCAGTACCTAATGCAGGATTACCTTTAATGACAGACATGGAGGTGTCAAAGGACTGTGTCAGGTTTCAGACCTTTCCATAGTTTAAATTCCTGTGTTTAATCAAAGGTTAACTGAATCACTGCTGGTAGAAGAGTTACTTCAGTGCAGGGGTGTTGTGGATGGCCTACAATAAGTAATCCCACATTCAGGCTGCAGTCTCCTACATGCAGAAATATTTCCCGTGCATGTCTCTGTGTACAGAAAATACATGTGACAGAATATACAGACTCTCTCTCAGGGCAGTGTAAAATATTTCTAACTTATATTATTTCTTAACTGCTTCATCCCTTAGCTGAATAACTTTATTTTTTTGGTTGTGACCCCTCTAAAATTATTTCCTAGCAAACTGCATAAAATGAAGTAATAGCACTTATGTTTTTTTAATTCTTGAGTGTCAGAACTCATATCAGCAGCATTTCAATAATTTTGTAAGGCTGAATTTTTTAATTGTTTTCCTGTACAGTATATTTTTGGTGTATTTGCAGTACATTTGCATAAAAATACAGGAATTATTCTTCTATGAACTGATAGTTTATTGGTTTGGCTGTACTCAGCAAATATACATAAACTTGGACATAAAATAGAAATTCATATCCTGCAGTTGAAAATTGTATGTTATTTTTTTCCATCTCTAGTGCATAGTAGTGCAAATAATTTCTGTGGAAAGAATAGTATGGCTGGAAAATCCATGGCTATTCTTTGTGTTCATGTGGAGAATTGTATGAAGTTTTGAAACATATCTCCTTTGTTCATTGATATGGCAACTTATTGTTGTTCAGTTTGGTTGATTTTACCACCTGGAATGTGAATGTTACTCCTTTTGACAAAATTTATATTTTCTTACTTTACAGAGCTTGGTTAATTATATATAAAATTTCTATGATATAATGACGTATATTAACCTATAAAGGCTTGATGTATCCGACACTTACTCTAGATTTTTTGGTAAGATTTACAAGTCTAAAAAGGTAAACAATGTCATTAGCTGAGCTATTTTAAGAAAATTTAAACCCAAAAACCTTTCCACTACAACAAAATATCAAAAATATGCTGATCTATTTCTACAAAATGTGGTTTTTTTCACAGAAGATTTGCTATTAAAAAGAAATATTCAGGGAAGGGGAATTTCTTCATAGAAATATTTGTGGCTCCACTGAAAACCTCAGAATAAGGGGTGTGAGTTTCCAGTGAGAGATCCACATTCGGTATTATGGTGGAAAAATTCTACTTTTTTATAGACTCCTCCCTTTCCACCCCCAAAGCTCCCTAAGGAAATCAATGGTTACATGCAAATAAGAAACAATAATTACTGGTTTTCTGAGAAGGAAATTGTGGGAAAATTTGAAATTTCTGCCCCTTCCCTGTCTATTTTAGGTAGTATAAAAGCATGATTAAACATCTGAAAGCATTTTCCTAATTACTTTCTCTGTAATACAAGCATAACTATTTCAACTCTTCTAGAAACACAGTTGTATAAGGAAATAAATGGTAAGTTCAAAATAGGAAGTATCCCTTACTTCAAGTGTGACCAAGTGTCTCATACAGAATTTAATGGAAAAATTGATTGTTTTTTGATTATGAATGTTTTCCAGTAACATCCAAAGAAAAAACATTGCTTGTCTCAAGCACCTCCAAAGATAACACAGGACTTGAAAGTCATCCAAATTTATGTAAGCCATAAACTGGCAGTCAACTTCTTACTCATCATCCTGAAACTCTCAAAATGACATGGCAAAATACAAGAAGTAGCAGGAATCCTTTTCCACTTCCAGGTGGTACAAGAAATCGTTCTTTCCATATGCCTCCTTTTTTTTTTTCTCTGTCTTGATTCCAAACTCACCTTCAATCAAACAGCCCACATGAAAATGAAAGTTTTCATTGTTAGGAAAGCACAAGTTTCACGATAGCCTGACAAAAATCTGCCCCTTCATTCAATGAGAAAAGGAGATCCATTCCACAAAGCATAGTTGTGGAATTCTGTGTGGTCTAGATAGCTCTTTGAAATTCTTACCAGTTTTGGTCAAACATAAGGTCAACCCTTGGATGGGTGAATGGAGAGCAGTGAAATCTGCTGGGCATTGAGAGTAATTTAAATGGACTGCACAGCTTAGCCAGCCTCTCCCCATGCTGGATACACAAGGACATTTAGAGAAGGAGAAACCTGCATCTGCTCTGTGTTTATAGACAGGCATAAAATGATTATTGCAAGACTTGTAGATAATATGATCCAATGTGGATACAAACCTCTGGAGTACCCAAGGAATTCATTTTAGTTTTGAGAAGGCTTTGATCTGTCAACATTGACATTTTCTGCTCTAAATAACAATTAAGCCATTAGAGAAGTGTGACTGAAGCCAAGTTTTCTGTAGATTCCCACCCACAGCAATAGATGTCAGATTGTAGCACAGGATAATTCATATAACAAAGGAATAATCCAAATTTTGGTCATCAAAAACCCCCTAATATAAAATCTAACCCAAAAATGACATCTGCAGTTTTAAGCAAAGTGCTGTTACTTGAGTGATTAGATATCATGTTTGACTGTAAAGAATTCATGGCCTGCCTTTATTCCAAAAGCTATATAAACTGTGAATTTTTATTAGTGATTTGTCCAGTATTTTAGACTGTAGTAGAAGTAATAAAATGTGTCAATAATTTGTTCCTTTAGACTTCTTGCCTCAGAAATCTGGTTTCAATTCCATCTGGACTAACATCTACTTCTAACAAGCTTAGATATTTCAAGATATCCAAAGCCAAAAAAACAAGTCTAGTGCTAACTCAAAGATCTGGGCAACATTTCAATGGCTCAATTGGAAATAAGAATGATTAGCAGTCACAATGTCAATGCTCAAACTTAAAAAACAGCTATTGAACATGGGAATGTACTGCTCGATTTTTTGTCTTCATCTGTGGGAGTGAGACTTCACAATGACCAAGGCGAAGGCTGGTGCTGAGTAGGACAATTTGCACAGCAGATGCAGGGCTCACCTGAAACCCCCAGGGAAACCTTATGGATAGTACAGCTCCCATCCAGCCCTGCAGGCACACACCAAACCCAGTCTGCACCATCGGGGAGCAAAAATACTCCTTGCTTCTCACTTGCTCCTCCTGGTAAGATGTGTACTCATTTGACAGAGACACGTGGGAGACACTTAATGCAGAGAAGCCCAAAAGTCTGTCAGACAGAACTAGGATTAATTTTCATGGTTATGTCTTGACAGCAGTTAGAGAAGGAGAAAAAAAAATCATCATCTTCTTCTTAAATCTTTGATTTTATGCTATAACACAAATTTCGATTTTTATATAAAGGCAAGGGGGATTTTGTGATGTCTTGCTCCATTTTCTTTACATGGGAACAGTAGGCTTAATTTTCTCTTATGAGCAGAGGTTTCATTGCAGAAATTTAAAAAATACTGAAGATGCAACCACTATTTGTAGTTGTCTTTTTCTATCTTTTTTTTTTATTTCAAACCTGAAATTTTTTAAGTGTACTGATTAATATCTGTATCAGATATTAATGTCCCATCACATATATTTGTCACTCCTACAGTAACAATCTCTGGTATTTTCAATACATACAGGGCTCTTGAACTTTATTGAATAACTTGGGATATATTTATTTTGAGAATTTAGCTATTACTTTGACTTATCGTAATCCCATGTCATTCAAAATAATTTAGCCTCGATCTGATTTGATTGTAAAAGCTCTTTCCTTAAGGTCTGTTGGAAAGCTTTCATTTGACATCTGTTCATTTTGTTAACTGACTCTTCTGTCTAATCCATGCAATCTGGGAATTTTATGGTGATCATGAAATCTCAACAGTCATCCAAGTTACAAAGTTTACAGTTCCTGAAGTAATTCTTCTTGGAACAGTAACTTCAGTATTCTCTGAAGATGGCTTCTCTCTGTGTGCTCATCTAATAATCTCTCCTGAATATATATTTCACCACTGGGAGTCAAAAAGAAATCAGTCGATCCCAGTAGATCTGCTGTAGTTTGGTGCACTAAACCAAAGGCAAAACCATTAATGTTAAAGTGATTCTAACTTTAAACATACTTACACATGAGCTTTGCAAAGAATTGCTAAGCCTGTACTAAGCATTGTCCATGTCCACAAACTAACCAAACCAAAGTTCCATTTCTGTAGTGGACTGGAGACACACAGTGCTCTGCTGAGCCTCCCAGGTGGCAGAATACAATTAGAGAAAATCTAAAATGTTTCCACGTTCCTTTTGCTTCCTGTTTCCTTTGCATTTCTGTTAGTCTTAATACCACAGAAATGGGAGTATTCAAGAATATTTTTTTCATTGCGTCCAATCCTACAACATCTGAGAAATCCTAAATGCAAAGTTTAAGTCTGACAATGGTTTAAAAACATTAAGCCAAAGGAATTTAAGAAACAACTTGAATTCCATTAATCAGTTTCATTTGTTCTTGAATCAGAGAACATTAATCTCACCAGTTTTAAGTTCTAGGATGTTTACATGATCAAAATATCTGAACAACCATGGAGCAAATTCTGTGTTTTTTGTTTGCTACTTTAGCAAATCAACCCGCACCTCTGTAGTAATAATATCCTCCAGGAATTCCAACCAGCTGAAGCATGATCTCCACTTCCTGAGAACATGTGGCTGTTTTCAGGCTGTCAATTTTTTCCAAGGGTATCTTTATTTGATCTCATGAAACACTTCTATCCCTTGTGAGGCTAAATGCATTGATATACGTTTTCTAAGTAAATCCCTAGAACACTTTTTTAATAATAGGGTTATGATAACCATGGCCCAGTCCTTGGAGATCTTGTTTTTACTGAGCAAAAATTTTATAAATATCTGCTTAGGCTTCTCCAATTTCTAACCCTCTTCCCTTATCAGCTATGGACAAATATTTTTTTGGCCTGATGCCTTGTCAACAATATCATCCCTTGACTCCTTAATAATCTTTCTAGTACAGTTCATGCAGTCTTTAACTTTTTGTTTGATTTCCAGAAAAACTGCATTGCTATTTTAGCCTTCTCAGACTTCACAGTTGAAGCAGAATTTGCAGCACAATCATTCTACACCTTTTCTATTCCCTATGGTTTGCTTTTCATATTCAGACTGTCCACACCACCAGAGACAGACATGTAACTGTAGTTTGCAAAAGAAACTTGATAAATGGGGAATTCTCAAAGAAAATTCATTCCAGCAATGTGTTCACATAAACTACAGCAGTTCAAAGTGACACATGTTGGAATGAAACAAATTTTGGTTTGATGAAAAAGATATATTTTTTTGGCTTGATGGCTATTTCTACAGAGAATGACTTTGTGATTGGAAATACTTGTAACAAGCTTAACAATTCATTTTCTTACTGAATCATTTACTGAAGATATCACTGTCACTAAATGCATTTAATGTCTAAGCAGGCTCCTTGTTTACTTTCTCCCACTTTTAGTGCTGTTTGGAAACTGCTGATTTTCTGAGTCCAACACTGTGACATTGCTCCAGTCTGATGTGCTTGTTTGCTTTTTACTGTGACTCTCCACTGCTGAGGTGACCCTCAGTGAGGACAGAAATTAGTGTGTTTAGGGAAGATCAAAAAACTATCCATAGATTACTACTGTATAGCTTTCACACAATGAAATAACCTAAATAGCAATTAGAGCACGAAACCCTACCCACACAGCTCATTTCTGTGCATGAAAGATATACACAAAGCAGCATGTGTCCTAATAATTTACAACCTGCCAGAAGAGAACAGATGGATGAAAAAAACATATCGAGTAGTAAATATGTCATCTGTTCCCAAGAAATCTCAAAGCTCTAATTGGAGTCAAAAGGTTAAATTTATACTGAGTTTATAACCAATGAAGGGATGAGAAAAATTCACTAGCCACTGTTTTTTGATCAAAATTGAGAGAACAATTTTTCCTAGCAGATATCACAGTGACACAAGAACTGCTACACCAGAATATGAAAGGAATGATTTAACTTGGAAACTTAAGGAATAATCTAAAAAAAATTTTAGTTGTTGATTGCCTCAAAAATTGTGCTTTAATTTTTCTCATGGTACTTTGAATCTCTATAGTTGGAAAAACTGAATAACTGTTTTTGCAAATGTATCGCAACCTATGCTTTACAAAGTTTTTGCTGAGATGTGCAAGCACCCAGATATTAGAAGGGTCAAACCTGACAGACTGGCAGCCATCCTGCTTCATTAGATGCACTGTTCACACACACTGCCCTAAATGATGCACAGCACCACTTCACACAGTCCTGCTGCAGCTGAGGCAATCTCCAGGCCTCTCAAACCATCCCAGCAAGGGATAGACACTTAAAGCCTCAGCTGGGAAAACCCATGGCTGTTTAAATCCCACATGAATTTCCACTCAAGTGCTGGCAGCTGTCCTGCTCAGGGCACTGAGGGCTCAATCAAAGGCCTACAGTCCATGAGGTTTGCTAAAAAGCATTTATAAGCAGCTGTGGGTGGTACCTTGCTTGCAGTTTATGTGCTCTCAGCACAGAAGGCATCCAGCCACACTGACCAAAACATTGAACAGACAGTCTTTAAAACAAGTAATCTTTCCTGAAATCAGCAAGCATTGCAAACTTGGGACATAGCATTATTGCTTCATGAATTATGAGTAAAACATGCAATAATCCCACATGTACTGTTCAGTCCTGTTGCAGAGCCTGAAAAATGAGGAGTAACACGATAACGTTTTATCCTTTAAAATACTAGTTTTTAAATAAAGATTCATATGTCAAATCAAGCCTTCAGGTCTTATCAAGACTTCTGTGCTGTTTTATTCTTGTCTGTCTTTTGTGCTTTTAACTTTTCATTTAAAACTAAACTAACACTGCAGTGGTGGTCTAGCACTTTGTCATTTCTCTGCAGCCTTTCTGCTCCCTCTGGACAACTAATATTTGCAGGCCACAACTTCAACTGGATGGCAGTTTTCAAATTAGAACCTAGGAAATCTTGTATCAGGCAAAAATCAAAATTTTTCCTATACTCCGTTTTTCTATAGAAGAATCCATATGCGACAGTTAGGTCTGAGAAAAGGGATAGATCCAGTTTCAGAATGTAGGGATGATTTTCCATAAATATTGATCAGGAACTTCTTTGTTCAGAGACAATGTTATTATCTAACAAGTGTAGATTTTTCCCAATATTTTTTTCAGATTACATATTTTAAGCCATTTCAATTTGTAATATTTCCAGAGCTCCAGGCTAATGATAACATCTGCTTGTGGAGGAAAGACAAACACAGGAATAATCATCCTCTGCTCTACACACCTACTATTTTAATAAACAATATATTCCTTCCTTTATGTTTTGCTTAGTAGAGGTTCCTTCTTAATTTCTTTCTAGAAGCTATTTCACAGCTTTTTTCATTCTTCTTGTCCTCCTGTTCTTTCCACTGCTATTGTATTCTCTTTTTGATGGAGGCATCATAAATGCAGTAATAATTCAAGCTCTAATGGCTCCATAGCACTGTACAGTGGCAGAAGTTTTATAATTTCTTTTTGTTTTCTTTTCTGCTCCTTTCCAACATATGAGCTACTTTTCTGACTACTGCCGGATAATGAGCTGATTAGATAACAAGGTAAATGCTAAATTTCTCTAATACAGCTCTCTCCCACTCTTGCCTATACACTAAAAAAAGAGCAGATCCAGTCACAGAGCAGATGTTTTCAAATGCTGCTTGTCAAAAAATTAAGTACACATTTGCAAAGCCATGAAAAAAATCAGTAACAATATTTTTTATTATATTAGAAACAAAATTTATAATCTCTTCTTGTGGTTATTTCAGATGGATTATGGAATATTTTTAATTAAAATTTTACTGAGAGCCACTTTCTTCTTAAAATCAGAGTTTCAATTCCATGTCTAAAGAGAAGAGAAAACTTCTGCTCCTTTTACCCATGTAAATAGCCTTTTTAAGGCATAATGTACACTCACTAGCACTGACTGAAATCCAGCATAACACTTTTGGCTTAATGGAAATGGATATAGCTTTGGAGTTATGTAGTACTTTGGCAAAGTCCTTTCAGGAAAACATTTTAATGTGACAAGAGAAAAAATAATATTAACTACTTTTGAAAAAAAGCTTATAACAGTGAATGTATTCTTCACTGCACAGTCATTGCTAAGTACTTGTCATTTGCTCCTAAAATTAATTTATAGTCTGAAGCAAAGCCCAGAAAAAAACAGTGGGAAATCTTCAATCTGGCCTTGTATTTGCAAATTCATTCCTCTCTTCAGATACATATGAGCAAATCTATTTGGCATTAATGTGCTAAAGCCTACTGTCTTTTCTCTTAATTAGTTTTGACTAATTCAGTTGATGAAATATGAGTTTTTCCACACATATCTAAGATCATAATTTGGCAGAGTGCTGAAAATATATCCTAAGATATAAGATATTGCATAACTTTCTTCGTATGGTGTACTGCTGAATAAATATTTTCTCTGAGACCAAAATCAAGTTGCTTCAACATCCCTTCCAAATAGCAGTGGAGGAATATTTGACTGCAGTATCCAGCTTTTCCTTTGCACATTCTGTGTGAAGGACATATGTGTGTGTCAAGAACAGCAAATCAGAACAATCTTCTTATAAACTGCCATGCAAAGTTAATTTTAATTTTCCACAGTTGGTGCCTTCAAGTCAGTAGAGAAGTTATGCTTCCTGACACTGGTCTTGGTGCCTACTGTGAAGCATCAACCTTTAGAACAATTCCTCATTCTTGAGGAGGAATTGTTCAGAATTCAGTGGAAAAATTGTCCTTTGAACCATCAACAGTGTTAGCCTTCCCAAATAAAGATTGTCAGAACTTGACTATGGCATGAAAATTTATTAGCAATCTACTCACAAAATACAACTTAACATTGACACAGGACACTTGGACCAAATTCCATTCTTGCTTCAAATGGTCTAATGTAGATTATGTGAAAATCTGATGAAACTTTAATCCTGTTGCCATCACGTGCCCCAAGGCCTGGAGATGGCTGGCAAAAAGGCAAAGCTTGCAAAGACTACACTTCTTTATCTCAGTGCAGCAGCGCTTCCTGAAACATGAAGGTAAATCCCCATACAGAGTGCTAAAAACAAATAACAGTGGCATTTCATGTATGACCACCTATTTGCATCATGTAAGTTGATATGTTCACAGTCCTGTGAAATACCAATGCCAGTGGCTCATTACCTTTTAATCCTGAGACTTCAAATCATTTATCTGTGCATATCTTGAACCTGTAGCAGCTGTAGCAGCTGCAGTGTTGGACACACTCTTATGCTCACACATATTGTTCCCTTAAATAACTCAACAATGGGCAGAAAATTAGAACATTCAAACATCCAGTATAAGGCAGTAGGCTGACAAAACAGACATCTGGATTTTATATTAACATTGACAGAGTGTGGTTCCCAAATGTTCAGCTTTATTTGTATGAAATGGTAAAGCAAATACAGAATCAGAGAGTCACAGAATGAGCCGAGTTGGAAGGGACCCACAAGGATAATCAAGTCCAACATGATAAATCATTAGAATGTATTTACACTACACTGTAGCCATGGAGGTATGGCCTAATTCAGGGTTTATGCTGTGATGTATGTGAACAAGGTGTTAGTTTCAGCCCTCCTGGGAGTTCCACCTAAGAGACCTGTGGGAAAAATGAGTTTGAGATGGCACAAGAAGCTTTCTTGCACCAGTGAGGCAATAGGAACTGCTGGTGCTGAAAGAAGGTGGGTCCCATGAAGTGAGAAAACTTGGAAAGTTTATCTTGGCAGAGGATTGTGTTTATTCAGCATTTGCCACCAACAAGGCTACTGTGTTTCTCGCTGTAGAACATATGGTAGACAGCAATGATGAGGACATGGAAGCCAGGGATGGCTTTTGATGGCAGACTTCAGGTTGCAATTGCCATGTTAGGCTTCTCAGTGATACAGGCTTGAGCATGGAAAAGGCCTGTTGGCCAAATAACCCATAGCTCAAATAGGTTCCCCTTCAACTTTCATACCCTCTGTCTTGACCAAAGGGGCCGCAAGATTCAGAGGCAAAAAGAGACAAAGCAATGAAAGTGTAGCTCTCTCTAAGTACTCCAGCTTCTTTTACCCCTCAGAGGCTTCATGTTCCTTTGCTTTCCGAAGAAGATCTGTTGGACTTTCAGCTGTAGTGTCCTAACCACTCCTTTTAAGCACTCAGGTTTCTTCTTCACATGGCTTTTCAGCTGCTGCCAGATCCAGTCCCCACCAAGATTATATTAAATCCTGGATTTTACAGCTATGTCTACAGTAGTAATAATGGACTAGAATACATCCCATGTAAACAGCAAGGAAAAGAAATCAATACCAGGCCCAAAAAATGTAAGCACCCTTGAGAATGAAAGAGTCTCAGGTGATAAGAAATTGAGGGAAAATGTTCATATCCCTTTGATCCAGGATCACTCCCTCTGTTCCATGCCCTGTGAAGGAATTTATTCCTATTTTCACAGTGGTTTCAGTATATTTTCATAAATAAAGCAACCAAAGCATCTTTTGAGTTATATGAACAAATAAGACCAAGAATGCTCAAATTTTATTTTTGTTATTCTGAAACACCCTTGCTAACATTTATGGGAAAGGAAACTTTCTTTTTCCTGTATGTTCTGTGGCATTCTGGTAGCTTCAGCTGAACATTTTCCAGGACTCAAGAAAAATTCAGGCTGGGTCAAATAATTAAAATTAATGAATCAGCAAGACATGCAGAATTATAAAGCTTTATTAATTAAGTTGAGAATCAAACACCTTCAAAATGTCCTGCAGAATATCTTGGATTTACATTCACAAGAGAAGGCTGCGACCAGAGTGTGTTTTGGAGATATTCGAGAGTGATCAGATAAGTGTCTAAGAATGTAAATAAGAGGTGAAAATCCAGCCTCATTAGATACAGACGATGTAGTTTTGAACTTCTGAAATTTGCTGAAATTCAGTTGATAGAAATTGTTCAAATAAAGATCTATGGACCATGGATTTGATTAATATGCTTTCTAAAAAGAATACTTGATATTCATTTTTATCTGTGACTATTGAATTTCTGCTAAAATCATCAAAACCCCTAAATTATATCTAAATTTTGAAAATATTTCCTGGTATGCGAGTTCATACAAAACTGATCTACTGAAATATGTTTTGATTCATAATTTTGACTAATTTTAGAAGTTTTAATTCTGTTGTCAATGCTTCTGCTCAGTTATGTTTCATTTATCCATGTGTATCCCAGCATCTTGGGATAAAGAACACAAAATCTCTCCTTCATCCACTGCTCTGATTCCTTACAAGAACTCTGATCATTTTACTCACTCAGCTGTCCCCAACTTTACTCGCCCTGGACTCAATAGGACAATTTACCATAACTATAAGACAAATTATTGTGACAGCTTAGGGGGTGAATCCACAAAAGGTAAAGCTGAGGACTGCAACATTTGACCTATAGACATTTTTCTGACATCTTCACAGTGAGAAATAATTGACCAGCATTTTGAAAAACTCTATTTTGGGCACTGTTTGTGTCTGTGGTACTGCAGTAGTACCTCAGACACTTGGAGGAGAGGAGGACTAAATAATTAATGCAGCAATTTTCAATATCTGGCTGATTTTCTCAGGGTCAGCTCTGCAGCTATGTCCTGTTGGAGACAAAAAATGTGGCTCTTTCTCAAGATGTCAGCTCACTAAAGAGCCAAGAATTAATAAGATTTCAATAATGAAATTATTGATATAAATATGAATATTCATGTCATACTTATAGTTTGCCTGCATTTATTCTTTGAGAGTAAAAAAAAAATTCTGCTACTCATTCAGTGGATTAACATTAGCAATGCTGACATTTAATATTTTCTTCAGCAAAAAGTTGCTTCTTATAAAGATGAAATTTAAAAGATGGAAATTATTCTTTAATTTGAAGTTAATTCTGGGAGAATGAATTCAGTCAGAGAAGAGGAAAATTTGGAAAACCTCACATTGATATTTGGGAAGGCATTTCAGTCTTTAATTTTTTAAGAATTTTCATTTTGAAAATTGCAATTCTTTAAAAATCGTATCCCAAAGATAAAGCAAATGTGTTTAAGTTTAGTTCAAACAGCTCAAATAGTTTATTTTTCCTGTTCTAAATAATGTATCTCAGGGTTTAAACTTTTTTTTGTTTTCAAGCAAGAAACAAATAGAAAAATTGCTCCACAATTTAAAGTCATTAAAGTTATTTCCTCTAAATCTTTTTCTTACATAGACAGAAATGAAAAAATAGCTAATGTTTGACTTCCAGACAAATATATAGGAATTTTAAATACTTATGTTTATATGTATATTCTTGCAGTGTCTCAAACAAATTCTTGTTAAGTTGCCAGTGCTACTGTTTTTGACACAGAAATTTGCTCCCTACCATTGACCTAATTCTGCAAAACAGGGAGCAACCTTCATTTGGTGATGACAGCACTGATTCACTTCAAAAGCCTTTGCATAGACACCACAGTGTCCCTGAGTGTGGTAAATTGATGAATAAGAAGCAAAAAATGGGGGGTGTGGACCTCAAATTCTCTCTTCTGTTTCCCAGTGAATATTTAGTAGGGAAAGAGTGCATCCAATTGCTCCTATTGCAAGGCTGGGGAAAAGAATTTTCAGTCAATGTATTCTGGTTCACAGAAATAACCCTCTCCAAGAATAATCTCTGAGGGCTCTATTAAACAACAAACAGTTCCTAAGCTCTCTGACCAGAAGCCAAGGAGAGGCCACAAGTGACAGAGACTGGCTCTGTACACAGACAGCTGATTTGGCAAGGTAATAACCAACACACTGAAGAAGGCCTCTTGGTTTTCCTTCCCTTTAAATCTTTCTCAGTACTGAAACTGCAAGAGTTGTAAACAGGTTGGTGTAAGTAAAAGCATTTCAAATTATCTCTTTCTTGTTGCCACTGGCTAAACTGGGATAATTGCTTGAACTGGTTGAGGTAACCACTACTTTGGTAAAAAAAAAAATTTAATCCAATGTCACAACAGTTCTTTGTTATGTTTGTTGCTATGAAAGAGGTCTCAAAAGAGACTGTACAATTATTTTTGTACTTAATTTTTTTCCCCTCATAGGGGAAAAACTTCCTTTAACTGAAAGGCATATGACCCATGGTGTTCTTTGTGTTTACTTTTTTCCCCATTTTTGCTTTTTTTTTGGTACACCCCCAAGCAGCTTTCTGGCTGACCTATGTGCTTATTGGCTGACATCAGATGGGAGAGTTGAAGAGTCCTGAGAATATCCTAATCGTTAGGACCAAGATGTTCAACTGATACAAGAGCCAAATAATTTTTGGACTCTCAAGTGCAGATTGATTAAATTATATGAATAGATTTACAAGAACCTATTTGTATCTTTACCAAAAATATAGACAGAATATAGCAAGAAAAATTTAAAGAATAACTAGAAAAAAAATCACATCTATTTTTAATTAAATTATATCATGATCATTACTTTGTTATATTATAGCATCATCTCCAGATTTTTCATGTACTGATCTGCTGTAATGCAGTAAGGCCATAATGGAGTAAATAGAGAATCAGTAAGACACCTGTCATGTCGAATTCTACACCAGCAAGGAACTGACTCTGACTAGCTATCCAGTCTAAGCTTTCTTGAAATCTTTACAGTTTTGAAGGGATTTCTAAGATTTATAAAATTGCATTGATTTTAAAAGCCCTAAAATTAAAAAAAAAAAATGTTTAGAAACAATGTAATGTGGTATCTGGAAATGATCCGGAATGTAGACACAATCACCAACAACCCCATTTGGGGGAAGTGAGTGCAGAATGCAGGAGTTGGGGCAGCTCTATTGCCATCACTGGAATTACACTAACCTAAAAGAACAGCTTACATCTGGGATCTGCTTTAAAGACTTTACATTCCTTTAAATAATTTGAAAACAACTGGAGGCAGTCCCAATACCGACATGCTTCAATATCTGTGGTATATAAAACCACATGCAGGTTACTTGAGACAAAGCAAATCTCATGTTCTGCCATTTTCAAACAAGTCATATGTTGGTCAATTGAAGACAAGTACTAAAAAATCTCTCAGAAAGACTGTCCTAGTCCTTAGTGCTTTGCAAATCAGATCATTGTCACAACTAGAAAAGATAATCAAGTCTTCAGGTGCACCCTGTCCCCTCTCTTGCTGTTGTCTCTGACAGGCAATATGATTTGTGCAAAGATCAGAACACCTGGTAGGAATTTCAGGAGGAAGTGTCTGGATTTCTCCCATAATGAATACATTAGGGGTGTTGTGATGATTGTATTGAATTTGATACAAACAGTCTTGAAAAGGGGTATAAAATTCTGCTGGAGGCTGGGGCAGCTGGGCAAACTGGTCTCCTAAGGTTGCAGGAAGCTTCTGGGTTGATCCTTCCCCTGGCTGGGCTGTCTGCAGGGTACATCCAGCCCAAAGACAGGGAGCACTCACCTTTGGAGAGGTGAGTGAAAATGCTAAGATCTGGTCACATGCAGAGATAAAACCCTGAAGTAGCTACACAGGTGTTTTCTTGCTTTCCAATTGTTCACTCTGTAAGGCCAAAGACTTTAAGCCTGCTTCTAGCTTCTAGCTGGACTTGTTTATCATAACACTTTAGACCTGCTTATATTTTATACTGCACTGATGATATTTAGATACTGTATTAGCAATAAATATAATCATAGTTAATTTTCAAGAGTTATTTCAAGAGTTAAAAAATGTCTTACTTTCTGATACACAGTAAGTGTATCAGGGAGGACTCAATACAGTTGCCCAAACAAAGGCTCCTGGTGCCATTTGAAATGTCCAAGGGTAGCTGACAAGGTGTCACTGGGGAAGAGGAAACAGATCCTACCAGAGAACTGTGTTGCTGTGGAGCAGCAGTTGGAAGCTGGGTTGTCTGTGTAATTTACCTCCTCCTTTTAGGCAGCTGAAAAGAGGATGAATGCTAACACATTTATAAGCAGTAAGGCATCAGAGTATAGAAAAGCTCAAAAAAATGAACATGTATTTTGATATTTCTAGCTCTGAAATGAAGACCCTAACTCCTTATAGCATTAGTACTTTATATTCAATTGAAGTTAAAAATAATTTTGGGGTACTAGAGCAATTTTTTGATGAAAACAATGGAAGTTAAAAGTTCTGGGAAATTCTTTTATTAAATTGAAAAAAAAAATTTAAATATCTCAGTTTCAGTAAACTCTTGGGAACAAGTTTTAGAAACAAATAAATAAGATACTAGCAAGATAATTGATGAATCTGAATTTTCTTTGGATTTGTGTGACCTACTTTGTAGGCATTTAGCTGACAAAGTGCTGAGAAATACTGTTGATGATTTACGACTGATAATGTTCTTGTGTTTTAGGGTTTGCAAGAAATGCTTGCTACTATCTTCCACTGGCTTTAGGATACCATCTGGTGTTCTCTGATTCAAGGCCAACAGTGATAACTCATTTCTTCACCATGTTCCGCTTTGGTTTCAGCCATGCAGTTTACGGAAACTGGGAAGAATCAGCCCTGGGAAAGTTGCAGTGGGTGCAGATACAGGAGAAGTTCTACTCCTCACTCTCATCAGTCACAAACTCTTTGATTTGTGCTCGCAGCCCACACACCATCTGAGTGGTTTCCAGAGATGAACTCTATCTTCTCATAAGTTCAATAAAATCCTGTGGGTCTGCGTGATGCCTGTTTGGGACACTGGGTCAAGGCCATGCCGTTGGTGAGATGAGCTCAGGCCTAAGTGTGACTGTGGTGTCTGTGCCCTTTTGCTTCTCAGGAGGCACACCTCAGTCCTTTTCTTGAACTTTATTCCTTGTCTAGAAAATTACTGTATTAAAAGTCATTTTACTCTTTGGAAAGCCAAAATAAAAGTGGATTTTAATCAAAATTAAATATAGTAAGATTTGTTTCACTGATCATGGGATGGAGGGAGTTCCTGGGTATGGAGGAAAGTACAGATACTGAATTTTTTGGCTTATATAAATAATCAGGTGTCCATCTTTAATGCATAAAAAAATTATTGTAACATATATTACTGCTAATTCTCCAGAGTTTCCTTTAGATATTACTAAGATTTTGAGTTACACTATAAATTAGAATTGCATCCAAGTGCAGGGTTTGATAGAACTTTAGTTGAAAGCCTTCAGAAATACATTGAGGGACTGTCACTTATAATACTAAGACTAGTGGCTAGAAGTAGACTGTCACTTTTCCTTGTGTATATGTACAAGCATAAGTATAAAATAATATATGCTAGAATGATAATTTTTTTTGTGTTAGAAGGAACATTAAAGATCAGATAATTCCACCCCTCCTGCCATGGGCAGGGACACCTTTCACTAAAAAGTTGCTGAGAGACTTTTTCCCTATGTACACATAACCATCAATCATGCTATCAGTTTACTGTGCTTACTAACAGGAAGATATCCAACACCTGAAGGAAAATGGACTTTGTTAGTTTGATCTTCAGGATTCTTTTGTGGAATATTTTTGTGTATATTTTGCAATAATTAGAAGTGGATTATATGCAGAAATCTTTATGGTTTTTGTTCCTTTTGTGTATCACCTAATGTCGCCTTTGAAAATGCCTTAATTCAAAGCAAACTTGAAAAAGAACCTTTTTTCTAGAGGGAGTGAACTGTGCATTTTAAAGTTAACAACAGCAAAGTGCATTCAATTTACCTCAGGACATATGCACTTAAAAAAAAGGATAAGGACTTAAAACAGCACAAAGAAAAAATCTGCTATTAAAGGCATGTGCATAAAAAATTCATTTAGAAGAACAAGGAGAAAAAAAAAAGAGGGGATAGAGAGAGAGAGAGAATGTCACCACAAGCCATACCAGCTAAAACCTTGATAACAAAATATGCAAAATTTTTCTAAAGAATACTTCAGCCTACCCTCTAGCCACAGAGTAATGAAGACCTCACATAAGCAAAGACATTACTTAACATCTAATCTTCACGGACAGATCAGTTCCATATAGTCCCAAAGTTCAGAGAGGAACAGTCAATTACATTTATTGTGAATATTTTGCCAAGTATAGACAGGGTTCAATTGTACTGAATGGTTCTTAATGTCATTGAATATCATTTTGCTAAGGCTTCCAGCTGGCAACTTCATCCTCTCACTGACTCCTTTAGTCTCTTGTATTTATTTTACAATTTTACTCAGGACAGCAGAATTACTGAACCAGCCTGTGCAGCCACAAGATTGTCGTTCTCAATGAAAATTGTGTGAAAAGTGGTGGGCAAGCAAGTGATTCAGATTACACTGTTCAGTCCTGATCTCACATCTATAATTCATATCCAACCTCTAATTTGATCTTTTTCAGGGCCTTTTCAGCTTCTGAAAGTCATTGTCTAGGAAAAGGAGGTTAACAGGTTTACCAGATTTTATTAGTAAGTAATAAAATTAGAGAGTCCATTTGTAAATTGTGATGGTGTATTCTGGGTAACCATGATGGAATTGGTGTAACATTTATTGCCTACAGACCATAAAACTAGCTGTGTGTTGAGAACCAGCTCTTGTCTTTTACAGGCAGTCTCATTAGCTAATCCATTGTCTGCAGCATGCCAGCAGCAGGGCCCTTTAGCAATATGGACAATAGAAGAGTCTTACTATTGAGCAGTCAGATTCTTTTTCCTCCAAATCTGGCAACATTATGCTCGTTCTGTCTTGGAAAGTGTGAAGTTGAAAGCAGCCCATTGTTGAGAATCTCACCAGCTACATGACTGCACACAAATCTAGAAAGTTTGCATGAAAGACAGTAAATCAGGAATCCAGTGGGGTCTGAAAAGAAGGGTAGCTCCTGTTCAAAATGAAGGGATGTCATCTTCAGATGTTTACATATAGGCCGTTCCACAGGTGATTGCAAGGAGGACCAACAAGCAGAGTCCTGAGCAAGTCAAGGCACTGTGAGCCAGAAAACCCTGGCTGATCAGCTGAGCATCTCCCTCTGCTGATCTATTGATTTGACATCCACAGACTATAAATCTGAGTGCACAGCATACACACATATATGGGTACCCAAGGTTTTTCATCTAGATCTGCTTCCCTCTGTGAACCTTAATTGCCTAAACAGAGAGACAGAATGACATCTGATGTGTCTGTATCTGAGGGGCCTCTCTTCTCCCCTTCAGGCAGGTGAGGTTTTTTACCTCCTGTGTCTTACATGTGTTTGTTACGTGGATAACAACCTGAGTAACCTGAGTAACAGAACCACAGCCTAAGAGAGCAAGAGAACACCCCCACACACACACACTTTGGGGAGGGGGAGACATTTATTTTAGGATTTTTTTTCCTATAAAGTTTTCTACATGGCAGAGGATATCTGTAGAAGTAGGTTAACCCACTTTTTGCAGGGAAGTGGAGAAATTTACACTGTAACATTCCTCTTATCACTTTATTATTATTTTTTAAATTCTATGCCTTTAAAGTAACTTCAGCATTTGCTTCTAATATATTTTCTTTTTTGTTTTGCTTTCAATTCCTAAATAACTTGTACAGCAGAAATGCCAGGCTTGCAGCATGCCATGTTGCTGCAGCTGAAATCATTGGATTTCATTCATACATTTATCTTCCCATTTGCCCAGGGCCAGCCACTTACTGTTTAATGAAAACATATATTGTTCAGAAATGCATGGCTAAAATTTCCTGGTTTATTTTTTACAAATTTGGTATTAAAAATAGTTGGATAAAATAAAGAAACATTCCAAAGAGGAGATAAGGACCTTATAGCTGTGTACTTCACTTGCTCGATATTCTTGCATTTACAATTGAGGACATTCCTGTGAGAAAATATATTGGAAAAGGAATATATGAATTCCACTGGGCTATGAAGGAAGAATTGAAAATCTTCTGCTTTTCCCACAATTTTGAAGGCTGAAGTTCTTAAGATACCCTAGGCTGCTTTAATCTGTTGGACTTCTGCACCTTGAGAGTTTATGAATCTCCAGTGAGACGGTTTTGAAAAATTCAGTTCCAATTTTTGTGAAATTAAACATTTTAAGATGTTCTTCCAGAGGAAACATTACATATCTATCTATATTGTGAATGGATAGATAGACCTACCTCTTCCCTGCTAAAGCACTTTGGTTTGACAGTAAAAAACCCCAACACATGGGAAATTTAAGGTCTTAAACAGGTCTTTCATCTTCCCTAACACACACATATTTTGATGCTGGAGAAATTTCCCATTTAATGGTGAATTATGCGTCCTTTCTTTCAGAATCAAAACTCTGAAAATATGACAGGCACTTGAACTTACCCCTGTCTACAGTCTGTTTCAGGTGATCTGACATTTAGGAAAACAAATATTTCCCTTGTTAGTCACTTCCTCCCCCTCCGCCCAAGAAGTAGTAGTAGTAGTAGTAGCAGTAGTAGTAGTAGTAGTAGTTGTTGTTGTTGTAGAACAATACTAATTTTTAAAAAGAGATGGGGAGTTTTGGGAAAGAGAAATGCAGAAAGGTTGAAAGGAACCTTTAGTAGAGTGTTAATAGTTTGCTATGGCTACCTCTTCTTCACCTAATCATAATGAGAGTGTCTTTCTGAAAATAAGGTAATTTTTCCACTTTGCTGATAAAAGACCTTTTAATGTAATTCTTTTTTTTCCTCTCTAACCTTGCATCAATAGAAATTAAACAGGAATTTGACTTATAAGTGATAAGAGACTAAAATTAATTTTTTGTGGTTAAATAGTTCAATCTAAACAAAAAGGAAATATTATTGGAAGTGATTTAATATTTTGAAATCCAGAAGTGGAATTTCTGTCAGTGTCACCTTGTATTTTGAGTGTAAGTACAGGAGGTGCAAAAGTTAGAGGCAAGAACCGCTTGTTTAGATGATGGGAGAGGAAGGGAAGCAAGAAGAGCTCCTCTAGAGAAAGAAGCACTGAGAAGGAAATGGCTCTCCAGCATCAGCTCCTACATCCCTCACCAAATGCAACATGGGCAGTAATCTTAACCCACCTGGGTGTGTTAAACATTCACCCATGTGCAGGCAGCCAGTGCAAAACCCATGCCTCATTTCATGCCCAATTTATAACTTCACTCACATAATGCCTTTCCTTTGCAGAGAAGCACAGTCCTGAGATAAAAGCAATAGTTATACTGCATGAGCTCATGTCAAATACTTTCATTAATCAGTCCTTAATACTCTGTTCTGCTTTTCTTATTGAATAAACCCAAAGGTACAGTATTTTTGGTTTAATAAGACTGGACCCCACCTGCCCACCCAAGAAAAACATATGCTCAAGAAAAAACTATCTATTGTTCAAATTTTTAGATTTAAAATGTAAATTACAGCATTAGGTCATTGTTCTGTTTTATGGGTGAATAAGTGATGTTTATAAAGATTTTACTACTCAGTAATGTCTTCATTCAAAGCATGAACAATTACTAGATAAATATTTCCAAATTTAAGCACAGATGGGGAATTTTAATCACTGAAAAACAGAAAATTCCCTATGAAAGTCATTAATCCTCTGGGCTGACTTTTCTACATCTAAAGTTGGTGATCAGGAGACACTTTGTTAAGCATCCAGCATTTCTATCATAAAGATGTTAGTTCCTTTCTCTTTCATCTTTCTCGCCTTTCTGCTTATCTTCTATAAATTATGTCTGAAATTTTCAAGGATGTCCAGTGTTTAGATCAGCAGGATTTGACTTCTAGACTTCCTGAATTCTTCCACAGAGTTCAATTCATTTCCACAAGATGGAAAATATCAAATGTCAACTAGTGTGCTATATATATATATATATATATATATATATATATATACATTTATATGTATGCTTCATTCCAGAAATTTTATGTACATAGAACCAAAGAGACTAATGCATAGACTGCTGTGGAGAATTCCATTGTTCTTATGTGAAAATCACTGTTTGTGAGAGTTCTGTGAAATGAGAATGCATGTTTTTACTGAGCTGTGGTTTTATTTAACTGAAGAATAAAATTGAATTGTAACTCTTTTTGAGGAGAAAAAAAAAAGTTGTCCTGGGGTTTCTTAAAAATATGGGCTAAGAGATTTTTGTTCCTTTTTTTCTTCTTGGTCACAGCTATCTTTCTGCTAGCCTGTGGGCCCTTACTATGAGGATCTTTGAACCACACCTGGTCTGAGTAATAAACTAACTTTTATACCTTAGGAAGAACAGTATTCTAAAGGAAATCTAGCAAAATATTCATTTTGATGTTAGCATTATGGAGGAGAGCAATATATAAAGGCATCATTTAAAAACAGTGCTACATTAGTCTTTACAATGTACCTGAGTAAAATGAGGAATAGATGAAAAGAAAAAGGAAAAAACCCAAGCTTCCCCCCCAGGCCCTGCCCTTGATTTTCAGAGTTAACAGGCAGCAGAGAAAATAGATGGAAATATCTTCATTGATTACATTTGTAGGTTGAGAAGGGAGCCACAGAAAGATTGAACCATGTGATGTCACAGAGGTTGTTTGTGGCATCCTGGGACAGAGCCCTGATCACCTGGGTCCCAGATGACAATGAAAACATCTATTTTCCAGAAACTGCCCTAGATTAAAATACAAAGTCTTGCCACTGATATTATTTACTTAAAAGGGTTCAGTTATAGAGGAACTGTCTGATTTAAAGAGAACCAACCTGTTTCCTTGACCACAAAATACTTTCTTCTTGAGCATCTTCAGCTTTCAAGAACAAGCACCATGACACAGATCCTGAACTTACCAAATACAATTACATATATAAAAAGTAAATATTGCCTAAGGTTTAATTCTTCTGAAGTAAGTAGGAGCGTTATCACTGTTTTATGGGATATTTGAAGTCCATCATATTGTGGTCATCTGAAGTCCATGCTAACCAGAATTGATATTTATTGCTGTGCAGAACTATTTGCAGGTCTGAATTATAAGAGATGAAAGAACACTGAGTTTTACACAAATGGGGGTGGAGGGGGTTATAATAAAAAAATAGTAAAGCATAACCCAGAAAAATAAATAGCACTAGATTTAGTGATAGAAGCATTACTAGTAATGCATTTTTCCTAACATGAAGTCCTGAAATTAGTTTGGCTAAAAATCTAAAAACAAATAGATGTGGAATGTCATACAGCAGAAGAAAATATTTTTAAGCCCACTTCTGATTTTAAAAAACTCAAAATAATTAGCAGGTTGTTTCAGATTCATCTCAAAAGATACATGAAAATTATTTCCAAAATAGCAAGCATTATCCACATCACACACAAGGCAGGTAAAAAATAGGTAAAAAATATGTTAAATGTCTGTTACTGTCTGTTTCTTCTCAGATATAAAGGTGACATTTTACAGCCACTATATGTCTCATAAAAATACATGTATATATAAGTCAACTTCTTTTTTTCATATTTATCATTTTGAAATTGTGTTCTTCTCTATTACTGTTTATAGTAAACAACTTCAGCAACTGAAGTTTTTAATTTCCTCTCAAGGATATTGTGATATTAAATTGCTATTACAATATTAAGTTATTTGTAAATAAAAAAATCTATCAACATAATTTTTCTTACATTTTGCAAGAGATCTACCTTTACAAAAAATTACAGCTGCTTTACCAATTCTCATCTTCCTTCCAAAAAACTGAAAGCTGATGTGCCTTAAAAATTCACTTTGTGTTGAACTGCATCTTTTCCATACTCTGTTACGGAGGATAAATCGGTTGTGCACTAATGGATAACTGTTGTAGGAGCTACTAAATGATTGTGTGTTTGAGACACATGAAAGGCCAAACAGCTTGGAATTGACTTCAGCTATTGATAAGATGAGATAGGAACTTGGTTTGCACATTGAATTAATTATCCTAAGATGATAACTGGCAACAGTTAAATAAGTCTTAATTCTTTACCTAACCTAGTAAGGCTTATATAAGACTTTGGGGAATAGCTGCAGACTATGTTAAAAGTTTCATTTGAAATATTTGTCAGGATTTCCTCTGAGAAGCTCGGAGGACAAAACTGTCTGTCTTTCCCACAAGGTCTTCAACCACAATAACTTCCAAATACCTTTTTCTATTACATTAATTTTGTACCTCAACATTGGTGCCTCAACATTTATTGTATTTGGCTCTTTTGCAAACCACCTCTTTCCTATTTAAAAAGTCTCACAGTTATCGTTTACACCTACACCCCTCTACAACATGCAAGAGAGCAACTCTTAGTCCCCTGTGCAAACTTTCACACACCGAGCCTTTTTAAGTAGCAGAATTACTGGGGTTGTATCGGTTGGTCAAGTGTGGAAGTAACAAAGTATATATACTCAAATACAAGTTACTATTTATCAGGATGTAAAAGAATCTCTTGTCAATCAGAATTAGAAAATAATATTTCAGACATGGGAAAGGTTCAGAGCACTGAAGAACTTGGGAGCAGCTTTGAATCCACGCTGGGCCATTATTGCATTAAGTGTGCAGAATCTTGAAGTTAAGTACAAACAGAGCTAGGATATCTCAGAGCATTTTGAAATATGAGGTTATGTATCGCTTAAGTATAAAAGTCAAAAGGACAAGGTTAATACAGCATAGGAGAAAGAATGAAGGTGGAGAAGAGGCTGTATTGGCAAAAATTGTTAGAGAAGGAATCAAAATAAATGAATCTGTATGATACATTAGCAAAGACCTCACCATTTCTACTGAGGATAAAATAAGAAGGCACAACAGGAAATCAAAGACATCTTGTTTTTTTTTTCATGTTTGTATGGCAATAAAATTACTGATATATATTCTAGTGTCTTCATTTGGATTAAGAATCCCTTTATTTTTGTTGAATTCAGACAAGTGCCAGACAATTTAGAGACAAGAAATCAAAAAATATAAAATGCTGCATACATTTTATGTACACAAGTAGAGCTGAACACGGTTTTATATTCTAGTTGTTAAAGCTGGATAATTATTTCAGAAATTTGTTATTACAAGGTAAAATTGTCCTCAACGTGACATGTTCCAGAGAAACATTATTAGGTGATAAACTCTGGATTCTGAATATGCTCTTGTGTTAAAGTAAAATTTCTGAATCATTTAGCTTTCAATGGTCAGAATCCAAGGGGTTTCTCTTCCTAAGTGTGTTTTCAATAAAGTAACTATTTAAAACTTTCTAATTCCTTTATAATGCAGCTGGACATACTAAAAAGTCTGTTTTTTTCATTCCATTAAAAATATTTAAGGATGTATTTAGGTCATTGCCTAAAATTGGTTTCTTGTTGTTCCAATATGAGTGTTAGAAATAATGAAATATAGAAATAGAACAGAAATAACTAGTACATGAAACTAATTTTACTCCCAGGTGTACATATGTGAACTTATTACAAAGTTATGGCTAAAGAAAGCTCTCAAGGAGCAATGATGCAATGATCTTTCATGATGTATTTGCACTGCATAGCCAGAAAATGCCACAGACTTCTTTCCTTATTTTACTACCACAGGAAGAGAAGCCAAAACCAAATATCTGCTGGGGAGTAGGAGAGAATAAAAATTCCCTTTCCCTCCATCACGTCCAGTAGCAACATGAAGCTAGAAGAGCTGAGAAAGTGTGGTCCTGTGCAGTTAAGAAATGAAATTCAAGTCCATCCTGCAAAGAAATAAGGGAAGGCAATAGAAGGCAGTACCAACAGCAGGCAGCAAAACTCACTGAGATGCCTCATAAGTCCAGAAGCAGGAAACCTTAGTGTTAAACACAATGAAATAACAGCAATGTCCTCTGCTGTTGAGCACAAATGCTCTGGCACATTGCCCATGTTAACAAAACTCTTCTGATTTGAAATATGAAACCTCTAGTCTGTGATAGAGGGACAGGCAACTATGGCTAGGATTAAAAAGTTTAGGATAAATATCCTGTGTTCTGTACAACTGCCAGTCCCCTTACATGGTACTTTGTCAGATCTTTTAAACCAAATCTTCTGGGTAACTTGTAATACAGAAGATGAGGTAAATGTTTTCATTGCTGTCAGTGTCCCAAAATTATTCCAATCTACTTTTGGTGAACCAGATCATTACTTAACCAGTCTATACAGCATCTTCTCACTACCTGTCTTGAAACTTAACTCCAACCCTGATTCCCCTTTCTGCAGAATTACAGGTCTTTAGATTCTCCTGTTGAGCCACACTTAACATTTCTAAACACAGAGGTCTCTTGTTTATTATTTTCTGTTTGAGGTGAGGTTTTTATTTTGTTTGGTTTTTTCCTTTTTGTGTTTGACTCTTGGGTTTCCATTCATGTGTGTTGGCCCAGGTCGTGTTGGCAGTGTATGCATCTATATTCCAGTAAATAGAGTTATTTTGTTCTTCCTTTCCTGGTCAGTAATTCAGCAATCAGCTTTGGAACTGGTCTATGGTATTAGCTCTGCAGATTTAGAGGAACTAAGCAGTAAAGAGTTATGACTGTTCACCTCCCAGCTTACCCATTTATAACTAACTTCTAAATGTCTGTTCAGAATTCAATTCCCTCATTACCTCAAAGATAAATCCTGGGGAATCTGCCATGTCCCGTGTTTCTCTTTATCATAAAGATTTCCCTTTCTAACAAGGTGAAATGTGACCTGCTGTCAAATAATAGTTTTTTATTTCTTTCTCAGATGAGAAGTGTTGGCAGGAGCAGTTATTGCAGCACAAATGGATTTTGCTGTAAATGTTATCTCTGATTGCTGACCACAGGATTCTGGCATTGTAACAGACAAAAATGGTGACCCTTGTGCTTGATCTGATATCAGCTGCAGGTCTACTGATGAAAGTAAGGGAGGGGTGACAATGCATAAATCACTGTTATAAAATGATGAGTAGAAGATAACATTTAGAAAAGTTTCACCTTTTGTATGAATCCTAGCTAGGGCTGTAAACTTAATGCCTTGTTCTGGCAATTCCTTCATGCCACATCATGTGCAATGTTTCAATTTTCCCTTTCATTTCCATGAAATATGTATTTATTTATTTCTTAGTCACTGCTTATTTGGGTGTCAGATTAAGATAAATGAAAATCAAGAAAAGTAATCAGACATCATGTTTTTATTTTTCATGGAACAGAAATAGCAGTGATACCACAGACCATGAAGGACACCACTATTTGCTCTTCCTTGGGTTCTCTGCTTTCTCAATAGCGGTTACAGATGTGGGCTGAGCATGCAGATTTAGTAGTGTGCTACAGATGAGAATCTGTATTTCATGCCTCGTACAACAAATATGCCTCTTTTTCTGAAAAAGATATTGCTCCCTATTTTTATAGATGTTTCTGAAGCAAACATGTTCACATCCTGGTTTGCATTCATGGATTATTTGCAATGATGCTATTCAAAATATGTTGCCTGAGACATGCATGTAAGAATACATGCTCTTTATTTGTTGACTTGCAGGCAGTTACACCATCACAACATAGCATAGATCATAGATTAGATATCAGAGAATAGGGAGAAGCATTTGCAAAATATTAATATCTTGAAATAGCAATAAAATTACATCTCAGGAAAAAAACCTGGTTTTCATTAGAAATAACCTCTAATATGTCCTGGTATTTGGTAAGGAATAACCCTTGCCCATACTTAATTCTGTTTCCCTTCAAAACATAGTTGTCCATATTGAAAATGCCCACTGAGAATAGGTCCTGTCCTGTGCTGAGTCCTTATTTATGCCTGGAGCTTGTTGGTCATGGCTGTGACTGTTCTGGAGACCAGTCCAGCAATTTATTGGATGATGGAGTTTCAGGGTCAAGGGGTAGTATTTGGGAACATTCTTTTCACTGAGAAAGATGCAGTCCCAAGAACTGCTGCTGGCCTGCAACAATGTCTAGAAAACCTTCAAAACTAGGAAAGATATACCCTCTTCATGGTTTGTGTACCAAGTACATATTTCTGTGAAAATTATTTACAGAAAGAGAAATGAGAAAACTATTTTTATGTCAGTTAATGGGGAATAATAGGAAGAATGTGGTGAGACGGTACAAAGAATGTTGTTCTTATTTTAGGAAAATCCAAACTAGAAATGCATTTGCTAATTTGCTGATTTAGGTTTATACAGAGGTCTTCTTTTTCTAGCCCCAACAATTTTAAGTCTTATTCTGCAAGAAAAGTAAGACAACAGATCACAGCAGAGTGAACTGAGAGCCCAGCAGTCAATAAATATAGTAAGTATTAATTATTCAACACCACATTTATATAAATTTCTAGCAAAATTAAGGACTGAATGTCTTCTAAACATCAATAATACAAATTTGAAATTACATGGCTGGTTTTCAGAGGTAGTGGTCACTGCTTTACTCATAGACTTCTGAAGATAAAACATCCAAAATATTTTAAAATCAAAAGATTTGGAGTGGCAGTAGTTTTTAGGCATTTTACCTGTATGCATGCACTTGCAAAGGTACTATGGCATCCTGGATGGAACACTGAACACCCCAGAAATGCACATTTGCAGGTGCTCTATAAAAAGCATTTCAGGTCACTCAATGGAAAATGACTCAAGGGGGCCAGGAAAATAATGGATTAACAACTCCCTTTTTGTTCTTTAACTGTAATGTATCAAGCAAAGAAACAGCTAGACACTCCTAGACTTTACAAGACTTCTGGATTCTGGGAAAATAAAAGATTCACAGCTTCAGTAAACTTCTTCAAGCAGTGCACTTTGCTCACTCGCACTCTGGGAAAACCCAGGCTGAGTCTGGGCCTTCAAGTGACCCTGCACACTGATGGACTGGTGCCAAATCAAGCAATGGATGGAGGCTTCAGGTAAGATGTCTGAGCTACTGGAGGCAGAATGAAAAGAAAAAATGCTGACACACATGTGAATCAAAGCTGTAATTACATCATGTATCCAAATCCAAGAAATTTCTCAGCAGCTCTTCAAAGAATTTCTGTCAGATACCATACATCATTGAGATAGCAAACCTGCATAAAGGCAGTGTGGATTACATTTCTTGGATGTGAAAGCCCAAGTCTCCTCCCAGAGATCTACCAATGGGATTTTAAATTACATCGAACTTCTAAGCCAACACAAATAGAGGATCAGCATTGGTGTAGTGCCTATAAAACATTTGAGAAGCAAAAAAATAACAGATAACAAATGTGAAAAATCAAACACATTAAAAGCCATACACAGCAGACACTCTGAAATTCATTGTGAAACCATGTCACTGAAAGATGAAGAAGATCAAGAAGAATACTTTTTAAAACCTATAAACTATATCCCACTAAAAATAAAATAAAATATCAAGAACATATTTATGTTTTATTGATAAATGGAGACTTAAATGTAATCAAGGAAATACTTCTTTATTTTAAAGATTGAAGGCAAAAAATAATAGCTGTGTATGTAAGAAAAACAAAGAAAAAATGTAATGAAATTATAAATAAATAAATAAACCTGATTTGGTTTTGGTAAAAATGCAAATAAATGAACTTGCTGGTTGTTTAGTTTGCCATTTTTCAATAACATGGTGGCATATGTAGTCCTTTGGATCTCTTGAAGACCATCTCACTGAAAGGGAAAATGATGTTTGTCAAATAGCATTCTGAACCTCAGCTGATCCATAGAAAGAACCATCTCCAGCCTTTGTGATTCCATCAATATCCATCTGCATCCTCTCATGCATGGAGATATGCTCTGAAATCAGGTCCTGCAGCATTACTTCACATAAAGACAGGTAACAAATGGAATTTCAAATTGAAGTTTGTGCCTTTAGGAAATGCCCTGCTTCTTTTACCAGTCATGATGCCAAACTTTGATCGTGGTGTTCTCTGTCAGGTTCTGTCTTACTCTACTACACCTCAGTGCCAATATGGCCTTTTCTCATGCTTTACAGTTTAAAGATACCACCTCTCCATTTTAATTTGAAATGACAGCCACCAGAAGCCTCACATTAGGTTGCTTTTATTCTTCACCCTGGCCAACTTCCTAAGAATATATAACACCTATGGATCCCTCTGCAGCAAGCATGACACCCTCCTCCCTGCTTCCTTTTCTTTGAATACCATTCCTTGGCCTAGGAGAAAAGGAGAATATTCCATAAGTTCTACAAACAGGTCTTTAATCTTCAGTCAACAGTCACTATGTTGAGAAAATAAAAAAAAGATTTTACATTATCTGAAATGTTAAAAAAACACAATAAATAACCCTAAAATCTTTGTTCTAGAAGGAAAGTAGGTAAGAGAAAACATACAAACAAAGTGGGGCATATAAAATAGACTACCAGTATTTAAAATACAATACACACAATGCATTCTTACAGTTTCAAAATTTTGAAATTTAAATGTTTTACATTAGAAGCCCTAGGATGTTACATTTACTTAGGATTTCATATTTACTTTTAGAAAGAAAGTGCTCCATGTCAGGAATTCAGTCTTCAGGAAGAGGCATTAAGATTGTGTAAATAGTCAGATACACAGATTGTTCTGTGTCTGTACAGAATGTAAATCACATTACAGAGTTAATCCTGACTGAGTCTTTAGGCATTAGGATGATTCTAGATAATTGGAAAAATAAGGAGAGAAATGACAAAAAAAATCCTGATAAAGTCCTTAAAAACATGACAGGTTACACTAGTTAGTGTGCGAGCAATCTCAAGAGCCACTGAATCACTTTGTTGTATTTCAGATTATACAGCCAGTATCACTGCTTAGCATCTCTGAACAGCTAAAGCAAGACAAGGAGAATTCAGCACTCTTTGGTAAGAATGAAGGAGAGCTGAATTTACTGCAGGAGTATTTCTGAAGTATGCAGTCATGATCCTTTCCTTTTTGGGACCTGACTTGTTTTGCTGGGCATGTAGATATAAGCAAACATCAGAACTTGAAGGAGTGAAGAAATATCCAGCACAAGTCCATGTGATATCTAGGACCAAACACGAGAAGCTGTTGACACCTTTACTCCTCATAATGTATTTTCAGGATCAACACTTGCGTAACCCTGAAAATAACTGTAACTGGCAGAGAGTGACATTTCCTATGACAGACCCATGCAGGGCTTTTTTTATGTCATATTGAGGCCCTCTGCTTTAAAATAGGTTGACTAAACCTTGTTTGCCAGCGGAAATTTCTAGAACTCTCTCCCTTTCACTTGTGAAAACTGTTCTTCAATATCGTTTTAGTGTAAGGCATTGTGTTAGGAGACACACGTCCAGCTGTAGTCACCAGTTTCATAACTACAAAAACCACTGCAGATTTCAGCATCTGCTAGGCAGTGACTTGCAGTGCTAGAAAGAGGGACACAACATCATTTATGTGATGGTAGTTTTTGCCATAAAATGCCAACTCAAAATGTGACTCTGGAACATAACATCATATTTTAATGTACAGAAAATACATTTTCTGTCAGTTTTAATGGTTTTAAAATACCTGCAAAGGATCTCCTTTGTGTAATTGGTACTTAAAAGGAGTACGGAAAGGACAGGAGTGGCGTGGCAGGGAGATGCTTTGCAGTGTATAACCACCATCCATCACACCCCTGGCACCTCCTTACCCTGTACTGTGGAGTGCTCAGGCTCTGCCCCCGTTGTGGTTTGTGTGGTGGCAGAGGGGTGCAGTGCACGCAGGACAAAGCAGGGCAAGAGCTGCCTCCTGCTCCAAGAGCAGGGCGTGCCACAGGCTGGGAGAGCTCTCACAGCGGCGTGGAGATGCACCCTCCAAGAAAGAATGCAAAGCTCAGAGAAAGCACAAATGCCAGAAATCACAGCACTTCATCAACACACGCAGTCATATTACTGACTGTATCAGCCCCTGCAGCAACTGAGAGCAGGAAAGTAACTCAGATCCTTTTCCTCAGCTGGCTAATTTTTGTTTAGCATGTTGTGTAGTTTGTAGACAGTTGGTAATAGACATTGGTAGTAGATGGCACAACCTTATTTCTTTGCTAATGGAAACGTGGCTATGAAAAGGCATTTTTTACATTTTCCTGGGTTTTACAACAATGTAGCAGTACTTATGTTCTTACACTTGTGGAAAGTACTTTTTTTTAAAAGAAAATCTTTCCTTAAGTGGTTTTGCATGGAAAACATCAAATAGTAATAATAAAAAGCCAGATAAATGGGGGATTAGGAGGCTGGATTAAAATTAAATAACTACAAAAGCAACGATGGCAAGATATAAAATCTGTAGGCTTAATCATATGATCAACTATGTTTATCTGTGTTTTATCTGTACAAAATCATAGTAAAAGAAGATGATAACCTGACCTGAAGATGTTCAGAGGACATTATAAATTGCAGTCACATGCTTTAAAACATTTAAATAAAAATCCCAAACTGATAATGTTGCACTTAAATTTAGAAAGGAAGCAAAAATGTAATTGTCAGCTAAATCTATACTAATGCATTATTCAATTGTAGAACATATGTGCTAAGAAAAGGCCAGATTGAGAGTCTTGAGTTTGCAGGTGCCAAAACAAATGGAAATCATTGCAGAAACCAGCCAGAACAGCACATCTGCAGCAGAAAAGAAATTAGTTGTCAATCTGGCAGTAGCCACTACAAAAAAAAAAAAAAAAAGCAATATGTTACTTGATGGTAGAAATTTAGCAGATATGAAGCTGAAGCCAGTTTTGTGCTCAAGATTTACATACTAGAAAGTGTCTTTATCTGGGGAAAAGGACTGTGAATGCCATGAAAGCTGACTATCTGTTTTTTATGGTTTGTGAGGTTTTATAGAGGTCCCTTTCTGAGGCAAGAAAAATGCCCAAGTTTGCAGTCTTGAGCACTTTTTATATTTATATAAATTAATTCTAAAAATTCCACATACTCTTATTTGCACACAATATGCGAAGTGCCTTGCAGGCAATAATCAGATAGTAAATAAATACGAGAGTGAGGAAAGAAAATAATAAAATCCTACCCACAAAACAATATCCACTATCCTTTCTACAGTACAAATCCTTTCTTATGTCTACTGAGCTCCATGAGGAGTTAATTCTCTGAATCTCACTACTGCTCTCTTTGAACACCTGCTCAATTCACCCTTTGCCCATTGCTAAAAAAAACCCAGAAGATCCTTTTTTGCTCTCTTTATGGAAGGAATATAGGCACTCTCACACAAATACAGGAACTCTTGCAATGAGTTGACAAATAGCCTGTTCATTTCTGTTCCTTTCTTAAGCACTGACACACATAAGCAAATATTTTTGAATGTGCATGTTCAGTGTTGGTGACAGTTCTAGACATTTATAGAAAACTTTTCAACCTTTTAGTCTGAAAATCTTTCTAGACTTTGAGCATGCAAACAATCATAATAACCAAGATAACCTGAAGTGCTGGGATATAAAACATGCTTTATCTCTACGTCACAAGTGCATACCTGTTATAAGGTGTTTCAATGTTTGTTGATTCTTCCAGACCTCTAATTCAAGGACATAAAATACGCTCAGGGTTTGTCTATATGTCCATAATTTTATATCCCTAGATACAGGAATGTCACACAAAGCAACCTACAACTGCCATGCATATTTTACATTATTAAATCTATCATAAGTGTAGGTACAGAGAAGTGGTGGTGGCAGATTTAGCCAAATGTCTTGGGCTCCATCTCTCACAAGCATTTCAGCATTAGACCTATAACCTTTCTTTCTTATTTTCATTTCAAGAATAAGCAGGAGTGAGGAATTATATTTTAACTTAAATAATTATATTTAAGTGAGGAATTATATTTTTAACCTAAAAACATAATTCCTCACTTAAAATTACTTCTTCCAGACAGGGAATAGTTTTATGTGACTTCATATTTAGTGGGCTAAACAAAGCATGTATCCACGTTTATCTGCAAGTAAAATTACCATGCAAAACTTCTCTTTAGTTTGTACTTAATTTTAGAATTGAGAATACAGAAAATCACATGTTGAGTCCTGGGGCTACTAAAACCTTTAGATGTGACTTCTCCTAAGTCACATGCTGAATTACAGATATTTTCATTATTGTTTGTTATTGTATCAGAAAATTAAAAGACAATGGATATCTTGCTATTTTGAGTACCATGTATATCTTGTGATTATGAAATCTATATTAAGATCCATATTGCAATGGCTGTTTGTTCCTGAGTCCAGTATAATTATTCTGGCCTATAAAATGTTTAAAATTAATATTATGTCTAAAGGTTTGCAATACATTTCAATGGAAGTGCTTTTTCTATCTCTAAGATGCTCTGAAATCAAAATGTCTGTATGTGTGTCTGTATATGTATTAAGCTGTGTGACAAAGAGTGAAACCATGTAACTAAAAGCAGGCAATATCTCTTTTCTTGTAACTTCCCCTAGAAATGTCACAAGATTTCTGACAGTTATGGAGGCTGGCCAAATTTCTGGGCTATATCCAGCCCTGGTCTATGCTACTCCAGAGATAAGCTAACTTCTTGAAACTAGACTCCAAAATCCAGCATAAATGTCACAAATTAAGTCACCCTTTAAATTTCCTCTTTTCCAAATAATTTTTTCAGACTTATTTTATGCCTCTGAGCAGCTAAAGGGATTTTTTTATACCTATATTTAAAAATACCTGAGAGCCCATGTTCTGCTGTGAGAGCTCCATCAACTGTAATTTTCAGTGAAGTAACTACCCCAATCATATGGGGTATTAACATGTCTGAAAGCTACAGTCAGTATGAACAAAGCAGAACTGAATCACGAGAGTGTCTAATGAATCAAAGCTGCTAATGTATTCAGTGTTAGACAAGAAAAGGTATTGCAAATCTCATAACATCCTCACAGAAATCCCTCTGGGAAGAAATGCAATGTGTCAGTTTGGTGCAAGCAACCCTAGAAACCATTATTGAATCAGAATATCTGAAATTAAATATTTCCTTATTTAGAACAATGAGAATTTCCCAAGTGAATTCTGACCAAACACGTATCATAGTTAAGGACAGGCTGTTTGCTAATTTCAAAGGGCCTAGACACACTGTTCATAACAATCAGAGAATGGCTTGGGTTGGAAAGACCTTAAATATCTAGTTCCAACCTCCTGGCCATGGGAAGGGACACCAGCCACTAAAACTATGGAAATAGCAGTTTATGCATGCATACAAATATACATACATATATTTATAAAGCATTTACCTACATATGCAGGGACAGTAGATTGTAACTAGAAAAAGGGAGAGGGAAACAGGGAGGTTCTGGACAACATAAATTAATTTTCAGGTTATTACTGATTGGGTTTTTTATTTTTACTTTATTAACACTCAGCTAAACAGAAGATTGGGCTAGATTTTAACCTCAGTCAATTCTACACAACTTCGACTCCTGGGTCATTATTAAGGTTGGAAAAGGCACCTGAGATTATCTAATCCACCCATTAACTCAGCACTGTGTCCACCACTAAACCCAGCAGCTACCTCCAAATGCCTTTTGAAAACTTCCACGGACTGTGATTCTATCACTTGCATGGGCAGCCTACTCCACTGATAAAAGTTTGTAATGCAAAGGTTGGTGGTCCAAAACAGCTCATAATGGGAGCAGTATGTTGGGCTGCTGACTGAAGTGCTTTGTAACTGCACTTGCCTCCTTTTCTGACAAAATAAAGAGCCCTGACAAAAACAAATGACCCTGGGCTGGATGTCTGTACTAAAATGTGAGCCCTTCCAACAGAGTCCGAGGTGAAGCAGAATTAGATTTATCCATGCGTAGGTTTGGAAAATTATTAAGGCATGCCAAACAACTCCAGGACAGGCTACAAATTTCAAATGAAAGTGGTAGTTGTAAATTGACATCCTTCATATGTTCTGACCCATAAACCACTCATCACTCCCTCTCTCATTTCTACTGTACAGGAAAATGAAGAAATCACAAGAGACGGCTTTTGGTTTAAATTTTCTTGAAGGGTCAGGCTGATGACAGGAACATCTGGCAATTGGAAGTGGCATACTTCTAATAGCTACCTAGGAGATGAGGTGCGAGAAGCACTATTACTCAACTGAGACCTGAAAAATTGAACAGACATGACAGAAGAGAAAATCATAGCTTTTAATTGCATCCAGTTGTTACTTTGGAAATAAAACAACCAGCCTTAGTGATGGCTTGATTATCATATTGGCATCATGTCATCCAGTAATACATTTAGGAATAAAATTGCTGATAGCCTGGTATTTAGTGTTTATCTACTGTGTATTTTAAGGTTATTGAGTTACACTTGAAGGCCGAAGTCATCTGTAGTGTAAGTGACAAAGCACAAACTGCATTCTACTTAATCTCTGGACAGGTGTTGGAAAGAAGGCCAAATAGTGACATATGTATCAACACCTCTGCTTAGAATTTTTTGCCAGTGACGTATTTGCCACATCAGCCAAAGGCTTTTAGTCCTAACACTCCTTCTGCTAGAGCATAATCATCTTCAGTACCACTAAAATAGAAAGTTATGGGTTTTTTAAATCAACAAGGAAGAAGAATCATTGCAATGTAAAAGCAGGAAAAAATTTATGCCCTGTCAAATTAATGAATTACCAGACAAAATAAGTGTTTCTCGTATTGTGCATGTTTTCTGACCTCTTAGTGCCCTATAATTACATTGAAAATGAAGGGGAAAAATGTGATACATTAAGTAGAACCACATAATTTTCTCACCTAATGAAACTTCTTCACCCTCTGACCAACAAACTCAAATATCTTGGCAAAGCCATGCTGGTTGTCTTGAATCACAGCGCTGTCCTCCATGTGCCTTAGCAAAGCTTCCAGAAGGATCTGTTCCATGATGTTGCCAGGCACAGAGTTGAGGTTGACAGGCCAGTAGTTCCCAGGGTCACTCTTTAAAATGGTGGGTTTTTTAAAGGATGGATACAATATTTCCCATTTTCCAGTCACCTGGAACTTCTCCTGATTGCCATGACTTTTCCAATATCATGGAGTGGCTTGCCCACTCCACCACCAGGAAAAATTTGTAATTAAATTTAATGTTTTCAGAAAAGACATAAAACATGAAAAAAAAAAGGATAGAGAAAACCTCTCCTGTGAAGAAATCAGTGGTTAAAATTTTTAACACTTCCAAAAGCCTTCTTTTTACAGATGTTGAGAGACCGGACACCACTAGTCAAACAAACAGTTTTCATACTGCTGTCTGATGGTAGTCAGAAGCCAGATCCTCATCACAGCCTCTGAATTTTAACAGAAATGTCTACAGCAAAATGCTGTATTTTACTTTGAATTTAATTCTATGCTTCTGAAGCATTTTTTACCATTTTCTGGAACTCATATCCTAATTTTTCCCCCATCAATATTATTCACTAAAGCAGTGGTATTATTTGATTTTGTGACACCTATTCATCAGTAATTTGTAATCTTCAGCCAGGACAAGCTCTGGATTTAAAGAGGTTATTTGAATTCAGAGAGTTTTGTTCTGGAAGTTGTGGTTGTTCTCCATATGTTGCTGTTTCATACGCTTGTACTATACCCAGATAGGAGAAAAAATCCACTTTTAATTGAGCCTCACAATGGTTTAATGTAACTTCCTATGTCTTTGAGCAATGTGCTTCATAACAAGTGCCTTTCTCTTAATTTCACAATCTGTTCCCTTGATCTCCTTCAGGAAACACAAGCTGCAATATACGACTATACAGTCTCTCTCTTTTGTTGGTTCCCTGGGAGTAAAGCAATGTTGTCCAAGAATTGGGGTAAACATAAGTAAAGCGCTGAAAACATTAGAGTTATTTTACATTTTTACATAATTATCTCATCCTCCATTTTCAAAAGAGAAACTTCTAATTTGTATGGGTGCAGAAAAAAAAACCATTGAAAAAACAGGAATTTAGAGGACATTTCCCAGTGCAGTTAGAGACTCAGAAGTTTTAGGGCTGAGGAGTGAACTTAGTTATCTGGATCAGTTCTGACTCAGAGTCTTGTTACATGTTCTGCTTTAGTAAAGTTAAATACATATTGGTCAACATGGACTATCTAGAAAACAAGAAATCAAGACTGGTATAAAAATCACATGGGAAATTTGCAGAGAACAAAATAACTGGTACCATTTTCATCAAAAACTACTCAGACAACAGAACAGAATAAGGAAATAATTTTCATGTCATTGTCAAATAGAGTTTATTAATAATGATACAAAAGTATACATAAATATATACGTATGAACATGTTTAAGGCATAACAAATAAGTATGCATAATACAGAATACTGAAAATCATGTTCAGCCAGCAGAGAAATGTTGTACCTGGACACATATTTCACACAAAAATTGACGTGAACAGAATAAACTCCATTTGCCAAAATACAAGTATTTAGGTTTTTATTTTTACTTCTAGAGTGCTTGATTTAAGGGCCAAACAAGGCATTTCTATTGGATGAGAGCTCAGTCATCATTGCATTGGAGAAAGGATATGAGAGACAGAGAAAATTCATTCAGCACTGACGTCTTAAGCAGCATATGGACCCCTTTCTCTTCCATCTTAATATTCAGTGTAAGGTTTCTCAAAGCTCTGGTTAAACACGCAAACATCAGACAATTAATGTAAAATCCAAGGCCTCCAAAAGATAATGAAGACCAAGTGTTCTGAGATGGATAGCAGAAAGCATTCAAGATTCAATCTCTCTCTCATAGTGATTTTCTGGGAGAAAAATTTCAAATATATATTTCTAAATATTCCCCGAAGTTACACAAGTAACTTCTCATGTTAATTACAGGAATGCCTGTATAAATAGGAAGTCATGATTTTTCGACCTCTTGTTGAAGTCACTATTTGTCTCATTAGAACTGCTCATATACTAAAAATCCACATTGACCTTAAGCCCCATGCAATTTTTCCTGGCATGGTTAATGCAGCTGGATTTAAATTTTTAATTTAAAAGCCTTCTATGATTTTAAGATGTCCATATAAATTAAATTTTTCTATTTGAGGCTACTGACAGTGTGGCAGACACTTTTCTCAGGCTTTGAGCTGTGCAGGTAAAAGCAGAGAAAAAGCATGAGAAGGGTTGAGTTGCAAGAATTGTCTCAAGCTATTTCTGTGTACAGAAGAAGGGCACTGCAAATGGAGCTTGCCACTTAGGTGCCCCCTCCCTCAGTTCAACCCTATCAGCCTACTCATGTGCAACTAAATGTCAGGCTCAAAGCTTGCTCTTCAAGGCACAAAGTGTCCCCCGAGTCTGCACTGTCACAGATCTGCATCCTCCTTTCCAAACCCTTGAGATACTGCCTCTGCTTCTCACAACACTTCCTGCCCAGGCTGATTTTCCACATCTCTGGTATGAGATAGCTGCCTCCCCAGACCAAGGTGTGTGTGCTTCCACACACATCTCAGCTCCACAATCAGTCCAAACAGCCTGGAAATGCTTGTGCTGAGTTGATGCGAACATAAGGCTTCCATATCCTCCAGAGCCTGAAGGGGACCGCTGGGGAAGGAAGTCTGAAGAAACATCCTTCCTCTGCAGTACCCCAGGAGGAGGCTGGGATGGAGAGCCTGCTGCAGGTTTTGCAGCTATACACAGAGCTGCCTGCGCTGAAGGAGAGGGCAGGAGAACCTGCTCCCATTCACCATCCAGGATGGATCTGCTCTCACCACACTTTGCAGACTTGAATTGTACTTTGTATATAGTGGCAGACGAGAGAAGATGACTAATATGCAGGCAAATTATTAGATTTTTTTGTTTCTTATTTCCCTCACTCTTAGAGCTTTAATTATTTTCTTAAGAACAGAGCAATATTTTTCTGGACAGCAACAGAAAAAGGAAAATATAAGGTCATTCCAGATTTTGCATTTACATTTTTGGTGTCCCTTTTTCTTTTGCCTGCATAGATTAAAAAGTTCTGTCATAAGACCAAGAAATTTTGGACTAGTTAGACAAAAAGAACTGGCATGGAGGAGATCACAATGGTTACATGCATTTGTTTGCATCTTAAGACAAGCAAGGCAGAATTTTTACTTGTTAATCTTCATTCCTGGGGTAGAGTTTCAAACAAACTTTGTACTCATTACAGGAGAACCAAAGATAACTTGTTCTGACTCTTTATTCTATTTTAAAAGATGGCTTTCACATATTTATTTTGAAGTACTCTTATTTTACCCTTGGGATAAGAGATTAACCAAATTCAAAGGCTCTAATTCAGGGTTTATTGACTTCAGTGGCCTCTTTTCCTCTGTCTTTACTGGAAGTCTCTGAAAAAATTACCCTAAAACATTTACTGTACAGAAGTGATTCTGTCAGAGACACCAAGTAATTTCCATGGGGTGATTAAAACCTGCTTGATTTCCTCATGTGAACAAGCTGAATTTGATATAATAGTAGTAACTGAAACAGCAGTGGTTATCAAAGTGTATTAATGGGCTTTAGAGAGTTTCTGTCAACTGTGATATGGGTGGCTCATGCTGACAACTTCCTATGTGTAACACCATATCCCAAAACTGTGAATACAAACCAGAAAGTACCAAGAGAATAGCAAAAATGTGTTTCAATGTCTAAAAACATTTCATGTAAAAAAAGGAAATATTTCACTAAAAAAGTTTGTTCTCATTTAAAAGCAAACATCGGTTTAAATTTTTTAGAGTTTTTTTAGCAACAGCTTTGCAATAGCTGTGCTTTTTAAACTGTCAGTATCACCTCATCCAGCTCTGACAAACAGCTCATTTTTTTTTTAAATTACATTTATTTCACCTGAATATTTAAAATAAATTCCTTAAATGAGCTCCTTGGTAAAAGTCCCTCCTTCCATTTATTTTTCTATTTGTTTCATTAGGTTCCCTATACACAATAAAAATAAAATTGTCCCTCTCAAATGATCACAGAGAACAGCACCTTTTATTAAGCCTGTTGTAGACATGTAGGACTTCTGAATTAAATATAATCAGAATTAAGCGGCAGTAAAAAGTCTCATGTTACCTACTTCCCTACCTATTTCAGTGTAGTTGATTTATGATGACTCTGAGAAGATTTTGTACATAACCTCATATCTGTGTAATTTACCACAAGGACTAGATCAGTCAAGAAGGATATTAGACAACTTTTTATTGCCATCTAAGGCTAACGCTATAAACTCAGGGATTAAACAACATGGACAGATTCATGTCTGGACATTTCAGTTTTCAAGTCACATCGGCAGAGCTCATTTATAACATCCTCTTCCTTGGCCAGAAGTGTATATTTAGACATTGTCATTTTCATGGAGAAGTGGCCAAGGTGAAACATTTTCACAAGTTTTGCTGTATAATAAAAGCAGTTTTCAAGAGTATCCCAAATATAGTCCAAAATTATCCCCAAAGTAGTCTGAAGGATTTTGTCTCATCTGTATCAAAGCAATAACTCATCAACACTTTAAAACAGAGTAGGAAACATGTTCCCTATTCCTAATGGTGTATTTTGAATGTAAACTCATCAAAATATTGAATTAAAATACTTTATCTTCACAAGAAATGGTTCCAAAACCATGTCTTTATATTATACCTTAGTTATATTAGTTAAGGTTTTGGCTAAGATCATCCATGGTCCAAGGAAAAACCAAAAGCCACTGGCTTGTTTCCTTTCTTACTTTTTGCATGTTTTTGTTTTATTAATAAAGCTAAAGATCATTTAATTTGTTTCATCTACGTGGGAAGCAAAGGGCATGCCCTGCTCAGGTGGGCACCACTCAGTTTGACCATGGTCAGCATCACCCAGAGGTGACCCAGCTCTCTGCTGCAAACCCAGAGGTTGCATAAATGGACTGTTAAATCCAATTCAGATTTTCCAGCTGAAAGATTGGAAACAGAACTGTCAGACACTGCTGGATGGCTTCCTTGGCAGGGCTGGCCTGGGTCAGGTTAGCAGAGAGCAGGGTGGGCACAAGCTTAGCCATGCTCATCCTCATTCAGCAGGAAATAAAAGAGAGTAGTCCTTTGGCCTACATCCTTCTGTCTTTGAATTCCAGGTTTTTAGGTCTATTGCCACATTTTAGGATATTTTGGAAGAAATTTTCTGCTAATTGACATCAAAGACACCTTATTGACACCCAGTCTTTAATTATGTAAGTTAATTTTGTTACTGGACAGTTAGTTTGATTTCACTTGGATAAAAAGGTCCCCAGGATCTCTCACCTTCTCTGGGTCCTCACTTCACTGCTGGGAAAATACTGGGCTTTCAGCCCATACCAGACATGAATTTTTTTTTTTTCACTGGGAACCAAGAATATTTTTGCACATCCTTAAACAAGTTCTATGCATGTGTCTTCCATATTATCAGTCAGAGAGATTCTAAAGAGATCACTTTTTTCTTCCAGTATGATCAGAATGTCATAAAGCTCTTAGCATTTTTATATTAAAAACAACGGGATATTTGCCACTGCTTTTAATGAGGATAGGATTAGGGCCAAAATCTTAACTGAAGGGTTGGTTTATTTAAGAAGAAGAATTATTTCATACTATTCCCTTGCTTGTCCTTTATCTGAGAAAACTGCATACTCTATGTTAAGTATTTATTTTCAACTAGATAAGGCAAAATCATTTTTGTTGGCATTTACTCCTAAGTGAGCAAGTCCTTAGAAAGCCTTCAGAAAAGAATTGCACTCAAACCTTGTTTTTAATCATGGTTTAATATTTTAATATTTTACAATTAATCTTTCATGTTTTTGAAATTGATTGAAACAGTGGATAGAAATTGCATTTTCAAATAAAACATCTTGAACTAAGGAACTATATTTTTAGTCCACATTTTAAAATTCTGTGACAAATATCTTCACTTGTGTAAAATACTTTGTATGTACTATCTTAGACATTTCTTCATCACAAGCTTTTAAACTCATATCCTGAGAGTGATTTTATTTTTGCTTTTGTCTTTCAGTTCAACAGTGTATATTGATCAGTCCTAAAATTTCTAAGGACAACAACTGTAAAAATGTCAAAATATGCTTGAAAAACATACCACAGAAAATAGAATCCAAACAGATTTTCCCAACCAGTTCATCATTTAAAACAGGACTGTAAAAGCACTGAATAAGAAATAAAAATTTATTTACGTATTTACTCACTTGAATACTGTCCAATGTTCTCTGAAACATAAGGTTAAAATAATGGAGATAAGAAAGAACGTGCTATCTTCCTGTGTAGTTCCAGTTTTACTTTGATGTTTAACAGCTCATTATGCACTATTTTTAGTAGTCGTAGGTCAGTTTTCTGTTTTGATTTTATGGGTGTTTCATAGAGCGATCAGTGGGAAATAGTATTGAAACCACAGAAAAAATAGTAGTCCTTTAAATTGTTGGGTTTTTTTTTCTTATGAGGCACATTTTTATGTAAACCACTTATGTATTATTTTGTCTCACAGTATTTCCCTACTTTTAATTCATAGTTACTTTTGAATATGCTTTTCAAATGACTGTGAAAAGCCACTGGTATAGCTGCAGCAAAATTTACATTTTGCTCACTGAGCTTGACAGCCTCTTTCCCATCTTCCTGGCACTAGCATTGCCAGACTTTGGAAGACATATATTTCTGTTAAGAAAAAAGAGATTGAGTTCAAGATCTTAAGTATTTTTCTGTAAGTTATTTGCAGGACATATTCTGCCTTACTTTAAAATATTTTAGAATATTTTATATACAATACCCATCTGACTAGTATATTAAAAAATGTTATTGCCCTGGTTTTGGCAACCAGGTCAGTGGGAGAGGTTGTGGCCAAGACCCAAATGATATTTGATACCAGCCCACGTCATTGTTTGAGGAGGGCAAAGAGAGTCCGGCTTCTCTGGAGAAGGGCCTTCCTTCTGGGCAGAGAAAGTGTGTCAGGCAAAACAGTCTGGTTATTTCATTTTGTATATAAATAATTTCTTTGTCTTATGCCTTTTATTATTAATATTGTTCTTACTCTTTTCTTATGCGTACTGGTTTGAAAGCAAACCAGTGGGAGATCCCAAGTCAGAAATACAATTTAATAGGAAAATTAAAACCAATGCAATAATACAAAAACACTGACAGAGTCAGTGACTCTGTTGGACAGTGTTGGTATAGTTTGATAAAATGGTGGCTGGAGTCCTCTTGGAGTGACAGATATGGTTCTGTGAAGCAGTGATCCTGTAGATGGCTCTGGTCTTCCTCTGAAGATCCAGCGGTGGTTATGTAGCTCTTGTCCCCTGGGGATTCAGTGGATAAGGCTGCCTGTAGTGTTCCAAGCCTCAGATTGTATCCAGGTAGGAATGCGTGGTTCGTGCCCCTGGGCAGAGCATCACAATGTGAGATTACAGTGATTTTATCAGCCATGCAGTGAGACTCCATGTCCCATTAACAGAGGATATGCCCCTGGAGGGAGGATGAGTCTTGGAAGAGATAAAGAACATTGCCCCACGTGGGCAGTGCTGAACAGCTTATGAAGATGGTGATTGAATACATACCTTTGGTACATCTTACATTGTAACATAAGGCATTAGGTCATTCCTTTTTTCCAGAAAGTGATTCTTATCTTAACTTATGATCTTTGTCCTTCATGCCTTCCATTCAGGAGGGGAGAGGAGTAGCTGATGGCCATTTTAGTAGAAGTACTAAATTGAGGGAAACAATTTCTAAACTACAAAAATTGTGGAAAATATTACTGAGCCAAGAAGGATATAGCAATCAAGCTGAGTTTTCTTAGGCAAAATCAACAGGTATTGCTTTCATTGTTCCTCATTACATAGAAAATTATGGGTGCTTAAGAACCCATGGCATTCAACTATTTGTCAATCTTTAGTATTTACAGATCTAACTCAAACTGAATGAAAACATAAGATTTTCAGTTTTCTGCATGGAATTTTTTCTGATGAGAAATACAGCTTTCTTGAACACATGATAAAAAGCAAAACTTACATCAAACTAGTTCTGATGGGACATTACACAACAGATTTTTAAGAAGATGTAGCCTTCCTTTTTTTTTTTTTTTTTCTTTTGTTTGACTGGCTTTGAGATAACCTGTGAAACCATGAGGACATTATACACTTACATACTTTAGACGTTCTTACAGATCTAAATTTCTGAGAGTAACTATCTGAATCTGTAAATGAAATTTCTCCCCAAAATATCTGAATGTGAATTTAACTACCTGCACATACTTAAAAGTCATTCAACAACATTTTATTTTAATTATGAATTTCAAAAAGGCTTGTCAGCAAAAAAAAAGCTGATTTTGCAGTTATCAACAAATAAAAATAACCTCATAGATCTGCTTCTAATGGAATTAGGTGATACTGTAAAAATGAGGGGAAAAGATATTGCTTTCAATCTTTCAACTATGAACTATTATACTGTACTAATATAACAATACTATGGCATTTTATAAACTGTCATTAGTAATAAAACTAAAATTTTCTACATTTGCTGAAAGTTTACAACATATCTCCCCGAGTTTGTTCTGGAAAGCATTTGAGGTGACCTATTGCTTGATTTTGCTCATTATTTGAGGCAGGGTTGAAAGCCAGACATGGATTTATTACTGTCACCTCATCTGAGGGAATGGCCCCAGCTTTCAAAGGCTCCGAGTATTTTTGCTTCTGCTACACTGAAGCATTTCAAGATTGTACTGAAAATCCTGCAGCAACTGAGCTCTGAGTTACAGTGTTAGCCTGTATTTATTTTTGTTCTAGTGTATGAAAAGCTTGCTAGAAAGTGGAAAAATTTATCTTATTTGCTTAATTTTCAAGAGATAGCAAGTATTTTAAATTCTAATAGCAATTTCTCTTCTTCTTAATTTTATTTTCTAGTCTCCAGGCTTTTGATACTCATCAGAAGACCTCTGAAAGTCTTCCAAAAGTTTCCTAGTTTCAGTGATATGTACTTGATGTAAAACTTGTTCAACTGAAAATAAAAGCAGCATTTGATTTTGTATTACTAGTAGAACATAGTCAGGAAACCAAACTAAAAGAAGCACTCAATAAAATGAGAATCTTGTTTTGACATCAAGCCAATACACATTTCCCTCAGAAGTAACAAAGTATCCACAGTATTTTCCCTGGCTTAAACTTTACTATCAAAAAGATAACTAAAAATTCTCTTCCCTCTATTTAAAACAAAAGCAAAAAGGTAATAACCAGTTGATTTCCATTTTGACAGCATGAACTGTGTTAGGACATCAGAAATGGAATCTCTGACCTGGGACAGATACAAGAGGTCAAAGAGCTCAGTTGAGTGATCAGGTATTACCGCTGATGAAGAATCTCATCCATCAAACAGCTTGAGGGAGGGAAGAGCTGAAAGAACAATGAAAGCCAAAAAAGAAAGTGTTTTTCTTTTGTTATATTTGACTTAAAAATAAGTACAAGCCTTTTTTTCTTAAGGTTTTTGTAATCTATCTGTAGTGTTACCAGAAAGTTGCCTATCTTTAGGAAAAAAGAGTTTTTCTCTGCAATAATGACGACTGCTTACCTGAGTTTCCATCATGATTCTGATTTAGCTTTAGAGGAAATCTAAGCCACTCTTTGGGATGATGGAATCAAGCAGAGCTCCTGAAATATTAAGGCTCAGTACTGAGGTGGGAATTACTTGGGCCTCAATTGGATGGAGCAAGAGCTAGATGATTGGGATTACCCACAGGCACTTGGTCTAAAGGAAAGTCCCTTCGTACAACCCACGGCAGCAGGAAATGTGCAGACCTAACCCAGAGAGTCAGATCTGGTGAAATGAGAAATAACTAATTAGCTTTTTTGGGTGGGGAGGGATAAGACCACTCTCTGGCCTTTTCATTAAGGCTGACAAAGGAGCAGAATGGCACTTTAGATTTAAAGGTGATAAATTTTTTTATTTTCATAAGGAAGCAGTGTAATGAGCTCTCCAGCAAGGGAATGGGAAATTATGTTCCCAAGCCCACATAAGCAGCACCGGTTCTGTTTGACTGTAGAAGGAAATTTTGGATCCTTTCCCTATTAGCTATCTTTGTTTTAAAGAGCTATTTGTGATTTCTGATGTTTTCTAATATACACATATATTAAAACAATATGATGCACAAAAATTTAGGAAAAAACAGTTGAAAGCAGTAAGGAGAAATCTCAGCAAATTAAAATTCAATGGAAAATCAAACTGTTGTTCTTTTGCTAATTCACAATGAGAATGTCTGTAGCTTACTTAGAAGGTACTCATTGTTTCTGAGTTGTAATCACAGAAAACTAAAATTAGATTTATACTTCATATCATCACCCTCATTTGCAGACAAGTGACTCAAATTTTTGGAATTAACTTTCTCCTGTATGAGACCTCTCCCCTTCTGTCTGGTTTTAATTCTGACTACAAAGAGCAGCTCTTGCAGCCATTTCATTATTCAGCTTCTTAATAAACTCATAGGGTGGAGATATTCAAAAATCCTATAGTCATATGTAGTAATTAAAGATATTAAATATGTATTAGTAGCAGTCAAAAAAATACATTGTCCCTCTTGGCTTTCCTGAGCATCTGGGAGTGGTATCTAAATATTTTCTTTTGCAAAAGGTTTATGTCTGCAACATCTGACACACTCATTTGCCCCAGTACTTTTGAATAACTCATTGACAAGGAAAATAAATTTCCTGCATTCTCTTTATAATCATCAGTGGGGCTTGGAATGCACCTGTCTGCATTCCAGAGTATGTTAACAAATCATATTGCATAGCTTAATGTTACCTCATTGCTTTCAACTCAAATTCACAACTACAGCTATGTAAACACGTTCTGGACTTCTTGAGTTGTAATTGTAATGGTTCATGAACTCATACTGTCACTGTTTATTGTAATAGGATAAACACATTGAAGTAATAATGATACATTTAGTTTAACTGATTTAATAGAGTACTCACAGTATAAGGTTTTTCCCAAATTAGTGTATAAGTCTACTACTGTAAATAGAAATTGCTTTACAGACTCCTGCTTTATCTTTCTGGAAACAGATATTTATTTGTGAAGGCCTTGTTTACAATTCAGAATAATTTAATTTTACTCAGGAAACCTGAATATTCCTAGGAGCCACTTAGGAGCAAGTGGATCAACCAATTTGGGTGGGGGTCTATTATATTCAATATTTATTTAGAGTTGGAAGGGATCTGCAAAGGTCATCAAGCCCACCTCTTAAGTGAGTGGCTTAAAGGGGGATTGGACCCACAGCCTTGGTACCATTGGCACCATGCCCCAACCTCTGATCTAAGCAATGGAGAAGAGACATTCTCTGAGGGAGGGTTCAGCTTGATCTTCTTGATCTGAAGAGTAAGCATTTTATATCTAGCTGGAAACAGAGACATTTATCTTACCTTTGTACCAAAAAGCAGTAAATAATGTCATAATATGCAATGGCATCATCATTGTCTTTAGCTACTGCCAGCATTTCAAATTCTCCTTTTAATTTGCTGGCATTTATTTTGAGCTAGTAGATCAATGCAACTCACAGTTGGGGCAGCTCAGAGGTAAAGTTTGCATGACACCTGCACCAGCCTTAAATATGAGCCAGAGCTGGTTTTGATTCTGCTTTTCTGAGCACTAAACTCACTCAAGTTCTGAAATGTAAGAAGTGAGGATTATTACACACAAGTAATTTCTGAGCATTTGAAGATAACAGGGTATGCAACTAAACCCTTATCTGGATTTAACGTTTGGACATACCAACAAATTTACAGCAATAACAAGATGGACTGATATAACTAAAATTAGACACTGGCTAGATTTTTCAATGGAGAAATAGATAATGAGAATATATTTTTATTTCTAATGAAAATGTTTTCTTACTAAGACTTTTAGTCCTGGACTTGGCCTATTTTTTTTTCATATGCTCTGACTTTTCTTACTCTAGGCCAGCTCTCCTGATAATGTACATTATCAGTGTGAGCTCATTCTCATGTGGTTCTTTGTATTTCTCAGAATCTGGAGATTGAAGGAGCAATTAATTTGGCTAGGATAAAATTAAATAGACACATCCAGAAATATTGGAAACTTACTTGTTGATGCTGGCTACAATGAATATCTATTTTTATTGTACTGTTTTTCTTTGCAATACACCATTGCAAGTTGGAAAATACCCTAAAAGCTGAAAACAGGCTTGGAATGTTACAGTCTAATCATCGTTACTGTCCACTAGAATTATTGACAGCATCAATTAGTAGTTTTAAATAGTGCAGAAAGTATAAAAATAAAATGCAGTTAACTTCAAACTCAGCCCTACCACGTGTTCTAATTATGCTTCAAAAAAATACTTTTGTGAACATACAGTTTGACAACTACAACTTCAGGTTGCAAGAGAAATGGCCTAGGGAAGTGCTCTGGCTTCTGTATGGCAGGCACCAAGGAAATCAAATTTTCAGTGGGAAGAAGCAGATCCTGAAGTAGGAGGGAAGCAAAATTCTTGGCTTGTTCATCACGTGTCTCTAAGCAACTTCTCTTAAACTTATGCCAGTGCTAAAAGGAGATGTGCAGCACTGCTTTAATACTCAGTGTGCTAATGGCAGTATTTGATCTCTGTGTTAGAAACAATGTTTTCATAGTTGCCATTGATTTATAAATCCTAACTCATGTATTTTCACCCATTTTGCCTGTGAAGCTTTGATAAAGCTCATCAGAAAGCAACACTCAGGAGGGATTTTTAACTGATTTTTGGTTTGATGGAGATTTTGTTTGAATAGAGAAAATTCCACTTCTTCTGTCATTTTCACAAGAAATAAGAGCTGCTCATAGAAATTCAAGTTCATCCAAAAACTTGAAAACTCTGCAGGGAACTTCTACCATAGAGAATCTGGTATTTGGTTTTTGATTACAAAGCCTTTTAACAAACAAAAAAGGATTTACAAGGGCAACTACAGTTTCAAAGTATGGTTTTAGAATACCAATACTACTTAATGATGTGGAAAGGTTTCTACAATATCTTGTTTGCTATAATTATATGATAGTATATCAAAATATGTAAAATTGAGAGGCAGAGGAAAAAGGCAGTTTTGTGCTATTGGTACAAAGTTGAGTCTGTTTAATTTAGTAAAATTTCTACTGTGCATGAATTTAACAAATCATAAAATCTGTTCCAGTGGTTTTCATTCACCACTGCATATGCAAATCCTTACCTTTACTTTAAATGGAAGATCTTAAGGGAACTGTCTCAATTTTAAAGGAGAGAGAATTTCAGTGGGGAAAAACAAAGCAAAAACCACCAAGAATAATATGCCACCTTCATCCTTACTGCTTTCCAAGGAGGAGTTTATCTCACCAGCAAGGAATGAAGGTCTTTTGTCAGCAAGAGAGATTCTCTTGTGTCTATGCAGAAGTAGTGACTCTTAGACATAAGTTGATAAAGCAATGCCATAAGATGAATGAAAGTATTAAAAGAAGTATTTTTATTAAGAATTGGACATAGGTTCTGTACCATTGGTATTTTTGTGCTGATATACAAGATTAAATAATGATTTTATTACAAATCTTCATTTTATGCAATATTTTATCAAATGAGACAATTAATAGCCATGGAAGGGAGAAAAAAAAAGCTGTTTAATTAGCTGATCTTTAATTTTATTATCCAGAGCTCTCAGGAACTAATTACCACTATCAAAACCAGATAAGCATATGGGCAGAAACTAGTTCAGCCAAGTTCCTGGTATCAGACAAGTATGTTAAACAAATGCTGATTTCCAGGTGCAGGTAAATATCTCCACAGGAACAGTGTCACTCCACCTAGAATTTAATAAATTAGAACTAACTTCTTTACCACTCAGTGTATATCTCACCTGCCATATGAGATTCAGTCATTAGCAGGATGTCTCTGTGATAACTTTCAGTGAGTAGCTTTTAGTTTGACTACTTGATATACAAAATGTCTAGTTTTGTGATGTTTTAGCCTGTTAATTGCTATATTCATTTGGCTCTGCACTATACATGATAAAATGATGACTTCCAGTCTCTTCTTCTCACACTTTTACAGGCTTCTGCTGGATACCCTCAGACATTCTTTTTCAGCTTGCCAAGTTACAGCCCACATAAGATGTTCTTTGTACAGAAAGTCTTTCACCTTCAGATGTCCTCTGTTGCTGTTCCAGTCTTGTGTCTTTCCTGAGATGGGAGGACAAGGTCTGTGCAGAGCAGGCAGGACACTTGCACTTCCTAGAGTATACAGAGGCATGCTGATGCTCTGTTTATTGTCTGCTCAACATAGACTCCAAATGCAGGTAGTTCTGCCTGTCTCGTTTTACACATTTGTACTTTGGAAATAGACCATTCGTAGGTAAAGTATTTCTTCTGAAAACTTTTTTTCCAAATATTGTGTTTTGCTTGGCAGTCTGTACATGATAATAGGTCCCCTTATATTGGTATGAAACAGAAAAGTGTTATTTTAATTGAATATGAAATGAAGAGTTTTACTGCTTTTTAATAGCAAATCAGGAAAAATCACCCCTCACTCAAAGTAAAATAAAAATGATGGCATGAAAAATAATTAACTACATTGTAATATGAACACTTTGTCCTTCTAGAAGAAAGCATTAATTGATTCTCTTCTGAAGTGAGTTAGATCTGGGAAAGAAAGGAAGCTTGGTCTGGTTCTTATAGAGATTTCAATATCATGTAGAGATAGAGGAGAACTCATTTAAAAAAATCAATAAAACTTGAAAGAATCTTCATCATTAACAGAATTTGAATAGTACCATATGTATGAAGACACAGATATGAGCAATATTCATACAACTTGAGCTTCCAGACCCTAATATATAGAAAATGAGAAACATAACCCTTTTTTCATTCTCTTTTGCCCATTATGGATAAAATTACAAGCCTCTATTGGATAGCATAAGTTCCAAACCAGGGATCAATAGTTGATTCAGATGAAGGAAGTGAAATGTCTACAGATATCTACAATCAAAAAATTGAAGGCAAAAAGAAGATTACATATTTATACTAACTTTTTAAAGAAGTCATATATTAAAATTACTCTAAGAGTACATATTAAAACCAGACATAAATTTAAGAAAACTCCTTTCTAAATGTGGAAAATTAACTTAGCCAACAGCATGGAAGAGACAGAACTGCTTCTAAGAGATTAATTTACCAAGAATTTGCATTGGTGCGCCGACTGATGAACATGAAAATTCACCAAGAATTTATGCAACCTCGAGCAACCTTCATTTAGATTTAAAAGCAATCTCCCTATGGTGAAAAGCCACTGAAAATATAAGAAAATAATAATTTTCTTTCTATATTAAGCTTCTTTAGTGCATATTATATAAACCAGTTCCAGGTGAGGTTAACTCTAAAACCCACAATATACCCTAATACCTAGTGCTAAGGTACTGCTCTTTATTTTGGCAGTGTTGCTACTTTCACAGTCATAGGTCAAGAGAAAGTCTTTGGCACTAGAACTGGTTTTCACTTGGTTTAACCCACTTTTTTGTGAAGTCCTCCAAATCTGAATGTTTCCAGTGATTTTCTGATATCATAATCCTTTCGTAGTTAAAAGTAGATCTAGTAGTATAGTTCACCTTTTTGATAATTTGCAGTCAAAAAAAGGAACTTTGACTTAAGGGAGAATTAGAAAGGTACCTTAATTGCAAAATAAAAACTAAAACCCAGTGGTTTTCTTCTTGAATGCATTAGCTCACTTGCACTAAGGACTTAGTCCAAGATACTGAAATCAGGTAGAGGTAGGAGGTAATATGGTTGAAGTTAACTTATCCTGAGTTCTAATTATTTGTTTTATGTAATGTGCAGAAGCAAGCAGAAAGGGAATCAGTACACAAATGTAGAGACATTCCTCTGAACGCCAGCAGATTCCTCTCTGCAGAAATGGGCAGGGGAGAAGATAGAAAGGGATCAGGATGGGATCAGAAGGGGTTGTGTTCTGGTTCTTTAGAAGCATAAATCTCCTTTCTGAAGCAGGAAACTCTTCTTAAACAGACTTTGAAAACTGCTGAAAACACCAAAAACATATTTAGTGGTCTGTGTTAACAAGTAAAATTGTGGATAAGCATGATCTTTACTGACACACTAAACAGATTCAAATGTGACTCAGACACACTGAGGCATACAAGCTAGTAAAAAGGTATCATTCTGCATTGACAATTAACAAATGAATGACACTGTCTTGTAACTAATTTAGCTGAAGTATAGGAAGGCATTAAACGGATAACAAGTGGGGAGTGCAGAGACACCTGCTGCACTTAAACATTTTAACGGTATCTTCAGGTTTATTAGTTAGTTTTAGATATTAGCTAGAATGTTTTATAAATCACTCCTGCTATCCATAACTCATCAAGCCATAGTCAGATCTAAGTTTCTTAAACTCCTAACTGTACAACCTTGTTCAGAGGGGCTCTGTGTCTATTTCCTCAGAAAATAAGAAAAAGCACAAAAATAGATTAATGGATTAGGGAGATTTGTAAAGCATTTCTAAAAGCAGAGCAGAAAGAGAACTTACATCTTCCCTCCTATGAAACATCCAACAAACACCTGTGGGCTTACTCTATCAAATAAATGGTAACGGAATTACACCATCAGGAAATTCACCTCCCATTCCCTTTCCTTCTGCTTTCACCATTTCTTTGTCCCTTGAGAGAGGTCATGGGGCTTTGTGGTAGCTGGAGAGACATTTTCCATTTGTCACAGCATCCACGACTAAACAAAGACATGCAGCTGCATTAGAGGCTGAGGAGATACAGAAAAAAATTCAGCACTGAAGATACACCAAAGAATATAAAAATTATTATATTTCACTATAAATAAACTTTATTTTATAGGTCAAATCCTGCCATAGTGTCTCTCCCTTGAATCCTCCTATATTCATATAGGTCGTGTAAATGAAAATTAAAATAAAGTTTACAAGGTAGGTTAGAAGTGCTCTTTCTTGGTGATAATCAATGTCTTATTCATAAAGACTTGTGAATAGTTTCTGTTACTAGCAAACATCTTCTGATTGATGTTTATATACAAGAAGAACGCAGATTAGTTTCATTTAACCTCTGCAAATCAAAGCTGAAATACCAAGTAAACCAGTAAGCAGTAAAAAAATGCACTAATGTAGCAATTTCCCAAGCTGGTACTGTGCAAAATGAGTTTGTAGTTATAGGTTAGTTTCTGCCTTTGAACTGTGAAATTTTCCAACACCTATTTCATTCGTCCGTTCTAGTTGAATCTGTTTCCTGACACATGAACTGTTAGTGAGTCTTCACGTACCTCCTAACTCTCATGCAAGTGAAAAAGATGTTTCTGCTATTGGAGTTCTCTTTGAGATGACCAAACAATCCTTCTTGCAAGAAATGCCATCCCTCTTCTGGCAGCCAGGGGTCCAGTTTCTCCTACAGGGCAGGAAGTTGCCTGGCCAGAGTTCTCCTTCTCCTTTCTTACCATACTCAGCGTTCCTTCCAAGTCTGTCTCTAAAGGAAATGAGATCTACAAATCTGGCATTAGGGTCACTTGTAAAATGCCTGTGTCACCTCTGACAGACTAAGAAGAATGAAATTTTCCTGGCTGGGTCCTCTCAGGAATTGTGGTAAGGATGGCCCATCTGACCTGAGTTTGTATCCCAAGTGAAAGCAGCAGTGCTGAGACACATTTATTTTTTTAATCTTAGCTCTAAACAGTTTTCACATCTCCTCCCAGTCTTCCTGGAAAAGGCTCAGATTCAGTTTGGTTTAAGCACTGGGCAGAGGTTCAGTGAGACTGCATCCGAAACAGCAGTTTTCCTGAGAAGAGAGATTCATGTTCAGAAGAAAAATAAAGTAAAGAAGAATAAACAGTTGAAGAAACCTAAAGCCTCTTCCTACCTCCATCTCTATGAAATATCAGCAAGTGATTAGATTGAATTTCTCCTACTCATTTTCTTTAATATAAGAAAGAGACACACATAGTTTAACTCCCAGCAGTAACTCAGACTAGTGTGGAAAATGCAGTTCTCTTCTGGACTCTCTTTATGTTCAACCTATTAGATAAGTGCTCAGACAAAGCCTCCTCTCATTTACACAAAGAAACCTACCAGTTGTAGCATGGATTCATTGTTGCATGAGGAAGAATTTTTTCCAGTCTCTTCTATATGCCCTGCACTTTCAGTTAACTCCTCACAAAGATCTCTCTTACCACCTTTGTGCCCAAATACTCTCGGGCTTAAGTGACTTTCAATCCCTCTTTCTCCAGCCTTGAGACTCTCAGCGTGGAAGCTTGGCTTTGGAATAGGTGCTGAAAGCTAGGTTAGATGAGGGAGAGAAAATTACTTGATAGTGTGCTGTGGATTGACATGAAGGCTGTGTTGGCACTTGTGTGAGTTAATCAGATTACTCAACAGTAACAAAGATTCAATCAAATTATTCAGGTCACCCCAAAATCTTCTCACAGCAGCTCTTGTAGCAGATCCAAAATATACCATAAATGCTCCTTTAGAGCAGAGAAAGTATTTTTGCTCAATATAGATTGAACAATACCAAGTATATTGTAATATTATTTAAGGAGATAGTACTAGGCTTCCTAAAATGCTTGTTTCTTGGTGGTTTAGTTTGAAATATACAACATGGAGAAATAATTCACGAAATGTCTTTCACCTTCAAAGGTATTGTAGCACAAGAAAAAGTAGTTTAGATACCTGTAGAGGGTTTCGGCCTCTCTCTTGCTTCCCCCATATATGTATTTATTAAAATACATATTTTTAAATGGCCTAAATGGCCTTCTAAGGCACTCCCTAAAGAAAACAGTAATCCAGTAAGTGGAAGGCATTATGAAAACAACTGAAAAAGATATTGAACCAGCAAGACAAGCCTCTGCAGGGACGAACTTCAAATTTGAGGGGCACAGCACTGAAGGCAGACTGACTGAAGGAATTCCTTCTGAAACCTGGTGTTGACAGGGTAACAGCAGTGCTGGCTCCTACAAGAGCATGCCAGCATATAACTCAAAATGCAAGCTGTGACATACATTAGCTAAAATTAAAGAAAACATTAGTCAAACCAAGAGAATGGATTCTCAGCTGACAACAGGGTCAGTAGTAAGGATGGAAATTCAAATGTGAGACTACATGTCCCATGAATGAGATCAGTCATGATGTATGTGGCTTCTGCTATTAAATTTAGTGACCAACACTGGTACAATTTTCATGAGACAACATGGAAAAACAATCAAAGGCATATAAGAGATCCCATCTGCATGTGGATCTCTTAAGGATCTTTTCCTTACTAATATTTCTTTATAGATGATCACCAGAATCAAGGGTCTCAGTGCAATTTTATATTTCCTGTACACTTTAATATGGCCTAAAAAATGGGAAGAAGGGAATACTCCCCAGTACTGCATAGCTCTAACAGAAGGTTTTCTGCAACAGCTCAAACCAATTTCTAGTATTCAAATGAAATCTTCTGAAGGCTCTATCTTGTTAAAGGATGATGTAGGGAAGGAAATAACTTGCACACAGCACATGCTTTGCAGCTGTCCAAAGTCAGTGACCAGGGATAATAAAAATGTTGGGCAGACACAGAGCTTTTCTGGGTCTGGATGGTGTGATGTGAGAGAGACCTGCAAGGGAGAGGAGAGGAGAGGAGAGGAGAGGAGAGGAGAGGAGAGGAGAGGAGAGGAGAGGAGAGGAGAGGAGAGGAGAGGAGAGGAGAGGAGAGGAGAGGAGAGGAGAGGAGAGGAGAGGAGAGGAGAGGAGAGGAGAGGAGAGGAGAGGAGAGGAGAGGAGAGGAGAGGAGAGGAGAGGAGAGGAGAGGAGAGGAGAGGAGAGGAGAGGAGAGGAGAGGAGAGGAGAGGAGAGGAGAGGAGAGGAGAGGAGAGGAGAGGAGAGGAGAGGAACCAAATATTGCAAGTTAAAGTACTTTTCGTCGTTTACACTTACATCAAAAGGAAAACATATCATCAAAATATTTTCCATTTTAAGCATAAAGTTATCATCTCCTTTTAGAATACATTTGGCTTGCTCTACACTTTCTATATGCTGTTATGAACTAACAGCAGTTTTATTTTCATTATCTGGTAAATCTATTATCTTGAAATATCCTTCTGTAACACTCTTCTAACACATCTAAAATTAATATATTGTAAGGGAACTGTAGCCAAAAGCTACATAACCTCTCTTATACATTAATTTTTAATCTGGGTATGGAAACAAGCCCTCAAAACATGAAAGTCCATTCTGACCTTTTAAATATAAGATAGTAATTTGATTCATGCTTGATAAATGAGTTTTTAAGATGGGAAGTTTTAGGAGGACCTTTTAAGTATAGTGCAATCTCCATGATATTCACTTGCCAATCTTAAATATTTTTATAAACTGTATTTTTTTCCATGAAGTAAAATTTTGTAATGGTTTTACAAATATTAAGTGCATCTTTTCAAATAGTTCTTAAGGTTTTTATTCCTCAGTCCAATTATGTTCTATCCTTACACTGTTCTTAGGAAAAGAAGCATGCTACCATTCCTCATTCATGTTAGCAAAAACCTTTTTAAATTTACACCAAACGAGATTGGTACTTAAAGAGGTTTTTAAGAATGGATATTAAACACTTACTGTTAGATTTAGAATATAAAACAGGAACTGTGAGATACATGTCAAGCACCTATAAGAAATATACTAAGCAGGGGCATCATACAACCTTTATATCAGCAATAGGTGTTTTAATCCAAAATTGAAGGTGAAAAATTTTTGTTACGTAATTTTAATCTCAGGTAAACTTTAGCAAGTTGTTATTATGAGCCTTCTTCAGTATCAACAGAGGGAGCTGCAGTGTGACTGGGGCTGGAGCACCTTCATTCACCTCTGAGAACCTCTGGAGCTTGTCCAGTCCAGTCCAACTCCATTTGAGCAGGGTCAGCCAGATATGGCTGCTCCTGTCCAGTCATGTTTTGAATATCTGCAAGGATGGAGACTCCACAACCTCTCTCAGCAACCTGTTCCAATGTTTAATGACCCTCATAGCACAAAAACTTCCTCTAACATTTAAGTGGAATTTCCTGTATTTCAATTTTTGCCCATTGCCTCTTGTTCGGTCGCTGGGCACCACTGAGAAGAGTCTGCTTCTCTCTTCTTCACTCCTCCCTGAGCCTTCCCAATTCTGGGCTAAACAGCCTCTGCTCTCTCAGACTCTCTTGATTTGACAAATATCTCAATGACTGAAGACATTAGCCACCCTTTCAGAAGGAATTGTGTATATATTATATCCTAGTCGTACTGGGCTCAGAGCTGGATGTTTTGATGCACAAAAGTTTAATGTGTCTTTTGTGTATAGTTGTTGGCTTCATTAGTAAACTTGTTGAAGCAGTGTGGTGAGAGAATCATATTTTAACTTTCCATCTAGCTTGTATATAGAATTTTGCAGAAGTTATTCTGAATTTTGAATCATTCAATGTGTATATCAAGATACACTGTACAGAAATCCAAACTCATTTTTTATTTACCATAAAATGTGCCATGGTTATCACAAATGGCAGTTCATAATTCCGTCTGAACTGCTGGTAAGAAAGCAGTGAAGATTTTTATTTTTCACATTTCCTTTTAAACTTGATTCCCAGAACTTCTGTGTTCCATTCCATTGTTACAGTAATGTGAGGACTAATGAGTTTATTGACTTAATAGATAGTTTTCAATTCAGAGGAAAGAAAAATTCTTAGAAACAAATTGTGCCTAAGATCTTCTGTCATCACTGAGAACATCTCTCAATTAGAGGGTAATAACTGTCTCCAACAGAAATATATTCAGAAACTGGCTCAAGAATTATTGTCTGCTCATATCAGATACCATTTCAAGGGCAGATGAATAGACTCTTCCACTGCAGGAAATAAAATGAAAAGCTAAGGCAAATAAAAAGCTCAGAGAAGAACAGCAAGGCACGGAAGAGTAAGGCAGTTTAAAGCCCAGTATCAGTGCACATGAGCCTTTTTTGGCACCGAGTTAGGAACTGATAAGCATCTGCTCATAGGAGCTGGCAGTCACCTAAAAGCCAACAGCCATTTGCAGTTTTGAACAGAGATAACCAAAGGCACAGAACACATGTGAACTCTTCGTGTGCACACACATTTGTACCTGAAATGGAGAGGGGGATGTCATTTCCCATCAATTGCATCCAAATCACCTCATTTTGCATTTCTATCTTACTGCTTTGTCAGTTATACAACTGGCTGATTTGAAGGTGTCTATTTTTTTAAAGGAACATAAACTATGTTTCCTTTCCATATTTTATCTTAGTTTTGCCTTTTGTTTTGCTAAGGCTTGATATTGAAAACCTGATGAAGTAAGGGCAATGGATTTTAACAAAATAATGACAAAGATTCTTAGGCAAAAAGAATAACAAAATTTTACTATAAAACTATGTTTACTCAAATTATGTTATTCAACTTCCATTCATGATATTAAAAATATTGTATATAGTGAAAAAATGCATAATTTAGGAAATTTTGAAGTGTATACCACTAGAGAAACATCATTATGTTGCTTTTTGTCATCATTATATTGTTCCAATTTAAATTTTTTATATCTATTCTCCAATGGCTGTCTTCAAACTAGTGTTTTCTACTTTTTCCTCATTGAAAGTCTGTTTTTCCCAAATTTATTATAAAATCTTGACATCTGTTCATAAAAGAACAGTAAAACTTATCTTCAGCAGTTCAAATGAACCTCTATATTAAAGATATGACCAAAATAGAATGAAATACTTTAGTATGTACCATCAATCTGTCTCTGATGACAGATATAATTGAAAAAATAAGTATAAATATCCAAAGTAATTTTGCTCTTATATTTTTTCAATAGATATAATTCTGCCATTAGTGTCTCAATAATTAGACATAATATATTACTCATTCTTGAAGAAGAATTGTACATATTTCAGTAGAAAAGGTATTGCTAAAAATATCCCCATTTTGTTTCAATAACCTTTTTGTTTCCAAAAAGAATAAATCATACAACAACTTTTTTCTTTCCTCTCTGGATTGTTTTTCTCAAACATCAATGATTTAAAAGATTAATATATTGAATTAACTAATTTTCTCTGTAGTTATTCACACATACATCTGCACATTCTGTATTCATATGCCATAAATATATCAATCAATACTAAAGAAATCTGAGAACAAGAAGAAAACATGACAAATTTTTTTTGTTCTTTTGCCATATATAGCATTTCAGAGAGAAAACAGTTGTGCCAAATGCTAAAGCTGCTCTGTGTCAATGGTTTATGGAAGTTTATAATATAAAACACATTCTTCAGGATTTCAGCTCGATTTTTTCCCTGATGTAATAATAATACTTTCATAAATATTACTGATAAGATTCTGAACAATATTATTTCCAACTTAAACTTAACTTCTTTCTCCCACAGTAAAACAATGATATCATTTAGCCCACTTGAGTCAATGTAAATCATACTATTAATATAGCAGACTCTTACATGTAAATCTAAAGAATCCTTTGAACTGTTTCTTTAGGGGTTTTCCACTCTGTAGTGGTTCCATGAGAATTCATTTTGAAAGGCAATGCAGAGGAAGGTCATCAGTCTGAAAAAATTAAAATAAGTTCAAATCCCAAATATACCTTCCTCTCTACATCACAGACATATCCTCCTCTCTTTTCCTCTCAATTGTTATAACCATTAACAAACTTCCACTTACCAAGGGGCCATTGCCATTTCCAGGAAGCAATTTTGTGAAGAAAGTAAAATTTTGGTTTTCCTATTCCATTTGGGAAAGCATATAGTAGAAAGCAAAATGAAGGCTGATGTATGTGCCTTTTGTGGGGGACAGACTGGAGAAGCTAGTGTGGAGAATACAGTATTACAACAATGTTTTATTTTTGTGCATCTATTTTAGCAGAAGTCTTGAGTCTTGTTCCTTAAATATTATGCAATGAAATCACAAAACATAGAAAAGTAAACTGACAACAAAAAATATTTAACTCTCTGTTAGATCTGGGCTGGTTGTGGCGTTTCTCTAGTAGGAAAAGAAGAAAACAAATCAAAGAGGACAGTGAATAAGGAAACAATCAAAGCACTAGGTTTTGCTAATATGTGCTAATATATGTTGCCCTAAGGAATTTGATACAATAGAGATTATTTGTTTTGTGAAATAGGAACCCACAAGAACAAGAGCATCTTATGCTGGGTGTTACAGGGTGATGCATATCTCCAGCAGTTTATAAAGCAAGTATAAATTCTATTCTAATTTGCAAGTGAAATCTTCTCAGTGTCAATATTGCTAAAGTACAAGAAATCCAAGTTCAAAACTCTTCCCATAATTCTGTGTGATTTAGATTTTATAGTGGCTAATCTGGAAATATGGAAAGTCTCAGCAACTTCTCCAGCTGTTCATAATTTCCTTGATCAACTTATAAGAAGTAGGAGCATTACCCAGCATACTGCCACTTAGAGACAAAAGGTGAAAACCTACATGGCCAGTGTAAAATTAAATTTTTAGCAATAGTGACAAAATCTATGTTACCATAAAATATTTCCCTTCTGACGAAGTGTCAAGTAAACATTTCTTATAATTATGGACAAAAATATTTTCTCATTTTCATTTTCAAGACAATCTTAATTAGAATAAATATTGAAAGAATTCAGACATATATGGAAAAAAAGTCTCCCAGTGAGTGAAAGATATTCCCTAAGGGCTTTAAAGTTACAGATTCAATGAGCATGTTAATGAAACCTTCATATTTTAAGACCATGACAGTATTGGTGATATAAAACATCCATATGACACCGACAATAATAGCAATACTATCACATTAGCACCACATTGTTCTGATATTTTTAGTAGTTTTATGCAGAAACCTTGACACTGGACTAATCTCATCAGTGTAGTGAGCTTTCTAGTGGTTTGGCTTTATTTCAATAGGATCCAGTGGTAACAGAGCCACTTTCCTTCCACTCTTCTGCACATAGTTTTGATCACAAAACCTATGTGATTTTAGGACTGATTCTAAGCATTATAATATATTGAATTTGTTTATGAATTGAAGAAATAAAACCACAACGTTTAGGAAAAGTTTAAGACAGTGACCCTGAGAAGACTGGCGTAGTTGGTTTTAACCCTATTCACATTTGAGTAACAGTCATGTAGATCAGGAATACCAAGTCAAGAGAAGTGACTGCATTGATGAAACTGTATTGATGAATATTTTTTTATGGTCTGGTGCACCAGCAGACAGCGTCAGTAAATATGTTAGGAAAATGAACTTCATGTACAGGTTTTTGAGGAAGCATGCCCAGAAACAACCCTTTCACCTTTTTTACACATGTAGTATAAGTTTCAGAAGTATTTCTTGGAACATTGGTGGAAAGATTTCTAAGTAAGGTAGATGGCTTTGTCCTGTGTCAGTGTCACATCTGGCTCTAGCCAGATGTGGAGGGTTACTGGATGCTGCTGATTCTGCCCGAATGTGTCAGACATGATATTTAAGCCAGGGTTCTCCAAGGGAAGTAACTTCTCAGGCCGCCTGCCTATGCCATATTTCCAGAAGGCATGCAGCCAAGGATTGGAGGTATCACGACACTGAAGAGCTACAGTTACAGAGGGTGGCAGCCTGCTTGTCAGGGTCTCTAGCTTGTCAGAGTGACTCTGAGAAAAGTTGGAAAGTCTCTTTTCTCAGCCCGGTGCTTGAAGAAGGAGTTGGGGCTCTTCATTTCTCGGTCTCAAGGTTGTTTATTGTATCTCATCTATAAAGTTCTTTCTCCTGTCCAGATGGGGTGCACTCGGCAAGACAGTCCGAGGCACTCTGCCTGCCCCCGGGGCAGTGTTATGTCTTATACTAAAAACTACATATACAATGTTTACAATTACTTTCCAATACCTATCACCTATGTTAGACAGCGAGCTTCTACTCTAAACCAATCTCAAAGTGCCAACATCACAGCAGAAGATGGAGGCTGAGAAGAAGAAGAAGAAAGGCTGGACATGCCAAGATGCCTCCATCTTGCTCCTCTGAATCACCATTCTAAAAATCTCAAAATCTACTTTTTCACCTCATGATAAATTCATTATCATTCTACTTAATTTGTCATGGCTTGCAGATCTTCATCTAAGGTTGGTAACTTTGCTCATAAGCAAAACCACTGGCATTTTGGGCTCTGTTCCAGGGTCTCTGAGACCCCTGGCAGGGATCTTGGCTGCTCAGGACAGCCAGAGGGATGTCCTGGGTACTGACACCTGCTCAGTCATAGGAAGGACAAAAAAGCTTAGACAACTAGAAAGTTAAGGTAAAGAAAAAGTAATTTTAGGTCTCTCAAAAGGAGTCTATCAGAATTCTCTTTTCCTTCCAGTTTATTCTTTTCTTTGTTTGAATAAAAGCAAGCATGCAAGTAAGCAATAAAATGCCCCTGGAAAAACTCAATTATACAGACAGTTTCACTTATGCCTTCACTTGCTTCCATTGAGTGTATTACGCACAAAGAGTTACATCAGTTCATGGCACGCTATTTTTACAGGATTTCTCCTTGAATCTGAGTATATTCTGAGGGAGATTTTTCTGAGGGGTGTGGAGGCTTTTTGAGAACTGAAATCTCCCTTGGGGAAGTTTTCATGACAGCTAAACATCTATAGAAGTGTACAAGTGTTCTGTATTAGAGTTTCTACATAGGCTTATGCATGCATAGCCATGAGTACTGCATTTACTTCTCTCACGTGTTCTTTTTCCTTTGGATTTCAATCTCAAAAATATTTTTGTTAGCAGAATTTTGTGAATACTTCCAAGTTTGAATCTTTGAGGTTATTGTTCTTCCCAAAAGAGATACTATCAGTGCCAACACAGTTCATGGATGACCGTATGTTATTAAAGTTGGAATTTATCTTTTATTTTTCCTGATGATACTGACAGCTCATTATTAAGTACTGAAAAATAATATTTTAATTTCACTGTTTTTATCTACCTTTCTGACAAGTTCAATTGGTTTGATTGCTACCTAAATTGATCTTTCTCTACCTAAATCTTTGCTAAAACAAAAGGAGTATTTATTCTATATTCTATGTGCTGCCTGGTTATTATCCTGGCAATTGATATTGCAAGCTTAAAATACTCTCTGGATTATGAAAAAGGATTATATAGAGAAAGTATTTACATGCCACATTATGCACTACAGTAATGAGCATCTCAGTTTTTGCTCCTCTCGTTTCCATCTTCCAGTTTGTCAGGTCTTTCATTTGAACCTGAATGTTACAATTGTTGGTTTAACTATCCATAATGGAAATCCACGCTTTGCAAAAAGCTTCACTGAAACCTGGATACTAATGTGACTTATGTTACTTCACTGCAAAGAGCCCTGACAGTTTCTGGGTTCATTCCCACCCATATTGCTATGGGAGATTCCTTCTTACAATCATGCCCATGTTCTGCACCCTAGCACCAGCTGATGCCAGGTTCCCACACTCCTGGGTCCATGGTCCCTGATGCTCTGGAGCTGGCACAGCTGAGCAAGGGCAGACCATGCTCGTGTAGTGCCCACCATTCAATTTTCCTTGCTGTGACAATAAAGTTTTTTTCGGTATTAAGTCTTCTCGATATAATAACAGCAGAGAAACAAGACAACTCCCTTACTAGAAACAAAACGGAGCTGAGAAAATAACATTTGGCTAAGTTACAGTGTTGCTACTAACCTTAGTATTGAATATAACTATTCAAACCTCCTGTCTTCAGTTCATTAGTCAAAACTCCTCTGACACAAGCATGGTTTTGGTATGTTTCTATCTCACAGCCCTTGTTTCTGTCAGTTTTGATGTTGTTGCTATGCATAAAATCAAACTAAGTCTTGTTTTACAATCCCAGTGTTGCCTGTGGAATCTGAGCAGTGCAAGGGCTCCATTAACAATGTTATTCTTCTCTATGGTCACTGTCACACTCAATTTAGCTTCAGTTTTATTTTTTGCTGTATAAAAGCATTCCAGGTCACAGTAATTCTGTTACCACAATGATCTAAGAGCCACTAAAGGACATTAATGAATTAACAAAGTACATGGCTTAGTGTACAGTCCCCAGGTTTCACTGAGGCGGGAGGGCTGAAGGCTGGATCAGTAAGTGTCCATCCCTGAGGATGCCACAGCTCAGTGAGCTGCCTGAGAGTGCTCTGCTGAGGTTGGGCATCAACTCACAGACAGACTCTTGGGGGCTTGGAGTTCCAAAGTGAAGGCAGGACAGAACAGGCTGTTTGTTCAAAGGGCTCTGGGAAGAAATTGCAGACTGGACTCTGCTGGTAAGGAGACCTCTGTCAAGAAAAAGAGTTTTAGAATAAAGCAGCTCCCCAGTCTCCAGTAAAATAGACTTTCCAAATGTCATAAAAATGGACTGAAAACACATGCTAGTGGCCCTCTGTTTGTCACTGAGGGGTATTCATCCCATCCCCTTGGGTGTCTGTGGGTGTCTATCAGCTCTTGGGTGCTCTGTCACTTTGAATCCCCTGTTGCTTGCACCAGAAAGAGAAGAGTGAGAATGCCTCAGCATCTGACCAAGGCTGTGCCTGAAATTGGTGATTGCTTAATGATGGCACAAAGATATGAGAGGAAGGCATTGTAAAAACATCAAGTGATAAATTATATCTATAAACTGTTACCATATTGCTGGGCCTAGGAATGAAATCCACATATATTATATGGGCAGTTGGTCTTCCTGTGGGATCACTAATGACTCAGGCACATATTAAAGACAAATGAACACTGAAGCTCCTATTTCCTACTTTCACATATATCTAAAATGCTAGCAATTTAAAAGCACCTCTGAAATAATGAAATAATGCATTAGAGGGTAAAGTATAAATGAGTCAAACTCATAGTCAAGGCCATATTGTGCAGTTCACTGTACACATAGAGGACAAGAAATATATTCCTGCTTCAAAAGCACAAGGTAGGCAGTGATTACAGCTTACCTCCAGCCTACTTTTTCTTAAAGATACTGTAAGAAAACATTGTGGTAGAAGGGGTAAAAATACCTGATTTTTCTAGTAAGTTAAAAGTAAAATTTTATATGTTATTCCTGATACTTTTCATGTTAGGCCCATGAGTTTTATAAAGGTGAGCAACAAGAGTTGGAAATCTTCTATTTCACTCTACCACAATCTTTTGGTTTTTATTCCAATATTTTGTCCTACCCTTTAAAATATTATAAACATGACAATTTAGCAGTCACTTTCTCCAACATTCTAACCTCTTTCACAGTATCAGGACAAGGAGAACTGGGATTAAAAGCATGTATTAAGAGCCTGGCACATGCAATGTGGTGGCAGAGTGCTGGCTTCTCCAGATGTGAGGAGATAGAGTTGATAGTTGTCTATTGAAATGACAAAGAGAAGCCCTACAAAAAAGCTGCAGAAGCTGCAGTGATGAACACAAAAATGTGATTTTCCAAATGAAGACCCCCTCCAAACCTTGCTCTGGATATCTTTTGAAATTCTGGTTAACTCAGTCCCTCTGTTCCTCGGGTATCTACCTGGAAAGCCATCCACTCACATAGTTCTTTTAGTCTTTAGGTTCTTCAAGGAGAAAAGTTACTTTATGTGGCTGTCATTCAAGACAGGGATGTTTTAGGCAACAGAATGATACTATCTACTCCCTTTCATTCCCTAAGCACAAATAAAATAAAGCCAATCCCAAAACCAAACCACCAGCAAAATCAAAACCCAAAATGTACATTCTTCAGAAACAAGAAATCATAGAATTAGTATTCCTGTACATATATACTATGTTATGATACTAGATCTTTAACTTTCACTGTTGCTAAATACAACAGAAGTCAGTGTCTGAAGTTTTAGTAAGAGCATATATGGGGCCTCAGCAGTTATAAAATTGGGAAAACACACAGAGAATTGGAAAAAATAAGCACTTCATTTTGTGAGAAGAACACACCAAAGAACAAAGAAGGGTTCAAAGGCCATGAACATTAAGGTGAATTGCTCAGTAGATATGTTCATGCTTTAGGATTGAGTACAGAAGAAACCTAGAGGATTGGGTTTTGATTAGACTCTTAACTTTGAGATGGCACAGGTTGCTGAAGGTAAACCTTAACCTAAATGACAAATTGACCTTAGATAGTAGAATGTGAATGCTTATTTTCCAGAAACTTTTATAGGAAAGACTATTAAATCCTACACCTCCTAGACCAGGAATTCTCTTTAACTTAAACTGTGGAGTTCTCAGCACTTTGTGGGGATTGTATTCATGAATGAATAAGAACAAAACATTGGTTGTTTTTCCTGTGAATGATCATTAGCATAAAATAATAATGTTTCATGGTAAGTAAACCATTCTTTCTGCTGCACAGTCAACCAGTGTAGAAACTTGACAACAAGAACTACTGGGAGATGAATGTTTCAGAGTTCCATTCAAAACCATGCTATAACTAAGAAAATTTTTGAGGTTTTTTTAGCTTTTTTTCCCTGATGTTCTTCAGAATGTGAATAAAATTACTCAGTGGAAGAATTCTTAACAGATGGTTGCCATTTCAGCCTCAGATGGCAGAAAGCCCTAGAACCAACCAATTACAGAATTCTTTGATGCAGAACCAGCTGAACAGATTTTAATAATTTCTTCCAAATTGGAGACACCTGGCCTCCCAGAAAGTGCTGCAAGCTGGATGATAGCAGAGAAATATAGAAATAGAAATATATTCCTGATGTCACCAGCATGGTTTTGGTGACAAAATCATGAAGACCAGTAGGAAATTATATTAAAAATGCCTTTTTCTTTCTACTATGAATGCAATGAAATTTTGCAAATAGCCCTGTAAAATAATTTTTAAAATACCCTGAGGCAAGATTGTTTTGTTTTGATTTTCCATTGCTAGAACATTTTATCTCCCATCGAAGAATGCAGTATAGGATATGGATACTCAACAACACCAGCTTTTATTGCTCACCTTTTTAAAGCTCATGGGCCTAACTCAGAAAGGATTTAAGAAACACATGTAACATGTTACTTCACTGAACTTACTCTATTTTCTTCGTGTAATTTCCCTTTGGGAAATTCAGATATATTCCCTTAGATGCACCACGTGCCATATGGAAGCCACTAGGCCAAACCTGCTGGTATGACACTTCTGTGGCAATTCCCCTGCATGGAGAGAGAAGAAAAGGGGCATTATTTCTAAGGTTCAGCTTCACCTGAGTCACTGCCAGATTCTTCCATTCTGTTCTTATTCATTCAGCTCTGTCTCTGCTATTGTGAGGTTATGCCTATCTCATGCTTGGCAAAGCTCTGTGCCAATGCTGTCCATGCCTCCAGTGCAAGGAGCTGCAGCCAGCCAGTTCCATGGCTCTGGCACAGGATATTAGTGCTATGTGTGGCACAAATGCTTTGCAGGGGATCTGGTAAATCAGTTTGCTCTGGTGGCTGACAGCTCAGCTTGTCCAATGAGCCAATTGTACTTGATAAAGCTGAGAAAATAGAAAGGAATTTTACAATGCTGTCCTTGGACTTCATACCTTAGACTTCTCCTATCCTGTGGGTCAGTTTTCCTTAAAACTTCTCCTTCTTGGAAAAATTAATTTCTTGGCATAAAACGTTCATGCAATTTTGACTATGTTTGTAGAATATCATGTATACTTGGAAATTTGAATTGAGAGTGTAGGAGCATAGAAGGGACAGTAAAAATGCTAAATATTACAAACAAATCTAGTTAACTGGTTCATAAATGTAAGTGTAACCACTGAATGCATCTTTGGTAGATTTACTAATTCTCTATGTACTTAGGAAAATTATTTGTCATTAAAGATTATTTGTCTCACAAATAATATATCAGAATGGCATTCCTGATTAATTTATTTTTTTAAAAAAAGGAAAAAGAGACACAAATAAAATTTTTGGATTTTCTCAGGTGACAGTATTTTTGAACTGTAGTAAAATGGGCTGAGTAAAAATAAAGGGAAGAAATGCCATGATTTTGTTTTTGAAGCCACATGTCTTGATCCAAAATGAGCATTTAAAAGGCTAAAGTTTACATCCCAAAGCTGTATGTACAATACAGCCAACATAATACATTTTTAACTTGGCTACTTTTATATGTTTAGAATCAGATTTCATTTCCATGGAAATCAAAATCAGAAAACTCCCTGTGCATAAGGTACACAAACTCAGTACAGACATCACACATCCTTCTGGTTTTCCATGTCCAAATTATATTTGACTGATTTATGTTATGCTATCATATACAATAGCTTTTTACAATGTATATCTGGCAAAGTTATCCATAAAATTGAATACAATAAACATTATTGTGCAATCATTCAGTTTTGGTTTGAGATTTGGGAATTAGTTCCATTTAAGTGGACTGCTTTTCACAATACGATCCATTCAATTGCATGCTTTCTCTCTGCATTGGAACTACCTTAGTAACAGAGTAGATTTGTACACAGTGCCTTGAAACTTAGCCTGATCTCTTTGTTTCCTACAAAAAAGAATCAGAAGAATCAAACATTAGTGACCATTTTTACAGTCAGAACAAAGCGAGGTCAAATGGAAAGCAAGCACCTAATTTCATTCCCATTTCTCTTAGGATATTTTCAAATAACACATAAAACATATAAAAATACTTAAACAAAGTTACACTGCAATCTATTTTCAGGCCTTTTTTCTCCTTCACTGTAAACAGACAAAACATTAAATTTCTCTGTATCCCGCCCGAATATTTAAAACTCTCCCTTAGTGTTTGCTACATTATTTTAAAATGTCTTTTACACCCCTGAAATTTATGTAAAGTAAGTCTGAGTATTCTGTTCCTGTTCCAAGCCTGGACATTTTAAGTTTCAGGATGGCAAAACCCGAATGATGTAAGCCATGCTATGATGATTAAGTGCCATGAAGCTGCAAAAGTGGGCAATTAAAAGTGAATGCCTGGACTTCCTCATGCAGAAGATAGTGTGGTTGAAAGAAAAGCATTTATAAATGTTCATTAGGAGGGAAAAATTATTAAGAAATTGCTGATTTGTTCTGTGAATGAGCTTCAGTTAGTGGTGCATATATGTGGAAAGAATGTGTAGCCTTGAATGCTCTTCTTGAAGAATAGTTTCACTCAAAAAAAGGGTGAAGGAAGGAGAGGTTGAAAAAAGAAACTTCCTTGGGCCTTTACAGCACCTCAGATTGGTAAAGATAATTGGGAAATGGTGGCTCTAACCAGGTGTCAGGTATGGAGGGTTGCAGGAAGATTTATTCCTTAATTTGGAAATACAGTTGCAGTTGCCATTCCCGGTTGCTGTGAGAGCGGCAAGAGTGGCTACTGCTTGTGAAATCTGACATTGTTATGCCTTCAACCTAGGGTAAAGAGATGAGTATTAAACATCTAAGGTTACAAATACTTGATTTTTTTTTGTTGTTGTTATTGTACTATGTAAAGCACACTGTGACTGGAAAATATAATGAATTCTGATTCAATTTGAAAGAACTGAAGTAATTGCTAAAAAAAACTCTGTTGAACACATTGTAATATGGACAAATCAATAGTATGCTAACTTCTAGGACAGCATTTATGTAAGATCAGAGTATGAGCTCTTACATTACAGTTATTGGTTTGTTTAACTTCAATCATTACAATATTGATTCTTCTTTTCCATCAGTGATGAAATAATTTTCATGAGAATTTGCATACTTCTCTAAAACAATTTGACATAGTTTCTTGCCTTGTAATTGCTGAAATTTGACTGAAGTAACTCAGTAGATAATTGCCTCTTGAAGACAGGGATATATGGAATATACCTTCCACATTTTGCAGATCACACTCAAGAGGGGTGTGAGGCCATGGTGTGCTTCCTGATTCTGCGCGGCTGCGTTGTGATTGATGTGTGGTTGACAATGCAAAGATCACATTGTGACTCCAGTAGTTCATCCACATTCTACAACTCACAGGCTGGGTCCTTGGTAATGGTCTGTAATATCAATATAGTGGAGTATAATTTTTGACTGTGCTTGATACCAATGAAATTAAAACTGTGGTAGTGGGTGTCCTTTAAGAACTTAGTAGGGAGTACATATTCACCCATGCAGCCAGCTTGAAATTAAACATTGCTGTTCAAGAAAGGTGTTTTGTTTCTTAGTGTAGTGTTTCCATCATTATAGCTGTGACAGTTCAAAAATTATTTTCTTGGTCTCTATTTATCTTCTGCTTCTCATGAAAGCTCATCCTGAAATGGCTGGTTAGTCTTTTGCTTCCCTAGTCAACTTTACCAGCTCACAGTGCTGTTAGTGTTGTTGTCATTAATTATCAGAAGGAAAGTCAATCTTCTGCAGCAGAACCATTAAAGTCAGAAGATCATACAAACTCTTGTCCTGACTCCAAGAATGACTGATTGTAGACTGATGTGAAGGTCAAATTCCATCCTACTTTTAGACATTCTTCATTCTTTCGGGTATTAACATTTGTATGTGTAGATCTCCTGTCTTCTGTGTGGTTATGATGTGTGATACTTTCCTACTGTGTGGTAGGTTCTGTGGTTTTGGTTCTGTTTGTTTTCTATGTCTTTGCTGGAACTTGTTCTCTTTTTTCATTATTTTTCACAATTCTTACTTGCCAAGCACTGCTTGATCTCTGCTGTCACTGTGGTTTTTCTCAGTCAAAGAAAGGAGAGGTTTATGTGCCAAGATCAGATAACCCATTGACTTCACCTCCACAAACTCTTTCTCCTTCACTAAGGCCAAAACCAGATGTCTGGTGAGAAATTTCAGGAAAGGGGAAAATACATAGGATATATTCAGTCAATGATTTAGTAATTCAAAAATATTCTTCCAGCCTCCAATATTTTATGGCTCAGGAACTTCCTAAGCCTGCAGCTCTGTGTCCAAGCAAGATGATCATAATCGTCAAAAGACGCAAAATTCAAAATGATTAATTTTTGCCTAGTAACAGCTCAATAAGACTGCACTACTGAAAGTGAAATATTTGCATTTCACACATGATTAACAAGGGCTGAAATAGATTAATTCAGTCATGACTGTAAAGGTGGCAGGCTAATGCTGTGTGCCTTCATCTTCTGCTGCAGATTACTGACACCTTAGCATGGGCAGCAGAACAGAAGACATTCAACACAATTCTGATACTCTATTAGCACCTTTACTGGAAGTTGTCTTTTGTGGTTTGATGTAACTGTGAGCTGTGATGACTGAGGAGAGAGCAAACTGAGCTTTGAGACATGCCTGTCTCCAGGATGATCTTCAGGACTAGTTAGGCCAGGTGAGGGTGACACTGCTGCCTAACCTAAGGAAGCCCTAATTTCCAAACCAGGAGACTCAAAACCACTCTTGATGTGAGCATAAAACTGCATAAAACTGAAGCTAAGCTGAATGAAAGAACAAACTTCTGGACTCTTGTTCCTATGAGAGGAGGGTTCTTGAGGATCTCTAGTCACATTATGAAATTTTCATCAGCCCAAACAGAAGTGATAAACTTCAGTAAAAGCATATCTTTTGCTTATTGGCATTTAAAACAGTTAGGGAGTATTATTTGGCAGTAAATCTACTGTGTTTCAATAGTAAACATGCTTTGGTAAATAACTCATGCTTGTAAAACATCTGTGTATCACATTAATTTAAAGGCTGCAGGACTTGGTAAAAATAAGCATGGACTTAGTAGAAAACATTTTACATCCAAATCCCTAATTAAACTGCTGTAGCAAATTTAGCATAACTTCAAACTCTTCCTACCCTGCCTTCTTTTACCACTGTATCACATTCCACCATAAAAGGAAAATCTCTGTTGATAATGTTTTATATTCTTTAGTCTACTAGAGCCAAGCATAACCAAATAATGTTTTCATTTTATTACACATTCTGCTTACTAATATTTGTACTATGTGACTAAGTCTCACTAGAAAAACAGTCAGTGTACCCAGCAACAGAAGTAGAATGGAAAAGAGTACAATAAAAAAAGCTTATTTCAATAGTGTAATTTATGGACTCAACAATGTAAATCTGAGACTGACACACTCTTTCTGGTTTCTCAGAAGAGCACCTATGGATGCCTGCTGCAGCATAAAATTATAATATCTGTGCAGGTTTCTTCAACTCTGGCCTTAGCTATAAAGATTTCAATAAATATTACTTTTAAATAGATTTATAGCTTTTGTGTCTTGTTTCCATGACCCTCCCAATTCAGTCACACTTATTTCTCATCTTTACGAAAATGCCTTCGGTCATTTGCTTATTTTAATCAGCATGGAATAACTCTATCTCAGTATACTCAGAGAGAGCTGAAGTGTTTAAGAAAAGTGAAATAAATCCCATGCGTTACCAACCAGGAAGTATCAGGGTACCAACAATATTTCTGCTTACTTCTGTTACCACAAGGTACTTTGAAACCCCAATTCCTTTTAGGCCTTTATTTCTTGGAGAATTTAAAGAAAAGCAGGAATATTTAGGCTTGTACTGTGGGCATTTCAATTGGACAGCCTAAATATAACACGTGCTTGGCACTGAGTCAGTTGGATTACAACCTGGATAAGCATTTTGGGACAAGCAAATGATATTTTGGTTTTTGTTCTGACACCACCACCGAGTTTCTATCTTGCTCTGAAAAGCTCATGTGATCTCTTAATTTTTTCTTTTCCTAAGTATTTTCTTTCTTGTATTTTTATTTTTATTTATTTTTTAAAACTTCATCAGTGTAGGGACTGTCACATCCTAGCAGATTGTGAAGTATCTCACATAAACCTGTCCCAGTCCCCATATGAGATGACCACCATTCCTGAAGTACTGTATGTAAACATCTGGGAATTGTCCAAATTAAATTTCAGGGATCAAAAAAAATTAAAAATTGTTTTTCATATCTGTCACTCTGAACTAGCATTTTCTTGGGAATTTTCAAATTATATTTGTTATATTACAGCACAGTATCCACCCACCACCAACTGTTAAAGTCCCTTTTTCTTGACAGATTATTCAACAGAAAAGTCTCTGAAGATTTTGCTGGATGAGAGGGAGAACCAAGAAAGGACACATACATAAACATGGAGCTAAATTCTATTAATGGGATAATTCATCATGCAAAGCTTATACTTGCTTGTAGAATTGCCAGAGAAGATTTAGGAAGAGCCAGGATCTCAACTGGAAAAAAATTGTGGAATTCTGATACCCAAAAGGACGGTTCAAGTGCTAACTGAAGTAAAAATATGTATTTCCAGGCTTTGTCAGATTGTACTGTTCCATCATACTGAATATGCAGCAGATATACAGAAGACAGGAAAGATCTTAAGATTTTACTGCATTTAAGGGCATTTTCAGAAAGCTCAACAAAAACAAAAAAAACACCTCCAAACTCCTGGTGTAAAAATGAACTACCAGCTTAGCATCACATTTAAGCTGTATAAAGTAACAGAGTGTCTGTGTCAGTAGATTTAGTGAATCAAATTAGTTATAACTGGAACGAAAAAATCAGCTAGCTTTATAAAGAATTTGTGCATCTCAGAAGTAATGATTAGTCTAAATTCAGATTTATTCTCCTCTCTAGGCTCTCTTCTATTCCACAGAAGGCAAGTGAGATGGCTCTGGCACCAGATCTATCACTTTCACCATCATAGAGAGAGGAAGGAGAAATCACTTTACTGATCCTACCAGCAATTTCATTAACAAATCAGTTCCCTGAGAACAAGATCCTCAGCTAAACTGAGTGGAATAGAAGGGCTTATGCCCAAGAGAAAGCAAAACCTTACAGAGCTATTTCCATTCCTTTACCTAACTTAAAGTCATTGTGTTATCTTAAGGGAAGGGAGCAATTTCATGTAGCAGGACTCTGAGGTGTCCATTGTCAATCATGATGGACAATGTAGTCTCCCATTTTGAAGATGGTTTCAAAATCCTAGAAGGCAACACACTCAAAACTGTGTGTAAACATTCCTGCTGTGTGTACAAAGTCTCAGCTCACTGGGACTCCTGGGGGAGTTCAACAGGGCCCTTGGTGCATATTTGGATGCTCAGGTGTTGGAAGTGTGTTTGGCACATGGGAAATGTAACTGCTTCCCAGCACATCAGCAGCAAAGGCACATGGTTTTGCATGATTTAAATCTTGGGTTTAAATGTCTCACCTTAGCCCCAGCACTCATGTTCTCTATTGCAGGAAACACTTAAGCTGCAGAGATTGTGACAGGTTTGACATCTGTCCAGAATTCCCTGTGCTAATAATGTTTTATTACATTTTAGAGAACTCCCAGCAAGGTTCCTGCTACATAACTCCTGAGGACAGGTGAACACCAGACTGCAATAATGCACTACTATAATTTTATACATATATTGGATTCTACATGATGGCTATTACATTTTAATAACTAAGATTATTTTACAGATATTTCAAACATAAATTTTGTCATCACAACTGTGTTAGTTATTACTTAATTGAAATAAAAATGCCTTACTTATTTTTCCATCTTGGAAAAAAAGTCCTCCCCCATGCCCCCTAAAATTTGCACATTTATACAGAATTTACTACTCACAGTGGAATTGTAACTTAAAGGATTGGGCAGCTCACTATACCTGAACTCTTTTCTCTGTAAAAGAAAAAACGGTGACTTAAATGCAAGCACATTGATATTATAGACTAGAAACTGATCTTTTACCTTTCACTTACCACTGTACAAGGAAAAAAAAAGCATTATGACTTTCAGATACTAATAAATTTGATTTTCCCAAGCACACACTCTCTTTGTTTTGGTAAAATCTAATAATTTTTTTACCAATATGCCATTTTTACTATTAATATAATTCATTACCTGTTGCAAGGAACAATTATACGTAAAAAAGTTATCCTAGCTAGTAGCTCTGATTAGATGTCTACATGGTATAATGATATTTTTTTTAGTCATAACCTCTTTTGGTGACCACTGTTCACTAGATGAAAAAGACAAAAATTATGTACAGTTGTTTCAGCATCTTAGGGGGATATTACTAGGAAGCAAAAGTTATGGCATTTCATACTGAAACACACTGTGTGAATACCTTTTATGCATGTTTGGAAAAGATCATGGTCTAGGTTTGTATCACAGCAGGTTTACCTGTGACATGACTGCTCATTTGGGTGTGGCCCTTGGGACAGAGGATTTGCATTGTAAAGAAATGCTTGAGTCTGAATGTTGTTCTTTAGCATTCTTTATTTGTATTCCAAATCTGCCCCTTATTCATATAATTTGTGAGTTTTCTTGGTAGTGTTTAGTGGTAGAACTATATTTTTAGAAGGAAGAATGGAAAAATAAAAATAATAAAATCATAAGGGTTAAAACATATATCCATTCTACTGACAGATATGACTTTAAATATTTACCTCCAGTTACTCTACTTGTAAAATTAAGCATTGTTATCACATTATTGAAGTTTTCAAGCTATTGTCATATACAGTTCTACAGAAAGGATGTAGAAATAAATCCTTTGTCAGCCCTTTCCCTTGAAAATTAATTTAGGAAACTCAGGTATATTATTAAACAATCATTACTCTTCTTGTATTCTTTTTTGTGTTACTTTATTTATTTCCATGTCCTTGGAGTAAGATTTTTTAGTTTGATAAGCCAATATTCAAATATATAATTAAGTTTGGACTCAGGGTTTTTTTTAGAAACAGTAGAAACATTTTATTATATTGCTTTTGGTGTGGGCTTGTGTTGCTGTTCCTGAATCACTGCTGCACATGCTTGGAGATTCAGACAGATAACCTTGGTTTTCAGGCATAAAACCTACACAAAATTTTTAGGCGTGTGGCCAGAATTCACACAAGCAGCAACAAAGACAGCTTTTCCATGTACTTAAAGTTGAACAGGACTCTGAAAGGTTTGTTGCATGAGGATCATAATGCTACCTCCAGTCATATGTCAAAAATATTTCTGAATTTTACAGACCTTGTCACTTTTATGAGATGAACCTAATTCTTAGAAAGGATTTCTAAATGGAGATCTGGCCAGTGTTATGGGCTGCTACGTACAAGAGGCTTCATTTTTGATAGCTACTGAATGACTGCTGAGTGATCAAGCCTGAGATTTGTCTCATTTATTTTTTTCAGTCTGAATAGGTTAATGAAATTTCCTATTCATAAATCACAAGGGTGTTCAGCACATGGGTATCTTACAAGAAAAATAGAGCGGCAAGTCTTAAATTGTTGATGAAGTGTTCTTTATGTTAGACATATTTCTCTTTGTGAGTATGCGCATTTATTATGGTTTAATAGAAGGTTAATTTTTAATCCTAAGGAGAAATAAAAATCTCCTTTGTGCTAGTTATAATACGACAATAGTTCTGAAAACTTGAGAAGGATTGAAGCCACACTTTATTCCTCTATTAGACGCACTGCCTCAAGGGTAAAACAACAATCATAGCTCTGTGCAGTCCAAGCTTCCTCCTTGTTTGCAGTGTATGCACCAATCTGGATTTGTATGATCGAATATTTTGGCATGGAGATAAAAACTCCCTGGTTTTCCTCCAGAAGACCAGGATATCACAAGCAGCTGTTGACAGAACTTTGATGTATCTTCTCACTGTCAGTCCCAGCTCCACCCTGAAATATAATCTGGGAGTTGGTGGAATTTAATTGACCATATTTGCACTTACATTTGCACATGAATTTACTAACATAAATAGAATGTTGCTGCTTATGTGGACAACTAACTGTTCATTGTTCTCCCAAGCATATCTCTCCTCAAGAAAATAGTTACATCTTTTTAATGCAATTAATTTCTTTGCACTCATATCCAGATAAATGTACTTGAAAAACAGAACACAAGAATGACAATGTAACTTGAAATAAGCTTTCAAGAAGAGGAAGCATCTAAATTAAACTCAATACTGTATTATGCTTGAAACATTAAATGAATGTATGTTGGGAGATTTTGAAAGTTGAATATCAAATCTTGGTTTTGCAATTGATGAGTTTTATTGATGCATGGGTTTGATTGGGCCTTAAGTTATCTGAACATGTTTGGTTTTGGTTTTTTTTTCTTTGTTATATTATTACTGCTACTAATTTGAATGCAGTTTGTACCTGTGACGCATTATGCAGGAATGAAGGCATGGTACTCTGCCAGGCAGAGCCTTTCATAATTAAAAACTGCTACATCAGTTTTCTGCAACTGTGGCAAAAGAAAGAAAGTGAGAGACAAAAAAGTGGTGCTTTTAATTAAAAAGATAAAAGCATTATGGAAACATCTCTTCAAGGCAAATTCTGAACTACCAGACTGTTGACCCTCAGGTTCAACAATTGAGCAATATTAGGTTCAACAACATGTAGAGTGATATAATGTTATAGGGGCCTGACCCTATTGAAACCAATAGGAAGAATTTCAAAGTATTTGGAGAGTTTGGATATGATCCAAAAAGTAAACTGATACTCCTGGGGGAGACATTTTGCATACCACTTTTGGATTGTCATTTACACTGTTATTGAGTGTGTCATTCACCTTAATATTAATGCATAGAAAGGGTAGGGATTTTTTAGTAACCAGAAATTATATTTCATTCTAGTAATTATTACAGAAATACTGTCTTTTTCATAAGAATATGGGTGCTTCTTCCCTATAAATATTTAATAACATCTTATCTTACAACACATGGTAGATGAAATGGCTTTTGTCAAGTACATCCAGAAAGTAACTAAAGCTTTTGTTTTTTTCTCAGACTTATTTGCATTTAAAATGACTTTTTAATTGTTTGTTGTTTTAGGCTTAAAGTCTACAAATAGAATAGAGTATAATCTGAGATTCTGGTCTTTCATCTGTAATGACCGAGATCACAATGAGGACTGTTTTGTTACTGAACTTGTATTCTTGTTTCATAAAGACTGTAATGTTAAACTTGGGTCAGTAAAGGAAGAGCTTTGCTGACCAAAGGTCTCAGATTTGTTTGCTTCAAAAAAAGAATGTTTTTGAAAACATTTTTATGTTCTTGTTATGCTCACTATAAATCACCAGACTGCAATTTTTTAAGTTTAAAAGCTGACAAGTTGGGACTTTGAAGCTGTCACCAAACTATTTCTCCACTGGACTCTTACTCATGATAGTTCAGTGTTACTCTCTCTGCACAGAAGTTGTCAAGCTTTCTGTGCTGATGAAAATGCCATTAGCTCATGAAAACCGCAGTACTGCCCTGCTCTGCTTCCCTGGAAGGAAACCAGACTGAATCTCTCCAGAGCTTCTGGAGACATGTCTTGAATCCTTCCTGCAAGATCACTCAAGTGTGTCCCACAAGGGGAAAGAAGTGAAATTCCTTTCTATACAGCAGAGAAATCAAGACTCAACAGCAAATACTAGTTTCTCTGATGTCTCTGGATACTAAGAGGCATGGGAACTTGTTCTGGAGGACTTACAGAAAAATTGAGCAATTGGGGTGTTGGTGTCTGTATTTCTTCTGTGTCATACCAGGGTATATTCAATAACTTTGGTTTCAGAGCTGTGTCATAAAGCATGAGGGATTTGTATTCAGAGTGTGTGTTTCCTTCATTAACCCTCCCCTTCGAGGAGAGCAAAGCTGGCAATCTTGTCTTGTGACTGACACTCTGTCAGTGGTTTCATTAGCTGGACAGAAAATTTTCATCTAGATTTTCTAGATTTAAGATTTAGGCTCTCTGACATCAGTTTTGCTTCTGGGTTTAGGTGAGCTTTGAAAACAGATATTACCAAAGGAAATCCTTCACTTTCTGAAGTACTAGGAGAGATCAATATCCCTCGTTAGTCTTAGAAGGAGTCATTTGGAATAGAAAGACATAAATAAGAGATAATTGTTTCCATGGAAAAAAAAAAATATCTTTTCATTTCACTTACAATTGAGATTAGCAACTATTATTATCCATAGCTTTAATTTGCATCCTGTATATATCAAGTCTGTTTCACACATTACAAACCAAAAATAGTTGCAGAATACTGAATCTTTAACTTTCTTGTGTTCTTTTCTGATTTAGCTTTTTTCATGATAAGAGATAGCTTTTCAAGCTTAAACAAAATGTTTTCATATTAGGCTTGTGTTTTGTATGCCTTGGAATACAGCTGTGGATAATAAAATGATTACTGAAATATGAAAACCAAATTTGTGCAGGTTTTTAAACATATTTTAGTATACAAAGACTAAAATGCCAGGGAGACTTTCTAGCAGCCTTACACTACCTAAAGGGGGCCTACAATAAGGTTGGGTATGATCTTTGGTTTTAGCCATAAAAGACAAAACTTTTTAAAAAGTCAAAAAATCTACACCTGTTAAATGTATGATAGGCATATTTTCATAGATTTACAAATAGCTGCATATTCAAGGAGCTGTCTCCTTGCCTGTTAATAGCTAAAATGTATCAGTAGAAACACTAAAAACTTCACTGGTGGTTTATCTAAGTTATCCTGAATTTTCTTCTTCCTGCTATCTGTATATATACATACATATATATATATACTTGATATATATAGACTTGTCATAGCATGTAGATTGTTAAAGATATTCACATGTGGTATTACGTGAATTTATGTTCTGATGCTTGTTTTGTCGTTCAAATATATCAAATATCAGAAAAATGATTACAGACAAATAGGTGAGAGATTTGAAAACACGTGTTCCTATGCAACTGCTTAATCAATAAAAATTGGCATGACCTTGAAAGAAAAACTTGACTGAAATCAGTCTCAGCTGATGGATAAAAAGAAGGCTTTCAGGAAGCTGTGGAAATATTTAACATGGAGGATAGTCCCAGAAATTATTTCAAAATTAAGTGCATGAAATGCCATTCTGAGCAGAGAAATATTTTTTCCTGGCTGGTGCTGCACTGGTGTCAGTCATGAGGCTGACGAAGGCACCTCTGTCCTTATGATTAACCAGCAGTGAACGCACACTTGACACATGTGAGATTTGTATCTGCTCAGGGGAGGATGGGTAATGTGAGCCTGATGTTCTCACTCTGACTGTGGCTGGCTATTGGCAAGCACTGATCCTTACAGGATCTCAGGCTGACATGCTCCAATACTGTTAATCTGATTCATCTGTGTTTGCCTTTCATATACACTCAAATGTATCTTGAGGAGGAAGGGCATGTTTTTTAGAAAAGCAGCATATACTAGCCTGAGGGATGATCTATTTTGATAGAGATGCCTTTATTTGCCATACCAAAAAAAGAAAATTATTTACTGTATCAGGCCAAAAATACTTTGCATTTCCAGCCTTTCCCAGTAAAATATTATGTTTAATGCTCTCACTACTTTTTGAAGGCATGGTCAATAAAGCTGCTTCTTGACAAGTTCTTGACTCTTAAAGCTGTTATTTTTTGGCCAGGATCTGTAAAATAAGATAATAAATGTGTTAATAACAAAGTCCTGATATAAAATTCTTGAAAAAAATGTGTATATTTCAAATGGCTTGAAGTGAATCGATCAGCAGTAATTTTGTAGAGTGATTTGGGCACTTAAACACCAAATTCCATTGGTTTATCATTGAAATTGAGGTACAGGAACCAGTCTCTTCTGGTTTGTAAGTCACTCAACTCCTGATAGGCATAGAGCAGTGCAGGATCTGAGGTGTCTGTTGGAGTTGATCACTAAAAGATTGGGTAAGGGAGATGAGGAGGTCCTTAAGCAAGTGATCTTCAAAAACAGTGGAAAATTGTTGGGATAGTCACAGGGACAGAAGCTGCCAAAAGTCCCAAGCTTGTGATTTGGGTCTGCTTAGCTTTCCCAATCCCCCAGTCCCTCCTGCTCTCTGCCAGCTGGAGCTGATCCCACAGGGGATGCCCTTTGCTCTTCCACAGATGTGCTTTTCCTCCACCCAGATCCTCTCCCTTAGACCACAGACCACCTGATGAGAGGAACTTATAGAAACTTATAGAACTTATTACCGGGTAAATGATGTTTCAATTAATTCTAACATAGTTTACAGAGATATAAATCATTAGAGTATCAGACCTAGAAATTAAATTCATCAAGAATATTAAAGAAGACAACATAACAGGATCTGATCTAACAGTCAAGTCAAGATCTTAGTCAGTGTAAGACTATCATCTGCTTAGAAAAGAAATATCAAAGACTGTTCTTTCTTTCCAACCTGAATTCCATACCATCATTGCTTTGGAACAGGCTGCTCAGGGAAGTAGTTGAGTCAAAATCCCTAGAGGAATTTAACAGACATGCAGATGTGGCACTTGAGGGTGGTATTTAGTGGTGGACTTGGCAGCATTAGATTAGTGGATGGACTTTGGGAACTTAAGGGTCTTTTCCAATCCAAATGATTCTGTGATTTCTTGCTTTATCTTCCAGGACTACTGATTAATTTTTTATATTTCACTCACTATAGGAATACCATTCTGTAGTACAGGACACAAAGATAATGAGACAATGAAGGAAAGGTGCAATTTCCAGCACTAGGGTTGAGAATACATTGTCACCATAAAAGATCAAAGGATCATAGAAGTTATGACCATGACAAAAAGCAATATCATTAAGTACATTGAGTTCTCTAGATTACTTAGCAAAAATAGGTTTCTCATGACCAAATGTGGTGGATTTTTATTCATAAGGAAAGAGTACTCATTGCAGGGCGAGTTGAATGAGTCTTTGTACAAACAAAATTAATTACACAATATCTTCTCTGATCCCCGATTTCTCATAGTGCAGCTGAACTTGTCTTTCAGCCACTTGACGTCTTTTTGTCTCATTATTTACTCCTGCTGGCAGAATAACAACAGAACTAAAATCAGTGCTGAAGCAGTCCAAGAACTAAAGCCATGTGATCTCAGCTCTGCATAGAGCATGAGGAATGAAGCCTTGCTCAAAGCCAGTGTCCTGGTGAGTGACAGTATAAATCTGTGACGTGAAGTCAGTTCACTGGACTGCATCATAATTTACTTTGTCCTTTCACCAGGATCACTGCTGGCCACCTTAGAGCATAGTGTATGCTGTATATTCATCAAAAGGAAACTTGTTCAGCCTCCCTTTCCAGAAATCAAGGCCCACGTAAAGCAATCATGATTTATTTGTCCTCACAAACCCTTCTATTGACTTAGCTTCAGAATGATGTTCAGAAGCCCTATTTTGTTTTAGTACCTAGGTCTGATAAAGTTTAAGATAACCCTGCAGACCACACTGCAGCTCCTGTTGAGTTAAAAATTCACCCTGTGTATCTGAAGAGCCTCTGCCAAGACGCCTGCATGCAAGAGCCAAAGGGAATGCACTGGTTGCTGGCTGCTATTTCATTCCTCTGGTACCAACCCTTTCCATCTTGCAGAATACTTCTGAGCTGCATAAAGCTATGTACCAGGGCCAGCTTTCCCTCACTAGATGCTAGAATTATAGACAGAAGAAAATACAGTTGTCTCCAACATGGACTGAGTCACAAGAGACCCCTGCAGTGTGTCAGTCATGTAAAGAGAAACATGATCAGCATGTTATTGCTGTGAACTGGAAAGGCTGTGAGAGAAAATACTAAGCAATCAATTTTGTTTCCTTAGCAATGTTAGTCTTCAGGACAGTAACAGAGATAAGTCCATTTCTCTGTATAAAACTATTAACCCTGATCTCAGTCACTTGATGATTGAGTGGTCTCAACCATTTGGCGAAACACTAAATATGTAGAGATGTAATCATAAATAAATTAAAAATAAATAGAATTAAACATTGATACATTGAATCTATAGTAAAATTTAGGTTAAATTGTCTCAGATATGACTAGCTTTTCTAAAATGATCTATTATTGTAGAATTTAGGAAAAAAATGGATAGAAAAATCAACTTAGTTTTAATTTTTAGACATTAATTCCATGTAACCAAGGGAAGTATGCACTCCAATCACCATAAATACTTTCAGCAAATATATCTGTCTTAAATTTTGAATAATTTCACACAATTACTCTTTTCTCAGTATGACTGTAATATCAGGATTTTTTACACCCAGATTATTAAGCTTTGGGTGTTCATGAGTCATTTTTAAGGAACTCACTAAACATAGTGAAAACATGCATACATCTTTTAGGAATACAACAGAATCTAGGTATTTTAAGTATCTGTGTATTTGTAAAGCTGCTATAACCTATGCATCCCTGCTACATGTATAAGCAAAAACTTGCATGGGATATAAGATGCCGGAATTCAAATGGTATGAATGAACTGCAAATAGGACAGAATAATTCCAGCTTTACTCAGCTTTTGTGGTAATAACAGTTGGGGATCCTAAAATTAAGTCCATTTCCCTGTGTTTAAATTCAGCTTCCTTTTCCCAGACTCATCCCAGACAGATTTAGACACTTGACTAAGAAATATCATTTTTCTCCACCTATTTGGTAAAATGTGTCTATCCCATCAGTCTGTGACTTGCATGAGATTCCTAAATGGCCAAAAGCAGTATGACAACAATCCTATCACTTGCTTATTAATTGCAGATAGTTGAAAGAAGAGGAAATGTGTTTTTCTTTTCTGTGTCAGCCTCTGTAGCTCATGAGAGATGGGGTCTGTTTCCTGCTTGCTCCTGATGTTTTTGCATTGAATCACACTATCATTCTGACTTTCCAAGCTTTAAAAGATTAACTTATTTTATGAGTACTACTTAATGTAGCAAACATGGTGAGTGTTTATCAGTGAACTCTTTTTTTCAGAAGTCCTGTCTGCATCACTCTAGATATGTTTTATAAGGATCTTCCAACTGGAGTTCAACTGCAATTAAGGTCTTGCTTGACTGATGCCTTTTCCTTTGCAGAAGAAAAGGCTTTTACATTTTGCAAAAAGAAAGAAACATCCTTTTTTTTACAGTCAAACATTTATGTGTGAGTAAAAGTATATGAATTTAAATACATTCTTTTACATTTATTTGAAATTTTTGTCGTTTTAGTGACATAATTTCCTTGAGTTTATTTCCAGGTGTTTTGACTTTTGACTTTAATAATTTTTTTTTTTTTTACAGCATGCTGAGTTCTGATGATCATGTGAGCCTCACAGCCTCATGTGATCAAGCCTCAGCTTTTTGGATATATTTCACTGGTAGCTTCAACAAAAAAAAAAAATTACTATAATTTTTCTATCATTTTGAAAGTACTGTTGAAATTATTTTCTATATTGACTATAATTACTATATTGTTATAGTAGACTGAGGTATATCGTGTTATGAAAAATTGAAACTATAGTCCAGTCCTGTAATCCTCGTGATTTATAAGCCTGAACAGTGATATAGTAGAAGTACAGAATGAACCAAAAAGAGGAATCACCTGGAAATTATCTTGACCAATCTACTACCCAAGATCACAGAGTCACAGAAGGTATGGTTGGAAGGTAACACACTGAGTCCTGTGGTCCAGCCTTGCTGCTCAGTTAGGGTCATCCCAGAGCACCTTACACATGATTGTGTCCAGAAAGTTCTTGAATGTCTCCAGTGAGGGTGACTCCACAGACTCTCTGGACAATCTGCTCCTGTGCACAGTCACTGCACTGTAAAGTCCTTCCTTACGTTCAGGTGGCAATTCCTGTGCATCAGTTCCTGCCCATTGCCTCTTCTCCTATCACTTGGCACCACAGGAGCCTGGATCCACCCTCTTGGCACCTTCCCTTCAGGTAATAGACAGTGATGAGGACCATGGCCCATTCTGAGGTCAGACGCAAGTTCAAAGTCGATCAGTTGGAGCTCATACTGAAAGGCATTGCTCTCCTCAATCCTCAATCCAACATTCCCCCACTTTTCTGTATTCTATATGCAGACATGGTTTTTGCCATGACCTTGGAAACTCTGAACTGAGCAACTGACAAAATATGACAAGAATGACCCTGGCAGCATTCTAACTTTTCTATCTGTATGCTTGATTTGTGATTCTTCCATCATAGGTATCTTCGAGGTTTGATTCATTCCATTTGAAAAAAGTCGAGTCTAAATTATGTGGTACTTTTTTCTCCATATTTAAAAAAATCATATTGGCAAAGGAACAAATTTAGCTCAGAGACAGACAGATTGACACCAAATGATAACCATGTCTGTTGTCTGTGGGCTTTATGTTCACAGGTAGATAAAAGCAAGCTGGACTCTGGGAACTGAGTTTACAGCAGGAAGGAGATGCAGTTTCTTCTGCCTGTGTATGGCCGTGTTTAGACTAAAAAGACCTCATTGAGATAAAACATGAGTTTTACACCAGTGCAAACAGAAGAATAATCAGCCTCTTGGTAATTGTTTGTCATGCTGGAATACATTATTTATTTCACATTCATCCTCTTTTTTGTAAAAAAGTGGCTTTAGTGATCACCAAAAGGCTTAGGACAGATTAGATACAGACTTGTGACACAAAACATTTATTTTCAACTGGAGATTCAAAATGTTCTATTCAGCAGACATGAAAATAACTCAAAATGCTGTCTCTGTCTTTGATGTATGAAGCCTGAAGAAATGTGGCTGCCAGCTTTATCTGATTACTGAATCTTTATGGTCTGATACATTCTAGGATGCAGAGTTCAAGAGATGTTTGCATTAGAGTGTATAGGTAACCTAGGAATTGTCAGACTTAAGCAGACCAGTTACCAATTATTCTCTCTCCAAGTATTAGCTCCTTAAGGGAAAGTCTCCAGAGGTCACTGATAGGGGAAGACTTGCATACTGTATGTAACTCACACTGCAGTCTTCTTGTATAGAGCAAAGTCAGTTGTCCATTTAAGAGTTATACTCTATATGAAAAAAGTTATTTTTAAATTTTGTTAAGTTATTTTATTGCAAAAATTCCCATAACATGTTTTTAATATCTATAGGACTAATTAGAGAGGAAAAGAATTTTCTTTTTCTAAATGTAGAAGACAGCCTATTCATTTATCATAGATTTCATTCTTATCCTTCTTAAACTAATGAGGAGCAGCTGCAGTTTAGGGATACTGAGCCTAATGGAAAACTTTGATGACATAGATGCAGCTCTTCATGAATTTAATAGGCTTTAAATTAATTTGGTTTCTTCTTTGCTTTCTTATTCAAATCCAGCTAATCAAAGTGGCTAAAAGGAAGAAATTTTGGACTTGAAAATTAAAAATCATCTCTATTTCTTCTTTTTTCCTACTCTATTTCCCTTTCTCTTCTACATATATATCATTTTATACAATATTTCCCAGGACTCAGAGTGAAAGATTAGAGATTTCATGTGATAAATTTGCTATAGAGATGTTCAGATTCAAATTAATTGCTCTGTCTTTTTATTCATTCATTTTTCTTACTCATTTTTCCAAAACCTTAAAATAACCTAAAACATTTACAAAAGCATTTGACCTGTCACAAACAAAAAACAACTTAGTTAAAAAGTTGGTTTTTCCTTTAAAATTTTCCCCCCCTTATCAGGCCTGTTTCCTCCTACCCAAGTTTTTGAATATTTATCCTTTTTCATTATTTTCATTTCCCAATCTTGCCTTTTACCTGAGATCGCTTCTCCTTGATTCTTAATATTGTATTAAACAGCTAAGTCCTTGTATTTTATATTCAAATATATATTAGTATTTGATTGTGGAAGGAATAAGTTACAAATTTACCTTTATTTTGTGTTTCTGGATGACCAGAAAACCTCTTGATTTATTAAAACCTAATAAATTGTTTACTACAACTGTCATGTGAAACTCTGCCTTGTCTGATCTCAGCAGCCTCTTTCCCCACAGCTTCCATGCTCAATTTTAGGAGGGAGAGCCGTGGAAAAAAAAGTCTTGCAATCCTCTTATAAAAAAAGTGGTTTTATACTTCTTGGCTACACTAGGAATCTAAAAATCTGAAAAAACAGTTCACCTTTTCCCATTCTAGGAGCATTCTGCATCTTAGAATTTTAATTTCCAATGTAAATGACACGTTCTGTTTTGGTTCAGTGCTAGATAGCTGAGACCAGGGAGGTGAGGCATGTCTAAAGAGAGGATATGACATAATTTTTTTACAAACTGGTAGAAGTCAGGCTTGTTTAGCAGCAAATATATTGCTTTTGTTCTCTGCACTGCCAACAAAATCATTAGAGGAAAAATTTATGTGATTAAAAAGAACAAGCTCACAAACATTGTGCACTTTGATTTGCACAGAAGTTTTGGAAAGTCCACATCTTATTTGATAGTATTACAAAGTTTACTTCCTTGGTCTCCTCCAGAGAAGAGTCTTTAACTGCTTTGCAAAGGTTTAGAAATTGGGTTTCTGCTGAATGGGCAAGCTCCTAGACAGTATTACAATGTAAAGATGCAATGACAAAAGAGATTCTTTCTGGTGTGCTTTGCCATAATATAAACCTTTTGAAGAGAAGGCAATTATTTTCTTTCACCATCAAAAGCTATTTCAACTATAGTAGTCCAATTGTGAAAACTGCTGATTTTTTGTTACTAATTGCCTTTCATCCTTCTAAACATTATTTTTAAAAAGACCGTTAAGTATTAAATTAAAATAAATCATTATTGTAAATTAGACCCCGAAAAAGAATGCACTCTGAAGTCCCATCAAAACAATCTGGCTTTACCCCTGAATGTCAATACCTTTTCCCAATTGTGAAAATTGTGATATAGGCTGTTGAATCAGTAAGAGGTTTAACAAGTCTAGAAATGAGACACTGATATCATTATAAAACAGAACTACCTTTGGATTAAGGCTATGCTTTTGTTCAATTCTGCCCTTGGAAATTCATTCAATAATAGCTTTGAAAACTGTTGCATTCATGAAGAGAAGAAATCTACTTTGGATAAGTTAGCTATTTTTTTCCCTTTTGGTGCTTTCTTCAGCTCAGAATATCCTTAAAGTACAAGATCTGGTTTTAAGCAGGGAAGTAGAACTTACACCAGATACACATTATGTGTCCTACACTTATGCAAATGGAAACTTTATTCCAGGAATAAACAAAATGCAATCAAAGATCTACTAAAATGCTTGGAAACTGGAATATTCTCACTACAGTTCTGTGCTCATTAGCTCCAGCAAACACGTGAACTGATGCTTCTTGGGCAGTACCAAGCTTGCATACTATAACTAGGAGTTTTAAAATGCTCCCCAAGCAATAATAACTGAGTACATGAAACTCAAGCTAAAACTTCTTAGCAATGGCCAAAGGACTTGCAGGGTACCCTGTATTTCCTGTCTCCCCCACCTAACCTGAAGGTCCCATTTCACTGTGTTTGCCTTGAGAGAACTTTTAAGAACTTTTTTCCAGAGTATTTTTCTCATGGGTAAACTATTATGTCACTCCTCCCCAGTGCTACTTCTCAGGAAGAGTTGAACTGAATTGGTCCAGACCTCTTTCAAAGATTTTAATTGGCTATCCTGGTGCCTCAAGGTGTGACTGAAAGAAGGAACTTATGCCAAGAAGTTTTACTGAACTCTAATAACAGATAACACTGAAAATCCAGCCTAAAGTGGCATGTAAACTAAGGTATCTAACTCAAATGTATTTTAAATTAGGTCCATTTGCAATTTTTGCTTCCTTCCTTTCTTTCTTTTTTTTTGGTTTTGTTTTGGTTTGGTTTTTTGGGGTTTTTTTTGGGTTTTTTAAATAAATTATTTAAATATAAATCACATCTACTTAAAGAATTTCTACTTTTAAGGTATGGGGATATGAATATGATTTTGGCCAAAACTTAGGAACAGTTTATATGTAACCTTAGTTATTGAGCATCTGGGATTGATTGCACTGAACCTGTGTTAAAAAGAACACATTTGATGAATCCCAGATGTTTTAATATGGCACTCCCTCCCAAACTAACTGTATCAGGATGGGGAAGAAATAAAAGATAAAAGTTTTAAAATTAAAGACCTAAGCAGTCTTAAATGTAGACAACTTGGAGGTGATGGAGATGGTGTCATTGTATCCAAGTAGACACAATTTCAAGCAAATAAGTCTTTATATTTTCTTTATTTGGTTGTTTTTGAGGGCTGAAATCTCATATGGACATAGAACTAAAGGAAAATGCTTAATCTTGAGAGTGAAGATGGTGTTTGGATTCCCTTCCTCTTGCTGATACATGTTCTTCAGCCTTGTTTCATTCTGCAGATCAGCATGTTAATGATTTTATATCAAATTTTAAAGACAAACTAATGCACATGGTGACTTCAAGGATGAGAAAAGCAAAGCAGAGGAGGCAGTCAGATAAAAGGCTGGTAAGTTTTTACCACTTTCTCTGTAGCTTAATAAGAGATCGACCAGTTAATTGATTAAAAAACACAGTAAGTTTGTTAACATTTTCCTACAGCTGACACATATAAAGACATCACCATCTTTGTCTCATTTTTCTCTTTTGGGCTATTTTCTTATCCTTGGTTTTGGTTAAGTCAGGCATAAAGTATATTGTCCTTCATAAAATAATCTGGCATTTAATCTTTTCTTCTTTCCTACCAACCCATTTAAATTGTGAGAAAAATTTTTACGCAATAAGAAGTTTGCTGTTACTGCAGCTTGGAGAGTTATCCATGGTTTTTGCTTGCACAAGGAACATGGAGAGGAAAAGGATCTTTTGCTTCATTTTGGTAGCAGATCAGCAAAAGTGTAGTTCTCACCTTCCTGGAGTGCTGTGCAGACATAAACAGCCAGTACTTACCCTTTGAGGCCTGTGATTAGGCCAAGAAGAATCAAAAAAGAAAAAAGGTAAAAGTATTTTCTGAATGTTATAATTTAAGCCAAATGGAAAAGGAGCAGGGGATCTTCAGAAATAAAGGGACATTTCCCATTGTCTGTGTTTGAAAGAATAATTTTAGCTGGAATGCTAGGTAAAATTTATCCTCCAGTGTGCTCTTCCAAGCAGAGGCAGGACAGTTTTTCTGTTCCTTTTCACTAGTGGTAATGTGGCTTGAGGTGCCAATGTGGGAGTCTGTCAAATCTTTTATCAGAGTGATTTTGGGGTGGCTTAATCTTGTCTGGGTGTCAGGGGCCCAATGAGGCCCCCTATGACACCCCTTCTAAGCACAACAGGATGGGGAGAAAGCAAGATGGGAAAATCTTCTGGGTCAAGATTATGCCATTTTAACAAAACAAAAGTACAGGTCACACAAACAGACGCAGAAGGAAACAAAATGTTTTATTCTCTGCTTCCCACCAGCAACCCATTCCTGGGAAGCTTCAGAATACATAGAGGTTTCTCAGGAAGATAAGTAGTAAATAGGGAATATTCCGCTTCCTTCTCCTTTTTCCTAGCTTCTGATGCTGGGAATACTCGATAGATTTTGCCCACCCCCAGCCTGCTGGTGAGGTGGGAATGTTAGAAATGGGGCCTTGGTGCTGTGTCAGCCCTGCTCAGCACCACCAGAACACCTTCCTCATTCCCAGTGCAAAGCACAGAACGGTGTGAGCTGCTGTGGAGAAAATGAGCTGCATCTCAGCCCCAGCACAAACATATAGCTGATTTTATTTGCCCCACTCACGTGGAAATTGCCCTCTATTGTTCCAGGAAATCCTGGGCATTAACCTCTTGATCATCCATATCACTTTTATATTATTTATTTTCTTTTGTGCTTAGTTGAACCTCTTTTGTTAGTTTTATTTATAGCTAGAAGTAATGTATATATTGTTCTCTAAGTGTGTGCATGTGTGCACACATTTGCTACCCCGTGGAGTATGGAAGAGAGATTGTTACCAATATGAGTAAGTTTCACTGGAAAAGTATGTGCTGCATTATGGAGAAATAAAGTGTTTCATTTTCGTGAATGGGAATATACTGCAAGCCTCTACCTACAGAAATGAAAGCAAGTGCCTTTACAGGGCACCGATTTTTATTTTGAGACAAAGTAATTAATTTTGCAACTTGTGACTTAAAAAAATTGCATTTTAATGTCTAAAGTATTGAGTTCTATTTTTTCCACTAAAAATACCAAAATATATCTAGTCAAGACAACTCCTAAAGTAAATGTTATGAATTCATGATGAATAAAATTATTAAATCATTGAATTATTTAAACTGGATTGAAAAACATGGAAAGAACACATTTCAAGCTATGTTAAAGACTTGATCAACATTCCATAAAATTTAAAACTAATATATTAAAAGCACATAAATCAACAGTGACAACGTAAATCCAACATGAAGACAGACCTTATGTGATATAATATTACAAATACCTTTACTTTAGAAGAACCATTAATGATTTAATCAGAATTGATAAAAAGGAAAATAAGTCAGAGATAAGGCTCTTACTTTGAACTACTCTTGACCTTTTTTTAGGAGTCTTGTCCTAATAAATGATCTTTTACTGCTTAGTATGGGATGTCTCAGGTGCAATGAAGCACAGTCTTACAACTTGTTTGTTCCCTTGTTTCTTGGGAAAAATAGCTGCACTTGAGCTCCTGTAAGCACATCTGTGATGGGCTGGACTGATGACTCTTCTAGTCCAAGATCCTGGCTCTGGCACTACCAGTAGCAGTTGTTTCAGAAAAAAAGAATAAAAATTGAATGAGTATTACATGATTGTCCTCATGGCAAATCCTTCCAGATGCTGGCAATCTGTGATTTAGGGAAACCCTTAGCCGAAGGTTACAATCTTTCATTCACATTTCACAACACCCCATGAATGTACTTATGATTTTACTTAATAGCTTTTTGCACCATTTATATTTCTGGCATTCTGCACACTTTGTGGCAATGAGCTCCAGAGATTAAGTAGAAAGCTGTGAACAGCTGTATCTTCAGTTTGTTTCAATCTTAAACTTGATTATGTTTCTTTATTCTTCTGATATGAGGCCTACTCACCACCTTCCCATTACCTCTGCTTCTACTTTATCTCTAGTTATAAAACTTCTTAGTTGTCTTTTTCTTTGCTGAGATTTTTGAGGTTTTAACTGACCTCTCCTTCAAAAAGTCATTCTGAATCTGTCTCTTGAAAATGTCTTAATCCACCTACCTTTCAGAACTGAATTGTTGAAGTTAGGGTCTGGTTTACTTATGATTCCTGAAGTGACTGGTGCACACGTGTACCAAGACAAAGCATAACTTTTTATCTGCCAAGATTAAAAGAGAGCTGCAAAAACAGGCATGGCATTTAACTTTGAAAGGGTCTGTTGGTGTTAGAAGCCAACTATAGTCTCCAAACCACTGAAGAAAAGTTGATCTAAGGGCAAATTTTGGCCCTAAAATTGCATTACATGAAGTAGGAACTATTGGGAGCAATTAACAATTTGCCATCTGCCAATAAATACATAGATATTTTCTGCTGGAAGAATAGGGAGTGAGTGATATATTAGGTACCATTTTGTAATGACAACCACTGTGTACCAAAGTGAAAGTTTTAAAACACTCAGGGGTCTTTCAGAAACTAAATCTTATTCCCTTTGTGTCATCAGACCAAATATATGATACACAGAGGAAAAACTAGCACACATCAAAAATCTTTATCATGCAAATGCACTCAGACCACAGTCACAGGACAAGGTTGTATAAAATAAAGAAAACAAGGTTGCATAATACACAACTTCAGTTTTGAGGACTTATATTTATGGAGAGTTTGTAATTAAAATTATAATGCAGTTAAGAATTGGAATTTTTCACCTTAGAGAAGTTACAGTTGAATTTCAATGCATAAAGTAGAAGAATGTATTTAAACAGGAATCCTAGCAGGCATTTTAGAGTTGTGTGCTACCACTGAAGAGCTCCATAGCTTTATTAATGAGCATCAGTAGCATTCAGCCTGACAGTCTAGATCTGTCATGAGAGGAGACAAGACAAGTGCTTTTCTGACTTGGTTAGCTTGACCAAGGCCTTGCCTTCACCAGGTCCTAAATAAAACATAGGCTGCCATGCCTGTGAAGAATGGCCTCCCACACAGTCTCAGCCACCTGACTTCATGAAGGCATATTGTAACAGAAACTTGCTGATGAAAAAGAAGTTTTAAAATTTCCAGAGAGAAATGTTTTTTATAAAATTTAAGAATTTGCTATTGCTCCTCAACTTCTGTCATATTATTTTCATATTACTGCTATATTACTTGTGTGTCTCACATTATATTGGCATATTATTCTTATATATACCTATAAACACACAGTATTTCATATTACTTATTAGTAAGTATTGATGTTTAATTTTAAAAAAGTGACTTTTTCTACTAATGAATTCCATCTTTTTAGTTTTTAATTTTTCTCTTACACTTCAGCCATCCACATGTGAAATGGAGCTCTTCTTAGAGAATACAGAGAAACAGGGCTCAATCAGTCTGTAATCTTCTCCTTGAAAAACAGACTACCTATCAATCCTTCGTTATAAAGTATAATTTTCAAACAACTTGTTACCCTCTGAATGTTTTTGGAACCTCGTTCAAAATTTCACTATTTTTCTTAAATTACCTAAATTACATATACTAAATCTCTTTGAGATCTCTTTGAGAACTGCAAAGGCAAAAACTACTAATTTGAATATTATGTACCTATTCCTTCTTAATATTTAACTTTATATAAAAGACAAAGTTTGTATTAACATCTTCAGTCAAGGAAAATCTTCAAAAAATTACAGTGAACTGACTGTGTTTATCAAGGTCACTACAGCCTTTGCTATTTAAACAACTCATCAATATTATTGTAACTATAACCTACCTTTTTACTTCCAGCGAGACCAAATGTCTCATTTTGCCATGAATTATTTGCAATCCATTGGCTGTCTCTCATCTGTAGGGTGATCCACATTACTTCAGACAACTGCTTTATCTCTCACCTAAACTTGGAATTATATGTAACTAAAATCCATGGTGATTTTATGTTTTTTTTTTTCATTTATGATAATTTGTTTAAGCCCAGGACCAAGAAATCTTTTTAAAAAATACATTTTAACCCAACTTCCTCCTTCATGCAAGTAATAAACTCCAATTTACATTCACATACACTCAGGGTTTAATCCATTCAAAATGTATAATTTGTAACACTCTGATTTCCAAAATGAAACCACAATGGTATAATAATTCAAGTATTTAATAGCACATTCAATATACTATGTCATTAATATTCTGTCTATGGACCAAAGGGATTGTGCAATGTTAATATGACTAGTGCTACGAGATCATGCTGACTATTGTTAATTTTACTGACTCCCCCTTGATTTTTTATTAATTGATTACTGTACCATCATTTATCAAAGTTATGATGACAGGTCTATGAATTATTCAGATTTTTTCATATTTCAATTTTGGCTTGACATTAGCTTAGTTTGGATTTTTTTCAGTACTCCCTGGTTTACTAAAAATAAATGAGACAGCTCCCAAGCCATAGGTTTTTAAATCTCTTGGACACAGTTTATCTGGACCAGCAATTTAAAAATACCTAGAATTTAGTAATTACCTTATGATATCTGGCTAAGATTCCACTGGAAAGCACATGTGTAACATTATGTAATGTAATCCTATTTTCTTAATCTAAAGATAGATAATAATTGAAATAACACTTTCAAGTTTTCTACATCATTCAATCCAATATTAGAATTGTAATTTTGCTTGCTTCTAGCACCGAATGAAAATTCATCAGAGCTCTACTTTAATTTACCAGACTAATAATTTTGTTTTTATTTTTTTCATTTAATTTCAAAAGTATGCTTAATTTTTCAATTCAGGTATTACAAAGATATTCAGATTTCACTAGGAATCCTTGGTTCAAATTCCTATCTTGTCATTTACATCCATTGCTATAAAATCCATTGCATCCATTGCTATCCAATTTCTTCTTTCGACCAGATTGTTATGCTTATGATTTGGCTTTTTTGATCAGCACGGTATTTTTTCCAGACTGGTTTCTGAGGCATTCAGTTAAGTTTTTTCAGCATTTTCGGATACGAATCATAATTTTCTGTTTAAATTTTCTCTTAGATTACTTGGCTCGTATTAATTTCACCTTTGAGAAATTAGTCTCTTATGACATTATATATTTACTTATATGAAGCAATTTGTTTTAATTCATTCACAATATTTTAAATCTATTTATATAACAATTTTTGACATTGTGATTAATGGTTTAATATGTAACAAGATGGGATATAGTAGAATTTCACTTATTTGCTGTAATTAGTTTACTGAATAAAATTAATCTATCATTTCCAAAAATTGTGGCATTTAAATATAGTCAACAAGACAGTACAAGCAGCTGCTCATATTGTATTCCACCATGATAATGTTATTTTACCTTCCCTCTGTAGTTCTGTCTTCAGGTGTCAATTGCTGACTGATTAACACTAGCTGTTACCTAAGTGACTATATTCTGTGCGTGTATTCAAGAAAACAGGAGTAGGCAATGTGTTTTTCCTTCTCCCTAACAGATTAGAGGTCTTAATTTTAGATATTAGAGTCATGCAAATCTTGTGAAGTGATCTGATTAACATTATAATACCAATTTCACCCTTTCCTATTGCTCTTAGGGTGAAATTTTTCCATCTTATACATCAGTTTGTTTTTTCTGAAAATGGGGGTTGTGTTTCTGATGGGCTGTAAATGTATTCAGATAATTTCCAACTAAGCTCAAAACATTCATGCATACAAGTCTCAGGATTCCTATCACCTGTTCTCATGTACCTAAAATTATTCAATAACATCTTTTGGGGCTATAACGTAGAGTTCTTTAAAGTGGACTATGAAATCCTTTGCACTAGGAACCATGTCTAAGTCCTGCTGGAAGATACTTAATTTAAATTTAAACTGCCACAGGAAAACAGTACAACAGGTATGCTTAAGCTCCCAGCTCCCTTGGATAGAATTGAGTCTAATGCAAAGTTCACCCTCTTTCATTCCAAAACATGAACAGAGAAACAGAAAGAGAAATTATAGCCTGGAAGCAATGGCCTACTCATGAAAGCATATCCTCAGGAAACTGGGAAATAGGTTTTTAGGTTCATTTCCACCTTAGATGGCTTGAATTTACTTTCCTGAGCAAAGAGGTGCAACAGCCAGGCTAGAATTTTCCAATTTTAATTTTGCAGCTGTCATAGTGCCACTAGAAATGTGGTAATTGAGAAACCAAATGAAGACTTAAACTAGATCTTGACCCTGTGTTGAGCAAGAATAAATGCTAATTTTATTCCCTTGAACATTGGAGTAAGTGAGATCATCTTCTCATCTTACCTAAAAAGGATCAGGGAAATCATCATCATGCGATGCAAGTGGGGTAATGCTGTTAGAGTTGAGTAACACCATACCTCCTTGTGGCTGGTCACTAGTTCCACAAATACATGATGAACTGTGTATTTTAAAATTAAACCTTTTTTTTTTTCTCCTGTAGCTATTCCCATTGCTACTTTACCCAAGGTTTAAGTTTGAGGCCTCTGTCCCATGGCCTGTCCCAAAGTGAAATTGTGCAGAAGCCCTGGGCACAGTGGCCTGCTGGAGGCACAGCTGCTGCAACCTGCTGCTGCCCACTTGCCCACTCTAGCTCACAGACCTGGGCTAGAGAGACTTTAGACAGTGGGCTCTGAGACAAAGAGGTCAAATTGTTGTCCCTTGAATGAGTTCATTTAAAAATCCTAGGAGCAGGCAAAGGTATGTGGATGGCAGAAAAAGAACACCCCAGACTTCCCACCATGTAAGGCAGCACGGCTGCCAAAGCATGACCACACACAGCAACACGGCCCTGTCAGACAAACACAAACCATGGAGGCATTCCTCCAGCCAGGGATTCCCACAACATCTCCCAGTCTGTCTGATTTGTCACAGACATGCGCTTTCACCACAAACAGGATGGTGATACACATCTTACCCTGCTCCCTGTAAGACATAGAAGAATGACATAACGGGGTGTTAAAACCCTGACACAGCTGGGAAAGCATTCTTTCAGAGCAGGCAAGACAACATCACACATACTCCAAGAATCCAATCCAAAGCCTTGGAATAATTCAAGCATGTGTTATGTTTCCCTGGACCCTGAGTGCCTCCTAAACTCAGGCACTTTAAGAGATGACAGCACAAACACCTCTGGGGCAAACAAACACTCATGTAAAGACATACTTACATTTCCCTTTCCCCAAATACACTTTTGGATGGAATCTGAGATAAGAATTTCTGAAGGAGAAGAATGTCAAAGAAAAGTTTCTATCTTTTTTCAAATGAGCATGGAAGGATTTTTTTGTTTGGAATCCCTAAGCTGAGTTTGTGACACCTAAAAAAAGCTGACCTTGGAAAGTAAACCATTGAACTACATGCAAAGATAGAAAAAGGAAATATAAATAAATAAGATGAATATTGAAAATGTTAGCCTGGCCAGAGTATAGTGAGGCTTTGTATGTGTTAATAAAGAGAGAACACTATTTGTTAATAAAACAATAAGACTAAAATTTATCCGATAAGAAGTCTTCAAGAATGAGAGAAACCCACATCACAGAGAGTATGTAAGATTCATTGCTGTGTTTCGTAAACTTTGCAAGTGAAAGATAAGGAGTGAGACTGATTAGAACTATATGGCACTTTTATTTATAACTTTTAACTGTGTTAAAATATTTGTACCCATTAAATGTGGGCTCACAATTTACCATCTAAGCTGTCCTCACTGAATTCAACCTAAATAGAAATGCAAACACTGTCATATACATGGTAATTAGGTACAGATGTGATTATTTGACAAATAATCATAACGAATAATTGTCACTTCCTTGTTTATAAACCACTAATTTAAAACATGTGTGTGCTGACCTAACCTCACTAGTGCACCCTTTTCTGATGTGGGGAGAGAAGAGGGAGAGAGGTTCAAGCTGTTATCTTTTCTTCAAGAAAACTAACCTTTTGTTCTCTGGTTCTAAATTTCTGCTTTACAGAGTTACTTTGCTCAGCAGCACGTTTCCCACTGGCTTCTGTTTTGCAACACTTGTCATGAAAAACCACTTTAGGAGAGAGGAGCAGGAGGACAGAGGCACAAGACATGGTATGTGGTTGATACCATTTCTTCCAGACATAGCAGTGAAAGTGGTTTACATCATTAGGGGGCTGCACGCTCCCAGACATGAAGGATATACAAGTATCTTCTCAGTCAGAAGAAACATAGCTGAGCTTAATCAACAACATGATTGAGAGATATTTCTTGTGTGAGAGAATGAACCATTTCATAGAAAGAGAGACCCAAACTACCTTCTCACTTTTCACATAAGCAGTTCTCAGTTTGTTCATGGACCAGATATGAAGTTACTAATGGCGTTTAATAACACCTCCTAGATTCATAATAGAAACATTAAATTTAGTTGTTTACATACTAGAAAATAAGAATTTAAATTTTCCCATTTCCAGCAGTAAAATCAAAGGTAATTTCACTTCAATTAATGATGTAATACTAAGGATGAACAAGCAATGTTGTCAGTAATGATTAAACTGGTACATTTCTATGGTTGAACATGTCACAAAAGAGTATTTACTTTGAAATATGCTGTATATCTGTACTGAAAAATGTTAAACCCACTCTTCAAACAATTTAATTTAAGTTTGCAATCAAGTGTTGGTGCAGAGTCTTTAGGAAAAAAGAGCAAGACTCTTAGTGAATGTTTATGTAAAAAAATACTGTTTACATTTCAGCTTCCTCTCAGGATCTTTAGCGTAATGTTTATAGAAAGCAGACAGCAAAGTTGTATAATTTTCTTATAATGAACAATACCGTTTAAATTAGTAATTATAACTTTCTCCTAGATCACCACTGTAAAAAATGGAGATAACAGGGGTCTTGTACAATCACAGGTTTTTGACTTTTTTTTTTGGAGATGTTTCCTATGGCACATTAGAAACCCAACTTTTGACGTCCTTGAAGATGCTGCCAAGATCTGCTCTTCACAGTGATATCAGCACTGCTCTCCAAGCAGAGGCTCTGGCTATGGCAAGGATGCAGAACGGTGCACCCACACCCCTGGTCCTCAGAATACACTCTCTGGGAAGATATCAGAGCATACCACAGATTCCACCCTGTCCACAACCCCAGGTTGTTTTTGAAAGGAAACCAATGTACATAGGAAGACGACAAGCACACAGTTCTTCTCTTGGAGCTGAGTGAGAATGAAACAGATCCTGGTAACAAAACAATCAGAACTGGGAAGTGAAATGTGAACCACATCCTCCTGCTCAGCAAGGATTAACATGTTCTTTGGGTGTAATTGAGCTTTTGTGCATCTGAGTCTGCTAGAGCAGTAGAGCATGCAGGTAACAAACATTCCAACGTTAATTAATATTTCTCAATTAATTAATATTGTTCTCAATTCTGATTTTGAAAAATATTTATTCAAATCATACCTTAAGGCAGACTTTAAGAGCAAAACCCATTTAAGATAAGAGAATTATACTTTTTGGAATAAAGTCTTTGGTTCTGCTTTTGAATTTATGAGTTGATCAAAATTTTTCATACTACACTCTGAATGTTAGTGTCCTGAGTCCTGCAGAGTGTGCACAGCTAGTCTATCACAGAAATGGCAGACAGCAATATCCTTGAGCAACACATGACCACGTATAGGACCACAGCAGCTCAGAATGATCCACCTCAGGGGAGAGTGGGGCTCATACAGCAGTTTCTTCTCTCCAACACCATGCCGCTGCATTGGCACTGCCTTCCTTCCAACCCTCTTTACAGCAACCTGTCCACACACTACCACCCCTCCCCTCCCAGCTGTTTTCTCTCCCTCATTTTCTTTGGTTCCATGACTCTGCACTCACTCTGTAGAGCAGACACAGAAGTTCATTTCAGGAGAGGCAGTGGGAGCCCAGCTGGACATGCCAGGCTGCAGCTTTAGCTGTGGGATTGAGGCAAACTTGCCAATCTAACAGCTGAGGTTGGCCCAGTGGCTCTGACCATCCATCACAAATAAGCAGCTGCTTTTGGCTCCCAGGACTGGGAGAAAACCCCAACAACCTCGCCTGATACTACCAAATATCTCATCCCTCCTCTTCTCTCTACTTTTTACCAGAGAGAGCAAAAGAGTAAAATCAACCCTCTGCTTCAGAGTGCTTTGTAGAAACCTTCAGCAGAAACTGTTTACCTTTCTCTAATAATAATTAAGGCTAATGCAGACTAAGAGGCCCTGACCAATATCTCGAACAAAAAAAAAAGGCTGAGGAAACTCGCAAATAAATTTACAATAAGTCTGTTTCCAAAACTTGTTTTGTTTTGGTTTGTTGTGGTTTTTACTCCATTACAGTCTAATCTAAACTTTTTACGTGTGTGTGTGTGTGAGTGTGAGTGTGTGTGCCAGTATCTGTGTTTAGCATGAATATTCCAGTTTATTTATCATGGGAATTAGCCATGGGGATCTAGAGTCTCTATACTCGAATATCTGATATATTTGTGACCGCTTTACAGTGACTTGATCAGGTTAACACCTTTGTGATCCTTGGGTCCATTTACTCTGTCAAAATTAATACCATATTTTGATTCCATAATGATTGTACATTTTTTAAAAGATATGTCATTTAAAAGAAGATAATCTAAAATAGATAATCCACTGATCATCTAAAGTAGATAATTTGGCCTCGCTTTATTCTACAGAGATAAGCTAATTTTCTGAATTAAGTATGATGTTTCTTCAGAGAAATTTCTTATGGAAAAATATGTATACATTTAAAGCTAAATCTGTGTTTTTCTGGATCCAACCCTAAATAAATGCAAATAATTAGACTTGATATCAGGAGATCTATTTCAATATAATTTGATTGAATTAGGAAGAAAAAAGATCAGAAAACAGTACTTTACTCCAAAACAATTCAGAAGAAGGAAAATTCTGTTGATGTAACATCTGTTTCTCCCAGCTCCCCTTAGTGTCTAATCTCAGCATTCTGAGACATTTGTTATTTTTGTGTATGACTGGGGTCAGAGACAGAAATTGGCTTCTTCCATGTCCTGACACACCTGTGGAAAGAAAACTTCTGATACTGAGGTCAACTTCTCCTCACCCTGCAAAAGACAGAAACAAGTGGAAGGAATAACTGACAGATATAGTGAGAAATATATATATATTAAAAATCAGTTTAACATTTTAAAAAGGATACAGTTACTTCTTTTTTTCCACTTTTTTAGGAGAATGAAATATGTAAACTCTAGAGTGTCAACAAAAGAAGTGGATTCCATTAGTTTATTAATTTATCTTTGACTATGGCACCAGGAATGACTTTTCTATGGGTGTGTGGAAAAAGAGCACCAGGAAAACACAAAAGATGCAGTAAAAACCTGAAATTCAGGGAATTATCACAGCTTTTCTGACTTCACTGAGTAAGTTGGCTTGCTAAGCTACATCAACCTGATGTGAAGCTTTTCTGTGTCCTTGATTAACACGTGTATAATCAATCTTAACCAAACACAACTCTCATACACTTGCTCTGGCTTTGAGAAAATTATTTGATGGGGTAGGTCTATAGAAAAAGTACTGCTTAGCACTTGACTCATAAATTTTCACTGAGTAGTGGCACTGCTCACCCAGACTTGCTCTCCTCAATCTCTCTAGGTGATCACTGGGGGTTTGATGAAATATAAGATGTTCCTTGTACCCTCAGTCTCACTGAAGCAGTCAGCAGTTCAAGTGGTCTCTTTCCCACTCCCTACAATTTGTCTGCAAGTTTGTGTCAGAAAACAAAGTAAAATACATCACCATTGCAAAAGCAAAAAAAAAAAAAAAAAAAGAGAAAATTAAAACCACCAAAAAAAAACCCCCAAAAACCCCAAAACCAAAAGCACAATCAATCATACTAAAGGCTCAGTGTATGGTTACCTTGTTATAAGTCTTAGCACCTTACATTTCAACAGCTCTTCACAGCAAGTCCCCTGTGTGCAACTTGTTACTTGAAAGCTCAGATGCAATTTTTTTACATTCCTTTAGACTGGGGCTCACTCTACAAGTGAAAGAGCTAAATTACACATTCACTTACTAGCCAGAAGCAATATACTTGAAGAAATGTATTCACCTTAGATCATCCATGGAATGAAAAATGGCTTACTGCAGAACTGTGTTAGAGATATATGGTCTGATATACACTTCTTTCATTCAACTCTTTTTTTTTTTTTTTTGGTAAATTCCTCTAAAAACTACTAGAAATAAATTTTCAAACATGTCTTTTATTCATTAAGCAGTATAGAAGAAGAAAACTTACTGGTTAGCCATGAAAAATTGATTTTCAGAAGTACTTTATTGTATCACATTTTAAATGTTTCTTGAGTGAATATTTCAGTTATTCCAGGACTTCATTATTTTTGCTTGTTGGTTAGAATGCAATCTCCATTTCTGTGCTGCATTAATGACATCAAAATGCTTGCAGTGTGAATTTGGGAAAGTCATTCTGATTAGTAGCAGATGAGTAGCAGTCAACTAAGATCCCTCCCTAACAGTGTTCAAAATCCTACTGAAATAAAGAATATTAGAAATATGGAAAAATTAGGGTTAGAAAAAACCATCATTGAGTTAAATCTTTACACTCATGTTTACTTATCTTCTTTATCTCTAAGGATTTTTTCCACCATTACACAGGAAAATGTCATTGATTCAGCAATGGTTCTGTAAAAACAAAGTACTTAAAGCTGGATGGAAAACATTGAAAATTGCATTTAACATATCAGTAATTGTTATTTGTCATCAAAACGTTTCAATTTAGGCAGAAATAGTGGGGAAAACATACCAGGATACTATCTAACAGCTCTACCAAAACAATGATGTGTGTTTTGGTGAACAGCAACCTAATAACAAAATAATTTCACATTGTCCCTTCCTGGAAAATGTGTAACACCTGGAAAGACTCTGGAGAGAAGTGGTTAATGATGTCTTGAAAAGGTCTTCACTGAGGAAGGGATGAAGGAAACAGGATTGTGCAGGTTAAGGAAGGGGAGGACAGAAGAGAGTGGCACATAGTAGTGTTCCAGTAAGCAGATCATTAATACATAAGAAATAATTATTATTTAATTGGAGATGTTGTTATTAGCTATGCCCACAAAAAGGTGGAAAAGAAGATGAAGGAAAGGAGATTGAGGAAGTCACTCAAAAAACGAAATAATCAAATATCAGAGTAGCTTGCCTGGAGGGAGGCTTGGGAAACTCCACTGCTGGAGGCTTTAAGGCTGGCTATAGAACTGTCACTGGGGCACAGGCAGACCTGAAAGCCCATCTGCAGGCTGGATGCTGCTGACTTCCCATTACTTGCTGTGCTCTGATCTGTGTTAGAACAGGAGAGCAGGATCTAAGTGCTATGAAATTTCCCAGCTAAAAGTCACTCAGCACCTGCTTTGACTCTTGATTATTTCTGCTGAGGGAAAAGTTACTTTCTATTCTTTCAGGTTCTCTCTGGATAGTTTTGAAAACAGAAGATTAGTGGCCAAAATGCCAAGAGAGCAAATAATAAATTGTGAGAAATGGATGCTCTGACAAATTGCATGGTTGCATGTGGATATGGGTATAGATACAAATAGAAACCATTTATGAAAGTCTTCTGTGAGAAGAAACTAACTGTTTATTGAAGATAACAGGTTGTAAATCAGTGAAACAAACAAGTCTTTGGGATTCCACTCATTGTTATGAACCACATGCAGGGTTTATCCAGCTCCACTGTAGGTTATAGAGGCAGGGCCAGGTCCCTCCCCCACTGATGCAAGCACTATTCAGCAGTTAATTACATTAGCTAAACATAGGTAAAGGTCACCAAAATTCCTCATTTCATCAGGATGATTTTGGACTGAGCTGTATTTCCTCCCCCTAACTGCTGTTTTGGTCAAAGACAAACCTGTCACTTCATGGATGTACAGCATTCATTTCATCAAGTATTTACAGTGCTAAGGTCAGTTCTGGCTCACTAAGCCAGAGGAAAATGTATCATTTCCATATCTAGAGTCACAGTCAAGTGTGTCATTTTTGGGTCCATTTTCCAGTCTTCTATAAGACTCATTTCTATTTCTTTTTATCAGCTCTTTTTTAGCTTGTGTTTCTCTTGGTCTGAGATATTCTTCAGTCTGCTATTACCTCAACTCTCCTCCCACAGAATGGTCATTCCTGAGCAGCTTTTTGTCTCTGCCTCTCTTTAACTTGGGTTGTTGGTAATTTATAAATGTGATAGCTGCTTTCAACAGAACTGAGCACTGGATGTAGCACAATGTGTGTTGGGGGACATCTACAGGCTGATTCCTGACACAGAAATTTAACAAAGAAGCTTTTCCAGGCAAGTCAAGGACATCTCAGTCCAACCTAGATTATCTTCCTTTTTTGTTTTAATTAGTCAGTCTTGAAAAGTTATATTCTCACTCCAAAAATAAAAACAATAATCCATGATTCCACATGATATATGCAATTACAAGAAACTGCTTATTGCTATCACAATAGCAGGAAAGCAATTCTTTGATCTCAGAGTACTAAATGATATGATGTCACACTATAGCTCATATCTGAAGATTTTGGCAAAGCAAAAACAACATGAACCAAAAAAATCACAAAAGAAATAAAAAGAAAAAACAAAAAAAAAACCAACCAACCAAACAAACAAAAAAAAAAAAAAAAAAAAAAAAAAAAAAAAAAAACAAAGAAAATTGAATACTCTTACTCCAAAGCAATTTGTGTTACACACTACTCAGATATCACAGCTGGGAGGTAAGCAATAGGTAAGTTGGTCACATTTTTTTCCTTTCTATTTGTTTCCAAAACTCAAACTAGTGAGAAAAATGAAAGTTTGCCTGACATGAAAAGACTATGGGTAAATCTAGCTGAAAATTCAATTTCTCACACAAAAAATTAATATCTTGCTTCTGAGTCTATGAAGATATCATTAAGGCAGCAAAAATCAGATCTTCAAGGAAAATTCAGGCATCTCTTTCCTAGTGAACCCAGGGATGCTGAGAAATAGAGTAGGCCTGATTAGCCTGTAAGAAGATATTGAAATGTATACACTATATCATACTCAACGTTTGCATAAAAATATTTTGTGAGAGACAGAGTTACAGATGAACCTTGAGGATTTCCACCTGAAAAAGTCCAGTGGCTTTCATATATGCTCCATGGCAGAAATCACCTCTCTGCCAGTATAGCCTGGCTCACCTGTAGCATAACTTTGCTGGGAGAAGTACACAGCTGTCACTATGAAGTGCTCAGTTTACATATTCTCCAATTCTCAAACTGTCTGGTCACATTTTACTTCAGTCACAGCTGCTGAGAATTCCCTCCGTTGGGATAGGGGAAAAAGCAATTTCATAATTCAAGGTTCTCAGCCATACCTTCCTAGTAGTTGAGTATATAATGAGCCTCAGTCCCAAAAAATCAGGAGTACATGAAGAAATATCCACTGAAATCATATTTTTGATCTGTGGCTCAGGGTTTGTTTGTTCAACTCCAGTTTACACTTAACACTCAACAGTGTGTTTATAAAGGTGAAAGTTGCCTCATAGTGAAATTTTTTACTAAAAGCCTAGTTTGTTGGGATTTTAGTGGACAGAAGGAATCCAAACCTGATAGAGACCCAAAGACTTTTAATCAGGAGGCAAAGGTTACATTCATAGCACCAAGGAGGTCAGTCCTATTCTCTCCTCTGACATCTCATACCCAGATTTCTGCAGGAGCTCAGCTGCATGAGTGCCAAGGAACAAGCACAAAAAAGGTTTGTGTGCTTTCAGCAGATATTCAGGACTGTGCTCCCAGTGCTTACACAGCTGAGCTATTGGCAGCATCTTATTACACATTTTCCAGCAGAGAAAATCTTTTCCAGACCACTGATTTCTTTTTCTTTGCATGTGCCAATGTATTCAAGTGGCTCCACACTTGGTAGAAACAGTTTCCCATATGAAGCTGAAGGATTGAAGGATCTGGGAGCCCTTTGTGGAATACAGGCATCTACTTCCTGTGATGAGATTTCTTTAAATCACTGGCTAAATCCAAGGTAATTTCCCTTTTTTCCATCTCTGCTATGACTGAACTATGATGAAGAGTGACCAAAGGGATAACTAGTGGAAGAAGTAAGGGGAAGCATTGAGGACAAGCCCCTGGTAGACTCTTCTGGTTTCTTCAGACCTCTGCAACAGAGGGCGTTTGAAACACAAATAATGTGGTATTCTCATTTGAGTCTATCCTAGAACTGCAAGAAAAATACAAATTAATTTTCAATTGGTAGTTAAAGACTCTAATCAACTGGGTTAAGATGGTCTGAAACTCTGCAGAACATTTTTTTTAAAAAGGCAATGTGATAGTGTTACTTGATATGAAGCTCATCATAGAGGTTTCCAGCCATAATTTAGTTGTTTATTAACTTTCTTCTTATAATTATTCACATTCCTTTCTGTAATAACTAATTTTCAATTTGCTTTCCTAACATTTCTTTTGAAACACAACTAATCCATGTGAAAGTCAAAAACATTAAAAACATTTCATTTTCCTTGTGTCTGGAGAAAAAGGTAGGTTCAGTGGTGTGTTGGTGATATTCTTAGTTACTCCAAAAATGCAATTCACAGTCTCAGACCAAACTTCAGAAAATTGTTTCAGTAATGAAATTTTATCCATACATTTAAATGTATTCTTCCCTAACAGCAACCTGAGCTAGACAGATTACAATAGCACCATTTAAGTGTGGGTTAGATTTTAATACAACAGCACATTTATGTTAAAAATGTTTATCTGTACCATATGCTCACATTGCAGACATACATAAAATGAAGGTATTCCTCCTTCTCAAGGTTTTCAGTCAGCACACAATTCTTCTGAAGGTACTGAAAAACTGCCAACTTGCAGAAGTCAATATCTCAATTGTTAAATGAAGCCATATTCATTATTTATTTGCCTGAGAAAGTGGCATCTCTCTGCAGGTCATGTTGTGTTACAAGAGAAGCAAAGCAGGAAGTGAGCCAGTATGAGAACTGTGGTGCCGTTTCTGAGCACCAGAATTCCCTGGCATTGGTGACAGTGTCAGAAGGTCTATGCACAAGCTTGTAGATTTTATAGCTTTACACTCAAAGATTGTAATTTAAATTTGGATTTCTTCCTCTAAATTGGTTGATATGAGATTTAGGAAAGAACTTTTTTTTATATGCCCACAAATACTTTACTACCTTGAAGACATCATAAAACCTGACACAGTCTGCAGTGGTTTAGAGATTCAGAGGAGTGAATTATTATATATTACATTACAATATTAACACTTCAGCATCCATTAATGACAGTGTTTTCTAATAGCAGACATATTGCAGTTCTTGGAGGATAACTTGTCTTCTAACACCACCATGTTAAACTAAATGGGAGACCAGGTCACCAAAATGCTCTGGCAAATCATGATATGCCTCTATGGAAAGGGCCAGAGAAAAAAACTCCTTGTAATAAAAGGGGACAATTTCAGGGTCATTCAAGTGCTAGTCAAAATCAGCTCTGCTCCTGTTAGTTCTGTGTCTCACAGAAGTATCTAACAGGCATCATCCCTTGGTTGCTCTTTCTAGTGCTGCCACAGGTATGGAAACCCAGCACTGCACTATGGAAGAGAAAACATGACAGTGACAGTACTCATGGGCACAGCTACCTTGAATTCTTCACAAAATACTCACTAAAATAGTCACAATCAAAAGCTGAGATCATAAATCTACATCTTCAATCTTAAAGTCATACTAAGGCATGGTGTACTGTGCCTTTATAAATTGATTCCCTGAGGATGATCTCTTCACAGGGATGAAAACTACAGCTTTCAGGGTTTTTTCCAAGGGAAATATTTGCCTCTGTTCAGGCCAAGGCAAGGTCTTGGAAGTATCTCTTGTCCCTTATCTGCCTCTTTCAGCAGATCCGAAAAAGTTTGAATGTCCATGAGATGCCTTATTTTCCTGAGAAGAGGTAAGGTTTTCAGGCACAGCACAACTACTTTTCAAAGGTCTTTTTGGTCAGCTTCATTATTTTGGTAAGGGATTTGTCATAACGCCATCCTGTGCATGGATGGCACATAATGCATACTGAAAACACAGCCTGCATTTTTGCACAAAAGCCAAGGTTTCACTCCTGCCACCAGCACCCTGATGGTCTAGCAGCTCTGTGTTATCTCCAGTACTGCACAGATTGCTTTCCTGGCCATCATTCCAAGTGGGTGATATGATTTTCTGTCTAGCCACAAGACTTGCTATTACCCTATCACCTCCTACATCCTTTCATCAGATGGAGACCTCACTCCACATCCCCATCCCACAAAATCTGTCTTTCTTAATTCCTGCTCTATTTTCTTCACTTGGCTGACAAAAGCAACCCCTGTGTCCCAAAAAACATCTTTTACTTCACCAGTGTGGCCTTGCCTTAGCAACCTTCTGGGAAATGCAGATTACAGGACTAGGGGTGCTTCCAAAGCAGGAACTATGAACAGATTAAATATCACAGCAGGCAGTTATCAGCTTTCAAGTGACCAACACTCAGCTACACCATCTGCAAAAAACTGCTTGCATGAATCTCTTTGTAGCACAGGTCTTCTGATCCTTATGGCAAACTGGACACAAAGGCATAGACCAGATTGTGTAAAACTCCTGGAGAAAGTTGTTCTACACCTCAAGTAAAAAGCCACAAGCAGGAAGGGCCAGGAGGAAAAGGTGACTTCATGCAGAGACATCACACATAAAGGAATTTTTCAAGAAGGGACAGGGAGGGGCTACATCCATAGATTGAGGATTAAATCTATTGAATTAAACTCAGTTGCAACAAGGAATGCACTCAGGCCCGGCGACTCAGCTACTTTTAAGTTATTATTATATTAAGTTATTAAAATAGTCCCTGAACATGTTTTGGCTTCCCAAACAGTCTTTTCTCTCTCTTTTGCATGTTTTTGGAGTCTGAATGGGCCACTGTTGCCATCAATAGGCAGCTGTTCACTTAAACCTGAGGGGTGGCAGAGTACAATAATGACAATGATCCTAATCCACTCCAGGATCAGTGCCAGAAAATGGACATGGACAAATTTCGCCAGAGTGGTTGAGAAACCCATGGACTGTAGCTACAGCTCTTGCTGGGAGAGGCCAGCCAGGAAAGCTGTCACAGGCATAAAGCCCAGCTGAACAGCAGCAGATTCATCCTGCTGCATCCAGCACTGAGCTGCTCTCACCATCCTTCGAGGCTGAACAGCCTCAGTCAGACCTCCCTCCCTTGGCTGAAGGCTCAGCAAGCTTATTCCAAATGATCTCCTGAAAACAGTATTTCCTGTGTGCCTAAGATTTGCCCCAGAAAGTTGTAACTCTATGCAGCACTACTACATTCACTTTCAAGGGATTCATGTATCAGCAGTGCACCACAGCGTGGGAACGACTTCATGTATCATTAATCCTGCCTGGGGATAGGAAAACGAAGTAAGTGACCTTTTGAAATCTCTCCTATCCCTTTCTTCTGTGATAAATATGAATTCAGGATGCAAACTTTCCTTTCTTTTTTTTTTTAAGTCATTTCCCAATTTCTATACTTCACCAAAAAGAGAGAAAATATTTAAGGAGATAATCCAAGCCATGTTCATTTAATGCCTGAGAAAATAGATAGGTCTGCCAAGCTCTGTCAGGCTCTGAGACCAATCAAGGAAGCCAACTTTTAATTCCATGGGTGTCCCATGAGAATACTTGGCTAATATTTATATCTCTGCTCCAATTTGGGTGATTGCCCAACCTCCTCAGCTGAACTCATCCACTAACCCAATGTCAAGAGAAAGAGACAGTTGTTTCTCCCTTGTGAAAGCTGCACCACAGGGCATCCAGCCCAATTCCAAGTCTCAAGCAGTAGCCACCAAGAATAAAAGATGTGTAAGTCTAACTGCTCTTTTTGGTCAAGAGATTTGGGGTTTCGTTTTGCTGATGCTTGCAGGGACTTCCAGTGATGCTCAGAGTATTTATTTATGCTTTCGTATCTGAGTTCTGAGACATGATCACTGAATATATGGAAACATGGATACTTTCTCTTAAAGGTTATGGGATTCCTCCTGGTAGCATGATCAGGGTGCACTGTCTCAGACATCATATGGAGCATCCAGTTGCTCCTAATGCTATGGTTTCAGCTGTGCCACTACCAGCATACGGGAGAAAATACTGAATACAAGATTCTGACAGAAGATTTCTTTCTAGGTCCCTCACTCATTCAACCATCTTCTAGCTGTCTGCATTGTAAAGATATATTATGGATCAAAAAAAGAGCATAAAGACTTTTGAACCTGCAAAAAAAATCTAACAAAACTCAAATTATTTTCCATTATCATTGACACAAAAGAGCTCATCCATATGGAGTTTAGCAAAAGTTATGTGTAAAATCAAAACATCATAATGGCCATGGTCAGTAAGCAACTCTTCCAAACACCACAAAGTCAAGAACCTGCAACTCTTCTCTACATCATTATTAACCAAAGTCAACTCAAAGAAGAGAAGGAAGATGTTCTTTGCTTGAGAGTATTATTTTATGCCTCTCATAACTATGTCTTTAGGAAAGCCCTTTTAGAAAGCAGAACTGAATATGTTTGCTTTTGCTCACCTTTAAGCAATAGACTCCTGATGTTCCAAATTCCCCCAGCTTTTCCAGATAAAGTGTTTTTTAACATACCAAATTGTTTAAAGGCAAGTGTTCCTTTAAAAGTCACATAATAACACAATGAAAATAATTGTCAAAGATCCATCATTAAATATGAAATAATATTATTCATAAATCAAAGGTCTGCAGGTAAATGAAAGGGAGTCCCTTCTCTTTGTTCACCCACCAAAAAACCTACAATTGCAGATTTTCACACCATAACTACTGATTTTAAACATCAGATTGACCACAAACTTTCCTGTTCTAAGTATTATACTAAAAATACAGTAAATTCCAGAAGAAAGATTGCTTACACATCCAAGTTGGTGAATAATTTCCATATAAATTGATTGAATTTTTCCCAACATGGACAAAACAACCTTAAACCACAGCATAACTGAAACTATAAACAAGCATTGCAAACACATTTCACATCCACCATGGATTTCTAGTCCAAAAATTCCATATCACTACTAAATGAGTGATTCACTGTAATTCACTACTAAATGAGTGATGGACTCTCCACCTTTTACATTATTACAAAATCTACTCATTTTTGGTAATTTCTTCTTTTTCAGCTCTAGGTCACAAGAATTTTGTCCACATCTGAAGGCTGTCCCTGGCAGCTTCATTCATTAAGGCTTATGGAATTCTATTTCAAACCTCAGAGCAAAACCTTTTTTGAAAGGTTTTCACAAATTCAAAAATTTGAAGCAGAACACAGGAAAACCATTCTGATTTTAAGAAAAACAAATCCTGTTACTCCCCTTTTGATGGTTCCTTCTGCTCACCATGTGAAGAGCTGTCTCTGCTAGACCAGCTAATTTCTTGCATCACCTTCTGTTAAACACTCCTACAAAAAAAAAAAAATTGCATTTCAGGTGTGACTATGTTATTTCTCAGACTCAAGTCACACAAGCTGTTGTGTTGAGTACAGATTAAATCATTCTAGTCTCCAGACTCTTTAATGATCATTCCTGCTATTCTACTCCCACGATGCCAGCAGGATATAACATTTGTTTGACCATTTTATGATCAAGATTGATAATGAGTTGTTTTTTATATCAGGCATAAGTTAAGGAGCAGGAAATTCAGGCAGGTACAGAACTAACAGCTGGGAGTGAAAAGGACATAAAAATAACATAAATCAGATATTTTCTTGAATCTAGTTAAATTGTGCAAACAGACTCTAAGTGCACTCGGCAGGTGGAAAAGCTGACCAGAAAAGTTTAAAAAGGAGATATCCTAGTATAGAGGTCAGACTTACATTTTGTTCAACTGCAATTTTAGCAGCACAAATGAAACAAGAGCAAACTGGGACATGGAATTAGAGCTGTGACTGAGGATGGGAACAAGGAGGCAGGAGGAATAGGGTTTCCTAGACCAGAGTCCCTGTCATGACTGCTACAGAGCCTCATCCTTTGCAGTGACTCTTGCTTTGGTTGACCACCCTCAGTATCAGATATTTGGGAGCAGCACTGGGCTCTGCTCCTGGGCTCACAGCACATGATCATACAAACCCCAGCACCATGAAAGCTGTTTGCAGCTCCCCTTGGGAGCACAGCCCCACCAGCCTGCCTCCCACTGAGCACCCACTGCCCTCCTTCTGAGGAGGATGCAGGCCACTTTCCCAGCCAGGACTGTCAACTGCCAAACATCTCTACAGGCTCTTCAGAGACTAACTTTGATAATTCAGGATTCAAATCCCAGAAGAGTTAATAATTTCATACAGATTTATCACCTTCTGTCACAGATTAGCTATTTTCTCACTTTAAAGATGTTCTGTCTCTCCCCTGTCAGATGAGTTCCTGTGTCTGTACAGCTCTCCTACACACGGTGATAACTGCAGTGTTGTGAATGGAGCTCTCTGTCCTTGCTAAGCTGGGGGCTGACTGTTCCTGCCAGTGCTTGCACAGCAGCCTGCTAGGGGGGGGGAAGAGAACCTGGCTGACACTGGAAGCACACCCTGATTGCCAGAATGGTTTGATCTGAAGAAAAGATGTCATTCTTCCATAATGGCAGTATTCCCAAGCCATTAAAAGCTTTTTCGAAGTTCACAAAAGGCAGGCACATTTCACAGCACAGAAAAGTGTGTCTTGAAAGCCAGAGCAAAGGACGAGAAAGTGCTGAAGGAAGCAAATCTGTTCCTGTCTGCTCCTGTGCAGTGCCAAGGACTCCAGACCAACCTTGATTCATATTGCCTCTACTCCTTGTTTCTAATCCACATTATGGTAAATTATACAAGTAGATAAAAGCCAAATAAAAGTTACATTTCTAGCAGTAAGAGCTGGATCTGCCTTACAAGCAGAAAGATGTGTTTCTTCCTCCTCTCAGGTGGTCAGAGTGTATGGTGGGAGAGCCATAAGAGGCACTGGTGGTCATAGACTTCTTAGGAAATGTAAGCCTATTAAAATCCATCTTAATCCACAAAACCAAGATAGCACTACAAAGTACTCTGCCTGAGAAGGAGCTGGCCTTCCTACTTCTTTAATCCACATAAGGCAGTGGCTTATAAGCTTTTCGGCATTAGTGCCAATGATCATTATTTCAAAATGTCAAGAATACTATTTAAAGTCTTAGTCCCTTTACCACCCTACTTCCCCTTGTTTTTCTTCTTCTTGCATTCTTGAGAGATTGAATGGGAATTTAAATCAGCTCCAGTTCACCCCCCCACCCCGCCCCATGATAGATTTCAGCTTCCCCAGAGCAATACATCAGCATGCTGAGAACTGTCTGCTAGGCAGGTCCCTATAAGTAGAGGCTACATTAATTCAGTAATGAATTAGTGGGGGGAAAGGCAAGCAGGAATGGAGAAAAAGATATAACCAGATAGCGGGTTTTTAGAAAAAACATCAAAGTAATGCATTTAGTGTTGCTGCTTGGATAGCAACATTTGTTTTCTGAGTATTATTAAAGTAGTTCATATGTCTCAGCTAAGACCTGGAAATAAAAGTCTTCTTTTAGCTATAAAAATGCAAAGTAAGCTTCAGAAGCTACAGTGTAATAAACTGGCATCCAGCCCAGAGGAGGGAAAAGCTCCATTCAGGTAGGAATTCATGTACTCATTTATAATTCTAGATTAGAAAACCCCCACTTTGTCACTTTATGTTGTCATGAGAGTAAACTGAATTTTCTTTCAGGTGATTCCTCATTCTGCTAAACCAATAGATGCTCTTCCAGGAAAACATTAGCAAGAGTAATCTGATTTATCTTCTGGATGAACAGAGTTCAAACACAAAAATACCACAGCCTTCACCCTGGTGTAAGAGTAGAGAACCATGGGCTTGCAGCACGGGAGGCAAAGGCACAAGGTGTGTCCCCTGAGGGAGGAATGCACCCAGAGGAGCCAGATAGGTGTGTGTGTGTGCATGGCACCAAACCCTGGCTTCAAAGCTCTTCACTTCCTTTTCATGTGGATTTGAGGAAAGCAGTAAGGAAGAATTTTTTTTCAAATACAGTTTTTAGGGTATCCCTCCTTCAAAATAAATATACCAGCCTATGTAAACAATCCTCAGGGCCTCAAGCCCTAGGAAACATAAGTTTCCCTTCCCAGAAGCTCCCACATCTGCCATTCTCCAAGCAGGCCATAGAAATTTGGCCAACTTCAGCCCTCTGGCAATTCCAGAAGAGTCTATTGGCAAGACAAGACTTAGCCTGTTTCTTTTTTTTATTTTACTTTTAATAACCTATGTATCCTAAATGATGCCCCTCTTGAATAACCATCACTTTGTGTCCCAAACTGTTTTCTTATGCAACTCTCACACCTTTTTGTTATTTTTTAGCAAGGACCAGCACTGAGCTCCAGAAATTATCCTTCTCTTTCTTGTCATGAGGGAAAAAAGTACCCAAATAAAATTCCTAAGCAGAAATTACCATGTTATCTGAATTTTCAGGAATTAAACCTTCTAGAATGCCGCTGAGGACCTCACCTTCAAAAAACACTTTCCATTGTTTTGGAGTCCTTATGAAGTCCATGTTAATTAACAATGATTTCTAACATTTCCTTACCATTACTAAAGACACCAAATAGTCTAGAATTGCCCTTTTGCCAAACAAGGTGCAGCCAGCAATGGCGATAAATAAAAAATAATATCATAATTAAGTAGGGAAACCTGAACAAAATGCACCACATTTCACTGCTTTACAGACAGTCAAGTCTACTGGCAGTAGAGTAGATGCTGAGCTCTAAACTTAGAGCAGAATTCAATTATGTTCTCCATATCCTGTGCATACCCCACTCTCCTGTAAATTCAAGGGATTTCTGAAAGAAAAGAGATGGTTTTCAGCTGGCAGAAATTTATCCACAAAGTCCAAACTATGAAAAAAGGCTCAACCATGGAGAAGAGCTAGAAAAAGTGCAATGAAAGAATCTGTACCTCAGATGAATAATTTGTGAATTTTTAGAGAAGTGAAAGATAATGTTGCTTTACACTTCAGTAATACCAACTCAAACCATTCTGTGATTCTACAGTTCTATGATCTGAGTTCTCCATCAACCTGGAGCAGTTTGCATATCACCTTCAAGTTTGGGAGGGAACAATTTCTACTGTACCTGCCAGCTATGGCCCCTGTTCTTTCATTAAACCAGATAAATGCTCCACTCAAGAGCTTGCTATCTTCTCCATTCTCGCTCCCAACTAACTGAAAGCTGGTGAATGCTGTCCTGATTTTAAGGAAGAGCAAGAGGAATGACCCCAGAAAATACAGGTCGGTTAGTCTCACTGCAATGCCTGGTAAAATTATGCAGGAGGTGTTGAAAAACACCTGAAAGGTGATGCAGTCATTGGTCCCAACCAGCACAGCATCCTGAGGAAAGTCCTGCTTATCAAACCTGATTTCCTTTCATGACAAGGTAGCTACTTACTGATGAAGGGAAGCCAGTTGATGTAAGCTTTTCGATTTCAGTACTGTCTGTCATAAGACCCTTCTAGAAAAAATCTCCAGATCACAGCTGCATAAACACATCCTGTGATGGGAGAGCAACTGGCTCACAGGTTGGGCATAAAGGGTTTCAGTGAATGGGGTGACATCAGACTGGAGATGTCACTAGTGGAGTTCTGCAGGGCTCCATTTTCAACCCAGTTCTCTTCAACATCTTCATAAATAGAATACTGAGCCAGTTTGCAGATGATACAACACTGGGAGGAGTTGCTGACTCCCTCAAAGAGATGGAGGCCCTGCAGAGAGGCCTCAACAAATCAGAAGACTGGGTAATCACCAATCAGGGAATTTCAACAAGGGACAGTGCTGGATTCTGCTCCTGGGATGGGGCAACCCTGGATGTATGCACAGACTGGGGAATGAGATGCTGGAAAGCAATGCCATGGAAAGGGACCTGGGGGTCCTGGTCAATGGCAAGATGAACATGAGCCAGCAGTGCCCTGGCAGCCAGGAGGGCCAAGTGTGTCCTGGGGGACATCAGGCACAGCATCACCAGCCAGGCGAGGGAGGGGATTGTCCTGCTCTGTTCTGCACTGGGGCAGCCTCCCCTCAAGTGCTGGGGGCAGTTTTGGGTGCCACAATGTAAGAAAGACATTAAACTACTAGAGAGCACCCAAACAAGGGCAACAAAGATGGTGAAAGACCTTGAGGGGAAGCTGTATGAGGAGCATTTAAGGTCACTTGGTCTGTTCAGCCTGGAGAGGAGTATTCTGAGGAGACACTTCATTGCAGTTTAGAGCTTCCTCCTGAGGGGAAAAAGGAGAGCCAGACACTGACCTCTTCCCTGTGGTGAGCAGTGACAGGAGATGAAGGGCCTGAAATTGTGTCAGGGGAAGTTTAGGTTGGATTTTAGAAAAAGTTTCTTTTCCCAGTGTGTGGCTGGGCTCTCCAAGGAAGTGGTAAGAGCACCAATCCTGACAGAGTTCAAGAAGTATTTGGACTCTTGAACACCTGGTGAGACTCTTAGGGATGGTGCTATACAGGGCCAAGAGCAGGACTCAGTCAACTCAGCTTATTAATCTGTGATCCTGTGATTCTGTGATTCTGTGTGTGTACTGTGTTCTCTACGTGGTGGCAGTGCAGGTTAGACTCATGAGGGTCAAGTAAGTAGATTTTATGCCAAGATAGAAGCAATAAATTACAACAAAAAAACACAAAGAATTATTTTTGCAGCCAGCAGTGTACATGCAGTAATAACACTGTGTGTGATAATTAATGAAAGATTTTTCTGGAGCTATTTAGAAGGGTACTATAGATTCAATCTTGAAACAGCTGATGGATGGCCATTGGAATACATAAGGAAGAAATTATTTGTTTAATCATTGAACACAATAAATTAGGATTGCACGTTATTTTGATTCCATGGGAAACGTGGTGCATTGCATTTTTATTTTCAAAACCATGCTTTAAAATAGCCAGCTCTGTAGCCTAAGAACAGAACTTTTTGCTGCCAAAGAAGGACATACATTCAAATCCTAGGTTTGGCAGGATTTAGGTAATAATATCTGATATAGAAATGAATAATACTGGTTTATGCCACAGAAATATAATGAGCTCACAAAGGTAAGATTGATAATTTTGCTTAAAGTGTGGCAAGTCTTTCCAGAGATGTCCATGCAACATAAGCTTATACTCTGTATAAAGACAGAAATTACACAAATTGAAATGCAAAGAGGTTTCATCTTTCCATTTTATCTCATCAGCAACTTAGTTACTCAACATCAGTACCTCTAACTTGGAACACTCAGCACATACTTGTGCTCCCCTGTTCTAAGAAAACACAGAAATTTCCTTCATTGTAGTAGAGCACATTGGGGACTAAATGGAGAGAGCACTTGGAATTCTTGAGCCTCTACCAACTGAGCTGTTAAGAATACCATAAACATTCATTTATTTGAAAATAAAGCCTGCATGATTTAGTGACCTTAGTACACACTGAAGGTTTCATAGATTCCATCTTAAAGGTGTACTTGAAAGCAGAATATCAAACTCACCAAAGGGAAACTTTCTCTTTTGATTGTTATTATAAGGTTTATTCTAAATAAATTTCTTACCAAATTGCTTAAGGAATATAGTGTAAGATGCAGCATAGTATGACTGTACTTATCTATTTATGCAGAACCCAGAATCTCAAGGATATAATTAAACTGGATTAAGTACTAAAGATTCCTCTACCCAACGAGTAGATACAAGGTAGCTCTTCAGTAAGTCACTATTTGATATGGACACACAAACCAATCTTAGGGAAGTGAACCCTGTTAGCTGTCATTCCACTATGATCAGGAACTTGGTGACTTTTAGCAGTGATAAAATTGTCCTGCTGGTGTACCTGCCCCTTTCCCCAACAAAAAAATTTTAGAAATCAAGTACTTTCTAAAGCACAGTCAGAACTTAGTTCTGGAAGAAAAAAAAATGCAAGGGAAGGATGGAAATTTTAATGTTATTACCACTCTGAAAGATTGGCCAAAAATTACCTCTCCATATATTGTCGCTGTCCTAGCAATTGGATAGATATTTCTTGATCCTTCTACCTTGTCTCAGGCTTTATTTGAAAATTTGCTACTTTAACTAGTATATAGTAACTTTTATTCCATCATGTTGTGGTAAGATTTTCTGTTTACGTGTATTTCTGTTTAGTGGTTTCTGCAGTACAGCAAATTTTGCTGGGTTTTTTTATCCTATCCTCTTTTTTGCAAGTAGCAGGTAATATAACATCAAAGCCACACTGACATCATTGAAAACTTGTCACAGATTACAATAAGTAAAAGAAGTTCAGGATAGAGTTTATAAATCTAAATTGTTCCAGCCATCTAAGCTTCTCCATTCCATTGAGGAAACTTCACAAAAAGACACATTTAGACGAATTTCCTTTACCTTTCTGCGACATGTAAGTGAAGTCATCTCGATTAGTTACTGAGATTCTTTCTATAAACTAAGACAGCAGGCTACACCTGCTCCTAGAACTGAATTTTAATAGCTGGAACTTGATTACACATACTTCACATTTGAAAGCATGGGTGTTTCTGGTGTGTGGTTAGGATTGCAATTAGAGTGTTCCTTGATTGATGCATATAAGCCTAAGCACAGGCCAGTGGGATATTGCACAGATGTAGAACAGGTTTGTGTTTCTCTCTGTGCTAAGAGCTTCTCTGTGGTTGCAATAAAACAGATCAGGATGAGGCAGTAAAGAAAATTTCTTAATGACACAGTCAATAGTAATGTTCCAGCCTGAAATATTTCTTTAATGACTACACTCAGGGTAATATAGTCTTTATGTTCAAATTTAGAAACTGAGACATAGGATTCAGTCATATAACACCCAGGGAATGGGAACATGGAATCATATTCTAGCAAGTTTTCTTAATATATTTATCAAATGATGGTAAAGAAGAGTTAAAATCTATCATGCAAGCTTAAAAAGCAGAAAACAGTACACACAGATACAGATCTGATTTATTCCCCTCACATTTGTGTCTGATTGTGTCCTCTCTCAGTTCAAGAACATTTGATAAGCTAAATATGTAAATAGAGGTGTCTATTAGAGGGGTTAATTCATATCAGTTCATTAATGACAGGCTATGCCAAATTGAGCCTGTCTCAGTCCTTGCTGACTTTCTTGGCAATCTGATCTATCTGGACTTAGGTGAATATGATAGTCTATTGCATGAGATATTAATAGATAAACCATGAAAAATAGAAGCAATAAAAGCATTATGAAAGGCTGAAAACAGCTGTAGTGTTTAAAGGAGAAGTATCAGCTTGAGAGAAGAAAAAGGAGCTACAACAGAGCCCTGTGGGGCATGGTTTGGGGAGGAATTTCATTAGAGATTTTGTCACAAACAGTATCATACTTGTAGGGATTGCTGATGACACATAACTGAAAAGCAACACCAGAGGGAGATCAAAACAGCATACAGGATAGACTGGTGATCACTGGCAAGAGAGGGACATAAGGAACAAGAGTGGGAATAGGATAAAATCCCAGGTACATGTGTGTGTACGTAATGACCAGTAAGGATTTTACGCATAAATTGGCATAGTCTCACAGTGTAAAATGAGAGGAGGTGAGCAATCATAAAATGGCTACATGTCCTGAAATGTTATAAATGAAACAGGACATACAATGCAAAGGGTTTCTACCTCCCCCAGAAGCTGAGTCAATACCATTCCATAAGGTATGGATGGGATGAGAAGAGACATCAGGGGCAGGTGTGTCTGAAAGGAGGTTTGAGTGCTTGAAAGTGCTGAATAGAAAGAATAAATAGATTTTATCCAAGCGTGTGTAGAGCCTTTCTAAGGCACAGAGCCTGAGTCCTTTACCAACTAACTATTTTCTACCTAAGAAACAGTTTTCTTTTGACAGCTAATCAGAGTAGATCATGTTTTACAGCATGGAGGTAGATGATGACTACTGTTCTCATTAATGCTTGTAGGGTTTACTGAAGATAGTTATCTGCTTGTAGTGAAACAGTGCTGGGTCTCAAGAGGATTACAGGAAAAGGCAGGGGTAGGAAGTTAGAGCTGGTAAGATCTTCTGCTTATCAGTTACTAGAAAGAAAGGGCAGAAAAACCAAACTATCTCTGATGAAAGTAAGGGCAGACAAGCTGTGTCAGTGGCTCCTCTCTGGTCTTTCTTAGTGATCTATGAAAGGACACTCAAAGGGCTGATTTTGAGATGACATTAAATTTAGCACATTCCTTGTTATTTGGTGTAAGGCCTTCAAAAAGGACAATTTTAACAAGAAGCAACCAAGTTTGGTGCTGAAACATCTTAACTTTCTCAGCTGGGTTTCTTTCCCAATATTGTTTTTGAGAGCAGACAGTTTGAATTGTTTCCACAAGTCCAAGAATAAGGGATCATACTGTTTATTTATTTCCATTAGGATGCAGTGTTAACTTGACACAGACACAGATCAGAACTAAGATCACTGTAACATTTGTGTGTTAACTCCAAATTAAAAAAACACACTGAGATTGTATAAAATGTAGTTGACTTAGAAGCCCAACTTATTAAGCTCAGATTCAACCAGTGATTGAATTAAAAATCCAAATTCACTCTCAAAAGGCAAAGGTTTAAGTAAGGAGTTTTTTATGCTTCCTGCTGCTGCCTTAGTGGCTGAAAAAGACTCCAGTTTCATTTCCATATGATGCAGTAGGAAGATTCTAAGCCAAACAAAAGGGCAATGCTTTCTCTTGCTCATCAGTGGTAATTGTGATGACCATTCACATGTGAGATCTGTATGGATGTCATAAATTCCCAACAGCACTGGGATTCTCAGCAGAGGCTGGGATAGCCTCTATAGGTGTCATTCTGTGTTTGGCCACTGACAGAGACAGGGAGTGCAGCCATTGTTTCACAAGGGCTCAATTACTTTGTGGATGACACGATGCTGGACAGTGCCAGCTGCCCTTATAGTCCAGAAATGGGACATCCCCTCTTGCCCATCAGAGGGGAGAGCAGATGAAGGTTTTGCAAACAATATTGTCCATCTGGGTCACTCATAATCTGCTTCTGTAGGTCTTGTATTTGATCTTGGTTTAGGAGTTTGGAGGGAATTGGAAAACAGAAGCTGGAATAACATTGCTCTGCTTCCAGTATTGACAAGGGCATTTCTTTGCCTGTTTGTGCTAAGCATCCACAACCAGCAACAACAAAAAGAGCACTGAACACATATCCTATAGGAACATACCAAGAAGCTTGCAGAAAGATGCCTGTTGCCATCTGATTAGCAACACCATGTAGCACATCATAAACTTGGTTGTGATTACTCTATTTTGTGTACAAAAGGTCACAAAGATATTTTGTGTGTACAGGGCTGCTGTTCCTGCTCTGTGGCAAATCCACTCTGCTGAGAATTCTCTGCTGAGAATCTCTGGTAGAAAGAATGGTTGGGTCACTGCTCTCACTGCCTTGGCATCCTCCCAATGACTTTGCAGTGCTGATGAAGCCAGAAAAGCAGCACTCCTGGTTGAAGTGATTTATTTTTATTAGTTAAAAGCTAATATAAAGTATGGAGGTAATGTAAACCCATCTTTACTTAATAAATTCCCAAAGGTTTAATAAATTTTTAATTGTCTTAAAGTTGTAGCCTCCTTCAGTGCAGTCTCAGTTCCCCACACAAGATGGCAGCTCTTCTTTCCTTCTGCTCAGCTATTCCTCAGTGAAAGCTGTCCCTCTCACACTGACACTGCAGGTGCTACTGCAGTACAGTAATAAACCAAACAGCCCTGAGAGTCTCATCATTATTCACTCCAAAAAGAGCATCTCACACAGAACAGCATGGCTTGTGAGGAGCAGCAGTGTTTCATTCAAATCTCCATTTATCTAATTCCAGCAAGAAGCGGTAACTGGTTTTTATTTGTGCTGGTTTTGACTGAAATAAAATTAATTTTCTTCATGGTAACTGGCACAGGGATGTGATTTGGATTTGGGTATGATAACACAGAGGTGGGTTTTTACTGCTGAGCAGAGCTTACATGCAGCCAAGGCCCTTTTTGCTTTTGTCCAGCCATGCTGACAAAGTTGGGGGGTGCATGGGAGACTGGGAGGAGAAACATCCAGAATAGGCGACCCAGACCATGTGATACTGTGCTCAGTATATAAAGTGGGGCCAAAAAGAAGGAAGGGATGTGATGGGGTTTGTCTTCCTAAGTTACTGCTATGTGTGATGGAGCACTGCTCACCTGGGGAAGCTGAACACCTGCCTGCCTGTGGGAAGGAGTGAAAAAATTCCTTGTTTTGCTTTGTTTTTGTGTGCAAATTTTGCTTTCCCAATTAAACTGTCTTTATTTCAATTCAAAAGTTTTCTAATTGTTACCCTTCTGATTCTCTCTCCTGATCCTGTTGGTAGGGGATTGAATTGGTGGCTATGTGATTCCTGGTTGCTTGCTTGGGTTTAAACCTCAACAATACTGCATGTTGCAGTTTTTGAGGTTTGAAACTGCAAACTAAAAGGGGGAAAAAAGCCAAAACCACTTTTTACAGTTGAGGTTACAGGACATTCACTTGCAAAGAACAACATGAAACCCTATGCTCAAACTTTTAGACTGTGTCTCCTACTACCCTGGCTGCACCGTCATTCAGAGAAATGTAAAATTATTTACATTTCACCTTTTTTTTTAGCTCACTAAATAAGTGCCTGTATTTCAGTCAAGGCAACAGAAAATTAGGTCTTTCTGTAATTCCAGCTTGCTTGAAAATAAATACTAGATTCTCCAGCCTGATATCTATTTGACCCCAGTATTGCATTGAGTAACCCTATAAAGTCAGCACTGCTCTTTCATTTTGAAACATACGATGAATCAATTTACACTGTACATCTTCTGCTCAGCTGAAACTCTTGTCTCCTTGAGTAGGTTGTGGGATGCCTCATTCTGTGGTGAGCCAGCCCCCAGTTGGTGTGAAGTGGAACTCTGCTCCATTGTCACCAGCTTGTTCCATTTTCAGAAGAGCCTAGAAGAAATACTCAACCACCTAAGGATCATATTTACAGTCCTCCCAGGTGCAGAGGAGAGATATTCTTATGCCACGGTGATGGCATAATGTAGGCTTAGCCTGATAAATATTTGTCCTAAATATATAAATCTCCACTACAGTTCAGCAACCGGCAGCTCAGAGCCTCGAAGGCAGCAGCAGCAAGAAGAGAAAAGAGCTGGCCCTCTTTCCCACGCAGATGTGCCCCAACAGCCTGAGCTTCCCGCCAGGGGGAGGCCAGCAGGTGTCAGCAGGAGCCTGGGAATGGGACAGAGCCACACCGACCCCAGGAGCGCCACAACCTCCTCGGTGATAGAAATAAGAAAATACTTGTTTACCGATTAATCAAAACAAAACCACCCAACCAGCTAAAAGAAAACCCTAACTCACAGCCAAACCCCAAAGCAAAACAAAACGTAAAAAACCCACGACTTTTTAAGTGGGTGGTGGTCTCAAAAGCGCTGCCGGTCCCTTCCCTCGGGCTGGCTCCGGCGGAGCAGCGGCTGTCGGGGCCGGAGCCGGGGGCTCGCACACCGCGCCCGGCCCCGCGCTGTCTCCGCCCGGAGCACGGCCCGTCCCGCAGCACAGCTCGCTGCCGGGAGCTCACCGGGGACCTGCGGGGCTTGGGCGGAGCGCTGCGGGTCTGAGGCCGCCCGGAGCTGCCCGCCTGTCCCAGAGCCTGCCCCGCTGCCGGGCTCCGGCGGGGAAGGGGCAGAGGGAGGCGCCGGCTGCGCTGCTCAACGCTACGACTCCACTCTACCTCCCAGTGAATGCACTCCTGTGTGCCTCGTGGCAAATACGACCTAATTAATTGAAAGTTACTTACTTTTCAATTAAGGTACAGATTAATTTACTTTCCATCTCTTGAAGAGTGCCTGGTAGCTGAAAAGCATAGGAAGATAGTTACCATAGAGAATTTACCATGGTAACTTGTCCTTTGACAGTTGTGTGTATATCAGTCTTTATTTAAATATCTGCCTTCCTCAAAAAGCCCTGAAAAGTCTGGCTGGAGATACTTAGCAGTTACCACACTTGAGGGTTAATTGTCCATCTCCAGCCCTCTGCACAGGTCCTGCACTGCAACTCTCGTTCCTAAAAACACTTAAGGGATCCCTTTTGTTTCAAACAAAAGAAAGATCCCATGGGGGCCTCAACATCCTGGAGCACTGTTGCTATCCACCAGCAGCTATGGTGTACTCTCAGGGTATCAGACAGGCTAAAATGCTTTGCATTATTTCTAGCAATGTTTGTTTCAAAATAAGTGAGTCAGGCCCTTTGATAGAATCATAGAATGGCCTGGGTTGGAAGGGACATTAAAGATCATCTATTTCCATCTCCCCTGCCATAGACAGGGAACATTCACTAGACCAGGTTGCTCAGAGACCCCATCCTGCCTGGTCTTGAACACTTCCAGGGATGGCGATTCCACAACTTCTCTGCACAAAGTGTGTCAGTGTCTCACCACTCTTAGAGTAAAAAAATTCTTCATAATATCCAATACAAATCTATTCTCCTTCAGTTTAAGGCCATTTCCCCTTGACCTATCACTAAATGTCCCTGCGAAAGGTCCCTCTCTGGCTTTCCTGTAGCCCCCTTCAGGCACTGTAAGGTGCTCTAAGGTCTCCACAGAGCCTTCTCTTCAGCTGAACAGCCCCAGCTCTCCCAGCCTGGCTTCACAGGAGAGGTGTTCCAGCCTTTGGATCATCTTCATGATCCTCCTCTGGACTGGGTCAATGTCTTTCTTCTGTAAGGGAGCCCAGCTGGACACAATACTCCAAGTGGGGCTTAACAAGGGCAGAGTAGAAGGAGAGAATCACCTCCCCTGACCTTCTGGTGCCTCTTGTGATGCAGCCCAGAATACAATCCTTACTGAGGTTTTATTTACTTGATTTTTTTTTCTTTCTTCTGTAAAGAAGTTTGGCAATGCAGCAGTATAGCCACTTTAAACAAAAATGGAAATTTTACTATTAAGCTGCATCTCCAGCAATTGAAATATGTTACTTTATGAACATATATAGAGCTAATGTTACAACTTGAAAAAATGTGAGAAAAACAAAAGAACAGGAAAAGTATTTTGGTAACAAAGTCTTGAGTTGCAAATATAAACAAAAATGTTGGGGATTTTAAAAATATTTTGATCTAACATGTGCAGATACATTTTCTGCTTTAGGAGAGGGTAGTATAATAAGATCTTCCAGCAGCTCTTCAAGAAGTGTGAGAAGGACTGGAGTACAAGCTGTCTCACATCACTTTTCCTTAGATTTTCCAGGGTGTTGGTGAGCCAGTCAGGGTTTGTGTGCATCCTGTAATCAGGACAGTGAAAACTGTACCACAGCTTGTATCAATGCACTGGGAAAGTGCTCCTTTACACCAACTCATGATTATTGACAGTCTGTGCATGCATATTTTTTGCTCTCATTCCCAGGTTTACAGAACCATTTTTCATTACCAAATAGTAAAAATCCAATACCTATAGAATTTAGTGGCTCCACGCACTGATTGAAGTTCTGAGTGCATAATGACTTTCATTGACAGACAGAGCCTTGATGAAAAAGAATTCCTTGTGGAGGTAAGATAAACGACATAAAGTACAAGAAGGCTCTTGAGAAAACAGTGCACATTGGTTTTATTTAAAGGTATGTCTCAGGGTATGTTAGGACCCTTTTCCTGAGATAGCTATATGAAGTGTAAGGTAGTACTGATTTAAAATTTCTTTTTTATGTTAGGGGAGTTGAAGGCTCTGTAGATAGCAACATTACAAACTGGAAACAACCTGCTCCTTCTGGACAACACTGAGCATCCAGGATGGCAAAGTGCAGGTGCCTGGCCACAAACTGAAAATACCCACTGACCTCAGGGGGAGTTGCACATTCCAGAAGAGTCTTGGGAACAACCCTGGGACATCACATGGCCTGCAGCCAACTTTGGTGGCAGTTTGGCATGTCCACCCCAACAGAGCCCTCCTGCATCCACTGCATTTGAGTTTCCCTGAATGTTAAGATGATGTGGCTTGTCACCACTCTAAGCAGAGAGAAACTGTGTGCTCACAAAGCAGCTGAGAATGAGGGAGAGGGCTCAGGGCTGCCCACACAATGCATCTCCCAGCACACACCAGTAGCCCAGCACCAGCAGAGCCTGATGCTTGCCCACATTCCCTTCCAATGAGCAGCAGAAGGGAAGAAACTAGATACAGGGATAGCTGCAGCTTCACCTGGGAAAGATGCTAGCCCAAATGCAGACCCAAAATCCAGGAGAGAAAAATGTCCTTCTACTCCCTGCAAACCCCTACTGCTAGAGTGTTCCTTCCCCAGAAAATTTCACCTTGCTGCAGTGATTGCTCTACAAACAGAGGAAAGAGCTGAAAGACTTAGTTGAATATGTTTGAAACATTTTTTGCTCTCTCTGCTTGGAAACAGCTGGGTCAGGTTTCCTGGTATTTCCTTATTAAAGCATCTAAAAGAAATATCCTGCTGAACAGCAGGACTTACAATACAGGAAGTTGTCCCTGGAAATGCTGAGTAATTGTACACAAATGTGCTACTAATACTCTCTTTAAAGGTAGGTGATCATCTTTGATCCAAGTTTATAGAAATACTTCAAAAATAATTCCTCCTTGATTTGTTTGACAAGCCAGGTTCAAAATTCAGTTTCCCTGACAACATCTGAAAACATTAAACTGTGCAATGCATTTAGGAAAGAAAATAAAGGGGGATGGAAAATTACTCCCAAAAGTTAGTTAAAGGGGTATGCAGAGAGAAGGAAAAACAAGAATGGGCAAACAGCCGTGCATCAATAACCTCAAAGATCAAATATTTCTTCTTTCTAACTTTTGCAGGAAACAAAAGACTGAAGCTGGTAGTTGCTGCTGTTGCTTTATCATCCAGTTGATTTGATTGTTGCAATAAGCAATATGTGGCAAAAACTATTTTGGCTGCTTCTAAGAGACAGAACAGGCAGAAGACTGCAGTGTTCTCTTTAAGTATGTCTGGCCAAGGCAGCCTTGCACAAGCTGGACTAAGTGGCCATCTGCAGAGGTGACTGCTGGCACCTCTTGTTAAAAGAAAACCCCCCTGTATCTATGTGTGGGGATGATGGGCAGCTATTTGTGAGACACCAAAGTGAATGATCAGAGAACACAGTGAGGGTCCTTAGGGTCCCACCTGTGCCACAGCACAGCCTCCTGCTCACCTCTCTTGCCCTGCACAGAGCCCGTGTGTGACATTGCAGGGTGCCAAGTCATGCCCAGCTTGCAGCACAAGCTCTGGCACCCAACCATGCCTCCCTGCAGCCACAGAGCTCCTGGCAGGCAACATCCCAACAAAGCCACCAGAGTGGGGTGAAATGTTTGGCAGCACCATTTGCACAGTGGCTCTGTTTGCAGTGTGGTGTTTCTGAGGTTTTCTATTAAATATAAACCACAAATGTGTTATCTTTACCGGAGTTCTAATCAGCAGCTGGCATAGTTTGCTAGCTGAAATATTTCTGGGCACTCACAGATCAATAGCTGATTCAGAGCTTTCAGAAATGCTTCTGTACTTCCCAAAAGTGAAGGAACTCAGAAGAAAATGAGCAGACCCCTCTTCGACCTCCTGTTCAAATGATAGGAACAAGTTCTTTCTGCACAGAATCGCATTCTTTATATTGAATAAACCACTAGACCTTCTGGGCTATTGGATCCACACCAAGGGAATACTATAATGGAACAGCAGTACTATCCCTACATGTCCTCATATACCAATAATGATTACCTGGAAAGACAACACTGGGAGAATGTGACTTGTTTAAGAAACAGACAGCTGTGGCATCCAAAATGATTTGCGTCTGTGTATTTCAGTGCTCAACTCTGCTAACTGAAAAAAATAAACAATAGCCTGAAATTGCAATGAAGTACCAGGTATTTATTGTGCCATTTATTGTGTTTCCAGCCTGTTTGTCTCTAGATTGATTTAAAAGCTCCTCTTCACCTTTTGTAAATTAAACTTGTTTTCTAGGGTCATTACACATTAAGAGTGATTTTAGAGTGTTCTGGCACATTTGCTGCCCCTTTCCTCAGGGAACTGTGAATGTACTTAATGTGAACTATATTACAGCATCCCCCTCGGCCACAGGAGCCTCTCCCTGTCCATAGCACATCCTCCAGTAGGCTGGCTGAGGGCTGACAACATCAATTGTTAGATTTCAGGTGAAACATCCCCTCTGGAACTGCTACCACTGCTAGACGATCAAATTCAGGAAAGCATAATGAAAACTGCCATAGCAAAGGAACAAGTGGCTCTCTTTTCACGTGAATGGTCCAGTGTTATTGATGATGCTCAAGGGGGACACCTAATACCTCCTATGCAATAGTGTATGGCTGTGACACTTCACTGTTATGCTCTTTTTGATTATGCTTAGCAGGAGCCAGTAGGAAGAAATGAGTGCTGCACAAGGTGTGAGATCCTCATTGATCATAGTGTGAATCTCCTTTCAAGAAAAGTTCCTGTTTCTGTACATGCCTTTCCTCTGTGCAAATTAGAGGAAGGAGAACAAATCTGATCACAGCAAAGTAAGATCAGTCTTAGTTATGGGAGGGAAATGAAACTATTGGGAAAAAATCCTTAAAAGAAATAAAAAGAGCAGTTCTTAGAATCAGTCTGTGGCTAAGAAGCTATTCAGGTAATACCAGCTAGGATTTGAACTTTGATGTGAAATTCCCTCAGTCTTCAATCCTGTAGCCTCAGTATGATTTCAAGATGTCAGGACTAGAAAGGCTGCAGCTGCATTCTGGGTGCTGGGTTGTGTGCCACTGGCACAGAGCAGCAGACTGCTCCAGCCACTGCCCCAGCCTCGGACAGAGGGAGAGCAACAACAAATTATCATTGAGGTGTCACGCCTGTGCCCACTTCTGCCCAGGCTCCAGTTTCAGGAACATGACTTGATCTGAAGCCATCCTCTGCCTCCAGCAAAATAAACAAGTGCCTTTCCTAGGAAGAAGCAGTGTTCCATTTTTGTACCAGCCCTGGGTGATTCCTTGTTGGCAAAGTTCTGCCCTTACTTGCAAACCAATATTGCCTGAGACTGTTCTGCCAAACTGATCATGCTTCCTTGACCTATGACTTTTAAACTTTAAAGGCTGCTCTGAGCTGCTTAGAGAAGCAGTTTAGGTAAGCAGGGGCTATATGAGGAATATATGGAATAGTAATTATAGTAATAGTATAATATATGTAATTGTAAATATAGTAATATATGAACAGTTGTTTGCCGACAAAGGTGACAAAACTTATTCTTGCCCTTGTGGAACTTTATTTCAGAGAATGGCCCCGGTGAAGACTGCTGCTTCTCACATACCATTACTACAACTGGAGGCTTCCTTGTACCCAGAAAATTCTTTTTATCAGTGATCATCTTTAGGCAATCATTAAAAAAAAACCCAAAACAAACAAACCATTTATCTTTCCAAAAAAACCCCAACATCTCCAGTCTGGCTTTTCTTTTTTTCCACCGCTACGGAGAAAAGCAGAGATTTGTGGTGCTTCTGAAAACGGTTGGTGTTGGTAAGATGTGCAGTACTGCTTTGTCCTGATTGAACCTTCCTAAATATGTTTTCCTGTGTGTTCATTGATGTCTTCTGGCTCCTAAATAAGCATATAAGCCTAACTGAGAACAATTTTGTATCCATTAGGTTGGAAGCCAAGGTTTTAGTAAGGCTAAGAAAGAACACTTGTGTTGCTTGAGGAGCTTTTTTGTGTTTTCTTCACCAGTAGACAGTGAGAAAGAGCCATGGAAGGAAGGGCAGCTGACACCAGCCATGGCTTTCACAGGCTGCAGCAGCTGACATCCAGACAGCTTCCATTTCCCACAGAGCTTCACTCAAGTTTTGATAGACTTGAGGAGAAAAAAAGATAATTACAGAATATGGCCATAGGAAGAAGACAGGGTCTAGTGGTAGACATTCCTTTCTTAACCTTTTGGGGACCCCCAAGAAGAATCTATCAGATTTTAATACACTTCTCAAGGCCTTACTGTTTTTCTGTGGTCTGCAGAGAGGTCTAAGAACTGGGGATCAGTTCCTGCCCAGCATCTATTACCAACAGGGGACCATCCATCACTGACTCCAAAATTATTTCCATTCCTAGTCATGACCTGAATCCATGTTGTCAATGATCCAGTGCTACCTTCAATTAGAGAAACTTGTAAAAATCTTAGCATTTTGTTTGTGATTGCTGGGGAATGAGAGGTTTGACAGCCCATGGCAGTGCTAGGTGGCATTTCTTCAGGATTGGCCATACTATGATGCCTTGGTCATAGAAACAGGAAAATTCTCCCTGAGTGACCTGCTTCTTATTTTAATCAAATCTGGCAGCAGTTTTCCATGATCCTCACATTAGTTAAAAGATCATGGAACAGCATCACAAGATTTGGGTCAAGATGCCATTAAGATAGTCTTTCAACATATCACATCACACACAGTCATTCTTATTTTTTTTATGTTTTGTGTATTTGGAAGACTTTAAAAGAGTTTCTTTTTATAGTAAAATGCAGTTAATAAATGTGTTGATGTTTAACATTTGCAATCCAGTTTAAAGTGTTTGATTGGAAATTTTAAGCCCAAGGCTCTATTTAAATAAAACAAAAGCAAAATCCCCTCATCTTTGATGCTGACTGTTTATCAACTTTTTATGCCATCACCTGTATTCAAAGGAATATTGCAGAACAGCCACTGTATCAAATGGAAATACCAGTGAATAAAGATGGAGCCAGTGAGTTGCAATAAAACAAAAATCAAGATAAAGCATGACCATAGCACTTTGTAAAATCCAAATTAACAATTATAGCACTCATACACAGAATGTTATTAAGTTTAAATTACTCTAAAACTTATTTAGGTTTGGTGAAACACCAACCTTTTCAGCCAGTGAGAAAAAAAAAACCAAAAGAAATCATAGTCCACAGAATTATTGAGCAGCCTAATTTCAGTGTAAAAAATATTTGAATTCACAGAAGTCCAGCCCAAGATGAGATTAAGAAGTCCAGAGAATTGTGTGGGAATTAAGTTCTCTAACATGTTATTATAGAAACACATAAATAGGTTATTTCCAGAATTTCTGGGGAAATACAGAACTGCTGAAGTCTCAGACCCTGGAAACTGCTGACTGAAGGTGTTGCAATTCTCATCAGTTTTATTTTGGGAAGACAAAGTCTGGTAATGACAGTCAAGATGAGGATAGGAAGTCTGACAAGGACTGCAATAACTTAGTTCAGCAGCTGGCTGTGCTCACAAAGTACATGTGTTTGAGACAATAAGCAACTTTCTTTTTTAGATGCAGCAAAAAATAATCTCCTGCTTTCCTTCCAAATGAAAAATCAGTGAAGGAATCAGAAGCATTTAATTAACTAAGAAATCCAACAAAAACTCTCTTATTTTCTTTCATTGCAGAAGTAAGGCTTACAGTGTGAGGTTACATTTAATATTACATACAGTAAATTATTAAATAAAATTTAAAAAATGAACTGTAATATTTTCCATTTTCAAACTTTGAAAGGGAAAAGTTTTAAAATTTTGCAATCTGTTTTGTTTTTCCCTGCAAGCTCTTTGAGTCTCAGAGGGTGCAGGTGAAAGGTCTTATGTGGCAACAAAAGATGAAATTCTGAAATGTTTTGTCAGAACTTTGTTGAGACTGAACTCTTTTCAAGAAACTTTTGGGTTTTCTGTAACTTTATATTTCAATAAAGAAGGTGGTCCATAGAAAATTTTCTAGTAAACTGCAATATACTTTGTGGCATGCAAGACACTGTTTTTGTTGCAGTACAGTATTAGGGGTACTACTTTACAAAAACAAGAAAGAGCTGTGCCTTTGGAGACCTGCTCCCCTCCTGCCCCAGGCATCTCTCTCCACCCAGGAACTTTGTCCACCTTCCACAGAAACTTCTCCTCATTCAGGGCACAGAGACAAAAATGTTTTGCAACAAGCCATTATTTTTTTTATCTGAGGTTTGTTATCACACACTACCCTGAGAACATCAACAATAAAAAAATGTTGATAGCAGTTATCTGTACTGATACTGGTCACCTGTCATAAAGCATTCAGCAGCAGGAGATTCACCTTTCCCATCATTCAGATAAGAGCTATTGACTGTAAGAGCTCTTCTTAATGTGCAATGTAAACGTGGCATTTCATACAGCTCAAATACAGCTAGTGGATAGTTAATAAGAGTTATCAAACACTATTTGCTACTATTCTGGCAATCTTTTAAGTGAGTTCAACAGTCCACCCATATTTAAAGAGGAGAAGCTTTATTAGTCCCTCTTTCTTCATGACAGCCCCTCTTACAAAAGCCATGGAGAGAGGTGGTTAAGTGGTTTCATGTGCAGAGGAACGTGCGTCTTCTGGGGCGTCACGCAGCACAGGAGGGCTGACCCAGGGTGGTTTCAGGTTTCCCAACAGAGCCGTGGTGGGAAGGCATTGCTGCTAAGTGACCGTGCCAGTCAGATCAGAGCTGAGTCTTTCATGCTATACTAAACCCAGACCAGGCCCTGGCAGCATGACCTCATTAACCTCATGACTCTTGATCTCTCAGTTATGTCCAAGTCTCCACTCACTGAAGAATTTGGGACAAGTCTGGCTTCAACACTAATTTATTTACTTCCATAAATGATCTATTTACATTGGCTTGGAGGTCAGCATCTTTTTTTTAAAGACGGTCACACTTAGAAGAGATTATCTATGTTTTTTGAGATGACTTAATGGTCTAATAATACAGATGTGGGACAGACAGTGAAGAAAATCTAACCTGAGAATCCATTTACCATCCAAAATTTCAGCAACAAAACTAAAAGTTATATGTTTGAAGTGACACTTGAGATTTATTACAGTCATGCAATTATATGAACTAGCCCTGCCTAAGCAATGAAATTTCCCTTGTTCAGAAAGCAGCTGAAATATAGAAAAGAGCTAAGCTGTAGGAAGATATTGAACAGGAGCATAGATAGACAATACTAGTGTGCAAACAGAGGGAGGTGATAGATCTGTGCTTATGGAAGTTACACACAGTTCTCATTAACAGCAGAACATTTCTATCTGATCCAGTAGGAAGACTCTGGATCAATGCTGGTATCTTAATCCTGTTACTATTTCTTCTGCAACCCTTGGTGTCATGTTCAAAGTTAAGACAGTCACAAGGACATTTGCTTCTTGTTCTGTCCTAGTCTCACAAAGGATGCGAAATGTTAAACACAAAGTCAGTGTGAATTTGGCAGAGAAGTCTTCTGGCTATTGCTTCAGAGCTTCATGTGCTTCTTACAAATTCTCTCCAAGAGGAGCTACTGCATTTTCATTTACAGAAGTACCTGAACAACCTTGGATCAAGACCTTTATTTTGATGAAAGATTTTGCCCAGAGAGGTTGTGGAGTCTCCCTCACTGGAAACATTCAAGAACCTTCTAGATGCAATCCTGTGTCATGTACTCCAGGATGACCCTGCTTGAGCACGGATGTTGGACCAGATGCTCCACTGTGGTCCCTTCCCACTGACACATTTTGTTATTCTGTGATTCTGATTCTGTGATTAAATTCCTTCTAGATTTAGACATGCATATAAATGTTCAATGGCAAATGCTCAGGATTATTCATGACAGTAAAGACAGACAACTTTTTGTTAGGATGGAGTGGGTAGGAGTTAATTCACATTAACCTATGAAGATATTTCTAAAACTAATTCGTGATACATTGATGTTTCTCTGATTTTCAGTGTCACTGAGGTACTTTTAAAACTGCTGCCACTGTTATTCTTAAACACATTAAAGTTAGAAGTTGCCAAATGAGCAGGAGGAGCACTTTCCTAAAATTTATATAGTAAGATGTATCATGGGTTCCACAGAGAAAATCCATCCAACACTCAAAGAAACACTGATCATGTATTCAGATATATTTGGGTGATTACACAGGGACTGTTTACCTTTGTGTAAGTATGTGGTATGTGCATTCATCACTGCCATCATTAGCTCTGCACTCCAGCCTGGGTGGCTGGAACCTTGAATTCCATTCCATGCCCTTCATCATCTGGTCTGTCCAGACTTGTGCATATCTTCCAGTCCCAATAACAAGAGATTTTCTGTAGCTCAATTAAAATAATTTTTTCTTCAATTGATGGACCATCACCCTTTATTGGATCAGATAAAAATCACTTATCTTGCCAGTGCACCCACTAGTGCCATTGCAGTTCCCTGTGTAATAAGCCTTAATCAGCAGCAGTAGATGTTAGAATCTGATTCTTTCCGTTTTCTCTAGATTTGAACTGCTTTCTGTACTAAAATATTAAATATGCTTAAAGTAAGACATCCAGCATGGTTTTCATGTAGGGGAAAAAAATTAAAATAAGAGAACTACAGCACTTAGTGTCTAATACTGCAACTTCCAAAAAAGTATCATTCCATAGATGGGCTATAGTCTCTGGTCTGTTTAATAAATGTCAAGGAACCATCCTGATCTAGAGGCAACTGCACAAATATGGAAGATGGAATGGTTCAGTAGAATAATTTACTGAAGATTAGATAAAGTTAGATAAAACTATGCTCAGTCATAGAAATTAAATGTTCCCTTAGACATTCTTCTGCATTGTTAACCTACTTTATTTACTACCAAGGATTATTACCATAAACATTCCAGCATCACAAAATTCTCACTAATAAACAACATAAGTAGGTCTTCCTCCCTCTGAGTTGTTGCAGAGCCCTTCTCTGGGTATCTGACTCTTCCCATGGCACTCTTTAAAGACCGTCATTGCCTGGCACCCTGGATTCTGCTCTGGATGCTCTGGGCAGGCAGACTCCTGGGGCATGGCTCACCTTCCTGGCCTCCCCATGGATCCAGTCTCACTGGCACAGCACAGGAATCATGAGCAGCACCAGTGGGAGGAACTGCTCAGGGAGCCAGAGCATGGTGCCTTCTGTGGGAGTACTGAAAGCTCCATGGGCACATTGTGCATTCCATGGGAACACTGTGCACTCCATGGGAGCATTGTGCACTCCATGGGAACACAGTACATTCCATGGCAGCATTGTGCACCCCATGGGAACACAGTACATTCCATGGCAGCATTGTGCACCCCATGGGAACACAGTACATTCCATGGCAGCACTGTGCCCTCCATAGGAACACTGTGCACTCCATGGGAGCATTGTACACTCCATGGGAACATTGTACACTCCATGGCAGCACTGTGCACTCCATGGGAACACTGTGCACTCCATGGGAGCACTGTATAGTCTATGGGAACATTTTACATTCCATGGAAACACTGTACATCCCATGGCAGCACTGTGCACTCCATAGGGGCACTGTGCACTGCATGGAACTTCAAACACTCCATGGCAGCACTGTGCACTCCACAGAGGCACTGTGCACTCCAGGGGAACACCGTGCACTCCATGGGGGCACTGGGCACTCCATGGCAGCACTGTGCACTCCATGGGATCATTGTACACTCCATAGGGGCACTGTGCACTCCATGGGAACACCATGCACTCCAGGTGAGTGTTGGATGGGCAGGAGCTGCCCCAAGGGTTCATCACAGCAAGGCGCCCCCCACGGAATCTCAGGAGAAAGTACCCTTGAAGTACCTCATAACAAGTACCTCCTAAACAATGACAATGAGAAATTTTCTTCCTACACCCAGTGCTTTGAGTTGCACTTTTAGTGTATACGCAGCAGATCTACTTCCTGGGAAGGATGCTTCCTAAGCTGCAAATGATGTGGAATACTGCATCCCTGGGTCTTGAGTAACCTCTATCCTTTTTATTATTCAGCTCTCAAAATAGGAGAGGCCTTAGATAAGTACATACCCTTGCTCACTACTTTTTTTCATACCAGCCTTTGCCTGTGGATTCCACTCACTGAAATGCTTCTCATGTGATTCCCATGGGTTTCAAAAGTATGATGAGAAGATTTTATCTTCATTATCTTTCCTACCATTCAAAACTTCCCAATCACTTTCTCCTTCTTTCCTGAGTAAACCTGGAACTTTATAAATCACTATCTGAAGAGAAATACCTAGAGGGAAATAAAGACCACCATTAATACACTACAGTAATTTCAACAACAACAACAAAATTATCGGCAATTACATGGCTAAGAAAAGAGAAAAAATAGATTACTTTCAACTGATTTAAAATTCTGATACTGTTATTATATCAGGAAATCTGTTAAGTCCTCAGGGACAGATCCATTGACCTCTGCCACAAACCTTAGCACAGAGAAAAAAGAAAAATGCAATTGGCCCAATATTACTATATCCAGTCAAGTGATGTGAGTATCATAGTGCTCTTCAAATGTAAACATGTGTTTCTCCTTTATTTTAAGAAAACAGGTAGAAAAGCTAAGAAAGCAGTTGGTGATAATACTGATTTTGTTAGTGTTCACTGAAATTCCAAGCCTACAAATCTCCTGGAATATACAAGACTGGATTAATTCAGCAGTGACTAGTGATGTAGGGAAAGAGCTAGGAAGGTCCAGGTCTCCAGTCCAGTGAGAGCTACAATCAGGTTACCTGCCTGAGCAGCAAAACACTTCAAGCTGACCAGTCACATATTTTCAAATATCAAAAACCACCCTTGAAAATTCACCACCTTCTCAAATTTTCTGTGCTGAAATGGCTGGCACCATTGTGAGGGATATTGTCTCCGTTCAGTCAAGTGAAGGGGATGAGGAAGTTGATTTTTCCCTCAAATCACTGTTAGTACACTGACCTGTATTTTGTGTCACTAAGTCATTCGCTACATTAACAGGCATAGCTGTTAATGTAGCGAATGACTTAGTGACACAAAATACAGGTCAGTGTACTAACAGTGCACTGTTAGTACTAACTTCTGTGCTGAAGCATGAGGTAGCCACACAATTAGAAGATCAAGTTGATGACAAAAATGATTAGATGCTTGTCACTGCCTCCCAGAATAGCTCATTCCAGGTTGGGTGCTGCTACTAGCAATTAGATATCCTTGTATCCAAGAGGAATGCATAGCTTACTCCCATACTGCAAATCAAATGATGAGCAGCTTTAAATAATGATCTCAAGCTCCCACTCCTCTACTCCCAGATTCTTTTTTGCAAAGAATTTTACCCCATAATCTTGGCCTCTTAATTACTGTTGTATCCTGTGAGAAGTAAGGCAGATTTCTGAAACATAGTTTTAAAATGAGGTAGGTGTGGAATTTAGTCTAATATGGTTTAGAAGTTTATGATGAAAGCCAGGCCCACCATTGGGCCTCTCAGCTTTTCATTGCCAGCTTCCTTGGCAACTGAAGCTTAGTCATGAGCCAAGGAAACATCCATGCAGCACTGTAAATATCACATGATCTTCCATCAATTCCCATCGCTCACTTCTTGACACCTAAAGTCAACAGGGTTCAGGCAAGCAGCTCCAGAGAGCAGCGCTCCTCCGCAGGCTGGGCACCAGACTTCCCTCAAAGCCAGGGGTCTGCCTGTGCTAACAACAACACAGCTGCATGCTGTGAGAGCAGCTGGTGGCCGAGTGAGAGCCAATAAAGAAGGGTCTGTCCTGCCTGTGGCAGGGGAATGTGATAGCGGGGAGCGGCCAGAGCCAACGGCACCCGCGAGGATTCATCCGCGTTACCCAAAGGTCAAGAACCAGTCACAGGTTACGGCTTCAGCACGCTGCTATCACCTTTAGGATGAGATCCCCCACACTGCAAGAAAAAACACAATTAATTAGTCAAGCTTTTTTCTGTAGATACCTCCAAATCTGAGCTGCAACACCAATTGTTTCAAACACTCCTTTGTGTCAGGGTCTTCCAGAATATGGAATAACAGAAGAGCTGAGCGGGATTTTGACTGAGGCATTAAAAATATGCTAATTGCTTTAGCCAATTGATAGATTAAAACAGAAATGCAGTATTTACCTAATTCAAGGTATTTCCCTCAGTAAATACTAAAACATCTTCAGAATAAAATACCAAAATTATATTGAGGCGTTTCCTGAGTTCTGAGACTGATTCTGAATTACACATTAAAGCAAATATTGAAATATTGTATTTATATTATAATGAATATTATATTATATTAATTGCATTTATATTATAATAAGACTCAAATTTTTATGGGTTTTTTTTGTTTTGTATAGAGTTTTCTGCATTCAAACCTATTTCCTAAAATTTGCAGTCTGTTTTCACCTGCATTCTCAAAACATAATTTTAGAAACTAAGATTTAAATTTTTTTTAAGTTGCAATACTTATAATGTAAAGACAATAACCAGTAACTCTATTAGAAGTATAAATGTAAATTTTCAATGATCCTTCCAAAAACTCATAGTGGGTCCACTATACACATCAAAGGCACACCTGTTTATGTTTATACATTTTATTGGCAGGTTTAAATATGCTAATAAATATAGTAGATTGTACAGACAATACAGAAGAACCAAGTGATGCACATGCAGTGATAACTGGAAGTAAATGCACTTTAAACAGACTAGTGATAAACCAAACACTTATGAAGTGGTTCATTCAGGTCTGATTTGCACTGCTCTAATTAACTGGATGCTGTCCAGTTCCACAAGATTGTTTTTTTAAATTGTGAAAATTCTATTTTCTTCTCACATTTGCCACCTTGAAATCTGAGAAACAGCCATTAGCAGAAACATGCAGTTAGTATTACCCTGAAAAATAATGATGCATGGAAGCACTGCCTTGTTAAAACCTGGAGAGCACTGATTTGATTATGCCTCTTATCTCTTGTTTTTAACATATTTTGACTACATAGAACTGTGCTTTAATTTATTTTTTTACTTGTGATTTCTTTCTTTTAGACATGTAAAATACATTTATCATCTCTCACATTACATCCAGGTGTCGAATTTCGAGTTCTCCTATTCTGGTATGCCTCTCATCCGTCTTGTATTGCAAAGTTATGTGAAGACTTTCAATTCCTCGCATCCAGTGCTCTTCTCAGATTTCAGTAGCAGCAAAAAGGCCATATTCTCAAAGCCATAAGACTATTTCTAGGTAAACTTTAAACTAAGATACGTCAGCAAGTTGGAACCACAAAATTAAATTACATAATATTCTCATCAGAAAAGGATAACCATTCACTGACAAATAGATATGATCAATATAAACTTGAATAGCAACATATTTGTGAATTTTCAAAGGCTATCTTGTTTAAATGATCTTCAAAAATTCCTTCATAATGCAAGTAGAACTAAATGCCTGATGCAAATGATTTCCTGCAAGTGTTTGCTTAGATTTTTAAACAAAATTGCTTCATCACTGCTTGTTACTTGTTTCTGTTCATTTACTATAGTTATTCAAATAAGAGTTGTATTTATGCTCAAAGGTAAAATGGGACTAAAGGCATGTGGTCTTACCTCTTCTTCCCTTTCCTCTATAAATTTGATTAAACTTGTATGGATTTCTTGCAAGCATCTGACTCCAAAAAAAGCTGTGGTCACTATATGTAAAAGTAGGAAAAGTACGCCAAAGGGCTTTAAGGCTCCATATCCCAATCTTAGTTTTCATCTTCTGAAATGTGAGGACAATTTTACAAAACTGTGAAGAGTTTTGTCACTTGAGTAGCAGAGCTTGGGGAGGAACTTGAAGATCCATGGATGCATGTAAACCCATCCTGAATTGGATTTGTGTCAGCTCTAACAGCCAGGTCTCTCTACCAGACTGCAGTGAAAAGTTATGCTGAAATCTCATCTTTGGCCAATTGAGAATCTGCAGGGCGGTTTTCTATTACTTGGATGGCTTGCGTTTAAATTGGGGGAAGAGGAGCTTTGGTGCTGCACTCCACAAATTGCTGCAGCAGCTGCAACTGGACAGTGTATCTTCCCTCTCCCCATTACCCGTCCACAACTAAGAGTCTGTCAGGCTGGGCTCTGACCAGGGTTTTCTTGGCAGTTTGTTGGATTTATTTTCTTCACAGAGCAGCGGTGCCATGCTAGGTCATGGATAAGCCCTTATCTCTCATATATTTGAATCCTGATGACACATAATCAAATGCAAACTCAAAATTCCATGTAATTATTACACAGGGATAATTTCTCAGTAAAACACAATTTCAGTTAAACAAAAAAGGCTGTGGCCAGATATAGGATGCAACTATAAGGAACTGCACCAACGAATGCATAAACTTCTTTCAGTTAATGGCTCAACACAACCCAGTCCAAAGGCTCAGGAGCACCCATTTCTTGGAGCTCAAACACCTGGATAGTCCATGGACCTGCATGCTGAATGAGACACAGTTGCTCACTGCTATTGTTAGAAGGAATTTGTTTGATGTGAACTCTAAAAATAAGGAAATCCCAAACTCTAACTCTTTTTACAGGTTTCCTGTGATAACTGGCAATGTATGATGTTATGACACAATGTACTTCAACTGTGTCATGGTGAGAAGAATTCCTGAGATTCCTGATAATGGCAGCTGGTTATACTTAGGAAAGAAACACATTTGTTTTTGTTATTCACCCCTAACTCTGGGGAGGAAGACAGCATTTTTCATACACTTACAAGTGGTTCAAAATTAAATTCCTTGGAATCAAAAACATTGAATAACTTATGTCAGTGTCTGACAAGGTAATGTATGAGGAATACAGTTCTACCTTTAAAATTAATCATCCTTGAACAAAACAAAAATAATTTGATGGCATACTGATCTCCCAGACACTGTTAGACTTCTAACAGAAAAGAGAAAATTAAAGGATTTTTAAACAGTTTATAACCATAGAGGAAAAAATCCATCTGAGGGGAAAACAAAACCAAATCATCACACAGCAAAAACTTTTATCTCTGACACTGGCAGTCCCTCAGCTAGTCCTTCACAACTTTGGATTCAAGAAGTCAGGGATATTATGTGAAATGCAGCAATCCACCAGCAGCAACAAGTTCTTAGGTACATGTGTAGACTTGTCTAAAGGTGTCAAAGAAATTAAATCACAGGAGTTTAGGCAGCCAGGGTCAAGGGAAAAGGGAATTTACAACTTCAGCATGTGTCAAGCTTGCTCATCAAAGTTAATACTTTCTCCAATTACCTTTTCTCCTATAGATCTTCTGCAAGAAATGGTCCCTCCACTCTGGCCTCAAGGATAGCTGCTGTCAGGCTGAACTTGTGAAAGCCTGCGACAGTCACCCTCACACAGCCTTTCTAAGCATTTAGAGTGCATTTTGTGACCTTGTGATATGTGGAAGACACATAGAAAATGTGTTTGGGTCCAGCCTGCCTAAAACATACCTGTGCCTTTAAGGCTGGCTATTGGCTTGTGAAAGTCACATTAGGGAAATGACATGCAGAAATGCAACCTTGGCTGATTATCTCATTAAGAATAAAAACTTTAAATCATGAAGTAATAAATTCTAGCCTTACTGCAATAAAACATTTGCAAAGTAAACAATACATGAAGCATGAATATCACTGGATAATTTGGACATAATTTATAATTAACTTCTTGCTGGCAGCACTACCATATAAAATGAGACAACATTCAACACATTCAAGGCAACATCATTGTATGCCCTAAAATTAAGAATTATAAAGATAGTTATCCTCAGAATAACTATATCAAAGTTTCACTGGCATTTTGGACAAATCTATGGCAACACTTCAGCTTAATATAGAGACCATTTTAAACTAAACATTTGTTTAACATATTGTCATTGTGCAATGTGGATTTAATAGTAGCTTAGATCTGTAATCTTGGTGGTTTTCATTAGTCTGTAGTCTTTTATTGTAATTTATCTAAACTATGTAAGCATTAAGATTGTAGGACTATGACCAGTATACTAAGGTCAAGTCTGTTAGAAAAAAACACAGAAGTTTCTATACTAACAACTTCTTTGAAATGTGCTGCAATTTCTAAACATTCCTTAGGAATGCAATTATTTTTCAGTGCCATGAATTTCAATACAACTACTTGCAAATATTGTATGAGAGCAAAAGTGTTCAAGGGGCCTTTGATTACAAAATACAGCCAATTAACCAGTGGGATAGATTCCCTAGACAGAGGGGAGTACCTATTTCTGGTAGTCTTTAGGAGCAGATAAAAAAGGATCCATCCAGGACACATGGAGGTGGAGCTGACCCTGCGTTTTAACAGAGATCTCGATTGCCTTATGCTCCAGGATGGTCCTTCCACAGTTCCTTGTTTCACTGCACTCCTTCCTTGGCCTGACCCTTTATCTGTATTTAGCTTCCAGCTCATTCTTGAAGCCTCAGCCACCCTTACACTCCAGAAACCACACAGACTGACACAATGAACCGGTGTAATACTCCTATTCTGCATGTGCATTATTTTCTTTTGCTTGCCTCTTCCTTATATTTTAGGGAGCATACACTTCCCTACATGCCTGCATGGACGTGAGTAAATTGTAACCACAAGAAGGTCCCACTCCTGAATAGCCTTAAAATTACCCCAAAATAAATGTCTGGTGACAAATGCTCCTTAATAAAATTGTATGGGTAGATCTCACAATGTCATCTCACTCCTGTGATGCAGTGGGCAATAGCTGAGACTGTACAGTACACAGAGGTGGCACATTTTTTTCTAAAATAAAAGCATGAGTAAATATCTAATAGCAACACTAACTTACATTATGTCATCAGTTTTGAAGAGGAAATTACTCCATAGATTAATGAGGAATTCTACATGGAAGTCAAAGGTATGATGTAGTCTTATAGCATTAATCAAGAGCTAAATATGATCTGACCTACTTCAAACAGCCCAGCCTCTAACAGAGAGAAGATTAAAAAAAGGCAGAGTATGAGAGTCCATATTTATCACTGATGTAACACCAACAAAGCCAACAGAATCCCTTGAAGTTCTGAGTGCCTCAGAGCACCACATGGCAAGTGCCACAGGTCATCTGTAATCTGCAAGGTATGATGGATTGAAAAAGCAATGACATTTTCCGCTCCTATTTAGGAAACATTATACTAAGAAATAAGATCTCACAGAACTGTATCTCAGAAAAATGTTTATTACCATGCAACAATGGATGTATCAATTCACTAAACAATTTTACAAGTTCAAATATGAACTCACTCTAGGAAGTCCTCTGGAATGAACAAATCATAAGGTTTCCTAGGAAAACTGATTTTTTCTATATTGTACATAGTAAACATAATTATGCTGTATATAACTCTATTGAAAAAGCAGTGAGAAATTAAATAGGCTATATTTTGTTTTCTCAAAACCCTAAAACTTGGAGATCATTCATGCATCTGATCAAGTCAGACTTACTATACTGATCCCCAGACACAGTGATTCCCTCTTCCTTGGTGCTGACACCAAACACGATAGCGTTCCCAGGCCCCCCTGAAGCTATGTTCTAAAGAGAGAGACATTAATAGATAATGACTGGGAAGAGAACACATAAATACCTTTTAAAAAATTAACAAACCTCTATTTCCTTGGACACATGAGCAATAAGAAAAAATCCAGTATCTTTTTAGGAAATAACTCTAAAAATTTCTTAGTCATGACTTGCTTCTGGCTTTACACTCTATGACAAGGGCCACTATTTTCTTGTGATGTTGAGAAGTGTCCACTCTGGCCAAAGTTCCTAGCCACTGACAGCCCTTCACATTTAGCATTTTCAGTCACTCTCATCAGGCTTTCTTAACCAAGTGCTGCATTTCCAAAAGAACAAGACCCTTGCCAACAAACTGGAAATTCAGCAGTCCCAGGGAAGGGGGACTTAGGGAGCTGTTACTCTCCCACTATTTCCAGAACAGGTCTGTGTCACACTGTTTACATCATGCATCATTCATCTGCTGTGATGAAATGCAACCCTGTGTTTTAAAAAAAGACTTCTGCAACAGTGAGGATACTCTATCTTTGTGAGAAGCATGTCACATATTTTCCATAGGCATCAACTGCTCCTGCTTCTATTTAAATCTGTGTGGCCCTCTTCAGAGGGCATTATTCACTCCAGGAAGCCCATTCAGAAGGTGCTGAGCAGAAGGAGGGGAGAAGCCAGGATGGCAGCAGACAGCAGCATGGCGCCCGAAGAAAAGCCGAGCGCTGCTCCTCCGAGAAGGGCTGTCCACAAGATCCGGATGGCCAGCCAGGTCTTCAGTTTGGCACAAGGCTGGCAGCAGTGGGCATCGGACCACCATGTAAAGCAAGAGCAAGAGCCCTCTGGATGGGTTCCCACTGCAGAAAGCTCATCAGCTCAGCCTGTACAAGAAAGTTCCTTTGAAAAATGGCAAATTCCATCCGCCAAAAGGGACCAAGAAAAAGATGATGAAAAATCCTTAGCAAAGGGTTCAATGACAATAGGAGACGCTGAAAAAAAATCGAGGGAATCAGATGAAGACCTCAAAATGTTCAGCATTAAAAGCAAAGAGGTGACCAAAACTGTTGTCAGCAAAGCCTATGAACGAGGAGGCGATGTCAGCCTCCTCAGTGAAAGATATGAGAACAAAAACAGCAGCTCCGAGATGACCAAACTCAAAGAAGAATCAAGCGCTATTGACAAAATTCTGAGCAACAAATTACCTTCAACCATAAGGAGGAAGTGTTCAAATGTAGTATCAGAGATGACCAAGGGCTGGGAGAAGATGGAAGACGAGAACAAAGATGGGGACAAGAGAGAGCTGCTGCTGAAGTGCCGTGATGACAGCCTGGATGCCCAGGACAGTGGCTATGGGGAAGCAGAGGACAAGCTCGAGCAGGAGGACAGTGACCGCGAGGTGACAGCTGTGAGGATTAAACGCCCTGTCCCATCTCTGTAAGTAAAGCATCTTCATTACATCAACACAAATGGCAGAGGGGCACAGCTTTCCATGAGGAAAATGGTGGGGGTGGGGGGATAGTAGAAAGTGGTCAAAGATAAACTATTATTCTTGATTTATAAGAAATTAATCAAAATTCTGGAGACCTTTCAATTATCACTCTATGCTTAAGTAGTTATTCAACAACATCAGACTATGTACCTAATACAAGGTTAGAAAAAAATTTAGGAAGTTATATTTGGGACATGTTAATTATATTTAATTTTCACAGTGGATTTACCAGTTCATCAAATTAACTACTTATTTCTTAATACTTCAGTCCATGTTTCAGAATCACAACTTTTACCTCATCAAAAGCCTTTAGCTACTCATTTATTTCAGCAAATGTTGTCTAAATCAATATATTTGACAAGTAATATTTCCAAATACTTATTCATTATTTTGCTTACTATTAATTGTAAATACTCTCAGGAGCAATTTGAAGGGAATGTCCCAAATTAATGTAGTAGGAATTACTTCCACATACTTCTTACCAAAAGTTGGAAGCTTCTTTGAAAGCTTTCCATGAATTTGGAATCCCTCAATTCAAAGAAAAGAAAATCCCATGGTATCTTGAACACCAAGTTCATACCATATCCCAATCACATTTTCAGAAATTAAAAGCTGGGTCAGCACTGACGATGAAAACTGATGAAAATGCCATAACAGACTTTGTGATCCCTGTGCAGACAGGCAGGCAGGCTGTATCATGGTCAGTATTTTGGTTTTACATCTCAGTACTGATGAGCATTATCATGACCATTAGACTGTGACTAACACACTTATGGATTTCAACCATGCAATACCTTCAAGCACAGCTATTTGAACACACACTCCCAGAGCTATTTTAACTATTCAAATGGAATTAGAATGATGCTTTGCTGTAGAGCTGATCAGTCAGCTCCTGTAAGAAGAAAATGGTTAACAGCCCAAGTGAAAAAAGCTCCCCAGTAACCTAGGGCTTGAACATTTTTGGTACCTGCTTTTGGCAAGGACTGCGTTCACCATCCTTTCACAGAAGTTATGATCTCAAAACAAAGATTCCAAATATACAGTGGAAAAAAAGATACATTTGCAGCACTTATCTGTAAACAATTTCAATTAAAACAAATTTTTTCAGTTTCAGATGTTATAATAGAAACCAACTATCTTACTTCCATTAAACCAACTATCTTGTAGACCAACTATCTAGCTTCTGTTAAACTTTTCTTATATTTTCCTCATATGTATAATTTTAGTGTTACTACCATGAAGATTGATTAGCCATATTTACTGTGATCTAAATTATTGAAATAACACCCTGTATGTTACTTATAGCTCTTTCTTCCGCTGAAATTGAACACAGAACTAATTTTCTGCACTTACAGTGCTGCTATCAGGACTGAACTTTTTTACTATTCATTTTTTAAAATTTATTTTACGGCCTCAGAACATAATATTTCAGCCTGCTACTTTTATGAACCTTTCAATGTGGTTTAATCTTCTTCAAAAAGGCCATAAGTACACGGTTGTTAAAACATATCTCCTTTTTCCCTCTCCACATTCCAGGAAAAAAGCATCAGTACAAGTGTTTTGTTTTCCTCTCATCAGCACCTTCATTATTTCCAGCTTCACTGCTTACTGGAATAAGGTTGCTTCCTCAGTAGGCACCTTGTTGACTGGCATAAGACTCTTCTGAATTCTTCTGTTCACAATTAGAAGCAAAAAGGATGCAACAGAAGGGATATGAAACTCAAAACAGTAAAATGGGATTCATACCTTTCCCCTACAGATAGAAACAGGGCAAATATGCTACATGGACCTAACTTGCCTAAAAGGTCAGAATGCATTTAGGATGTCATTCTGGTTAACAGATTAACTTAGTTGATTGTTGCATGTAAAGCACTTCTTAGAGTGGGTAGAAGTTCAAAACCTTCATTTTGGGTGCACAATCCTTTGTGTAGGTAGAGTAGAAACATGAAAAAATGCTTCTGTGTGTACACAATTAATGTTTTAAACCTGTCATTAAGCTAAACAATGGCAAAAACAGCACTTCAGCAACTAGAAATGGTTAAATTACGAGCTGCATTAAAAAAGTAAGGTTTTTTTCAAGCCCACGTGAGGCACAATAAAAGCAAAAGGATAGATAAGATGGTTTTCTCAAACACTGAGAAGATGATTTGGATGAGGAAGGCAATAATAATCTGCTAGAAAGGAAAATTAGTTTCAGTGGAAAAAGGAGGGAATACATTCTAGACCATTAAATTAAAGTAAGTAACAATGACTGCACAACCTCCTGCTGTCTCAGTCCCCCTCTCCTCTCCTCTCAACCTGGGACAAAGCTCTGGGACTTTCTCAGTGGTCATGGTCCCGGGAGAGAAGGGGAAGCAGCTGGCTGTGGCTGAGCAATAAGCCCTCCATAATGACATCTACTCATAAATTCCACTGAGACTGATGGAACCACTTCTTCAAGGCAATTTTGATTCACTTAGGATTTTTTCCCCCCAGCCTTAACTGATAGCTTCCACATGGAGAGCTAGTGAAACAATCTGAGCTTCAGCTGGAGTTAAGACTGTGCTGGCACAGGGTTTCTGTGACTTTTGAGATAGCCCTAGGCTTCAGGAGACAAATTCCTTTGCATAGCCAAATCCTGTGCCCAGATTTCCTCTGACAATGAAGGCACAATTCAGGTGAAGGGACAAAGGATCACAGCTCTCCCTTTCTCTGTATGACAATAGCTTATATAGAGCAGCATTTGGGAAACCAAATTGTCTAGATTTACCCCACTAGTATATTTTAATGCTTTCCTGCCAACACCTACCTGTCAGTCATTTACACAGAATTACAGGTACAGACACGCTGCCTACTCTCATGATGCTGTTAGTCACACCACAGAAGAAAGGTGCACTTGGCAACAGTATGCTCAGTTCTTCTCATGGTTTTTCACCAAATTGATAGGGAAGAGTATTTAGGAGCTTTTTAAACACAGTTCCTCAATACAGCTAAGCCAATCTTAGGGCAACTCCACAGTTAATAAGGTAGTGCAGCTCTCCTAGTTCTTTTCCTATCCCTGGCACTTGGTGTTTGCAGTTCTTACCCTAGCACAGCCCTGCCCATTACCAGCCTCTTTCTGGTGCACTGATCTGAACCAGGGACATCTCTATGACTCCCTATTCTCTATTCCAACCAACTTAGTAGAAAACAAAGGACTGTGCAAACAGTGGGGGAACAGAATTTTCTGCAACTTTGCAGCCCTGTGTGTTGTTTGCTAAGTGCATTTTGATTTTCTAGTGTTAATATTCAGCTGACATTACTGGGAAGGCTGCAGAGCAGCCTTTTGGGGAGTAAAAATATTAGAAAACAAATTACTTTGGCACAGTCACAGCACAGCATAGTCCAAACTGAGTTCAGTACATATACATTGACAGGACGTGGACAGCACAATGACTAGCTCAGACTATCTATAGCTCCCCCACAACATGTGAAATTGGCCACTAGAGGATAGAATGTCTGTCTGGAGTAATCCAGAACTATTATACATATAAAAAAAAAAAGAAAAAAAATCTCTGGAAGTCTTTCCTTATCCTTTGTCCTTGACACTTTCAGGCTTCTACCCTACCCATGGGAATGTAAATTTTGGACTTCAATATTTGTTCAGAATCATATTCCAAATACTGAAGCACAGACAGAGCTACGACACTCAATTAGGTTTTTGTTGTTGCTATAATCATTGACATTTATTACAGAGGACATTTTTCTAGGCACTACCCTCTAGTTTTCAGCCCGGTCATACACCTACAGCAATCAGCAATCCCCTTCAGCCAGGTCATACACCTACAGCAATCTCTAACCTCAGGGCAGGCAAACTTCAGGCTTGGCTAAGCAAGCAGGAATGGGGAACTGCGTGACTGACCAAAGGTACAGAAAGTGCAGGTGATGAGCAACATACCGTTTTGTTCCCTTGCAGAATCAAGTCATTCTGGTACAAGGTTTGTGAAAACAGATTCAGAGTAGGGCTGGAAGGTGGTAGTGTAGACAGGATAAAGCTGTAGCCATGGAACTTGCCTTTGTGTGCAAACTGAATGCGGACAAACAGCCCCTAGAGAACTAATTTAGAAGTGGTGAACTCGTGCCACCTGGTGGATTCCAGCTCGCCCTAACCCACAGAAGCCAGTTACAGCAGATTTGAAGAAACAGCAGAACTGTAATAGGAAAGGAGGAGATGAAAAGCTCACACGTGTTTCTGTGTCTTTCAGCGCCAGCCGGCTGAGCGAGGAGGCGCGGAGCAAGGCGCGCAGGAAATGCAGCGCCGTGCACAGCCTCAAGGACAGGTGGCAGGAATGGGCCGACCAGCACATCATAACGCAGAAGCTGAACCCCTTCAGCGAGGAGTTTGACCACGAGCTGGCCATGTCCACGCGCCTCCACAAAGGGGATGAAGGGTACGGCCGCCCCAAGGAAGGCACCAAAACTGCCGAGAGAGCCAAGCGAGCTGAGGCCCACATCCACCGGGAGATCAGGGACATGTGCTTCATCATTGAGTCCATGGCCAAGCCGCGGCCCGACGGCAAGATCCAAGTCACTTTTGGGGAACTCTTCGACAGATACGTTCGTATTTCAGATAAGGTTGTTGGGATTCTCATGAGAGCCAGGAAACATGGGCTGGTGGACTTTGAAGGAGAAATGTTATGGCAAGGAAGAGATGATAATGTCATCATTACTTTATTAAAATAAGTTAGGCTATAATCAGAACAACTTTAGAAAACATTTCTCCTCCCTTGCCATTAGGATTTGTACATTTTGAACAAAAGGTTCCCTTGTTCACCACATAGAAAAGTGTATTTTTTGAAATATGTATTTTATAACTAGTGCATGAAAACCCAAACACCCAAATGGACTTCATTTTGTACCAGAAGTGCTTTCAGAACAATTAAGTTAATTACTACATTAAAAATTAGGAGAAAAAGCTATATGGAATATACGCAGCTGATGATAAAAGTCCATAGCAATATAAATAGCTACAGGAATATGAAACATGCCAGATCAGAAGCCGAATGACAAAATAAACTCAAAGGTTTTGATCTGAAAAATGCTCTTGTGCATGCACTTTCTAATCAATTAATTAAATACAAGTAAAATGACCTTATTTTAATACAGAATCAAAGATACATTTGTTTTCTTTACAAGCACAATATGTAACTATCCCTGCAGTATTCTCTTGTTGATACAACTGTTGACACAGCTTTCTCTTATATGTCACATAAAAAATTCTTTTTATAAATGGGGTTTTATATATTTATTGTATTTATATAACTAATTTTTTAGATTATTTCATATGTAAACTTATGGAGTTTGGAATGTAATGAATAAAAATGTTTTGATTAGATAGCTACCTAAAAAATACCTTCTATGTAATGTTGTGCAATGTCTTATCTGATTATCTATGCTGATACTGTTTTTATAAATACAGGGAAAAAGAATATGTAACATATAAAAACTAGCCAGGTACTTGTACTTTTGTATACAGCAAAATAGTGACTAACATCATCTTCCATTGAAATGTACCTCTGTGAAAAAAGAGAGACAGCATTCATAACTTTGAGGAAAATGTTGTTCCACATTACACAGAAATACTGACTTAATTTTATAGTATTTGCCATTCCAATGTCACTAAAATAATGTATTTCAGTCCAGGTGATGCTAGAGAGGACTAGGTGCTAATGAACTAATAATTTTAGGACTTAAAATTGTATTATTCACAAATCTGAGATCTCTGTAAGGTCTCTGCTACTTGCTGGATTAGAGAGATCAGTTTCTCTACCACTGTAAAAATAGCTATCCTGGTCAAATGTATGTACTTCACAGGAAAAGCATTTGTTTCAGAGCAGATGCCTAGGCAAGTAATGAAAAAGAAGTGGTTTTTCCCCCATAATATTCTTTCAAACTGAAAAAACAAATATCTTCTCAGAGAAGTAGAGGTGTATTAATATCTTGTCTCTGATAAAACAAATATTGCTGTCTTATTATGAGTACAGGTACTCCAGTTTGAAGCTTTGCTGTATAAATGAATCAAATATTTTATAACTTAATGATACAAGAATTGACTACTACATCTCTTCTAAATCTATGTAAATCATTAATACTTAGGCATAGTTATATTATATAACAGAAGAAAAAATTGTAAGATGGAATCAATGGAGCTTATTTAATGTTTTCCTGAGATCTCTTAGACTACTCAAGCTGGCCTACAAAACTGATGTCTTAGTGTAATACTTACATATAGTAATTTTTACCTGCATATTCTTACCTTATTCTTTACATCTTTATATATTGACCTTTTATAGTTGTCTAAATTGTCTTGATAAAATTTTGTTGTCAAAGGAATAGATGAACTCCTTAATTATTTCTTGGGTTATTTTACCACACACTAGGAAACAAATACATGTACACATTCAGGGAAGTAAAATGTCAGTAAGTTGCTTCAAAATATAAGCACACATATATTCTCCTTTTTATAGGCTGTTAAAATATTTCCTCTGAAGGTTTCTCTGTCCAAAGCACCAGAAAAAGATTTCAGAGTACATGGCAACAGACCTTATACAAAACACCTGCACAAAAAATACACCCTAAAGGCATGTAAGTGTTACGTGAATTAAGCTCATTGATTGGTAGCTCACTGCAGGTAATTTAAGCCTCCTATTCAGTCATCCCCATGTTAAAATCTACACAAAATAAACCAAACCCCCAACTTTATCCTATTCTTCCCCTCAAACTATTTTATTTCCAATCAGATGAGAAAACCACAGGACATAACTAGTATTTTTTCTCATACTACCCTCCGCTATTTACCTTTGAATAGGCAGTATCATGCAAAAATTTCTGAAAATAATTTACCATTTTTGTCAAAAAGAAACATTAAATGTTGATATAAGTAATGGTGTTTGGAAGCATTTAATGTAGGTTATGTGCTTTAGAGCATTTTTTACATTAAGTTGTATGACAAATTTATCCATTGTATGGGAGATAATAAATCTGACCTCACCAAAAAACAAAATCAAAAGTACTATACATTCTTGTGAAACTAGCACAACCTCTGCCAAAATTAAATATTTTAAATTTTAAATATTTTAATTTTAAATATTGAAATATTTAATATTTAAATTTTAAATATTAAGCAGGTCAAAACCTGCTTGATTAAAGCAGTCTCTGTAAATTTTTATTAAAGTCCTGCTTTTCTAGTTCTGACTTGCTTTGAAAATAAAACCTTCAACATTTGAGACAATGAGCAACTCTCAGCTACTCTCATGGTAGCTTATACTTGCACATTATTTCCTAAATACTGAATTCACTTCAATGTTTTACTTGAAACAGAGTTCCTGCACTCTCCTGTCTGAAGCTAGTGTTGGTTTTGCACATCATTGGTAGCGAAAAAATTCTACCTTCTTCTGTAGCAATTTAGATACATTTTTCATATTCTAATACAAAGTTTAAGTGACAGCATGAAACTTGTATCAGAAGAAATAAATTTGACTTTTACACCTTTGTATTTTTTCAAGTCGTACCACAGTGGCTTGAAGTGAGTGGAAGGTTCATTGGACATGTACCCTACCCAGCAGAAACCAGCTCCCTCCTCCACAGCAATAATTCCTTCTTTACAAATGTTTTTGTACAAGCAAGGTTCAGTAATAGAGTTCATTTTTAAAACAGGGGAAGGCTATTGAAATAACATGAGCTGTAGTGAAGAGCATAATATTCATGGTGATATGTTCAATCATCATTCATCCAGGCCCTCCTCCCACAGCCATTTCAGCTGCTATGTACACACTGCACTGCCCCAACATCTCAACTAAAGCTGCTGCTGACACCTCAGGGCACGAAGCAGTTTAGCACTCAACAGCATGTGTTATTAGCAGTGCAATTATCACAAGAGAAAAACAAGCCATGATGACACAGCTTGCAAGGTAAGCAGGACAGCAGAAAGCAGAGCTGGCACTTCTGCAGTGAGACAGCCAGCAGGACTGGCTTGCACATACTACACCAAGTGTACACCATTCCCTCAGCTGGACAATTCCTCTCTCTGCTCCAGAAGCACAGTGTAGATCTCTCTCACTGCAGTAGCATGTACTCTTCAAGAGGAGAAAGAGGAGTTTTGTTCCCTTAATTGAGCTCCAAATAGCAATGACAACAGCAAAATACCCTGATGACATGTGCTCTTTTATGAAGGGAGAAAATATCAGTGAGATTTAAGATTCAAATACTGAATGAAGAATACAATATTATTTTTTTATTTGAAGTTGAAGGAATAGTCAATGTTCTTACTCATCTTCCAAGAGCAAATTTTACGCAGACATTCTAATTCCCATACAAAAAATTAACTCTAATGCAATATAAACAGGTGAGCAGGGAGATGCAAGCACAAGCCCTAAGCCATAAATTATGACCTTTCTGCAGATTACACAAAAGCAGTAGGATTTAGAGCCAAAAGGTGTTAATTGAAGAATCCCATGTTTGGATCCCAGGTACCCAAATAAAAAATCAAGTTATTCAGTGAATCTATCTAAGTACTGGATGCTGAGACACGCTCTTCTGGCAGCCAGCTCCAGATAATGGGTCTCATAAGCCTTCAGGGAATGTCAAACTTTCAATGCTTTACAATCACAGAAACAAACCTTTCCAGGAAAGATGGAAAGGAATTCTACTGCAGAAAAAGGATAATGAACTGAAGGCAGAAGGGACATCAAGACTGTGCTTCTATGTGTGTCATACAGAAATTAACTATACCTCTGATGATAAAATTCATGGTCTTGCCGAAATAGACATGCACTACTTTCTACAGATCATTTACACAGTCAGTTGCTTCACCAAGTATTGCTATAGTCATTTATGGTTTAAATCAAATGTTCTTCTATTTCTTAACCAATTTAGTATTTTACAAGCATGATGCTCATGTATTGCTAACTAAACACTATCCTTTATTTCTACTTTGTGTTTCCTATTTGCTTTTCCAAGACTGGTCCAATACTTGGCAACATTCAGATACTGAAGACTTTTGTGTGCTTTCATTTAATTATTCAAATTATAATTATTTACAAAATTCTTCACACCACCCTCTAAAAAGCTAAAATATGCTTTATTTGCAATATGAGATTAGGACAGAGATACGCAGTCGAATTAACAGTTTTGTCAGCAAGGATGATCTGAGACTTTTCTTTTTCCCTCTCCTCCTTCAAAATGGTTGAAGACAATTTATTTCATTCCCATTGCTTTCCATGGGGCTTTAAAAAGCCCCACAAATGCCAAAAAAGATGAGAAAATGCATCCTATACATTCAGTTGTTAAATGAACAGCAAAACCCAGAATTTGTGCTTCTACGTAAACTCGACCTTCTAAATAAACTCCAACTCAAGTTTATTTTTACATATATTTAGATTTATTTGCTATACATCACTGTGAGCTTATAGTACTTGAAATCCATTACAGGATTTGTTTTGTTGTAATAATCAGTTGTAACTCCACAAAGACAATAATACTGCTGTGGAAGACCAAAGGGGAGAAAAGCCATTTCAATTTATTTACAGTTCCTTATTTTGTAAACATTTACTCTACACATTGTACTAAGTTCTAAGAAGGATAGAGAGATATACATTGAGACAGGAAAGCCCTGTTTTTCTATTCATATTGAGCATTAGCATATTATAGATGAAACATCTGCCCTTTCTCGTTACCATAGCAGTAAGCTGTCTTCAAATAAGTTTTTTTTTTTAACTTTCCAGAAATGTAAATATTTTGAAATATACAACTACATCTACTAAGCCAACCCATTTGGCTTTTATTCCATTTCTAGAATAATTTAAAGTGCTATAAGCAACCCGTCAATCAACACTTTTCTATAATAACAAAACTACTTTAAACATTAATTTACAAGATAATATACAATGTTTGTCTGAAATAGCTGAAATTTCAGCACAAAGTCAGTCACTGTCACACTTAACAGCAATTTTTTTGTTCTTTTTTGTTTTGGTTTTTTTTTTTTTTTTGCAGAACATAGAATAAAAGCTTTGAAACAAACAGTTTTGTTGAGCTGTTATTGCCACAAAGGCTTATCAAGTTTTCTACAAAAGTGAACAAGAGCTACTGGAACTGTATTCTAGCCTGTCATTTATTTTTTGAGGTCACATGACAGTAAGTTTGCATATTCCACAAGTCTACTGAATTACAATATTGTCTACCTATGATACATGATGTCATTTTAATCAGAGCTGGTGCTAATTGTAAATTTACAACATAGACCCACTCAAAAACATCACAAGTTTTTTTTTTTCTTTGGACAGGAATAAGCTATATTCTTGGAGCTGATGTGCTACACGGCTACAACAGTATAACAGTATATATCTGACACTTTATGTTGAAGAAAGATGCATCTGTTTCTGTACTTTTAATGCCCTACTATAGCTACAAATTGTTCACTGAGTTTTGCTTGCTTTAGCCTTTTAGTTTTTTGGAACTATCATATTCTTACATTCTCTTGCTATTTCATAAGTCTTTGCCACTTAGCTCAATATTGTCAGTATTTGTCCCAAACCTGCGGATCATTAACAGCATGTGCAAAACACTCTTTAAATACAATCAGCATGCAGCTACAACACATATTAACTGACTTTTTTCTACACATGAACAAGAAACAAGACAAGTGGCACTGTTGACTTTGGACATCTTCTAACTTCACCACGTGTGTACTGGGGTGCATTTAGAAGGAATGCTCAGCTTCTCATCCATTTGTGGCACCACTTGAATAACCCATCATTGGTCTGGACCAATCTCTGCAGTGCTGCTGCCAAATACCCACACGCAGCTTTCTCAGAGGTTCACAGAGGGCAACTTCATTCATAGACATAATTTGAATACAAAAATAATAAGCTATATTCAATGAAGCAGCCCCCTAGCAGGATTGCAGGAAAGGTGTGTGTGGGAAACCTGGGAGGCAACTGTAATATGGATAAGAAAATTTTGCAGGCCACAAGGCTCAAAGTAACTAATGTTAATTTTTAGTCCACAAGGTCAATATTTTGTAAAAGAGTCTATAGCTTAGAAAAAGTATGATAGTATATTACAGATGCAAGAGCATGAAAAAACATCTGCTATTTAAAAATAATAACTAATGGCCACACTAAAAAATTAGAAAAAAAAACCAAAACAGGTAAGTAAAATACATTATATTGCTCCTAGGGATTTTTAAGCTGCACTGATTCATGTCAGGTTTGGGACAATAACCTGTAGAAATAGTGAAATACTTATTCAAAAGCCCATATTTCTATGTCTTGAATAGTGAAGTCTTCTCGCTTAGAAAGTGTGTGATTCCCAAATGTTTTACATGAATGACTTCTTCCATGGTAGAGATCACCATCAAGCCAAAGAGCAAACTCTCCTCTGCAAGACAGACAATGTATTAAAGCAAAAGACTGAGAGAATAAGCATTTAATCCATCAATGTATTTTGCACTCAAAATTTAGAAATGAGAAGGAATGAAAGGATTAGTTTTTAACACAAGTATATCATGGCTGTTAATAAATTTATGCTGCAAGGACTTTATTTTTTTTTTTACTACTTATTATTAATTTGGGAATATTCCTCTTGCAGATATTCTGAAATGAGCTAACTAGAGGTTTTCAGCCTCTTCCATTTTTATTAAAGAGATGACATAACAATAACTTTCATATCTAAAGAGAATGCTAGTAACAAATAAGGAAAACATTCTAGAAGCATCTGCACCTACATGGGCGGGAAAAAACCAGGACATGACAATGTATGACTTCTGGAGACCCTGACATGTTTTGGGGTAGTTCAGTTTCAACTCACGCCTCTTCTAGTTGCACATAATTTTCACATTTACATCCTTCCACAATCATATCTTCTGTCCATTCTGAATGCAGGAAGACACACATGCAAATCAAGCACGGAAGGCATCATAACCTTGCAGGGCTGAAACTTTATGCCACACTATGGGGAAGACAAATCTCCTGCTTAAGTTTTGTAAGCATTGGAAGCTAAACACCTCACACACTAAAGTTTCCTGGCTGGTAACTGTTGAGTCCTGAGCTACCAAACTGGAGTAAATTGCAATTTTTCATTTCAAAGAAAAGTGTCCAGACAAATATTTTTAACAGATTCTAACTGTAACTTACCCTCCTCCACCAAAAGCAAGAGAGTCCATGTCTCCTTTAATGAAGAACATGTTGTCCCCTGTCCATTTAAAAACCTAAGAGGAAAAAAAAACCAAAACAGACTAGCAAGTAAAAATATCTGCACTTCTCATTTTGGCAGAAGGGAAACCAACCATCAGTAAAGACAGAATATGGGTGGGTAGAAGTCAGTTTAATGAAGCTGACACAGAAAATTCAGGAAACAGCTGCAGACAAAAATTCTCTGACATTTTATGCTAATTAAAATATGATGATTCCAAACCAGGTCGTTTTTGAGCATCAAAACACACCATGAAAAATACCACGGAAATATGCTTAGATTAGATGATATGCCCCTAAAAGGGATGTTGTTTATGAATTTTCAGACACGCACCTAGAAGACTTTAAACAGTAGAAAAACCTTCAGTACAATTAAAGAGTTGAATGTGTTCTTCAGGTTGAATGTGTTCTTCAGCATGCAAACACTACCAATTCACTCTGCACTTGAAGATTCCATAAAAAACTAGAGTGATGAATTTTTTTGGGCCGTCTTGTATTATTTTTCAGATTTACAGTTAGGTTTATTCCTTAAGGATTTTAAGATCATGCACTTGGGGTGGTGGTGAGTAAGGGAGCAAAAGCATGAAAAGCCATTACTACTTACCTCAAAATCTGGAGAAAAAGTGAACATAAAGGTCTCCCCAGTGCCATAAAAGCCATCGCTCACTTTAAATGGTTCAGATGCTAGTGCACCAAAAACCTGTAGCAAAAATACATCAGAGCAAGAAAAACTTCAGAGAAACAACACAGAATCCAAGAATCTCTATTGATAGTAACTGATAAATCAGGTTGTAAATAATGTCAATTTGAAATTCACTCTCTGAATTTCACTGCACCACGGTTCTGAATGCACTGAGAGATGGTTTTTGCTATGTCAACTTGAAAAAGCAGGAGAGATAAGACACTTTTTCCTTTTTGTTATTTCAAGCATCCGGGTCAGCAGACTAGACTTCAGAAATCTGGCTGTTAACTTTTCTTTGTCAAACATTTTGTGACCTTAGACTGTACTTAGTGTGTGCAGATAAGTGAACCTATATAAAGCATTTTTAGCATAAAAATCCATACTGAATTCAAATTTAGTTTCATCAATAAATATAACAAAATAGGCTGCTGAAATACATAATCCATATTTAAATAACTACATGTGTATTTTCCAGCAATAGAAACCCTTGAAATTATTTCTTAGTCCTCAAACTATTTAAGTCTCTGTGTCCTAACTTCTTTTAAGGGCTCCAGTCATTCTTGGAATAACTGCAGTTCTGGAAGCTAAGCTACATTCAGGTAGCTATGACATACCTTACTTCAGATAAATATCCTTAGGTCTGATACCACATCTAGTAAATGAATATAAGTAAAAAATATAAAAGTAAATATAAGTTTTCATTCACAACAGATATTCCTGGAGAGGAATTAACCCTCAGTTAAAGTATCAAACAGAGCTTTGTTTGATAGCTAAACTATCTCAGTTCAGCCTCTATACAGGTGTAAACTTAACACAACACTTACACTAGTGTTTATATTGGATCCTCTCAAAGATGTTATCTGTATATCCAACAAAACACAAAACTAGTCCATTCTAACCACATAGAAGACCTTATGTATTTATTTCTAATTATGGGATACATTTAGCTATCAAGAATCTCAGACAGTCTCTCACATAATTCCTACTCAATGAAGGACTGATTTTGAAGCTATTAGGTTGACTCAGTTTTGTCCAGTTGAGCTTTGAGTACCCTCAGGAATCAGGATTTGACAATCTCTCTGTGTTCTATATATGTCAAGCTGACTCTTGAAAGATCACCTCTTTGCTATAAGCAACAATAAAAGAATAAGGCTTTACAGAAAAAGTGCAATTTGCTTCCCAACAGTTGCTCTAGTTCTTGAGAAGGGATGTCCCTAGGATTTTTCCATGAGATCTGATTTTTGTGGCTAGTTGTTAGGGTGGATAACTAGAATTCCCATGTCCTGAGTTCAATCAGTCTCACACTTCTGCAGTGCATACAATCTGAAGAATGATTTTTTATAAAACTAGACAGTCCTTGAAGTGGTTAACTGCATTAATCCCATTTCTAGACCACCACTTACTTAGTGACTCATGTTCAGGAATCAGGTACCAATTTCTTTTTAAAGGCTCTCAGGGTTCACTAACAGAAGCACATACCAGTAGACAGACAATCCATAACAATTGTAACAATGCGACTATAGATTTCATGGACACCTTTACTAAAGAACTTCCTAGAATTGACTGGAGCAGGCAATTTAGGTTGCTTTAGATTCCAAATTCCAACTAGGCATTGCTCAACTTTTACACAATAAAGTTTGTAAAAGTTCAGTGGTTTTGCCCGGTTTTTTTCTTTTGTTTGCTTGGGTGTTTTTTTTTTTTTTGAACAGCCATTTGCATAAAATTATTAATTGATCTGAAAAAGAAAGCAAGATTGGAAAAGGCTTCTGAATAAAAAAATCAGTAGCATGAGGCTTAGCAGCCTTTAATGGAACATTATGAAGAGTTACAAGGTACACTTGCTCCTTACTCAACCTATTATCAACATAATAAAAAAGCACTCTTCATAAACATGAACAACAAAGAAACATATCTGGGGAACCTGGGGAAGAAGCCCAGGAAAGAAATTCATTCTAGTTTAAAAGAAAAGTGCCTCAACCAAGGATATGACAATTCCAGTATCATTCATAAACATGGAAGATTTAAAGGGAGCAGAACAACTAATACAAATGAGGACTGAGCAGGTATGTTCAGCAAACGTCAAGAAACTATCTGGGCATAATTCTGTCGTTTTTCAAAATGGCTGAATCTCATTTAGGATCTTCTCTGAACTAGAATCATAGAAAACAGGTAAGTGATCTCAGAGCGCAAGGTATGAATAACCACCTGGTCTCTTAAAACACATTTTTGGAGGGTATATACAGTATTTATCTTAGCATACTGCTACTGAACTATTCCTGGACACATTCTCCTATAAAGTACTTAACAGGGTTTTTTTTCAGTCATGGAAAGCAGTTTTAAAGGGCAATCTACCAGGAAGATACAAGACATTAAAAAAAAAAATTAACCTCTTTTAAAAAAATCAATGGCTTCACAAATAAAATGAATTACCCAGACTAATTATCAAAGAGCATAGTTAGCCACTATTGTCTGATGTTTCATGATGGTAGATCCTTGCATGAAGAGAAGAAAGGCTCTGTGCTTAATTCCCATATGTTTTGAACAGAAAAATAGTGCAAATTAATTTTCTCCTGTCAAATGCAGACATTTTTAATTAATAACATGAGACAGAGCTACTGAAAACACCACTCCCACTACACTGGTGAAGGACTGAGCATGTAAAACTCTTCTGAACCACTCCTACTGCATATGCTGCTCACTGAATAGACACAGATTTCCTCCACTCTCGTGTGGAGTTCAGTGATTACTTGATCCAGCATTCCAAGGCATGCTTTCATACATATTCCTAGGTATAAGGCTGTAAGCTGAAATTCAGCAAGGTTTGTTTCCCAAACAAAAAAAATAATGGACTATGAACTCCATGCTTTGACATGGCAACCATGACACTTTCTGAACATTCAAGCCATGATGCTCATACACAGAAAGTAACATGAATTCCTTCAGCAACAGACAATACTACATAGTGGTGGCAAGACAGCCCCACCAGAAAAAGGACATTTTTTTCTGGGACAGATCAGGTACTAGGAAGCAGATATATCCTACTAATTTATCCTGAGAAGCTAATAAGTGAATTAGAGAAGTCATCAAAGTATATTTATGAGACTGATGAGTCTGCTGAGACATCTCAGGTCTATTCAATTGTTTCTGTCTTCAAGATCAAAAGGTAAATGAAGAAAATATTTTTAAGAACTTCTGGGAAAGAGTCCACTACTAGCAGAGAGTTAGAAGGGATTTTTCTTTTTAAGGGACTCCTGGGGTAGGAAACAATGAGAAAATCAGGTTGTGACTTAAATAAGAAAGATACCCTTCATTTACTGTTTTCATACCCCCTGAATGAGACCATGCTTCCTGAGAATAAAAACTTTGGTTACCAAACTGGGAGAGGTAAGTGACATGTGTGTAAGTGACAGCAGTAACATGCTTCTACAAGGAAACACAGAAGTCACAGAAAAAGAATCAAGAAGTTTCATACTGCCTGCAGTGCCCACTTGTCATGAGATTATTCAAGAGAGGATGTTTGCTATTCAAATGGTGAGATGTGAGCCACTTCCTGAAGTTCATAACCCAGTCAAAAGAAAACAGAGCACAACTACAGAGACTCAAAGAACAAGTTAATAATGTAACAAAGGTAGTACAGCTCTTGAAAGATCTTAGCTGCAGCCACAGAATATACCAAAAAACACCAGCCACAGCTAACAGCATTCCAACAAGACCTTCCAGCATCAGAAAGTTTTAGAGAGTGTATTTCTAATACCTTAAGTGCATTAAAAAAATAAAATTAAATTGATTAATTGGATATTACCAGACTCTTGCATTACAACAGCTAACTTATATAATAAAGTTATTTCCTAGACATATAGTATGTTAGAGGACTGCTTAAGAGTAAAACACATTTCTAAGGAGAAAATTTGCTTGATACATGACGTTTTAACTTGCTTGATACACATAATTTTATCTCCCACGATAGACTGAAGCATAAGCTATTCCTTTATACTTCTCAAACATTTTTCTTGATGGGTCCCCTACTGCCACACAAGTGTTTTCCTACCTGTCCATCACTGTCCTTGATAACCAACAGCACAGGTGTGTCTAACCCCATCATTGTCCGATACAAGGTCTTCAAGCTCATGCCATGCTTTGCAGTACTGTAGACAAGAGTCCATGGATAGCCAATAGTCCGTGGCGGAAGAGACTTTGTGAGCTATTAACAAGAAAATGACAACCCTTTATTTAATATATGTTTTATATTTAAGAATGTATTACATGTAAAATGAAAGCAGATTACATTCTGCTCAACCATTTTTACATGTCCTTAAAACCTAAGAACTAAACCTGAAGTTTCCCATGTGCATTTTCTACTTTTGGTCACTCAAGGTGGTTTCTTTTCCTACCTCTACTAGTGACCTGCAGAAGAATCATTCATCAACTAAAGAACATGTGTTTTTTATCCATATAATTATTCTTGCATAACAATATTACATGTCCCACCAATATCTTAGCATTGAGTAAGTAGATCATTCAAGTCAGCAGGCAACAAGGTGAAGGGTAAATGCTGCTTGTTGCCTTGCTCTTGTGCTTTTTAATCCAAAACTTCAATTAACACATTTGTAATGAAATCACTTTGGACTGGATAGCAAGAACTGCTGTGTTTTCACTGATGTTTTCAAGAAAGAATGGAAGTAGCATAAAGACAGACAAGAGTCTGTCTGAATACATGGTGTATTCAAAGTTAGGATTTTAAAAAAAAGCAGCATTTTAGCTATGAATCATACTCTGCTTCGACACTTAGACATACACACGTCTATGGTGCCAGATGGGATCCACCCCAGGAAACAGACAGAGCTGGCAGATATGTTCGCTGAGCCACTTCCCACCATTTACCAGTATTCCAGGATAACTGGGGATGTCCTGGTTAGCAAATGTGTGTCCATTTACAAGATGGGCTGTAGGAAGGATACCAGGCAGTACAGGCCTGTCAGTCTGACCTCAGGGCCTGGGAAGGTCACTTTGAGTGCCATCACACAGCACATGCAGGAAAACTGGGGGATCGGGCCCAGTCAGGGTGGGTTCATAAGAACTTCGTACTTGGCAAATGTGATTTTCCTCTATGACAAGGTGACCTGCTTGCTGGATGAGGCTGTGAATATTGTCCACCTGAACTTAAGTAAAGCCTCTGACAGCACTTCCCACAGTACTCTCCTAGAGAAATTGGCTGCTGATGGCTTGGACAACCTCACTGTTTGCTGGGTAAAAGACTGGCTGGATGATCAGGTCCTGAGAGTGGTAGTGAATGGAATTTAATCCACATTCTGGTCAGTCACTTGCGGTGTTCCCCAGGGCTCAGTACTGGGGCCAGTCCTGTTTAATGTCTTTACTAATGAACTGGATGAGGGGATGAAGGGCATCCTCAGTGTGTTTGCAGACTGTAGCAAGCTGGGCAAAAGTGTCAATCTGCTGGAGGGTATGTGGGCTCTGCAGATGGATCTGGACTGGCTGGACTGATGGGCCATGGCCAACAGTACGAGGTTCAATAAGGCTAAGTGCCAGGTCCTGCAGAAGTCCCTGCAGCACTACAGGCTGGGAGAAGAGCAGCTGGAAAGTGGAAAAGTACCTGAGGGTGCTGCTTGGCAGACAACTGTGCATGAGATAGAGGGTGCCCAGGTGGCCAAGAATGGAATCATGACTTGCCCCCCTGTACTGAACACTGGTGAGACCACACCTTGAGTGCTGTGTGCTGTTCTGGACCCCTCACTAAAAGAAAAACATTGAAATGCTGGTGTGTGTCGGAAGAAAGGCAGCAAAGCTGGCGAAGGGTCTGAAGAGGACTGAGGGAGCTGGGATTGTTAACACTGGGGAAAAGGAGGCTCAGAGGGACCTCCATCACTCTCTACAACTACCTGAGAGTAGGTTGTAACAGTCAGTCTTTTCTCCCAAAACAAGACAGGAGAAAAAGGCCTCAAATTGAGCCACTGGAAGCCTGGATTGGATATTGAGGAAAAGTTCTTCACTGAAAGGGCTGTCAAGCATTGGAACAGAGTACCCAGGGAAGTGGCTGAGTTACCACCCCTGGTGAAATATTTAAAGGAGCTGTAAGCCATGGCACTTAGGGAAAGGGTTTAGTGGTGGACTTGGCAGTGCTGAGGTAAAAGCTAGATTCAGTGGTCTCAGCCATCTTTTCTAATGCACAGTTTATTTTCCTCTATTTAATATCACACAAGGTCTTCTTACTGGTGTGTTTTACACTACAGTTATAGCATTTGTGATACATTAATGTGCAAGAATAAAAAAATGATATATTGAAGTCCATACCTTTTCAATTTGTTCTGGCTGTAGTAATTCACTTGGATCACTAAGATTTGGCCGGAATGCTTCAGGCTCCAGGTCTGTTTTGATATTTGTTGCCTGTTGTGAATTGATATCTTCTCTTGTTGTTATCTACAAAAAGAATAGCAAGAAAATAAGTATATGTCACCCTATTAGCAGACAAAAGAAAACTTTACAAGTTTAAAATCATGCAGTTATTAATTATGCAAGTTCTTCCAAAGTTTAGAAATCCAACAGATTTGATCTGATCGAGATTTTCAATGTTTCCAGTAGCAAACTAGTACACAACTATATAACAATAACTTACATGGACATCTACTGAGAAGAAAGCTACGGTTTTATGCTAAAACAACAAACAGTTCTCATACACAGCTGAGAGCTTCAAATGCTTTTCAGATTATACCTTCAAAAGTTCTTGCATTTTAATACTGACATAGCATTCTAAGTGTAATTAAAAAAAAGAACAGTAAGGAAAGGAATTAAAACTTCAACACGTACATTCCTTAGTAGCTTCTGACTCACTACTCTTTTAGAGTACTTAAGAAATTTTTCAGATATGCAGTAGACTCTGGGAAGACTGCTGCCATATATTTTGAGCAAACCATTTGAATGGAGCCTTAGGAATAGTGCTGCTCCATAAGATGATCTGCTGGAGTACTTATGGAAATCAAAGAAGAAAGAATTGAGATGGTGGGGTGGGAAAGCAGCAATAATACTTAAGTTGCATAGTGAGCACTGAGGTCTGGCAAAGACATACTATGCAGGGTCCTGCAGTAATTTAAAATACCTGACCTACATATCTACCCTACTGAGTGGAGATGGCAGAGGCCACAAAATTCCTCATCAGACGTAGCTCCCAACAGCTTCTTACTCCAGTCAACACACTGGCACTTCCAAGTTCAAGTGCCATGTCTCGATAACTAGAATAGCTGCAATCCAAACAGATTTCCACCTATAAATTCAGCTGCAGGGATACTTAAAACTTTCTAGGAACAGCACAATTTGACAGAGAAGTAGGACAAAGTGAGGAAGTTAGTAAGATAAGCCACTGCAGCAAGACTTACTAAAATGTTGAGAGAAAAAAGAAATCATTACAAGATTAAGTGCATCTGAAAAATGTATTGGCCTAAACCAGGTTTCACTGAAAGCCAGACTATCCAAATTAAATCCTGATCCTGAAAATTTCAAGAAAATACCTGCCAAATCCAGTTTGTCACATCCCTCATACTTTAAACATACAGGACACAACTGCAGTATTTCACAGTATCACCATGGTAAACTTTACCAACTTTTTGCGAACTTCCTGAGTTAATTAAAAAAGGTAAATCAAAGAAAACTCTGAAATACAGATAGGAATATTTAAACAAATAAGTCACCTGAGCCAAAAAAAAGGACACCTCTTTAATCTCCCTCAAAACTACAAAAAAGGTTCTTATCACAAACTCTTGTTATTTAAAAATCGGCTTATAAAGTCAATGTATCAAAGTATACAGTAACTCAATTACAGTATTAATTCCAAACCCAAGAAAAGTTGTGCTTAAACTCAGTATCAAGCAAGAAAAAAGCTGAAGCTTTCCTCCTTTCAATGGAAGGTAACAAGAACTTCCAACACAGACTAAGGAGTAATTTCCATATCACAACAAAAAATGCAATTATCCATGACAGTACATGTACAAAAAGATGATCTGCATGCTGCTTTACAGAGTGCTATCTCTAAAATGTTATTTCATATTCCAAGTATTTTCCACTTTAAATACCTGTCATCCATCATATTACTGCTTCAGCTCCAGAGAAGTTCAGCATTGTCCAACTGTAGAGCAGAGAGCTTTTTTCCCCTTGTCATTCTTTAATTTTCATTAAAGACCACCATGCAAAACATGAATAATTTAGATTCAAGTGGTGTGGCGAACTGAGTTTTTTGGTTAAGAGTTTTTGGTGATTGGTGTATTTTTTTGATGGATTTTTTTTTTCTTTTTTATTATCATTAAAGTAAAGCAGTTTTCTTCTAGGAAGAACACTGCTTTGTAGAAGCAGCCAAAGAGTGTCTGTTCAAAAGAATCTGAGAGAAAGCACTCTAACTTCAAAATCTGTAGATTCATTTCCTACCAAAGTTGGACCAAGCAGACTGAGCTATAGTCAGATTTCAGGGGCTTCCATGATTGAAAAATTTCACACAGGCTACACCACATTTGAGAGCACAAATCTCAAATGGCCTCAGAGCAGGGTTTATAGGCTACAGCTCATCACATCAGATTTTTCTAGTCAGCCTAAACCATGAGTTTGGGCATATCAGGTGAAAGGTATTTGGAAAGAGCTCCTACACTTCCAGATCATTAATACAGGAATTCTCCACCAGCACTAGTCAAAACCAGAACAGTTCTGTTCTCAAGTGAGAATAATTTTTTTTTTGCAAGATTTTTGATTTCCTTCTAACAGTGCAGCTTTTGGATTCGAGGTTCATGCTCATTATTGATCTATGTAACTGTACTACTTACAAAACATTTTAAAGCAATTAATTTTGGATTATTAAACAAACAGAAATATCAGAGCTAAGAAAATGTTTGCTTATTAATATGTAAAAAAAGCCAAGATCAAAGAAATAAAAAAATACAGAAGAAAAATTTTACATTTTCAGCAGCCAAGTACAGGAGAAAAAACAAAATACTCGACGCTTCTAAGGAAATCTAAGCTATGCTTTCCATCAGTAAGGCACGTATAATGTGCTCAGCAGCTAACAATTTTAAAACCCTCAAAAAACTATGGAACACCTAAAGAGAATGCAAATATCAGTTTCAATCCATAGCCACAGGCCTTCCAAAATCCAAAGTGATTTCAAAGTAGTGTTTGTGTTTATGTGTATGACCTTTGCCATGTTGAACTGCCTCAGTTACCTGTTTTTATAATGGGAAAAATACTTACCTATTTCACAGAAGTTGTGAAGCTTCATACTTGCCATATACTGTGAGATTCTTGATGAAAGATTCCTATATAAAATTAAACACCCATGCAACAAGGTTTTGATTCTTCACCTGTTTTGCATTCTTTTTAGGGAAGCTTCTAACACAACACACCAGTCTAAAGCAGAAGTTAAAACACAACACTGCAAGTCAAGTAGCACTGGAAACAAATTTTCAAATTCTAACAGAAAATTCCCATGTGAAAAAGGTGGAAGTAGTAATTCCATCATAAAATTACTAGAATTACACAATTAAATACATCCAAAACAAAGGAATTTTCTGCTGGATTCTTGTAGTGCTGTAGACAAGACAAACCCACTGAGTGCAGGAATTGCCCTGATCCAAGACACTACAAAGAAAGATGTTTTAGTATCTGGAGATGGGGTTTAAACTACTGAAGAGGGCACCTGGAGACGTCTGCAGAGTGTGCGCAGTTCTTCGCTATTTAGAGCATCGATCCTGCGGTGATACTCAGCCACTGACACTACCTGAATATGGAGACAGGAAGACAATAATTCCACTGACAGTTGAAGAAAAGTAAAAAGGTATGAAAGAAAAAACTGGAGAAGAGTAATGAAGGGAAAGTGTGCAATGACAACAAACAAACAAGAAGGGCCAAAAAATGTTTGTTTCTGCAAGGACAATGCACATGTAGGTGATTTTAGACATATGAGTAAACACAGCAAGATTACAAAATAAACACTAAGGACACTAGCAGTCAGATATCTCACTGATCTAGGATGAATAAAGAACTGACATGAGTACATAAAGTTTCCAGTATCAGGATGCTAAATGAAAGTCAATCTGAGTTACATGCCTTAACCCAAACTCTTCAGCCCAAGGTCCTCTCAAACATTCTTTACACTCAGATTAATGAACCTTGTAAACCTGGTTTGCTTTCCTAGATGAAGACTAGAAGCAAATCTCAGGCTTCTCAGTAAGCTCTAACTCTTGTGTCTGGCAATGGAGATAAAGACAATGTAGCAAGACTACCGTTTAATAACATCCCAATACCACCCGACAATTTCTTTATCCTGGACTTTCTATTCCCCTCCAAAGCTTCCGGAGTTGCTCATCTGTCAACACATTCACTTCAAATGGCATCTCCACTTTGGCAGGAGGTGTACAGCCAGAAAGTCTTTAGTCAGAAAGCTCTAGAACATGCTGCTCAGGTGCAACAAGCTGGCTAAAGGACTAGAACAGTCATTTTGATGTAACTAGAGCAAATAATGTGATTTTGAGAACAACTCAAAATCATCATTGGTATGAAAGCATCTTTAAACAGCTGGTGAAGAGATTAAATGGATGTCCCATGTAGTAAGAGCATATTAAAAACTTCTAGAGCCTACCACAGTGCAAAGGAAGACAACCACAAGTCCAGCAGCTCCCCATCTACCTGTCCCTACTACAAGGAGTTTGGCCAGATACTCGCCACTGTCCTGAGTACAGAGCCCACAGTCATGCATGACTGGCTCTTGAGCAGCGATGGTTCACTCTACCCCATGCAACTGCAAGGCAAGGAAAAAGGAATACTTGTGACATCCAGCTTTATTACTGAATAATCTGTCATTACTAGCACTCAATTTATCTCCATTATTCTTCTACTGTTCTCTCAAAACATATAACAAATATTGCTGTAAATTGTACTGGCTTGTGCATTCTCAGAGTCAAAAGCTTTGACTCTGAGAATGCACAATGTAAAGCTTTAGCAATATTCCACTCAAACATGTGACAGTGTAGTTTTATCCTTTTATTTGCTCTGACACTTCATTGCAAATTTACACTGTTTACAACAGCAACTTATGAACATAACCCTGAAAGCAGTAATGTGAGGACCTTTTAGCCTAACTGCTTCTTTAAGCTACACCCTACCACATGTGAGGCAATAGGTAACTTACAATAGGCTGTAAATGTGTGGTTACTCAAGGAGATTCTTGAGAAAAAAAATCTCAAAATCTCTGACACCATTATACAGTTGTTGTTTCACACAGTGGAAATGTAGACAGTTTTATGGGCACTGCCATCTTGCCTTCAACCTCTCAAATGCATACTTGTCATCATCTTCCATCTGTGAATTGCTTATCAGCTTTTCAACTCAGAGATCGACCTTTTCATATGCCATGGAGATGCCTTATTTTTCTTGCTTGAGAGAAACATGAATACCTATTCATGTGTGTACAATATAATAGCTTCTTGGCATGCTGAATCTGTTGCACACTGTCACATTCCATTTGTTTTGAGAATAAAAACCTGCATAATGGCAGACCACTGGTATGCAATGACAAACATCATAAATAGCATGTCATAGAATGTCAAACTAGCCACCGGAAAATTAAAGGAAAAGAACCCACACTCTCAAACCCAGGGTTTATTTTAAGTATAGAGTCCGTACTAAGCACGGAGTTCATACTAAGTTCTGCGAGTAAACCATGAGATACTGTCTCAAGTTTATCCACTCATCACTGAACTAGGGTTCAAATGATTATGTTAAGATACTTCAACCTTTCAGATGCAGCACCTGGCCTTCTATAAAATGCCTGTGGTTTAGGCCAACATGCTTTATTCTTGCTTTGCAGCGGTCAAAACTATATACTTGATTAAATGAGCTACAGAATCTTAAAGTCACATATGTCTAAGCTTACTAGCAACTACCTTCAACTTCACTCAGGAACTGAGATATATCTTGCAAACAGACAGCATTTTGTTGCTGCCAGGCTCAAGAGTACTGCTTTGAAATGTTAGTAGTAACATTAGAAGTTTATTCTTCCTTATAAGCTGGTTTAATTCACAGACTGCTTATGCTATTTCCACTTCCATCAAGTGGAAGATTTCCTCATGTTCCTTCCTTGTAATTTTCTGATCTACTTCACCTAGCTAAATAAACCAGCATTTTCTTCGATCTTCTGCTCCACTCCCTGCCCCTCATCAGCTGTTTTCCTATTATTCTAGGACCTACTTCTACCTCATTCTACTTTGAACTTTGATTCTCAAACAGAACTCAAGCTCTGATTCTACTACAGAATGTAGTCTTTCCTACTGTATGAGAAATACCCAGAAAGCAAGACATGTCATAGGTAGATGAAGGGAGATACAGATCTATATTCATCACACTGGACTGTACTTTTCAATACAAAATACTCCTTTGTGATAAAATTCTTCCACTAAAATACTGGCATATTGACAGCATTGGTGAAAAAAGTCATATAGGTCTACCTATATGACTTTGCTATGTGCTTTACTTACTATGCTCTCCTTACTATGCCATCTCAGCATCCAGTTTCCTGGATAACCAAAGGTAATTTTTGAGGATCAGGAAATGCTCCTGAAGGGCGCTTTGTTATCTCTCTAGTTTTTTCTGCTTTAAAAAGAATGTAGGAGAAGAGAAAACCAACTAAACCTCTTATAGTTAATCTGGGCATTGGTTGGAATAGAGCAAAACAAGTAATGTGTATAGCCTGAATTATTAGTGCACTTCAGGGCAAAAAGGGCTCGGAAACTGTCTATTGCAGATGAACACTGGGAAGAGTTGCTGACTCCCTTAAAGATATGGAGGTCCTACAGAGAGACCTCAGCAAATCAAAAGACTGGACAATCACCAACCACATGCAGTTCAACAAGGGACAGTGTTGAATTCTACTCCTGGGATGCAGCAACCCTGGATGTATGCACAGACTGGGGATTGAGATGCTGGAAAGCAATGCCATGGAAAGGGACTTAGGGTTCCCGGTCAATGGCAAGATGAACATGAGCCAGCAGTGCCCTGGCAGCCAGGAGGGCCAAGTGTGTCCTGGGGGGCATCAGGCACAGCACCACCAGCCAGAAGGGGATTGCTCTGCTCTGGGAGGCCTCACCTTGAGTGCTGGAGGCAGTTTTGGGTGCCACAAAAAAAAAAAAAAAAACCAGATAGAAAACTATCAGAGAGTGCCCAAAGGAGGGCAGCAAAGATGGCGAAAGGGCTTGAGGAGAAACTCTTTGAAGAGATGCTGAGGTCACTTGGTCTGTTCAGCCAGAAGACATTGCTGCAGTTACAACTTCCTCATGAGGGGAAGAAGAGGGGCAGGCACAGATCCCTGCTCTGTGGCGAGCAGTGACAGGACTCAAGGGAATGTCCTGAAGCTTTATCGGGGGAGGTTTAGTTTGGGTATTGGAAAAAGGTGGATATCAGAAGGTGATTGGGCACTGGAACAGGCTCCCCAGGGAACCGGTGACAGCACCAGCCTGACAGAGTTCAAGAAGTGTTTGGACAATGGTCTTGGGCACATGGTGTGAATTTTGGGGATGGTGCTGTGCAGGGCCAGGAGCTGGAGTGGATGATCTTTGTGGGTCCTTTCCAATTCAGCTTATTCTGTGATTCCAAGTTTGAAAAGACATGGAATATATCCTTAGAGATCTAATACTACCTGCTGTATTCATATTGGCAGCATTGGTGAAAAAATACAGGATGAATTGTATGACTCATGGCATGACTCTTTAACCTTTTTAACCCCTCCATACTATGTACAGGTGAGTTAACCACTTAGCAAAACACCCAGCAGTTTCAATATTTAATGCAATAAGTTGAGGGTTGGCATACTAATGATTCAAACAATCAAGAAGCCAAGGATCCTTCTGGAGAAACTCATGTTTCTAAACTTTTTTTTTCTGAAAATATCCCAAAAGTATCTAATTTGACAAGCTATGCTTGCCACTTGAAGTGAATGAAAATGAAGATAAAATTCCAAATATGGAACATTTCTTGTCCTTCAACAACACACGTGAAAATGCAGCTAAATTTTTTTAATGTTTGATCAACCTCTTCAGCCACTGGTCATATCATCCTGCTAACTGGCAGATGTAAAAAAAGCTTTTTACACCAGTAAGGGTTTCCTCAGTTTAACAAAGCCGCAAGTGACACCCCCACCCCCTGCTGCCCCCCATGCCTGTTTGCTAACAGGGAGCAGCTTTCATTGCTGCCCTCAAAACAAACAGCTAAACGTTCAGAGCTAACAAGTAACTGAAACTGCCTACACCGAGAACGGGAGGGTCTTATCAGAGCTGAACAGTGCTTCTGGAAGTAAGAACAAAAAAAGCTTAACGGCATAAACAGCTCTGAAATGTAAGTTATCAGTAACCTTGTTACCAACTCAAAATATGAAATAGAAAAAAAACAAGTATTAAGAAAGAACACAAGCTGAATAATTTCACTTTGAATCTTAACACATAATACTGACTCTTAATATATAGTTGCAAACTTGGCTGAACTGTAAACTTCATGAACATTAATTCTTGTGATTCAAAAATACTTCAGGATATTTAATTGAAGAAAAAAAACCCCAATGTAGTTCTAGTAGGCCACTTACAGAGTGACTTTAGAAACTTTCCAATAAAAAGGTGCTTATGCAAACTGAATGCTGCTCTGAATATTTTAAGAGAAAACACTAACTTTATTTTTCAGACAAATTTAGTTTCCTCCCAGAAATATTAGACTGCTGGAGAGAAGACAATATTGAAGAAGCATTCTGCTCCATCATATCAAATATGATTATTTGGGATATTTTGATTATATCACAAAAATGCATTAATTCCTGGGTCATACTGCACCAGATAAACAGATGTAAGGTATCATTTGAAGAAAACCCAAACCTTAAGACTAATTTAATTTGATTAATTTTTAAAGCATGTGGCTGCAAAGCTTTTAATTTTCTGTTTTGTGTGGTATTCAGTCAACGCAACTCCCTGTCACTCTACTGGTGACAAAGGAGAGAAGGGATGACAGCTGGCCATTTTATGCAGAGAAGGACCATAGAATGAAAGCAGTCTCCTGGTTTGGCTGTCACCATGGTTCTTTCTCTCAGTATTTTAAAAGCTGTCCCTCTTCAAACTGTTGTGCACACTGAGATGTTTTCCAGAGCAGGGACAGAAATGCCGAGTAGGTCACATGACAGCAGCATTTTCCCTGTGACTAGTATTGTCCCTGATAAATATCTGCCTCCAAGTGCTCTAAGCCCACAGCAACTGTAGCAGTAATTAACATATACTGAAGATAAACTGAACTATCTGCAATAACCAGAATAAATGAACTTGAAAAGAATGCAATCAAAACCTGAAGCACACAAAGTGTTACATCAAGCCTGCAGACCTTCATAACAAGCTATTTTTTTCAAGATGGGAGAAAACACTCATATGAGAGATATGATAATGCCAGCAAGATAACTATATTTGGCATGTGAAACATTAAGCAGTTTAGGAGGTTTGTGCAAAGAACTAAGAATTAGATTAAAGAAAATTACTTTCTTAAAGAGGCGGGCCAGAAAACTTTACTCATTTTGTCCTAATAAAAAAAGATCTGTAGCAACATGACCAATAAAACCCAGCTTCCTTGCAAAACTACTTAAGGAAGTTTCAGCCCTTGCAAGCAGAGAAACCAGAGGTTCAGCTGCTGAAACCACAGCACCTGGTGCTTGAGTGCCAGCTGCCATTACAGTAGGAGGCAGACTAAGCAAGGTTACATCTCAGCTCTGATACTGCCCTGCAAAGATCCTCTCAGGCACGACAAGAAAGCATTACACAGCCTTAGAAATAACTCAATCACAGCCCAGCATGAAAATATCTGTCTCCTGCTTTAAGCAGAAAAAAGTCAAATTAAGGACCAACTTCAGATTCCACAGATCTTTAAAGCCCTACAGGAAAAATATATGTCCTTGCTACTTTCTTTTAACTTATAAACAACCTTTTCAAAAACTCCTCAGCTACTCTACCTCAACTTTGTTGAGGTAGACTAATATTTCATAATTATTAAAAATGCAAAGAATGTAACATCCAATAATTCAATGGAAGAACTATAGTAATTGAATAGTTCAGATTGGAACAGATCTTACAGATCATACAGCTCCAATCCCTCCCCAGTCATGGGCAGGGAACCTTCCACTACACCAGGTTACTGAAAGCCCCATCCAGCCTGGCACTGAACACTTCCAGATATGAGAATTCCACAAATCCTTGAGAAATCTATTTCAGTGCCTCACCACCCTCATATCGAAAAATTTCTTCATAGTATCTAATCTAGACCTTTCCTCCTTCAGATTAAGGTCATTCCCCTTTTTACTATCACAACATGCCCTTAGGAAAAGTGCCCCTCCAGCCCGTTTACTAGAGAGCCCCTGTAGGCTTTGCAAGGTGCCATAATAAGGTCTCTCCAGAGCTCCTCCTTCAGGCTGAACAGTCCCAACTCTCTCAGCCTGTCTCCATAGCAGAGGTGTCCAGATGATACCAAAATACAGCCCTTGGATCAACCCAGTGGCCTTCCTCCAGACTTGCTCCAAGAGGCCTGCATGAGACCATGCAGCCATGGCAAAAGCACAAACATGATGCATAACCCCCCAAATTACCTAGGACAACAGGAACAGCAAATATTTGTCAAGGAAAGGTTCTAGGCCAAATGACCTGTATAAGAAAGTACTGGATTTCACTCTGCATTTTTATTACTAAAATATATATAATTAATTCACTCAATTACTCTAAAAACTTAATACAGAAAACTTATTTTAAAAATATTTCAGTAGTATTACTGAATTGATGCAACTGTGCAATTCTGACACCTACAGAGAAGAACTAAATTCTCCTCTTTCACATGCAAGCCCCTATTAATATACCTTCCTAATTGTCAAAGAAATACAGGCATTAGCTTACCAAATAAAGTTAACCAACAACTCAAAATATCAGAAGTTGTGCAGGTGTCAAACAATTCAACCTACTAAAACCAACATTTTAATTCTCTTTGCACACTAATAACTTGAGAACAGAAAAGCCAAGATCAGTTTTCATTGGTTTTGTCCCCTTTGGCTATACTGCCTATGCAAGCTGTGCAAAGCACAGACAAGCATTCCCAAAGATGGCAATCCACCTTTTGTTCCCTTGCATTGTGTGATGTCTTTTGTCTGAAATGCTTCAACAGGAAGAACCATTGCCTGCATTTTTGACATTCTAGAAACTTACTGGCATCTCTTGTACTGCCACAAAATAAAGTGACACAGTAAATACCAAACATTTACTAAAACATGGGAAGCTGACATTATTAGCTTTTTAAAGGAGGAGCATAACACACCAGTAAGTTGCCAAAATTTTGATTTCTTGCCCTGGGAAAGTACCAAATCCTTTCAAATGCTCCCCTCAAATTAATAGTATCATCAGGAAAGTAACAAAGGCCTTTCTGGTAAATAATCGGGCAACTTAGTTGCTTCAAGCTAGCATTTCTGTTTTATTGTATCACTTAATTTAGCCCAGTAACTGTTACTTCATGTCAGATGAGACTTCATCCAAATTCAGAACAACTACTAACAAGAGATTCTGTCAGAAACCTGGACACTTTCTATGCTGCCAGGCTCCTTAATATTCTTTCCACAGGTCTTGCATAACAGAAATAATTATACCAATACTCTTTCCTTTCTGTAAAAAGATTACACTTGCACATTAGGTTTATTAACATCCATTGAAGAAAAAGCCCAACTTAAAGAATAGAGTTTGTCTTATCAACATAGCAACATTTTAAAAATATCCCCATCTGTAGGTACTTCTGTAACTTTTTCCAATTTGGCTTTTTACATGTAAAAATAACCTCTTCTCTACCTCTCCCACAGCAAAGTTGATCCTTATTTTCAGTCTTCTCTAGTTCAAACAGTCCTTAAAAGCTGGTAAAAGTATTGTTTTTATAACATAGACTCTGGCTAAAGAGCAGTATCAGTCCTAAGGGAAACAATTATAACAAAGGATACTATTACTTTTTAAAATATCTATGCAAGTTGTATCTATATATCTGTGTGTCTAGATACATGTTAAAAACCACAGTCTTTGTAAACTGAACTGCTGATATTTTTTACACTGCTACAGGGTATGCTACAATAACATTTCAATTCATTTAGGTATTATATCTCCTTTCTACTCCACTACCACAAAGGCAAGTTAAAAAGACTATTACTTCAAAAATATGTTATTTAGGAACACACATTTTATAGAACCATTTGTTACAACAAGTCAATTTCATATTTTGCAAGTATCTTGGGTAAAATAAATATAAAGACAATACATAAAAAATAAAGAATAAAAACATGTTAATAAATTTAAAAAAACAAACAAACCAAAACCAACTCAACAGCACCCTTAAAGTATGCTTCAAAACCCAGTAAGATTTAATTTTTAAGAATTAGACTCCCTTGTCATAAACAGAGTCTAAATGAAAACTATCTTCCAAATTTGCCAGAGGCTAAAAGCACAGTATATTGTCAAGATCACTACTTCCCTATCCTCAAGCTGTTGTTTCGCAGGTCTCACTGAAAACCTTTTCCTTTAGAATCTACTATGTATTAAACAGTACTACAAAAATTCTGTTTGGGGAAAACAACACTGAAAAATCCCAGTTCCTTTCTTATATCTAATAAACTGCAAAGCCAGTGTGTTTGCTTCTTCCCCTTCACTATAAACATGAGAATGGGACAACCGGGGACTCATGTCCATGAATTTAGAAATATTACCAGAACTTTATATGGTTGACTGACTTCTGAGAAAGTCATGGTAAGTCAGGAAATTTACACTTCTCTAACTGTATGCCCATGCAAGCTCTTGATCTTGGTACCTAGGCATAAAGCACATTTTTTGTGAAAAAATGCATTACTCCAAGGGAAAAGAAAGGGGAAAAAACCACCTTAAAACTGCTGAACTCCTTAATGCTCAAAGTAGTTTCTATTATCTACTTCAAATGAAATATCAGTAATTAGATTCTATTTCAAAGATAATGAAAATTTGTGACTTAGCATCCTGTTTACATATTCAAAATTTAAACTTCCAGAAACTGTCTCTGCACCACAACATGTAAAGACTGCAATAACAGACATGAACATACTACACCAAAAATTACCAGAGTGCATTTATGATTAACTGGCTGGTGCTTTCTTCCCCTCTTCCCATACCAGAGACGAGACATTTTCCTTCTAAAAATAAAACACGACTAAAAAAAGAAATGAAACAAAGACCACGGTTCCAGGCTGTTTGAAAGCATTCTGTGTACCTGCTGTCAGCTCCAGGCACAGGCAGAGCCCCACGACGCCGTGTCAGGAGAGTTTGCTGGACGCTCACATTTGACTGACAAGGCAGGCAGCAAATGAGCGAGTGTGCAGCAGGGGATGTACCGCAAATGATGACGATACACGAGGAGGAAGGCTTCCTGTGCTCAAGCGTGGTTGCAGAGCACTAGTTTGTTTAAAGGCCAAAGTACTTAAAGACACAGAGCTGAATTGTTCGTACACAACATTTAAGAACACAAAAATAATCACCAAGAACTGCTTGCAATATTTGGTTATAGGGTAATTGCTCATAAACAATTTCTAATGGTAAAGTGTTTGCATTCAATATTAAACTAATAATTTGTCTTCTTTGTGCTGACAACCTTACATAAACCCTGTAAGTAATTTCTGAGAGTCCAGAACCAGTTACAAGAGTGGTCAGTGAAGATTTAAAATATTATTTTTAAAAAGGAGGGTTTAAAGCATTTGGAAACTGCTAGCCTTGCAGTCTTTTCAATTTGTAAGCTACAAGAAGAAAATTAATCCTTTTGTCTATAAGTTAAATTTGCTGTATGGGTTAAATGCTAGTCCCAGCACAGAAGTATTTTTGGAATCATGATTACTTTTTCCCTTAAGGAAGGATGTTTATTTAAACAGGCACGTGCAATACTAAAAATCACGACAACCCTGTAAGAATCTCCTTGCAGTAGTACTTGCAGTCTTTCTACCCCACACACAAAATGAAATACCTCCCTTCCCCCTGCAACATCCCCCAAAACAAGTAACAACCACCAAAATAAGCTCGACATCACCCATGCTCCAGGTTCTGTGGGAAACTACTAAATAGGCCAGGGCAGCAACAAAACAACATTAAATCATTGCTCACTCAGGCTGTTGTGCTGTGATCTAAAAGCCAAGACATCCAAGCAGAGAAAACCAGAACCAAAACTTCTATTTTACTGCAAATTATGTACTGGAACACCTCACCTTGCACTACTGTCTAACATTCAGATGTTTCTGTTCAGTAAAACCTTTTATGGGAGCTGGCATCTGTAAGAGCAAATTTGTTCTAACTTATCAGAAGTTTTAAGGTGGCAAGTAAAAACATTGTTATCATTGGAACACTGAAGCCAGGATTTAGGAAATTCAAATATACAACAATGACTTGACTAAATATATAGTCAAATAGTGTATGATTCCAATAATAGGCCATATGTCTATTTATGTGCTTGAGTTTTTTTGTTGGGTTTAATTTTCAAATAATAAGTGAACTAATAATGAGGGTTAAAACAAGAACAAAAACCAGACACCCTTAAAACTGTTTCAAATGAGAATTATCAGCAATAAAAAAATGTAATACAAGCTACAGACATCACCCCCTTCTCTGCCAAGTATGGGAAATCTTAAAGGAATGGAGAATATGCAGCAAAAGTATTTCAAACTTCCTCTGGAAATGAAACCTTTAAGGCTAAAAGCAAAAGTTAGTAATGTAACTAACTCTTCCACAGCCTACTTTATCAGTCATCTGTTCCCTGCCCTTCAAGAAAAAAAAAATTCTTCCCTAACACAAGCCAACACATTGTTTCTGGGAAGGAAGAAAAGAATCTGCATAACTGAACCCTTTTTCATCCTGCAACATTTAATCTTTAACAATTCTAACAATTTGCTTACAAGTTTAAAGCTTCTCTCTGAATAAAAATGACTTTTCTCATAGCTTCTCAAAAGGATTTTAAAAACATGCTCAAAAGAAAAGTAAGCAATAAAATTCTGTTTGATCTGACAACTCACTTTTTCACTGAATCACAGCTGCAAAGTTTAATGGGAATGAATGCACAAGTAACTTTATGAGACCCCTGACAGTGTTTGGCTGCTCAGCCCTGCAGCAGCAGCAGCTGCCCCCAGGAGCTGGCAGCTGCCCTCAGCTGGGAGCAGCTGCTGCAGAGGGAGGGCAGCAGAACCTGAGAGCACCGAGACACAGAGCACTCAGGGAAGTGGCAAACTTGTCACTCGTGACAGATCTCCACCCCAGCCACAGAGAGAAGCCCACACAAGAAATCTAACCTCAGTAGCAACACTTAGTTAAAGATTAATAAACTGCCCTTTTATTTTTTCATGCATTTGGGCATTACAGTACTGATCTGTTAACTGGAATAAGAATCTCATCTCTTGTAGCAATTAATGTAGGCCTTGACATCAGTATTCTTAATAAAAGATTCTAGTGAGGAGCACCAGCTTACACATGACATCTGTGCAAACACTTGAGAGCATCCACCTATTTCTTACACAATGGAGCAACTGAAAATATATCTAAAACCACTGAATGACAATCTTGTTAATCTTGTCATTGTTAATTCGCAAACAAGATAAAGATCTCTACACAATCAATGTGCATAGTCTTCTCAGTATTTTACCTCACAATGTCATTTCTTCTAATAAACTAATAGGTCTCAAAAAAATACTTAAGCAGCAGCAGAGAAAATGCAGAGTGACAGCAGAGGTACAACATATGGAATGTCTTATTTCCATTCCAAACCAATTACCTGGTTTAGACCTTTTGCCATACCAGATTTCAAGTTATCACATGGCAAGATTACATAACACTGAAACAGGGCAGTAGGCATAGTAACCCTCAACTTCAGTAGGAAGACTGGACACCAGGTGTAGAAAAAGGTTTATGCAGCTGTATCAGATGGAACTATTTTGTTTCACATAGTCACTAACAATGTTTTGATACCACAGCAACACAAAAGTCATGACACTGAATTCTGCAATCCCTACATTTAACATTCATGCTTTTTGAGTAAGGTTACATTAGTAGAAAATTGATTTCTCATGTTCCATCCCTCTTAAGAGAACGAGGTTAGCCCAGAAGGATAACAGGATAGGCAGGAAGGGGTGTAATTACTCAGTTTATTTACAACTTGCTGTTGATTCCACATCAGTAAATCTAAAGTTCAGGAGTAATGAAGTTAGAATGCAGTTGAAAAAAAAAAATTAAAAAATCAGGTACTGGCTTCTATACAAAATTACTACTCTGTCTTCTAGAACAAGTGAGTCTTTGTAAAAATTATTGGAGGTGAAACTAACATTCAATTACAGCTAAGTAAGGTCTGATCCCTTTTCCCTTTACAGGTACAAGAAACACTAAAACATTACAAAAAGCTATCTCCTGTAGTGTCAATGCAACATGGACTGGCACAACTTCCTACTTGGCTGAGAAAGTTTCCATAAGAAAGGAAGTCTAATTTGAGAAGTCATCCTTTGTTTCCTGTCAACAGCTTAAGGAAAGGGAGGGTGGAAATAAAAGGAAGTATTTTTCCATCACAAAGTTTTCCTGAGGATTTTCAAAGGTATGCTGAAAGCCATTAAGAATCTCAAAAGCACAAGCTTTTTAGCTGAATGGCTCTGTTTTAACTCTTAGCACAGGGACCATCCCAAATATCTTCCCCTATTAGATACAAGAAATAGCCATCAATTAGCCAACTGCACATTCATGACTCCAACTACAGGACAGCTCCAAATCATCAAAACCTCTGAATTTCCACTTACAAGTTATAAATAATTTGAAATAGATTAAGTGGTGACAATAAATACAGCAAAACAAGAAATATCCTGATGCATGTAGGTGAGAGACAGTACAATATAATTCAAGTTAATTCCAAAATAATGAAATTGCAAAGAATGAAAGTTACCAATCTCTGCAAAGAGCATTGGATTATGCAAATAGACACCAGAGTCCTTTTCTCCAACCACAACAAATTAACAGAAACATTTCTACTATAGCACATGACTGCTAGAATTGAAGAGACTCATTCTCCAGTAAAAGAGCAAAGCCTATTAGAAATTCTGTGGTAATGCACAGCAACACATGCATAGTGACACATCCAATTTCTTAACTGACAATACATGATGTAAAAACCAAATAACCATCTAGCTTATATATCCAATTCGTTATCATAAAGAGACAGCCTTTCCAGAAACATATTGGAAAAAATATTCTTCTTCTGAAGACTTAGCATGGTTCATCTTTACAGATCCTGTGCAATGTTTCATTCAAGAAGCCTACAAGTTTCAGGCTTCCTCTTCTCTCTGCTCATCCAGTACTATCCAGCTTGTCATACAGCATTATGTTCATATCACATTTTAAAATGCAAGACACAACAAGCAGATGTTGCACCACCATCCAAGCACTGAAGTATACAGCAAAGAATGGAAGCAAATTTACAGAAGAAACATGATTAAAAATACAAAAAACTAAGATAGTAGTGATTCTAAAACTGCAATATCCACTTTAATATAGAAGAACATTGTAGGTTCCAGTCCAGATCCAATAAAGAACTGAACATCTGAAAAAGGTTTCAAGACTGGGATATTGGACATAGGTGTTTATCTAACCAGGAGACAATCACTGTTTGTGACCTTCACATTTCCATAAATATACAGAAATAGAATTCTGAGACACTCCAGAAGATATAGCTTCAGTAATGTTGGATGGCTGAGTGTCCAAGTCAAATACCATTTCAAGAAGACAGAACTTAAATTGCAACTAAAGGCTTGATGTAGCAAGCATCTTCAAACCACATCTTAAGTTCTAACTGAAATTCAGTTGGACAAGTGAGTGACAACGTTTTACAGAAGCATTGTATTCATGTTTTCTACAGACATTCCATAGGCAAAACCAAAGGTAATTACTATGAAATGCAAGTCCAGAACATGACCTACCGTGTCTAGGAAAAAATATTTGCAAGTATCTATCAACTCAAGCTTCATTTTGGAAATAAACTTCTAGACAGTTTAAAATCAAATTATTTGTATTTTCTCCACAATTAAAGTTAATAAAAAAATCAAACTGATGAGCTTCCAACTACTTTAAGACCAGTTTGTGGGTCGTAAGACAAGAAATTTCCTGTTTTCGAATATCTTGAGAATGAGTATTTATATTTACATGGACATAAAGTAAAATTCAGTCTTGAATAATGGCAATGAGATCAAGTGACAGGGAAGGGAAAGGAAGAATCAATGTTTTAAACAAGAATTACTGTAATGCAGAGCAATTCAAGTGTTTCCTTAACAGATTTCAGGTTTAAATAGGAACCTACTATATACACTACTTGAACTTAAAAAGGAAACAAGATTAGAGCATAAGTACCAATGGAAATTGTTTCTGAGACACTGCACAACAGAAGGAGTCAGCTTGCTGTCAAGTCTTGCCATGTTTAGATGCAAGTACAGAATATGCTTAGGAGAATGAGTTTGTTTATTAACACATAACAGTATTCATCATTTGTGCTAACAGATATAGAAAGCCATTAGCACTTGAACTTAGACACATCAAGTAAAAAAAGAATACCAAGATAAATATACCTTATAGCTCAGTACAGATGGTAAATAAAAACAGCACCAAAACAAAAAAAAAAAAAAACCCAACCCCATACAAGTCAAAACACTGTCTTTCTTGGTGTAAGCCCATTCACTAAAGTACAAGATAAAAGAGATATTCAAGAAAAATGGATGGGAATAACACAACTGAGAATTTAGCATCACTTTCATTTCTTAGATAATATATTACATAAAGTTATTGCCTATTCATTTCTAGTGGGTACCAGAGACAAGTCTTTAGTAAAGGCTGATCTTAAGTGAAAAAGTATCCTTTTTATAAAGCTTTGCTAATGACACAGGCAGGAAGACAAATACTGAGTAACAACATCAGCGATAGCAGCTGCGAGGTGCCTCAGACAGATTGTTTCAGACTCTGTGAATTAGTCACCTTTACTGATGTTAACATGAGACAGCAGTAGATTCATAGTTATTTCTAGTCAGTCAATTTTCTATCAAGGGTACAACAAAAAAAGAGAAGGTTAAAGGAAGTACTGGAATTTTCCCTGACACTATGTACAATGCAGTATTTGATCAAGGTAGAAGTAAGCAGGCAAAAACTGCAGTTTGAATAAGCATTCAGTCCTATTCATTGATAAACTTAAAAAATCAACACCTACTACTTATTTCATTTACTGATCTTCACCTTTGTTTATTACTTCTTCCCATAATTTCTTTTCCACTAAACAAGCATAGAGTGCTTGTTTCTCAAAGTCTATTGATAAAAAGCTGCACCTGAATGTATTAAAAGAACTTGCAAAGAAACAAAAGCTGTTTCAGAGCACCACCTGGGTTACCTATTAATCCTCTTCCCTGTCCTTCTAGTTTTAAGATATTGGACAATGAAAGCAGGAAGAACACATTTTGGAAAAGAAAGGTACTCCACTACCTTCATCCTTTGCTAGATGAACAATACTTTGTCATGCATTTCCACTTCCCTTCCACCCAGAGCTCTCCTATCCTTGTGATCTGAAAAAGGCAGACTGTTTTTCAGCCAAATACCCAGAAAAAGGCTTCAATTATACTGTTCACCTGCTATTTTAGATTGAACCTGGAGCAAAAACTGACAGAAGAAAAGCTTGCTGCATTGAAGGAAGGAAGTACATTGACTGAAAATAATGACTGAAATTCAGTGGAAATAATGGGTATGACAACAGTGGCTACAATTCCCCATATTTACTCATATTTTCTAGCATACATGTTAAAAGCCACTAAAATGCAGTTTTACGTAATGACAGCTCAAACCATCCGGTACTGTCAAACATTTCTGATTAGAAAGTTTTTAAGAGTGTTCAGATTTGTGCTAGAAGTCAGTCATAGGAAGTCACATTAAACAAATTAAAATGCACAGAAGATCACACTAGCATATTTCTCGTACTTGCATAACATTTTTTATAAAGTTATCCATCTCACTAATCATATTAGCATATAAATCCAGAAAATTATTATTTGATAATATTAAGAGAACCAAGCTTGACAATTTCACATAACAAATAGAAATTACAGTATTTTTGAAATGTTTCCTATGACTGTTTCCAGAGAAGACCTAAATACAGGCTTAAGGTCTGGCCTCATTCTGTGGGAAATAACTTACAGATTTTAATACTTGCACAAAATGTATTGCCTCAACTACTTTCAGAAATAGTTTCTAAAACCTAACTAACACATTCCACCATGAAAAAAACATTTTCACTCTATTTTGTGGAAATTATTCTGTAGTTACATTAAGGTGTCAAATTACTGAAGATCTCGGTAAAGGAGAGATATACTGTGCTTTAAACCATAACATAGATCACTATTCACTGATACCCATGTTCCAAAAGGCCAAATTTTAAAACTCCAAATATTTATAAAGGCTTTGAGCAAGATTTAACACCAAAATACACTGCTGGTAAAAACTCAAGCAATACATATGCTGAAAATATGAAAGTTAAAAAGACATGCTTTTATTATACTAATCTCAATGTCTCAAAGCAAAAATGCTCCACCCAAAATCACTGAGTTGCAGGAAATGTTTTGCAACTCTGGCCTAATTCTTCAACTGGCTACATTTCAACTCTGAATCCAGAGTTCTATGGTTCTAAGTTTTGGAGCTAAGCTACGACCTGTAGTTAGACTATTGTAGTTCTTAAAAATTTCTTTTATGCTCTACATAAAACAGTGTAGACTTTCTTAATTTCAACATGTTCCACTGCAGGGTAGGGGGAAGAAAAACAAAAGAAATCTTACAGTCAGAGATTGCAATTCCTGTCCCAAGACTCAAACAGTGCAGATGGGATATTTCTACAATATATATATGACAAGAATCATCGAACTTTTGACCAACATTTGAATGTACAAGACTGAAAGTGCTTTACTGCATGTACACTACAAAACAAAACCACGTAGACGTGTAAAGATGTGTCCATAGAAACACAGTGGACACAGATTCACATGAGAGAAATGTGCTTAATATTAAGAAAAAAAAAAGAAATAGTTCAATTTACAACATATTTCTAAAATACAGTCAACAGCATTATAATCCATTAATAACTCACAACTGAAAAATTAATTACTAAATTATTTAAAAGACATGTCATTAATAGCCGTTCTTTTCCTCTTTTGCGGTCCCATCCCTTTTTTAGAGTCTTACCAATAAACACTGGACACTCTAAATACAGGAATAATAAATATCAGAAAACTGTCAGTTTATAAGACTGAAAATTAAGTCTGCTTCACCAAAATTCCAACTTTGTTGCTGTACTCACATTCCTTTCCCTAGGAGTTTTAAGTTACAACTTGCTCCACCACAAAAAAATGATTTGGAATTGTGAAATGTTGCCCTGATCTGATGTTAGAGTAAAGCATTAGGATGGCATAAACTGAACAGCCATGATCATGATCATCAGACTAATAAGGTGGGTTTTTTTCCTCCTGGAAAATATTTAATAATATTTTAATATATTCTAATGTGTGTATTTAAAAAAAAAAATCTTTGATACTGCTCTTCCTTACCTCCCACTCTTTAGCAGCATCTTCAGTACTCGATTCTTCACTAGTTTCAGGCTCATCCTTCTTTTTTACCACTATAAATCCAGGTTCCCGAAGAGACTCCCCAGTGTCTTCTGCATATATTTCTGGACTCCACTGGATAAAGAAGACATACAAGTGATCTGTCCTAGAAAAGTCAAGTTATGACACAGAAAAAAAAATAAGGTAAATTTGTGATGTTTAATAATATTAAGTATTTAAAGTTAAAATAAAAATACTATTTCATATTTTACTAGATATTAAAGACAAATTTGAAAAAAACCTAGCTAGTTCTTTATGGTTTTTTTATATATGAAGATGACTCTGGAGAAAAAAACAGGAAGCAAGTTGGCAATGGATTAGCTGTGATTTCACATATAAGTATGATCTTTCAACCGCTTCTGTCCCATTGGATACCTCTGCTTAAAACTGAAATAACTCCCAAAATAAAACACAAAGACTTTTTTTATCTTATTTAGAAAGAGTTACATAAAGCCAAACAAAATTAGAATTCAAAAAATGTCTGCATGTTTGTTTTCCCTATGCCTGAAGAACAGCTGACCACTTCCAAGACATATCAGAATTATACAAATTGTGGAAAGTACTACAGATGTGGGGGAAGACTGCTGAAAGCATGCAGATGTATATATGAATCATAAAATCATAAACTACAGGCTATTCTAACTATAGTAAGTACCAAGATTCAAAGTTAACTCATTTTAAGTTATGTGCTACAAATTACACTGTTCTCCAGTTAGAAGAGCAAAATCACCCAAATTCACAGGAGGAAATTATTTGCAATCCTAACAGATGTCAGTCTATTCTGTATTTGCTGCCGGGGCACAGAGAGAGCACTCAGGAAAAGGACTTGCAATGCATCCACTAGTATCTCTTGATCATGGAAAAGAGAGTAAGAGCTAGAGCTTCATGGCTCTGGTTGCAAGACTTTGAATATTCCTTATGTCTTTCTCCAGAGATATTTGCTATATCTGGGTACTGTATTAGCATGAAGAATAATATTAGAGCCTTTTCTTCTCCCTTCCTTAATAATCTTTGAAAAACTGAACACTTGAAGAACAGCAAGATATACAGAACTTCAAAGTTTCTCAAAAGTGCAGTTATATTTTTCATGTACCACTGCCCAAAACATTTATGCACACAGCTATGTAGTAACAGTCTCTGAACAGTGTCAGTTATCTGGAATCACCCTTGTAAAGACTGAGGCTCCTGATGAACAAGGATAAAAGGGGAGGAAACAAAAAGGGGAGGCAAATCTTTCTCTGGCAGTATCAAAGAATACAACATTCTGGAAGCACAAGTTTAGGTAAATTCTATTACAGAAGTCCAAAGCAAGAGGCTGCAGACTCCTCATGGACTGAATGAGGCATCAATTTTAAGTTGTCAGGCAAGTATGAAAGTTTTTTAAGTTCTGATTTTAGCTCTTCAAGAACTTTGAGTTATGTATAATTATAGCAGTTAGAAAAAGGACATGAAACTTGATGCTTAAGATACTATAAGACTCTCCTTCCCAGACTGGCTCCTTTGAGAGTAAGAACACTGAAATAATGCTTTTCTCTCTTTTGTACCACTCAGTGAAAAAGACCACTGGATTGGCACAAAGTATTTTCATCTATGCAGACTAGCACTGAGCAAGGTTAACACCAAATTAAGAAAATGAGCTACCCACTATGAAAACATAGCTTTTTCTTTGCAAAAAACATAGGACACACATTGAATGACAAAAGAACTGATACTGATAGTAAACTACCCCATTCAGTTAGAGAGAGAGAGAGACCCTTCACAGATGAAAATAATTTCCAAGGAAGTCAGTACAGACTGAAAAAATAAGAAACCTTTCTTCCAAAATATGTGATCAATTCTGCTTTATGCTGAAGGTAAGTACTTGCTACATTAGAAAATGAACCAAAGAGACAGTGATCATTTTAATCAACTAATCCTGACACCATTGCCATATATGACACATTTATCTGATTTCAAATTAAATACGATACTTCTAGAACAAGCATATTTGAGTTAACTATAACCACAAGAGAACTTCTGGCCCAGACAGGATTAACGGCAGCAAAATTTGTGGGACAGATATTTGACTCAAAATTTTGCATCCTCTTTACCACTTAAGAGGTAGCAGGGGTGATGCACTACCATAGACTCAATTATATCTGTTGGATAAGTATAATACTTATATAATTTCAGTCCATCACACATTTCCATCCATAGTGGACATAAAAAATAAAAACTACTGCCTTTCTTGTTGCAGCCAATTTCAGTATAAAATAATTTTATTTCTGTAATCAACCTCTTCTCCTTTAGATTAAAGAACCCCACTTACTTCTAATTTTCTTTATATGTTACACTTTCTAGGCATTAAATAGTCTTGCTGTTTTCCTCTGGACTCTCTCCAATTGATCCATATCTGTCCTCAACTGCAGTGCCCCAACTGGACATTCTATGCCATTCAGCTCAAAAGAAAAGACGGAAAAGTGACTTGATCATTGTGAGTAGGTATTTACAACAGATGATGACTAATATTTTTTGTTTCTTTCTTTTCTCCCCACTCTTTGACAAGGATGTAACACTCCTAAAAAACAATTTCAGCTGTAAAGAAGTCACAGTTTCCTAGCAGTAAAGATCATTTCAGAATACAAGGCTGTACCAGTGAGTGAGCATGAACAATCTCATGTCTTTGAATGAGTTCAACAAATTGAGGTATTTTTCCAGTAGACAGCTTAATGTGGCTCATGGAAAGGTTTTACCTTCCATATACAAGGTAAGACAAAAGAACCCCAGCTAGCTCTTCTGAACTCAGAGAGGATTTTTAGAAAGTTTCCAAATAATGAGAAGCACATATAAAGACAAAAATTTTGCTGCAGAACTTACTTCCTCCACCAGACATCACTTGACTCTTTCTTTTGTTATTTATTTGCTACAAACAAGAGCCTAAACAGTATAATAAGAAACTACTTGCCAAACTCCCAAGTAACTCAAGTAAATCAGTAAAATGTCTCTAAGGTAATGAGGTACTCCAATAGCAAAAACAACACAAGCCAATCAACAACATCTTCAGACATTGACCTTTGTTTGTGATCACTTAGAGAGATTCAGTCGCTGCAAAATTTTGAATGGTGCAGAAAAAATGAAAAGCTCAAACACCTACTGGCAATTACTGATTTTTACAGTTTGCCTCTGTCTTACCTTTCTTGTGGAACAGCAAACCAGTACTCATGTTTTTTGTCCCTTTGTGCATACTGTTGCATTGTTGCACTTGCTTGAGAAACGAATGTTTTTCTCATGGGTTTTCCAACCCTGAGACACAGAAACTTGTGAGATCGATGCCGTCTTTTTTCTTTCATTACAGAAGAACCTAATAATAAAGACAAAGTAAGCTGTCAACAAGGTAGTAAAGAGCTTAACAAAATCATTAATTAATTTTATAATAGACAATTGAGGGATATAGGACATTTATGTAAGTAAGTAATGGGAGACGGGATAAGTAGCAATAATAACCTGCCCTTGTTTGCTATGAATATCACAACAGCAGAATTAACTTCAGAGTACAACATACTACATTCTAACATTCATTTCTGCTTCCAACTACAGATCACTTTGTTACAGCATTTCATCCATGCTTGGAAATATTCAAGGTATTCTTGATGCATACTCTCAACACTGAATCACCACCCTCCCACTATTAAAGAGTATCCCACATATATGAAAAAGATACTGTGTTAAATATGTATTTTGGCTTGATACGCATGTGTCAGAGATGTTGTTAGTTACTTGTCACTTACAAGGGAAAACATTCTGGCCCTACTGATACAGGATTAAGATGAATTTTAATTTTTTAGCTATATCAAACACCTCAATGGTATGAACACCACCTCAGGATGAAGGATACCGGATTTTGCAGTACAGGATTTTTCTCTCTGGTGGTATATTTAACTGAACTAATAGAATTATATGACTACCCTCAAGGTCTGAATTGTCAGGTCAGCACAAAGTAAAGTAAGAAGCCTTCTTAAACTTTTTCCTTTACTACATGATTTGCCAAATCCCCCAGCCACAAGAGACTTTTTTTATAGCAAGAAAGGAAAATGTAATTTTAAGAGTTATTAGGATAAGTTATGACAATAAAGGGTTTATCCTAGCTCTGGTATTATATGTACATACAGATAAGTTTCAGTTTCCCAGGACACATATTTTCTTTCTTATCTTTTCTTTAAGCACAGAAAACATCACCTTATTGCTCTATAAACATTTTCTCAATAAGATTTTTACCATGAAGTTTAGAACAGCACTGTTTCACAAAAGACTATTTTTTCCTAGTAACTATTTAAATGTGTGACTCCTAATTTTCAGTCATGTTTTCAGTCAACATTTTCGAATTATACCTGCACCATATAGTATAGTAAATTAGCCATAATAACATGCATTATTTGGAAGTATTTTATTAAGGTGTAAACTCAAAGGTAAATTGACAGATTAAGAAAAAAACCACTAAAAAGAAACAAAAATAAACAAAAAAGCCTGTTTCATAGAATTGGCATGCAAACTCTGTGCCAGTGTTAGATAAATACGCTTCAATAATTTGGCATTTTTGATTTTGGTCCTTCAGAAGCAGCAGATTAGGACTTCCCTGAGCTCAGAGAAGTGGGATCATGGTTCCAGCTATCAGATAAAGTAAAACCAAAAAATTAGTTCTGTCCTAAGTCTCAAAATGACTATTTCAGATGCTTTTTTAAGTGAGTTCTCCAATATCTTCTTGTAAATTTGATACAGAATTAATGAGAAAAGATTTCAGCAATGGCTACTGTGTCTCATTCTTCTTGTCCCTCTTTTCAATGTCTGCCAATATTCAGCTAAGCTGTAAATATTTTGACATGTTATCATTAATGATATTTTAACTTCTTTTTACACACACAAAATTATAGATTGTTAAGATTTCTCCAATGGGTCAACCACATCTAGCTTTATTTCAGTCCACTGGTTAACAAAGGTGTCTGTAAAAACAGAAGCTTGGGCAATAAAAAAATAAAAATAGATACAAGTGAGATCGTTTTAGTTATTCTAAACTTGATGTGTCTACTCATAAGTATCTACTTGCATTGCATGACCTCAACATTCAGAACAAACATTCAGATCATTAATTCCAAACTCAAACATCTGACCTCTTCAAAGTTCAAAAAACAATAGTTCTCAAAACCTAAATTCTCAAAACTGCCACAAAAGAGAAAAAATTCAACTAGGTTCCTGCTATATGAAAGGGACAAAAAGCCTGTCTAGGTAAGTTATTGATCCAAAACTCATAGTATGACTACTTCAGCATTTTATTTTGAGAAAGGCTACTTGAAAGTGTTTACTAGATTTCAAATTTTAAATGACCTGGTGTTTTTAGTGACCTGCTGTTCATAGATGTCACATTCAGTCTGATGTTTTTCAAGAGTTATAAAGCAGATCTTTGCTTTTACCTTGGTTCTGTTTCATCATGTCTGTAGAAGTTCACCAAATCTATCTAGGTACTTCATAATTTATTCATTTATTTGTATTCTGCTAATACAATATGCAAGAATAAGAGATGTAATAAATCCTACTGAAGTTGGACTGAATTGTTACAAATCTCCAAAAGGCAACTTGTGCTTTTTGTGTTTTTTCCTTTGTACTTTACCCCACCAACCTTGAGTGAGGCAGCAGCACTATGTGCATATAAGGTTTCTAGCCAGCACTCTTCTGTAGGACTGTATGCAGACACTTTTTTGGTTATATATATATTTACTCTGCAAATATACAGATCACATAACAGATGAACAACCGGCAGTCAGTCAATGATACAATCTTACAAAAAAACAAAACTAAAGCATTTAATGCTACTGAGTTACAAATATTCATTTGTAAGAAAAGCAGCAATTGCGCCAAAGAACACTTAGTACCTGATTTTTTTTGAAGTTACAACCAGCAACTACTGCTAGCAGATCCACCAGAGGTATTAGAAAGTAGTATTAGTAAGCATATTAGAAAGTAGCCAGAAGTATTAGAAATACTTCTAATATTTAGGGCATAAAAGCAAAATTTATCAAAGAATTATGCAAGTATTCATCTGCTTCAAATTTCAAAATTCAGTTACTTGCTTAAAAGAAGAAAAACAGCCCAGCTCAACAGACCAAAAAAAAAAAACCCCAAAAAACCAACATGCAAAAAACCATTATATAAGATTTTGAAGTGTAGATGAACTTCTGCTAACCAAAGAAACAAACAGTTCAGTTATCTCTATTAGTAAGATGTGAAGACATCAGAAAGTAACTTGTGAATTTTTTAGAAAGCAAATTCAAATTCATCCAGAAGCATATTGAAGTTGTTTAAAGGCACAGCATATTTCTGTATGATAAAAACTTGAACAGACTTTAAGGGTAACTTCCAACTAAAAATCCCAGGACCCTGATCTTTGAAAAAGAATCAAGGCACTGAAGAAATAAAACCTAGCTGTTCACTGTATCCACAGCACTAGCTTCCGAATATCTAGCCCTTACTTTTCCTGAATCAAGCTTTTTGGATGCTTAACTGTGTTCTAGTCATCAAAGTAAGACAAGATGCAAGTGAAACAGCATTCTGAAAGCACCAAATATTTTCTTCAAAAGTTTATGTAAAGTTTAACTTTGGAGTATCTTCAAGTCAATGAGAAACATAACCAGCACATGGAGAAATATAGTGTACCGAATGAAAAAAAATCAAAATTTCCATTAAATTGGAGGGTGATACATTTTAAATCTGAAGGTTGATACTGTACCCATAAATACCCACTGACTCACCTTCTAACCGCCCATCTCCTGCAGATACAGCTTTCTGACTGATCTCTTTTTGTGAATCCTGGTGCATGTTTTCTCTTTGTTTTTTTGTTTGTTGCATAGTGTGGGTCTTCCAGAGCTTGCGGAGTTCTTCTACTTCTGCCTCTGAGTCTTGACTTTGCTCTCCCACTACTTTTCCTTTGCTAGGTGTCTCTTTCTTTTGAGAGTCTGTGGTATCTTCACAACCCGGACATTCCTCTTCCATCTTATTTTCTGCTTTTTTTCCTAGTGAGGAACCCTGATCCTTGCCCACTTCTGTCTCCTTGCTGTGCTCCTCACTACCCTGTGATCTTTGCAAAGACTGCTGGAGGACATCTGCAGTGTTTTCACCAGATTCTTGTCCCCCCTTTACAGACATTTTAGCACTTTCTGAACTTAAGTGGGTACCAAACTGTTTAACACCTACAACCATTTCGGCACTGGGCTTTAAGTCACTGGCAGCTTCATTGGAGTCTGAAATGACTGTTAAACATTCAGCACTAGTCTGGTTTATTGTTTGGACAGATTCCGATGATGCTCCAGAAGATTTATCTTGTCGAAGCTCATCTGAGGAAACAAGTTCCTCCCGTATTGGAGAGAGTTCTGATTCTGTGAATACATCTTCTGAAAGAGACTCCTCTGTGCTTCTTGGGGCAGTACTAGCACTGTCATTGCCCGTGTCCCGAACCCTGGAATCCGTGTCATCTGTATTGCTCTTCGCAGCTTTCTTGGAATGGCCAAGTTCCCTTACTGACAGCTGCTCTACGTCTCTGTTGAGCAAAATAAGAATGTTGTTATAACAGGTACCTCTAAAGTACCAAGCTCTTTTCTTCACTGCTTTGTTCAAGCTCTTAAAACAAACAAACAAACACCCTAAAAACCAGCTTAATCCAGAGCATTAGTAATAAACAAGCATAAAATGTGATACCGTAATGGTAAACGTGGCTGACCTTTTGCCAGCACAACAAAGCAGAGACTTCCCAAGTTCATGATATTACTTTCACAAGAAACTCTCCTATAAAACTAACAAGATTGTGAGATGCACTTGAAGTGTAAAAATAAAATATTAACTGAAGTAAAACCAACAAAAAGCTACACACAGCCATAATCTCTAAAGGTGAAAATCATCCACAGTTTTTTAGGATTTGTCTCCCCAAGCAGTCAGTAGAATTGTACAGACATGTCCCACCCTACAAGGAAGCTGACACCTAGCTCACAGGTAAGACATGAATGGCAGAAATCATTTGGTCTAACCTCAGATATTGAAGCCAGTAAAGGCAGAACAATGGGAACCATCAAAGGATATCTCACTATTCTGCCCATCGAAAATACCTAAAACAGTGTTTAGTGTCTTTAGCAGGTACCTAACTTTAAAGGATACTATTGTTTGGCAAAATAAACCCCAAACTACTTGATAAAACTGAAGATGCTGATAAATAGTGTAAAAAAAAGCAAGCATAAAAATTTATTCTACCCAGAGGAAATAATCTTGCTTAAACCTGCCTTTGAAAATAAACTAACTAGAAATTCTATGACTTTTAGAAGAGAAAGACTAGAAGGGTACTGTGAACACGCTCAAGTAAACCTACAGAACTCAAGCTTTTCTCTCTTGTCAAAAAACCCAGGCAGTACACAGCCAGCACAAAAAATTCTCATATTTAAACTTACTCATGCCTAGAGTTCTCAATGTCAAATTCTTTGCTATCAGAAGCATACCAGCTCTTCCATTACCTAGTACTAAATGCTTTTAAGAAGCTTGTACATTATTCTCTGTTTTGAAGGACAATAAATTCACTCCACAGTCTCACAAAACTTCACATTCACTTACATCATATTACTGAGATGCTGCTAAAGTTCAGGATGTTTGCAAAGCACATGCACCGTCTTACCTAAGCATCAACATGAAACTTGCAGTAAGCAAATAGCTGATTGAATGATTTTGCTTACAAAGCATGTGGATTCAGCTTTAGAATTCATTACCTATTAGACTAGACCATTTCTTTAAATTTGCAGGATTATCCTCATTATAGGTGCTCTTATAGAAGCACAATGTAAGGTTCATGAAATACATAAAACATACAGTCAGATGTTTTTGTGCAGTTTTAGCAGATTGTGGCTTATATATAGAAACCATACAACATGAAAGTTTAGTTCCAAGAGCCAAAGCATCCATTGGGCTTATGATCATTTTCCATATCAACAATCTGAATACTGAGAATAAGATTGCTTTCCCAAGTTTTAAGCAGGTTTGACAGCTGGAAAAATTGGGAGAGTGGAAGGAGGTTAACTACAACAGCAGAATATGTAGGAAAAAAAAAAACAGTGAGAAAACATGATTTAAGTGTCAAATACCCTAAGACACATGGGTCTTGTCAGAGCTAGCTGAAGATATTAGGACTTCTGTTTAGACTTAAAAGATTTTTGTTTTCCCCCAAATTTACAAACATGCCTCATATTTAGCTAAGGCACAAAAGTGCAGGGACCGAAGAATATGCTAGCAGCTAGTGTTCCACCCACTAGTTCATACAGCTGACAAGAAAGATAAATCAAATTGGGCATACAGGCATCTGAATGCAGAGTATGACCTTTTATTAGCAGACACGTTTTCATTCCACATGCATTCATATTATAAACAAAAGAGAAAATGCATGTGCTACAAGAGTACAAAAATCAATAGCATCATTAAGTCATTAACAAACTAAGCATTTTAGAAAAATACTTGTTTTGCAACCGCAATAACATGACTCAAGCATAGAGTTCTCTAATTCTTTCCACTGTCTATCAATTGAAATAGGAACTGTGAGCTACTTTTTAAAACGCAATCTGGAAAATAAACTTTCAGAAAAAAATTATGCTGAAGGCATCACTGTTCTACATCAAAAGCCCCAAAAGTACTACCATAGCAACATGTATTTCAGTTGCCCGTTCAACAGACACATGACATTGGGCAGCAAACAAGACCATACCAAGATACCCGGTCATTCCCAGGTTTATGCCAAAACTGAGCTCATAAATGGTATGAGGCAAGTTACTACTTCTGAGTGTCCATACAGTTAAGATTATCAAGAAGGATGTGCTTTAGGATACTACCTATATGAACTGTAAGAGGATATTTTTAAGAGTTATTGAGTATCTTAAAAAATGCAACCGTTTCAAGTAGGGTATAGCATTACATATCAAGCAAACAGCTTTACACCCTCCCAGTAAAAGAAGCCCACTTCCCTACAGCTAGGTAATTGAGGCAGTCTGTAAATATTTGTGTTTTATGGGCAGTGATAGGTAAAGGGGGGGGGGGGTGATTTCTTTTTAAATTCTTTTTGGATTTCAAGACCGAATTTATCTTTTTCTGATGATAATATAAAAGCTCACCATAAAAAACAGAGAGAATGGAACAAAGATTTCTTGTAATGCTCTTCAAATTTGATTTTAAATGCCTGCTGCACTAAACAGCAGTGCTTAGACTCACCAATTCAAATTCACTGTTTACTCCAAAAAAAGACTACACCTAAGGTGAATATGCAGTCCCTCCCCTAGGCATAAAGGGAAAAAAATATGCTCCTTGGCCCAGGATAATATATACAAATCTTAGAAAATTAGTTTAAATCATTTGTCAGAGCAACAAGATTGAGAACCAAGTGAAAAATGCTAAACAATAAAAATTTGTACCTAAAATTGTCAAAGCTGCCCTTTCTTAATGTGAATACCAGTTCTTCAATTATTGAAGAACCAAACAACATCGACAACTGTTTCCATAGTGGGGAAGGGGCAGAAGAAATGATGTGGTACTGCAGATCTTTATAAGAGACTACTGGAGGAAATTAGAATCCATGTGTATAGAAGAAGATTTACCCTACATCGTATATAGGATGTGAGAACTGAAGATAAAGCAAAGTTTCTATAGGATCTTTCCAAGCCAATCTTTGATATCCTTTCCTAACAAGAAAAAGAAGGAAAATGCTGGTTTGCTAGTTTTGTATGGTCAACAATGTGGCTACAGTTCAGATTTACTCAAAGCTTTACAAATACTGTTCTATCTTACATGCTTAATGACTCCTTAATTTTGCTGTCCACAATTTCCTTATACAGAGCAGCTGACATCACTTCTTCCATTGGACACATGATGCCATATTCTTCACAGCCATTCTCTTGGACCAGAGGATCCATTTTATGAGGATCAAACATTATATTATTTGGCGTCACTAGCAGCACACCATTGACCGTACCCTAAAATGAGAGGGAAAAGAAGTGGTAATTTTTCTCCTTCAAATTCCAGCTTATTCTTCATTTTTCAGTAGGAAAAAGGTGTTTTCTATTTTTTTTTTTATAAAGCCATTTTAAATTTATTTTTAAGCAACCCGTTATGTTACTAAGCTACTGTTAAACACAAGAAACTGTAACTTTTTCTGGGGAAGCAAATTAATACCACCTGCTTTCCAAAAATAAAACAGATTTATTCCTCACAACTAATAATAACTGGTTTTAGTAATGGAAGAGAAACCTTACACACTAAAGAACACACTAAAAAGCTCCTCTGAGATAAGGAAACATCTTTCCCAGATAACCACAGGGCTTAACTGGTAGGTGTGAAAGCAATTTTTGTCTAAAACTTGACTCTTAACTTTTCTGTCTCATTTTCTAGTATTTATTTAGAGAGACCTTAAAAAACCTACCATGTATATACTACTGCAGAGTACACGAATGCAAGTAGAGTTTAAAATTTAACTATGAAAAACTTTGAGGTTTATATTAATACTATGAATTGTAGGTTTCTTATACAAGTATAAAAACAAAGTTAATTTACAATATGTTCAACTCTCTTTGAACAAAAAAAGTTAGGAACACATGCAAACGGCATTTTCCTGCTACAGAAATTCATTTAACTGTTGGAACAGTGGAGTTTTAGCTAAAACTATGAACAGAAGAAAACCTAGCTTTAAGTAGTGACAGGAATACTTCAGTTACAGATCTTGACTCCTAAAGACTTTACAAATCTTGTCAGACATTCCAAATTTTCATGCAAGAACTCAGTTCACGTGTTGTTGAAGGGATTAAATATTTACCTTACTGATAAAACATTCATAACTATTATAAAGGGTGTGTATTGGAGGAGACTGTTTTCAATTTTGTTTTGAGAAGACATTAGCACAGCACAAACACAGATACAGTTCTTCTGAACTCGAGAAATTTTGTTCCCAGGTGTTGGTTGATGACCTTCACAGTAGGAAAACAAAGATACCAACCGGTAAAAAGAAAAGTGCAAGTTATAAAGAAACCCCAACCAAAGAAAAAGCGTTATTAAAGTCTCAACAATGACCAATGCTATTTCTAGTACAGAAAAATGAAGACATGTCTCAAAAGCAGCCCAAGCACCTGTGCTTGAGTCTTTTAGTTGTTCAGTGCTTAACCAGATTTCATATACATCTTTTAGAGTTCAACACATGTGCTGAAGACTTTGAAGTCAGCAGAAGACATATACATAATTCCAAGGTGTTTAAAGTTCTGAAACAAGGCGTTTAGGGCCATTTCTTTCCTAGACCTGTATTGTGGAAATAGACTTTCAAGGTTGTCCTCCAAGAGGACAACTGTCAAGAGAAGTCAACATTTTGTTATATCTATTGTAGTCTAGAAAACAAATTTAACAAAACTGCAGAAGTCAATGAGTCTACTCAGAAGAATGACTGCTTCTCTTTAAACAAATATAACTTCAGTAAATTCTGTGCATAATTAAAAAAAAAAGGCAACAGATTTTCTACATCTGAGCTCTTTCATTAATGGTCATGAAAATGGAATTTTATTAATACTCTCTAGATCTGACCCAGAAATTGTCAGTCTTGCTCACAGTTGGATTAGAAGATCATTGTAGATCATTTCCAACCAAAATATCCTATTCTGTACTTTCACTGCCCAAATACTGCATGTGGATCTTCAAAACAGCCAGGCTGAAGAGAAAATGGTAAGGTTGTATGACTGCTCTATCTGAAGGATTTAAGTGTTCAACTTCCACAATTAGGTATTACTCAGTAGAAAAAAACAGTAATTGAACTCATTAGAGAGCTCTTCATTTCCAGAATAACATTGTCTTCATCTGTCCACTATCTCATGAAGCTTCCTCGATAAATTAAGTGCACAGGATGTGCTAAAGCTTTTGAGGCAATAAAGAGATTATATTTTTCTGTCAAGGGATGTGCTGTCACAACTAAGATATCATTTGTGTCAACAAACTCCAATGCTCTATAACTTGCTTTCAAGAGCACAGATAAGGTTGCCTCAGCTGAAAGCACAGGCCAAAAACTGATTAAAGAAAAAGGCTTCATCTGTTTGACATGGCTTATCTGAATATTAGAGTCACATCATCAGAATAACACATATAAAGAACCAGTTACACATCAACCACTAATTTCAGTTGTCTTGCTTCAGAATCAGTTTTAGCAGTTCAGAAAACACCACCTTACCCCTCCCAAAGCCCACAAGCCAGGGTTATTAGTATCTTAAGCAAACACCATGATATCACCATAAAGGACAAAAATCTGTGCATGTGCAAGGCTACTCACTATATAAGAAAAATAAGTTTAAGAGACCTTCTATTGTAAACTGAAGCTTCCTAGAGAAGACTGACAATGACCCACCTAATGGCAAAGAATCCCAAACTGGTACATTGACACGGCCTTAGCACATACGGAATTAAGGATTAAAGCTTACCTCTGCAGCTTCAAAGACAGGGCTAGAAATAATAAAAGCTTATCTTGACCTTAGAAGAAACCCTCAACACCAATAGGTAGGCAGGTATTCAACATGAAAATGAATTAGAAAGTGTATTCCCATGCAAAACTAACTACAGCAGTAGAAATTGAGAATTCAGACCTAGCAGACTTTTATCTGGATTTGACAAAGTGGTTGATCAAACACTTCACTTGCAATTACTATAAGAAAGTGAAAGATTACAGAGGTATCTTGAAAACAACAGATTGATAGCATCTTAACAAGAGATGACCTATTTCATCCTTATCTATTAAAAAAGATAATGCAACAATTCTGGTTCACAAGTTACTAGGCATGGTCCACAGTTACTAGATGAACACTTAAGTATACTTTTCTAGAGAAGAACTGCTGCTCCAAAGTAATAAAAATTAAGTTCTTAATAATACACTAACTAGCATTAGTATTTCTGTCACTTTTCATTATTACCTCCAAGGATCACTGAATGTTAACCCAGGTAGCTAAGCAATGCTCAAGTAAGAGCCAGATAAAGAAATATTTTGTTTGGCTGCAGATTTTAGTTATTCATTTTCAGACATGCCAATGTTTCTGACACTTGCCCTTACAATTTCTGTGACTCTTATAGGAAAAATACCTTCTGTCTTTACTACCTTGTTTGCAGGAGTAAAAGCTTCCTTAAAACCTATTACTCAACAGATGTTGTTTCTAGTATGGACAAAAACCAAGTGCTGTTCATTCTGGGAGGAAAAAAGAACATCAGAACAAAACATACAAGTGGGAGCACACAAGCCTTTAGCCAATTGCTTAAGAGCTGCTCATTATGCTCAATCTTTCCTGAGAGATGGGAACTGCAGCAACTCCAGCATTTGAGAGCTAACACTACAGCTTTGCATAAGTCAAGAAAAATTTAAAGGAAATAGCTGAAACTTAATTTCTTGTTGGAAATGAAGGATCAGACAGATTTCTATGTTAGCATTCCTAAAATGCATATACTCCAGAACTATTGTATCAGAGTACACAATGATGAACTCCTGAGCACTTCAGTATCATGCACTCATCACTTAAGGCTCTAAAACAACTTTTCTGGCTACTCATACATATTTGTGCACTATGGCAGCAGATGCCACAGTCATATCATAAAATATCCAGGAATGGGTAATAAAGTTGACACCAGAAAAAACCCTGGAGTATCTCTGTATCAATAGTGTGGCCAGCAGGACCAGGGCAGTGATTGTCACTCAGTACTCAGCACTGGGAAGTTACATGTCAAATACTGTGTTCAGTTCTGGATCCCTCAATTCAGGAAGCACATCGAGGTGCTGGAGCCAGTTCATAAAATACAAGTGGAGCTGGTGAATGGTCTAGAGATTAAGTTCTGTAAGCAGCAGCACAGGGTACTGGGCTTGTTCAGCCTGGAGAAGACGAAGCTCAGGAGGGACCTTATTACTCTCTATGTGAGAAGAGGTTGTAGCCAGGTGGACATTGGCCTCTTCTCCCAGGCAACCAGGGACAGGACAAGAAGAAATGCCCTCAAGGTGTGCTAGAGGAGGTTTAGGCTGGGCATCAAGAGGAATTTCTTCACAAAAAGGGTCGTTGAGCATTGGAATGGGCTGTCCAGTGAAGTGGTGGAGTCACCATCCCGGGAGGTTCAAGTAACGACTGGATGAGGCACTAAGTGGTATGGTCTAATCAACAACATGGTGATCAGAAAAAGATTGGACCCAACCTTAGAGGCATTTTCCAACATAAATGATTCTGTAATGCTGCTCTTGGTAAGTGACTTCCAACAAACTAACCTCCCCTGCCATCTTATAAACACCAAAGATGAATGAGAGCCTAGTCTGCTCCTCATATATAATCTCCTTGGTTTCTTGCCTTTGGGGCAAGGAAAAAGTTCCCAAGCTCCTTCTCTGACCTGGTTAAGTGACTGAAAATATTTTGAGTGTGAATATATTCTTCAAAGTGAAGAATATCATGGGGCTTATTTATGAAAAACAAAGCCCTTATCTACCAATATTAGAAAAAGATGAACCCAGCTTCTCTTTTGTGGGCTATTAAGTTGGGTCTTCAGCCCTGATCCCTTTAAAATAAATCAAATACTCACCTAACATTTCAGAAAAGTTCTTTGACTCATTTTTTTACAAATTCAATTTTTCAAAATAGCCACAAGAATTATTTGTGCTAACAATGTTGTTAGAGATCTGCAAATCAGAGCACAAGCTCAAGCAAAAACACTGGACAATGGCATACACGCTACCAAATGCTACATGACTCCAGTATACTGATATTTGCTCTAATCTCCTCATTTTCTAGTCCTTGGGAAAAAATAATTTAAAAGATGAACATCTATAAACAACTCAATTGTTGCTCCAGAACCCTGAGAAACACATTTTTAGGGCATCCTCCACAAAATAACCAATGACTTGTTTCTCTTGGACCATAATTACTAAGTAGTTGTTGAGAGAAAAAATACTAAAAATACTGGCTATGAAAATGAAATACAAACTAGGCTCTGCCTGCAGCTACTAAGTAATTCAACATGATACTGTTACAGGAAGATCTGATTCTGGAACAAAACTCCCCAAAACAGCGCTTGTAGAAATGAGGTTTCCTGTGCTCAATAGATTTTAAAGACGTGAAGTAAAATTCTGTTCAGGTGAAATTCTGATTTAAGATCCTCAAAGCAAAATGCTAAGCCATTCTATTACTAAAAACCATGTGGAGATTCTAGGTTATTAAAAAAAATAGATCCCTTGAGTCTTAAAGCTGCTCTAGAAAATATTAATCCAGATACAAAAAACCAGACATATGGAAGGTAGATTGAACTGTACATGTAGATATTCAGTTCTGAATCAGTTGTGTCATCTTACCATTAAAATTTCTTAAACCTCAGGAAAGGGAAGCTCTAACTCCCATGTAAAACCTGAGATGGAAATCTGAACAATCATTATAAAGGGAGGTTTAAAGCCAAACTATCACATTGGTGAGCCCACGCATTAAGATTAAGCAGCTTAGTAAAACAGTTCTAAGAAAGTTTGAAAGGACTCCTAACAAGAAGTTCAAAGTTCCCTACATAATTCTATTGCATTCTTGAACACACAAGGTTGAATAAAAACTGTAATTTATGATTTATGAAGCTTTTATCATGAAAATAACACTTCTTTTATGTCTTGTTTCTTGTAGGAGTTTTGAACCTCATCATTATGCTCCGTTTCACCTAATGAGCAATAAATGTGTGGTTTCTGTGCTTTCATTTCCAGGTAAGTGGTTTGGGTTTTTTAAACCTCAGTATTAGTAATTTTCCTTTACCTACTACATTTCAAAACAGTTAGGTAAAACTTAGCAAAAATAAAAAATAATTCCAAATTTCCCTAACTAGTTTCAGTTACAATCATGCAGACTTTTTACAGTACCTTTCTTTTGCCACAAGGAACAGTGCAAAGAAAAAAAACCCAGAGCAGCACACTTTTCTACAGTAGAAGCCAACAGTGCAGCTGTAAATCAGGGCACACCTAGCAAGGCAAGGTGTGACTGCAGCACAGTGGTCACACTGATCTATTGTCTGTACAGAATATTCCCATGACCCTGCCTCTTACTGCGCTCAACACCTTGCCTCCATCAGTAGCCATAACCAGCTAACACCGAGCAAGTGCAATGAACAGAGCAAGCATTCCAGGTTCCAAACACTGCTCCTCAGAGGACTCCTCTCTGCTTGTCCAGAAAGTCACGAGTGTGACTAAATGCCATTCCAACCACATACAGAATAAGCAGTTTTAAAAAGTGAGAAATGAGACAATCTTACCCCAATGAAAGCCCTTTTGTACAGACACACTGTAAAATAGGCCTTCACTAGATTTCAGCCTACAAGCAGCAGTCACAATGATGACAGACTTTACAACTGAAGCCCTAAAGAATGGCTATCTATGAGCTTCAAAAATCCCTTTCAGAGTAGAAGGCAAAGGATGAATCTTTTAAGCTTTCTCCAGAAAACTTTTGCAAGTTTATCATCCTGCATAATGAGGAAATGTATCAAGGAGTGGCAAGACAACATTCAAGAGGACATTCTTACCATATGTGGCACAAAGTCTAAATTACAGGCTAAACTTACAAGATCTGGCACTCGAATCTGAGCAAGTCAGTATTCATTTATCTCCCACCCATCTCCCCAAGTATGGACAGACACTGCAATGGGTTATACAACTTTTTACAAACAAAATTCTCCCTGAAGCACTCAGAAAATAGGCTGTAATGCTGCAGGCCAAAGACCATTAATACTCCCTGTAATACCCTGAGGAAAAATTACAGCACATAAATAATATGCTGTAAATTTTTACCCCAGATTTTTTCCAGTACATCCAATTTCTAACAAAGGCTCACAGGTCTCAATTCCTCAGCATAAAAGCACCTAAAACTGGTAAGTAAGGATGCGCCTAGGATCAACCTAAAAAAGTCACCTACAAACAGAACACTACAAAGTGAAAAAAATTACCTGCAAAGTAGAACAAAATAAAAAACAAAGCTGTTCCAGTACTTGCTTCACCAACTTCTAACAAGCAGCTTTTGTCAATACACATATATTGTCAAAAGGTTTCAAGCCTAGACACACATAGATTTGCAATCCTTTCCCCATCAGCCAAAAAATCAAAAATCACTGTTTTAGGAGACTTTTATTAACCTGTTTATAATTAGTGTACCTTATCTGGAAACCCATTGCTGAATACACAGAAACACTGGTATTTCTATATACATGCCTGAACTTCAAGCCAAGGAAGAAATATTACAAGTACTTGGAATTTTATTGCATTCATTGAGTGAAGGTATTTTTCATAGATAAAGTGTCTACTAGCAATTTTTCTGTGAGGTAGTGGAGCAATACATTTTGATTTTTGGTAAAGTGCTCTGAGATAATGTCAAAACACTTTATCTCAGTCCCTAGAAGTCCGAGCAAGAATTGTGCACTTATGAGCTAAGTAGAGGTTAATTAAGTGTCACTAACTTGGAGGCATTTTGTGTAATGATGCTATTGAAGGAACTCTAACTGCTTCAAAGAAAAAAACAAAATCAAGGTTTCTACCATACCACACCAAGCCAAATGGTGAACAATACAGAACTTGTTTGCAGAATGAGAAGTTTATTCTGCTCACCCTGTCCTGCTTTAAAAAAAAAAAAGGAAGCAAAGCTATGCAGCTGGTATTTCCTAGCACAGTTTAATACATGTTTTTGTCCACTGTAAGTAAAGAAAATTACCTAATAGAGATATTAACATAAGGAACAAACAGACCTCATGCCCTCAACATACAAGATTTATGTAACAGTACAGCATCAGAGATGTCTGTCACATATCAACTTCTTGCATCAATCATGTCCTGAACAAGAGGCCTGGAGAACCCAAAGGAAACAGTAAGTTAAAAAAATTCGTATATTTATACAGAGATATGCATGTGAGTTGATTCGTCTATTCATCCCCGACTAAAGTCTACTTTGTGTTTATACTTTAAACATGTTTTATTATTACATTCTATACAGTAACAGTAAAACCTGAATGATTCAGTACCTTGCCATTAGTGATGTACTTGCAATTAATTTTTAGGAATTTCTCTGTAAATGCTTCCTCCTCTTCGGAGGTGGATGATACCACTCTTGACGGACGAACACATGCATGCGCTGGCGAGACAGCTGACTCCTTCTGCTGGACTCCATCTGAATCCTGAAAGGAAATAGAAAGAAACAAAGAAGAACTTAGCAACTTGCTTTTTTCAATATCAACTCCTGAAGATTTTCTGCTGTGTAATTTGACCAGTCAGGTAATTGATGGACAGATTATAAAAGAACTGCCCCAACAGGGACTCAAGGATTGAAACTGACCACCAAGACAGCAAACAGTCCTCAAGGCCAGGCTGGATGGGGGTGTGAGTAACCTGGTCTAATGGAAAGTGTCCCTGCCTATGGCAGAGGGGTTGGAACTGGATGTCTTTAAGGTCCCTTCTAACCCAACCTAGTCTATGATTCTAAAAACACTTAAAAAAAAATCACATACACAAATGCTGAATAAGTTTGAACACAATGATCCTGGCAATGTTTCTGGCCCATGTTCTACTCTACCTATTCAGTTCACATTTTTCCAGTATTTTAACACGGCTGCTTTGAAACAGTGTCAAAGGCCTGGCTCTAGCCAGGGTAAGAAACATGCCTTCCCTCATCTGCTGAGCCTGTCATTCAGTGTTGTCAGGTATGATATAGCCTTGGTAAATTCTCTTTGGCTCTTTCCAACCATCTTTGTCATTCACACGCCTGGATTTAACTTTCAGAGGATTACCTTCATTACTTCCCTGGGAAGATAATAGAGTTATCTATCTCACTATCTATCAGTATATCCAGCTAAGTAGTGCACACGGAACCCTAGGGACAGGACAGACAATGAAAAAATTAGTTTTCAAATGAAAGATAAACAAACAGAAGACAGACTTCACCAAAGCCTATTTTATAGGCACAGAAACCCTGTTTTGGAGCTTTACCCACATCCAAAGGCCTCAATTTCATACATAATTACTATTTTTAGTTACTAATACAATATTACTATTTTTAGAAAACAGGAACTCCCACATTCCCTTTGGTTTTTTGCTTTCCTGTTCAGTTCTATTCACCAGTACAGATTGCAGAAAAATGCCTTTAATCATATCTAGGAACATTATGAACAACTGTTTTCAGTTCATCATCTCTCTGGCATTAGTTTAGCCTTTGCCAGCATATTTCAACCTTCATTACAGACCAACCAAAAAACCAAAACAATATACAGAACACTAAATTGAATTTTGCTGAAAAAGCTAATCAAGGTATAATTAGGAAACAAACCTCCTGGAGATTAATTCTCCTTCCACATATGCCTTCCTACTGAAAACTACAGGGTCACTCTTGTGACACATAACTCAGCAAGTGGTTCTGAAAGTGCTCAGCTGATATCCAAGCCTACTCTGAATAAGCCAGCTATTTCTCATCATATTGCCAACATGACACAATCTCAGATCCCAGAATGGCCTGGGAAAGTGAGGGGCAGTGAGATGCACCACAACAATGGTAGAGTTTCCAATTTAATGATGATGTTTCTGTCACTACATATTATTTTGAAGTGATATTTAAGCTTTATAGGTAGCAAAGCATATAGGATCTTCTCAAATATGTGCCTAAGACTGCTGAATGAATAAATATTTCAAAAACCCAGCAGCACCAGAAAAGCTTCAAAATCTAAGCTAGTTCTTACACAGCCTTACTGACAGCAACCAAATTATTGAAATACACAATAAAAGCTTAAGTGTAGCAAAATTAAAACAAAACAAAAAAATAAAACCAACAAAAAACCCTTACCAAAACCTCCCTAGCCTTAAAAAAAAGTTATGCAGGTCTTTTATCAGCCACATGAGGTTTGTATCTAGCCTTATGGCTGTGGCAAGCTACTCCAATTTTCAATAAAACAAAAGAACAAGAATAGAACATGTCAGCTTATTTTTGACTGAACAGGCATTAAGATATTTGTTAGCCTTCTTATTGAATTTGTAACAAGAAATCACTGATTCTATTGACCAGAGCAGAGCAAAGACTCCTTTACATTATATAAGCAGAGGAACATATCTTTACCTTGAAACATGCTCAAATTTAAACTGAAAATCTGGAGTCAAAACTGAGGGACAGTCAAAGAAGACAGAAATCAAGAGAGCATTAGAGAATGTATACTAGTATGTCTCTCCTTCATAATGATAGCAATCAGCAAAAAGAGAAAAGAAACCATGAAAGACAGGTGCTATGATGGAGAACAAAACCCTCCAGCCTTAACTGCTCACATAGAAGTAGAGTGTCTTTTGAGCTGTTAGAGAAGACTGAAAACAAAACCAAACACACACAGACCACACTGACAAGTACAAGTGATTTCTGTTCCTTGATTTTCTGACAAATATTTCTTCTTTTCTTATATGTACTTTGAAAGGCCTCAGAAACAAAATAATTACATTATATATTGTCTCATTGCTAATCTGACCTTCCTTGAAGCACTTAAGAATTGCTTGTGATGATCCACGACATGTAACAAGATACTTTATTGTTGCATAACTATTTTGTTCATCAGTAAAATGAAATTTAACATTCCAGTTGTTACTAGCATGGGACTGACTGCACTAAATGAAAAAGAAATCTTTTGCAGAAGAGGTTTTTAAGTATTTTCATTTACTTTGTTTCTTCTACACTTGCAAGTTTTTATCTCTCATATGAGCATACAGTCAACAAATAGTTTTCAAACAAATTAGAGGTATGGTTACATCTCCCTACCTACTATATGCTAAGAGATACACAAAATAATTGACAAAAGAAAGCATAAGGTATTTTTCTGGCATGGAATCTGTAGGAAAAGCTCAGATTTCCAATAGTAAAATTGATAACTTTTCCCTCTAGTAACTTCATATAACATATGTTACATGGATAGGCCTTTCTGAGACTGATATAGCTAGAAAATTTATGATACAAGAATGTATTCTTGCAGGCGCGTTTGCTTACTGTGCTACACCACCCTCAGTTTGCCATCAAACACAAAAGAAATTATTCAGCATCAATGAAAGACATAAAAACTGGCACGCTAAGACAGAGAAATGAGTTCACAGCAAAACAAGCAGTGATTCTCAGCAGAAGGGGCACCATAGACTTTGCAATGCAGCTTGGGAACCTCATCAGCAACAAAGCAATCTTTATATTCAAACTTGGCTGGACCAAGTCATATAAGCAAATAATTCAATGCTTTAAGTCTCAAACCTTCCTAAATTTTGAGGACACTGAATCCTGGAACAGATGTTTGACCGTTTGACTGAGTAGTGCCAAAATACGCTAACAAGAAAATTTCTTATTTGAGAGGAAAAGATAATAACTGGGAAAAGAACAGTGGTGATGCATGAAGAAATATCCAAATGAGATCACAGCAGCAAAAATGCAGAGCAGCTCAGGCTCAAATACTGAATCTTCCTGGTTGGACTGTTCCCTATGGGATGCTGCTGACAGCAAACCAGTATTCCTGGAAAGACATACTTCTTTCTACAAAGCCAGCTCCAACCCAAAAATCTCCATTTGAGCTGAATTACAGCACAATACAGATTGCTAAAATTTTTTAGCATTTTGAAAGTCTACAAATGTAGAACTTCTGAGTAAAAGTCAGCTACAATTAATTCTGCATTAGTCCTTCATTAAATTCCCTTTTTAAACTTCATTTTGCGACATGAAACTAGAGAACCCTCTCCGACACCTCTAGAGCAAGCAGGGGAAAACTGAGCATTCCTGCCAATACATCTTGTCTGCCAAAACCATCAGTAAGATTAGAGACAAATGTTTAATAAGCTCTGAAATGTAACAAATACAGAAATGCAACAGTAACTATTAAAGATTTCCGTGTGCAATGACAGTATTTTGCTACAAGTAATTTGCTGTCAAATCAGTTTTCACATTGAAAACTATAATTTACAAAGATTAAAATCTTGTACTTACTTTTTAAAATGAATAATTTTACTTTCAACTCCAAATACTGCCTAATACTTTCTCCCAAAAACAAAAGGACAGTTTAAAAAGAAAGCATAGCATCTGTAACATTTATCTTGTATCATTTATATGTAAGGGAAAATTAATTTTAAGGACAATAGGTATACCTACATTTACTGTAGCCTTGTCAAGCTCTGCTTCAGAAGATGTAGGTGATAGGGGACTTACAGGACTTAGAGAGGGGGAGCTGTCCACACTAGATATGTAGTCTGGGTCAGGAACATACAAAATCTATAAAGAAGATACAATGTAGTTAGAAGTTAGTTATGCTTTCATATTTACTTTAGATTTCCCACCAGTTTAGGTATATTTACTATGCTTTCTCTTATTAGGCTACACAAAACCGTTTCTGATCCCATTGCTTTTAAAAAAATTATGAGTTGAGGGAAAAAACAATACTAAACGAAGCACTTGAAATTTTAGCACTTCAAGTTTTAAATGCTGTGTTGATATAATTCTGATTTTCAGTCATAATAACAGAGGACGAAGTTCAGATAGAAAGCATTAAAAGTATACAGCAGGACAGAAATAAGAGTGTCCAAGGAAGATGTGTCCAAATATTTCTCTTGCTATGACTCCACTATTTGAGCAATAAGGAAACAGACTCACTGAATATATAAAAATATTTCAACTGAAAGTATTCAAACTTTAAATACATTATTTCAGCCATGACAGGCATTCAATCTACCTAGAGAAAGTTCTGCAGCAATCAAAAATGAACACAGAACTTTATCAAACAAAGGGCAAATACCAAATGGCTGATGGCTGATACCACAGTTGACCTATCACTTGTTTCCAGGCCTGGCTTTTAAGGAGAAGTGAAAATTGAAGGCAAAAACAGGAGGGGAGAAAAAAGGCAACAGTGACCTATAATAAGTCAATGGTAATTCAAATGCTGCTGCAGGCAATAATACACAGTCACAGAATGTTGCTTGTAAGCTCTACCCTGAATGTGTCTGCTGAGCTAGAGTTCATAAACAGCCTGCTATATTTGCAAAGCAACAATGTGGCTTGTATCTAAGTGTCATTATTGTACCATTAAGCACATCTAGTTTTAAAGTCCTCTGATCTTATATAAGGGACACAGGTAGCTTCCTTACAGGTTTCCCTTTAGGCAGTTATTTAATAGGCACAAGGAATAGACTGGAGAAAAAGGAAAAATTCTTTTACAAAGCCAATAAGAAAATCAGTAAGAGAAGTACTTTAGCACTCTGGTAGGAATGAGAAATATTGTAAAAGAGGACTTTGTTGAATAAGTAACATATATAGTGTAATAGTACCTGTCCAGGAACGACTGCTCTGGAGAAAAGCTTATTTAATTGAACCAGTTCATTGGGTGTTGTATCAAATTTCAAGGCAATACTGTTTAAAGTATCTCTTGATTCCACCTGTATCAATTGAGGAAAAACAAAAAAAAACAAACTTGTAAGAAGTTGGTTCAAATAGTGGCTTACATATTTTAGCATGTGTAGATTTACCAAGATTCTGATGAACTTTAATATCTTTATTTCTTAAAACTGCTCACCCCCACAAACAACAACAAAGCCACCACAAAAAACATACCTACCCCCTAAATATTAGTCTACTGCAATCCCATGTAAAAGCACACACCTTCCCATTTTGTTTCCAGCGACCAGATGTGTCAGTCACACAGTTTGAGCTGTCAGCTCAGCTATTGCACCAGAACTTCTGATCTACAAATGCACTGCTGGCTACTACTGGGCAATATACCACTGACTGGGTTCACAGAATGATTCATTCCCTCTCTTCAACTGCTTTTCTCCACTTTTCACCTACAGAAAAGCTGAAGAGATCTCTCTATAAATATAAACACACCCTCTTACTATTGAAATAAGTTTCTGTTAGACCCTGACTTTCAGGTAAAATCCATCACTCAGAAAATGCAAAAATGCTGAAGCAAAGCATGTCAAGTACTATGACAGCAGATGGAGCATAAGCTTTTTGAGAAAGTAATTCTGTCGTGGTTTGAGAGGAAGTAAGTTTTCTGGGATGCTGTGGTCACACCAATAGGTGCTCAGATTTGAATATTGGCACCTGGTGTGGCCACTGGGGACATGGATACGCCTCTGAGAACACGGGGGTCAAAAGCAGAGCACTCCCAGGGGGAAGCTCTCTTGGATTCCAGTGGGGAAGCAGGTCAGACCTCCCCCAGCCCAGCCGCCAGCTGGGCGGGGGACGGGAAGCCATGCGGCCGGGTGAGGTAGGCCTGGGCCTTGGACAGAGATGACAGGCGAAGAGGCCCCGAGGATGGAAGGGTGGGAGAAGCACCAGGAGGCATTGGGCAGCCCCCCCCCCACCCCAGAAGAGAGAGAGAGCACAGCCTGTGCTACCTTGGAACTTGATAACATGCGCTGGCAGCACAGCCCAAAAGGAGAAGAAGGGGTGGGGTGGCTAGCAAGAAGGTGTCTGGCCGCTGTGGGAGTTCCTCAGCAGGCAGTGCCCGAGTTTATAACCCTTTTTTGGATAATCAAAACTTTGCAGAACATTAACTTTTCCTAGAAGAGAGACAGAGATGAAATGGAAGAAGGAAATCTGCAAGTGTGAAGGTCTGGGCAAGTGAAAGATGTTGGAAGAATAGGGAAGAATCTTAGGTGGGAAGAGATGATGGAGTGGCTTTAGCTGCACTTTTCTTGTTATAGCCATGGACAGAACCATGTTCCTTGTGACATAGAGACTACATCCAGGGGGAGGCAATGGCTCAGAGCCAAGAGGGTTCAGTGTTGGTACCCCTCGGCCCCAGGGGGTGAAATTTGTGGGGGACAGGTGTCCCAAAGATGAGACTGTGCTCTTTTTGGTACGGGACAAAACATCCTTAAAAGGAGAACCCTAGAAGCAGCTCTGGTCCATGTGCAGTGGTGAGAGCACTGGACATGGAAGGAAGATGTCACGATGGCAGATGATCTCCAGGCGGTGCCACGAGTGCCTTAAAACACACGAGGTTTCAACGGTGTTTCCTGGGGAAGCCTATGGCACAAGAAGGACTCCTCTCCTCTTGATGAACTGAGAATTGATTATCTAAAGGATGGTGATGGACTGAGAGTTGGTGATTTGGGGGATGGATGTATTGGAAATTTGGTGGGGGGAGGAGGAAATGTATTTGGAAGGTTTTCATTTTCCCTATGTTTCTTTTTACTTAGAGTTGTGGTGTAGTTAATAAAGTTTTCTTTTCTTTATTTTTAAGTGGGGGCCTGCTTTGCTTATTCCTTGTCACATCTCACAGCAGACACCAGGGAGAATGTATTTTCATGGGGGAATTGGCATTGTGCCAGCCTCAAACCATGACAGATTCCCAGTCAAAGAAAGACTTTTTTTTCAACCTCAGATTCTGACCTCCATCTCCCAAAGTGTAGTCAAAATTACCTACTAGAAAAAAGCAAAAGGAAAAAGTTTTATACAGAAAGACTATTTCAGAATAAAGAATTCAAAGCCTTAAGAATAATGGGGTTACAAGGAAACAAACAACCAAAAGGTTTAATGCATAATGGCACAAGACTTCATAAACACCAGGAAAAAATAGATTTTATCAGTTAAGACAAGATGAAGCTATATGAGCTAAGATATATTTGTAGCTAAATCTAAGTAGAGCCAGAGAATTCTTTCCCATATAATTTTGTAAAGATGCACTTCTCAACCTAGACTCACTAACAAAAAGATATGAGCATTGCCAAAGAAAAGGCAATTAGCTTTTTTAAGATAGGATTAGAAACCTATTTTGAGGTATTTTTATACAGGAAGCCAATAAGCTAAACAAACCAGAAAACATCTTTCTACACTAGTATTTCCAGTATGGAAGACTGTATTGTAGTCGCTCTCAGTCATTCAGTACTGTATGATCAGAGATAATAAAAAAGAAGAGTATTTTCATATGCCGTGTTTCACGCTGTATTACAGAAGAAATCAGAACAGGACTGTAACAAGACCAGATATGTACTACACGCTCCACAGACCATAACAAAACTAACCACCAAATCATTGAACAGTAAGGTTTCCATCAGAAGCTCTACATGATACACAACATTTGCTAAAACAAACTGTGAAGTGAAATTCAGAAGTTTTGCCTACGTTTGCGCTCACATAAATGTTGAAAAGCAACAGCTGCTAAGTAAATCTTTCTTATGTATCACTTAATCATTGAAGCAGGTGAGATTTTAGACTAACTTATGACATAAAACAAATTAAAAGCACTCAAACCACAAAGTTTAGGCCCTTTTTTGCATGCACTCGCTCTTTACAACCTTCTGAAATAAAAACATCTTGTGAAATAGCTTGGCAACTAAAGGGTTTCTCTCACTTATGACAAACACATTGACAAGCATAAGCTTCCTTTTTGTTCGGCTGTCAAGTTTGCACAGGCAAATTTCCACACTACATGGGACTGACTTCAGGGACCAGAAGAGATACGTTCTCAAAACAATGACACTGCTCATGTAATAGACTTCCTGAAATATCTTCCTAGATTCCAAGGCCTATTTTCCAGTTCTCAGGCCCTCTACTATTCTAAAAAGTAGAATCTGAACAGCCAAAACCTCAAAGAATAATTTTGTAGAAAAGCACAGAACTAACAAGATTTGAATAGGGCCGTGGATTCCCAGCTTTTCCCCTATCAATTCATTACTACAAGAGAAGGCAAGAAATTATTCCTTTCCTCTAAGAAAAGAAACTTTCTATATATTGAGCTAGCTACTTAAATGCTATTCTGAATGTTAAAAATCTTATATAAATATTTGAATATTAAATCTTCATTGAGAATGCACCCATGTTTCCCAGGTGCACTTATGTGTAACAGCAGACAGAGAACTTCAGCCACCATTATCTCTGGTTCAAACTACCTTCATTTCCCTCAGATCAACAGCTGGTAAAGTTATTAAAAACTTTATTCTACTGGTATTTTAATGAACTTTACTCAACAGTCAGAATTCACTCATTCCTCCATTAAAAATTAAATATCAAATACATATGAATCAGAGTGCAGAAACAATTTTTTTATTTCAACACTAGGTGTCCAAGAGCCAGAAAATCAAACATAGTTTAAGAGCATTGAAACACACTAACAAAATTAAACAGACAGGAAGACTAAAAAAAAGGGTGAGAACAAAAGGGTGCAAATAGCACAGCTTTGGCACTGTACCAAAGCCTTTAGAAATACCAATTATGACCATATTAACTAATTGTTAACAGGCCTAATTTATATAATATGCAACATCAGCAAAACAAACCCTGTAAATATCATAAAGCAAGCATCAAAAATAATTAATAAAAGACACAGATGAAGTAACATCACCATTATGATCTACATTTCCAATAATCCCCAAAGCAAGTTAAAAGATTATGACAATGGCATGTCCAAAGAAAAGTGGCTGCCAAAAAAGAACACACTCCTTGGGTTTGAAATTGAAGAGCCAAGAAATTAAAAAAAAAAAAAAATAAGCAAAACTCCTAAGTGTGTAGCTTTCTAAATAGTATGTAATGGTTTACAATGGCAATAGAACTAGTGACACCAGAAGAGAACCCTTAGCACTATCTACTTACAGGTAGAAAACTCAGTCTCAAGCCCATGGTCTACTAAAGACTTCTGTGACCTTCAGGAATTGATTGGGCTCTTCCTTAACCTGGACAACATAATCTGTGTATTAAGTATTTACTCATACTTCAGGACAGCACAGCCTTCAATCTCCAGAGAGATAAAGGGAAATCTTAGATTAGATCTCCAACACTCATAAACCAGATCATCCATTTCAACCACTCACTTACAAACATTTTTCTAAACAAAAATCAAACCTATCTGTAAATAACCACAATTATTTCTTTCTTCTCCTCAAAAGGAAGAGCAGTTAGAAGGCTTTCACTGAAGTCACAAGCCTGCTAATATGCTACAATCACTGGTGTCAGTAAGCAGCCCTCTGCTCATGCTCCATTATTCACTCGTAGCTGGCTCTTCTGACACCTACAGGAAGGCACCAGTTGTGTTTGTACAAGATGGAACACAAAAGGCTGAAGGGGAAAACATATGGCTTGAGCAGCAACTGTGAATTCTGAAATAACAGACAATATCAACTTGAAACTAATATGCTGACTCACATTGAGAAAAGGATAAACTCTATTAAAAGGTATCTGTTCAGTGTCTAAGCAGTACCAGCAAAAATACAGTTTTTTCTGTATCCTTTAGAGGCAGTTCAGGACTTACTTCCGTTCATTAGTACTGTATCTGTTGATATCTTCTCTCTGTTGCTACATACAGAACAGCAGGTTCAAGTTTTCATGGCTTGGGAATTTTTAATTAAAATCTTAAACATTAACTGCATTCTGTCTTTAGCTTTAAAAAGAAAATTTATTTTATTGTTCATTTGTCCCATAGTAATTCTTTTTCTAAAAAATTCCAGTGTGAAGTCTACTTCCTATTAAAACCCCATAGTTTGCACAAGTGAGATGTCAACTCACTCCAAACTTCATGAATACAAATAAGACCTTCCCTCCTAAAACCATGTAGCCATTGGAAAAATTAACATATTAAATTATTATCTTAAAAAAGGCAAAAAACCCCACTAACTTCAACAATGCTGGAAGGTGAGGGTGAGTCTGGTTTCTGCCTTCACTCTCTACTACTTCTCAAAGAAGCAACACATGCAGGTGTATAAATACACGTGTGTACACACATGCATTGTCACTGTGACAGGAAGTAGGATGAAGTCAGAAACAAGACACAAGTGCACCTCTTCACATATAATAAAGTAATAAATGATAACAGCAGCAAATTACCGCAACAGCTACCAGATCTCTCTTAGAGTAAGCATAAGCTCAGTTCCTAAAGTTTATATCTGTGCATTTTATTAAAATATATGCACACAAATTAACCTAACAAGATGCTACTCAAGTGTTTCATGAGCCTCATGAGTGAAATGTACAGCAAGACCTGACAGAATACAGTATTTGTGAAGCTGAAATGCACCATCTTACATACATGCTACAGGCTCTTTTAGAAGGTGGACTAAGTTTAATGACAAAAAGCCTTTGATTCCTGTGAATCATCCTTTTTGACTCACAAGGAAGTGATGCATACTTCAGTACATATTAAGAAAGCTATTTTTGGATCTAAAACTCCACCTACTGGAAGACAAAAACCTGCAGAAGTACATGACAACTTGACACAAACACATACCAAGTTAAAAAAGGAAAGCTAGTTGCTTTTACTTTGCCTGAAACCTTACATACCAAAGTAAAAGCACTCACATGGTGGCAAGAACCAAATTACTGGATTTACTGAGTATGGATGCCAGTAATACAGAGCTACACCTGCCTGTTTTTCTCAAGTATTTCAGACCAAATGGAGTTAATATAACATCAACAACAGCCACATTTACATTAACATTCTTCAACTGCTAGAATCTAAGCAGTAGGAATTTCTGTTTTGAATTCCAACTTCAAGGAAGTCTTTAGAGCAGGCTAGAAATATATTCAAATTCCAATAAAACCATGCTAATGAAATGCTTCTTGCCCCACTACACACATTCTCTGTCTCTACCCAAAAGACTATCACAGACCTCTCAGTACTTAAGCAATTATCATAGCTTGGCTTAATGTAACAGAGTTAAGTCTTCCCTGTATCTCTTATTCTTGGAGTAAGAGAACACCAAGAGGTCAAGTGAAGACTTTTCATAAAGCAGTTGTCATTTTAATTTATCAGGTCCAGCTTCAAAAGCATTTAAAGATAACTGTGGCAGACCATCCCTAATTTAACATCAACTCTATAAGCATTATTTATAGGCTTAATTGTATTTCCAGTACATAACACAAGACAGATACTTCTCACTTCTGTTTCCCTTAGTAACCACAAATATGAAAGCTGACTGCAGCACAGTTTGAGGGTCATTTCAAGAACAGAACAGGGAGAGAAAGGCTCCATTTTCAGATACTGATGCAGAAACTGAGTTATACAGTAAAAGGCACAGATCTACGGCAATTATTGTAAGAATACCAGGAAGTCAGTATTCAGTATTCAAGATGCAGTTTCCCTTTACAACTTTATTCTGTTATTTCCCCCGACAGCAACAATTTAATAATAATGCTGAAAGCAGAGAACTTGCACATAATTATATAACTATTGTTATTTGTTTCTAACTAGTTACCTAAAAGTGAACCAGTCAACAGTTTGATTAGCTTGGAATTTCTAAGGGAAAAAAAAGGCACTTGAAGGGAAAAACCAGTATAAGTACGACTAGCTAATTCCCTAATTTAATTTCTGTCAAACTAAACTATGAGATACACAGAATTCTAACATTAAAGGCAATATACATTACAGTTTTGCTTATATTTTGTAACACAACTTTTTAGCCTGCATTTGCTTTGCAGTAACATTCTAACAATAAAGCAGTAACTTACAGAATATTCAAGAGTCCCTCTAGGTTTTTGAAAAGACATTCGTCGCCCATCTTTCTTGTCTGGGGTCTTCTTCTGGCCAGCATCTGAAAAAAATTGAGGCAATGCGTGTGTTAAATTCATTTTCCTCTCTCAGTACTGTCACAGGCTGCTGACTACAGCCCCGTGGGCAGACATCTAATCCACCAGTTACACAGCTTACTCCTGCTGATTCCAACAGACACCAGCTGCTAAAATAGGGACTTCATTCCTCTGCAATGCTTTAAGAATTTGACCAATACAAACAACTGATAACTGGAAACCAACTAACTGCAGAAGTACTTGCTGCTATCCAAGAAGTGATTAATGAAGACTAAATAGGACATTGAACCCATCAAGCAAGAAACATTTCTAGAATTGCTGTGTTTGATTTTGTATCATACCCAGTCTGCTTTCATCTGAGGGGAGATGATCTAGAGTTCCTGCATGTTTGATCTAATCACTGGAGATATTTTGCCACTATTTGATAATTACAGAGTATTTAAAGCTTTTTTATAAAACAAAGAGCATTAGTATTAAATTCATAATTCTCCTATCTGTAGTAAACACACAGAGCTAGTAAATAAACACTAAAGATTCTACATAAATTGTACAAATTAAAAACTTCTTTTTATTGGGGCACTGTATTGTGATGACCTGTTTCACAGGCTAAGCAAGCAACCATCTGTAACTAAAGTATGCTCTCTTATTTTAAACTAACTGGCTTGATAGTTATGATAATCATGATGCAGCTGTGTAGTTACATGGTTCAAAAGAAAGCACATACATCTCTAGAAAAGTGAGAGCTTTAATATCTCCATCTATATACACACACATGGATTTTTTAAATTCATCTCCACCACATGGCCTCCACCTTCAACAGTCAAGTATCTGCTATTAAGGAGCCCAAAATACTTATATGAATGAGACATTAAGTTTTCATGCTACAATGGGATTAGTTATACTCCCATTTTGATACATTCAAATTTTTTACCATAATTTACTCAAATATTTCAAGCTAAATTCAATAGAAGCAAGAAATCTTATAAAATGTATTTTAAAAATATTTTAGCTTGGCTACATTGAGAATAGAATATTTAGTATAATCCATTAAGCCTCACCTGAAGTACTAAGGAAACATGCTATAAACCAACAGCATCTTTAGTGCACGATTAGATTTAATTAGTATCACAACTCTGACACTGGAAGAAACTTGAAAAGTATCAGTACAACTTTCCTGCACTCCCACTCAAATTTCTACATGGATAGCCAAAAGCATTAAAATATAGAGGGCAGGGAAATCACAACGCAAATTACATAGCAAGTTCGGCCAAAGAAGAAGAAACAAAATGAAATCTTGGGGAAAAAAACAAACCCACAAGAGAAAACCTACCTCAGAAATATCTTATATTTGCTACATAGGACAAGCTGCACAAGACAACAAAGTGGTGATTTCTAGCAGACCCAACATAAATCATCTCCTGTGGTACTCTTTATATAGATCAAAAAAGGATATAAACTTTGGTCTAATTCATCGGTTTTTATATAGCCTGAGGAAGAATGCACCTATACCTAAAACTGATCCATGGATGGTATTAATTATGATACGTTTTTATAGCTATGAATAACATTCAGAACTAAGCCTACTTCTAAAAAGTCTCTAGCAATTCTACAAACCTATATACTAATTCTGCACACTGCTATCTTAATTCAGTACATTAAAAGGTACTTCTTCCCTTATTTACTAATAGTAGCTTTTTAGAACTTAGTTGGAAGAAACATTCATTTCTGATTATCCTCATAGTGTTTAAACTTACTACAAATGTCTCTGAGGGAAATTAAGCCAACTCAGTAACAATAAAATACACTAGAAGTTTGTGTGTAGGCTTAGTAGCAGTCAATATTCTCCTCGTCTAGGTCAAATATTTTGTTAGCAAATTTTTCACCTGACCTTGCAGCACAACAGGTGCCTCCACAGCAAGCTACAGAAAAAAACTAACAGTTGCTTGACTGTAGCTGTTCCAAATTTTTCAGCCCTTATCAAAGCTTTGCCAATAGCCTAATTATTTTCTTTCAAGAGCAGTCTGGGTCAAATAATCCTAAGAAAAAGAAAAAGGATGCAACTGAAAATAGACTGATCTCATCCAGGATGCCATACATGCCTTAATACCCTATAAATGGAGAACCCTTATTACAGAACAAGAAGTCTTCTTCCCCTCCTCCCCCACCATGAGATGGAAGTAAAAAAGCCCCATAGTACAAATATATGTACACTCTCTTCAGTTGTATACAGCCCAATATATTTTGTGGGGATTTTCTCAACCCAAATTTAACTTTCTTTTTTCTTCTTACTGGTTAAAGTGTCTGAAGAGCTTGCAGACAGGTGCCACTCAAGAAGTGAAGATAAATTATCTTCTCTCTCTCCAGTAACTGAGTAGCAGAATGAAGTCGTGCAAAAATACCCACTTCTGCTCCTTATGCCAGAAACAACAATGGGAAATTATTTGTTCTTCCCAGCAGAAGAACCTTTACTGCTGCTTTAGACTTAGAATCACAGAATGATCATAAAAAAATCTTGAGTTGGGACTCACCAGGATAACTGTATCCAATTCCTGACCATGCCCTAGACAACATCAAGGGTCACATCATATGCCAGAGAGCATTGCCCAAATTCTGGCAGTCTTGGAATCACTTCCCTGGGGAGACTGTTCCAGTGCCCAGTCATTCTCTGCTTGAGGAAGCTTTTAACATCCAGCTAAACCTCCCCTGACATGGCCTTATGGTGTTCCCTCGGGCCCTGTCACTGGTCAGAGACAAGAGACCAGTGTCAGTCCCACTTTCCCCTTCTTGAGGAAGCTGTAGGTGTCCGTGAGGTCTCCTCTTCTGCAAGCTGGACAGACCAAGTGACCTCAGCCACTTCTCATATGGCTTCCATTCTAGGCCCTTGATCTTCAGAGATTTGAGAGAACTCTGGTAACTTCAGGAAAGTATGACCAAACAGAGGGTAGGGGTGGGGAAGATGTCCCTGTTGAAGGCATCTTGTAAGAAAGCCAGGAGAGCTCCTCCCACAAGGTTTCCAGAAGTTTATAGTCTGCAGCTAGGGTTTTTGATGTTGCCCCCCTCCCATATCTAAGGCAGTAAATCCTACCCTTCCCATTAGTGCCCACTTCCATTCCTTCAGTCTGTGAAGGCATTACCTCCCCCTCACTATATGGGTACAGATTCAAATGTTTCATAACCTGACACGATGTGAGTCTCCTGAGTCAACAAGAGATGGAGGCAGGCAACACTGAGCTCCCTGTGTGCTGACTACCCAGCTGGCCAAGCTACCAAAATCCACACCTCTGCCCACAGCCCAAGTGCTCGAGCTGTCTGCTCATACAGAACACATCAATTCTGACCTAACCTCTCAGAAACAAAACTAGAATGCATTTCAGTTTTGAAAATAGGTCAGAGTAGTAGAAACATGAATTCAGTCTCCCTGATGACACACTACAAAGCCTCTATCTCTCACTAAATGAGCCAGCTATTCATTTTTGAGAGCAAAGGAAATGAGTCCTCCAGCCATTCCAGTGCCCCTAGCATTCTAGGAAGCACATGCAAGCAGAAACAACTGCCAGCATAGAATGCAGTGGTCTAAAAAGTCCTCAGACCCAACAAGAGTCAGTCTGATGCTTTCATTTTACTTATTTTCCAGGTAACTGTTGCAGAGGCTCCCATTTTGTTAGGTTACATGCAACCATTACTTCATCTGCCCACAGCAAGACAGTGAGGCTAACAAAGGTTGATGCTCTCAGACCACACCAAGAAAACCTGACACCACTGACCACACTTAAACACAACCTCAAGAGTCAAGTAACTTGTTTAACATGGGAACTCGGGTGCTATGTTATCAGAGCTCTTAGCTGCGCTGTTTTAGGCAGAAAGAAGACAAGATTTTTTGTAACAACAAGATTCACGCTTTAATTCAGGACTGGGTGGGCCTTCACAACAGCTTGAAACACTGAAGTCAAAAAGTGCATGCCAGATCCACAAATTACAAGAAAATATTTCAGCTAGGATTTAAAATACTAGAACTAGAAAGATGTAGAACATGGTGTTCAAAATGACACAAGACATTTAGCCTGAATGCACAAGCTCAGAATCCTGAGGTTAAATGACTGCAACATAAGAATAATTACAAATAATCATCCAACACAGAAAGGAGGACTTACTGTTCCAACATGCTTACACAGGATAGGAAAAGGGGGCTTATGGACATTATGTTTTAGGAAGATAGAGTTTTCAATAAGGCAGCTTTGACATCAAAATATTAAATACTCAGTGGCATTCAACTCAAAACAACTAAAGTTAAATGCTATCATTTATAGCAGGCCTTCTATAAAGTGCCTCTACATGGCCCAGTGCCACTGAATTTTGGTTGACTGAAAATATTCTTGTGGCACTTGCTAGCTCAAATTATTATGACAAGAGTGGTATTTCTCATTTCTTAGTAAGCCACCTCAGCTTAATTGTAGACCTTCAATTTGCTGTTCACTGATGCTTTTAGCACATCCTTTGGAGTTCTGGCACTAAGAGTTGGTAAAGATAAGGATACAAGCTTGGAACTGCTTAGGAGGATCTTCAAGCTCTGCACAGAGCCAAATGTATTCACTTTAACCCTGCTGTCTGCACAATAAGATTAAATCTTGACTCACAATGTTTCTCAGCTGCTATTCCATTCATTCCAATGTAACAAAAATAACTTTTTCCAGAGAAATAAATTGATAAACCAAAGAAGCACCCTCTGAGAAAAACCAAAGAATCTGGACAAGTCCACAATTACAGCAAATGGTTTAAAATTAATAAATGAGCTTGAGGCATCAAGCTTATTATGATAAAGAAGGTAAGAAAAAGATTATTCATCCACTGTCCATCAAGAACAGCACATTTGTGCATCAGATTAACAGGTGTTAAAAAAAAAGGAAAAGGCAGCAACTTTGTCAAATTCTTGTCTAGGACACAGCTTTTCACAGGATCTTAAATATGCAGCACATATGGGGTAATGAATCAAACTAAGAAAAGTAGTCTGAAATATTTTCAAATACATCTTTATTTAGCAGTGCATGGAAACAACTCCCTAATTGATAAAACAGGAAGCACAGATATTACATCTTTATTAGATTAGTTCTGCTCAATAACAATTAGATCATTATAATTTATTCATAAAGAAACAAAAGAGATTAAAGTAGGAAATCTTTATATTCCAAAAGACCTGGTGACCTGACTCTCCTAACAACAGGGACTTCATTTCAGTCAGAAACTGTCTCATTAACCTCCCTTCCCTCCTGCAGTTAGATATGCTTACAATAATTACAGGAATATTATTTACAGTTATCTTCCAACATCTTAGGAACCAGAAGCAGAGGCCCTAATAGTAGCCTACAAGATACTTGTAGTCTGCAGTTTTTTAGTTAAAATGGTAGGCTTTCAGACCAAGGCAATGTCATAATGCCTCCTTCAGTCTCTTCTTGCTAAACAACTGCTATCTGTTCTGATTCAGTCTTTCCAAGTCATGCTCTCAAAACTCTTGATCCTTATCACTGCTCTTCACATGATGCTTTTGTTCACATTTTTCTCGAGCAAACCCGCAAGCTCAATGAATCTGAAACCTTGCTAATGTTGCATTACATGTCAAACACATCAAAATAGCTTTTTCCTGCAACAGATACAGTATTAATCCAAGTTCATTTTGTGATCCCCCTTACACACAACACTCTGCTATCCAGTCAGATGCACAGCATGTAGGCAGAAATAAATAAATTGATGATTTCAGGAATAAAAACAATTGAAGAGAAATAAACTTAAGACAGGACACTTATCCAGGTGGCGAGGATGTGCTCTGTGCATGATACTCCTGGTATGTACATCACATGGGCTTTCTTCTAAAATAAGATTTCACACTCAAAATAAACAGAAATGCTTTACCAAATTTTCAGTTTATGCCACAGTATGTCTTAACCAACAGTAAGTTGCCTTTCCTGTTAGATTTACAATACACATGTATACACTTTAATATATCGGAAACCACCCAACTCCAATCTCCACCTTCTGTAAAATCTTTCTGCAGTCCAAATACATCTTTTAATGGAAACTTGCCGAAATCTTGGCTGCACTATTGATGTAGCAAGTCAACTTTTGCAATAACTCACTACCTCTTTCAGATATTTAAGCCCATTTAGTCGTACATGCCCAAGGCTACCCAATACCACATCAGCAGTCTGACCATCAAGCAGCAATATCAAGTTATATCCTTGCCTATCTTCAAGAATTTACCCTTTGCCTTATCACACTTCAGCCCATGATACCTACCCCTTTATAAGAGCTCAAAGTCAGTCAGCTTATCCTGCTGACTTGTGCACTACAACTGCTCTGCTCACATGCAAATGGATCTGCTTTGGTTGTGGAGTAATTGGCAGAGCCTCCGTAAACATCTTACTGTACAAGTTTATTGCATTAGGTTTGCAGATAAATGGGGGACCAGTCAACATACATGATGGCAGGGCTGCTGTTCAGCAGGACCTGGACAGGCTGGGGAACAAGCTGAAAGGAACCTAATCAAATTCAGCAGGACAAGTCTTCTGCACAGGAAGGAAGAGCCCTTGGTGTTGTACAGTTGGCACAGCTCAGCCAAGGAGCAGCTCTGCTGAAAAATGCCCCAAGGGTCTTGGTAGGCAGAAGCCAAAACAGGAGACAGAAGCATGACCTGGAAACAAGGGGGATGCAACAGCATCCTCAGCTGTATTACTACGAACAGAGGTCAACAGACTGAGAGCACACCTATCATCCTTGCACTGCAATGCCTTTGGAATACTGGCCCTAGCATCCCTCCCCCGACCACATTCAATATAGGGAAGGCACAGATAAACAAAACTATTTTGGTGAAGGGACACCAAGGTACTCGAGGGCTGTGAGAAGAGGTCAGGAAAACAGGGCCTCTCCAGTCTAAAGGAGAAGTGGTTTTGAAGGACTGTAACAGCAGCCAACCTGTACCTTCTACATAGCTTTCCAAGAGGTGTCAAGATGACAGAGCCAGTCTCTCCAGTGATACACAGCAGGAGAACAAAAGGTAACAGACAAAGAAGAAACAAAAGCGCTTCTGAGTAGACAGAAGGCAAAAAACCCTAATTGACCAGTGCAGATGTGTAGTTTCCATCTCTTGACATTTTCAAAGAAGAATAAATCACTGAGAAACCTAGCCTGAAGTCATCACCTTCCCACCTTTAGCAGGGTTAAACAATTTACTTGCAATTTGAGTTAACTGTAACTAAGATTCCTTCCATTCTTCTGGCAGGCAATACAGATACATAAGGCCACCCCATCAAACCAAGCCAGAGGGAGATTTACACATATAACACAAGGTGTGTTGCTTGCTGATGAACAGAAAATTATTCTTCATACATGTAGTGACCTGAAATGTTGCTATGAGTATGCAGGTTCTCAATAAAATATCACCTTCTAAATTGTTTGAATGTTAGAAATGGAAATTAACCAGAAAAAATAAGATAAAAACCACAACTAATACAGTAAAACAAAAATTCAATTCAAAATTAGTATATAAACTAAACTTCAGTTAAACATTTGATACATCAGAATCCAGCTGAACAGCAAAAATTGGATAAAGAATTGTGAAATATGTAAAAGATTCAGTGAAGAGGAGAGAAATACAAATCAGGAGAATGGAAAGGTATATTAATGAGATCCCAATGGAGTAGTTTTTAACACAGTACAATTGCACATCAGCAGACAAATTCAAAAGTACAATCAACAACAAAGGTTGTGTAAAAGGACACACAAAGAATTCTGAAGTTTCAAAGCTTGGAGGAATAAAAGCACAGAGAGATGCAACAGTACAAAGCAGAACCTGAAGTAAAAGATCATTTAACATCACATGCACCAAGGGAATACTCAAGAAATCCTGTACACTAGTAGCACAGAAGTCTGAAGAAGAGCTTGTGCATACATTAACATATCACAAGATGACTGAGTCACCAGCCTGATACATTCCAAGATCACATTTGCTTCTTATGCCTGTACCAACTGAATTATTTTCAGCCATAAAAGCAAAGCATTAGCGTCTTTGTAAAGGGTGTTGGTACATTTCATATGTGCTTCATCCGGAACAGTGTGTCCAAGAAAACTCACAGAAGTGCGTCTCCCCAGTTTGAATCTTCTTCCCTACTTTATCATACACCTGGTAATTTCTTAAACATGAAGTACTGAATAAAGATGAAAGGAGAAAGTAACCTGCCCTATATTTGCTTTATTCTAAGATTTTTAGAAAGAAAGATACTAACTTTTATAGCAGGATTTGAGAAATGTATTTTAAGTTGGCACTGCACATTTATCCTTCTAATGTACTGCTGCTGCCTCGACAAGCCACACAGTTTACTGGACATACTGCGTATGGTAACCTTACCAATCAAGACTCCAAAGCTGGTATGAAAGAAATGTAAATAAGCCCATAGGCCAGATGGTTCAGAACTGAACAATCAAGTTGAACCTGAGGGAGAAAAACAACAACAACAAAAGTTTCAATAGAAGGCAGCTGTAAGAACTTCCCTGACAGACTGGTTCAGAGGAGTCTCTGAATCACTGATTTTTATTTAACTTCTGTCCTTAATGAAAGACACACTGCAGGAAGTCAACACTACCTGTGCAGTGTATTTTCTCCCTCCATGAAGTGAGGGAGAATATCTAGGAGGGAAGAAGCGTAAGACTCCAGGTACCAAAGTATATCCTCACAGATCAAAGGGTTGTTCAGAAGAGAAGCCTCTTGAATACATTTACTCCAGCCTTCAGTTTTAAGTAGAATTATTGTCAACATCAAATCAGGTCAGCTTACAGCTGTCCCAGTGATGGACCACTCTGTGCGAAGATTTTTCTATTGTCCAGTTTGAACCTCCTAAGCTAAAACTCATGGCTGCTCCTCCTCCTTGATCTCCTAGCACTGAGAAGAGTGTGTCCCTCTAGGTAGACATTGGATGTAATTAGATTGCCTCTAAGTTGTCTTGGTTTCCCCTCTGCATCACTAAAGCCCAGCTCCCTCAACCGCTCCTCACAAGTTGCATGCCCTGCGCCCCTAGATAAACTGGCTGGACCCCCTGTAGTTTCTCAGCAGCTCTCCTGAACGTGGTACACAAACCAAAGAGCACATTCAGTGTATAGCCTCAGTAGCATCACAGAAAAGAAGCAAAACCATGTCGCTCACTGCTGGTCACACTCTCCCTACACAGCAAGGCAGACTGAAGTATGGGATACACTGCTAGCTCATTTAAGTAAAAGGTTTGTATAGATGAGACAAATTAAACTGAACCTTCAAGTAAATTCTGCAGAAAAGATAATTCTTAATCACACATTGCCTAAAGCCTTGAGTTGCATCTCAATGCAACTAAAACCACATTTAACTTCAGCATGCTAACATCTATAGTACATAACAATAATCAAGAAAATGACACCACCATTCTAGCTAAAGTTTCTAGGTAAATCCAGGCTTGAATACATACATATTAGCTCATCCTATGAAATATCAATAGATTATATTTAGAAGCTATATTTCAAAGCTTACAGGCATTTTTAAATAAAGAAAACCTTTACACTCTGACATTGAGAGTGCCTTTACTTAAGCCAGATGTTTTCTCTTGACTTTCTGATTATATTTGCATTTTTATCCTCCACCACAACCATTAAAAGACAAAAAATCTTTATAAAGTTCTTTCACTAACAAGGCTGCTGACAAAAACAGTGTAAACCAGATAAACAGGTTTACAGCCTATGGCACTACTCAGTCTTCCAGTCTGTACTTTCTCCCTACCAAGAAATACTATAGACTGTTCTGCATGTGTCCAAAGAAGTGATTTAAAGCACAGCAATTGAACAGACCTGCCTCCTTGAACTTGGAAACCTGACAGAAAAGCTGTTCAACTGCTCAAAAAGACAAGCATGAAAACAGTAAGGGTAAAATTATTAATATTACAATAATTAAATTGAGATACTTCATTGTAGAAGCTAAAAAAGGTTGTTTTTTGTTTCAAAGAATTTGAAACATGGTTTTAAGGCATTTATGAAGAACTGTTCTCTTTACAAGTAATGCACGGTCACAACTGAACCACTCAAACAAAAACCCAACCAAAAAAAAAAAAAAAAAAAAACAAAAACCAACCAACCATCCACTGAAAGCCCTAGGTGGGGAGGAAAAACTACAGTAATAGGTAGGCCTGGATTCAGGACACTGCAGAGACTAAGCATTTGGAGCATTTAGAATCTGCTATTAAGTCTTAAGCTAATGCCAGGGGACCCATTTCTAATTAAAACAGAGGTTTGATTTCAAATGAAGCATTGTAATCATTGTTACAGCTTCCACAGCACCCATTACCAGGGCACAGGTGGTTTGTGAAAGCCAGCAAAATGCTCGACAGAAGAATTCTACAGTCACAAGAATTTGTTTTTGCCCATAGCTGACAGAAACCCTGTGAAGGGGAAGGCAGCACAGGAGTGCCAAGGCCTACAGGCCTTGCACATACTTCACCTAGGCGAGGAAAAAAGTGCATTAAAGTCCATATACACAGAGACTTGCCCTGCATTCTAGAACTTGTCATTAACACAAATTTTAAGCATTATATTATGAAAGCATCTGTGAAGATACATTTTCTGCTCAGAGCTAGAGGAAAAGAAAATGCAGAACATTACAATGCAGTCTGAGTTAAGCCTTTCTCCCAGAAGAAGGGAGGAAAATAGGGCCTTTCCTTTCAAGAAATCCCATGTATCCCATGTATCACAGGAGACGCTTTATACTAACAGCTGAACACAAGGCCTTACAAGAGATTAAAAGGCCAGAAGATGCTAAAGCATTTTACTGCCGTTTTGGTTCTGCAAAAAGAGTGTAAGCAATCTTTGTCAAAAAGTCTTTAACTGTTTGCAGAGGCCTTATGCAAGGCACTTCATTTCACTGCTGAGAAACAAGTTATAGTCTCTATCACTCCCTGCTTATGCTGCGGGGAGAGACATGAAGAGTGGCAATGTAAATATAGCCAGTTACAAATTATCCTTCCTGTGCAAGAACTGTGACCCAATGCACACAAGGAAAAGACTGGCTGCACAGGCATTCCTATTACCTTGCCTACCACACTGAGTAGCAGACCTAGTTTCCCTTCAAGGAAAACAACTATTTTACTCTTCCATAATAACCCTAGAATAACAAAGAAACTTAATGTGTTTTAATATTCATTTCAGTAGAGACCTGACTTCAACCTCAACTAGAGACTATAACAAACATTCATTCATCTACTTCACACAGAGCTTCTCAAAACAGGGAAAAAAAGGCAAATACTTACTATTCCTTGTATGCTCCTCTTTATTTATTATAAAGCACTTTCACAAATTTAACTTCATATGTTTTCTTTGTTTCCAAGCAATCATTAGATCATGCTGCCCTTACTAGTTATGTCATGACTTGTCTTTAACTCCCAATCCAACCTCTCTAAGAGTTCTCACTGCGTGCTCCTCTTCTGCATGAGCAAGGGTGTGTGCATTTACTGACCAACCCTCCAGTTTTCAGTGTGTTTCTTGCCAATATAAGTGCTCACATCAGATACTTACAGTACCTATATCAACAGCCACAACAGCATTATCAAGGCAAGAGGTGACAACAGCAGCCCTCTTCCTTCCAGGCACAGGACAAGGAGTCACCTACTGCTGTCTCCTGACTGACCTGTTTAGCCACTGAGTGGCAGAGGCACTACTTCTGCCCTTAGCATCCCCAAGCCTACTTCCCAGTAATGCTGCCCGTTCCTCGGCAGCACCTGAGAGTCAGAGGCAACCTCGCAGACAAAGGACATCGCCAAATGAGGAGCTTGTGCTCCAGGTGCTTTCCTACACCCTGGTCTACAAAAATACCAGGAAAGGGAAGTTAATAAAGGAAGTGTAGGAGTTGTGTCACGGAAATCAGGAAGACGTTCAGTCGGTTTGCTGCTTGTCGATGCAGCCCCGCTGCGACCGCTCCGTGGCGCGGCGCCGGCAGCGCCCGCCCCATGTGCCGGCCCTTCCCCGCCCGCCCCGCGCCCCTTCCCCCGCCGCCTCCTCCCCCTCGCCCTTCCCCGACCGCCGCACGGAGCCGCGCGGAGCGGGGCAGCAGCCGCTGTCGGTCCCTCTCCCCGACCGGCTCGGCTGCGAGCCCGGGACACGGCGGGGCCGCTCCCGGCTGAGAATGGACCCTCTGCCCCGGCTGCTCCCGCTTCCCCCCGAAGCCCGCGCACTCCAGGAAGGCTCGGGAGGGGCGAGGAGACGAGCCCGCTGCCCGGGGAGGCCCGGGCCGCCCGTTGCCCGCCGTTACCCCCGGCCACCCCCGCGCCCTCGGCCCCTTCCCCAGCGGTACCTGGCGTCGGCTTGGCGGGGCCCGGCTCCCCGCGGCTCCGGCCATCCTGGCAGCGGCCGTGGCGGAGGCCGCCGGGCACGGCGCCCCAGAGGCGGCTGGCGGTGCCGCGGAGCAGGCGGCCGCCCTTGCCGGTGAGGGCGGTCAGCGAGTCCATGGCGGCGCTACCGGCCGGGGGGCGCCATGGCCGGGCCGGGACCCGCGCGCCGCCGGCCCGCGCCGCAACTTGGGCAAACTTTGGGGCGGCCCCGCCCCCTTTTAAAGGGGCCGCGCCACCGCCGCGGGGCGCGGGCGGGGCCGGGGCGGCCGGCGGGCGCTCCGTCAGTCACCGGGCCGGCCGGCGGGCCCTCTGTCACCGGCACGGCCGGACACCGCTTCCCTCTGGCCTCGGGCAGGCTCACAGCCACCTGTTCATCTTCCCGGCTCGCCCGTAGTCCGGGTCGTTGGTTGTGTTTCGTGGAAGCGCGGGGCTTTACAACCATGTGCTGCAGTGCTTTTTATGAACTTTCCTGTCTCAACATTCCCAAGCGTGAAAATCAAGGCAATCCCTCACTTTTAAATCTTTTCACAGTGGCGGATACGAAGATTTTTTTTTTCCCCGTAAGTGTAAAACAGGGCCGGCCGTGACACTGTGTGGTTTTGCTGTTCCTGCCCCCTGCCTCTCTCCCATTGTCCCTGCCTGCCGTGGGATGCCACCACCCTTGCTTGTGCCAGCCAGCCACGTCCCGGTGCCCTCCTTTGAGGGTTTGCCAACATCGATACCCGACTCAACCTTTGAACTGACTAGGTGACTTCCAGCAAAACTTACTAGGTATACACTTTTTCCTTTCTTTTTGAAAAAGACATTTGATTTGTTGTATTCATTTGTACCTTTGCATTCTTCATCCCCATAATTCTTGGAACTTTTTAAGTTTTGAAAAAATAAAACTAATCAAAACATGATTCAAGAGTTTCACAGAAAAAGAAATACCTAAAGCACTGAATCTCATTATTAAGATCTGCCTTATGATGTGTTCTGCATGTATGGAGGCTGAAAGAACAGCCATATAATGATATTTATACCTGTGCCATAGACCTTGAGAATCCAGAACTGTAAGCTAATGTGCTTATATTTTAATATGAGTATGATACAATTATATGCTGCATCTAGCTGCAAATGAAGGCATTGTTTAATAAAAAATGCTCTTGTTGAGCCAAATCTATTGTGTACATGCAGAACTGTCGAACAAAGTGCTGAGCTATTTCAACTCCTATTCACTTGTAGCAGCTGCTCAATTAAATCAGAGTTTAATGTCAGCATTTTAGAGTGCTGATTTCTGAGGGTTACTTGATTTAAACAGTATAATCAAATCAACCTTTCTACTACTCAAATCAGTTCTTGCTCAGGAGATAATGATGTTCAAGACTTTTTTCAAATAAAACCTTTCACTGAAAGAGAACAAGAAAATTTTGACAGATTTAGCTCCTCCTTCCTTTTCCCAAGATCTTCCAGTAGAAATGGATGAGTAATCTGTCTGTTCCAAGGCTAGTGAATAAATCTGGAACTGTGGAGTCTCTGCATGGTCTAAGTACCACTAGATGTTTAGAATATAAACAGTTCTGCCAACCAGATATTACCCTAAGCAGTGTAATTAGTTTTCATTTTATGGCAGGATTTCTGCCACGAAGAAGTTATGATTGGTCTTTTACCCTGGTGATTCAATTTTAGACAAAATCTTTTACATCTTTGCATGAGAAATTAGTTTACAAATGTAGTGATCAGCACATTTGAAACTTCCAGATCAGTTGCCCACCAGTATTCCAGCCACATACACACCTCTGCTATTGTATTGATTGCATGTATTTTTTCTGTGGTTTGAAATAATCTTTTTTTTTTTTTTTCCTCCTTCAGGTTGATATGTATAGAACCATAAAATTGTTTAGGTTAGAAAAGACCCTTTAGATCATCAAGTCCAACTGTTAACCTAGCACTGCCAAGTCCACCACTAAACCATGTTCCTAAGTGCCACACCCTCTAGGGATGGCGACTCTACCACTTCCATAGGCAGCCTGTTCCAAGGCTTGACAACTCTTTTGATGAAGAAATTTTTCCTAACATCCAATCTAAATTTCCCCTAGTGTAGCTGGAGGCAGTGGTTTTTTTCATTATATTGCAGTAATAGAGTCTACAAATTCAGGTTCAGATAGCATTTTGATGACGTATTCAAGATAAATGTTTGATAATTATGAATTTATTTTAGGTGCTTTCACCTGCTTTCCTCACAAGTAGTCCTTCTGAACTGTAAAAAGGCTACTTCTTACTGAAATGTGGAGTTTTTTCATAGTATTGAAAATCATTGTCTAAACTCAAAAGCATCCATTTAATAATGTTTTTACTTACCAAGAACAAATTCTTCAGTTAGACTGTTTTGACTATAAAATCAAGATTTAGGTATCAATGCTCAGAAAAGTAACAGCACTCTTTAAGATCCGTGACACTCATAAACTACTGATAAAATTTCAAGGCATTACTGTAATACAAAAATTAATATTACACTGTTATTAAATTGTGAAGAATATAGTCAGAGTTATACTACTTGCCATCCAGAGGGACCTTGAGAAGTGGGCCTATGCAAAACTCATGAAGTTCAACAGGTCAGTTATGAGGTCCTGACCCTGGGTCAGGGTAATCCCAAGCACAAAAACAGGCTGAGCAGAGAGAAGCACTGGTGAGAAGGACTTGGGGGTTGGTTGATGAGAGGCTCAGCATGACCTGGCAATGCAGCCCAGGATACAGTTGCTTTCTGGGCTGCATCAAGAGAAGTGTGGCCAGCTGATCAAGGGAGGGGATTCTCCCCCTCTGCTCTGCTCTCCCACCTGGAGCAGCCACCTGGAGTGCTGCATTCAGCAGCTTTGGGGCCTCCAACATGAATGGGGACCTGTTTAAACCAGTGTGTAGGAGAGCACAAAGATGATCTGAGAGTTGAAGCACCCCTTCTATAAAACACAGGGCTGGGGTGCAGTCTGGAGAAGAGGAAGCTCCGGGAGACCTTAAAGCACCTTCCACCTACAAAAGTGTTGAAGAGGGAATTTCTACAAGGAATAAGGGTTTTAAATTGGAAGAGGTCAGGTTTAGATATTAGGAAGAAATTTTTTACTGTGAGTGGTGAGGCACTGAAACAGGTTGCCCAGAGATGTTGTGGATGCCCCATCCCTGGAATTATTCCAAGCCAGGGTGGACAAAGCTTTGAGAAACCTGGTGTAGTGTAAGGTGTCACTGCTCATGACAGAGGGGTTGGAATTAGATGACCTTTAAGGACCCTTCCAACCCAAACCATTTGATGATTCTTTAGTAGGTATCATCAATGCAAATATCCAGTGGTATGGGCTTTAAGATATGGGCTCTTTCAACTTGGTTATGACTTAGTTGTACCACACCTGTGCTAGCAAAATTTTTAAAAAAGATCTCTGCTCTGAAAATTGACCAGACTTAATCCAGTGTCACTTTAAAAATTTAATGTACTGATGCTTAAGATTGCAGCCTATATTTCCATGTGAAAAGCTCTGCAGCATTCCTTTTTAATTGGTAGGAGCAACATGAACACTCCATGCATAGTCAATGTGTGTCCCTTTAACCGTAAAACTAAACCAAACATAAATGAGTTCTACAATATTTATAATTTTTTACACTTATATTCATCTTGAACACCTTTACAGATCATTCTACCTTTCTGTCCACAAAATGTCTGGAAACAGGCAGGATTTTTCTGAGGAGGACTAATAAATCTGTGTTTGATCTCTAAATGTGCAACAAGGATCTCTTCTGGGTTTATTTTCTGGCCTGTGGTATCAGTGGAGAAAAGAGTATCTCTGTAACTCAGCCACTTAAAACTGTCCCTCCAATAAAAAGAGACAGGTCCTACCTGCTTTTAATTGCTTGTTTCTGTTCCCATGCTAGGAGTATAAGCACAAGGATTCATTTAGCAAGTGAATGAACTGTTAGTAAAGCTGATCAATTTAAAAGTACCTTTTAGTTTAGTAAAAACTCACCAAACTTTTTTTTTAATTTGTTATTATTTTGTTTTGAGGTTATAATTATTCCCAGTTACATCTCCAGATCTGAGTTGTGTCTAAACACCTGTAGAAGCACAAGCTGCAAAACAACAGATGAGTCTAGGTAGCTGGGAGAGCAGAAAGGGAGGGAGGGAGGGAGAAAGGGGAAGTTTCATGCCAGCCTCTGTCTTCAGTGCCAGTGTGTATTAGCTCAAAATGAGAAGTCAGACTGTGGCACAAATAGAGACACCTTCATGTTGGTATTATGCACAAACCCACATTCAGTAGCTACAGAAGTGTCTCTCAGAATACCTCTGCATTTATGATGTAATATTTAATAACACCTTGTGCAAATCTATTGCACAACCTGGTCTCGTAGCTAGATCTCCAAATCCTAAACCAGAGCAGGTAGAAGCTGATTGAGCTGCATCCTAAAAGATGGGAAAGAGAGCAGGGATCTATTTTGGTCAGATAGAAAAGGATGCAATAGCGTAAGAATATTTCCATAGTCTGAACATACAGTTATATATAAAAGTATTTCATAGGAGAATAAAAATATAAAACCTTAGCAAGTGGTAGCAATATCACTTCTTCAGGGACAGATCTGCTGCTTGTGAAAGTGCAAATTGTAGCAACTAATCCAGCAAAATGCCAGCAGATGCTGTTCAACTTCCTCAGGGCTGGGCCAGTCACATGCCTGGTGTGCAGGATATGGGCCTCTCTCAATAGGTCTTACCAAATTTGTGGTGTGACCAAGCTGCAGGCAAAAGTGCAGCAGGCACTAACCCAACCCCTCACTCTATTTTGGGAGAAAGGTTTGTACATGCTTTCTGAGGTGACAGTCTTGGTGTCAGCCATTTGGCAATTAGTCAGCGTTCATTTGTGTATAAACAACTTCTAGGCAAGTATGTAATTCTGGCAGCTTGAATCAAATGCCCCATTTAAGGTTCCTTAGTCATTCTGGAGGCACTGACTGTCATTTAATGCCATGGGGATGCTGCATGCCTATGTCAGGCATTCTAAACTACCACCTCTGGTCAAGACACTAGCATTTGTGTGGTTACAAAACCCATAATTGGCAAAAATATGAATTTGAATTAGAACCTCTTAAAAGCTTAACCTCTTTCTTGATTTTAATGAAACCTATTTTTAGTAGTGTAAAATAATTCAGGATTTGTTTGGGCTTTTGTTTCCTTGTGAAAAAGATAAACTCTCAAGACACAGAAAAACATACTGCACCCTGTTTCCAATGCTGTTTCAGTAAAAATTGAACAGAATGATGAATGCACATGCAGTCCCTGAAGGAGGGACCAGAACTCAGGCATGCAGAACTCCCACATTCTCAGGCCTATTTCCCTAGGAACAAACTAATTTGAATGATGAAGTATGGAAGTACACAGTTCTAGAAGCAAAAACATTTGCACGGATCTATTTTTGTGATTAAGAATGTTCAATTTATTCCAAAGGGAAATTCAGTGTCAGTATAATTTTGAAAGAAGTTGAAAAGAGATAACCAGTAGGTGACACTAAGTAAATGGGTGTGTTTAAAGCAGGTTCTTCACAGAGCACTGTGGCCTAGGTGTGGCTGTTCATAAGGTTTCACAGATCACGTCCTCTTTTCAGATTCAACAAGAAAGAAACTCCCATCTGCATACTAGCTTCAGAAATGGCAAATCTGGAATTTCAGACTTCAGCAGGTAGGGATATAATTCTGATTTTACTAACCAGCTCCCTGTAAGATTGAAATTACATGGGCCCATTCTCTACCTTGACCACTGATTCTGTTCACTGGTCAGCAGAAAATGTCACTGAAGGGACAAGACAGAACAAACATGGGCAACAAGGGAATTTGGCAGTCCCTGATTCTGGACTAGGATACTTCAAGTATAGGTTATATTTTGTATACAATTATTCTTGAAATTACACTGAAAAAGACAGGAAGCCGTAACAGCATCTCTTTTGGGAGAGTTGTTTTCTTAGTAGAAAACTGAATCAAATGCCTGCTGTGTTTGTATTTCAAATATGGCTCAATAAATCTTTAATTTCTTAAAAAGCTGTATAAAATAAAGGTACCACATCTAGATATGAGATTTCTCCAGGCTGGGGAGAACATTTGGACATCTCAGCCTACCCCTACAATATATTTTAGCATCAAAAGATGCACTGCTCCTTATGTTTAATTTCATAATAGCTAAGTACTGTAACATTCACTATGTGATTTTGTGTTTTTACCAAGAAGTTGATTATATAAATATTACAGTTTTGTTAGTTTGTTTGGTATCTAATCAAATCCAAGGGAGACTATTTATTATTAGGACAGCCCAACAAGTCCATTTCACCTTTAAGGACAAAGGAATTTTTTGCTTTTCTCGCCAGATTTCAAAAATCTTCATACAATAATTTAAATTTAGACAGTAAGGATAGAAACACCATGCAAATAAATTGTACAAACCAATCTGGGGCATACTGTAACACATATATAAAAAATGTTAATTGATTCACAAGTGTCCTGTACTGGCATACATAGCATAGTTACAGGAATTCATACGAAGCATATGAAACCCAGCAGAAGTGAGTATAAATTAAGAGTATTTTACTCTCCTTTACCTCATCTTGCAAAATAATTTCATCAGATTTCAAAAACATGCCACAATTTTCTGACACTTTTGGATGTATCCAATTTCAGCTGCATATGGTCTGAAGTTCCAAAGATTCAGGTAACTGACAAGCTTTGTTGCCTGCAGTTACCCAGCTTCTCTGCAAAATTATACAATCATAGTCTCCATCCAGCTTGTTTTTATGCTTTTATTTTTCATGTAACAGCAAAAGAATTAGCATTACAAAAATGAATATTCTAAGACTAAATATGTATTTTTTCTTATTTTCCCAAAGTATGCATATGTTTGGGTGTTGAAATGATCCATTCTACAATAACATGTTGACAATAACATGATATTTTTTAGAATATCAATGATGTCAACATGGAAGTTTTCAAATATGGCCTTGAGAACAAAGGCACATCAAAGGGGGACTTCTCCATGTTTATGGCAGAACTTTAGTTTCAGCTGCAATTACTCAGCTCTTTATATGGATTACCTTATCAAACAAACATGAAACGACCTCCAGGTCTTCAGTTCATATTTATCTGGTGGGTAGTGGCTGAACAGCCACTAAAAAAACAGAAACAAAACATTCTGTTCTTTCAGGGTGTTGTATGAAATTGAATTTGGACTCCAGGGGGTATGAATACATGTTCATAGAAACACCCATGCAGTTTAAAAATGTTTACTAGCTATGGCGCTTGCTGAACAGAGTCAGTTTTCAGTAGACACATCTTCTGTCTTTGTGTCATCAATTCACTGACATTTTTTTTCTTTCATCATGTGTTTTGCAACTGAATGTGGAAAACACTGACAGTATAATTGATGACTCCATAGTATTTACTAGCTAATCCCATCCTCCACAGAGGCATAAATTATGCAAATGATAAATAATTGCTTATGAAAGGTGTTCAGAAAATTGATTATTCATCAGATATTTGAATCATAAGCAAACAGTATTGAATTTTTTCCTTTTTTATCCTTTTTGCCATATGAGTGTAACTACTTTTTCCTTAACACTCACTAAATGCTTATCAAGTTGTTAATGCACTATATTCCTGTAAGGAAGTTTCTCATACTTGCTCAGAAGCAATAGAGCAAGATTCCAATTAACTTTTTTCACTGATTGATTGGTTCATGATAAAATAGAATGTCCCTCTGGTTCCTACAGTTGTTAAAGTAGAGTCTGGTTCTATACCATTTCTGAAGACTAAGCAATCATAACACAACTCAGATTTCAAACAAAAGCCTTGATTCAGAGCATTAACAAGAAAAATGTTTTCAGATCAATATCTCAGAACCTCATGGCTGGCTGTATTCCTCATTTTAACAGGAAAAGCCACATACTTTGGAAATCCACAGTCCTTCTTGGGGTTATAACATTAAAAATCTTCAAATTAATGTCTTTAAAGTACACATTTAAAATAATATAATGAACTGCTTCTGTCTGTTTGAAGAAATAATTAACTGCTTGTCACATACTCACATTATCCTTGGTTGGCACCAAATCAGTTTACAATTCAAAAGACATTACAGTTTTTAGTAATGGGTTATGTGTTTTCATTGCAACCTTTAGGCCTGAAGATATCTAAGATACAAGATGCTTTCAGTTCACTAGAACAAAATTATTCTTCTCAGACACCTGGGAAAAAAAAAGGCTTAAGAACAGCGACGAGCAGTCACTTCTATGTAGAAATGCCATCTAAAGTACAGTGATATTTACTAGAAAAATGGGTCCAAAATATCATCAGAATTTATCTCTAAACCAGAATAAGGCTAATGGCAACAGCTGATCCTTCTGTTTGCAAATTTTTAATTCTAATAAGAATTACTGATTTTCTATTTTACTTGCTCCTGCTTAGGCAGTGCATTCTAGGATTAAGGATTAATTAAAAAAAGACTGAATTCTGTTCCAGCCTTTGCTACCTGTTTTTTTTTGTGGTTGTTTCCCTTAAGTAAGCATATGAAAGCCTTTTGTACATACCTTTTCCTGAGCCACCTAAATTTGTGCAGGACATTCCTGAAATTTTCTTTTGAATTAAAACCTAGAAGAAGTATGTTGATCTTACTGGGAGGAAGTTCTGCTTTTTCTTTCTTGTTAAATCTTGCTTCTTAAGGAACATCTGGTGTCTCTCCCCTCCCCCACTGGCACCACATCACAAGTGTATGCCTGATTCATTTGCTCCCATAATATCATGTAGAAAACTTGTGGATGGTTATTCACTCTGTCCTTTTGGGGATAATTACTACAGTTTATCCTCCAAAATCAAATCCACTGCTTCTAGATAGCTAAAGCATTTGAAGACTCTTCATTACTGTATTATCTCTGAATTAAGAAACTTTATCCTTTATACAGTAGTGTTTCCCACTGAGATTTCCTATCTTAACTCCTGCTCTCTCTCACATTTTATTATCTTGGTTTTGATTGCTGTCACAGTTTCCCCTGAAATAATTTGGAGTATGTTGTGTCTCTTGTGTTCAGCCACATTCAGCTGCAAGGCTGTACACACCATTAAGAACCTATGCACATACACAGCTTTACAGATTCTACTTGCCTCTTATTAATCTCCTTCTATTTGTTTAGATGGGATCTTTTGTAGGCTTCATTTAAAATTACTAAAGGCATGTCTTGCTATTTTCCTTGTATTTCATTTGTGGATGAAATATTATGAACATATATTGTGTACAAAATCTCAGAACATAGGTAATTAATGGTTATCTGTCAAGGTTTTTACACCAGTGCTCCAGGATCAAGACTTGGAATTTGTAAGTGATATGACTCACAAGGGTTAAGGGTGAAGCACTAGTGACATGCTTTCTATCAAGAAAACAGGGTGTTGTATTTCTCAGAAGTCAAAAGCTTATTTCTTTCGACAATAGGTCCTAATATTAATAAATTATGCTATGTTGGAAATACATACAGCATACTAGTTTGGTCATGAACCTTAGTAAGGTCAGCAAATCTCAGTGAGAAGGGAAGGGAAAAACAACTATTGTCTAACCTTGATCTATTTTTGTATTAAATACAAAGGTAAAATCAGTTATTTGAATTGGAGCTTGCCTCTTGAGTTCCTAATTTACTGCCTTGGGTGTGGCTCATACCTCAGTGTCACTGAAGAAGGCTGCAAGGCTGCTCCAGCAGACATGCTCTGGAGCTGGCACAAATGGAGATGCCATGGAACCACCCAGGTGTCAGGCTGCAGGGCAGTGGCACTGGACAGCAGGAGAGGTGACTCCTGTGTGGGGTGTGGCCAGATGGATGAGCTGCTCACCTGGGTGGCAGAGCTAAAGAGGGGGTAGAAGGGTCAAACAGTATCAGGGGCTCTGAGGAGGAGATTGACTGGTGGAGACAGTCTCTACCATCGCTGAGGCACAGGCACCAGATCTTGCACAACTAGAAGGAAAGGATCCCCCTCTCACACTTTTCCTTCCACCTCCACCAATGGGATCGGGAGGGGAATCAGGAAAGAAAAGAAAATAGAGCCCTGGATTGAGATAAGAACAGTTTAAGGACTGAAACAAAGTAAACTATAATAATAATAATTAATAATAAATAAATAATAATAAGTAATAAACTACTACTACTACTACTAATTGTAATAAAAAGGAGAAGGAGGGAGAAATGTGAAAACCAGGAAAGACAAATGGTGCACAGCACAATTGCTCTCTACCTGCTGACTGATGCCCAGCCCATTCCCAAGCACTGATCAGCCCCCTTCCAGGTAGCTCCCCCAGTTCATACACTAGGCATGACACTCCATGGTATGGAATATCCCTCTGGCCAGTTTAGGTAAGCAGCCCTGGCTGTGGTCCCTTCCAGTTTTTCTGCACCTCCTCACTGGCGAAGAATGGAATAATGAAAAGTCCTTGACTCAGAGTAAGCACTGTTCAGCAACAGCCAAAACTATGTGTTATCAACATTATTCTCATCCTGGATCCAAAACACAGCACTGTACCATCTCCTAAGAAGAAAATGAGCTCTGTCCAATCTGAAGCCAGGACAGGATCACTAAAGCAATTCTGAAAAAACCCAGCACCACAACCTTTTAATACTTCAGACTTGTTTTATAGCCTCAGTAACTTTCCTTTTTATTTTGTTTTTTTGCACAGAAAGCATTGATGGACTCTGTGTATCAAAGTACCTCTGGCTTTACTTAAGATTTCATGAAGAAATTAAATTGTAATAATAAAGTTAGAAGGCATCTGGATAAGTAGAATGGCAAAAATCAACAACTGTTTTAATCATGGCTGGCCAATCTGTAATTATCTATAGGAGTCAATAATCATGTGGATAAGAATAATCTGTTGATAGCAGTGTACTTGTACTTTCAGGAAGCTTTTTACAAAGTCCTGTAGCAAGGAAATGAAGCTGTTATAGGACAAGATGGCTCATCATTTAATATCTTTTAAAGTATAGTAAGCAAGAGCCTTCACAGCAGAGGAAGAAAGATTCTCAATGCAGCCCAACGAAGATGCATGTTTTTGAACTTACAGCATTATTAGGCTAAGGAGAGAATAACAAGGTGATGGAGTTTGCTGCTGACTAAATTATGTAGAAAAGTAAAATATGCTAAAAAAAGTTTAAAATTGATTCATAATACAAAACATAAACAAAACAGCAAGTAAAATTCATTGTTGATAAATGCTGGATAAAGACAAGTTTTCCTCTAAGTGTCTATGTTTATACATACACATTGATGAGCTTTATGTGAGCTATCCAGTAGAGATATATGAAAGTGCCAGTCAATAGACATCAAAAAGGAAAAATAAATATGAATTATTAGAAAAAATACATAATTACACTATACTGTAAATTCTTCAAATGAATATAGATTGAACTGCTGGTCACAATGTCTGAAAAAAAGATGCAATGTACTCAGAAAATGTACTGAAAAAAGCAACAAAGGTGTTGAGCTGCTGCTTTCTAGGAAAGCAGAGGAAATAAAAGAATGTAGGTAAGCAGAAAATAGATCAGAGAAAAACAATTCACATTTCTTGTGATAAGAGAAGTTGGGGCACCTAATGAAATTACTGTGAAGATTGTTATAAAAGGGAACATTTTGTTACACAACATAACTGAATCACAGAATTCATTATCACAGGATGTTGTATATGATAAATCTATGAATGGTTCAGAAAGTGATTAGAAAAACTAATAGAAAGCCCATCGAGATCCAATAAGGAAAAGAATGCAAATGCAAACTGATTTTTGGAAATCTCTGTGTCATGGATTGCCAAAGCTTAGAGGAATATCAGCAAAGCGTCCTTTCATATTTGACCTCTTCAATATTCTTTCCCTAATTACCAGCTGCTGCTGGCTGCTGTGGAAATAGGACACTAAGGTGGAGATGAGTAAAACATTACCTTCACCCCACCCTGCCCAACCATGTTACCACCCTGTCCCCCTGCTCTGGAGTCAGGAGATGTTCTTGGCAAGTGCTTTCCTTGGGTCATTTGCAGTCTGAAGGGGGTGGGTGACCATCCTGCAGATGGAGGAAGCTCAGAAGATCAATTCTGGGGTCTCAGGGAGATACAAAACACCTCAATCACTATGGATGTTGAAGCAGAGAGAGAGAAAAGCTATTATTTTGCTTTAATTTTTCTCTCTTTTTTAATCTCCTGAAGTGAATACAAGATGGTGTGGCTTTTCCACCTCAGTTGCCTTATCCCAGAAAATTGGAAATCTTACCAAGTAGCAGTGTTGATAACTTAGTTTGAAGAGGAGTCATGAACACAAAGTGTTTCTGGAAAAGAATCCAAATAGACTTCAGAACATTCTCAGATGTCTAAGTCTTAAGGGCTCTGAAGTTGTACTCTATACAGGGAAACAAATGTGAATAAAAGAAAGCATTGAAGGACAACCAGGAGATTTTGCCCAAAAACCTGGGTATATTCTATTATATTGTAGTGGCTGTAGACTGCCCTGAGAAGCCAGCTGTGATCCTGGAAGGTCAGGGAATGTATCCTATAGCAGGTTCAGATATAGCACACAAATATCCCTCTGTGCTGGTGCAGCTGCACTGCCAAGCTTGCTGGCAGGCAGGGAGAGGAGCCTGCTCGTACCCTGACTCCACAGATGCTGCTTTGCACTCTGTAATACAAATACTTGGCACAGGAGTTTCATAGCACTGGATATGTGCAGACACAGGATAAGGGATTCTTTGGTTTTCAAAAATTAAAACTAATCTTCATAACTCAAGGCCTTTAGGAAAAGAGATCATATTTTATGGGTTTTTTTTAAATCCAAAATAATATTTTTTACTGTCATGCAAAGTTATTGTCAAGAATGGAAAATCTGTTACAATTGAGAGATAAAGTCCCTACAGAAGGAAGGGGTACTGAGAAAAGCTTGTAACCCTCTATGCATATTTCATTTTTAAAAAATCAACCTGGAAACAGTTTATCATCAAGTATAATGGTCTATTCACATATGACTCACCAATGATATTATAACAATATAGAATGATACTATAACAAAATAAAGCAGCAATACCCAACATTTGTTTCCCAAAGTCTTACAACATGTCAGTCATTCCTCTAATATGGTACAAAATTCCTACTTGAAAAAGGTGCAAGATTGAGCTAAAATAATTTTAAAATGTAGTCAGAGGGATGACTTTCTTACTATTGATGCACAGCACAAAGCAGTGGGAGCTGTTACTTTGCTTTCTTTAGCAAAGTACAGAGACTTTGAGCATGACCATAACTTTTTCCCCAAAAGTTTTGTTCCATGCCAAAATGAAGAGGAACCTGTGGACTGTACCATGGAGCTGTGGTCACTTGTGATTTAAACTTTCAATACCAGGTATTCTGACTGCTCAAGCACTTTAAGAAATTACCCAGGAATTATCCTTTATTTTCTACCAGTTTGAATCAACTACCACCAGTATCACCTGGTAGAAGGCTACCTTTTACCTTACCTCTCTTGGTGCTATTACATTTCTCTCTTGTTACTGATGGGGCAGTGTGGGATAACACAGAGAGTGCTGGCTGCTCTTTTAGAGCATCTTTCTGATAGTTCAGAAGTGTGATTGGAGTAACAGCACAGAATTTGCCCTTTATTCTACCAGACACCAAGGGAATCAGACACTGAATTATCAGAATTAGTATTTTAATAAATACCATCATTATTATGACTGTCAACACTTTTAGGAAAAGTGAAGGGAAGCAGACAATTTGGATTTGTTTGGCACTGAGACTGTATTCAGCTGAATGAAATACATGGATATTAAACAAGCCAGTGGTCCTAACAATTAATCATTTAAACAGATTTCTGCAAACTAAAGTCATAGCTTCCTGATGCTGAAATCTTTTTTGATTAGTCATCGCAACTGTGAATTAGTAGGTGCATAATGTCTACCCACCTGCAAATATTTTACATTCTTCATATCCTCCTAGCTTCTCATGTCCTCTGGATTAAAAACATTCTACCTGATTAATCTATTTTGTATAGAATTCTTTGGCCATTGGACTTTGTTTTCATTTTTTAAAAGGAATTTTATTTTCTCTGTTTTTATGAAACTCAATTGTCATAAGCCTGAATAAATAAATATTTATAAATAAATACGCACCACTTGTTTTCATATGATGCTCATTTTCAAGTTGCATGAAATGAGCAATTTTTAAATTAAGTATTCCCTTCTAAAAAATTATTTTAGCCTCAGTACCATAAGATTTGTAGGCTTTTTAGCATTCAGCATTCTTGCATAAGGACATCAAACTAAACACCATTTCTGGTATTAAATACTTTATTTCAAACAGTAATTCTTCTACGAGCAGATATATATTTTGTTTTGTAATTCAAAGAAAAACAGTAGTCTTTCAAATGAGATGTGTAGTAAATTTTAAACTGAATAGTGTTGGCCTTTCTGTGAAGACTAATGTTTTGCCTTTACATTTTGAAGCTAGCAGGTAGAGAAAAAAGATAGTATCATTTTATATGTTTTCTTATGCATACAGTGTTTACTTATGGCATCAAAAATGTTGAGGGCAATTAGAACTTTGAGAAGCACATTAAAGTTCACTATTTCTCAATATCTTAACACGTAATATTATTTTTAAGAGGATTGATGACAAGGGAGCATGAGCTAGCAATAGCATTCACTTTCCAAAGTTAGTCACACTGGATGACACAAGAACTTGCTTGTACCATAAACATTCCCCACCCTTCCTACATGGACTGCAAGAAAGCTGCAAAACAAGCTTTGAAGTGCTGCAGGGCCTTGGAGGAGTGGTTTGGCAGATTTTTACTGCATGAATAGCAAAGGGGGTAAGCCTCTAGTGGTGATATAAATAGGGATTTCAGGAGCACTGTAATGTGTGTGTTCATCATAACAAAGTGCTACCTGTGACACATTGTGACTAAATGGTCTGGATGTAGAAGCTGTGTTTCCACTTTGTAAATTGGCCTGAATCAGGCCAATGGTGTCTCAGTCAACAAGCCAGCATCACTGGGTGGTTAGTCTAGGCAATATTCTGTCCTGGGAAACAGGGTGTTTCACACATGTTTGATATCCACAGCAGTGTTTTGACTGTTTAAATGCTTTTCCATTTGATTTTATAAAAAGAATCTTCTTCAAGTATCAGCATTATTACTCTGAAGAAAAAGAATTAGGAATAAATTGTGTGCAGCTTGCACAATCTCACAAGTCTTTTGAAAGAGGTAATTGGACTTTTGAGGGCAGATTGCCATAGCATATTGCAGATAGGAAAATCTTGCTAAATTTTGTGGTCTGCCATGCCTCTTGCATTTTACAAAGCCATCTTGCATCATGTGAGGGTAAAGCATTCTTGTATACATTAAAAAGCAGAGGAGCTATGGGTTTTTTATTGTCAAGCAATATTGTCCTTTCCTCCCCCAAAATTAATTTTCCCTTTTCTTAAAAACTTTTGTACAGTCAGATAGTAGTACCATTAAATTCTAATAATCCCCTTTAAATGAACTGCTCTTCCAACACTTTTTCAGCCTTGGTGTCAAACAGAGTCTTGTGGAAGTTATGAGCCAATGAAAACATAACCACCCTGGCCAGCCAGCCCTGCTTTGACACAAAACACACTTCATAAAAAATACTTTATTGCTATCTACATATGTAATGCAGAGTTGTATTTCTTTGATAACAGGATCTTCAGACAGATCTCCAGTGTCTGGAGGTGCTTTGTTTGTAAGTGCTTTGCCTTTTGTTTTCCACAAGTAATGTTTCAAGAAGGAAATACAAATATTAGTCTAAGATTAAGTGCAAATAGATCCATAGGGATGCTCTCCAAGCCAATAAGTCTTCTTACTTTCTTTCATACTGAAAGATGATGTGCAATCTCACCTAAACATAATTGAAAATATTTCACATTTACTCCCTGTTACAGATCATTATGTTTTTAGGAGGGAAAAAACCCCTGAATTTCAGTGAACACTTATCAGTAATAGATTCTCCTTCCATTAGTTAAAGTTGAAGGATCCTGTGAGCCACTTCATTACTTACAGCAGAGTAGAAAGCAATTGATTCTGTTGTACTTCAGAAACTTAAATTCCTTCAATGCCCTTTTTTTATTTTTCCTCTTTCATGGTTTTGCTTATATAAAACACAGGAAATGTTTTAACTAATGCTATTGTACTTGTCTAAATTAAGTTTTCAGATGCTCAGTGGGCTGGTTCTGTAACAAAATATGGTGCATTCAGTGAAAAGAGGGCATTGCACAAGTAGAGACTGAGCTCTTTCAGATCTAGAGAAAAAATTCTTGGTTTCTTTAATAACTGATCAAAGTAGCACAGCAAGAAGACAGCAGAAAACTGTAAGTGACAAAGTGTTTTCACATATAATAATAAACAGTTGCTTGCCTTCTTGGAAACCTTATTCTTTGCATAAACCCATATAAAGTGTTTGAAAGAAAGTGTATGAACAATCCCCTCAAAAAAACTACCTTTCAAAATGTGGCAGTCAATTAAAACAGCATTGCTAGAAAACAGTAATAAACTGCTTGACTCACTCACTTTTCTCAAGGACATATTATGCTAGATGTTGTGCATGAAGTACAGCTGTTTTTCAGAGTTACAGTGCTAAATGCTTCATATAGTTTTATATGCTTTCTATAGTTTCATTTATAGTTTTACACAGTTGGTGTTAAAGATAGACACTAAAGTGCCTGAAGCTGCATTGAGGAGACACCAAATTGTGTATTAGCATAGTATTAAATAGCATCTTTAGAGGCTTCTTTTCTTAAAACACTTGATCTCACTTGATTCCTTTTACTATCAAGGACTTTGTACTGGATCCTTCAGTGTGGACACTGGGGGAAGGAAGCTAAGAACTGTTCCACACACAAGAAGCCTTTTATTTCACTGTTAAGAAGGTTTGACAAAGGGTGTGAACATTTACAGCTGTATCTTCCATTACAACCCACGGCTACTGTTCTGCAGGACAGAATTTACAAGTGAAGAAAGCAGTTATTTTCCACATCTGATATGATTTCCTGCAGAAAGGGCAAAGTATCATTACATGATTTTCCAAAGAAAGGACACAGTACCATGAGTCACATACCCTGGATGAATTCCTTATATGTACAGGAACAAATCTTGCCTTACTGACCTCTAAGAAGGTACAATCTCTGGTGTTAGCTTTATAAATCATATCCTGGAAATTTCTCCACAGAGCAGTTTCATGCAAGAATATTGCTTCAATACAGAAGTATTTGATGGCACTGGTATAACAGCTTGACTCCAAGGCATAGGACTGTAGTGAAGGAGCATGGTCAAAAATGTGAAAGATGATCTGAGCCAATTTCTTCTGGCTACTTGGGTCATACTCTTAACTCAGCTCTGTTTCTGGGTCAAGAGGGGGTTTGTTTGAAGAGCACAGAGAGAGATGGAAAGCACTGAATGGGGCTCAACGACATTTTACAGCAGAACTCCTGTGGTGCTACTGCAAGCCCTGAACTTTGCTTCTCTTATTCAACTCCAAGATCTTATTTCCAAATGTTAATAAACTGGTTAGTACCCTGGGGAGCAGAGGGTTAATCAATAAAAAAGTGAAAGGGAAACATTCTCTACTTGTTAGTTGTTTGAAGAGCTAACCCAGCATGCAGTAGAAGAATTAAAGAAAGCATTTGACCCGAGATTCGTTCATGCCAGCCACACCTTTTCTTGCCCCCTCACAGAATACAGAAATGTGTGTCTCCCTGAGGACATTCTGCTGAGTTTTGAGATGTAACATCTTGACAGTGGAAAAGTACAAGTCTAAATATAGTACATTTTGTCAAGCTTTGTTTAAAGGAATGTTCGAATAGATATCTGTTCAAAAATGCACCTTGCTATTAGTTCCTATGCAAACTCTTTTATTAATAGGGATTCTGCAAGCCAATAATACCTGTATGAGGCCATATAAGTGACTGCTTGTTTTGGCAAGTATTCAGGCCACACAATAGCCTTTGGCTTTGCAGTCATATTTGCCATAGTCTGGAATGCAGGAGGCCTTACTATTTTGTTTCATCCTTTTTGTTTACTCACTGGTTCCTCTTCTCTGGCACATAACAAACTGTGTCCTTAAAAGGCACAAAAAGTACAGTTAGCTGTTTCATTCCCAGAGCATTTTTTTTCCATGATGGATTCTCACCCACAGCTCAAAAATCTCCATTTATAAAGAAGGAAGAAAACCTTGCAGTGAGCAGGCAAAAAGAAGAAGACAAATCTTTGAGATATGGAGATTCATTATTTGAAACTCTACACAGCATTGAAATCACAGATATCAGAGCTAGAGTTTTAAGGGGAAAAAAGGTAGAACTAGTAAAAAGACCACTTTGTCTAGCAGTCTCTGCCTCCATCATTAGCGTTCCCTCATTATACAAAAAATTTTATGATACCACACATTTCATACTGTCAGGAGTAGTGGAGGCATGGGCACAGTTACTGGAAGAGAAGGAAAGAAGCATATTCATGCAATTTTTATTGGTGTCCTTAAAGCTTTTTCTTGATGCAAGTGAAGGACTCATAGGAGGCACTTCATCCTCTCCCCCACTTCTGTTTTTGATGGAATCCCTAATCAGGAGAAGGTGACCTCCAGGAAACAGCATGCAGGGGGTAGCAAGCAGGTCAGGATCTCCTCATGAATAATATCACTTCTCTGGGAAGCCTAAGAAGTGTGATTTTTCACACTTTCCTGAAGCATTAAGTCCAACCTTTCACTCCTCCTCTGTGACCACATGTATGGATTCTGCCTCATCTAAATACCTAGAAAATACTTTATATTCCCCTCTCTGTTTTCTTATTTACTTCTAAAGTTATCTATTCCTTGCAGTAGGTTTTTGTTCACATTGTATAAAGAGCTTTTCAGGCACTGCTGCGATACAGTACATACCTACTTGACTGAGAATGTGAGAATGACAAGAAAACGAAAATTATGAAGGCACAAGAAAAAATCTCAGCAGTGATGAGACAACACATGGTGCGTTTTGCAGCACTCCAAGTTGGAAGATAAGGTCTTAAATTTCAAAAAATTTTCGAAGCAGAAATTATGTCTTCTGCACACTCTGATGACAGCAATTCTTTCTACTATTTTTCTTTGCAGCAGTGAAACTCTGCTGGAAGATATGGCTCCAATTTCCATATAGGAAACAATGTGCTGGGGGATACCTTCCTCCCACCTCCCACCAGGACTTGTTAACACCAGGTGAAGATGCAGCAGGACACAGAAACTAAGCTGATTTTTTCAGCTCTTTTCCCCCCAGATCTTAACCCAAGAAATGCTTAGGTAGCCCCTGATCTGGCCCCTGGCATAAGACTATAATTTTCCTGCTGAGGAAGCACAAACATTTCAGTGTTCCCCATTCCTCTTTGGGAACTTCTGTGCTGGCACTGTGACAAACACACTGACCTCTGTGGAGGGACTCACAGCCTCCACTGACATGGATTATGAGAAACTAATGCCACATGTGGTAATAACAATGGCACAACCTGAAAAGAAATTCACAAATGCTCATACAGAACTTTGTACATAATGTAACTGAGCAAAGCTGCAAGTAATTCCATGGCTCAGGCTCTCTAAATGTCAACTGTGAAGACTTATTTATATTTAGTCAAGGCTCATTCTCAAGTTTTAGTCTATCTTTGACATCAAACTTAAACAGCCTTTTCTTGGGGAACTCTTCAGCCTAGAGGCAGTACAGCTCTGGAGGATGGGGCAGGATTGGAAAAGTTAGCCTGTATAAAAAAATGCTTTGATAAATTTCTCCAGTATCCAAAACCATATATTATCATTCCTGTGAAAGAAGAACTAGAGATTTGCAAAGAATTCTGGGTGTTCTAGGTATTTTTCCACTGAGTACTTTCTGTGTATGGGAATCTTCCCTTGGAGCTTGAGACAGAACATGTATTTATTGGATCAAAAGTTGTTCTCTTTAAAAATGCTGACCATGTATTATAGCCGAAAGACATGTTCTTTCATCCCCTCAGAAGTGGACTGGCAAAGGGAAGAGCCTACAGAATACAAGGCCTGGGGAAAACAGTGGCCAATAGCCATGCGGAGGTGTGTTTAGGGAAGTTCCTGTCACATCAAGTCCCAGCTGGGGCAGAGATGCTGTCCCCATCCAGCTGGGAAGGGTGCCGATCACAAGTACAACTACAAGCTTCAGTTAGCTGCATGAAATCTTAAATAATTTCTTAGAAATGCCTAGAACTCTAAGCTACTGCATGGAGATTGTCAGTTCATGGCTTTAAGAAGGCCTACATGAGCTGTCTGTCCCAAAATCATAGAATTACAGAATCATAGTATGGTTTAGGCTGAAATAGACCTTTAAAATCATCAAGTCCAACTGTTAACCCAGTACTGCCAAATCCACTGCTAAACCATGTCCCTAAGTGGCACAACTACATGTCTTTTAAATACCTCCAAGGACAGTGACTCCAATACTTCTGAAATAGCCTGAACCAATGTTTGACAACCTTTCAGTGAAGAAATATTTTCAAATATCCATTTTAACCCCCCCGTGGTGCAACTTGAGGCCACATCCTCCTTTCAGGTCGTTGTAGAGAACAGAAAGGTCTTCCCTGAGCCTTCTTTCCTCCAGGCTGAGCAACCCCAGCTCCCTCAGCCATTCTGTTCCTCAGAAGACTTGTGCTCCAAACCCTTTACTTCCAGCTTGTATCCTCTCTGCTGTGTTGTATTTCCAGCAGACATCTGGTCAGTTGAGGTCCCCCATGACAACAAGTGAAAGCGAATATGACTGTTTTTAGAATATTTTCTTTGGCTCTTTGTCCTGGTTGGGAGTCTAAAGCAGACTCCCACCATAATTTACTTGTTGGCCTTCCCCTTGATTCTGACCCAGAAACAGTGAACCCTATCCTTACCATCATTAAGCTCTAGACAATCAAAATACTCCTAACATAGAAGGCTACCCCAGTGCCTACCCTTCCTTAACCTTCCCTTCTGAGGAATTTATAGCCATCCATTGCAGCATTCCAGCTGTGTGACTCATTCCACAATGTTTCATGATGCCATGAATGAGGGTGAAACACTAAGGCTGTTTGTACATAAGACAGTATTGTACACACACCAAAAAAACCCCAACCCAGCACATATTTTAAAACAGAGGTTATATATTTGTTCTTCACTTGGCTTTAAGGTAGCAATCACTTATCCAAGTGTAAGTGTATTCTAAAGACATAATGTTCTCATTTACTATGCTTCTGAAAGAATTCTCTGTAATTTCCTTAGTAAAGGGTGCATATAAATATTCCTGCCAAACTTACAGGCAGGGGTTGAAGATCATCTCTGATTCAACTTGAATGCATCAGTCTGAACCCTAAAATTCTGGTTTCACAATTTTTGTTCCTGTAGAAACTCTTGGTCTACCAGAGACAGATCCTTCAGGAAAGACAGAGCACTGAGAACTTCAGACTTTCAAGTTGTATCTCCTGACAATTACCATCCTGCATAAGGAGACTGCCATCACAAGCTGTATCTGCTATGTTCTTCCAAAACTTTTACCAGTAAGTAAAGATTTAACCAGTCAGAAGGGCTTTTGACAAGGGTTATGATTTCTCCCTGCTCTCCTCCAGTCTCTTTTATCTTCTAGAGAGAAACTCTTCTCTGCAGTTTGAATTTGCAGGTGGCACTTCTGGTGTTACTTCCCTTAAGTTTTTGCAGTGCACCTATATGCCTACAGAGGAGGCATAAGAGAACGCATTTGACAATTTTTCTTCCTTAAAATTGTATTTATATAGGATAAAGGATATGCAAAACTATGCAAGGAAAGAACATTTAAAAATAGTAGCTGTGGTCCCTCTCTATCAATTATGATCTTAAATAAGAGCAAAAAGCAATCTTTTTGATAACTTTTCAACCCCTGAAGTTGAGTTTGTATTGAAGGAGAAGACTGCATTTATTTTAAATTGCTTCTCCTTTTTATTACAGGTGATCTAAAGAATAGTTTTCTTATAACAAATGATGCAGTGCAACACAACATATACTCAAGCACTAAGAGCAGCTCATGTAACTCTGTGCTGATGGTGGCTTCTGAGTACTCTGGATGCAAGCTGTAAGTTTTGACTGAAAACATTTTGTGGGCACAATACTAATGCTAAAAGGAATGCCCATCAGAACAAAGTCAGTTTAAGCAAAGCACATTTTAAGTTCACAAGGGAGCCAGATGTTGGAGCCATTTGAAAATCCAATCCAAAAGCTGCCAGCAGTGGAGGAACTGCTTCCTCAGCAGTAAGGTGAGCACTTAGTTTGCACGGAAAGCACTGATAGTTTGCTATCAGACTCAACCCCAGATTTCCCTCATCAGACTTTTGCCAATATGCACATTTTGTACATGATCTTGGTCTGTGTATTGCAAATCTGCATTGCAGCTTCACAGATGGTAGGTTTGGTCTTCTGGATGGAAATATTACAACTTGTCTTGGAAATTTTAGATCTGGGCTTCCTTTCAAGAGAATCTCAAGTGTATGTACTGTGCAGAAATGCATTTATTTCATTAGCTAGCCAAGCCTACAATATTAAAACTCAGCTCCAGTCTTCCTCCTCTGGCAGAATGTGGCACTGTTGACATTCTATCAAATCAAAATGTCCTAGGGTTGTAAAATGCAAACCATAAGAATAGTGACTTGTAATAAATCTTTGTAGAGGTGAGGAAATCAAAGCCACAAATACAACTTGTCTAGTTATGTACTAAAATAAAACTACATTTTATGGACAGGTAATATGTTTGAAACTACTTGTGAAGTTTCTAGTAGCAATGCAACCCTTAATTCATATTTACAAAAGTGACATCCTCATTCTTGGTGATTCACTAGATTGCAAATTTTTTCTTTAAAAAAAAGTATTTCAATAAACCTTAAGATATATTTTAACCCTTTGGAGGTAAATTGAATAATTCTTCCATGAAAATGTACTACCTTGACATGGAATGGAATGAGAAAAAGACAATTCTAGTTGAAACTTTATGTTAGAACATTGGACCTGAAAGTATATAATTAAGTTTGGTTTTTTCGCTCTTGCTGTTTTATTGAGGAAAAAGTTTCAAGCTAATACTTCCATACATGCTCACACTTCAGCCTGCTGCCCAAGATGAAGGCAGGACCTTTAAAGGTCCCCTTGAACCCAAACTATTCTATGGTTTTGTGATTCTAAGACTAATCTGTCACAGACTAGCCTAGACTGCAAATGTCCAGTAAATACAAAGAATACAGACATCACAATAATTTTAAAGGAAAATTGCACATCCTGGAAAGGAACTAAATAATGAAACAGGTGAAGTACATCAAATTTGTTTAGGGAACAAAATAAACACTTCCTTGTGGCAAAGTAGGAAAAAAAATTTAGGAGAAATGTAACTTGCATTGTTCCTTGTAATAAAAATCCTCAAACAATCCTTCAATATTTTGTTAAGATATTCTTTCACATTTCAGGTATCACTTATAACTGAAAATTACAATAATTTATTATGACATTGTACATCCATATATATATCTGTATTTTTATCTTTTTCTCCTATAGCAGGCTGTTTCAAATTATAATAATAAAATATTTTGAACACTGAATTGGTTTGCTAATCTTTTGTAATATATTGCAATTCTGAAAAGGATTATTTCCACTTCTGACTTTTTCTTTATTTTTTTTAATTCATAGCCACATAGGTTTATATAGCAGATAAAATTTCTATATAAAACTCTGAAATACCAGAATTGTTTCTGAAGCAGTTCAGTGTAGTATCAAAGCAACCTACAGTTATCATAATTACTTTTATAGAAATTAGGTGTGGTTAGACACTTTGCAAAAATAGGGTTCAATTCTAAATCTGCAGTCAGTTGAATCTCTGCTGTTCTAAGGCTGGTTCATCAAAGCTTCAGTCCATAGTAACCACACTGCTAGTCTGACATATGCCAGTTGAGAATGTCCTTAAAATGCCAGCCACCATCTGGGAACAGCTAAAGCACAGTAGCTACTGCTCTGATCCTTTCTGTTCCTCCAGTATTCTTCAGGTGAAGAAGCCAGAACAAAACCAACTACATCAACAAAGCTACCTCAGTGGCATTATGTAATTTATGAGTATCTGTCTGCATTTTGTCTAGCTTTGTAAACTGTCTTTTGCTATTTTTTTGTTTCCAAGTTATTCCCAGCTTTCCCATTCTGACCTCTTTCATGTCTACATCTTCACCCACATGCCCAGATCCTGAGCATTCACACCATGCATAAGCTTGGGTGCACTCAAAAGTGCACGAAGAAAGTCTTAACAGGCATAAGGGGGTCACTAAGACCTCAGGACTACTGATCCTCTGCAGCACTCTGCATTGGATACTCACCTTGGGATAAAAAATTGGCACAGGAGTGCCTTGGTCACTCCCATGTAGTGACCCACAAAGTACCACAACCTGTGCTCCCTCAGGGCTCACAAACCTTCATGTGCAGGAGGGTTCTCAGGAAAAAAAATGAAATGGCCTGAACTTTCCACCTGGAGTCAGTTTGACTCATGTAGTTTTTCTCTCTATGCTGCACAGACAAATTAAAGTTTCTTCAGTTAGAACTGGACTATCTCAAAAGCCAGGCCTAGCAGACCCTGGGTGTGAGTTAGGACAGATGTTGTGCACTCACATGTATGTTGGACATACATACTTGGCAAGGCCAGGGGCCTCTGACGGGTAGCACATTTAAACAGACTTCTTTTGCAGGTACATACTCTATTTTTTCATGTTTTGATATCCTTAATTTCATTCTTGTAATCTGGTTTTCATGTCCGATACATATAGGAAGTAACAACAAGTTTGAAAACCTAAGAAACTGAGTCCATTACAAACATATATTTTCTGTTTGCATGCTCTGTGCAAAGGGGCATGTTTTCCCCAAATATAGGTGCCTATGAAACTGAAACTGTAAAAAACAACCTCTTCCAGGAAAGTAAATGTACAAAAAATGCCATATCCTTTGGTGGAGTTCATGTTTCAGAAAAGCTTCCTCAGTCAGTGGAGTTTTCATATCCCAGCACATCAGTCTGCAGTCAACTCCAAGCATATGGGCCATGGGCTGAAGCTAAAGCTAAAGCTAAAGCCAGAGCAGCACCATGGTCTGTACCATTACAAGGCCATGAATGAGGAAAGATGGCAAATTATGCACTCAAAAAGAATGTGTTACATTCATTCCCTCTCCTTACAGCTGAGTAATTTCCACAAGCATCATGCAATAGCTCTGGTTGCTGTAGCCACAGGCAGTACATGTCCTGCCCACACCCTCCTGCATCAGACACGTAAGTGAATCAAATACAAGTTCATTAATCAGCCATGATTCCTTCTCCACAGTTTTGACAAGCTTCTGAGAATTACTAATCAGAAAACAAATCTTCATTTTCACAGCAAGGTCAAAGTTCCACCTTTTATTTAATCATGTAACCCAAATAAATTCACCAAAACATTTTTACATAAGGTTGTGAGTGCACATACACAGATCTGCAACTGGAATAACAGAGCTGACTTTCTATTATCCCTGTTGAATTTAGTGAGACATTTACCTTACTGTACATTTCAAAGAAAAAAAAAACAATAACTTTTTTTTGATGTGAGAAACTTAAATTATTGAGGTTTTTTATTTCTAAGAATTAGAACTTTCATATCCAATTTTAAAATCACATGAAGGAATTTATGTTTTGGAATTCATAAGTGATTTTACTTAACAGCAAAGTTAGTGCTCCTTTCAGTGAGAACCAATGTAAAAATAAATTTTCTTCTACATATACACAGTTATTGCTAGAGCATTCATTTTTTTATCTTTGAAATGCAACAAATGCTGAGCCAGATGAAAAATAAAAAGAAAATGAAAATTGAGGTATCAGTATTAAACTGACATCCTGTTTTCTTTAACACTCAAAAAACTCTGCAATAATAAATCCATCACAATGTTCCTTGATCTATATTAAAAGACCATTAAAATTGTTGTCAGCTGACTCTTCAGCAGGCCAAGCTGAAATCTGCTTTTGCAAGCCCATACTGAATGATTTCCCAATTTTTTAAGGATAAAGTATGTATAAGCACATTTTGCAGAACACTAAAACTGACTGTAATATTTGAAAGTAGCCATAAAGCACAGTTCAACTTTTTAATGAGACATGTAACATTATCTTCTGTCAGTCGAAAAGGCCTTTGATTTTAAAGACAGCCACTACACCTTGCAATTTTACAGAAGAGAAATGTGCAGCTCTCCTGCCCACTTACAACGAATGATAAATGACATGCAAATCTCTGAAGTTTCTCACACAGTTCTCCTTTTTAAGTTAAAACAAATCAAATTATCTTTAAAAAAATTAAAAATCTTTATCCTACAGAGTCAAACTACCACAAAATATTGTGTTCTGTTTCTTTTTTCCTTTAGAAACAAGAAGGCCATTCCTCTGAGTCCAGCATGATGTAACATTATTTCTGTGAGCCATGAGCCTTTTCAGTGCAGCAGTTTTCTTTTAACCACAGCTCTGCTGCCAGCAGTGGCCCAGCAGCTGCAGGCAAGGCATGAAGAGCTGATGCTGAAGTACTGGGTGCCTCCTGCGAGCCACCCTCCAGCCAGCCCTTCCTTCTCCTGGACCAGGGAAGGGACCAGCCACCAATTCAGGGCACTGGGATGCACATTGGAGGGGATGGGTACGAGGTAGCTGAGATGAAGAAGCCCTCAGGGAGGATGAGGGGAGGAGTGGGACACAACATGAATGCTCCAGTTCTGACCTGTCCCTTGCTCACTAAAACACAGCGGTGTGTGAATACTACTTGCAGAGTGTCTTACTTGTATACTGACCAAATTTGTATTTGAATTATGGATTTTGGATTTGAATTATGCTCAGATTCTTGCACAGCTGATCTGAACTAATTTTTACCATATGTATGTGCCTTGATTTTCACTGACTTACTTTGCCTTCTGGAGGCAGGCAGACAGCACCAGAACACATGTATTCCTAACTAGGATTTACCAGTTTATACCAGAAGCAAAGAGTACATCTTGGAAAAGATGTAGTCATATGGAAATTTAGAAGAATTATATATGATCATGAAATCATAGAATCATAGAATATTCTGAGTTGGAAGGGACCCACAAGGATCATGGAGTCCAACTCTTAGTTCTGCACAGGAGAGCCCCAAGAGTCATGCCATGGGCAAACACATGGTCACAGATTGTCCGAACACTTCTTGAACTCTGCCAGGTTTGGGCTGTGGTCAGTTGTTTGGGGAGGCTGTTCCAGTGCCCAGCCACCCTCTGGGTGAAGAACCTTTTCCTGATATCCAACCTCAACCTCCCCTGGCTCGGCTCCATGCTGTTTCCATGCGTCCTGGTCATGAGAGTGAAGTATTGGTACCTGCTCCTCCTCTTCCCCTCGTGAGGAAGTTGCAGACTGTGATGAGATCTTTCTTCAGTTTCCTTTTCTCTAGGCTGAACAGACCAAGTGACCTCAACTTCTTCTCATACAGCTTCCCCTCAAGGCCCTTCACCATCTTTGCTGCCCTCCCTTGGACACTCTGCAATTGTTCATATTGTGTCACCCAAAACTGCTCCCAGCACTCGAGGTGAGGTTGTCCCAGAGCAGAGCAGGACAATCCCCTCCCTCGCCTGGCTGGTGATGCTGTGCCTGATGCCCCCCAGGACACACTTGGCCCTCCTGGCTGCCAGGGCACTGCTGGCTCATGTTCATCTTGCCACTGACCAGGATCCCCAGGTCCCTTTCCATGGCACTGCTTTTCCAGCATCTCGTTCTGTCTGTCCATACACCCAAGGCTGCCCCATCCCAGGAGCAGAATCTGGCACTGTCCCTTGTTGAAATTCATACACAAGGTGATTGCCCAGTCCTCTGATTTGTCCAGGTCTCTTTGCAAAGACTCTAATTGAATCCTTGAGTGTTCTTCCCCTTTTTGATCAGAGCCTATGTTACCTGAAGGCACTTCATATGGTGATCCACATATTTTTTTTCTGCTAAGTTGTTTTGCCTTCATGTACCTGTTTATTTCCAGAGTGGAAAATTCTTCTGATGACTAACTCTCTGTGCCTTTCACAAAACACTATTTTCAGGGGCTTTTTTCTGCATGAATTTTGAAGATAAGAGTTTAAAATATAAATGCATACACATAAACATATGTCTCTCCAATATATTCTAAATTACTGATGTGGAGCAACATGATTCTCCTAAAATAACAATGTCTCTGATGAAGTACAGCAAAGCAGTATACTTAAAATCACAGACAAGTAATTTTAAGTCAGGAAGCATCAGGAGTAACCTGGCATGACATCAGAGAAAGAAGCATGCTATGAAGCAGAGTTCAAACCCTGGAAATACGAAAGGAAAATCATATTCTTATTCAGCATTCATGTGTCTTCAGGGTTTAACCACAGTGCATGTCAGTACTAATGCTGTTGCTACCACAATTTAGGACAAGTGAGAAATCAAAACAACTTAATCTAAATTAGGTGAACATCAGTTATGAACAAATACAAAACCACAATGTAAAAAACTCAGTGTAAAAATAGCTGGTGTCATCTGCATGGGCAGAAATCTGCCACTATTCATGTGCCATAAGAGGGAACAACTACAGTGGATGGCAACCAGCACCCTAGGAGCAGAATCCCTGCTCTGAGTGCCTTACGCCTCAGGAGAGCCACAACACTGACACCTGTCAGCTGGTATTTCAGGTTGTACCTATGAGGAAGCAAAGGCTCAAAAGGGGAATGCTCACAGCAAGAAGTAATGACTGACTGGAGAGGTTGTTTGTGTGCAGAGTCACTAGCAAGGCTGTGAGGATCCCCAGCCACATCTCCTGGAGCTGCCCCACCACCAGGTCCCCAAAGGGAGACAGCAGTGGTTGAAAGTATGTGTATTTCAATGCACATGAGGTGAAGAATGGGACAAGAGATCTGTGGCTGGAGCTGCTGAAGAAAAGGAATCTGCCCAGCAAATAGAGGTAGCAGTAAGGCAGAAGTTTTAAAGATATTTTGGGGTAGTCTTCCATGATATGTCTATATTATTTGAGAAATTGACAATATATATATGCTACCTGCTGGGACTCTGCCTGATTGCCAGCTATATCTACAGATGACTTCCTGTAGAAATATCTACTCTGTGGAGTCTGAGGAGCTAGACAAGATCAGTACTACACAATAACTCGTTCACTATTAATAAAACTTCCAACTTAATGTAAACCAATTTCATTTATCCTGAAAATCAGTCTTGCATTATGCAGGAAGCAAAATAGAGTTTTATATTGTTGCTGCAGCCAATAAAAATACTGAAATCTGCATTAAGCCAACTCTCTAATAGTACTAAACCATCAAGAAAACAAAGTTCAATTATTAAAAAGAGAGATAATTTCCCCTGTTTTCTGTCTTTTTTTATATGAAAGACCTGATTGATGGAAAATAATGAACAGAAACACTTTCTAGCCAAGAACTGCTCCCACCATCTGGGAGGCAGCAGGGGCAGCCCCACATCAGACACTCAGCTCCTTTGCTGCTGATTTCCATGTGTTTCAGGGGAACAGGTTTGGCCTGAAGTACAAAGTGAAAGGCAGAGGCTCTCACCTTTCATCCAAGCAGTGACCTCGGGGGGAAATCCCTGCATTTCCCTGTAGTGACGGTGCATCAGGTCTTCCAGCACAGAATATGGAGGAAATCCTTTTGTGCATTCATGTAAATTGGTTGCCACAGGTATCCGCCCTCTGCTGGTTGTATTAAAATTTCAAGGTGATCAGCATCTGAGTATAATGAACACACTGAAAGCTCAGTTGCTTCATTGAACTAAATTTCTCTCAACCTGACTTAATCCTGAAGGAAAATCAGGAATAATAAAAAAATAAGACCTATAACAAGTAAACACTCCAAATCCAAGTACTAGTACTAATACAGCTCATGAAATCAAGGCTGGAGATCTTTTTTTCCATATGAAATATGTTATTTTTCTTTGACCACCTTACAGTCAGTCACACTAACTGTAAGCAAACGCAGACACATTAATTGGACAAGTAAACAAGACCCAGCCCTTCTCTTTTGTTTTTCCTGCAAATTCTATGTTCATTTCTCCTTGCAGAAATGCACTATTCCAGCATCACAGCAAATACAGTGAATTAATTCCAAGCACTGGTATCGTCATATAAAGACCTTTCTGCACCTTAGGAAAAGGTATCAGGTCATCAAAGTCTTGGCCTCTGGAGCAGAGATTTCAGACCCCTGAAGACACAGCAGTGCAGGAGACCTCCAGAATGACCCAGGGCTCAGTGCCGGGGGCCTCCAGGGTGTGAGGTGCTCCCCTTCATCCCAGTCTGACCTGGCACACACAGGTGCATCGATGTGGACAGATACACTTTGGATCTAACATATGCTTTTGGCCAACCTGTTTGCAAGATGCATGGTGACAGAAACAGATTCAGTAATGAGGGCTCTCTGTCCCAAATTGACTGTCATCAAATATGGGTGCAGAAGATTTCAATCACTTGTTATTAAGAAACCCTTCATTAAAGAGGGAGAGGAAAAGAGAAAGAACAAAGCAGGCTTATCTCCTGAATCATGAAAGGAACAAATCCACAAATGCTGACAAATTTCTTCTAATTAGTCTTTAGTAAACATCTGCTGCCTCATTAAAAAAAAAAAAAAAGAATAAAGAAGAAAAAAACCAACAAAAGAATAAAAAATTCAACAAACAGCCCCCCAAAATATACATTCTGCTTAGTAATAAATCTGTGTTATCTGCCATAGACTTTCATGAGGACAGAAAACTGTTTTCTTCAGAAGTTACCAAGGTTATTTATCTAGACATTTATCATTACTTCTTTGAAGTTCACATGAAAAAGATCCTAGAAAGTCCTAAAAGGATATAATCTATATTTTACCATTAGTGACTATAGAGGGTTTGTGACTCATTCTTGATCTCACTCTAATCAATGGCATTACTCATTCACTTTGATAGGCACAAGATGAAACTCTAAAGTTGAAATCCTATTTTCCTGAAACCAACAAAATTTTCTATCTGTTTTGCTGGGTTCAGGATTTCAACCTGATGTTTTGAAGAGAACAGAGAATATTCACTCCTCTGTAGTGGCCTAACATGTTGTCTGTGTGCCTAAAATTCCCCTAAATCTGGTCTGAAGGTTCTGTATAGTACTTGCATATCTAATCTGAATAATGGCAAAGTTGACCCCAGAAAGTGATAGAGCATTTCGAGCATATTTTAAAATTTAGAAGTCCGTAAAAGAAATACAAGTTTTCTTTTTTTTTCCAAACAAGAGTACATACCCTGTATGTGCACTCAGTTAGCATTCTACACTCATATTTAGCCCTATGTTGAATGGCAAAATCTGTTTCCTACTTACACTGCAATACCATTTACAGACATTGTGGTATCAGATGCATGGATTACACAAGTGCTATCCTGTTTCCCTTGTTTATAGGGTGGAAGTTTTTCTTCAGTTAAGAAAAAAAAGGCAGGAAAATACTCCTTTTATAACCAGCTGTCTAGACTACCTGCATTAATTCTCTTCCATATGTATTTCTGATTCTTATTTGATTAGGCAGGAAGAACCCCAAAGATTTAGTGTTCAAATTATATCCTGCACTCTTCAGACTCAGCCTGAAGTAACATGTAAGAAATGTCAGGGGACTCACTGGCCAACACTTAAATGCTGCATATATCCCATTTGCTCAGCTCCCACTGCCTTGAATGAGCTGGTCAGTTCAATTCCTGTTTGCCAGCTTAGCATTTTATCCTCAAAAAGAACCCCACCTACCTCTAGAGAGTCTTCTCTAGTCTAATTTAGATCAGGAGTAGCCTCTGGAAGTGACTCCAAAGCACCCACTGCTGTCCCTTCATTCAGTGATGCAGTCACCTTGCTGGAGGATGCATTCAGTTTCCCAGGCACTGCCCTTGGTAGCCCCAGGCTGGGTGTCCCCAGTCATGCCTCAGCATCTGGGGGCCTGCATGTGGCTACTGCTCCCACTGAGGGGAGCCTGACTGGTCTAGATCCTCTCTCCTGAAGATGGGTGTGTATTTTTTCATTTCCAGTCCCCATGAATTTCCCTGATCTGCATGAACTTTCAAAGAGACAGAGAGAGGCCTTACAACTGGCCAACTCCTCAACACCTTCAGAAGCATCATGGATTCATATAAACTCTAGTACAAACTTCATATTTAATTAAGGAACTGTCTTTATAATTTTGACCTTACAGATAGGACTTTTAAAGCATTACATTGTGTATTTACATACAGAAAAAGAAAACCCAGTTATGTTCTTATTTTGTTAAGAATACCAAAAAATGTAAGGCATATATATAAACCTGTTCTAACAGTAGCTTCAGTTTAACAGCAGCATTCTGGCCCCCTGGAGTATAAGGTCTACTCAGTTTCCTACTCATCTCTTCTACCCTTTTTTCTTCGCTCTTCCTGTCATTAATTTTGTTTATGTCTCTCTCAAAAATTGGGGATTTTCTTCCATATTCCTTATGACACCTCAACCACACCTACTAATATTACAAGCTATATGCCTAAGCTCAGGAAGGCTAAGATAAGCTTTCATTACAAGATATCTTTGTAATTAACCTTTTATAACATGTAGAAAACAAGGCAAGAACAGAAAAGCTCATGCTCAACTCTTCCATTCTTAAATAAGTAATAAGCAATTTTCCTTGTTAAGGAATGGTATTCAATTCTAAACAAACTTTTTGTGGTAATAGATGTCACAGTACTAGTGCTGCACTCACCTAGACCTGGCACATGGCACATCCAGGCAATGGTACTACAGACATTCTTAACCCATGAACTTCACATAAATTGGCTACCCTCAATGTTGCTACAATTTTTACTTCATGCACTTTAACTATATAAATGGGAAGCCCTTTGTTTTATTTATAAAATGCTTCAAAGAAACAATGCAGAATCTGTCATGCATAGAATTGGCAGACACCAATTCATCTGAAGCATGGCAATGGGCTTGACTTCAAAACATCCTGGGACCAGGGAGAGGACAGAGCCTGAATGAGTGACACTTACATAGCAGGCAAGTCCCAGATGACAGTCAAAAGGAGCCACAAACTCAGTATTGCCCAGGAATCAGTTCAGCTCTCTCCTCAGCCCAGGGCTGACACAGACCCAGGGCTCACACAGGTTAACTGAAAAGATCCCGAACCTGGTGGTCTGGATGGACCATGTAGACATGAAGAAATCCTAACAAGAGATGGTGTCAATGACTGCATCAATCAGAGCTTTGATCTCTTATACCTTAGATCTTGTATCTAGGCAGTGGCAGCTCATAAACTGAATGGCTGTGCTAACAGCTCTCATTCAAGCTACAGGAAAGCCGCAGCTGAATACTTCAGTGGACTGAGATAACAAGACTAAAGAAACTACAGCCCAGGGCAATCCTGCGCGTGATAAAACCTTATCGACTAAATAAGATGATCCTTTCAATATCCCCATCTATCTTATTTGAAAACAAAAAACAAACAAAAACCCAACAACTTTAATTCATTCTCCATTTATCCAGGGAGAATAGAAGTCAACATATCCATTAGCTTCCACTATATCTGAAATTGTCTGAAAAAAATTCACAGAGGAGGCAGCACAGTTCATTAACTCAAGGGCAACGCTGCTTTTGTTGCTTCCAGGATCCGTGGACAACCCAACCACTTGAGTTACCCAGGGCAACCATCCTGCACAACCAAGGCAGCTCACAAGCACAATATGAACTGAGTAACATGGGCATACAAATGACTCTGCAGAGTGTGCTAAATCCAATGGGATTTTCTTTTCTCTACAAGGCCTCCCAGAATCACTGTTTTGCACCAATTTTCTCGGCATGCATGGCTTCATCAGCCCTCTCTCAGGTAGGTCAGAGAGAACTGAGCACATCTCTATTCAAGCTAATACAGTCTTCCAGAAATGAGAGCACTGAAAAGTAAAATGAAGCGATGCAAAATAGTTTGGAGACAGCCAGGCTGTCCTTGACATGGATGACAAGCAGATCCTGCTGCAACCTAAGCAGCTGCACACAGTGCTGCTCTCATGCCTTTGCATCATAGGTCACATGTAAACCTTCCCTTATCCAGTTGTCACAGGTCTCTCTCCTCCCATTCCCATCTCCTGGGAGATAAAAGCAGGCTATTGAAGACAAATCCTCAGCCACTTTCTCAGAGACCAAACCAGCTGCATGGATTTTTTGGGGGTCAAGTCATTATTTTTTCCTTCTTTCAGAGCTTGTTACTTTTGCCAGTATTATTTCCTAAAGAAAATCCTACACTTGCTTTAACAGATAGTACTAAAATACTCACCAGTCCTCTGAAAGCTCAAAATACCTGGTCTATGAATGCAAGAGAAGACATATCAATGAACAATAAAAAACCCCACACAACAACCTAAAAAACAACCCCAAACTCAAATGAATTCAGGTTTTTTCCTAATTTTTCTAATATGTTTTCCTCAGTCAAAAATTGACACCACCAGCATCTAGTTCTATATAGTGAAACTATGATATTCTAAAGCCATATAATTATTACCAATAGCTAAATTTATATTTTAAAGTGCTACTATTGTATACAGATATTGAAAGACAAAAGGTAATGACAAATTGTTTACTATATTTCTAGAAACCTAAGGCATAGATTCATTTAAAATACACTATAGTATGATTGCTTCCTCTGAATTCTTATACAGCTAACATCTCATATAAAATTGAATGATTAACAGGGTAAAAAAACTTACTTAGCAAAAGAAAAGCTCTGTCACAACATTGTATTTTAGGCACAACATTGTATTTATAAACTCTGCCGAAAACATACTGGAACTGCCAAATCTGTGCTTGACACACAATTCATACAGCTCTGCTAAGAAATGAGTGAAACCAGGCAGTGCTAGGGATGTAGGCGTGCAAATGCCATCTGAAGACATCTTTGTGGAAAAGTGCCATTTTGGTTGTGTAACTGGAGGCCCAGAACTCTCATCAAGGAACAATTCTATTCTCTGCTACTCTGGAAATAATCTGATTAATTCAATCTAGTTGATAGATGTCCTTAGCAATTTTGGTGAGCAAATTGACTCCATTGTATTTGCAGGCGTGACTTTATTGCTATTTGGGGGCTGTGCCATGTCAAATGGCAGGATTTGTGTCTGACCTATGTCTGAGAAAGTTATCCACATCATATGTCAAGAAGTAAGCTGGCTGAGCACATTGTGCCCTTTAAAATGCTATTCCAGGAAGAAGCAGTCACCACGCAAGTTGTTTCCACAGTTCACTATTGCAATTGCCTGTCCTACATGAATTCCATAGGCTAACAGGAATGATCTCATTTGGAACACAAACTCAAAGAGAAAAGTAGGACTAAAATATCTAGCAAGGAATCACTCACACAAAAAAAAAAAAAAGCAAACCACAAAACCCCCCAAAAATACCTCCACAAACCAAACCAAACCAACAAATCAATCAAAAACACCCCCCTACCAAACAAAACCCTGAGACGTTTGTGTGCTATTTTTAAAGGTTAAAAATACTTTCAGACTGCATGGCAGAGTTCTGTGCACTTTCACAGGAGCTTCGAGTCTTTGTGGTTTCTGCAAACACATACATAACTAACATTTTCTTTTCTTTTAAATCACCCTACCATTATTCATCTCTTTTTGTATTCATAGAATTTGCTGATCCCTCCTCATCTCATTTTGTGTCACATAAACTTCCAGTCTGTCACATCTGCAGATTTTGTAGCCATTTAAATATGTATCCTAACTCGGAAGGCCCAGCTATTTGCCCTGGGGGCAGAATAAAACCACAGCAAAATATGGTGGGTGCTGAGAAGACACTTTTATCTAGGGAACATGCACATGCCCCATCCTTTGGAAGCGACTGCTCTAAGGGCTTTGAGGGAGAGCTCACTCCCTCTGCTCCACAGGCGCCAGCAGAGTGCTCTGTACTAGCCTGGATGGGTCTTGTTCCAGCTTCATCCAGGCAGGATGGTTCACAAAAAAAACTCCAAAAAATACCAAAACAAAGTCCTCAGCAACACTTCACTTCATATAATCAGTTTAAAGGTGGAACCAGTTTGTCCCTGAATCCCTACACACATTCTAAATGATGCACGTCTTCTAAATTAACATACCATACAGTCATAAACTCATAGCTACTTTGTCATTAACCATACAGCAACTGAATATTTAGAAAAAGGAAATAAAAAGGCATATTGTGTTGACTTTTGGCCTGTTTTCAAGGTGCTTAAATGGTCCTAGTTTGGGCTGGTTTCATTGTTCCTGATAGCCCTCCAAGGCACAAGCACAAGTTAGGCAATCTTCAGATTGAACTGCAAGTTTTGGTGGCATGAGTAAGCAAAATGCTTCCTTGTGCTACACACAGCTGGTTTGGTACCTGTTCTCCATGACTTGCAGCAGAATTTAAAGGCAATGATGGTATATTAAACTGGAGCACTGTGGACTGGAGACCCTGCTTGGTTAACATGACAGACAGACTGCCCTGCTGTAGCCTGAGCACATTCTCAGTGCCTTCCTACCAATTAGGTTAAACACCACTCTGGAGAGTCCACTTCATGGATGAGACTGTTTACTTGCTAATGTTTACTTTATGTTTCTCCACCTTTCAGACTCGATGCCACAGCTGCTACTACAGCAGCCCATCAGTATTAATTGGTGTAGTGGTTTATGACACACTTGGACAGCAGAAACCATTCCCATATCACCAGTTCATTTCAGAGGCACAGATCCTGCCCAGTGCCACCAGCCTAAATTAGTTCTGGGCTAGTGACCAGAGTGGAAAAGCTGGATATCCCCCTGTTAATTCAATGAGCTCTTACTAGCATAATAGCAGAATATTAGCTCAAATAAGTGTAACACGACTTTTCCTATCAGTTTAAATATGTTCTTTTCTTTTCTTTTTTAAAAATTTTATTTTAAAATGTAACATTCAGTGCTCAGCTGGGAAGCTGCTTATATTCTCTACAGAATCACTGAAAAACATTTGACCTCTCAAGGAGTAAGTACTTCAGTAAATTCAAAATATCATAACACTGAGTTATTATTACATACAAAAAATCATATAGGTCCTGCAATTTTAACATTTAAAAAGAAAAGAGTTGTTCTCGAGAGCATGCATGGTTATAATATATGAGTTTGTAAGGTAGTTGCTGTTCATCTTTTCACAACGAAGGACAGATTTTTAACATTTTCCATATATATTCCTCTGGCTGCACCAATAAGATCACCTCATATAAAACATAAACTGCTGTATAAAACAGAAAACTTAGAGTAAAATCTTTAAATACGCTTCTGTGAAGTACAAAACATTAGATAAATAATAAACAAACTGTAGGAAATCATGAACATCTACAACTTCAGGACACCAAAAACATCAGCTAAAGCTTGTCTAATGGCTCACAGACCAACTAAAGATCTTATTCAGCTTGCCACAAAAGAAAAAAAAAGAGCTGTGTTTCCTACTTGCCTCACAGGCAGACAGATTTGGTAAGTTCATCTGCTACAACAAAACTTTGTGCAGAGAGGCAAAGGCTGTAGTGGGAGCAGAAGAGACACAATTCTGTACAGGACCCATTTATACTTTAACATCTGTGCTGGATCTCCTTGTCTCAGTTTGCCACTTTATACACAAACCCAGGTATCTACAGGCAGGTGTCTTCAGACCAGCCTCCTGAGCTGGGTCTACCTCCCACAGGGTCAGCTCAAGCCCACTGTGGGCACAATCACCCTCTCCCTGTGCTGTTTATCTCCATGCCTTCCATGCAGCCTCTCAGATGAGAAATCTGAGGCTGAAGAAGGGACAGTGTGACTCTCTGGTCCTGTTTGTAATGCTCCAAGCACTGGAGGTTCACTAGTGGGGCTCCCAGGTGTCAGAGTAATTTAGAGTTTGACCACTTTGTATTACTCATAAACTGCTAAATGAGATAGGTATTGGGAAGACACCGTGTTCATTAAAGATGCTGTCACTGCTTAATAAGGTAATCTTATAATTAGCTTGAATCAGTCAAAAATTCTAACTCAAAAAAATAAATAATGGGCTTTAACAATGTTGGGGCATCCTCACTATCAAATTTTAGTAAATGTCTAACATTTGAAATACTTGACATGATGAAGGAAGTAGTTAATTCATTATGTGTTCACAAAGTGTTTGGAGGTAAGTTTCCATTCCTAATTAAAATCTTATAAGGTTTGAGAGCAGCAGATACAGAAGTATTTCTGTATTTTTTTAAATGAGACACTTTTCTACATTATATCTCCTGTCTAGATAAATATGAACACAAAATATTTGTGTTATCACTGCTATAAAAGTCACATCATCTATTTACACAATAGACACAGAGGTCATGTCTCACAAGTTGTGCTTTCATACTGACAGTCTAGAGCAGTAGCTGTAACAGAAGTACTACACATATCTTGAAAAGTATTTTGCTGCCACATTAATGTCACAGCAGAAGTTAAGAACTCTTAGAATTGATTTCACATAGGCACAGGACAGATGTCTACAGATGGTTTGGGGTGGATGGTTGTGACACCACAACAGCTGCGCATCTGTGTGCGAGACAGACCTGGAGAGAAGAGGTTTATTTCCTTTGCTGCTATGAATACTTCATGCACAAACCAGAACATAATTTTTTCCTCCCTTTTGTGCCTCAAGAAGTTTTACTTCAGTGATCAGGTCCTGATTCACAAAGTTATTAGAAATTCCCACATGGTGCTCTCACTGCATGTCTTTGTTTGAAAAGAGGTGAGTGGTCTCCAAGGACATTTTAGCTCTGCAAACAACAAAAAAGGCTCCTTTCCTAGTTAGCTTCAATTCCGTAAAGTAGTTTCACTGAATTCTTTCCTGAGTGTTGTTCAGCTGTTTCAAAGAAAAAACCACACATAAATAAACAATTATTAAAAAGCACCCATTTATTAAAAACCACCATAAGGTGGGGTACAAACATGGACAGCAGATGTGGACACCATTCAGGAAAAACAGTGATAAATACCTGGAGAAAGCTGAATTAAACATTTCCAATTAAGTTAGCAATTCAAGTTTAAAAGGAATTCCAGTTCTTGAGTTGAAGCTGTGAATTCAGTGGGGGTAATTTACAGTTCTACTTTTGGTGCAAGTCTGTTGTGACAGGAAGTGGGGTAACAAACAAACAGCTTTTGTCCCACGCAGCACTCTGCTTGGGCAGTGCACTATGCACACACACATCCTGCCTGGAAGGGAAGAAGCTGCCAGACTCATTTTGCTGCCAGTATAATTCCATACTTGTATTAGAATCACTGTAACTCCTAACACACCACCTTTAGGCAGGTGAAGCCAATTTCTCCACTACTCCCTACAGCCTCCTGAACGACATTGTGCAGAAATGATGGGCACATTCTGCTTAAAGCTTTGATGAAGCAAACTCAGAGTCAACTTTATGAACACTACACAGTTTGTGCAGATTTATACCTTCATCTAGGACTCACCCCTGATCATAGCAGGGCAGATCATATTTATATTGTACATAAAGAATTGTACATTTTTGTCTCTGCCCCCAAGTTTTGTGAAGCTTGCTTGTTGTTTTTAAATTATCTGAATTCATAAATTTTACAGACCTAAATGGAAGGCATTTAATCTAATTTGATAATCAGATTTGTAGGCATTGATGCTTTGAAGTGGTTAACTGGGTAACAGCTAATTTCCCTCTGGGATGAGCAATGCACTAACCTCTCTTCCCTCTGAATGATGGCAGCATATAAATATCTGCTGCATTTGAAAAACTCCTAAATCACTAGCCATTAAGAAACACTAATAACTTGACTGTTTCCATACATAATTTATTGTGAAGAAACTAATGTGGTCTGTATTCAGAGCATGTCTGCAACCCCTGAATCTGTTGAAGTTTCTTCCAATTCTGGTGATTTCTGCTAGGATTTCCAGTTGGTGCAAACTATCGCCTACCAGCACTGCCCTTTACCAGGAAATTTTACTTGTCTGGTTAGGACAGCCTGCCCTCACATATTTGTTGAGTTGTTCACAGGCCAGAAATATGAGCTGGAATCAGGAACAAGGAATATTATAAGACAGCAGAGCAAGTAATCTGCCTTGCAAAGAAACTAATTTACCTGCTGGTATTATCAGCATATGAAAACAAAGAGGATCAGCACTCATAAAACAGAGGAGAGCCACCCATTTAATTTAGCCCGCGGTAACAGTGACTGAATTTGAATTCCATGGGAGCAGTTCAGTTCACTTGAACAGGAATTTGTACATACTTCAATACAAAATTTAGAGCATTACATAACTGGAAGAAAGACTCTTGATTTCTTAAGAAACTAATTAATCTCTTTGATTTCAACAGCCTTTCTAGTGGGGTTCTGCTCAGAAAGGTGGTGACAAATTGCTTGATTCTGCTTGCATCAGTGAAACAAAACCCAGGATAAAACAACATGATGAACAGAAATCATCTGCATTGAATAGTTTGGGCTGAACCTGTTCCTGTAGTATTGATGGCAGCAGTATTACAACAGTTTGTTGGATTACAGGCTAAACAGACCAAAACCATTCTCTTTATAGGTCACTTTAATACAACAAGAAAAAAGTGCATTTAAACCCTCTACCCAGCAGCAAATATTGCAGCTGTCTTCAAAGAACCCTTCTACTAAGTTTTTTTTTTACTAAAAGAAGTAAGTTTTATAATGTACTTATTTTATATACCACCCTACTTCTTCAAGTGAAGAAGGATTCGCTCCAAAATCACAGAAAATATCAGAATGGCATGATGGCATGTAAGGTAAGGATCCTCATAAACCTCAAGACACCCTAATTCTGTATTATCTGTTTGCTGTGATTTCAAAGAGGGAGGGAGGGAGGAGCAAACATCATTTTTCCTCCCTCACCTAAACAAGAAAAGTAATTTCCAAGAGTGGGACGTATCTATGTTTCTTCTACATCCTTGCGCTCCAGGAAAAAACAAGCTCTGGTAGAGGGAATGAATGCAAGTATTAAACTGGTAAATGGTTCCCCCACCATACATTAACTTAGCAACTTCTAGCATTTCCCTGAGTGGGATATGCTTTGGGGGCAGCTCGCTTCAAGCAATGAAATCTGATTACACTTTAACCAAAGATCCTGTTTTTATTAACAAACTTGAATACAGCTAAAGAATAAATTATTTCAAATCTTTAATCATTCTGCATGACTTTGATCAGTGCTTCCTGAATATACTGCAAGGGCTCTGTTTATTCAATTTTCTCTTGCTGTGATGGTAGGCTGCATGAGAACAGGTTTATTGTGGTAATATCGCTACAGTGTTAACAAGTAACTGACACTAGTTGTCTGTAAAACTCCCCAGAGTTGCAAATGCCTTCTTTTGTTAATATGAATTTCCCCACTAGGATAGAATCACATTCCTAGGCACTTCTCTACATAAATTACTCTAGCAGGATCATCACAGATATCACACATAAATCAAATCTGCCCTCAAATAGCATTAATTGATGCTGAACTGTTCAACATCTGTGTGGACAGCATGGATCTGCTGGTGGCACCAAGCTGTGTGGTGTGGTCAGCACACTGGAGGGAAGGGATGCCACACACAGGGACCTGGACAGGCTTTAGAGGTGAGGCCGTGCAAACCTCATGAAGTTCCACAAAGTGAAGGGCAAGGTTCTACAGCAGGTCACAGCAATCCCAATCCCAGGCACACCCACAGATTAGGCAGAGATGTGGTTGAGAGCAGCCCTAAGAAGAAAGACTTGGGGGTGATGGTTGATGGAAACCTCAATGTGAGCTGGCAGTATGGCCTCATAGCCCAAAAAGACAACAAAGTCCTGGGCTGCATCAAAAGGAGCATGGCTGACAAGTCAAAGGGGGTGATTCTGCCCCTCTGCTCTTGTGAGACCCCACCTGGATTGCTGCATACAGTTCTGGTGCTCCCAACATAAGAGGGAACTGTTGGAGCAGGAACTGTTGAAGCAAATTGGACCATGAAGATGGCAGCCTGGGAAAGCTGGGACTGCTTAACCTGGAGAAGAGAAGGTTGCAAGGGGACTTCAGAGAACCTTCCAGTACCTGAAGAGGGCTTACAGGTGAGCTGGAGAGGGATTCCTCATCAGGAACTAAAGTGATGGGACAAGGAGCAACAGGTACAAATTGAAAGAAGGAAAATTTAGATATTAGAAAAAAATTGTGAGGGTGGTGAGGTACTGGAACAGGTTGCCCAGGGAGGTTGTGGAGGCCTCATCCCTGGCAGTTTTGGGGTTGGATAAGGTCCTGAGCAACCTCAGTAGTGGGAGGTGAGGGTTGGGCCTAGATGATCTTTAAGGTCCTTTTCAACTCTTAACATTCTATCATTCTATGAATAGCCTAAATTCAAACGGCCATTGTAACAATTAAAACAATTATCCTGCATTCCTTGGGGCATCACAAAATAACATTAGACTGATACTTGTTAGAACACTGTTCTGTTCTTCTTTCATCTGTGTTTTTTAGAAGTAGGCAAGTTCAAAGAGACTGATCCTTCTGCCATAACCAAAACATGCCTCCCGATACCCAGAAAAATTGCAAAGAACCCCAAAAGCAATCTGTTCCTCCTCTCCTCCTGCCTTCTTCTCAAAAAATCAATAAAATCCCCAGACATAGGCATTCTATTTATGATGTAACTAACAGCAGAAATCTGTTATTTTTGTCTGAAGATTTCCAAAGGCTAGCCTTGGGAGGAAAATTATGCTTTACAACAGAACTAATCTGCAAACAATTGTTGCACCAAATAACTGTAGCAGCAAACCCTACATTTTATGCTATCACCTGGTGGCACTGTTATACAGCCTGTGTGCACAGAGCTCCATTTACCCTAGGGTTACCCAGGACCTCCCAGAAAGCTTTGGGATGGGGGGAGCCAGCTGACCTGGACACTGGGTTTTGTTTTGGACTTCAAAATACAGCTGATCTCCCAAAATAGGCATTGACATTTGGGCAGAACACATATGTAAACTCCATCTCAAGGCTGGTGTTGATATAGATCATAATAATTTGCATGTAAGTTTCATATTTCTGATACTTCTTTCATAAGCAAGACACTAGCAAGCTAACTGAAGGCCTGGAGGTTCCAGTGGGAAAAAAATCCAGAAGAAAGCTGTCGTATTACTGCAGATGGTTTTAAGGGAACTTGTTTCACCGAGCAGATAAATACGAAGGTCATGTAATATAACCCCCAGAAAATAAGAATCACTGCAAATATTAACAATCTGTCCAGTTTGTAGAGATTATATTTTTAACTGCTTCCTTTAACAAAGAGAGAATAATCTATACATTGTGCTAAAAAGCTCCAAATCAAACCGACCAAACCTGCATCTTCCAGATAGTATACTAATTGACAGGCAACATTCAAAACTGAAACATCAGTTATGCTAATAAGCAACAGATACCTCTTCAGTGTATGAGGTTAGATAGCACTATACATAATTTTGCATTCATACATATGATGTGTATTGGTTAGAAAAACATGATCCCACTCAAGTCTCTAACAACTAAAAATCAAATTATATTTAGGTTTTCCCCCTCTATTCTTACATCCTATTCACATGTAAGTCATCCTGACAGTAGGAAAGGGGAAGTGTAAGTCTGCAAGGCAGTGTGTACCTAAAATAGACTGAATGTTCCCATATTTTCCCCCTCACAAAAGTATAACTGTAATTATCAATATACAAGAGCTGAGATTTCTGTATTTTTCCTAATAAGGTACATTACCTAGAAATTCTCTCCCTGTTCTTTAAAATTAAAAATGTCTTAATACCAAATGTGATGGATAGGAATGTTGTCAGCAGAACAAGGATCTGAGAAGGTTGGCTAATTAACAGAACACTGGATTATGGTATGAGACAGGGCTTTTCTGATGTTCTGTATTTCTACTTGTGTTTTTATCAAGTAAATATTATTGATAGCTCTGCTCCTCTTCATTGCCTGGGCTCCACTCTCATTTACTTGCACACCTAGCCTTGTGCTGCTCTCTTCCTGTATTGGTGCTTCACTGACACTATACTCTTCATATCTGTGGTGCTGCCATTCCTCAACTCCATCACCTTTCCCTGCAATCTCTTTCTTTACTCAAGCAGAGTTTAATAACTCAGGGTTTATTCAGATGAATAAACATCCCTCAGACATATTTATTTCAAGTCTGTGAAAGAAAGCCTCTTTTAGCCTTTCTTTGCTAAGTAATTTAGACTGTAGTTGTAATAAAGAGGTTTGTTTCTTTCTCAGTGCAAGACAGCTTCACTACTCATGTGTAAAAAATAAAGAATCCTTTTTTCAAGTTGTTCTTAACTGTCACTTAGCACATTCTCCCTCTTGAAAAATACAAAAATTAAATCAGTCTAAAGGACTTGCAGCATCTTGTTCTTATCAGAGTAGAGAAAAATATTTATTGTTCTGAAGAAGTTTGCCAACTATCCAAAAGCAAATGAAGCTATGCTTTTTATATCTCTGGTAGATGAAATAGGAAAATCAATTTGATGGCAAATATGGTGGTAAAGCAGTGAAAGAGATGTGTCTTTTAAAAGATCATCAAATACAGAAACCTCATTCAATGAACACTGAGACACTGAGTTGAACCCAATCCATCTTTATTAATGGGGTTTATTGGAGAAAGTGTTTTCTGGCAGGTCATTTACAATCACATATAACAATGACATGGTATTCCTAAGCCTACACTATTCCACTTGCTTATATTCTCATTCAAAAAGGTAATCCTTCAGAACCACCTTGTCAGGGAAAAATAAATTCTCCTCTCTTGGAAGAGCCTGCTGTAGGGTTCAAGGTGAGCCCTTTACTTAGCAGATTATTTATCTTTACTCTCATATTTTTCACTTGTGATGAATTAGAGTCCCACTAGTAACCCTAGCAGAGAAATGTGGTGTTTAAGGAAGGCTAAACTGCTTGGGCTTGGTTTGTTTTCCAGCAAACATTGAATAAGAAATAAGTTTTATGTTTTTCATTTGGCATATTCTTTTCTTCTATCTGACAGGTTTGAAATGAAATGTGTGCATTTAATATTGATTAAAAAAATCACAAGAAATCAGTACAGATTTAGATCAGTGTCAGATAACATGACAAAGGTGTTCTACTCTAACTAAAAATATCAAAATCAACTCAACTGTGCATTATGTAGTTGTAATCCCACAGGGATTTATCTTTTACTACTGAAACTGAGTTTGGGCCAAACCACTAGAGAGATGAGAGTCAGCAGTGGTGTAATTCAGCATTTTCTCAGGGTTCACACTGGTGATGGTTTCTCTCCAAGATCCCAGCAGATTTCAGTACCTAACTGATGCTAACATTAGCAGCTATGCTGGGAAGTCTTGACCTGTGAACAATCAGCGTCTCATGTTTTATTAAAATGAGAATTTCTTGGTTTTAAATAGAACAAGTCATCTAGTTTGTAGACAGAATTTAAGCAAATTTCTCAAATCATAATTTTATTTCCTAGTACATTTATGTTTTAAAAAATGACTGTAGGGAGGAGCTATTTTCTCTGAGATTTATTCAGAGCAAGAATATCAGAAACTTGGCAAACTATCAAAGAGCCAACCTCAGCACTGTCTTATATAGAAGTGTAAAGAGAAAAACATAATTCAAAGTGTAGATATGTGACAAATTCCATACCCAAGTGGTCACACAGGTTCCTTAATAAATGTATGGCAAAAGTGCCTGAGAAACTACAAGTCAACAACCTTTAGAACAGGTCATGCTTGTCACATTTCCTCTGGCAGAGGAAACAGTCTGTCATTCTATCTTCTACAAATTAAAAGAACAAAAGAATCTCTCAAGCACATTAATTAATGAGATTCATTGGAAACATAGCAGGCTGCTGCCACTATTTAGTTTTCATGAACGTATCTGGCCAATTAGTATCTAAATTTATAAAAGGAATTTTTGTACATGTTGAATATTTTATGCTTGTAAAGTCTTTGCATACTGCTATGTGCATACTAATGCTCTGTAATTGTGGGATGTTAAACAGTACAATAACTCCATGATAAAATCTGTTTTTCTTGGTTCAAGATAAAAATCAGGGTTTAGTGACAACACTCAGTTCCCATAATGTTTTTGAGGGAAAGAAGCAAAACAACAAGCCAGTTTATTAAAATACAAAAGGACCTTCACAGCAAGCTGTTCTGGGGGTGATCCTAACTCAGAAGACCTGTCTCCTGATAATCACATCTGACTCTTATTTATCTAGAAAAATCTTTATCTAGCAATATTTATCGAGCATCATCTAGCAAAATAATATGATAAATAATCAGAAAACATGAATACAGGAAAGGGTAAAAATTTGTTTAAAAGGAAGACATAAAATGACAATCTGTTTGAAGCCCAGTGCAGGCTTCAAGGTATTGGATAGCCCCTCATGTTAAGGACCCAGAAATATTAGGCAATGGTAAGGTCTGTTCTGGCACAGTATAAATGGCTTGAATTACATCTTTGAATTGGATCATTCTCACAGGAAAACAACCTTCTTGAACAGGAGGGAGATGGTCCCACCCCATCAGCACAGGCACCTGGTGGTGGAGACTGAGGTCGGTCATGCCTCAGGATCAGTGTCCCTGCACAGATGGATTTGATCACTTTATTCCAGACTGACTTTGGTTTCAGTGTAGTTATTCTACAATAAATAAGTCCAGATTTTGATCTTAGATTTCATGCTCACATATATGCAGTATGCAAGGAAACTCAATGACCTCATTCACCATCTCAGTGTTAGCTTCTAAGGGTCAGGAAGTCACTTTGCAAACAGGTTACCAGCAGTATTTGTGGTTTGATCCTTTCCATAACATCTTTGTCTACCCCCACACCCCTCGTCTCAGAAGGGCTTTTTATGGATTTAAAGAAAGTTTAAGGGAAAAAATAAAAAAACATATGAGGACATTTGACACCATTGAGTTTCTAGTTAATTCCCCAATATCATAGCTTTCATGATATACGTACAGAGAACTGAAGCAATCACTAAAACAGAAATATCACACTCCCCTTGGACCAAGAGATCTCCCATAATATTTTAAGACCTTTTAAACATTCTATATTTTTTTTCTGAGAGTGGAGAATCAGAAAAATTCAGCTACCTTAAACTTTTTTAAACTATAAAATACAACACATTTGATAATCAATTTTAGTGCATTTTTTAGCTATATAAAATTATTGAGCTGTCTGAAAAAATTGCACTTGATTTCAGAATGAATAAAATACGAATAATCACAACAGGTGCTTTAGTGTGCTAACATTCCCTGTACTTATTGAAGATGGAATTGTTGGGTCTTAAAAACAGCACAACCTCTTTGCACATTCTCTTGCACTGGGGAAAAATGTTTTTCCTTACATTAAGCCTAAACCTCTTATATTTCAATCTCTAGGCTGGCTGCCTTTCACCAATGCAAAGAAAAGACTACAGATATCTCATTGGTAGCCTCCTTGCAGATGGCAACAGGCTGCTCTAAGGTGCCCCTCAACGTGTCCCTTCTCCAGCTCCCTCAGTTGTTCCTCTCCAGGCCCCTGATGGCCTTGGTGACTGCTGTCTTTAGAGTTTTTCCAGACATGAAATAGTCCACACACCTAGGCCATAGTGCCCCGACATGGACACAGGGCTGCTCTGGAAGATGATGACCATTAGAAGTGAAGCTGAACAGCCTATGGAACAGCCCTGGAAAATCCTTCTGGCCGTTTTTGAAAAGGGGTCTAGCATTTGCCTTTTCCAAAATGTCATGGGCCTCTCATGATCTCCATAACCTCCCAAAAATGAGAACCTCACAGTGACCTCAGCAGTTCCTTCAGCATCCTTACTACATATTCCAATGGGCCCCATCACCTCCTGTGGATCAAATTTTTTCTCAGAATCACTGACTTTTCCTTTTTCCACTACCAGTAATATTGTTCTCCCAGAACTATGTCTCCAAATTCAAAAGCCTCAGTCTTATCTGCCTCTGCTATCACTAAATCACCCAGCTATTTCAGCACTGAATCAGTATTTTCCTTCTTTGTGCTTGCACTGCTAGGAGGAAGGCTTTGCTATTTCCCAGTACTCAAAAGACTGGTGCTCAAGGCACACTATGTTAGAAATCAGGTCCTTTTTTTTCTGTCATTTTTGTGTTCTGCAGAAAGCTCCAATGAGAGGACTGAGGATGATGCAACCTCTTGGAGATGAGAGCTTATAGGTCAGATCAGTTTTTTTTTTTTTTCTCCCAGAGATTCAAAGTTTAGTATCCCAAGAGTACACATGATTAGCTGATCTTGCAAGCTGGTAACTTGTCTGCAGAACTATAAAAGATTTCATCTTTATCCTGATGTAAAGCAAGAAAATTAGGAAATCCTGAAATATTTCTTGCCCAGAATGACTCAGCAGATGATATGATAGCATTCTATATGATTAAAACCAAAACCAGATGCTAAGAAAAGGGAAATACTGAGATGAAAGGACATTAATGAGTATCACTTTTCTGGTGGATGTTGTCTCTATAGCTCAGAACTAATTCATATTCAAAGGATATGCAGAGTATCTGTAAAGGACAAAAGAAGGATACAACACTAAAAACTGGCTTGTAATGGCTCCAAGTTGAAATACTAAAAAAGAGAAAAACAAAGACATGAATAAATGCCTGCTTGCTCATCCAGAGTAGCTGTGTGATCTGAATCACTAATAAAAATCTTCAGAAAGGTTGAATGAGTAAGGATTTTGCATAGTTACTGTTGCTATGAGAGACACTTTCCATATTATCCACACATTCCACAAATTATTTCCCCTTCCTTATCACTCACAAACAGGTAATGAGGTGCTAGGAAAATAGCCTCCTCCTGCTCTAAAAGTTTCTGAAAACATATTTGAAAGAAGACGGTTAAAATTATGCTTTTCAAAAAGTCCTGAGTGTTCAATAAAGAAATTATAAAAGGAGTGAATGGGACAGAGTCACACTCTGCAAACGTGTCCAAGCAGCATCTGGATCCTCTGAGGCAGAGTTGGAAGCTCCACCTCCCACCTGTCCTTCTCTAAAAGTGAGAAGATGAAGCTGAAATTTACAGCACCTACTGCATCAAACTCCACCATTTATCTAATAGCTAATACACCTATGTATGTTATGTACTTTGCTAGTATCAGCAACAAATAACCAAAGTAATTTGGGAGCCACTACAAAAAAGAACCACATTCAATTATGCAGAAGAGTAGAAGCAAATATATTCAAAGGCCAAATGACAAGAATGTTATTTGGAAAGAAAGTGAATTATTCTTTGCAGGAAAACCTCTCTACAGTAAATACACCAAATATCAGATAATGTCTTCTAAAAAGAATAATATCTTTCTAGAGTATCCCAAATAACATCTTTCAGAGCAGGAAGAGGTTTGCACACTGAAAATAAGAGATGAAAGGACATTAATGAGTATCATCACAAGTCACAATGGACTTATTAAGGACAGTAATGTCCTTTCATCACAAGTCACAATGTCTGTCTTTCAAACAAATTTTATGCTTATTTTAGAAGAGAATGTAAGAGGCAACCCCCCAACTCTGTTCTTAAACAGTGACTTGATAGTGGGTAGTCCCATGAGGTAAACTCCAGAAAACTCTCAGCCTGACTGTAAATAATCTTGTATTTTCAGGTGGATCAATGTTGTCTTTTTCCAGTTTTGAGTCCAATAGCAGATTCACTGTAATGTCTGACTAGCTCTCTCACAGAAGCTCCAATAGTTCCAGCAGGGTGGGAGATCTCTGAGATATGAAATCATCACTTGAACTCATGTTAATGCCACACATTAATTTTATATTGGCAGATTCTGTGACACTACATAAATTTAGTAACAAATGTGTATGAATTCACATTTAAACAGATATTCCTGACATATTTTAAAGTAATATTTTTATGGAAGCAAACTGGAATGTATGCAAACAGCAGGAAAATTAATCTACTGCATATCTAAACAAAATGATATTTATTTATGTTTTCAAACCATTGCATTCCAAAACAGTCATGGCTTAAAGAGACTCACTGGAAAGCATATATCCCAAAGTTTAGCTATGATTGTATCTACTAAATAGTAGCTGATCACTTTTCATTTAGTTCTTCCTTTCATAACAGGAAGAATGGATTTATTAGTCACTTGAAAGATACATTATGTTTTAGGTTTCCCCATAAAATAATTTCTAATATACTCTCACTTTATAAGTACTGTTTTATGCAGCTTTGTGCATTAGTAATAATTCCTGTAACCAGCTATATCTTATATTTCTATTCATTAAATTCTTTGGAATATCCATCTTCTTTTCACAGCAACACATTTAGAAATACTGAATTATTAGAAGTGACTTGGGGGTGCTGGTTGACAAGGAGCACATGTCCCAGCAATGTGCACTCACAGCCCCAAAAGACAAATGTGTCCTGGGCCTCATCACAAGCAGTGTGGTCAGAAGGTCAAGAAAGGTGTTTCTGTCACTACTCCACTCTCTGAGACCCCCTCCTTGAGTATTGCTTCCAGCTCTGGGACCTGCTGGGGCAAGTCCAAAGGAGAGACACCAAAAATGATCACAGGGCTGGAGCACCCCAGCTATGCAGACTGGGAGAGTTGGGGTTGTTCAGCCTGGACAAGAAAAGGCTCCAGGGAAATCTTACAGCAACTTCCCAGTACCTACAAGATCCAAGAAGGATGGAGAGGGACTTCTGGCATGGGTATGAATTGATAGGAGAAGGCTTTAAACTAAAAGAGGCTTAGTTTAGATACTACAGAGAATTCTTTACTGTGAGGGTGGTAAGACATTGGCACAGATTACTCAGAGAAGGTGTGGACATCCCATTCCTGGAAGTATTCAAGGCCAGGCTAGATGGGGCTTTTAAAAACCTGGTCTAGTGCTAAGGTGTCTCTGCCTATGGCAAAGGGATTGGAGCTAGATGAACTTTAGGTCCTTTTCAACCCAAACCATTCTGTGATTCTAAACTAATCCCTAAAAAAACTAATCCCAGCTAAATTTGAAGCAACTACTCACTGAAACTTTGTCTCTTACAAACAAGATTAGGAACTCACATAAACATCAGTCTTTTCCCAGTTATCACTTTGGCATTAGCTACTAGACAATTGTTTTGGAAACTGAGTCAATTAATATGCATTTATTCAGATTTGCTTATCCCAAAAGCTTAATTTCTCTTCCACACTGATTTTGTATTAGTTAATTCAGAGTACTAATATGGCAAGGTTAAGCTAGCAGAAAATATTTTCTCTGTTAAGAATTCTACTGACCTCATTTGCAAGAGAGAATGAAGGAGAAAAGGGCTTCTTTCTTTTTTCCCTCTTTTTTTTTTTTTTTTTTTTACAAGTGGAACATGAAATTAACTTTTTTTAAAAATGGACCACTGTAGGGAAAGGAACTTTGGCAATTAGTATTTCCCAAGTGTCCCTGTGCTGCATGTTATGTAGATATACATACTTAGGCATTCTGTCTAAACTGCTAAGTGTGTGTAGTTGTAGCAGCAACACCTTCCACTGATGACAGAGATTGTGCCAACAAAAGATTTCTCCTGAGGCAGCTGATGGTTGTTCTAAATGAAATGAGCTGCGCTAGCAAGAGTCTGAACAGCGACACTTGCATTAAGGCTTTTATAAGAAGATACAATAAAATAAAAAACAACAAAAAAAAAAAAAAACCAAAAAAAAAAAAAAAAAAAGAAAAAAACCCCAAAAAAAAAAAAAAAACCCTGCATTCCTCATCTCCCCACCAATACTGCACTACAACATTTTCTAGTATGAACTTCTGCCCTTTTTCATAATTCCTTTTGCCTGATCAGAAAAATATTTTTATCCAACCTTCTTATTTTTAAATCATGTATTTATTCTATAGCAGTGCTGCAGTTTTATTTTAATGGCAGAGAGAGCAAAAGAAGGCCTTTTACATCTATAAAACCAGGGTTATTAGGTAGGCAGTCCACTGGCTATGTCCTTTTAGAGGTATCTAAGCACGATACACCAGCTGAGTATACACCTCAAATGCATATCTCTATAGGGTAAAATTAACTACTTCATTCACCTTAATAAATTGCTTAAAGTATATCCTGGGGCATCATGCTGTGAAGAATAGTCCTACAACCCTTCAGCTGCATCCTACAAATAACACAGCTGAGATGCAGCCACCTACAAATGGCTGTAGCTCTTGTAGCTGGACAGGGCATTAGGCTGATACAGCCTTACTGCTTTGAATTCAGGTTACCCATATCTCCTTTTTTGTTTAATATTCCAGCCCCTTTTTCAGAGTGCTGAAGACCCAGGCACCTTCTTTTTCTCTTTTGAGGGAGTTGCTGAACAAAAAGCGCTTCAGAAATAAATGGCCTGGATTTTTAAGTGCTTGAAGCATCTAAAAAGTCTAATTTTAGGTTTTTATTTTTAAGGGTCTTGGGGGCTGTTTCTAGAGTTCTCCAAAAAGCTTCATCCAACCCACCATACAGACTGTTTTTCCTACACTCATCTTATTAATCTAGAGGTTCCCACTCAATTTCTTCACACCAGTTCAGCACTGGAGGTGCTGGAGCCTTCCTGCCTGCTGAGCCTGCCATATGGAAGAGCTATTTATCCCTCTCACTGACTCTCCATTTTTTATTTCATTTCAACCAAGCATACAACTTGTTCCCCATTGCCTCTTCCTATCAGTTCTTCTCTTTCTTACCTACTTTTCCCCCCACTTTTACAAAGTGCAACTAGACTCACTAAGTTTGGAAACACCTGAAGTGAAGTCTGTGGAAAAGATGAAATGCAAAATAAGTAACTTGTTTTAGCTATCTAAAGTAGGAGCAGTGCTGATGAATTTTAAAATCTCTTGGAATTACCAGACATTCCTTCCTCATTACTCAATCAGTTTTGGAAGGTCTAGGTAAATCTGTGAGCACATAAGGTGGCACAAACAAAAAATTAAAAATATTCTGATGTTAGAGAGCCTTTAGAAACCCAACCTCTTAGACAATTGCCTGTTCCTACTCACAGTAGCTGCAAGCATACACAAACTGCTACAATTTCTTCTGCAAGGCGTATGTGTGCAAGGTAAATGCTCACATCTCTGGATCAGCAAAGCAGACTCTGATTTATAGAAAGATCTCTGAAGTGTTGTCTGCATAGCCAAATAAAAAAACAAAAACCACATATTTTTAAAATACCTTTGATTTTTTAATACTTCCCATGAATTGATGAAGTAAAAGTGGCTACACATTTCTTATGCATAATCATAAGTTGCATGGCTATTGAATAAAATGGACAGATATTAACAAATACAGTTAGACCCAGAAATACATTTTAGTTTAATAGAAAATGTATGCTGACAGCTCCACTTTAAAGCACAAACTGTCTATATGCACAAGTCTAAACATAGATGTGATACTTTTTTTATGTATTTGAACTCAGTTGTCACATCTATAAAATACCTTACACATCATGCTAATTACTTAAAATAAATCCTTAAAGAGCAAGAGAGTAACACAAAACACATTTGGCACTTGTTAGCTCAAGTTCAGTTACTCACTGCCATAAACACTGTCATTTGCCAATTTGTTCTGAGGTTAAAGTAACAGAATACTAATTTTAAAATAAAAGAAAAAAGTCAGCTGAGAGCATTACTTTTCTAACATATTTTCTCAATCCATTTACTTGATCTTGAACACAGGTTGCTTTTAGTAGAACTACATGAAAACAAGGGCAAAGCAAGGTAAACCTCTGTGTAATTGTATTAAGTTGGCCACAGATCTAGTGTGCTTGTTTATGCCATATAATAGCCAATGTGATGTTTTACACAAAACATCACAGAAATCTGAGGGGTTTTTCTGTTTTAGAGTAAGGGTCTGTTACAGGTGTGTCAGTAAATTCATCCTCAGAAAGTAACAAATTATTCGATTATATTTTAAATATCAGAAGTTATTTTTGAGACAAGTGACAGAAAATTTATTTTAAGTCAAGAGGGTGATATAGGTCATAAATTAACATATGCTCTAAGAAGATAATAATTCTTTCAGGTACCAAAGACTGACTTTGGTCAATATTGGTGGTGACTCAATATTGGAGCAACTCAGTCAGTGCAGTAAACATGTTCTTCTGGTGTCAGTACTGTGCTGTCCAAGATTAAACCATCCATTTTCACAGTCATCAGGAACATGTGCCATCAAACATTTGAGAAGATACAGAGCAGCTCTTGTCTCTTTAATTTGCCTGTCAGCAAAAGTCAGACATAATGCACTATGTAGTAATACTGGCTCTAGCAACCTAATCTTTGTGATTTAGATAAGTCCCATAGACAATATTGTGTGTATAAGAACAGAAAACCAACACCTCTCCCATCCTGGGTCAGTCCAGATGGCTCTGGACTCTCCCAATACTCTGTACAAGGATAACAGAAGATGATATTTGGAAAAAAACATACAAGTTTGGCCACTTTCTGTGGTCTGTTCCCCTCATACTTCCCTAGGGTCTGCAACTGTTGGTCACTAATGTCAGCATCTGTTTATGGGCAAGTTGCCCACAACTGCTGGTCACACTGTCCATGTTCCAGCATGACAGGCAGAGAGGCAGTGGAGTATCCACCCCTGGAGACTGTCAAAACTCAGGACCACAAAGCCTTGGCTGTTCTATCTGGTGCTGGCTGAGGTCCTGCTTTAAACAGGACACCAGACTATACAACCTTCAGAGGCCTTTTCCAGTCAACAAGTCTGTCAAAAAAGAGCTGCACAATATCCAAACAAACTATTCAAATGTACAAACAACATTTTGTTACTTCAGCACAGAGGTTGCATCCTGAGCAACTAGGGCTCAGAGCCTGTGATCACTCGAAGCACATATAGATTGGAGTTCACAATACAAAGATTGTATAAAGAGTCCCAAAAGAAATTGCAGTGAGTCAAATGTAACCACAGAGAAAAATTTTTGGGCATCACAAAATGCAAACACATACAGTCACTCACCACTTAAAATACAGACTTCATTATAAAAATGCGTAGATTGCTAATGCAGTTTCCTTCTTTAAAAGCAACATAACTTACAATGACAGCCAGTTTCAAGGGATCAGACATAACACAGTGAAAGATGTCTAAGGAAACACATTTTTCTTGATCTTTTAGACAAGTGAAAGACATGTAAATAGTTCCCTTGGAGCAGAAGAAACAATCACGTTATACTGCAATAATTCAACAGTTCACAAACTATTGCCAAGCACCAGGACGAGAGGCAATGGGCAGAAATTGATGCATGGGATGTTCTACCTGAATATGAGAAAGAACTTGTTTACTGTGCAGGTGATCATGCACTAGAACAGGTTGCCCAGAGAGGTTGAGGAGTCTCCCTCACTGGAGATATTCAAGAGCCATGTGGACACAATCTTGTGCCTTGTGCTCTGGGATGAGCCTGCTTTAGCAGGAAGATCAGAGCAGATGACCCACTGTGGTCCCTTCCAACCTTGCCAAAAGGAGTCAAGAACAATTTCAAAATTATTTGTGGGGATGCCGGCTGCAAAACATGTTCTGGGGTGCCTAAGATGGCTTTAAAGAGTCATGCAGATGCTGATATTCCAGATGAAAATCCAGAAAACCAAAATATTCAGGGAAAGATACCAATAAGTCCCATAAAAAATTCTTCACACTCAGTATGCCTCTTCCCTCTCCAAACTGGAAATCCTTCCTAATCAGGAACCTTCTAAACAACCTCTGCTGAAATTCCAATACAATCCACCATAAGAATTACATTTTTCCTAAAGCATCCCTTTCAAAATTGCTTTTACACCTTCTTCAATACTTCTTCTTATGGAGAAAAAAAAAAGGAGCAAGCAAGAGTTCAGGTAAATAAAGCAGGTTAATTCTTTAAAGCAATTTGACATCAGCATTAAGATATGACAACTCATTGCTCACTGTGAGCATTTGTAAACTTAGAGGCCAGCTGCTGTTAAGCAAAAGAAATAAATCACAAATGAAGGAACAGCTCCTGCTTTCATACAAAGCATATTTGATTTTTCCTGTGGAAGGAAACTCACCAATGGTGTAATATCTCTTCAGGTCGCTCCTCCGCGGGTTGCGCCTCTGGCTGCTGGTGCTGCTGTCCTGCTCCTCCTCCGGAGCCGCTGTCTGAGGGGCAGGTACAGGTCTGCTGGGCTGAGGTGTCTGAGCTTCTGCTGCCACTGGGTTGCATCCTGGCCCACTAATATCCACCGACTGGGACTTTTTCTTTAATCTAATGGCAATTAAAACCAGTAAAGTATTACTAATCATCATTCTATACCTAGATTATGTGTAGAATAACAGTCATATTCTACTGTTCATTGTACAAAAAATTCATGCATGTCACAGCCGAACAGGGAACAGCAGTGATAAATTAGGCCTTGCATCAATTTCCCCTTTCAGGTTCTGCTAAATCAGTCACAGCACATCCATCTCCCATGTAGCTCCAAATAATAAACTGCCCTCAGATCAGCCTGCAGAGCTGCTTGAAGGATCAGTCCCTAATCTATTTTCAAGCCAAGCTGCCCAGCATTACCCTGTCATTAAGTTGCTTGGCTTAAGTTTCCACAGATGAGGGGAGTACAAAGAAATTAAATAATTTGCACAAAGTCACAGAAAGCCTTGAGAGGAAAGAATTTATGCATGATCTTCTGAATTCACTTGTAGCTCCACAACTGCATTTTCCAATCTGCAATATTTTCAACGCATTGTTTCCTAAGGTATCATTTTTGCACTGCAATAGCAGTCAACAAAGAAAAAGAAATTATCTTTTCTGCAGAAGAAATTAGTGTTCAGCTCATTACTGGCAGACAGGTATTGTATGAATTATTACCACTATTCTCTGGCCCCAATTATCAAACTAGTTTTTTATCCTTCTAGTTGCACATACATCCAGACATAACATCACAATTTGTGCAAAAGTATATTCTGAGACATTTTTAAAATCCTTTTGAAAGTGGAGGCAAATGACATTTTCACTCTCAACTCCTCTTCAGATCTAGACATTTTATCAAAGTTCTGAGGAAAAGACTTAACTAACTCTCAAACCCCACTTTGAAGTGGGGTGAGTACACCCCTGTCACTGATTCACCATAGTTCTGATATCTCCACTATCTCTAGCAACACAAAATAGAGGTTACTATGATGCTAAAGTTACTGAATAGAGACAAATGACCTGTTACAATGGAGTTCACAGCATACACACTGGATTTTGTCAATACTTTTCTTAAATTAGATCTCTATAAATATATATAGCTGAGTACATTATTTGATCCTGGAAATAAACGAGGTTTATGACAGTGCATTGAGATGTTGATTTGAGAGGAAGGGATCATAACAACGCTGAAATTTTGAAGTGAGTGAAGTAAAATGATAAAGTTCTGCAATGCTAGAGGATAATTTTATTAGGCTAGCAATTTAATGCTAAGCATCCCCCTCTTAACTCTGCACTACCTTGTTTTTCAAACATTTTCTCCAGCTATTGGCTGCAATTGAACAGCATAGACTACTCCACTGAGTATGCAGTCTGCAGTCTGATTAAATATTGTCATAATAATAAAAACTGCTCTAAATAGGTTGGAAAATACACAGGTCATGATCAGCCTCCAGAAGTTATGCTAATGTATCAATGTGTATGTACAAAATTATGAATTACACTATGAGGGCAAAATAACAATACTCATAGAGAGTATGGTTTAGTCCAGGGAAAGGATTAGAAGTTAGAAAATTGGCAGTCAGTAATTAACTTCTCTATGTAATTCAATTTTCACTAGAACCTTTTTCTGGGTTAATTCAGAGTGTCTTGCATTTGAAGTAGTGGTTCTCAGCTCCAATTGCTCCACATAAACAGTTTGGGTTGACAGCGACATTTATCACTCCTACATATAAGAAAGGCTGTACTGCATCATCTAGACAAATATCTCCAGCAAGTCCATCAATGGATATCTTTCCAGCCTCCAGTAGATTCTGGTTTATGGGTTTTCTGAGTTAGACACTGCACCATTGGATTTATATTTCTTGGTTTGTCCTTAATTACTCCAGAACTCATTGAAACTTCTGGAGTAGGCAGCATCCAGCCTTGACGGCTTCTGGTTTAACTCTGCACTGTGTTCAGACAGCAACACCAGTAGCTTATTTTAATGACTTTTAAGAGTGACATTATGAGGAACAATGAACAACTACTGCTCCACATAAACCAGCTGCTTACATTGCCCTTGCTGTTCAAAGAGCCCTAGAGACAAGGGATAAAACCATCACTGTGATGAAACTATCCTTACTTGAAGGGCCTTGGTCAGTGGACCCACAGATGGAGCCAGTAGAGACACAGCTTGGGATAAACTAGCAGCACTATGAGCACTGATACATATAAAATCAAGAATGGGCAGGGAATCCTCTGAGTAAACATTGTGTGAGAAGAAAAGAAAGCTGTTTCACTTGAAATTTTGTTCCTGAAACTGAGACCTTGTTTTTCACACTTCCAGCTTTAAGCCTACACCTGGTCAAATGTATTTACCCAAAATGGAGCCTGGAATATTTCATTGAACTATTAACAGTGAAATGCTGTTCTATCATAATGTTATTCTGCTATATTGTTGAATATACCATCTCTCAGGTGATATAAAAAGTCTTTGTAATTCCTTACCACTAGAAACCTTTGAAGATTTAAAGGATGACTTCTGAGAAGAAAATCACTAGTTTTTATCACTAGTAATGCTCTACCTCAGACCACAGATTTCACTGTGATTGCAGAGTATTGCTTCTGTGTTTTGCAAAATAGCTGTGGGCAAAGAGGCTGCAAAGTGTTCAGCACCTCTCCATAATCCTGAGGCCTCCAGATCAATAAGGGTACATATGTCCTGCATTATGCAAGTCTATGTTCTGCCCCAAAGGAAGACAGCAGGTGAGTGGAAATAAATGTTACAAATTGAAAAATGCTGTTTTGATTTATACTTTCAGCTGTGTTATGAACACATTCTTCATCACCAAGGCTGTCTGAAGGACAGTCCAATTAATAAAGCTGTCTGGAGGTAGCTAATAAAATAGCTTGCTGCACTGTGGGGAACACCAGATTGTTATTACAAATACACTGTCTATTCTTCTACCATCACATAAGAATAAAGGGATAATACCTGTCATCTGCACAGTAAAATTTTCACATGGCCTTTTTGAAGTGACTTATGATTAAAAAATTACTTGGTTGAAATGCCTGTAGCAAATTAATGTCAAAAAATTATCTATTCTTGCAATTGAGAATAATTTAAAAGTAAGACTTCCAAAGAAATAAGTACCAAAATTAACAAAGCAGGAGCATGACAGCCAAGCAAGTGCATGTAATATTGTCAAACTGTTCTTGAGAGACCATGGTGACAGTGCTTTTGCTGGCAGGAAAGACACAGGGTCTGAATTAATCCAGACTGCAATAACAGGGTCAGCTGAGCAGGACACAGGTTCAAGCTAGGACACAATTTTATGGCAATGACTTGACAAAAAAAAGCAGTTTACTCTAATGCATCTTCCTTCAGCCCACCTTAATTGGATATTGATACAGCCATGGCTAGCAAATACTTTGAAAAAACACTTTGAAAAAACACTGTATCTTCAGTAGACCCCATGTCTTGAAATTAAGTCTGAGTTCTGCATGCATTTTGAAGCCAAGAGAATGAATTCTACATAAGCCTGACCCTTCTCCAACACCCTGCTCTATTACTAGCTTTATGTTGCACTTGGTTTTGGGTTTTCTGCTGTTTTTTTATATATATTACAGCCACACAGTTGGGCTGAAATTATTTACTCTTTGTCAGAAAGAAATCTGAACATAAAATGTCTTGGGATCAAAGTCCTCATTCTTCCTTTGTTTTAGGCTGCCTGCTTGTAGAAAAATAAATAAAAGGTATAAGAAATGCTGTGGCAAAACTTTTTTATCTTTTATTCCATGTATTTTGTAGCAGCCGTCACCTAGCTTTTTAACAATGGACAACACAGGTCTTTCCATATTGCCTGGTGTGACACAAAATGCTGCTGCTGCAGCCTCCCAGCCAACAGCCAGATAACGATGGCTGCAAAGACAGCACTGCACTGGTGGGACTGGGAAATGCTTGTCTGACAGCAAGGACAAAGTCCTAACTTGACTGAGATCTGAAGTAGAAGGGGCAAAACTTTCCTTTTCTGCAACTATGCTTAAACCATAAGAACTCCAGGAGAGAGAAAACCATGCAAGAAAACTAAGACAATCTGCATCCTTTGGGACATGTGGAACCCTGAACTGGTTACTACCTGAGCTGTCGTCTGGCTACAGGCAGCTTCTGTGAATTTTGGTTGCTCTCTCCTTGGGATGTTAGAAGAGACAGGCATGTTTCTAGGAAAACTGGCTCATTCAGAGGAGAAGCTAACATGGAATAACTCTGAAGGACCAGCTGTTGACAAGTAATCAAGACAACACATCCTAGGGCCAAAGCTGGGGTGACTCAGCTGCTGGTGACCAGGTCTGTGCTTGCTTGAGCTGAGCAAGCTTTGTTGCTCAGCTGAGCAACACCTTGGTTTGACACAACCCTGTTCAAACATACCCTTGATGCACCTGCTTTTGTAGTTCAATTGCACTATTGCCAATAAGCCATTAAACTCCCATTTCTCCATCTCTATCTCACTGTATTTTCCTAGGACATAACGCTGCTCATGCCAGTAACTTCAACTGTTGAAAACCTTCTATGCAGCCTTGGTACCTCTAATCTACTGAACAGAGGCACAAATCCCAAATCTGCCTCTCAGAACTTTTTGGTTACTAATCACTGAGGGTTTGCTCATTCAGCTAATACAGGAGGAATGTGCGTCTCCAAGCAGTGTGAGATGACATCCCTGCAGGTAGATACACTGACTAACTGTTGAACTTGCTCTTTATTTCTCTGTCCTTCCTCTGCATACAACTGCAAGGTTTTCTACTTCATCTTAGAAACCACCTGACAGATGCTTTTACCTCCTCCTGCCCAGTTGGCACCCTGAATTCTCCAGCAGCACTTCCCAGAAATGGGTCACTTTGAACAGTTTCCTACCAGTTCCCTCAAAAAAAAAAAAACCAAAAAAAACCCAAAAAAAAAAACAAAAAAACAAAAAAAAAAAAAAACAAAAAAAAACAAAAAAAAAAAAAAAAAACAACCAAAACAGAAGTCATCATGTGCTTGGTAGGCCATACATATAGGAAGTCCTGGGGCTAGTGAACTACCCAGAAACTCTGCTGTAGAATTTATGAGCATTAGGATTTCATTCCTGGCATTTACTATCACAAACCTATTCCATTCTTAACAAAATCCATGCATTTTTTTTTTTTAATATTACAATGTCAAATTGATTTTTTTCTAAAACAGAATGACAAAAAAATTAAAAGGCACTGTTTTCTGAAGAGATCTTGAAAGCACCTAAAACCTTCATGGCTAGTAGTCCAGACTGAAGCAAAAGGGGAAAAAAAGAAAAGAAACCATTTATGGTGGAAATAAGCAGCCAAAAGAAGCATCTCAGGAGCTGGGAATTTGAACAATTAAGTCTTTGTGAATTTCTAAGAAAAAAATCCCTTACTGCAACAAAGATTTGGAGGAAAGCCTAGCTCATTCTTATCTACCGAGTACAAAAATCCCCTCTCTGTGCCCCTTACGACTATTGCAGAGATTTTACTACACAGTTAATAGGAGAAGCAAAACCTTTAATTAGAAAAGTGATGTTCACTCTTCAGAAAAGCATTTAGGAATTTTGAATGCTTGAAGAGCTGGTTATGAATTTGATTTCTTTGTAGCAAGAAATGTGATTCAAACTGATGTGGACAGTCAGGTTTTATCTGATTTTGAAAAAAAAACAAAACCAGGCAAACTTCTGTTCTAAACTCAATACTACAAAGGCTTGACAACTTAAACACAGGAGAAGGCCTAACCCCCTGATGTCTGCACAGAGAGCCCCCAAGTTATTTTATTCTCCTGTGGACACACTGGTTGCCCCCCAGAGACAGGACAGAAATCTGCATTTGTACATGGTTGGGGCATTCTTTGCTGGCTTGGGCAGTTCAGAGGGGTCAAGCAAAAGGTTTGAGGTCTGCAGTCAGGCTCCACTTACCACACTTCTGCCTCCCTGCAGCATGGGGCAATGCCATGGAGGGCTGCTAGAAAATCTTTTGCTTAATGCTCTTGAGTATGACCTGGCTATGGCTCTGGCCAGCCTCTCCCAAAAGGAAGATAGCAGAATTAGACTGGCACAGAAGAAACCACCTGTGATGATGAAGAGTTGGTTCCTCATGGCGCAAGGTGAAATAGACTGTGGGAAGGAATTACCAGCAGGGAATCACTCCATCAGCACTCAGAAAGGGAGAGGCAAATGGTTTTACATCGATGGAACTTGCAGAACAACCAAAGGAAGGCAAGCAACATGTTTGGAGCAAACATAGCTTAGTACTTCTTTGAATGGTGTATATATAATTGCATGACAGACATAATTGTACAGACCAGGAGTATCACTTGGTACAGAAAAGAAAGCCACGAGTCAGGCAGAAAGCATCCATTAGAGGCTGTGAAGCATGCAGGTACTTCAGCAAACAATTTCCCTGAGCCAGGGATTGCTGGAAGGTGGAGGTTTTTCACAGAGCCACTTAGTGCATGCTCCATCTTTTGTATTATCACTAATTATCCACTACCAAGTACTGCAGGCAACCGAGTGCAACAAACTTGCAATTCAAATCTGAATTGGCCGTTATGAATTGCAGAGGAGAAGAAACCAAACACCACAAAGTAAACTAGAATTTAGGACGGCGCTAAATCAATGTCTCACAGTAAACAAACAAAAATCTGCAGAAAATCCCTTCAGCCTATTCCTTAATGTGTGATCATGCAGCAGAGTTTTCAGAAAATGCAAGCAGCATATGAGATCATTTGACGGCGCAGAGCAAACACAATGTGATCTTCACATGGGTGGCGATGGGAAAGGATTAGGAACGAATTCACACCTACTCAGCCCACAAAGCAATTCAAAGTGGCAGGTATGTATTAACAATGTAACACGGAGACCAGCTTCAGCAAAGAAAGCATTGCAGGCACGAGAGCTATGTGAAAAAAGAGGCATTTTAATATTGTATTTTGCTTTATACTCTCAGCATTATGTATTTGAACAAGTAGAGGAAGCATACAAAATACCCTGTTTTCCCCTTATACACATTACTAAAAATTACCATGCAAAGACACAGCAATTGTTAGTTGTCAGAGTGCCAGAAAGCAAACCAAAACCACCTATTTTTGTGGCCACAGCACATGCAGGAAAATCGCCACCATCCCTCACTCTATAACAAAGGACAATATCGAACCAGAAGGTTTGACCAGGCTTCAGGGAGAAGATGAATAGTATCTAAATAATTGAAAAATAGCTTTTTTTGCTGTGTGGAACAGACAACCCACACCCTTTTAACAAGATTTATAGACAAAGTTGGAGCCTCATGGGTTTCAAGGGCACATCACAGAATAAAGAGTTACAAAAATAAACACAAACCTTGTGATTATTCCTGGGAGCATGACAGCACTGCTACAGGTAAACCCTTGGAGGATCATTTACAGAAGACATAAAGATTGGTGGCTGCCAGGTTAGATCCATGAACTCCAAGCGAGAGAATCCAGAATCCACTTGTGGTTCAAGTGTGACAAGGCATTCTCACTGCCTGGGAGAGAAGTGTCAGTGAGTCCACGGGCAAAGGAGTCAAAGCGCTCTCCACACCACACATGGGCCTGGAGATGTACATCCAGGGGGATGAGGCATGGCAGGAGCAGGGAGGGTGGTGATGATCATGATGATGATGGAGAGGAAAATGGCAGCAATCACACTAAATACATAATTCAACTCCAATAGTTATAGCATATACAATTCATTCTTCTTTTCCTGCCTAAGCCTGTGCAGGATTAACAGCTCAAGAACATATGGCTTCTCCATGGCTGTGTAATATTTTACAGCTGCTTTACATGGTGGAAATAATATGCTCTGCTACTAAGGTTTGTGCTTTGTCAGGGATGAGAATTTCTTGATCTTTCAGAATTTTGAGAAGGTGGGTTGCAAGGCTGTACTATTTGCTGACAGATATCTTGAATCTGGACATGTTTTAGAAGAGATGTGTAAAGTAAATTACTATTTTGAATCTCACTATTTTGTTAATAGCTGCTATACTGTTATTTAAATAACTCCCACTAGTTCAATTTTCACAAAAGCTCTTTCAGTGCATTATGCAAATCTACTTCAGTACAATTTTCATGGGTCTTGAAATTTCCAGCTCTGTCATATTCAGCCCAGAAAAATTTTGCATAATGGTTTAAAAGTGATAATGATTTCTATTTCATTCTTGTTTTTCTCATTAATGCTGCAGGCTTGTATCTATTGCAGTTCTATTTATAAAGATGGATTCAAACTGTCCAGACTATTTTAAGGTTGTATTTCTAAGTCTTTACTTCACCTGGTTAGAAGTTTCCGAAATTTCTTTATTATAGGCTATGCAACCAGTACCCAGATCCTATTCCCCTGAAAATTACTGTGAGATTGTCACACATCCTGTACTGTGGAGGATCACATTCTACATTACCATCTTCCTTCCCATACACTGAATTGAGAGTTTTCAAGGGCCAGGATATCCAGTGGTCTGGGAGCTCCATGGTATACTCTTAGACATAAAGAATACCTTGCTTACAGTGAAGCCATACAAACTCATAATATTTTTCCATGTAATTAACTTTGTCATAGTATCAATTATTTTCTGTGCTAGCTGCAGGTAATTTATACATCAACAAAGCTGTTTTATCCACGGACTTTAATTCAGGCAATTGCATTTACATTTCTGATTCCAGCCCTATGCTTGACTGTTTTCTGAGTTGTTTACAAGTCAGTTGCAATATCCCTGGGCACTTAATGTTCCCAAGATTGCTGTGCTATATGCAGTCATAACATGCATACATTTATGTAGTCAAATTTGGAAGCAAAAGGGCCTTTTAGCTTCTCAAAGAGATGGCAGAGCAGGTTGAAAGTTACAATGCTCTTACAGTACCACAGATTTATGTGTTCTAGTTCTACCATCTCAACAAATAATCATCAGCACAGCAGGCAACCACAGCTCAGGTTCAAATAACAGGCTGTGGATATGTTGTCACAAGATATGGAAATGCAAATCTGCACATTCTTCTGCCTTGCTGGGTAAATCATAGAGCTTGAAACAACTTTAAGACCTCATTTGAAATATAAAACTAATTTATGCGTCATTATTATCTCTATTCCATGAGATATAAATGGGATAAGACATTCTGATCTCACCTCTAAAAATTCAGTGAGGTATTAAGGCATTCTGTGAAAGGGGAACTGATAATAAACCATCAGTGATTGAGATTCAGCCAGCAACATCTGAGCCCGGGCAGATACAACAGCCCTGAGGCTGCAGTGCCTCCAGGCAAGTGGGGACTTTTTGGTCTGGCTTTCCTCCTGCAGCTGGGCATCCTGTGCTGCCTCCTGACTCCTCTGCCTTGTCACAGGGAGCTGCTTGGCAGCTGAACGCCAGCCCTGGGGCCAGAGGTGCAGCAAGCCAGAGAGCCCTTGGTGAGGGCATTAAGACGTGACCACCATGCTCTGTGAGCTGCCAACAAATCACAGGGCTGAGGAGGGGACTCAATCCAGGGCAGAGAAGCACCAATCTCACAAGAAATCATCCAAACTCTCCTCATGCTCCTTTCCAAATGGAACCTCTTCTTCCTTGAGCAACAAGATTTACCCTTGTACTGAGGTTGAAGTGCCCTTTGGACAAAGTCTCTATGAGGAAGCTAAAACATCTAGAATTTCTCCTTGCTAGGAACACAAACTGGTTCTCAGAGTGTTCTGCAGGATATAACTATATCACGTAGATCTCTGTGAAGACACCTAACTTGTCAAAGGCAAGTTAAAGACTAGGCAAAATGAGAAATCTTTCATCATCATTACCAAAGCAGAACTCAACTTTTGCCTTCCAAATTATGTATAATTCTAGTATTTTGAATAATAATTATCATTTCAGCATTTTAGTGAAACATGCAGAAAACATATAGACAGTATAAAATGATCTTTATATTGCTTGACTTTTTTGAATATTTGATCTATACACCACATCCTTAATTGAAAAGATGTTAATTTAAGCTCTGTTTACTTGAGGGAGTTTCACCATGTACTGGCCACACAGGTTTTAAAAATTTTTATCTCGTTCTTTTTGCACTTCTTATTCATAAATAAGGTTAGCTTATACTAGATGGGAAATAAAGGTCTTCAAATATACAGGAATATTTTATAATGAAGACAAAATTATCCTTCTGTCTACCTTCCGTCAGGAGACCCTCCTACTCTAAGCACTGAGCTCTGATTAAGTACATCCAGCTGTCTCTTTTCACCCAGGGTCTTCACCATGGCCAAGCAGGCTCTGGAACTTCCACCAAGGCTCCCAGAATGGCCCAGAAGGCTGAGTGGGGATGCCAGCCCACACTCTGCTCTTTCAGACACTGCAGCTGCACAGTAGCTGAGATCCAGAGCCCTGGTAAGGACCCTCCAGACACAAATAGAAAACGGGAAGTATGCTAATGGCACCTTTTGAGAAAATGCTATCTTGGGCATATATGTTTTCATTTCTTGTCATCCTAAGAAGTAAGAAATGCCCCTTCATAAGCTGACTAATAACAGGCTGTACTGAGAATCTATATATAAAGGAGAAACATACTTCAGAACAGATAGGTTGTGAAATACTGCTTACTTATTTAAAAACAAATGGAAAACCCACACAACTATTTTGTTTCTCTGTTCGGTGGAAGTAGGAGGAACATTTTCGACAACTTTTTACTTTGTGTTCACAAGAGAATAAAGGTTTTAAAGGTATTTCTTTATGTTTTTACCTCCAGGCACAGCCCACAATGATGATGATGATACACCCCCTTGGCTGCAGAAGGGACTGTGCACCTGGGGAAGCTCTGCTGCACCAAGCAGCAGAAGCCACAGGAGACACAGAAGCTGGAGGAGTGGGAGCCAGGGCATGAGCATCCTCAAGAGAGAATGAATTGGCTCAAGCAGGCATAGACATGTGCTTCCATTGCATGTGCAATGATCAAAGTATATCACTGCCTGCCAGAAGCCACTGAAGATACAGCTAGAAGATTTCCACTAATTTAAAATACCCATCTTCAATAAAAATGCTATGATTCATTTGGATTTTTTCCATTTAGTGGAAATCAGGCACTTCTAGACTAAAGAAAATGTTGTCACCACCAGATCTCCTGCTGGAAGGCCGTGTCTGTGCACAGTGCCAGGGCTGTGGGCTGCTGGAGGTGACACAGGTGTCCCTCTTGCCTGAACTTCAAGCAGGCAGGGTGGACTTTCCACTTACATCTGTCACAGAAAAAATAAATATGTCCTCCAGTACTTATATAATTCAGATTTATATTAACATGTAAGATTCTTTAGAAGGTGTATATTTTTAAAAATCTACTTTTAAAAAATATTTAAGCACACCAGAAAAAATTTTCTTCCTGAAAAAAAACTATACCTTGCTTCTATACCACTTTTAATAGTTTAGCATTAGGAAAGGGCATTGCCTAAGAAAGGAAGGTACACTTGTATTTTACAAGTTATAAAGTTAATTTTGTTATCTACAGACCAAAGGCCTAATTTTTAATTTTTGTGTTTAATAGATCCAACTTGACAAAATGTACTGTAGTTATCAAGTTTGTCAGCATTTTTGCAGAAGCTGAACTTTCTTCTGAGAAATGTTGCCAGTCAAATTAGAATAGAGAGCAGCATGATGAAGTGTGTTACTGCTCAGTCTTTAATAAACCAGTTGTGTATTCCTGAGTCTCTCCCAGCTTCCTGACAGGGCTACTGATCCCATGGAATCCTTAGGACCCTGCCTGGTGCTGAGGCCACCAGCAAGGTGGCTCAGCTGTCTCCATCCTGGGAAGGAAGTGACCATCAATGCACCCCATGGCTTATCGAGTGATCCCACCCAACCTCTTTCCACACATGTGATGTAAATCTCCAGCTGACAATTTTAATGTCAGCAGTAAAAAGAAAGATCTGACTTGGAGGAGGTGAAGGTACCTGGGCTCTTCTCAGCATCCTACTCTGGCAGAACTGTATTTCTTGAACCAGCTGTGGAGGCAGGTCACAGCTTGCCAAAGACCACTCACCTCAGTAGAAACATGCACATGAAGTTCAAGAGCAGACAGCTTGCCTCCTTCTCTGGAGTTATCTACCAACTCACTACACCATAAAAACACTTAAATATTAAAATACTGATTATGTTGTAGAGCATTTAGAAGCCTTGTAAGAAATTCCATGAATAAACATGAAGTAGTTGATGCCTGAGAGGCAAGAATGCGCCCAGGATGATACAAGCCTGTTCAGATCCTTGCCTTAAGGCACTGATCTTGGAAAGCAAAACATTTCAGTGCAACACCAAAGAAAAATTATCCCTCTCAGCTTTTTCCTCAGTTTTTTTCAGGACACATCTTGCCTCTGTGTTCCTGTGCTTCAATGAACTCCCTTGGTCAGCAGTGTTGGAGCTGTTTTGTCCTCAGTAACAGCACTCTCTGTCCAGGAACATGGGAAGGGTTTTTGGGACCACAGTGCCTGGGCATGCACACTGCAATAAGCACAAGTATTTAATTCTTTCTTTCCCAGACATTTACAGACGAGCTGCTTGACATTGAGGAGCAGTAACCACCACAGTCTTGGTGGATTGAGAAGGAAGGAACATGCTCCTAGCAAGGAGTGGAGACACCCAGAAGGGCAGTGTCACCCTGCAGTGACATTGCAACAGGTTTAAATGAGGTGACCAAGCTTTATGCACAGATTAGGGATCTTCTTAACCTTTCAGCTGCAGGTGGGTGAGCCACTGGGGCAAAGAAAGGAAGAAGAGGAAGGAAGGGGATGACAAGCAGCACTCCAGGCAGCCACCTCTGCCTCGGTAGAGGCAGCAATGGTTGCTGCCCAGGCTGCAGCTTGTGTATGCTGGGAAGGACCTCACCACCACTCTTGCCTTTTCCCTTTGCAGGTAAGACTCATAGGTAGCACATTCTGAGATTCAAGAGGACAGTCTAAAGCCATAATTCAGTTTCATACTGAAGTAAAGACATGTCCTCTCCAGCAGATATGGATGACCTTTCCCTTGAACCACCATTTAGATTTATGCCTCTGACAAGCAACAATCTTTTCCTATTTTTGTTCTGCTCACAATGATACAAAATAGAGTTGGACAAACATAGAAACAACAGATTGTATAACACAGCTGCCCTGCAGTGTTTTTATTTTAATTTTCAAATCAATAAGTCCAGACAGCAGAATAAGCAATGCAGCTACACCCACTGCCAGACACTGGTAATCCATAGGTACAGTAAATGATATTAATGAAAGGAGAATCCAATCAAAAAGCACTAAACTGAGGCTTATCAAAGCACAGTGAAGTTTTTTTTCCCCTAGTCCAGAACAAAAAACACCTCAAGGCTGGTGCCTGGCTGACATTGCCAGGTTAAGATCCCTATGATCAAACATAAGCCTCAATGGATAGATGAAGAGAGAAATAGAGGAGATGAGGAGTTTGTGCCTAACAGTGTGAAAAAAAGAAGCCAAGGAGATATTTAAACAGTTTCAAAGGATCAAAACCAGAGCCCAGAAGACAAATGAAGCCACAGTGTGTTAAATGAGGCAAGTGAGTTTGGAAACATTTGTGTATTTAGCTTCCTAACTAGAGCTCAGCTCCAAGGCAGAAGTGTTAAACAGCCACCTGATCAGAATTTGTAAGGAAATAGCGTACAAGCTAAAACATGGAAGCTGCATTTAGATGCATATAATAAAACCGTCAAGATTTTAGAAGTCCTATTAGATAAATCAGATGCTTTTTGTCTAAATGCGAATCAGTAAATCACATTTTCTTTGCAGGTTGTATTGGCAGTATTTCAAGATGTATTTAACTAATCTCACAATGTGTGGTTGTTTTCCTTGGTTAATCTTCTATGAAAGGAGCTATTAGGAAATCAAAATATTATGGCTAAGCCTTGCTAATTGCTCTTAGGCACAGAAAGGTAAAACCTCTTTCATCTCACATGTGAAAAATGTGAGAAATAAGAAGAACTTAAGAATATAACACAACAGAAAATAAAAATAACAGATTGGAATCCATTCCCTTCATGCTGTTCAATAGCCCTCTGTATATATATAGACTACATTCAGGTAAGTAAATTTGCACCCCCAGTAAATTTGGGGGTATCTTCTGACCACATTAGTGGTAGAACACATCTATTAAAATCTTTACACAAAACTCAAAGCAGTAAAAAAGGAAAAAGGCAGTAGGATTGCTCACTCTCCTGCCCATCCAATCTGGATGGAGGCACAGTTTGGTACCTGCCCTCGCTGAGCATATCCTGCTCCTGCCTGCTGTACTGGATGGATGGCTCCACGCCAGCTGCACGAACCAGGCAGGGTCCTCTCCTTGAAACCCTGGGAGCACAAATACTCAAGCCTCACTGCTTCAGCACAGACCTCCAGTGTTTCATGAAGTCAAGACTTTCAGAATAGTTTAGGCACAAAACCTCCAACTTTCCAACATAGTCAAAACCCAGAGGTAGTCAGGCTTTGGATTGGGAAGTTCTTATACTTCCCAAATTTTGTCTAAAATACTAATTCCCTCTAGAAAAATGCCTGGTTTTGGTAAACTAACTCCAGAATTAACAGACTCGGTCTGGCTGTAAGATTAATGTCAGGTTTGTATTTTATAGAAATATTTTAAAGCAACCACAAAGATTCATCTGGAGATACCTAAAATCAGACAGAAATCCAGTGCAGTGTCTTTCTTAGTAATGATCATTACAGTGACCTCCTGCTGATCCAGTCCCACAGCTTTTCCAAGATAATTGGGTGCCCAGAAGATATATATTTAGAACACTGTTGTACTCATAATTTATGTGAACAAAATACAGAGTCCCTTGACCTTCCATTACATTTATTCTGCAGTATATACTGCAGGGGAAAAAAAAGGCTTGGAATTCAGTAAATCACTAAAATGCATACATTCTGAAAATATAAAGCTTTAATGTTAGTACGGTAGAAATTAGTAATTTCCTTCTATAAAAGGACAGGTAGCAAACAGGGGAGAAAGGGTAGATACAGTATGTTATGTATGGGAACTGACATCTTCATCTGTGCTGCAGCTACTGCATTTCATCTTTACAGAGTGCTGAGAAATCAAGAAGTTATATAACTTAGTGAAAAGCTGATAGGGCCAGTGACATTTGAAATCCTACTCTGTGAAAATCAATTGCAAGATGTGAAAGAAAAAACCTCATCAGGAACCAAAATCTCCATCCCATAATATATCTGTATATATGTACACTTTAGAAATAAAAAAGAGCAATAAAACTTTGAAGAAAAAGGTAGTGTGGGAGGGAAGTGGAAGAACAGGCAGAGCAGAGAAGGAACAGAATAATTACAGATCATTTCAAGACACTGTTATGAGGAAGCAAAAAAGACAATTTATTTTGATGGCACCCTTTTGATTCTGCTTATGCTAAATAGTAAATAGGTAACACAGTAGCAATTTACAACATGGAACTTTATTGGAATAAGAAAGCTAAACAATCCTTGCATACATAAAAAAGCATATGCTTTCCTAACTGAGCAACACAAGAGTCCTACTTGGATCAGTCTTCACTTTCCTAAGGGAAAATGGCCCCATCAAAAGGATTTAAATCTATCTGTAATTGGAAGCAGATCAGGAAAAGACAACAGACCTAATTTATTTTCCAGTTGTCTCAGCAAGAAAAAACAAAAGAGACAATGATACTGACTCAGGAACCATAAAAGAATTTCTACAATGCACAAAAATTGATTTCTTAATATTCACAATGATCATTCTGACTTTTCATCCATTCAAACATGGGTCACTATGAAAATAAAAGATCTGGTAATTCTCATTTAATTCATATAAAAGTGAAGTGAACTTTCAGAGAAGAAAAACAAAAGAAGACATTTGCTGTGAAAGGGGTGTAATGGATGAAAAGGAATCCATTCAAAATACACCCAAAGCACATTAAAAGAGAATTCACTGAATGAGTGCCAAATTAGTATCATGTTCCTGTTCATCCAGCAAGCAGCAGCTACTGAAAATCTCCACCAGATCAAGGTCTGCACATTTTTAGGCACAGAACTACATCTGGATGTAGTCCTGGGAGCAAAGGTGAGAGCTGCACAAGCATGTGGAGACAAAAGGCATCACCGCCCATTCTGAGCACAGGAAAACCTTGCACTGAGGGGAATGCCAAGAGTTAAAACTCTGGCTTGATCATCAAGATCAGCAAACTACAATCATTTTGCTGAGCTGGTCTGTTATAAAATCAATGCTGACTCTTGACCACAGCAAGCTGGCGAAAACACAAACCTGCCCTACCTGCATAATGCTTCCTACAGGAAACAAATAGTCAATTTTACCAATAAACTTTGCATGATAAGGACAGATGCTAGCTGAACCTGGCATCTGCTAAACTTGATTTCACAAGAACACTTTTCCCTCCCAGAATTATATCTAGTATCTTTTAGAAGCATAAACATAAAGAAATGTTCACTGCATTTTGTTCAACCATTTCAGGTCTTCCCCCTACTCAAACTGCAGCAGCAGAATTTTAATGACTGGAGAAGTGCAGCAGGGCTGTAAGAGAATATTGTACTGCAGCAAATCACTGCTTCTGTAGGTTTCCTTCACTGTGACTCTGATCTCCTAAATCTGCTACAGCACTGGTATGTATTTCTGTAAAATGCAGCTCCTAGCAGAGATTATGTAGGGAAAAAAAAAAGGGCTTGAGAACTTCTTAATCAAGTTCTACACTTACAATACCTAGGAAAAAGCCTAACTAAAAGCTCAAAAACAGAATTCCCAAATAGTTCCCAGTGCCATCTGATATGATTTCTTTCTTTACTTGCTTCTTTTTACCCCAAATGCCTTTGCATTTTAAAGTACCCATACGTTCACTGTACCTTTCTGCCAAACTGTCTTCCATGAAGCAATTAAATGTATAATTGAGATCTTCAAGTCATAACAAAGCAAATTCAGCGACTTTTGGAATGATTTCCAGGGAGTGAGATGACACAAATCAATTTTATGCCAAGACACACTTTTGCATGCATGCATTCAATATGTATCACACAATGCCTCATAAGCCTGAGGGGCTGTTTCTCCCACAGAGAACACTTCCAAGGTTTTCAGGAAAGGCATTTTCAAAGTTTAAAGATAAAGTTCTCTACTGTGAATGACCTCATCAGTCAAATATTGAGATTTTAGACTTTTTACTGGTGGTAGGTATTTGAGGCTAGATTTGTAGATTTGGATGTTGGTCCAAAGAAAATTTGCCTTTCTCCTCTCATTTTGTTCACTAGTCATTAGTGGAGCTAGATTGAATGTTCTTTGAGACTCATTCCCCCATTTGCATCTTAAGGCTTCTGAAAAGAGACTGACAGAAAGCACTTTATTGCCACCTTCTTACAGTTGATATTCTTGTTTACTCATCAGTGCTTCAGTTCACCACTCACACAGATTATTTAGTTGCTCATCATTACTCAGAAAGAGTCATTGATAAAATTGTGTTTCACTAGGGGCGACAAAGCTAAAAATTAAAATTCCTGCTTCCAGGTTTTGTCAGAAACTCCAAAATTGCAAGAACCACAGACCTCCCTTTTACTGCCTTTTTCACTTTATTCTGATACTAAATGCCTAAAAGGTTTCCATGCAAAGACAATATTAACTCACTACAGATTTTCAGATCTCCATATCTTCACATCGATACAAGTGGCCCAATGATTCAGGATGTGTAGGCTCAGCAAACAGTAAGTAAGTGCTGTCCTTGATCTGGATGACCCTGTAAAACCACAGCAAGTCTCCTGTTTCCCATACTTAGCTCTCTTCTGATTCCTCCTCATGCTCCCACCAAGCAAAAGGTACTACTCTGAAGATCCCTCCATCTTAACCTCCTTGTTTTTCTCTGATATTTCCCCATCCATATTGCTCCACTACCCCCATGATTTCAGGACTAAGGGAACACACACATAAGAAAAAGGCAGATAAGAAAATTCATACAACTGAGCTAAGCCACTTCAAGAACTATTTTTATGTGGACTCCTCTCTGCAAGAGGTTTTTTCATTTTTCTTTTTTTTAAGAAAACATTGGTGAAGGAATTATGTAAGCAATCAGATTTTGGAAAGCTTCCAAGAGCAAAAATATCGGGAAACTACTGAAGTTGCAGTAACCTGAACATTTCAATCAGGAATACAAATAATAACTCAAAATCTATTTAAACTAGCTGTACACAACAATGATAAGAAATCACTTCCATTTTGTTTCTTAGGCCTTTGTTTGAGCAGCAGTTTGAAATTATCCCCCCCTGACAGAGGCCTTCATTCAGGAAGGCAGGGTTCTGTCACAAAAGGTGTGGCCAAAAAACATGGGTCGGGTCATCCCTGTCTTGTCCTTTCAAGTTTGCTCCCTCTTGCTCTAGCCAACTGCTTTCCCACCCTGAAGGCCCATTCTGAGTGTGCTCTCTGACAGCCCATGCTCTCCAGAGCCCCAAGAAGGCAAACACAGACACCAACCTGCAAGCAGCATTTTGCATGATCATGGACTGTTTGTGGGCTTTTTTGCTCCTCTTGTTTTTTTCTCACAAATGGCTTTAAAAAAAAGGTATCCTCCCTGTTAATGTTATAATGTGGATGTGTCTTTATAAACCTACTGGAATTGTTTTACCTATTAGCCAGCTTATGAGACAATGAGAGAGCCTTAATACCAAAGCATGAAGTTGGAAAAACCTTTGTCAGATGCTGCCAGCAGTCTTAAACCAAAAAGCCTTCTTCAGAAACTGGGTCCTTTTATACACCATATACCAAAAAGAAAAGCTGTTTTTAAATATTCCTAATCTCAGCAAAACAAGACCTGCATTAAGAACTGACAGCAGCATTCAAAAATCATTTCTCCATGGTGTTCCTCTAATATCAGGAATGCCTGGCTAAAGCAATTTATTTGCTAAGTGGCTTTCTCAGCAACCACTTGCAATGACACTGATGTCAGCCTTTCTCAGGTCAGGGCCTGCCTGTCAAATGAGAGTTTAACTTTAGTCTCTCCAGAGTTGTTGGTGCCTTCACAACTGCTTCATTCAGGAGACTGCTCAATCAGTACCATGATTTAAAATTTCAAAGCAATTCAGCTCTGAAATGAATAAAAGAGAAGGTTGAACAGTTCCTTCTCCAGGTGCAAGTGTCTACTCCCTTTATCCTCTGACTTGAGACTGCCAAAGATGCCACATTATCACTGATCAGGCCAACTCCCTTCATCAAAACTGTTAGGCTTGTCAAGGAACCACATCAATTATTTGGGTTTTTTACCCCTAGATACTCTGTGGAGAAGGAAAGCATCTGCTTTTCCCTACCTCTCATCCCATCTCCTGTCCCTACTACCAAATATACCAGGGACAGACTGAAATGAAAGCCCTTGGAGGCAGTTACCTTCCCTCATCACAAGTCATCTCACTTCTACTTCAGTGACTCATCCAGGGCAATCACATAAATAGGAATTCTCCAGCTTTCCTGTAAGTCACATTTTATTTTTCATGCTCTTCATTTTCACCAGCAGTTGTTGAATGTACTAGCTAGTTCTTAGAGCTATCCTGACACATGAGATGTGAGAACATAGCAAACCACAAAATTTTATCAGGGATAACAGGCTTGTGAAACTGCAGTTTTAAAGAAACTTTGCAAAAGGTTTCTGCCTAATCAACCTCATGAATCACACTGCACAGTTTTAGAGGACAAAAGGGTTTTAATTCTGTTGGAAACTGGGGAACTGCAATATGTCTTTTTTTCTGACTAGAGGAAGGATAGAAACACTGAAGGTCATCTCTGAAAGGAGGAATACATCCCTAATTTCCCAGAAGAAAATTAGGTTTGAGATATAAACAAGTTCTGGCTTTGACTTTAACTACAAACATGGCAGGGAAGAAAAGCAACACCAGGGCTGTTCACAAGCATCTCTGAAGTTCAGAAAGCAGGTGGCTAAAAGTAACAATTGGAAGCAGATAGGCAATTTATTCCCAGTAAGCTGTCACTTACAGGAAGAGTGAATACAAAAGCAAGAACTAACTTAGTTATTTTCCCCATAAGATAATGTATCATTGACAACACCTAAACCTATTGCATTAAACTTCATGTAAGAGTGAGCCATCCTTTTGACAAGTGTCTTTTAAAGGAAAGCTTAATAAAAAAATAAAGAAGGCATTTAGGTTTCTATTTGATTCTGGGCTCCTGTAATAAAATTAATGTTCCAAAGGCCATAACAGTAAAATAACAACAGTAAATCATAAAAGTGATTATTTTAATAGCTTTGGACACTTGGCTGCATCTTGAAATAAAGGTTTCAGTTGGAAACATGTTGACTCTCAGTCTAGATTTTTATTCTGGAAGTGGCATCTAAGGGACATATATTGTGTTTCAACACTTTTAAAAGGTTGAATGCAAATTTAGGAACCGATATTAGCAATGACTTTAGGTTTCACCATTTGCCTTTACTGAAACAGCACTGATCATTAAGATCACCTTCAAAACAAACCAAATCTCATTATGTAGCCCATGGTGTTAACATCTATGCTATTATAAAACATTACTAATGCAGTTGTGTTTTTCTGCAATGGTGTCTTTCTTCCTGTCCTTTCAAGGAAATTACATGGACAGCCTTATAAGGCACAGCCCATGTCCATTTTTTTTCCTCACTTCCACCTTGTAAACTGTCAGATCAAATTTCATCTTGAAATTTATGAAACAGAAGCATAACATTAGAAAGGCTCATTTCCTAAATTAAATGGTTAGCTAACATCCTTCTCTGTATTACATAAAGGACATAAAAAGAAAAGGTATTCTAATAAGAACTAGCTATTAAAAAAAAGATTACACTGCTCATGCTGCAATATTTTCAGTTTGGTATTTTCTAAGAAGCTCTATGTACAGTATTGCTTGCACACTTAGCACACCCAACCCTACATTGCATGGTATCCCCTCTAGCAAGAAGGTTCCACAGCAATTTCTCTTGTTGCTTCATAATGCAAAAGGTACAGAGATATATGAGCAGTAAGGCACATGCCCATAAATGAGAGAATACAGTTGGGCAGAGATTAATGTCTAGCAGAAGAATTTCCATTCTCTGTAAAATCTACTGATGGATGCCAATACACCAGAAAACTGATATGGCAATGACATCTCTCCAGCAATTCAGGCAGTGTGTAAAATCAGCTTCCCACTTGGAACTTACTACATCACTGCTCAGAATCCTCCCAGCTGAAAAGCTACAGGTTTACTTCTCCATGCTTGCCCCTAATCCTCCACAACTTCATCAAGTGGATGAAATACTTTTCTTTGAAACCTGCAGCAAATACACTGTGCTTAATTCCAGATTTTCCAGCTTCAAGAACTTGTTTTCAAGGAAATTAGATAACATTTTAAAGGCTAAGGAGCACAAACAAGCCAATAAGAGAAAAAAACTATGTACTGTGATATTCATGGCATAGACTCTACAGTTAATTTTGCCCTAGCAACAGTTTTAGCATCAACCTTTTGGGAAAATAAGTGTGCATATGTACCTACACTGCTTTGGAAGGCAAAGCTTTATCAAGTGTATTGGCTCAGTTGGTATTTTCCAAATTCAGTAGATAAAAAGTAGAAGTACTGGTTTTCTTTCTCAATATTTACATTGACATGTTTCCTGTGCATTCAGGAGGAATATTTAAATTCAGGCCACTGAAAAAAGTACAAGTTGTCTCCCTGTTCTGTTCTCTGCAGCACAAATCTTTCTCTTCAGCAGTTTTCTCTGCTCTGAAAGGCAATGCAATCAGATGCTGAGCAGTAGAATGGTATTACTATTTCAGGCTATGAATTGCACTATTCCCATTTAGATGAACATCCTCTGTTCAAAAGCACTGAACAGCCAGAAACACCTATTGAAATCAATGCTAGTTAGTGCTCAGAACCAAAGCTAAGTAATATTTTTTTATTTTTTGCATGGAACAAAGAGTTTAATTTCAGTATCCAAAATATTAATTCAGTATTAACTTCCAAACTCATGGATTTGAGTTTGGTTTTGTTCACAGAGTAAATGCCTTTGTCTCCATCTTTACCAGATAGTTGCTAACACCTGTGAGTGGAAAATCAGTAATGAACTGAAAGTCAGTAACAAGCCAGTTAGAACAGGAGGGCTGCTGTGCCAAACCTACCTACTCTGCACATCTATAACCTCTTCCACTGTTTTCATCTTCCGTGGTCATATTCACCATCAAGCACAAGCAGAAAAAAACTAAAGACAAAACAGAAACCACCAGCCACAAGAGGTGTAGGCAGCTAACTGGGACACAGAGCAGTTCTGGAAAGTGACACCCACAATTACAAAACCCACTGTCTTTTCTCAGACTGAGCCCTAACGGCTGATATGACCAATTTGGGGTTTTGCCATAAATTGGGACATTAAATAAGGATCTATTGACATGGAATGTGTGGTCTGTCTAATTAGGACAAATTGAACTGTGAGTCCAGGATGCAGAGATAGAGGCTGGCAATGTGGTACATGGACACACAGGTCCTGACCTTTCCTTGGAAGACCATATCCCTCCTCACTCCCCAACAAGCCATACCTGAAACAAAGTTGGGTTGTGACAGAAACAAAGTTGGGTTGTGACAGGTCTATTTAATAACCACCAGTACTGAGAAGCTTCCACCATCTCTGCACAGCCATTTTCACAATGCTTATATTTCCTGCCACTGTTCTTTAACCTTCTCTCTTCTTATGTTCATGGCTTCATATTTGACCCACAGCTTCCCAAAACACCATCAGCTCCTTACAGTGTCCTCTAAAGCTTCATGTCATGAAAACCACCCACAGTTGAATGATATCAGCATACACAAGCCTTGTGCCTGTCCACTCAATGGGCACAGAGAGGAAGGATCTACCCTGTAATCCAAGCTGATCCCTTCATTCCGGTGCTCATTGCTCCACCTCAGCTCCCCACTTTGTCACTTGGGAGTGGTATCTGTGTACACCAGAGGAACTGTCACCTGTACCCCACCTCCAGCTCTGCAGAGCACCCATCTCAGGAAGAGTGAGCAGAATGCAGCCAAAAAGGGACCAGGTATGCAGTATGGAGGAGAATTCAGGGGGTATGAAATCTCTGGGGTTTCCACCACTGCTCCTAAGAAAAGGCAGGACTGATACCTTGCTAATACTGCATCCTCAAAAGCTTCTGGGAAGACAGTAAAAACCATGCAGCTCCTCTGGCCAGTAGATTTGGCCTTTCACTCCTTTGAATGGACAGGGATATTCCTGTATTCCTGTATTCAAGTATTCCTTCTACCTATGATGGTGGACATACATTTGCTATTTATAAACAGTTTTTCTCTTTGCATGTTCAGTATGTGTGCATCTTCTTTCAGGACAGATATCCTAGATTAGCAAAATTTGACTGGCAGTGGGTAAGGCTTAAGTACACATTGTAATGTACCTGTGCTGATACATTTTCCAAACCCTTAGAGCAAAGGAAAAATGCAAGATGGAGAACAAAGCATTGCTATTTTTAATATCAACATTTTATTAATTCTTTTTTAAAGAGTATGGTAAAATAATTAGTCCTAAGTTACAGCAGTAATCTCCCATTTTAAATAAGCTCCTTAAGAAACCCTGACTTGCAGCAAGAAAGAAAGGAGCTAGGAAAATCCTAGGAGTTAGAAGCTAATGTCCTGATGTGGCAAAAAAAAAAAAAACAAACCAAAAACAAAAGTGTGCTTGTGAACTCTCTAGGGGCTCCTTTGGTGCAAGTAAAGGATGATGACATGAAGACCAGTGTCACTCAGCTCAGGACACGCTCCATTTTGACACAACCTACATTAGGGCCAAATTCTTGTACCAATGTAAAAAGAAGCAGAACCATTTTCCTGATGCAACACTGCACTCATGAGGCTGGAACTGAGGCTTGCATTTCTGTAGGCACACAAAAATGCAGCAGGTGCCAGTAGAGATTGTGGCACATTTCCCCTGCTGCCATGGCTGATCAAGGCTGGACTCCACAGCCAGACAGAAATATTCATTGCAACTTCACTACTCCATTCTGCCAGGAATATGAGACTAATACATAACTGCAGGCAAATTCATGGACTTCAAGATTTTAAGCCCTATCTAAGCCCTGGTTAACATCCCTTTATTCATTTATCTTATTGCTTGGAGAGAAGAATGAGGATCAGGCTCATTTTGGGCGCCTGATAGAGCTATACCAGAGAAATAAAGCTTTGCCATAAGTCGGAATGAAAAATTAGGGTTTTGTCACTCTGTCATTGAATCTTGCTAAAAGAACTGTCTGTAACTCAAAATATAGGCTGTTCATAAATCTTCCATAGCAGAGAAGTAAACAAAGGCAAGTAATAAAACATCTGCCTTTGCAAACCGAGGGATAAAATTATATAGGAAAAATCTGAATAACTAGGGTTTTTTTTAATTTATTCACCACCTTGTATTATGTAGAGAATGATATGACCATTCTGTGGCAACACCATGTATATTGCATCCCCAAATATTTGGGAACTCTAAAAGACTTCACAATTCTACATTTAAACCTAATATTTGCATAGTAAGGGGACATCCTTTTGCAATAGGCAAAATTTGATTTTCCTTAAGGCTGACTGATGCACTCCCATGCATTCTACCAGGTCAGGGAGTTCAGTATCTGATAGGTACAGGGAATTCTCAGAACAGTTAATGCTTTACACCAAGGGAACATGAGACTTCCATACTCCATTGCAAACACATGCAGAAGCTACATGCACTTGCAAATAAGGTTACCTGAAACTAATCCTTTCTATCTCATATATTTAATTGGGTATTCCACTAATTTTTTTCAATGTTTCTTCACTTTAAATTCTCTCTTAATATTTTGCACAAGTTTTAAGTGATCACAAATATTGCACTGGTCCTCAACAGAATAATACATTTTTGCAACCATACATGATCACTTTCTTTTGTCTCTATTTTATTTCTCCTACATATTCTGCATCTTATTGCTTCATAACTTTTGTCTTTGTTCTTCTTATTCTTATGTCTCATTTATTTTATTGCATTGTTTTTCTTTCCATTTTCCTTTCTCAGTAGACTGCCAAAAAAATTTTGTAAGTATTCTACTTTTACAATGTCCTAACAGTGTTTTAAGGATTCTTTAGAAAAAAATCTCAACTGATGAAATTTTTTGTGAACCTCTGTTCTGTCTAAAGGAACACTTTTATGCCCTGTCATGATAATGTTGCATAATCAGCAGTCAGAGAGCATCATGTGGACGTGGATGAATTCTGCCTGCATTGGCTGCACAGAGGGCTCAGACTGACATTACAGGACTTGTCACATGTATTTTCTATGTGACAAACTAGAAGAATCTTGTGGGAATGCACTTTCCCAGAGAAAAGGGGTATCAATAATGTCAGAACAGAAACAGTTAAAAAGAAAAATGAAGAGAGCCCAGGTAAAAGAAAGGGCTAGAATTTATAATATACATAGACAAAGGTGTTTTTCTTCAAATTCTGTTGCATTACTATGACAAAGTCCTTCTTTTCATGGCTTTTCATGGCATGTTTTGACAGCTTGCCTCCCAATTTTCCCCATTCCAAACGAACCAGTAACACAAAGTATAACTGGACCTGGCAGCCTGTTAGTGTGGCACCCAAGCAGAAATTTAAAATGTCAGCTGTATTCAGGAGTGGAGGGAGAAGTGGCTCTTCACAGAAACATCTCTGTTGGAAAAGATTAAAGAAAACACAACAGAAGAGCAAGGAATGTCTTTGTCTACAGTCTAATTGACTTAATTACACTACTGTAGGCCTGCTTTATTCTGCCACATCTACATGCCTTTTAAGTACCTCCAGGGATGGTGACTCCACCTCTTCCCTGGGCAGCCTTCACCAACGTTTGACAGCTTTTTCAATAAAGAATATTCCTCTAATATCCAATCTAAATCTCCCCTGGTAAAGCTTGAGGCTCATCTTACCACTTGCAACTTGGGAGAAGAGACCAACACCCAGCTGGCCACAGGCTCACCTCAGGGTGTTGAAGAGATCAATAAAGTCCGTCCCAGCCTTCTTTCCCCCAATCTAAACAACTCCAGCTCCCTCAGCTGCTCCTCCTCCTGGAGCCTTGTGCTCCAGACCCTTTCTCCAGCTCCCTTGCCCTTCCCTGGACATGCTCTAGCACTTCTGTGTCTTTTTTGACGCAAGTGACCCCATACTGAACACAGCACTCGAGGGGTGGCCTCACCAATGCCCAGCACAGAGGGACAATCCCTGCCCTGGTCCTGCTGGCCGCACTATTGCTGACACAGGCCAGGATGCCACTGGCCTTCCCAGCCACCTGGGCACCACTGGCTCATGTTCAACCCCTGCTGCCCAGATCTCCCCAATGAGTTAATGAAGAAGACTGTACTGAGAGTTTACCACTGGAGTGATAAAAAATTATTGGAAAATCTTACATTTCTTATTTTTTAGACGTTAACAACAAATACTTCCCATTTTCTTAAACAAGTGTGAGGTTTGCTTTTGCTATATTTTTTGCATTATTTTTATCAGTTCTAATGAAAACACAACAAATACTGCAGTAAAGCGATTAGTCTAGGAGAAGACATCCTATTTCAGCAAAAGCCACGGTAATTTTGACTTCAGTGAAACTGTCCTATAGCTCCTTTCCCTCTCTTAAGGAACTCTGAACATTTTAAAGGCTAAATATAGTAAATACCGAATGTTATATACACCTTCCTGCATCTAATATGAAGTAAACAAGTGGCCTGCATTAAAATACAATCTATTTTCTATTTCTAAACAGGCACACAAAGAAAGACTCCCTTCCAGCGATTCATAATAAAGGCAACACACAACAGGGCATATTCTCAAAACTGAACAAAGCTCTTCATGTTCTAAAGATACTGGATAGAAAAAATGAGAATCTTAATTTCACCAGTTTCTATTAACTCTCTAGCATTCATATCTTGAGAGTTAAATTTAAATGCTTCTCTCAGTAAGAATGTCCAAGAAACAGACCTACTGTGATATTTTTGCATTTCATGATTTAGTTGATTTTGCACCAACAGCATTTCCCATTCTCTACCACTCACCCGCATTCTTCCAGAAGCTATCATACCAGCTTAACAGTAACTTGAAACATACGGCTACTGTGAGAGGAAAATAACAAGGTTTCCTTGTTATTTCATTCCCAGGAATGAAATAACAAGGTTTCCTTGTTATTTCATTCCTGGGAATCCAGCAAATGGCAATATTCTATACTAGAAAATTATTTATCCTGAAAAACTCTTTCCTGCTTTCTGTGGTCTTTAGCCTGGATACTATGGGCTGACAAGTATCTGCTAGGATAAGCAAAAGAAGCTGAAAGAACCCTAAGTTCAATGCACTTCACAAGAAGAAATTCATAATTATAAAATAACATCCCTCCTTCAAAATCTTTTTAGATTTCTTGTCACAATTCACATACCATTAGACAGGTCCAACTGTGAGCAGGCATCAAATTTAGACCCAAACTTTAAATAAATTCTGTGAAAGTGAAAAATGACTACCTGCATAGACACTTTTGGTAATTAAAGGTGACACATTATCGCTGCAGAAAGAAGTAGCTTGAGGTCAAAATCTTATCACTGTAGAAAATAATAATCATAGTTTTTCTTTTCAACAGAAAAAAGTGGCTCATGTCTATGCCTATTCCTTGTCTAGATAAAAGTTATATTAAAAAAAAATTATACAATGCCAGCACAAATCTTCTAATTCTGTGACAATCAAGTTAGGTATTTCCCTTTTCAGCCAGTGCCACTTTTTCCTTTTTTTTTTTTAAGAGCAAAAGAGAGCAAGTTGATTTCAAGTGGGCCATCACTGGAAACACAGGATTTTGGGTGTCTCTTTTTCCCTGAATGTCTGAAATAGAAGCTATGCTGGGGCACATGCTGGTGTGTTACATCAGTAAATTATTTTGATTAGGTTTAACATACTTGGAAACAGTAAAAAAGAGGAAAGGAAAGGGAAAGGGGAAGGGGAAGGGAAAGGGGAAGGAGAAGGGAAAGGGAAAGGGGAAGGGGAAGGGGAAGGGAAAGGGAAAGGGAAAGGGAAAGGGAAAGGGAAAGGGAAAGGGAAAGGGAAAGGGAAAGGGAAAGGGAAAGGGAAAGGGAAAGGGAAAGGGAAAGGATCTCAATTGCAGACATTACATTTCTATAAGGTGTAAGGAAGATCAGTGTGGAAAAATCTAATGATGATTGACTTTTTATAATGGGCAGACAGTAACAAATACTGGGAAAATATGTGTGAAGAACTTCGAAGGTGTAGATTGCTGTGGTGGTTGATCCCACCTGGCAGCCAAGCAGCCACCTTGCTGCTCACTCTCCATCCCCAATGGGACATGAGAGAAAATAGGAATAATGAGAATGAGAAAAGCTCTGGATAGATATAAAGACAGAAATCACTAACCATGTACTATTGCAGGCAAAACAGCCTCACTTAAGGGACATTTAATTTACTGTCATTAAGTGCAAATATTTAATTAATGATTCATATATTGGGAAAGAAACAAAAGAGGAAAACAAAGCCCTCTCTCTGCCACAACCATGTTCCAGACCACTTTCCTTGTCCTTTCCTGGTCTCCACTCATCATATTACTACTGTGGGCTATACTCAGCCCCTTGGGTGATGGCCAGAGGTTGAAGGGTCAGACCACAGAGGTTTTTCTCAGTCATTCTCTTTTCCCCACTGCTCTCTTCCACTGCTCCTTCTTTCTCATTTTTTTGTTCTCCTCTAGCATGGGCCTTCCATGGGCCATGGTCCCTTTGGGGGAGCACCTGCTCCAGCATGGGCTCATCAAAGTGCCACACTCCTCTGCTGTGGAGCATCTCCTTCTGCTTATTAGAAATAATAAATAAAATTTATAAATTATAAATTAAATCTTAATATAAATAATAAAAATAGTTAAATTATAAAATTATGTAGATCTTTACCATTTTAATAATCTGCAACCAATTGCTTAAGTTTGGAGTAGTGAATTTCTCTGAAAGGGTCAATGAATTTGGAATTCTTTTTGTATTGATATTTAACATGAGAAGGCTCAAAATTTTTTTCTCTGAAATTAAAGCTTTCCTAAAAGTTTTTAAACTTCTTAGATTTATACTGATAAAATCTGTTTCTTTTAAAATTCTATCAATAAAACATCCCTATAAAGTGCTTTTTCTTATCTTTATACTTACTTTGTATAATACATACTAATAGCAGAAAAGAACTCTAGACAAATGCAGTTGATGGCTTTGGCCATATATTTCTCAAGATTTGGTCAGGAAAATTGTTAAGTTGGAGAAACTGCTTGTAAACCAAATCTTTTCATTCAGGTCTTCTTTTCCCCCATCCTTATTCCAATTTCATCTTGCAGCTTCTACCTTCAGCTAGAAGAGGAGAAAAAAGCCTCACAAAGCTGCAGGTACCTAAGTCTGCATGTCCTGGGGTGGATTGGCCACGGACCTCTAGGCTCCACAGGGTATTTCTTTCAGAAGTTTACTTCACTGGCTTCCTGTGGAGTTCAAAGCCCATCTGAGCTCCTGCTGCACACATTGATAGACACAATTTGATGGTGTATTGGAGAAGATCAAGGGATTTTGAAATTCTTCTTGATATTCATTGAAAGTAAAACAAAGAATAGTTGTGGGACACTTTTACTGCAACAACCTAATCTTCCAGTAAATCTGATAGTCAGGCTGTACTCTGACAGTATTTGATGTGAGTTACCAAAGGCATGAAAGCAACTGTGACAACACTCCAGAGTACTGCCTGTAAACGGCAATGGAAAGATTCAGGTATTGAACACTTCATCTGGCAATAAAGCAAACTTCAGAGGATTTCAATGGCTGGGTGATTTACATTCTTATGAACTTGCAAATAGTTCCTCCCATGAAAACAAAGTCTTAAGAACATATCTGTTCCTTAACTTTCCCACACACAACTAAATATAATAACCTCAAGCCAAACTACTGCAGAACATAAATCTGCAGCATATTTTGGATATCAATCAGAATGCTTTAGACGCAGTGAATCCCCACACCCAAAGTGCGCTTCAACAGTGCACAACCTTCTACACAGTTTCCCAGAGGCCAGAGCATTCCACAGCAGTTGCAGGAGATGAAGCAGAGGCAGATCTGCCACCACTTGGCATGGCATATCCAACCAACAACTCAGGCAAGGCCTTCCAAGAGCCTTGAAGCTAACAGAGAGGTTCAAGGTCCAATCAGAGATGTGCTGGCAGACACACACTGAGGACATGCTGGCAGGCATGACAGCATATGACAGCATGTTCTTGGTTCTTTGTTGTTCAGAATCAGTGGCTCTACCTTGGCTTGGCTAATATAAAGGTACCAAACATTCAAAAAAATCGCTGTAGCACAGCTGGACTGAGCAGTATGTTTAACAACAATCGGAGCCCCATTTCTCACCCTGTTCAGCAACACGCTCTTGGAATTTGTTTCCTCACCTACTGTCAGTGACTTCAAAATTGAAGAGCAGTTGATATGACTAGATGCCATACATGGAAAGTTATCACTTCAAGAACAACTGGCATCAATGCTTCTTCCAGATAGGAAAATGACACCATGCAAGTACCGCAGCACTGACCAACCTCAGCTGCAGTGACACAAACACTTACAAACATGTCCAGAGAGTTGAGTGATACACTACATCAGCCAGGATCAGGCAGATCTGCAAAATCCCGGTTTCTATCCATCAGTAACACCATCCTCCTTACCTTTCCTCTGCCAGGAGATCAGCTCTACCCCAAGTCCCAGCTAGGAATGCAGAAAAGTCACCAGCTCCTTCCTAAGGGCCACATCAAACAGTGAGCTCAGTCCAGCCCTCCTCACTCAGGAAGGCACATCTTTGTTACAACAGCTGGTTTACATGGATGGGTGCTGCAAACACCAGGGAACACAAAATGCAACTGGAGCACACTGACGCAAGCTTGGCTTTGCTGACGTGGAGGATGACAGCATAAATCTAAAAACATATTCAACTTCTCTTTGAAGAGAGATTTCCTTTCTCGGCTAGCACTATTTATTCAGTGCAGAAGAGTCACTGGGTTTAAAAACAGGATGACTCATACTTGTTTAGATGTTTATGAGTTATGTGCAGCTACGGAAGATGTTTGGAGAAAATGTCAGGAAGGTTTAAGTACTGTTCTTTGAAGGTGGAGTGAAGTGATAGCTAATGTATTCATTTCCGAGAGCAGATGGTTGAGCACTAAAATCAAAGTGACTTGGCTTTTTCCTTCATCATTTTATCAGTGTACAACTCAAGCTAATAAAGATCTTTTAAATATAAAACAGAGAGTTTTATAACAGTGTGTAGTGTTTAAACACAAAGAAAACACGATATGGATTGTCTTGATGTTACAGCCTCAAATATGGCACCTTAACACTGACGCTACTTTACAGCACTGATAATATTTTACAGCAAAGACATACAAATGTGACTGATAGGACCGTAGAGCTGATGCAATAATGCTCAACAACCCAAAGAGAGTTGTTTCTTACTCTTGTCTATATAATTAGAGTAGCACAATTTATCTACTGCACACAGTGGTAAATATTATGAAATTATTATTATTATTATTAAATTATTATCACTAATGGCTTTGTTTTCTCTGTTTAACTTGCTTAGATACCAAGGGCAGAAGAAGAAAGTTGCATCATACCATCCACTACAGCTAGTCTTGAACTCTGCTGCTCTGTACTCATGACAGTCCCAAAACCCCACAAAAGGTAAGACAGAAAGAGAAATAAATTTTTATGCCATGTGGAAGTGTTTGGTCTTTTTATTCAGGGTAAAAAGTTAAGGTCTAACCGAGTTCTACTCCACTTCTTTTCCTATCCCCTAGAAAAGGAGGTAAAACAAAGCAAAGGCACAGCACACCCCAAGCTAAATCTCCTCTTCCCTACCCCTCATAACAGCTAAGTAAAGACAAATGAATCAGAGACTAATTAGTTACAATTTGCACAGTTTTGTCACCATAAGTAAAAGAACTTTTTCTCAAGATTAAAGGGACTGGAAAGCACTATGTAAAACCTTTCTTGACTTTTTCTTCCCAGGGGAATTTTTGCAAAGCTTTCTTCCAGTACTTCATGCAAGGATCTGATTATATATTTTAATTTACTTTCTCTGTAATTAGTCTAAAAAGCTAGGTCATATGAATATTTAAGCTACTTTAATTTGAGCAAATCTTCTACAGGGATACACATTATATGAGTTAGAATTTGGGGCACTGAACTCAGTATGCCCACTGGTTTAAGAAACATTAAAGAGTCCTGGAGGATGGGCAATTGCAAATGAGATTCTGATTCTCTCCACCCCAAAGAAATCAAGAATTCATACATTTGCCTAAATTTACAAAAGGTCTATAGAGCAAGTTCTCAGAATAGCAATCTATGTCATGCATAAGGATATGGTCAAATGATCACCTATCAAGCAGAAACAATGATTTGAAGGAGTTGTACCTCTGTTGCTGAGATGTGATAGTTCACCACAGGGCTCTCATAAACTGTGTTAAACTAATTTATCTTCCTTTCCACTGAAGCAGATCACAAACACTCATATCTTTCAGTAGAGGGGATAGCAACATTTTGAACACTTTGTCTCATAAGGAAACAATTTTCTAAGAGCAAGGCTTCCTGGCTGGATCCCAACCTAGCTGGTTGTTTCTTGTTGCCCACTGTACGAAGAGCTGAGTGCCTCTTTTCTCTTGCCCTTGGATCCTCTGCCCTATGAGCAAAGCAAAGCTTTGCCAGATTGATTGGTTTTCCTACACACCAACCAGCAGTGAAAGCAGCAGAGGCACGTGCTCCCACAACACTGACCATATTTAGAATCCAGAGACAGGGTTAAGAATTTTCTCTAATTCACTGTCTTGGAGAATTACACACAGAAATCACTTAGCCTCACTCTGAATTCCAGATACACCAAAGAGCTGCATGACTAACAATATATCTACCTTTTAAAACAGCTATATTGTGGTGGCAGTGTTTGCTCATTGCATAGCATAGTCAGCACTTCCTTCCTTTTTTTTTTCCTCAAGCGTATCTCATTACTAAAGCAAGATGAGTGCTGTTAATATGCTACAAGTTTACAATCTTCTCTTAATGTATTTGAGCATGAGATGATTATATAACTGCAAATTTCATTAAATATTTTCCTTTATGATCTGGACCTCAAATATTGCCTATATATTTTTCCTTGATCATTTTACGATGTCATCACTGTAAATAGTGGAACATGCCTACTGTTTTACTGCACTTCTTATTCTTCTTTAATAAAATAAATTAGTGCAACACTGTACTAATGAATCATTCGGTTTGGTATTTTAAAATTTTAATCTTTAAAAGATGATCAAAACCACATGCTCAAAAATGCTGCAAACCTAGAATTCAACAGTGAGTCTTACCCCAAAATTTCTCAACCCAATATTCTTTCAAATGGAACTGTTTATTCTACAAGTCTATTGACATCTGAAATCAAGGAATTTTAAATTAATTGTCCATTTTATTAAATGGACACCAGCCTCTCAGCCTAATCATTTTTGCCAACAGTCAAAAGTAAAGGATTTGTATATGCTAAATTGAGCTTAAGTCAGATGATGATTGACTGAAAAAAACAATCTTAGAAAGATAAAAACAAACAAAAAATGCAGAAAGATTTTTGTATCTGTAATAGAAGAGGGACAATTCCTTCCAACCGTTTCTACTTACAAAAATGTTGATGAATCTGCAGAGCTGACAAAATTTAATCCAAAATGAAATCTAGTCTGAAATGAAAACCTAACTAAAAAATGAAAATACAAACCAGGGCTTGCAGTATTTTACATTTAAGAGGCATATATTTAACAAACTTTGCATTTCTATTAATACCTACCTCTACCTTATGTGTAGCATTACTATGAACATAATATTGATACTGCTAATAAATTATTTGCTTATAGCTGTATTTTCTGGAACTGTTCTTTAAGAAGTATTACAGAGGAGTATTTCTCCTTGTCACCCAGCCATAAGATGAGCTTCTTTTAGATTGGACAAACTAGTAATTTGCTGGAATACTCCTCATTATAGTCAGGCCTTCTATAATTAGGTCAGTTGTCAGATCCCCCACCCATTGTTACTTTAGGTTCCTTGTAAATAGGGACAGGTTTTTTTATCATGTAAGAAGTCCAGTGAAATTGTCTTTTTACTGTTACACATGGAGGGGGTTCATGCTCTGTCACAGATGGGGTTCAACTAATACACACATTTCTGTTGCTTAGTATTTTATCAATAGAATATTAATAAAAATTTATAAGATCTACACTAATCTGCCATATAGAAAGCCTCATCATCAGTATAATGGTTATAAGGCAAGGAAGAAAAACCCTCACCTTAAACTTACAACTGAATCCAAGACAGATTTAACCCAAAAATACAATTTGGGAAAGACTTTGCTTGTTCCAGTTCCTGTCTGATGTCCAGACTACACAGGTCCAGTCGAGCTTGGGCTCGGCTGCGGGCTCTGGGCAAGCTTCAGAAGAGCAGCAGGGGCAGGTCTGAGCAGCACAGCTGCAGATCATGGAACCATTCTGGTCCAACTGTTTGTTACCCCAGAACTGCCAGGTCCACCACTAAATTATGTCCAGAAATGCCACATTGACATGTCTTTTAAAAATATCTCAGCAGTGGTGACTCCAAGCACTTCCCTAGGGAGCCTGCTCCGATGCTTGACAACTCTCTCTGTGAAAAAAATGTTTCCAACACCCAAACTCTCCTGATGCATCTTGAGACCATTTCCTTTTGTCCTGTTGCTTTTTACTTGGGAGAAGAGACTGACCCCCTTGTTACACCCTCCTTTCAGGCAGTTGTAGAGAGTAATGAGGTCTCTCCTGCCCCTCCTTTTCTCCAGGCTAAACAACCTCGGATTCCCCAGCCGCTCCTCATGAGGCTGGTGAGTAAACAGGGCCTGGCCATGCCCACCTCTGCTCAGCCAGGTTTTTAACATATAGGCAATGTTTTTCTGTGGTGATCACATGATATGAAAGACACTCAATAGACAGGATGGCAAGGCTTTTTTCAACATCACAGGCCTGTGGTGTTGGGATGTGGGGTTTGGAAAGATTTCTCTTGAAGACTGCATTTACACAGAGGTCAGGACAGGGAGTGTGCTGCTTTGCAAGCCATCTCTTGAGCCATATCACTGATGATGGCACAGATAAACGACAGAGACATCCTCAATTAATAGAGATCATGGAAAAGAAATCTGTGGATATGCCAACAGGTAAAGCAGCCAAGCACTCCTCCCCTTTTGTCTCAACTTCAAATTTTTCAGGATCACAAGATGTTTCCTTTCCACCCCACCCTTCCAGACACTCAGGTAACTCTTAGTTATAGCTCCTTCAGAAAACAGCTTTATTACAATCTGTCTGGAAGTTTATACTGTGTTTTCTTTGCTGAGGCACTTCTTCAGCCTGAGCAGAGCACAGACATGCAGATCAGTTTGCATATTTCTTTCTCCTCTCACAGACTGTCTCACACTAACATGTTCCTCACCATCTCAAGGTTAGGCTGGCTATAAAAAGAGTTGTGAGGCACTAGCAGCAAGCAGCCAGTCCCGCAGCACATATTGGCAACCATGAAGCAGATGTGGCTTCAGAAAATGTGTATCTGATTTAGATCCTGAGCTCTGGGGAGCTTTGTATATCAGAGAGCACATGGAATAAGAATTAATTAATTTCTCATTAAAAGTTTTAATGACAAAATGGATTGTGCTCACTTTCCTAATACAGCTGGGAATTTATCCTTGTCTCCAGCCTGTAGTTTCCCTTCTGGTGATGTTCTGTGCTTGTTTCACACAGTGAAGTGTTTGCTAAAGTCATCCTTGTCCAGAAGGATAAATCCAGAACAATAAAATAGATGTCCAGCTCCTAAATAACTGTTTCATCTGCTTTCTTTCACCTTCTGCTTGGCTGGCAGTTGAGTTCACACAGTTTGTTTTCAAGTTACTAGATGGGGCTCAGGCTCTGGACTGTTTTACTGTTCATGTAATGTATTGTTTAAACACTTCATAGCAATGGTGCAGAGAAAGAAATAACTGGGCACACAGTGGGAAGCTAAGTCCTTTGTGTGTCCACTGGTACTGGATAACAGAGTCAGGCCAGGATGATGGAGGACACAGGAACAGCAACCACTGTACATGATTTGGGTCTTCGTTTTTGGCACAGTGCTGGCATTACCTGGCAGTTCAGTCTTCACTCATTTGCTGTGCTATTTCTGTACAGGCTGTCTACATAGACACTGAGTCTTAACATTTCATGTTTAAGGTGCACTGTGAACCCTTTGAGAGACTTGTTCAGATTTTTTCATGACAAATGCTAAGGTTTTTGATTAGTATAAAAACTTACCTTTGTTTTACAGAGGCCCTTGAAATTCTCTTTGTACACAAACAAGGTATGCAGACAAAACACAGCAGAATTTTGCAACATTTTGTTTGTGAGGTACTAACATGTGGATTCCTACACTCAAAGTAATCTACCTCTCACTATAAATTAGGCAAAACTTGGGGGGAAAAGATACAGTTTTATCTGATTCTAGCTTTTCATATTTTTCTTTTTCAGTTAATTAATTAATTAAATGTAGTTAAAATAAAGAAAAACATGGAAGACAGTCATGAAAATTTTCATAACCTACCACTGCAAAACTTCTACAAATGTAAATTTTCACCACATTAGTAAGAACAGAGAATGAATATTTGTGTTGAAAACTTCTTTTACTTTAGTAATCTTAAAGTGCATGAACAAAAGTAATACAGAAGCAATTCAGATTTATAAACTAAGCAAAATACTACAAAAATATCATTACATAAAATATGCATACAAACTTTAAATCACTAAAGAAGACAACACTGAACACCTAAGTACTTCTGAGCTTTTATCTTCCCCAGGAGCTGATCCAAAACCTGCTGACATTCAGCTCTGTTGTGCAAAGTTGATTTTAAGTGGCCTGACCCAGAGAAGTGCTTGGGTTAGACACTCTCTGACACACCAAGGAAAATGCCCCACTGGAAATCAACAGATTAAGAGCCATCTCACTTTTCTCTTGGCTCTCTTCTGTAGTTGTACAACCAACACCTTTGGCAGTTCTGTTTTAGAAATAATGGTATTTTTAAAATATCTCTTCAGACCTAGCATTTTTCTATAATTTTGAAAAAGCTCTTATTAAAAACAAGAAAAAAAATCGCAAATTAGAGGATATATCAGTTTAAAACAGCAATACTTTCAGCGCCTCAAAAGAAGAGCAAAAATATGCCATGAAAACAATTCCTCAGATGCACACTATACTATTTTACATCTTAATACACCTTTCAGAACCAGCACTTTTCCCTCTCTCCATATTAAATCAGAGGTCAACTGGCCTTAGCAACTTTAGAAAAAGCAATTTCTTTAATTCCCATGATATCTGGCACATGGTGAGCACTGGTAATTTCAAACACACTTTTGCTACCTTCTCTGCAGGATACAATTCTTGAAGAAAACATATTAAAATGTTTAGGAAACAAGATGCTGACCAAAAGTAACTTAGAGCATTATGTAATCACATAAATAATTATCAGTCCTGATGTAAAAGATATTACAGACAGCTACTGCAAATCTCCTTGAAATTATATCAAATCTTTCTAAAATATCTATGCTTTATTTGATTGCAAATTAAACACAAAGCACAGGTAGAAGCTCTTGGATACTCCACATATACCCACAGTTCCTGAATACCAAGAATCCTTTCATGCAAGTTTCATAACAGCATGGTTATACACCTTACTGACTGTGAGAGAAAGGGGCATATGCACTTTACACAGTTCACTTGCAAAATGTTTAAATACATTGACATCTTCAACAGAGTTGGTATTTCCAAGCACTAATGTTGAATAGCACTGTTATTGGCAGTTTGTTATTCTACAAATCCAATGCAAATAGGTATTAGCTACTACATTTCTATCTTTGAGCAAGAGTGTGCAGCTGAGCAGTCAAAACTCCAGCAGCAGATTCCTGTCTTATCCACCAGGAAGTCACTGTGAATCATGGTGTCAAAGAGACCAAGCAGCAATCCTGTGTTCTACACCTCAATCAAAGGCTCATAAATATTACATGGACCCTCCTAGTTGCATGCAGAGCCTGAGAAAGACAGGCAGGCACAGCTCAGCTAAGCAGATAATGTTTGCAATAGCAAAGCAAGGGGGAATGTTTTGTTTTGCTTTGTTTTGTTTAAATATTCTTTCACTTTCCACTAAATACCCAGCATAACTGTTACAGTACAGGAACTGTAACACCAGCCTAAGAAACTCATTTTCTGTTCGTCAATCCTACTCCCAAGAGCAGCCAAAAACTGGAACTTACAGAGAGAACATAAGGAAAATGGCAAACATATTATTCCTCTGTATTTATCCTGTTGAAAATAGGTAGTTTAAGAACTTGCTAAATAGATCAAAGAGATTATATCTGGACTACTGTGTTTGATCCTTTTTTCAACCTACTTATGCTTTTTTGCCCCTCTAGGAACCTGTGGTAATTTACTTTGGTCTGGGTGAAAAATAAATTCCTCTGTTTCTGGTACCCCATTCCTGGGCCTGGGAATATGTTTAGCAGAAACAACACCATTTTCTAAGACAATCACCATAATATGTCAGTGTGCTGATCACACCCCACTCCCCTCTCTCTTCCCCTTTTCAATACTGTGGCTGTCACCAGGACGTGATGACCCTGGAAGAGATGACCCTCCTGTCAGCAGTACAAGCACGCCATTGGCCCACCAGGTTGTGGAAACACCCGTTAGGGAGTAAGGAAGGCTACCAGAATGTGAGATATTGCCCACAAAATCCAGCAGCTGCAAGTCCTAAGTGGGATACAGACTGGAACTGCTGCTGGACAGGAAAACCCATGACCCCTGGGGGTCAGGAGCATCCCTGCTATTGCCTGCTTCCTCTGAGATGTAGTTGTCACAGACATTCTTTGTGAAAAATCCTTTCTGTAGGATTTTTCCTTCTAGAGCTGAGCTGCTCAGTGGCAAATGTAAACAATTATTATCTGCTGCTGTGGAATGCAACAGGTCCACCTGTGATTGGTCCCCTGTAGATGTTTGGATCTAATGACCACTCACAGGCAGGGCTGCTATCCTCTCTGCCGAGACAGACAGACCGTTGTTATTCATTCTTTCTATCTCTTTCTTAGCTTAGGCAGCTTCAGAAGAAGCCTCTTTCCTTTCTATCTCTATGTAGTATAGTTATAATGCTGTATATATATCCTAACATAATAAATGAAGCCTTCTGATCATGGAATCAAGATCCTGCCTCTTCCATCCATCTACAAACCCCTGTGACCACCGACAACATGTAGTGACTCCTGTTGCTTTAGGGAAAGTCTGAGCCTAGACTGTGGTTATTGCATCACACATGGATTATTGAGAGTTGCACCCAGGTCTAGGTAATGAAAAGGCCTAGAAAGCAAGAAATCTATATTTCTACTAATTGCTAGAAATTCTGTTTAACTGAAAGCTATGATAATTGCTATGATAATTGCTAAGGATACTCTGCAAGCTATGCTAAGAGTAGCAAAGCTGCACTAACTGCTAGAAATAGTAGATAAGAATAAACTATGTTGATTATTAAAATTTTAATGCAATAATAAGGTTCTAATTATAACTACAACCCTGCAGCGAATCCTTACTCTGCCAAGGATCCCTAAAAGAACCTGCATGTCCCTGGGCAACAATTTCAAACCTACAGACTGCTAAATGCAATGGATGCTGTACAGACCATTGTGCGTGCATACATATAAATATACTTGAACCAGTCCCTGCATACTTTCTCCTTCTGTGGAGGTCATGTCATACTTCTGAGCAGCTTTGCCTCCCTTCTCTGCCTGTTTCTGGTAAAAAGTGATTAAACAAAAAACCCTTAACTAATGTCAAAATTTTGCTATATACAGCAACCATCCATTCCCATTAGTAGGCAAATGCTAAAGCAAATGTGAAAAACTACTTGGAAGTTTTCCACATAAATACAGACGGCTGAAGATGGCCATGCAACAAGAATTCAGGTTTGTGTCTTTGCTAAATTTTTGTTGTACTTGCAATAGGAAAAACAAACAAACAAACAACAACAAAAACTAAAACAGTTAATTTCACTTTATTTGTTATAATACTTCCATTCATGGTTTTCCATATATAGGGCAACAGTGCTAGGATATTCCTTATTCAAAGTAAGCATGATGAATTACAGAAATGAATTAAGTATTTTCAACACAAAGCTGCCTTGGGGAAGTATAATTTGAAATAAATGTGTTAACTTTGAGTTGCATGCTAAAAATCATACCAGTTCCAGCAGTGGTAATAATTGTGCATTCTGGAGTCATCTGCAGCGCTCAAACAGAAACCTGGGGCAGACCTGTCTGCTGCTTAACAAACTACCCCAGCTCAACTTATACAGTGAATGAGTGACCAAAGGCTTACATTTGGTGCTGGAAAGAGCCATTTCTGTCACCATGGAACATGATTTGCCCATTCCAGGATACAGTGCAGTGCTTTCCCTTGAGCCTCTATATGGCTGTCCAAATTGCTTATTTCCCAAGAGATATGTGACACACTGTTAACATACTACGAAGTTATGTTTGTGAACATACTACAAAGTTATGTTTGTGAATCTCAGGTTCCATCACCACCTTTCCCTTCTGCAACCACTAAGAAAGGTGGATCTGTCTTATTTTGAAGCCTAACTTAACACGCAATCTCCCATTATACCTAAGTAGGTGAGCCAAGGAGAGATTGAAAGCTTCACAGAGTGCTCTGGTTGGAGTCTGAGCAGTGACCTTACCCAGATCTTGATTATTTGAGAAGGAGACAAAGACATGTGGGTGAGAAGGGTTCTCATTTGAGACTTCAGAAGTGGAAGACAGACACCACTCAATCTAGAAATAAGGCCATAAGGTACAGCGTCAAGTTTGCCAAAAAAGGCTAAAATCTATACTGCTGGGCCCAACAAACTCTGTCAATTCCCTGCCAGACCTTGCTATGTCCTACCCAAAAGAAATACGTTCTCCAGACATGAATTTACAAAACTAATTTGCAAAAAAACCCAAGCACTTCAGGATAAACAGTTAAACAGTTCTATTCACATGTAAGGAAGGACAGTTTGCAAAATAGGACCTCAAACCCTAGGACAGGTTCCATTTTGCTGCAGAGACAATACATTCCAAAATATGCCAAATGTGGACATCTCTGGGCTCATATTACACTCTTGACCATTTAAAAAGTGTCAGCTCCTTAGATCTTGCAAAGAGATGCAAATTCATATAAAGTGATAGAATTAGTCTTTGAAAGATCATCCTGAAGTTTGAGAAAAAAACAGGGCACACAGAAAATGTCTTGCATGCCAAAAAAAGGCCCTCTCTTCCACCAAAACTATCTGTCTTAAAGGAGAGGTGCATCTGCCTCAGACTTTGGCCACTTGACAAAATAATACTAGACCATTTAGACCAAATTCCTGTTTCTTTCATCACAGTTTCCCACTTTCTGGCTTGATATTACTTAATTCAAATAGTCCTGTTCAAGACACTAAAAAGAAAACTGAAAAGGTAAATAGCCAACAGGAATGAGCAAGACACTAGCACTGCCTGAGGCATTTCTGCTGAGAGGAAACTAATTAGCTCAAAGATGCCCAGATGAACCCAACAAGGGAACCACTAAGTCCCTGGGTAAAAGATCTGGAAGATGTAAGATATTATGAGGTCAGACCTATCATTTTAACAGCACAATGCAAAGAAAAAAAAACTTGACTCAATGATTCAGCAATAAAAAAATCTTTCTACAAATACTTGTCTGAACATTTAGGTTCATCCTGAAATTACAGTCACACTGAGAATTTAATTATGTAAATATTATGGGAGTCAGTAACTTCAGAGTCATTCATCTTTTGATTTTTGGAGGCAGAGTGGGACAGGAGGAAAAAAGTGTAGAGCTACATCACCATCCATTTAAAGCAAGTAAGCAAAAAATAAAAAAAAAACAAAACCAAAAACAGGTTAAAAGAGGAATAAATAAGAAAAACTTTGCAACCACTGTAAATTGAAATAACTCATTCATTTCTAAAAGGCAGGAATTTTGAGGGGTGCAAGGAATCTCTCAAGGATTTGTTATTGCAGACAAGTTTGCATGAATCATGCTTAGTTACTGATGGAAGTACAACAGCATAAAGCTCCAACATATGTCAGGAGGACCTCAGAAGCAGAGAGCCCATCAAGTTTTGCATCATGGTCAGCCTTTTTGTTCCATCCCCCTGAGTGTCACTGAGATCTGATTTTTCACCAGCCTAACATTTCTACCAGTTTTTAATGTTTGTATTGGCCCCTGGGACCTGCTCAGAACAGCCCAAGGAAAACAAGAAAAGAGGGCCCTTCAGGCTGCTGCCACCAAGAAGCTGTAAGATGTGTAACAGCCCTGCACAAATCACTTCAGGTCTGTCAAAACACATCCAGACAGCTTAACTTGCTCAGTTCCTGTGTTCCCTAGTGCTCTTGTATTGAATACCATAATAGAGGTCACTGACACCAGCAGGGCACGCTGCCCTTTCTTACATACATAATAGAGCATCTTGCCAGATCAGGCATGACAGCTGCCTCCATCTGCTGCGAAGGGACATTTTTATCATGGGAGGTTTTGCCTGTGCTCTCCTGCCTATTGATAGCAGTCTCAGGAGAAAAGGGCATCACCAGCAGGGCTCAGAGTTCTGCAGCGGTCCCGGCCCCGGCCCCTTCTGACCAAGCAGGAGCCCTGCAGCCAAAGCAGCCACCGAGGGCTACTGACCATGAAAAGGCTCAAGAGAAACAAGTTCACACTCCCTGCAAAAGGCTGAGGATGGCAAGCCCTGTTAGGCAGGCTTGCATATCTATGGGTCAGGGCTCCCTCTCACTCCTCACAAGCCAGGGCACAAGTTAGAGGCTACCAGGGGCAGCCACAGGAGAGGGGCTGCAGAAAGGCAGGGATGCTTAGAGGCTCTTGCACAGGAGGCCTGCAGGAGGAACAGCTCCCTGAAATGTGGGTCAGCACATGCAGAAAGGTCCCAGTGGGCATCTTCTAGGCTGGGTATCCTTTCAAGAATGCTGCTGCAGAACAGGCTCTTCTGATTAATTTCAAAGTAGCATTAAAGAGCCTTGGGTGTAAAAGGCACCACAGAGTATAACAACACAGCAGACACCTATTTTCTGCAACACACTTTCACAACATTTTCACATCATTTACATGCTCTTATGTGATGGTATGTGAATGAAGATATTTTGCACTGATTTTGCTAAGAATTGTGCCATTGTATTGTTAGCAATAACATCAAAGTAATTAGCCTTAAATAGATTTTTATCATAAAATTGTTGATTAAGGTCGTTAGGGGATTAGACAGAACTTTAAGTCATTTAGGGAAAAAATCTTCTGCTTAAAAAAAAGTTCAGGTAAAAAATTTGTTCATTTCAGGAATATTGGAAAAACTTGGGTCAGGCCTTTATTAAAGTCATTTTCTTTCCTTCATCTCAGCATCTTAAAAGGGTAAAAGCTAATATATTGCTGAAGATAACATAACTAGTTTTAATTATTGTCATGCATGGGGTTTTTTATATTCCAGGAAACACATCAGTGTATATTTCAGGGTCTGTGAATTTGTTCAAGTGTTGGAAAAGAAAATCACAGAATCATTTAGGCTGGAAAAGACCTTTAAGGTCATCGAGTCCCATGGTAAACATAACACTGACAAATCCATCACCAAACTATGTCCCTAAATGTCATAGTTATACATGAAGAGATAGTCACAGCACTTGCCTACTGATTAGTTCAATTTTAACTGTTTGAGGGTTATTTAATCTCTCTACTGATGAGAGAGGAGTCAAGGGAAAATTTGTCAGCAAAATGTGATGTGAATGAATTCAACCCTGTGTGCCAAACACTGTGCAGTTCTCTGAATTCAGGCAGAGTGTTCATTTGAGCAGAAGCTGTGCATTGGGGATTAGGCTGTTTTTGTTAGAAATGCTCATAAAGCAGAACCGACTTCAAATGGCAACAAAATTGAAATTAGGCACTGTGAGAAGATCAAACATCTGTATCTGAAGAAATAGCTAATGATATTTTTTATATTCTTCTTCATTTTAAGTCTAATATATACCACAAATTTTCTTTTACCAGAATAAAACGTTGAGCAAAAACTTCAAGGGTAGAGGAAGCTAGACAGGAAAGGAAAACATCCATAATAAAACAAAGCAGGAACTCCTTTAATAAAATTAGTAATCTAGAGCTACTGTGCACACATATGCTCTGTGCATCTATATCCTGATGTGCATATATGCCTGTTTTCCTAATGCCTCTATTGATTGTATAGAAAAAAATATGCAGTAAAACAGAAACCAAAAAGGAAATATAGGACAATGGATGATCTTTTTCAGTTTGACACCTTGAGTGTAATAGGATTTGAGGAAATTAATCCTGGTTTTGATGTTACATGCAGTTTTCCGAACAGCATAATTTCTTCTACATGTTAAGTAACTAGAGCAGACTCTTATTTTAATTGTTTAATTCCAGTTACAAATTATTGTTTAGGTTCCTGCAAGGATTATAAGGCAAAATATTTCTGCATACTATAGCTAGGAGGAAGAAAAAAAAGGAACAACACAATACTAGTAACTGAGAAATTACAATTTTTCATCACGTAAAGCTGGAGGCATAAAAGACAATAGAGTCTCTGTCTCATTACATATCTTAAAGTCAAACCATTGGCATGGGAATTGTTTGTCCAAAGTGACTGTGAGTTCTCATTCCTTGATATGTAGATCAGCTCTCATGTACTGGCATAACAAGTTGTGTTTTCATGGACATGGTGCCAGGTTTTAGTATTTATCAGTTCTTGAGGCAAGTTAAACAATGGACTATGAAACATTGGAGCTTACTTACAACCAATGAGCCAAAGTCACAAGAAGGTTTCTTAAACTGTCCCTATATGATATATAAAATAAACATAATAAAATAAACATAATAAGAAGAATACAGAGGATTTGAGGCTTTTTCTTAATTCTGAAAAACTAAAATTGTTCAATGCTTACATAGCAAACAAGGGTTAGAGTATTAGTGCTGAGTCTGGACTGTTGAGTACAAAAAGTGATGCTAGACATGCATTCTTGTTTCACTTTTAAATCTTACAGATCTACTCCAAATTTTTTGTTTTAAAATCTGGTCTCTTTAATGGCACCTGATGTTTGTGTGTGGTGGGCCTAGGCTGTCTGTCAAGTACCAACCAACTGCTCTCATTCCCCCTCTTCAGCAAGACAGAGGGAGAAAATAAGATGGAAATGTTCACAGTCAAGATAAGAACAGGGAGATCACTCACCAACTACCACCACAGGCAAAACAGACTCGACCTGAGGAAATTAATTTAATTTTATTACAAACTAATAACAATGTAGGATGGTGACAAATGAAAAACAAAACCAGAACCACCCTCATCAACCCTCTCCCTTCCTAGGCTCAACTTCACTCCTGATTCTTCCATGTCCTCCATTTTTTCCCCCTTTCTTAAATATTTTACCCACATTGGCTGATGGGCTCAGCTGTGCCTTGCAGTGGGTCCTCAGAGAGGCCACCCCACAACCCCAGCTGACACCCAATACACACTGGTGGGTTTAAGACACACAAAAATCTGTTTCTTTGGATCTTATTTACCACTTTTAAGGAGGAATTGTAAAATCATGATAATTCACATCTCCTCTAAGTTACTTTCAAGTAATTTTAGGTACATCCAAAGATCTCCAGAGAGGTCTATGAAACAAAAGTCACAAAGATGGGTCTGGCTCACCCACCCTTACAGCTTTTTTTGGTGCAAACATTGCATTTTTCACAGAGGAGAAAAGTCTGATGATATCTGTGACACAAAGTGGTGATTCAGAGGGAGGAAGTGAAAAAGAGAAAAAGTTTCTCAGAAACATTTTTGCATTCCTAACATTCTACTTCCTGTCCAGGAGGGGATGAGCAAACAAATCCTGGATCATGGTCACTGAAACACTGACTCTTTGGAGAACAGAGATGTGAGGGCTGTGATATCACATCATGTGGATTTGTGTGGATGAAAACTTAACTGCTGTCACTTTGCAAGGTTTATTAACAATAGTGCAGTTTCATAGGAGGAGTTGTCCTCTGCAAGACCAAAGTAAAAGCTTCTGATAGTCCTTCCAGGAGATTCATCTTTCACTGGGTTCTCAAAGTACACTGCAGGTACACATAGTTTTCCATACAAGCTAGGAGTGTGCTCTGGGTTGCAAGGGACCTTTAATTCTCATCTAGTCAATATCCCTGTAATGAGCAGGACATCTTCAACCACACCAGGGTGCTCAGAGCCCTGTCCGACCCCTTGAATATTGCCAGGGATGGGACGTCTACCACCTCTCTGGGCATATGTAATAGTCTCCTTCAACTTTCATAAAAGGTTAATTGCCTTCTATATTCAGAATAACTTCAGCAAATAAATATATTTGCTCTCTAAGGAAAGAGAATATGTAAAATTTTCACAAAATTACAAATATCCTAAATTAATTGCAACCTACAGAAACATTATTTTTCAAGAGACCAATGATAATTAAACATTCCTTTGTAATACCCATGCTACATATTCAAAAACACACTCTTTTTTTACAGTTTCAAAGCAGTTTTTTGCCCCACACCTTCCCAGCCCTTATGTAAATTCGTAGACAGTCCAGTCACACCCAAAGGTGTAAAAAGTCAAGAAGTCAGTCTCCTGTCCATGCTGCTATGCCCTCCGTGGCACCACAAGAGCCACTCGGAGCTGGAGCAGAGCAGAGCATCCTTTAGAGCCCAAAGCCAGGGACAGCGGCGAGGGCTGGGCCTGGCTCAGCCTGGGGACTGGGAAGCAAATCACAAGTCACACTGCTGCCAAGAGGAACAATTTATTTCACATACTGGTTCACTGCAAAGGCTCCCATGGTTGTCATTATACTGCAAGAGCTCTGTTGTCACTTCATTACAAGGGTTCCACATTGCTAGAGTTGTCATACCTCCTTGATGTTTCTTGTAGGCAGTTCCGCTAGGCACTGACTCTTCCTTGTCCTCGCAGCAGCCAACTGACTCCAGTTCTCCTCAACCAAAAAATCCACTCTTGTATAACACTCTTCTTATTGGCTACAGGTGTGGCCTGTTAAAATCAGGCCTGCTCTTAATCCTTAATAATTGGCTCAGCTGCAACTCTTTAGAGGGTAAGATTACATTCTATACCACCTTCATTTACCCATACTGTAACCCCCTGCATCCCATAACCTCGTGCAAGGGTCCCATCTCGGCAGGATTCCATCTCCTGCTGCGGTGGGAGAGAGGGCACAGACAGCCACAGGCACACCCACCGCATCCTCGCGGATGGTGGGGCGGGGGTTCGAAGCACAGCTCCGTAGGGCCCGTGGAGCGGTCTGTACAGCCGGGCGGGCACGACAGGGGCACCCAGAGCGGCTCTGTAATCGCCCCTGGCTACGGACACCGCCCGGCTGCTGCTCCGATCCCTGCCGGGCTGGGATGGGCCGGGGGGAGCAAAGGTGCCACCCCTGCCCTGCCCCACCCCTGTCCCCTCACTACCTTTGCCCTCCCCCGTCCCTTCACTGCCCCTGCCCTGTACCCTCACTGCTCCTGTCCCCTCACTGCCTCTGCCCTGCCCCCAGCCTCTGTCCCAATGGACGACGGAAGGGTTTCCGTGGGCCCCGGGTCGCTGCCGGTGGGCACGGAGCCATCGGCAGCAGCACGGGCTCTGTGGCCAGGATCAGCCGAAGGACAAAGCGTGCCGGTCCGCCTGTGCCCCACAGAGTGTTAACAGCACCTGTGAAAGTGTGCCTGATGTCTGGCTCGGGTTTAGCCTGAACGCCAAAATAAATTTTTGTTTCACACACAGAGTGTTCCATAGAGTGCGGAACTGCCAGCACAGGGAGCACATTGACCTGTTGGAGAGAGTCTGGAAGAGGCCATCAAGATGATTAGAGGGATGGAGCACCTGTACTGTGAATAAAGGCTGAGAGAACTGGAATTGTTCAGCCCAGCAAAAGGAAGGCTCAGGAAGCATCTAATTGCAGACTTCCATTTCCTGAAATGAGCCTGCAATAAAGTTGGAGAGGGACTTTTGACAAGATCATAGCATCATAGAATATAGAATGGGCTGGTTTGGGTTGGAAGGTGTGGGGGAATGGAATGTAAGAGAATAGAGATAGTGCAGAAGGCAATCTCACCCCTGAGGAGTTGCAGATGTACTAATTACCAAGGATTAGGAACAGGTCTGCCCTTAATAGGGCACAGCTATGTCCAGTAAGGATGAGTGCTATAGAAGAGTGGGTTAGGTAGTCGAGAAGAGTTGCTGGAGTTTGTTGGCTATGCTGTAAGGAGGAAGGAGTCAGTGCTGTGAGGAGCTGCTGATGAGAAATCGCTGAGAAGGTATGGAAGTTTTGTAATAAGAGAACAGGAAGAGACCTTAAAGATCATCAAGCTTTAGCCTCCCCGTTGTGGAGAGTTGGAACCCATCTTGTGCTGGGTGTCCCAGAGCAGGGTGCAGTACTCCAGGTGGGGTCTCATGGGAGGATCTTGAGATCAGCTTTTAGATACACTGATTAATATGCTAAATAAAATTTTTAATTCACATATCACCTACTACTTTCAAACAAGGAGTGTGAAATACATTACTACGGCATTATTAAAACAGCAGTGTATTTTTTAGCAGACAAGCTCTAACCTGTTGGACCTATGTGCACCACACAGTGCTCCTGAGAGTACAGAAGTAAATTGCAGGGACAGGATTTTGACTGATATGTGCAACAGACTGCCAATGTATCTGATCTTCAAAAGCATCACCAAGCACTAGCATTTGTCCCAAGTGTTGTGTATCCCTTTCTACCACGCATTTGGACTAAGCACAATGTTGTCAATTTGTTCTTTCTTACACAGGTCTGTAGTCTGAGGAACAGGAGGAGACAGACTTTGCTAGGTTCTATTGACAAATTAGAGAAAGGCAAATTTTAAGGTCACATAGAGAAGCATTGAGCTTTTCTAGCTAACACTTGTAAGTCTGAATGACTCTTTTGTTCATGTTAGTTTTCAATGAGACATTTGGATCCAGGCCAGAATTTTTTTTATATCACTTAGGAAACAGTGCTAGATGTATGCTTGTGTCAAAAGGTTGGGGGCTGCAGTATATTTAGAAAACATATTTTCAAGGAAAAATTGTTCTTTTTTCCTTCTTTCTCTTCAGAGAAAAAAGGAGAACGAAATAGCTTGAATCAATCTGTTCACTCTGAGACTTCTCTGAAAAGATATTAGATCTTGTCAAAACTTGACAAGATGTTTTGGGTGGGTTTTGCCATGTTGGTTTTTTTTCCCACACCCCACAGAATTGTGCTGTTCCATCAGGAGTATAATGTTTCACAGGGATGTATCAATTCCAATAGAAAGGTTTCTGTATGGCACATTTTTGTCACTTGTGGTCCATTTTTTGTTACTTCCAAAAGGAGATGCCATATTAGAAAAAAAAAAGTAGAAGGGTCTTTCTAATCTGAAAACAGACACTTTCACACAATTTAATTTTGTGATGTTGATATGAGGGGTTTGGCTGTATTTCAGCACAGAGCAGAAACACATGGCAAAATGAACTTGTCATTGTTCAGAAAGTTCAGCTTGGAAATCATAGATCTGTATCAGCATGGGACTTGTGTGGCTGGGCATCAACATAAGCACCTCTTTATTTACATGCACCATGGCAGATTCTTGATCTCCTTTTAGACCATATTAAATAAGAAAAATATACATATTAGTTTAGAAACAAATTTTTATATATATTTAGAAACAAACTTATATAGACCCTCCTTCTGAGGCTTTTAGTTAAAAGGCTGTAGCTGTTCTGACAACTTCCATGTGGCTCAGGCAATGGTTAAGAGCAATGCTCTAGAAATGCAGGCTGTATTTTGATATTTCACGACTGAACAGTGGATGTAGACTCTTGTGTCTTGGGATCTATATCCAGAGCATATGTCTGTGCTCCATGAATTTGTCAGATTGAGGTACATGAAACCAACATCAGCTTCTGCCCTCCTCTCTGGTTTGTCTGACATGGGTGATTTCAGGCATTTTATTGTACTCACGCAGCATTTTTGCTCCTACAAAAGAAGCCCCCATTTCAGATGGAGATCATTGACTTACCCAGCCAATACATCCCCAAAGAACTGCAATGCTGTGCTGAGCTGGTTACCATGTGTCTCTTACAAGCATTTTGTGTTCAAAAGGTCTTCCCAAGGGTAAAAAAACCCCCTAGATTCTTGCTGGTTCTAGCCTTCTGTCACTGCCTATCATGTGACACAGTGCATAGAAACAGTTTAAGTACAAAGGGGTAGAAAGCTGTTATATTTTACCCAAATCTGAGAATTCATGGATAAAAGTCAGACAAAGTGTCCTATGCCAACATAAAGAAGCAGTGACAAGAAGTGGGGGGGCAAAAAAAACCCCTAGCCCAGCAGTGAAGGTTCAGCAGCTGGCTTCTAGAGCAAAGTATTGCTTGGCACCTTGTCTTGCAAAACAGAGAAATCCAGCTAGTCCAAACAAATAGGAGATCTAGTTGCAAATGTATTTGAAGTAGATTTCTATCAACCACTCATCTCAAGTTTGCATATATTCTTTTCTTGTACTGGACTCTTGAGAAGAAAACTAAGTTCCCCAATGAGAAATAGTCACAGTGGTAGTAATTTCAGAAATATCCATGTACGCTTCCCATGCAGCAATATTTTGCTAGCAGTTTATCCAGGACTTATGTGACCTATAATTTTTAGTTTCCATATTCTTCCCATATAGTTACAGGTTTGAGAAGCCCTACAGATGGATGAAACATGAAATCACTGTTTCTCATTGAATTTCCAATGCACTCGATATACTAAATTTACTCCAAGTACAACAGAAAACTGCTCACAGCAGCAATGTGAATTGGAAGGTGATGACTGTCATCATCCCAAACAGGGATGATCCTATTAGGGCTAATAATAAAAAGATTCAAGCAAATATATAATCAGTGCATGGAGATAAGTTTCTCTAGGCTAAAAAAACCTCTAAAAGCCTCTTGCTATAAACAACTCTAGCTCTGCTCCTAATGTACATTTTCTTTCTACATGCATTCCAAGGTCTCATGTGGACACAGAAGCCAACAGCTTACATTCAAGATAACAAACAAATGGGAAACCAGTGTAACATAGCTAAAAATAAACAAATCTCTCTTCAGTGCTATTGTTGCTGCAGTGTAGCGCTATTCACATGCAGAATGGACTGGGAACCAGTTTGTCTCTAACCCTCTTCCTCTCCAAACAGGCCTTTCTTTGTCTTCCCTAGCAACCATCTAAACAGCACAAAGACAGAAGATATATGAGCCTCCTGAATACAAGGGTTTCACACTCATGTTGCTGTTGCTAGACCCAGCCATCACTGACAGAAAGAACCACAACAGCTGGACCAGCACTTGCGAGCGAAGGTCAGGCACTGTGTCAGTCCCTCTGCCATCACGTGTTACTGCAGTAATGGCTTCTTCTGTTTAAAAACAGTTGTCAACTGTGAAGTGGTATTTATTTCTTCACTCAGAAAATAGTCCTATACTAATAACACCTTAGAGATTTTTAGTACAACACAGGGGGGAAAAAAAAACGTACCAAAAAACAAACTCAAACCCAGAAACACAGCTAATATAATTAAAACCTATTTTACCATGAAGGGTACTGTGGAAACAAAAAGAAACATAACTATTTAGTACGATTATGGAACAATCTGTTATAGGGTTCATACATTATTATAGGCATAAGTAGACGTGTGCCTATTGAGAGAAGAATATGTCTGAGATTCCCTGGTAAGAATTACAGCAGTGCTGTATCTACTCCAAATCAGCAGCAAACTAAGGATGCCAGTATTTTTCTTACATTATTCCCTTCCAGACAGCTCAGAAAGAGCTGAAATAAGATAAATACTAATACATCAGTAGATTTTGCACTCACAGTCTGAGTGCTCTGCAACCTTAAGACCTGAGAAGAGGGAGAAAAGAGAGTAGAAGAGAAGCTGGGAAGAGGACCCCTGCTTTGTTTGGAGATTTGTTTATTTTTTATTTTATTATTGCTCTGTGGCAATGTACAATAGGGAAGGAAGAAACTATTACATAAAACAAGGTATGAGTGCTGCTGTTGCAATATCTGGCTTCTCAATGCACACAAGGAGACTTGTGGGGTGGAAGCCTCTTGACTGCCTTGAGGGATGAGAGCCTCCTGAAAGGAGAGAAGTGACAATCCCCAACTCTGAAATTGTTCATGAGGAGGGTACCACAACACTGAAAGTCTCCATATGTTTTCTAGATTCTGTCTTGCTTGCAAAATTATCTACTCCAAAATATTAAAATATTTTGTTGCTTTTTAAATCACTGATAAAGAGAGATTGGCATGAGTACCCAGTCTATCACATTGCACTGGGAACCACCTTCACAGGAAGAACAAATATTTGTCTAAACAGACAGGAATTGCTGTCTGAATTCTAAATAAGTTTGAATGTTTTGATAAACAAACATTTCTAGCTTTCCTTCATCTTCGCTGCCAAAGAAAGAAAAGTGATTTGTTTTATATCCCCAAACTGAGTTCATAGCTTTTAAATAAATACTAAAACATCATCGCTTTTAAGAAAATCTTTCAGAAATAGGTAATAGCATAAATATTATAGAAAAACACTCTTAGGGGAAAAAGATCAGTCTCAAAATTCAAACAAGACAACACATTAATGTTTACAGAAGGAATATGGAAAGAAGGGAAAGGACAAGAATTACACGAGGGAGAGATTGACTGCCAATATAATGATAAGCTCTGTCCTTCTGCAGAGCAGCAGCAGATGCCTCAGCCCCTGCAGCTCTGCCTCTGGGAGAAGGCAGGAGAATCAGAAGCTAGTAAGACACTGCAATAATTTTATTTACACACATTTACACCCATCTGAGGACAAAACTGGTCAAAGAAGACTTAAAGCCTGCTCCTTTTAATAGTATTTTCATGTCAGACTTGTAAACATATGATGAAACACATTTTCTTCCAGAAAAGACTAGTAAAAAGACTGATGCAGCAACTTCGCTATTCATAATGCTTCTGGCAAAAAACCACAGAAAAACTCAACACTAAACTGTTGTTTCAAAGGCATTTAGTCTAAGACTAATAACTTACTCAGCTACGACAAAAGGATGCTGTATTATTACTTCCCTTCCCTAATACTATTGTACAACAAATATTGAACTGCTTCCAGTACATAATTTAATGGCTCTAGCAGACACAATGTATTTTATTAATAAGATGTCTCCTATTTTGAATACAAGCTTTACAGTGGGAGACTCATTGGATGCTGAACATCACCTGACATAATAAAACTCCGACTTTAAAAAAAGAAATAAATACATAAGGTAATAAAATTATGAATCCTTCAGAGAGCTGTTTGGTGTTAACTTTTGCACTAATTGTTTGGAACTTATTTAGCTATCAGTGCCAAAAAAAAAAAAAATAGGTCCACAGAATAATTCCCTAAACCATCAATCTCAAATTTTATATTACCTGAGAATGAAAAAAATACGCTTTTCAGAGAAAAAAAAATCACAGGCTGAAACAATGGTTGGAACGTCCCTAAAATATCCTTTCTTTTCATGAAAAATGGAAACCCTCCCCATTTGTTTACGCATTTCTAAACTTTTCATCAATATTTAGTTTAAATACAGATTTTTTCTTTTCTTCTGATTTTCAAGAGGAAATGTTACCAAACTAATACACAATTTTTTCTGTTCTTAAGCTCTCAATTAAAAGAACAAAACAGAATTTAAAAGTTCATCAATATCCTTTATAGCATTTTTCTAGGGTGACGTTACAATGTTATCCCCAGTCCTGTGTTCTGTTTATGCTGTATATTATGTCCTGTGCCTTCAAGACTGGCTCTGAAGAGTGAATGTTTTGCTTTGTTATCAGTTATCAGCCTGCTCATTCCCCATGATTGGCAGGACACAGAGATGGGGCCGTACATGGTGCTGCTTTTGCTTTTTGCTTGGCTTTTCGCTTTGCTCTTGCTCCTGCTTTGCTCTTGTTTTTTTGCTTCTGCTCATGAGTTAGTTTAGCTAGATAGTCTGAATTTTCCCTGGACTGTTCTTCTTTCCCTTTTCGTGGAACCACTCAAACCTGCTCCAGACTGGGACCTGGGAACACCGAGAGTTTGCACCTTCTGGCTGCAGCAGCTGCCCCAATGCCAGAGGGACTGAGAACAGAGCAACCACTCCTAAGAGAGACTTTCTGAATTTGTCATCTTTTTCAGAGCAGTGAATGAGTGGTGTCATCCAGTATTGTTTATTTTGTGTGCTGGGGGTGCTGTGCCTGTTAAATAAACAGGTTCTTTCCACTTCTCTCTGAGGAATCCTTTCTGAACTGGTTGGAGGGAGGGGCTGTGTGGGTTTGCTTTCTGGAGGGGCCCCCTTTGGAGGTTTTTCTCCCAAATTTGCCCTAAACCAGGACAAGCATTTATCTTAAAAACTATTTTACTGTTCAAATTGACCATAGTCAATTCAAAGCTTCTCTTGTTTTCGAAATATTCAAAGGTTATATATCCCTATTGACCATTAATTTTATGTGATTTTAAAATTAGACTAAAACCACTCAACATTTTTTGCCAATTTCTTTAGCACAATGTGACATCTGCAATATTTGCTGAATGAGGATTTTAGTCCCCACTCAATTTCTGCAAATGCAATGAGTATTCTTCCTCCATTTCAAGGATTAATTTTGCAAATGACATTTAGGCACTCCATGCACAATGGAGTAAGTCAAAAATAAATCCTTCAAGTGCAAGAGGCCAATGCAGATGTGCAAGAGGCCCAAATGCATTTCATTCCCCATGCTGACAGTCTTATCGTGTCCAATAAAAAATGGCCATTGAGACCACCACACTTGTAACATTAAGTTTCATCTTCTCTCCCAGCTGGAAGGGCAGTCAGGTTTATGTAATTCAGCTATTTTATTTTCACCACAATTCTTTCGCATGGCTGGGAAATGAAGGCAGAAGTGATTGTCCACCCATATTTCAAAGCAGACCAGCCCTCCAGTAAGGATTTTGGGGGGTTCAAAAAACCTCCCTGCGAGAGCCTGGGAGTTCCTAGTGCTCCCAATATTCAGTTTAAGCATTATCCCACATTGTTTCTTCTGCCAGTGCTTTAGCTATCCCTCCCAGTCTTCCACCTCCAGACTTACAGAAACCAGACTCTGATGTAACAGTATCAGATGCTGGAGCTAGCAGAGACTGTCACCACTCCTGGGGACACAAAACGAGCAGGATGACAGCTCCAGCTCAGTGCCACACACGGGCCATAAGTGCTCCTGAATTTGTGTACAAGCAGGCAGGGTTCCTCACCATTTTATACCTCCTTGGGATTTTACAGCTAGTGCAGACCTACACTACACAACAATGAGCAAAACATGGCACCACTACAAAGGAATCAACACCACTGCAGTCTGCATGAGTCCCTCTGCAGCTGGGACATGTGATCACACTTTTAAAGAAATGTCTAGATGCATTCCTTGGCTGGTTTTTGAACCCTTACTCACTGGATATAAAAGGCTGATTTACTATTCCCATAATTTTCCATCTAGTTTTCCAATACTCAGGAAAAATGTGTCCAGAAGTTTCTAATGGGTTGGACACCTTGAAGCTCACTGTAGGAACTGGAGTGAGAGAAAGGGACTGCAGGCAGAGCTCAAAGCCAGGGCTCAGAACTATCGAAGATTGTTTAATAGCCAAAGGCAAAAACACCCCGAAGGTCAGCGGCACTCCCCTCTCTATTTCCTGAAAGCAGATGGTGGAAGAGTTTAGAATTAATAGCCCTGCAGGGCCCAGCTTGGCACCAGCTCCCTGCAGAGATGATCAGCCCTTTCTGCTGACAGCCTGTGAGACAGCGCTCCATCCACGCGGCAGTGTGTGTGCCCAAGAACCGCCCTGCAAATAAATCTGGGAACACTGATCACTGGATCACTGAGAAAACTTGCTGTCTTGTTTATAGTAGATTTTACTGTGCAATTCTGTGAAAGTCACTGACTTTTTGTTTGGTAATTCTTATAAAGAAATGTGCATATCAAATTCAGCCCCAAACAGTGTTTTGCTCCAATGAACAAAGTAGCAACACAAAACATTGCTTCTGGTAAAAGGCCATCCTCTCCTCTCCTACACACACTTAAAATTAACTGTAAATGTCTATACTTAGATTCAAAAGCTAGTTCAAAATCTTTTCTCCTCATTAAAATGTGATAGCATTTACTGCTACCTAAATATATCCTTACCACTCACAGAAAAATTCAAGACCTCTAAGGTTTTTTCTTTACTGTTGTCATCGTAATGATTACCAGTAATTAGATGTAAGAAAACTAATTAATGCCAGTCAACAAGATTTTTTGGAAAAACTTTTGTCCCTTCTATGTTCTTTTTTTGTTGTCCAAGATAATGTGTTCCCAAGTAAGGTTGAAAGATTCTGACTTAGAAGGAGACAGCTCAAAGACAGACTTGGTTATCTAAAGCTATGCCTGTCTTCTCATAAAACCTGGGTCTGGTGGTAGGGTAAAAATAGTTTAATCTTTCTCTGTTCTTATGTGATTGAATTAAAACACTACCAGATTAAAATGACTTTTATGATGATAAATTTTATTATTTTTACTTACTTCCTGAAAACTTTGAAGGAGAACAAAAGTAACCCTGCAGCTGAAAAATAAGCCCCACAATGCTAAATTAAAGGAGCTCAATCTAGTCAGCACATAAGGGAAGGATGAAAGGTGAATTCTCACTGAATTTAAATTATTAGGTATGGAAAATACTAGAGGAAAATTACTTTCCGGTCTTGAAAACAAATGCAAACGATCCAACTGTTCTAACCAGAGCTTAGATGAACAAAATCTTAAAAACATTAAATTTCCAGACAGTAAGGGAAATTAAACTTCTGCCTATACTTGAGGCAGGAAGAAGGAATTAAAAAGGTGTCAGTCCCCAATCCTGGTGGCTCTCATCATCCTCAGTGGTGGTACAACTGTCCTTTAAGTAAAAGGACAACAAAACCCAATGTGAATACAAGGCTTCTACGGAGGAATTTTTTTTAGATTATCCCTCAGCAACAAAAATTTTATAAAAGAGTTTGTACATTCAACTGTTCATTTACTTTTATAGAAATTTTTGTACGCAGAATCTATGAGGTGATAAGCAGTCCAGCTGTAATGCTACCAAGGACAAGACCATGTAAATCACATAAACTTTCATGTTGTATGCCATAAAATTACACATGGTTAACAGCTCATCCAGACTCACTCTTATCACAAGAGATTTAATATTGAATGTTCTAGGCAGGTCAGAAATAGTCCTCATAAGCTGTCAGCAGCAATTAAAAGTTTGTCTTTCTGAAGGATTTTTTTTTTTTTTGTGAAGTAGAAATTCATTGAGGATACAAGGAAACGTTTAGTTGAAGTACTCCTAGTCTTTTAGGAATATGAATTGGAGATCCCTTGGTCTTAGGAACCACCTATCTAGGTCACACAGCCCCCAGGAGAGTCCTCTTGGCTGCCACCCTCCTCTTACCTCCTATGTTCCTTAAGAAAAAACAATCTCTGCTACCAGTCTGCAGCATTATCTGAGCAGCTTCTCATATTCTGCCCAGCACATTCACCTGACATTCAGGGCATTTCTGTACTCTCCTCTACAAAAGAGCCTGATTTGTTCAATCTGCTCTGCTTTGATCAACAGAAGGATGCACTGAACACAGTGGGAGTTAGGAAAGTCCAAAGCAAGGTGCCTGCACTCTCCGTTCCAGAAAATATTTTTAGTTAGTGAACAGTGAAGAGCCATGTGCAGAAATTCAGCACCTACCTGTGATCTAGCTCGAAGTCTCCCAGGTCTATACACAGAGAGTTCAACTTTCTCAGATTTGTCACTATTAAGCTACAGCTTCTTCTGCACCATGCCTCTCCAGAGCCCACAGAATGCCCTATTTCATATTGCTGCCACTACTTTGTACCCACCTCCTGACTTCCACTGCTGGTATGTTTTGGAAATAAAAGCCAGGAGAGGCAGTAGACTCTGAAAACAGGAAAATATGCAAACTGCAGTGTCCAGCAGAGATGTAGTATAAAAACTTCTTATAATTTTTTTTCTCCAGGCAAAGACTACTGGAGAAAAATTCATACAGTACTCAGTTTTGGAGGTATTTTAGTTCCTGAAACATAACCCCCAAAAAATGCAGTAACCAAGAAGTCTCAATAATAGCAAAAACTACCCCTGAAATAATGGTTAGAAATTGAGTTACCTCTGGGCTTGAAAAACAAAACCGACACTAAAAAATTTTTTTTTAAATGTACTTTTCAAAACAATACAGGCATCTACTAGGCACATCAGTTGCAATCCACTATTAATACATCACAGCAGTCCTTCTCTCCAGCACACAAGCCAAGCACTCCCCAGGCCTCCTGACAGCTCTAATCCCAAGAGCTCTGTCCCACCAAAACTCAAATGCTAGTAAAAGATCAAAGCCAGACCTTAGAAACTCAGTACTGCTCATGAGGAACCTTGCATGCCCAACAGGACTATTTCACAGCCCTTTGTGGAGCATTAGTTCTAATTAGGAATATTAGAGAAGCCAAAACCCCCTAATTATAGTTATGATTTTAGTGCCACAAATTATTTTTTATTTCAGATTATTTGTATCATTATTAGTCTGCTGAATTATTTCATACATGTCATATTTAAATATGCTGTCTTAGCAAATAAAAAGAACTAGAAAATTTAAAAAATAAAATACATCCTTTTAAGTTCCCTTCTTCCTTTTCTAATCTATCTGAAGAACTCTTGGTTGAGCATCTCTTCAGATCTTCATAAAGTCCATTGCATAGTCTACACAAGCTCTGTGAAGTACTTCTCTCTCATCTCCTAACCTACTGATATAAAAACAAAAGAAGAAAAATGCCACAATCCTCATATGCAATGAACAAGATAAACCCCCAACAACATCTTGCAGTTTAATCTGGTTCTATAAATACAGTCTTAACATACATCCAGAATCCCTTTTCCTGAACGTCCAGAGGGAAAAACAATCAGCATCTCAGTGGAAGAAAGAAAATATGAAGTTTTAGGAGGTTTTGTTTCTAGATTTTTTTATATTGCAAACTTGGTTTATCAGAGTAAAGCAGGCGTTAAGCTTGGTGGGATGGCTACTGTAACTCAGTAGAAGTCCCTCCCCACAGGAGTCAGCTATCAAAGCTGTCTGGGAGAAACTCTGTGCCATTCCTACTGGGAATACAACTAAAAATACCAGCCCAAATTAGCAGTGTGCAGACAGTCATCAAGCACCTTAACACCTTCCTGACAGAACACATGCAGAGCTTCTATTCAAATTTTATTACCATGTACCTGAACTGGGTATCTGTATTGAACCACAGCAGTTCAAACTATTTTTAGGCTGCTGCTGGGAAAAACAAAGAAACAGCAAAACAACAGCAAAAGTACTAAAAGGAGCCTATTGCAAGAAGAGTTCTTCTCTCTTTCACATATCCATGGAATAGCTACTGTTGCCTTTTTCCTAACTTGGAAATGAAACTCGAGATAATTTTAGTAAGGAGATAATATAAAAGAGGATCTTTATTTGAAGGCTTTCAGGAGCAGTTATGGAAAGATGTCCACAAAATTTCACTCCCACCAGGGGTGAATACACATTTATAAGTTTTAGGAAATTAGCATAATTGATAAAAAACACCAATTAGGAGGAGAAGTGGTGATGCAATTACCCCCCACCCCCCGCCCCAGCTCAAGCCCCTCCTCTGGAGCCCCCCTTCAGCACTAGCTGTCCATGAAATATATTTCCAAGACTTGCTCTCAGCCTTGGTTCCCAGGAATAACCAAGATAGGACAGGGCCTTGTACCCCAACACCCCCTGGGGCTTGGAGCTCTGGAATTTGTTTTGTCTTTCTGCTTAGGGAAAGGCCATGGAAAATTACTGGGAAAACTAGCTACTAATGCAACAGGCTACAGAGCCACAAATATATGTGTGAAGAATACAGAGAACAGGGAAAAGGAAAAAAAAAAGGCAGAACCCAAAGCAGCATCACTACAAGTAGCGTATTCATGTATAACCACTTTATCAGCATCTGCAATATCCTTCAGAAAAGGTGAGGTTTTGAGACACCAAGCTCTGCTGCACTGTCTTCAACTCCACAGATTCATTTTATCTTCCTATTACGCAATAGACATTATTGAAAACATAGAGTATATGTAGTCATGAAACTACTTATATTTTCTTCTGCAGCCACAGTTGCTCCTGTATCTCTGCTCATTTTTAACTTTCAAAATCCAAGTCTGCATTTACAACATGATTTTACTAACAGAAGTGATGTGGGTACCTGACAGAATTTCTCAGGACAGCTGATGGCTGATAATTTGTAGTTATTAGGGACACTGTTTCACCTTACTGGTTAGTTGGTTTTGCCTTTTTCCCTGGACCCATTTGTGTCAAAGCAACACCACAGAGGAATGAGGCAGCTTGGGATTTTGCTAATTCAGAGGGTGCTGGTGTTTGGCTGGGGTAGGAGAAGGAAACAGCTATTCACTGTGCCTCTGACCACTGGGAGACAGTGACAACAAAGCCAGCACTGTGACTGTGAACCTGCCACACTTTTCATATCACTTTGGTGATATGAAATTACCTGACTGCTTTAACTGCCCTTTTTTCTGGGTTTAGCAGGATCAGCTCTGCCTTCAGCTCCTCTTCCCTTTCCACCTTCCATCAAATGGACACACATATAGACCTCTAACTGTGACCCTTATCCATAAAATCCTTTTATTTCCTTTCATCATTTTAATGCCACTGTTCATCTCCTTCCCTCCAGGTAATGCCAATGTCACTTCAAAGTCATTTTCAGTGCAACTCTTGATGTTGGAGACTGAGCTATGCAGGTGACTGAGCACCCCTATCCTCCTTTTTTCAGTACAACCAACAGCTTCATGGATTCACAGTGGAGGAGTGAGCAGCAGCGAATACCCCATAACTAAATGCCACCTCCTCCAGCTGTGCTGCTGCTGCTCCTCTGCTGCCTGCCAGCAGCCAGCACTCAGATGAAGACCACACGTTCGTTTTAAAAAATCAGATACAAATATCAAAAACTCTAGTTCCCCTTCAAATATAAATGAATTGAACTCTTCTCTGAATCACCTCTGAGGATTGTCTGTCTCTACACATTTCAGGATAGAAGATGGTAACTGCTACACTATTTTGTGTCATTTTCTTCTCTCCATATCCTTCAGATCTTCTAGGTGGCAGCTAACTCACATTCAAGAGAAATGGGAAGAGGAAGGGAGCCATCATCATGCTTGTTCTCTGCTCTTTATTTCAAAGTTTTGTGGAACACTGTCTCTTACAATACCCCTCAGGCAAAGCTCTGCCAGGCTCTGACAAACTGCATTGCTCCCAGAGCCATGGGCTGCCTGTGCTACCACACCTCCAGCCCTCAGCATCAGCTCCTTCTCCTCTCCTTGCAGGGTCTGTCCCATCAAGGGAGGGTAAAACCACTTTTTTCCTTCTGCAGAGGCAGCACATCAGCTGCTGCTGTGTCCCTGCAGTGTGGGACACGTGCCCCAAAGGGACTGCAAGGCTCCCAGCACAGTCTTTGCCATCACAGCAGCAAACACAGCACCAAAATTGCTCATCTGGGTGTGAAATATTGTACGTGAGCAATTTAGCTAATCAGTCTTGGACTCATTTAGTTACAAATTTTCAGGTGTAAAGAATCCTAAATCCAGACTCTCTCAGTGCAGGTACCTGTGCTAAAGCTTTGCTTTAGCTGTGGTAGAAATGCTCATCAGGATGTTGTGGTATACCTCGAGATTTTGGCATTCAAACAGACAGGATGGAATGGTTACTGTATTTAGCAGTACATCAATAAACTGCAATCTAATTTAAACTGACATTTTTACAGTTCTTGAAGAAACAGGAAAATTAGAGGGTCAGCTTGTTTAATAAAACATGACAGGGATTTTTAATATGATAATTTTCTTTTTTATACTCTTATTAGAAATAATTAGAAATTTTATTAACAATTGATAATCAGACTCACTGACGCCACCATTACTATCCACATATAAAACAGGCTAAAAAAGGCCTAAGGCTAAAACAGTCCCTAAAAGTAAACCTATATTAAGGCAAAAATGCTACAGACAAGATTCTCAACTTGAGTTGAAGATATCCTTCTCTGTAACAGGGTAGCATTGACTTCCACAACAAACATTTACGGCCTTAGACTGCCTGGGTAGAGTGAGAGGTCTCTTGCAGTCTAACCTTTCTTGCAAGCATCTTCTACTCTCTGGTTAAAAAGGAACCACTAAAGTTAAAAATACTTCTAAGTATCTGACTCCACTCTGAAGTTCTGTCTTCACCTAGCAGTCAGAGTTGTCTCTCATTTATTGCATGCAAAAATCAGGATTTAAATAAATAAACAAACCTTCTTATTTGAGAAAAAAATCACAACAGCGGCAGAAAAATGGCTGTACAGCAACAATTACTCAACTGACTATTTAACAAAATGGTATTAATTTTGCACCCAGTTACCAGTTTGCAGTAGTCTGGGATAGCTGCTTAGGCCAAGTCCTTCTATTCAGAACAGTAAAGTTCATGGAGACGGATAGAAAATTTTTTTTTGCGTATTATCATTTTCCCAGGCTTTTATACCTGAACGTCCTTTCAAAAGGAATATCAACCAAACAGCACATCTCATTGGAGAAGAAAAAAAGAAAGATTGTTATTTCTCTGCTATTCAGAATGAGAGAGAAGCTTCAGCAGACACAGTAACAACTCACTGAAGCTTGTACATTGTTTTGGAAAAATAAAGCTCATGCTTTGATCACGAAATTTACACCATTCACTCAAAAGCTTGCCTGCAGTTAGGAACTTAAAACGTAATTTTTAATAACTGAAGTGCACAGATATGAGCTTGAGACTCTCAAGGCAAAGGAGATTAAATCAATAAAGTTATCAACATCCAGCCCTCCTTTCCCTCCATTCCTGGTACCATCAATCCCCCCTAGATGGATTACTGAGATATCCTCCTCCATGGCCTTGTTAGCACAGCCAAGGGTGGTACAAGGGTAGCTTATCCCCCCCATTTGGCTGTGGGTAGGGGATTTCAGGCAGGGGTGGTCATGATCATATGTGCCATGTGACAAGGTCTCCACCAGCACAATTTCCACACCCACACAAAATCTGTCCCAGGCACCACAAACTTGGGGGATACCAATGGAAAGCAGGGAGAGATCTTCCACTACATGAAAAATTCTGAGGTCAGGCACGGACTCATATGTGCCTCATCAATTTTGACTCAAAACCAAATTATTTCATCTCTTGATTGATTATCACAGTGGTAGGAATACATCACAAGGTACAACAAAAAAAAATTAGAATGATCCTTGACTCCCCATAGGGTACCTTCAGGAAAATTGGCTACAGAACCTACAGATATGCATCAGAAGGGATCAAGTTCTGGATTTATAGTCTATTGAACTTTTTGTATTTTTAAATTTTTACAGAGATGGACAACACCAATAAATTATGACTCAGTAAACAAGCCAGCAACTTGTAATATGAAGCCATTGAAAATCTGGAGTCCTGCACAGATGCCCCATTTCTTTCCCTAGGTCAGCAATCATTTATTCTGAGTGCAGGAATACCAACACTCAAAAAGACATTAGGTGCCAAATTCTTTAGAATACAAGATACCATAAAGTCCAGATCTAGCATTAGTCCTGAATAATATGTTATGATCAGTTACCTACCTTTTTTTTTTTCCTAGTATATAGCTTTAGGCATATAAAGCCTCTGGTTTACCACAGGCTAGGAAGATGACCATAACCCTTTTCTTCCATATGTGTATTTTAACCTGGCAGGAACATTCAACAGGAAATTACACTATAAGATGATAAAAAATAATTTTCATGCCAGTCTCTCCATATTTCTATGAAGAAACATGAAAGATAACCACTTATAAAACAATTTCAAATACCAACAGTCAATCTGCTTGCAAAACCAAACTAGCAACCCTTGTTTAATCTCACAGTATGGATCCTGCTGCCTGGAACTCCAAGTGTTTGATGTACCCATTCAAAGTTGGCTTTGCATTTTGTGCCTTGGCTCCGACTTATCAGTCTGCACTGTATCAGGCCTGCCACTTTGTAAGGGAGAAGAGTATATTAGCAACACTCATTTCCCTTCCTCCATTGATTAAAAGCTGTGGTTTGTCCCTTCATGGTCTGTGTGATGATGTTGACTGTTCCTCAGAATATTTCTTGCAATGCCACCAGTATTTGGGGACTTATTTCCCAACTGTAAATAGAAACTATATCACTCTGGAAAGTGGAGATAGAGCTGAGGACACTAACCATATTGATTTTTGTTGTGTTTATCTGCCTCTTTATATCTCTGTAAATCCCTAGTGTTTCTGATATTACTTTTTAACAGTGCATTTTTCCTTTTTCCCACTGAAATAAATGTCAGCAGATGACAACCTAATCTTTGTTGTTACCATTTGGTAATTTAACTGCACTAAATAAGGAACAGAATCTGATTGCAGAATCTTTTTACACTAGCTTTGTGTTATCTTAACATCTTTTTCTGCTGTCTTACTAAGCTGAAGATCAAAAGCATAAATGGTAAATCTGTTATCAGCTTATACTTCAGCATTAGCCACTTTTAAATTGTGATTCAGCAACTTTGCACAGATGACAGGTAAAACTTGTATAAGAAGCATAACTTCAGCAAACATGATTAACTGCTTAGATTTAAGGGGTTTTGATAAGATTATCTCAGGGAAATATGAATAAACAGTCCAGCACATCATGTAGAATCACAGAATCATTTAGGTTGGAAAAGACATTTAAGATCAAGTCCACGTATTACCCAGTACATACTACACTATTCCCAGCAACATAAACTAATTTCTAACTATTTTCTTGTACAAGACCAATTTTTTTTGTCCTGTGCTGCCAACTCTTCTGTTTATTGGTCCATGCTTTTGGTGTATAAACCATCCAGAGAGTAGGTTCAGCCTCCCTGTTCACTTCAAGACTAAATATCTCAGTTCTGCTCTTCTATTCTTTTTAAGCCCTAAATCCATTTATACTGTATTTTCAGATACCCTTTAGAAATATTTTCATAAAGACTAAGAGAGCCATAGCACCTTAAAAGAGGAGTTATGCTGCCTCTGGTGGTTCTTTAACCCCCATTTCCTCACCTCGTTCACAGGGGATGCAAACTGTTCTCATGGGGCTCCAGGTCAGTGAATGTGCTGGTGGGGGAACATGGTCTAAGATCAGTCGTAAGGGTAGGAAACAGCCTATATCAATTCACCTTTAAAAGAATTTGATAAAAATATAACCATAAATTGGCCAAGAAAACATACGCATTTCAGAACTGCTGACTACTCTAACAGTTTATAGAAGCTGTTCTAGATCTTGAGTAGCTCTGAGAATTAGGCTCAATATATAAGCAAAGCAATTTTTCAATATCTATAGGAAACCACAAGCCCCAAATACTAATGTCTGCAAGTAAAACAGAAGATTCAATGGCTAAAAATTTAAATGGCTGCTAGTAAGCCACATGCTTTAAGACTTTATCAAGGCACTGTCAAATCAGAGAAAATCACGTTTGCATGAAGTTGTCACCCGTCACGTTAGATATTCCTTTTTATTTATTGGAGCTTCATCTCTTGTGCAATGAGTGACTCAGGCTGCTCCAGGATCCAGCATCTTTCACAGTAATGGGTTCACTAAAGCTGTAGCACTGCTTTTGGCTTCTGCTCAGCAGTTGGCCTGAGGTTACAAACTGTACTGTTTATTGAGCCTCATTAAAACCACTGTCATGTGGAATCAGCTTAGCTTGGTTTTAAGAAAATGTAGAATTGCCTAAACATGCAATTGCTTTTGAAGTCAGAATGTTAAGTTTGTACCATATTCCAGTGATTCTAATAATGATTCTAATCCTATTCCATGAGCAAAAAATGGTCACATGTGTTTGTTGGTTTAAAACCTGATTCTGCAAAGCCAGTATTTATACTAAAATAATTTGAAATCGGCTTGCAATTAATGTTGCAAAACAATATTTTTCTAAGTAACAAAACTCAAATCCTAACCATACAGTTGTAAATGCTTTGTATGTGTCTAATACTTTTGGCAAGAAACAAATGAAGTATTTTAAATTTTGTATTTAATGTTCAGTTCTGGCTGGCCTGGAGTATTTATTGAGCTGTTATCTCACATACTATAAAGTAGTGACAAAGTGGGTTCTGCATGAGTGCTATTAAATATCCTCAATGTGCCATTACAACTGGCAGCCTTTTTGTAAAACAAGACCTTAGCAGCTTGTGATACACAGTAATTGATATAACAAGCCTGTGATATATTATCATAGTGTTCCTGCTCCAGAAGTGGGGCTGGCTTCTTGGAGATACTGAGGAGAAAAAAAAACTTTCCCCTAACATGTTTTACATTCCCTTAGAACTATTTTATTGGTCCATCCAGACAGGAAGTGTTAGAAAAGAAGTATGACAGAAAAGGGTATTTAAACCATCATTATAAAGATGGAACATGGTTAACAATTTTAAAATGGCAGAGGAACAGGTTTAATAAACATTTCTGAAACTTTCTTGCCATCATAAATTGTGATAAAAAACAAAAGAGAAAGAACGAAGTCAAGCTACAATAAGGAGATAATTCTGAGCAGTAACATCAATTAACAAAGAAGTCGTCCAGGCATTGAACTTGCTTCTGCTAACATCAGCAGCAAAATTTTTGGCAATTTTCTAAGATTACATCCAGTGCAAGAAAATTAAAAATTCCTTATCAAACTAGGTGCTGTGTAAATTTCCTTTGGGAATGAGGCTCCTTTTTTTTTTTTTCCTGAAGTTATTCCTATCATAAACTATATTTAAATGAACTTTCACCTACACAGAGAATGGACTTCTCTTTCTTGTATTACCCAAAAGTATTCAGAGTGGGGATTTAGCATTAATCTATATAATTTTTAGATGAAGATCTAATCTCATGACCAGAAAGCCCACTGTTAACTCACTGGGCAATGCATGTGACTGGGGACCAGAAACAGGAATAAAGATATATTTGGTATCTTGGGGTACAGCCACTGGGAAGCATTACTATATTCTCATGGACCCAAATTACCTCCATAATTTGTTAATCCAAAATTTCTTAATCCATTCTTCATTTTCCTTCTTTGAATTCTCTTTACTTCATCAGTTTTCACATTCTTTCCTATACCTTCCAGGGAACTGCTCTACACTACTAAACATGTATGAAAAGAAGACTACCAAGCATATATGTTGGTCAGAAAAAAAAACCAGACGTATGAATTTCATCTTGTATATGGAATACTTGATTACTCCTACATTTTTATGTAACTATTTTATGTCCAGACGTAAAATGGAAGGAAGGCTGTGAAAATTCTCTGCTAGCTTGCTCACAGGGGAAAATGTAGTGCTTTCTTTCTCCTTTTATTCTGAGTTACATTTTTCTTTGTTACCAAGTGAATTTAAGATTCAACAGTGCATCAGGAATTAGCTCTTCCAATGTGACATTATCTTTACATTTAACCCAGTGTTTTTCTGACTGCTTAAATTTTATGCCATTATGGTTCTTAACTGTAAATCATACTCTCAAGTAATCATAGTTTGCAAGCATGAAATAACCAGATCAATTCAAGTATTCTTTCTCCAGAAGAAAATCAGAACCTAAAAGAAGAAGTGGGTCCAGCACGGCTTATTGTCCTCCACTAATCCAGCAGGCCAGAAAGAACTGTGAGAAAATAAATTCAAAGCTCTTCGATATCACGTTTGGTATAATGATATGAATCTTGTCTTTTCCTTTGCCTGTTTGAAGAGTTATGCAAATTTCTTTTAATCTCTCTATCACTGTGATCATTTCAAGGGAACAGCAATCTGATAGTCTGTTTTATAGTCTCTTTGGAATATTCTTAAAAATCTAGGCCCTTTTTTTGTTACTGTATCAAAAGTGACTATTATTAAACTCAAAAAAAAAGTTTTAAAGTCAGTAATTTTAATGAAAGAAATCAAGAAAACTGGAACAACCCCACTCCACTTCAGGGTGAAACATAACAACAATATATTAAAAAGAATTGGCAAATTAAAGAGCAAACATATGATGGTGATGTCTCTGCAGGAAGCAGTAACAAAGCAACACTTCAGCACTGAAAACCTCAACTCTCCTTTCATTAGCCTAATGAAGCAAACATTTAACTATTGTTTAACAAGTACAAACTATCAGGAAAAAAAATCAAAAACTCCTCTATTAGATGAAGTAGTTCTATGCTGAAATAAAAAGGTTCTTTATGACCCAAGAAAAACTAAAACAAAACTAAAGAAGCTAGAATAGCAATATATGTCTTCATTTTGTGAGTAAATTTTCATTCAGTTCTACTTAAACACCTCATACAGAATATAAATTATTATGTTTTGATTGTGGCAGATGAAATGCCAGCTAATGTGACTCATTAGATCTTCACCTAAAAAGCTGTTCCTTCACTGCAGAAATGGGAAGTGAATGGAGTGGTTGGCTATAACTATGATGTCTGCCATCCCCCTTTTGCTCAGCCATGACTTCAGAAGTGACCTTGGCTGATCATAATGTTTTCAGAATGGTTTATCACTTTCTGCCACTTTTTTCTAGTATGAATTGTATGATTTAGCCCCATTGTATGACAAGAACTAAAACACCACAAAAATCAGTTTACAAAACCACTGTGAGAATAGGGGTCCTATTACTGACAAGCAGCCAGTGCCCATGAAAAAATCCAAGGAAAGCACCTTCCAGACCATTGTCAGCCAAAAGTTTCATCCCTTGAGCAGTGGAGATTTTTCCTGTAATCCTTAGAAGAAGCATCACACTGTCTTCACAGTGTCCATGGTGTTTCTTTACTGCTGACAAATGTGAAGGCCTTTTTGAATTCCCTAGAAATTTTGCCTCTGTGATATCAGCTCCACAGGTTAATTAACTTTTTGTGTTAAAAAAATACATGCATTTTCAGTAGCCATAAACAATCACCTTTTAAATTCTTTGAAATGTTTGGGGCACTAAGTATGACTCAGAACACAAAACGCACTAGGGCAAAGTGGATTTAGGTAGCCTTCCCTCTCTGGTTTTCTTCCTTTTCAGTGACCTTTTTTATTCTGTGGTCCACTATTTAGTTTTTCTTTTTCTCTTTTTGCTTCAATTTTATTTTCTAAATTCAAGCACTTAAAAAAACCCCTAAAACTTATAACTATGATGTAAGACACCTGGAATGTTTTCCCCATATTTTAAAAGTGCAATTTCTATTGTCCTATCTCTTTCCTTAATATATAGTCCTGAGTCTACTCATTTTTCTAGAGCTGTCAAAATATTTATACATACATAACTTCTCTGTCCCTAATTTTCATTCACTTTCACTCCTTTCACCTCTCTTTTCTCCATCTCCTTTCTTTATTCATTCAGTCTTCTTCTCGGCCCTCATTATTCACTGTAGCACAGTGAAGAAAAATTCAAAAAAGCAAGCAGAGTACTTATAATGAACTAGTTGTGAACCAGTTGTGCTCAGAAATAATAATCACAGAAAATTTCATGGCCATTTAATGACAAACAGATTAGGAAGTAATTAGAATCTGCAGGTCTGTGTGGCTCTGAGGTCTAAGATGCAGTTCTGGCTGAACAAAGCTCTCTTCTCCCGAAGCACCCCCAGACAGGCAAGGATAACAGCAGTGCCCATTTTATGTCCAGGATCCCCATGACAGCAAGCCATGCCATCCACATTACAGAAAACATCTGTCATTATTTTCACCTCATCTATCATGGTCTTTAAAAGCGAAAGACTCTGCACAAGCACAGTGAGAGACAGAAATCTGAGCCATACACTCAATTCAGCATGTTTACTAAATACAGAATTCAAAGGTGGATATTAGATGACTCCTTCACCTCTATCTGCCAAACATTTTTAAAAATTGATTGGATAAAACTATCCATCCTGAAGAGCATATTAGCTGTGAACATGCTGTAAATCCAGATTTTTTGCACGGCAGAAAGCTGTCCTTCCTAAACTAAGGAAAAAACTGAAGGACATTATTTTACTCTTGAATGCACAGAGTAGTTTCCGTTGAAGCTAATGTACTACTCACAGTGGCAACTGATGCTCTTCATAATAACCAGCCATGGTCACTGGGTACTTTAGATAACACTCCACATTTGTGTAACACCCCATACACCTCATAGCAAGTGCCATACTTTGTGGCACTCTCCCATGACCTGGGCAGTAGAACATTTAGCTACCCTGTACTTTGACACCTACTCACAAAACAGAGCAGGCCACTCTGTGGGAAGCTGAGAGTGTATACTTATTGTACCTATCATTCCCAATTCCTGAGTCCTACAGATCGTCTTTCTGAGGCCAAATGTCATCGCTACTTCTTCACATCCAAAGCATACTTGGAGAGGACACCTCTCACCTCCCTGCTTTCCTATCTATTTCCTATCTTAGCAACTATTTCACTGCCATTATGTGTAGAAAAAAGGGACAGGGGATGGGTTTTTTTAATAGCATACAAATATAACTCTACACTTCAGAAGGAGAGAAAACCAGAAAAACTGCACTGCACAAATATTAGAATATATATAATTTTTAAAAGTTCCCAAATATCTGACAGTAGGAATAAGATTTTTACTTACATAATGCAATTTTTTTTTCTTATATTCCCGTATCCCTGCTTTTACTAAAATGCAATGTTTTAAATTAAAAAGCCTCAGCTTCTTCTCTTCCTTGGGAGACATTCATAGAGATTCCACTGGGAAGGGAAGAGTAGTGCCTGAAACCAGTTGGCAGCAGACCTATTCTGACAGCTATTTCTGATCTTATTTTAGCTGAGAGGACCCACCCAGCTCAATGAATTGCATCTCTCTATAGTGGCATGTGGGTGCAGAGATTTCTCACAAGGAAGGGAAAAATGATGCTGCAAATACATGCCTGAAATTGCTGGAGGTTCATGAGGCTGCAATATTGCTAGAAGTCACAGGCCATCAGCTTTTACATACATAAATCTGAGAGATTTTCATAAAGAAGGTACAGCACACAGTTAAAGCCTTTTGCAGGCATTATGAGGAAAGCCATTTGATCTTGTCACGACACGAATGCCTCAAAACGTGACTTCACTTGGCTGCCTGCCTCCAGGTAATGATGCAAGCAGGAAGAACCATCTGAGAAATCCTTAATCAAAGCACTAATTGAAAGTGTGTTATATCCACAGGTCAAGGTCAACTTTTCTCCTTATGAAACAAGACAGCCAAAAGGACAATTTACTTAAATCAATAAGTCAATGATTTACTGCAATAGTAGAACAACATGCACATTTAAAAGAAGAGTATCTCCTCATCTAGGTTATAAAGCTCTTTAAAATAGGGCCAGAACAGCATTCAGTTTCCTCTGGTTCCAGTGAACAGTTTGAAGGTTGAAATTACATTCTCTGTTGATCACTGGAAGACAGGGATACGGACAGACTATTGAAAAATTTCAGTGTCCTTTTGGCTGCCTTCCAGTCCCATCTCCAAGTGGCTGCTATTCTATTTAATGTAACTGGAGTCTACCCTTAGGATGAATATCTTTCTTCCTGACAGTTTTTGTTCTTTTTCAAGGCAGGGGAACAGCCCCAGCCCAACAAAGACTGCCTCTTGAAGCCTCAGCCGAAGGGCTCAGGAATGGAACAAAGAGGGCCAAAATGCTGCTGCATGACTGTCTTACAAGCAAGTTTCTCTACACTTTCACTGAAACTGCAGGCAATATAATAACTGAGGTTAGAATAATCCCAGAGACAAAAATGTTTTTCAACTGAAAAGATATTTAAACAGCAATGGGTTTTGAGGAAAATCTGCTCCCTATCTGCAATACATGACCAGTCAGAAAAAGATATGGTCTTGCAAAAAGATTGTACATTTTAACTGCTTCTTGTAGGAACAATGAAGACATTTTTAATATAGACACATGCTAAACAGGCTGGTTGCATATAGAGCTTCAGAATTTTAATCTGGGATTCCAGGACAAAACCCAACCTGCTTAAATAGTCTTCAAAATCTTCACTCATAAAAAGTTATATATATTCTCTAAGTGGACAGCCCAGGGTTAATAGCTAACATAATTACAGCCTGTTTGTACTGACCAGATAGTAAAGTTATGGCAGTGCACAGGTTCAACCCACACACATCAGTCTGTGCCTAACCTACACTGCCCATGGGGCACACAATGCACATACAAAGGCACACTTCACTCTGTGGTTCTTTTCATGGCTACTGATTCCAAAATTACCCAAGCCCCAAACTGACCATTTTCTGCAGGCAGAGTTACAAGCTTCCCTGGCCTTCAGGCTTCACCAATTACCAATGCTCCTTATAGACTTTCTTCCTGCTCTGCACTGCAGATATTTGTGAAGCACAGAGGCTCTGAGGCACACAATAAATCGGTACCTTCTGCTTGTTATATCTGCAAGAAGCAAAACACTGAGGAGTTTAGCAGACATTTATGCTCCCCAAAATAGCCAGGACTGATTCACATTTACCCTGACTCACATAAGTTATCACAATCACATTACTTTCAGCAAAAACATCAGTTAAAGGGAATTTGTGTCAAGGCCACAAGCAAAGAACTCTTCCATTACAGCATGCTGTGCTGGGAAGTTGTTAACATCTACAGCAATTCCCTTAGGAAATGTCAACAGCAGCACCAGAAAAAAGCAAACATATTTGTTTGTCTAAATATTAAGAGGAGCCTGGAACAGTTTCTAAAATGTCAACAAGAAAACCACACTCCAAAGCAGCATGATTTCTTTTTGTTGCAAACATAAATAATTCTTATGTTAGTTTGGAACATAGTCGATGGGGAGTCAGCCTGGGTACCAGAGTGAAGCAGATATTTCCTTTTCACAGTATGCAAGGAACATATTAATCATGCAAATAGAAAGCCTTTTGAGGGAAAGAAAAAAGATGTTATGTCTCTTTGGTATAATGAAAGTAAACATGTAAATATCATACTTTTATAAAAAGAGGGAAGTCTAAGGGATGGCTAATATTTGACAGCTCCTGTGATAGTGTTTTCTGTACACAGTGAATGGTGGAATATCTTGCACTTAAAGTATTGATTATTTCTTTTACATACTGCATAACACAGTCGCAAGACCCTACTACTGACAGTTGCACTAAAAAAATCCCACTTTCCAAATTACAACACTCTTAAGAAACCTTCCACATTTTATAATACATAAATCATTATTCAATACTTCAGTGTTCTTATTACATAATACATATAATATCATTGTTATTTCTCATTATCTTTATTGTGTGATAATTAGCAGTGCTGAACTCACTGGTCGCCTGCTTTTTTTAATTGCAAATAGCCCCATAAAAAATCAGCTGGAAATTCATTCCCTCTGCACCTCAGAAACAACATTCATGTATGTATCAGAGAGCAAGAGGCTGCAGATCCCATCCATTCCATCTGGAGAGGAGAGAAGGGCTGCAGTGATCAAAAGGAGGTTTCAAGCACAACAGATATCCAGTACCAACAGGCCTGGGATTTACTCTTTCCATAGAGTTTTAGTAAGTAGGAAGTGGCTTTATAACATGGAAATAGAAACCAAGCCACAGCCAGGTATTATCCTTTATTCAAAGCTTGTTTATTACCCTGGAAAATATCTGGAAAAGACAATCATCTGCAACACTCTAGATAGTCCCATATGGTTCTCCCTTCTCTAGCTAGCACAAGGTAAGCCCTTCTTGAGCTCTCCTTTCACTAAATCCTCTGTTAGATACATCACCTCTCCACACCTAGGCCTACCTGCTAAACCCTATTTAGCCCTGTTTAAGCTAAAATTTCTCTACCATGTCTCAACCTTCCTGGAAACTGCCAAGAGAGGACACAGGGCCTCCATCACAGGTTGTGTGATAAACAACTTTTGTCACGGGATTTTCCACTTGAGAGTCTGGGATACACAACATCATCTGATTCATTTAATATAAATAATTGACAAGACTCCTTCCCGTTCAATAGTTTGTTTTCTATTGCCTTTATAAATAAGGACAGAAGTTTAATGGAGTATAAATATGCAGTTGTGCTTCAAATATTTTAGGAATTTGCTATATAAAAGTAAAAATAAAGTCCCCATTAATAATAAAATGTAGTTATTCTGTCACTGTAATTTTCCATGCTTATCACATCTCAAATGATTTTCAAATTCTTTTCTTTTTTTACTTTTCTTAACAAGCACAAGGATATTTTTCGCTGCTGAACACTTGAGCTGAAAGCTGAAAGTCAGGTAAGATGCTTACTCATCAATTAATAATTAGGATTTTGCAGGTCAAGTTCTGCCCCAGTGTCTGCTATCAAGTTACCTTTTACTGCAGCCTTGTTAAATACTCTGTACTGATACTCTGAAGCCCATCCATACCCTGTACTGATAACCATAAATGTAACTACTTCCATCCATGGGAGTTGATGGTTACTAGACAGGAAGAGGGCAGGTTAGGAACAGAAACTGAACTCAGCTCTTCATCTGAGTGTGTTCAAGTGAAAACAGAGAAGAAATTCACTGACTGCCCTCACAGCTCTTAATGCCTTGCCTTAAGCAGGAAGAAAAGTCCACACCCGTGACTTTTGTGAACAGCAGACATGAGACTTAAAGACATAAAGGCAGTTCTATCTTTTTGTTTGGAAGAAATCCTCAATTTCACTTGGAGTTAAAAGTATTAAGAAAAAAAAATTATTCCAACTCAACAGACAGCAATGACAGAGCAATGAATTCTCCAGTTGGTGCTCACATTCCTGACAAAATAGTGACTTGGGAAGAAAGAAAAGTTGATACTTGGCACCCATACCAAGAGGAATAGAAGGATCCTACCTCCCCCACCTCACACATTGATGCTGTATCTCTCCTGGATCCTGCTGATAACATATGCTCCTGAGGCATCTTCTCTTATTATCACAGACAGTGCAGACATGCTATGCCAGCCTTCTCTAGTATTCCTGATCTCCTATAAACACCACATGGTTCCACACATTTAATACCCACCATATCTTCAAAAGGAAGATATTATTTGTGGAATTTAAGGGATTGTACTTAATTCAAAGGAGGTTTATAAGCATTTTTGCTTAGAAGGTGTTTTGAGGATGATCTATCTACTAAGACCCATTAAACTGAGTAAGATGATTCTCAACATACTTTGAATAGAGTAAGATTATCACTTTTTTTCTCAGTTGTGCCCCTCAGATCTCTAATTCCCAATGGAACAGAGGAAATATGCCCAGGAAAAAGCCTCTATTACTATTCCTACCTGTGACTACAACTCAGCTTGAAGTTCTGCTGCAAAGACAGCTGGCAGCTGAGACAGCATGGTTCTGACAGAGAGCAGTCTTGTTTCCAGCCTATTGTCTCTTTAGGCTACTGATATAAATATATTTTTTATGTAAATGAGTAGGTCTGGTCCCTAAAGATTACAGGGGGCAGGAAGAGAGCTTCCCACCTTCTTGACAACATTTTGAGTCTATGAATCTCTTTACGTTTCTCTTTGTGCAACCAAAAAAAGGCCTGACAGCAGGATTAGAGATACCTGTAAAGTCAAGCACATGTGCTTTTGCAGAACTAGGGGCAAAATGTGGAGTTACAAGAACAGTGAACAGGCATTGTTACTGGAAGTCAAGTCTCAATTTTACCACATTTCTTCTCATTATCTCCCATGCTCCATTTTCTCTTTGGAAGAAGAGGCATCAGTCCCATTGGACACAGTCATTCTTTTTGAATTCTTTCAGGGCCCCAGGGAGACACTTGAAACATAAGGAGGAAAGCAACTCTCCTATTCGAAGCAAGAAAAGCACAAAAGATCCTCTCACTTTGTGAGAAGCTTTACTTAAAGCAGGACACAAACCCAAAATGTCCAAGGAAGGGCTACCCAGTAACAGGAGGGATAAGCAAAGGTGGGAGAGAGGCCACTCATATGTGATGCCTTTTATCTCCACCACTGGAGATACTGGACCCAGCCCTTAAATACATAAACTGCTGCTATACACTGACAGCAGTGCAAATCCCTGATTAGCTTGGGCACCAGCAGAAGGCAAACATGAGACACTATTAACAGTGATGACTTTGCCAAACAGTTTCTTCTGCACCTGCTATCATCAGAACATCAGGAACCAGCAGAGCAAACCCTTTCAATGGTTAATATCAATGCACTTTACTTATATTAAGTCCCAGGGACTTTCTTTTCAGTGGATAGGAACACATCTTCTGGGCCCATCAGTATCCTGCAACACAACAACCTCCTGCCTTGAGTCTGTTGAGTCTGAATGTGTGATGGACAGGTAGTAACATAAGTTGTGCCAAAGGGTTTGGGGAATACATGCATCTTTTTAAATATGACCTTTTAATTGAGATTTTCAGTTCACTTGTTAGAGCTCAGTCAGGATGGCAACCACATACCAAGTACAACTACATTTTACCCAGAAGTCAACCAGATCTGCAGATTTTTAGGAACAGTGCTAATGCTACAGATCATTAACTCTGTAGTTAATGAAGTTCTGAACCAAAAAATACCTCAAAATGTTAAGGGAGAGCTGTCCAGGAGTAGACTTGAGCAAATTCTTCACCAAGGTCACTGTATGTTTGGTATGCACTTAGTTATGCTTTCCTGTGTGATCTACCAGTCTAGAAGACAACGGGCAATGTAATATTTACGACTTAGACTTGGCTTAAATCAAGACTTATTTAGTTAATTTCCCAGCAATTCAAGACACATTCAGTCAGTGTTACACCATCAATATGTCTTGAAGTAGGGAACACAAGGTTTTGGAGCTGCTGGCTGAAGACCCAGAAAGCTCTGTGCTGACAGCAAGAAAGAGTGTAGGCTGCAACTGCTGCTCATTCTGGAGTTACTACATTATGACTTGACTTTTATGGTCAAACTTCCGCCATCTCTATTTCTGCTTATTGCACTCTGCCCATCTTGCTATATACCAAAGTTTTGGAAAAAGTTCTGGTCAGTCCACCAGCTATTGTTTAGAAAAAGCCAAACACCCAATCCAACAAACAGCACCACATTGACTAAACAAGACTCTTATTTCAGCACACATAAACATGTTTTGTGATCTTTCCAAGGCCCTGTTTCTATAGAATTTAAATGTATTACTAATTCTAAATATAAGAAAATTGCATCTTCCAGGAAGTCAACCAAGACTGCTGAAATGCAGCATGAGTTACAGCATAACTCCTGACTCCCAACATAACATTTCCAGTATGTTACAAGAATATTGGTTACACAGGCTCATGTTTTCGTTCTGCTAGGCCTCAGACAAGACTGCTTGTTGCCCTAGAAAGGACACATTACAACACAGCCAAGCTACATCATTGATATTCTCAATTCACAAGCACTGTTACATAAAATTGTCCAAAATGATGCCACATAGTTGTAGAATCACAAAAGAGTTTAGGTTTGAGGGGACCTTTGGCACTTACCTGCTCTAAAACCTTTCTCAAAGCAAAGTCAGCTTTGAAGATAGGACTGACTCTGAAGTCAGGATGAGAGAGAGCCTTGTCCAGCCAACTCTTGTGTGTCTCCAAGGAAGGCCATGGACAGTAGGTCAAGACAAGCCATTATTTCCTCAACTCAGCACTCATGAGACAGCACCAAAGTATTGGGCCCAGCACTTTGGGCTCCACAGAGAGAAAGACATTGAAAAACTGCAGCCAGAAGAACTGGTTTCTCCATACAGAAGACACAGTATCAAATAAAACCAGTACCAATTTTTGGCCAATCTAGTACAGACAGTTGCCTTTTTTTTGTCATGGGAAAATATTGCTTTCAAGGGTCTAAGAAATTATTATATAATTTAATATATAAATTATAAATACATTATTTATTAAATTTGTATACATTTATATATATTAATTTTATTATTGTTATTAAAGAATATAATTTACATATTCATTTTATTTATGTTATGATTTTATATATAATTTTCATATAATGAATATAAAATTTTATTCATTTATAAATAAATTAATTTAATGTATAAATTAAATAACTTCTATTAAATTATGTAATCATTCCTTAGAAACTTATGAAGCAATTTAACTATATGATTAACATAAATTATTCTTTTATATTTAAAATAAAAACATTCTATTTGCCATTTCTGACCGTCAGTTTCTGGTTGTCCCATTTCATTTTGTTTTCTCTAGTAGGTTTATATTTCAAACAAAGACACTGCACTTTAACCTGATGCTTCCAAACAAGCCCACCTCTTGTCTTTCATATTTACTTTTACTTCCAAATCCTGACCAAATTTGTATATTTAGAGGTTCCTAGATTTAGTTTTCAAGCACATTAATTTTTTGGAAAAAACCTTCAGCAAGGAGACATATAATTTGCTTCAGTGTCCCTTTTTGCTTCAGTGTCCCTAATTTGCACAGTCCCCTTTCAAATATCAGAGAACTCTTACCATGAATAACTTGTACATATCCCAGGGGGATTTTCATAGACATTAGAGGAAACTAATCAGCCTTAAGCAATGTCCTTGTGAACCGTACTGCATACCACATTTTTATTAATTTCTCTACAGCTTCAAACGTCTGCTTCATTGCATATGTAATAAACGTGCAAAAGTACTTGCATCTTTTTCCCCACACTAACACTCACACACAGAACCCAAGAGCAGCCTGTATGAATAAACATCAGTTATTATGGTTACCAGAGAGTTAACACAAAATACGCTCTCATTTGGAATATTTTTTAACACCCACTGCGTACGGAAAAACAGCAATGCATTACAAAAAATAGCTACAAGTAGACAGTGACAGCGCCGCCGCAGCACCCCCACGTGGGTCAGGATGGCCGAGCGGTCTAAGGCGCTGCGTTCAGGTCGCAGTCTCCCCTGGAGGCGTGGGTTCGAATCCCACTCCTGACAACTTCGTTTTGGGGCTCAGGCTGAGGATTTTGGCTTTCTCTACTTTGGAAAAAAAGAGGCTGAGGAAAGGCTTCATCGCGCTCCGCAGCTTCCTGAGGGAGCACAAGGGGAGATCCTTATCTCATCGTCCTGGTATCCACTGACAGGAAGTGCGGGAATGGTTCAAAGCTGTGTCAGGAGAGATTCAGACAGGACACTAGGATGCATTTCTTTACTGAGAAGGCAATAACAACTGGAACAGGTTTCCAGTAAGGTGGTCAATGCCAAAGCCCCTCAATATTTTGGTGGCTTTTGGACAATCCACTTAATAACTTGCCTTAACATTTGGTCAGTCCTGAACTGGCCAGGCAGTTGATGATCACTGCAGGTCCCTGCCAACTGAACTTGTTATTCTATTCTGTTCTAAGATTTTTAAATGGTGTCTTAAATTAAAATGGAAAATCTAATTGTTTCAGCCTAAAGCAGGGAGCAGTTCACAGTGTAGCCCCTAAAATCTGGTGGGGTTTTTCTTGCTCTCCACCACCATGGCTGCAGCAGCCCTGCACCTTCCCAGTACTGCTCTGATGCTGTGTGCCAAGCCAGGCACCTCACCCTGCAGGGACAAATGTCACTGCCCTGAGATGGGCTCCTGCTGCTCTAGGGAGTGGCGCCCACCTGCCAGCCAAACACCCACAGGGTTATTGACACTTGCTTAAGCAGCAGGAGAAGAGGAGTGAGCAAAGGAGAGCATGAAAAGGAGAAGGCAAAACATCTCTCTCCGCCTTTTGCCAGAGGTGAGCAGTTATTTTTGTTCTAGATGTCTTCTAAAACTACAGCTTCCCGCTCAATGTCAGGTGCTTTTTTCTTTTAACTAGCTCTCCAAAATACTCTGGATTTTGTTTTGTGTTGATTTTTTAAAATTTAAGAACCTCTCAAAAGCAGATATGAATCAGTAAACTGATTAAATTCTCATGTTAGAGTTAAATACACATTAGGTGAAATTCTAGAAAACAAAGTATTTCTGAGAAACAAAACCACAAACAATAGTAACAAGAACATTCTTCCTATGAAGGCAGTAGAAGACTAAGATTTTTAGTTAATGTTAAATATCCAGCACTGCAAGCCCTCAGCAGGCATACAGTAATGACCTCTGAAAACACATAACACTAGATCATTATAAATGAGCAGCTAAAATAGGTGAATCAATGAATTATCCCAGTGGAAGAAACAAACAGGTACTGTTTTAATTATGTGATAATAACACCAACTCTGACAAAGGTAACTAATTCCTTCCATCTGCAAATTCTACTAAGTAAGCCTTAGTGCTTACCTGCACAAAATACTTCTCTACCATGCTCTATGTACAGAAGATATATATCTGTTTTTCTCCAGGACTTAACCCAAGCTTAACCCAAGGGGTGGTGTTAATCCATCCATTCTTACTAAGCAAGCAGCACTACATGCTGTCAGTGTATACAGGGATGCTTTCCTCTTGTCCTTATAGTGCAAGAGTTTTAATATAATTTCATTACAAGGGTTCCATATTGCTAGAGTTTCATACCTCCTTGATGCTTCTTGCAGGCAACTCCTCTAGGCACTGACTCTTCCTTGTCCTCACAGCAGCCAACTGACTCCAGTTCCTCTTAACCAACCAATCCACTCTTGTATAAAACACTCTTCTGATTGGCTCCAGGTGTGGCCAGTTAACATCAGGCCTGCTACTAATCTTTACTAATTGGTTGAGCTGCAACTCTTTAGGGGGTGAGATTACATTCTATACCACCTTCATTTACCCATACTGTATCCCCCTACACTTCCCTCTGCTGAACTGTTAAAAGTGTTTAACTCCAAATTCCTGACAGCAATTCTACCACTATTGGAATTACGGAAGCAGCACATTTGCCTGCTATGAGCACCAAGTAAGTCCAACGTGTCTAGACCTGCCAAACACAACAAGATCAACAGGCAGCCACCTAAAGCCACCTAAAGCAGTAACCCTGAACTCTGAAGTTGCAGAACTTGCTATTCTTCCTGTGGGATCCATTTTGGAAAAACCTGAAAACAAAACCATCAAGTCCCACTAAGACAATTTAAAATAGTAGAATGTTATCTACCTTATAGAGGCATCAATCAATATTATTAGAAGTAATTTGATCTAAACTAAGAGAGTAGACTCTTCTTATTGAAGAAGAGTTTGAAGAAAAAAATATGACTGAGGTAGAGATATATATTGATATACATATAAACCATTAAATAATTAAATGTCAGGAGATAAACAGCAACTTTGAGGTCTTGAACCTCTGTAGCTTCATTTAAATTATAATATGAATATTGAGATCATATAAATCAGCCCAGGTGTACCTACAGTATGAGATGGTTTAAGCATCCTAGAAAACTACAAATGAGAAGACCATTAAATAATTATGTATTCAAATACCCATTCAGGACTGTAGCTTTTTTTCTACAATTCCTTCCTGACCCTACTTTGATCCCCACTGAGAGTCTTGCATGGGAGGCATAGAGAGAGAGAACTACAAAGGGCTCTGGCCACCATTCAAGATAAGAAAAGCCCCGGTTCCAGTGACAGTTCACAAGTTACTTCAGTGGTCCTAGGATTCCTCCCATGATGCAAATCTTGTGTGAAACAGCAGCAACATTAGAGATGCACAGAGTCACAGGATAAAAACTCTGCAGCCTAGAAATCTTCATAGTTTTTAGTTAACAGTATTTCCCTTCTAGTAACACATTGCAATGGGTAAATTATATATGCAGATAAGATTTCATTTGGATTTTCAATATAATCACAAAATAAAACATAATATTCTTCCAAGCCAACTCTTCCATAATTACAGACTATAAAAATGAACAAAACTAAAGAGAGAGGAGAGTGAAAATTAAATCCTAGGTCATCATAAACAACAGAGACCATAGGACTTCATTAAGAAATCTGTACAAAGTTCAATTCCTTTTCTTTCAGATCATTTTTCCGGAATTAAAGGCCTGAAAAGAACAGAATAATCTGTCAAATTCTTCATTACTGCTATGTATGTAACAGTCACTTTTACAAATATGCACCAAATATCAGCAAAACACATGAAAACTTACAGAATGACAAAAATAAATTCTCTGGAGACAAGTCTCTTCCTATAAATTTGCTTTCAGAAACTTTCACAAGATGGAATAGACAGAATCTAGAGAGGTATTTGAGGGGAAAAGACAATCACTTTAAAAAAAATCTGATTATCAGCATGTATGCTCAGTATTTTATAATGAAATGCTGATATCTGCACTCTTTTATATACAGGCTGTTTAGTGAGGCTCCTCACATGAATATGTCCAGCTCTGCAGTCAATTTAAAACTAAAATAATCATATCAGCTAGACAAGATCTTCAGATTTAAACAACTTTCATTATTAAAGGAAGCACATGATCAGCTTTTTCTGAGATTGAACCTGCATATATCTTTTCCATTGCTGGTCACAAGGATTGAGACCAAACCCTCAACATTTGCATGTGCTGTGAATATTTCCTGTGAGAAAATGTCACAAGGTGAGAAGTACAGAAAAATGAAGAGCTCAGAATTTTTTTCTCTCTATGGCATGGTGCACAAGGCAGTGCTTCTGGTAAACAAGATATAGAGAATAACAAATATTTTTCTTTCTCTTTCTCTTTTTTTTTTAAAAAAGGAGTATACACTTTTTCAAGCAAATGTGTTTCAGGGTGCCAATGCAAACAGAAGATAAAAGACACAGAAAGCTGCTGTGCTTTACCAAGGCCAGTTTTCTTTAAGGAAGCCTCTATTAAATACAACCTTTAAATTAATAAGGAATAAGGATTCGCTTGCAGCTGCAGCCAGAGCTGTACATGTGAGCAGAGCCCTTATTGATCAGAAGGGGAAAGAAGAGAGGCAGAACCCACACTCTGTGTGAAATCCCCTAGAAGGGGTTTCAGGGAAATAGATAATTTTATGGGCAAGCTGAGACTCTACCATTACCACTACTGCACCATCCTAAATGTGAGGATATTTCCACATAGAACTTATTCCTTCAGATAAAAATTTTTCTCACAAACAAATGGTTATCAGCAAATTTTCCTCATCCTGGCTTTATGAATGTTGCCTATGGACTAGGGGAGAATACAGCACAGAAGAGACCATCTCATATGCCCATCACAAAGCATAATAGAAACCCAGATCTGATCTGATCTTGCCACTCAGCACGAGTCACTGAATGACTGAAATAGATGGAAACTACTTCCAGTATTTCTCTCCTGACACCAAAGCCACACATCACTTTGAAAAGATTTAGATGAAGTTCACACAAGTATCTGCTAAGTATGCGGACACTGAGGGAGTTTTGAGATATGACATTACTTCTACTGCTCATTAGTGGATAGGACAGTGTATTTCCAACACTTTGTGATTTTCAAAGGTTTTTTTAAAACTAAAGTAAAAAGAATAATCAGGATACTACAGCTCACCTGCTCCCTTTGTCATTGAAGCAAGCCTACACTGACAGTTCAAAGCGCGTCTGAATATGCGTTTATCTTTGTGAGAAACAATCCATTACCAGCCACTAATGATCTTTCTTTTTGCCCTAATGAATCTACCTTGAAAGGAATCTACCTCGGGTTTCATGCTGTTCACAATTATTCAAACATGAAAACTGGATTTACTCTGTTAAGGACATTGATGGCTAACTCTGATGTTAAATAAATGCCAGCTTTATGAACTGGAACCAATTCAGACAATGCAAGTCAATCATTGTACTAAAGATGAGGCGTGCAGCACCTCATCTCTCAGTACAAGTGTCCTGGATCTCTACTGGCATCACTCATACTGCAGTGGGGTAGGTCCAAAGGGCAGTTTTGACGTGAGGAAACACACGCGCCTGGAAAGTGAAAGTAACACAGAGCTGTTTCTGATAGCACAGAGACCCTTGTGGCACCAGAGGCAAAAAGCTACCTGCCACAAGCCAGGCTTGCATCTGGATCTCCTACAGAGAGAACACAGTCAGAATATGGGGCAGCTTGTTATTCTTTCTGCTGCTAGTGCTCTTCATAAAAATTATTGGATAAAACAGTATTTTTTGGTAGGCATACCTGTCCTTAAGTCAGTCTTGCTCCATTTTCAAAAGCCACGTTTCCCTTTCAAAGATAATGCTGTCTTTTTACTGTCAGCCAAACCACTAGTTGTTTGCTGCTACAAATAGTAACCCTTATCTCAAGGTGGGAATGTCACACTCAGGTTTAGCTGGAATTAGCTCATTTTCCTGTTCCTTCAGTGCTAGTGCCAGTGCTAGGCTGGGCTCTGGCAGCTCCCACTCTCCCCAGCATAGCACAGCACACTCCTCACACAGCTGGATGGTTCCCATTGCTGCTGCACAGCTACACACACTCCTCACCAAAGCACCCAGGATCTTCAAAGTCTATTCAAAGAGAAGGGCCCCCAGCCTTACATCATAGAAGTGATAAGAAAACAAAACTTCATGCAAAATCCCAGTGTCAGAACTCTTCCTGGGCTGCCCTGACTGGATCACAGGTATAGCTGCATTTTCTCCTCTCCTAACTAATCTGTCCTGCACACTTAAGACTTACTCCTTATCTGCAATCTAACCCAATATCCTCTTAATACATGCAAGGACATCTATGCTGGATCAGCCCAATGCCCAGCATCAGCATCCTCTGGGATAGTGGTCAAGACCAGCCCTGAGACAGAAATCAATACAGACAGTGGTAATTAGTAGGACAAACAGTAGGACAAAGCCTCATTGTTTCCAGAAATTTGGGGCTCAGAGGTTTCTTATTGTAGTGATATTTCTGCAAGAAGGACCCTGCAAGGAGGTCGCTGGGGCTGGTGGGGCCTCTTGGGATCCTCCCCACCCAGAGCCAGCTCAGCTGCAGCCGATTGCTCAGGGCCCCAGCCAGTTTTGATTGTCTGCCAGGACAGAGACCATTCAATCTTGTGACAGACTCCTTCAGTGTTTAACCACCTTCCCATTAAAAAAACTGGGATTTGGACGTTTTTCTGAAAGTATTAGCATTCACATGCTGCTGCAAAATATTCCAGAGCCTGCCTGTGCACTGCCCAATGATTCTCATGTCTTCCTGCACTCTGAACAGGACCACTGCTCTACCTTAATGTGAACCAATTATCTTATGAAGGTTTTAAGATAACAGCATTCATTACTTTAATTGGAATACTCTAAGATATATAATTTTTCTGGTTTCTGGATTTTCCCTATGTTGTTAATAAGGATTCCTGTCTTTGTCATGAGCTGTGGAGGTATCTAGTATTGCTCTGTAATACCCAGAGAAACAAGATCATTCTGTTTACAACTCACTTATCATAATAAATGCCAAAATATTTCTCATCTCTCACTGTAATAAAAGTCAGGCAAAATGCAATTATTTGCCACAAGGTAAATAACCTTCTAATGCCATATTCAATTCTTGGAACTACTCTCACAGCTTTTTTGCTCTTACTGCGGATCTGTTGCATTTATTTCTCCCCTTGCCAGGAGATTCCCCATCTACTATATACATTTGAAAGAAGTATACAGGCTAAGAAGGAAATGTTACATATTTCAGTCTTCAGACTCACATTTTCACAACAATAGCAGGAATAAAGACATTAGAATAGAATTATAGAAAGGTTTGGGTTGGAAGAGTCATCTAGTTCCAATACCTGTGCCATGGGCAGGGACACTTCCTGCTAGACCAGGGTGCCTCAAGGTTCCATTTGGCCTGGCCTTGAACACTTCCAAGCACCCACAACTTCTCTGGGCAACCTAGTCCATGGTTTCAATATCTTCACAGTAAGGAATTTCTTCCTTATATCTAATCTAAACCTACCCCCTGGCAGTTTAAATACATTACCCCTTGTTCATATGTAAGAAGTCCCTCTTCAGCTCTTCCATAGCCCCTCTTTAGGTGCTGAAAGGTGCTATGAGGTCTCCCTGGAGCCTTCTCTTTCCAAGGCTGAACAGCCCCCAGTTCTCTCAGCCTGACTTCTCAGGAGAGGTGTTCCAGCCCTCCGACCATCTTTGCTTCTTTTCTTTGGACTTGTTCCAACAGGTTCATTTTGAGACAGAGTGAAAAATCCCCCAAAGTAGAAATCCATTTTGAATTAGGTTAAAAGTCTAAAAAGGTGAAAAGTCTGTAAGCCAAAGCTGAAGGGAAAACTGCAGGACAGTGATAATGAAGAGACAGATAAAGAAAAAACAGACACTAAAGCAAGGCCAGGACAACCTGACCTAGGAATTCCTTCTGATAAAGAGGAACTAGCGGCAAATGTCACAGAAGTCCATCAAAATGAATATGTATGAGCCTATTGTGAAACTGCATGCATATGTATTTGGAAGGGAGATAAAAGGAGATCTGAAGTTCTCAGAGGTACGCATGCTCTTTTAGTACCTTTTAGGTACGCATGCGTCCAGCGCTGCAATAAACACATACTGGCTCTATACAACTTCTACAAAGTTGTGGAGTTCTCTCCTTTTCTCTGCAAAATAATTTCCTCCTTGTGTTGGGGACCCCAGGGCTGGACACAGAATTCCAGGTGGGATCTCACAAGAGCAGAGCTGAGGAGCAGAATCTCCTCCATTGCCCTGCTGCCCACGCTGCTTTTGACGTAGCCCAGGACACGTTTGGCTTTCTGGGCTGTGAAAACACATTGTCAGCACATCCTAAGCTATTGATTCACCAGTACCCCCAAGTCCTTTTCTTCAGGGCTTCTCTCAATCCATCCTCTGCCAGAAAGATGCCCCAATCATTGTACAGGACCTTGTACTTGGCCTTGTTGAACTTCATGAGGGTTGAATGGGCCCACTTCTCAAGCTTGTCCATGTCCCTCTGGATGGCATCCCTTCCCTCCAGTATGTCAGCCACACCACACAGCTTGGTGTGATTGCCAAACTTGCCAAGGGCGCCTGCCAGGTTCAATCCCCCTGCCCATGTCCTCAACAAAGCTGTTAAACAGCAGCAGTCCAATCCTGACCCCTGCAAAATGCCACTTGTCACTGCCCTGCACATGGATATCCAGCCCTCAATAGCAACTTTTTGAGTTTAACCAACCACCCAGTTCCTTATCCACTGAGTGGATAAGGATATCAAATCCATGGTTCTCCTTGTTAGAGACAGAGGATGTCATGGTGACCTTATTGCTCTCTACAACTTCCTGAAGGGAGGTTGTGGTCGGGTGGGGGTTGGTCTCTTCCACTGGGCAGCAACTGACAGAACCAGAGGACACAGTCTCAGACTACATCAGGGAAGGTACAGGTTGGATATTAGGAAGAAATTTTTCACCAAAAGAATAATAAAGTACTGGAATGCTCTTCCCAGGGAAGTGGTAGAATTACCATCTCTGGATGTATTTAAAAAAATACTGAACATGGCACTTGGTGCTAAAGTCTAGTTGAGGTGTTAGGGCATAGGTTGGACTTGATGATCTTAGAGGTCTCTTCCAACCTCATTATTCTGTGATTCTGTAATTCTGTGTGGACAGTGTAAAATGCTTTGCACAAGTCCCAGTAGATGAAATCCGTTGCCCTTCCCTCATCCTCCAACATGTAACCCCATCATAGAAGGCCACCAAATTTTTTAAGCGTGATTTGTTCTTTGTGAAACTGTGTTACCTATCACCAGCCACATCCTATTTTGCATGTACCTTAGCACAGTTACTAGAAGAATCTGCTCCATGATCTTGCCAGGCACAGAGGGAAGACAGACTGGCCTGTAGTTCCTCAGGTCTCCATTTTTTTTTCCTTTTTAAAACCAGGGGTTATGTTTCCCCCCTTCCAGTCAGTGGGAACTTCACCAGACTTCCATGACTTCTCAAGTATTATGGATAGTGGCTTAGAAACTTCTCTGAGAACTCCCTCAGATCCCATGGATGCATCTCATCAAGTGCCATGGACTTGTGCATCTTCATGTTCCTTATATAGTCTTGAACCTGATCTTCTCCTCCAGTGTGTGATTCTTCATTCTCCTGGTTCCTGCCTTTGCTTTCTGTGTCTTGGGCACTGTGGCTGGAGCACTTGTTGGTGAAGACTGAGGCAAAAGAGGCATTGGATACCTCAACTTTCTCCACACCCCAGGTAATAAGATCTCTCTCATTTCCTTCTGGAGAGGGCCCACAATTTCCCTAGTCTCTCTTTTATTACTCACATTCTTATAGAAAGTTTTCTTGTTGCCTGTGATGTTCCTGACTAGATTTGATTCTATCAGGGTTTTAGTTTTCCACATTTGACCCCTGATTGCCCAGACAATTTCTCTGCATTCCTCCTAAGACAAGAGTCCTTGCTTCCACACTCTTTTCTGAGTTTGAGTTTACCCAGAAGCTTCTTGTTCATCCACAGAAACCTCCAAACATTTTTGTCTGATTTTCTATTTGTTAGGCTGCGTCTCTTCTGAGTGTGAAGGTGATCTTTGAATATCAACAATTTTTCTTCATTTCCTCTTCCCTATGAGTTTTTATGCCATGGTATTCTACCAGGAGGAGTACTTCAAGAGGGACAAGGTCTGCTTTCCTGAAGTCCAGGGCAGTGAGATTGCTGTGCACTCACCCTGCTGCTCTAAAGGGTATTGAACTCCTCCATTTCACGATCACTGGAGACAAAGCTGCCCTTGGGCTCCACATTCCCCTCCAGCCTCTCTTGTGTGGTGAGAACAAGGTCCAGCATATCACCTCTCCTTGCTGGCTCCTCTATCCCTTGGAGAAGTAAGGGATGTTTCCCAGGAACCTCCTAAATTGTTTATGCCCTGCTAAGTTCTCCTTCCAGAAGATATCAGGGTGGTGGAGGCCCCCCATAAGAGCCAGGGCTTGTAAGAATATGAAGCTGCTCCTCTCTATCTGCAGAGAGTCTCATCCACTAGGTTTTCCTGGTTGGGTGGCCTGTAGCAGACCCTATAATGTCACCTGTCCCTGCCCTGCCTTTAGTCCTGACCCATAAGCCATTGGTCAGCTCTTCATCCATCCCAGAGCTCCATGTACAGCTGTACATGGACATGGTCATTGGCTGAAAGGGATGCCCCTCTTCATCTTCCCTTCCTGTCCTTCCTATAGAGAATGTATCCTTCCATTCCAAAACTCCAGTCCCAGGAGTCACATCTCTGTAATATTAGGAAATCAGACATAGAATTCTGTATTCAGAAAATAACCTCGTCCATGTTAAGAAACAAACAAACAACAAAAAAATGGGGCTTTGGGAATGGGGGAAGCTTCTATCTGACAATACAGTTCACAGAAAAACTTTATTTTAAACTAAGATGTCATACAGGGGAACAAAAGAATTCACCATGACAAGGCTTAAGCATTGTCTTTCACTGTGGTTATTTAATGCAAAGAATAACTCATAGTTACATTAGAGATGGAAGATCAAACAGGGACAAAAGTTAAGACTGTGTGATCATCCCTAGCTCCTCATAGAGCTTGTTGCAGAGTTTCAGACTGGGTGTTGAGAAAACTCTGGAACACTGAGAAAACTCTGTTTTCTTCTGGAAAAACATTTAGTGAGCAATAAAGCAGGTTTCTACCTTGGTTGAAAGATGGATAAAAGGGTGGAAAGCACTCTGTATTGAGGCCTTAAAGAGATTATAGGGATTAAGGCATATACAATATGACGTAACAAGCCCTGTACAAAAGAAAGGGTTGCCCACTTTGAGCTTTGCTGTAATGCAGATAGAACAATAAAATATATCCCAAACATTATCCAAAATAAATCATGGACCATATCTAGTGGTAGATGAATTATCGCTGCTCCTTAGACCTTCTCTTTTTCATAAAGAGCAATCCCTCTAGACAGTCTGAAGAGAACTGAGTGTGGTTTTTTTCCTGTAACTGTGAGAATGAGGAAATTGGGCTGAAATTCCCATGTGATAAGTTCAATTTCAGCTAGAATTTTTACATGGCTAGCTGGTTATAAAATATTTGTTATAAAAATTTTACTTGTATTAATGAATTTTTGGATGTTTGCAAGATTAGAAACTGCTCCAGAAAGGACGAATCAAAAATAGTGGCTCCAGACAAACCAGTTTCCAGTCTTCTTCTCATAACTACAATTAGGGAGCTTAATAAAATCCAGCATACCAGATTAGTTTTGCAACTTCTACTCCTCTAACTTGTACTACTGTGACATCTTACAAGTATGGGGCAAATGGGTTAGATCTACAGAATAATGTTATTGTCTCCCCTTCTGACTGATTTTTTGTCCTTTCTGATAATATTTAGGAAAATATTTTCCAATTAATTAAAAGCCATTTAGTGCTCCCATCAAATTACTCCTCAGTGACTCTGGAGCAGATACACTTTCTTTTTACCAAATGCCTTTGATTTCTTGTCTGCACACACAGACATGCACTTAATTAAAACCTTCCATTGAAGTGGCATTAGTTAGGCACACAAGGTATACCAAGTTGCTCTTAGGCTTCCTGCCAGAAAGCCAGCAGTGCTGATGCTATTCTTCATTTACTTTAGAGTGTCAGCAAAACAGGCAATTTATGGCCACATAAATAAGGAGCCAACAGCCCATGACCACTATCTGCAGCAATACAGCACAGACACAGACGGTGAGCTGGGCCCGTTCCCTGGGACTGATTCATGTTGTTGAATACAGAATCAGAATACACTTTACCAAAGTGTCTTCTGTAAGACCATAATAAAATACATCAACAGTGTGAGTGTTTAAAAAGGTATCAGGGAGCAGCATAAAAAAAAAATCCCATTTACAAAGCATGGGACTTTTGCAGATATCTATTATTCACCATGCTGAAAATTTAACCTGGGGATTTTGTACACATACAAGCAGGATGCAGACATAGCACATCGTGAAATGAGATCTGGTTTTTATCAGGATATTGGGATTTTTGTTAAGAAATAAAGAACAGGGAGAGAAGCCTTTCAGTCTGATACAGTGTTGTCCTTGTGGGCAGAGATTTAAAAAAGCATCCAAAAAAAGGGAGACATCTGAGAATTCATGTAATTGACAGAAGTATCTGAAAAAGTCTGTAAGACACAGCAACTGCTTTCATTATATGGTACCAGTTCTGCTTCAGAAGGCTTCAGAGATGTATCTGGCAAGCTAACCCGGAGAGAAAATGTATTTCTGACCACCAGTATAGCCATTCTTCCGTATGAAAATGCAGCAGAAGTTGGATGATGCCACTTAGCTCTGTTAGTTGTTGATTGTCACATGTGTGCTTTTCACATTGAAGTTGGAATTAAACAAGAGTGGTTTCAAATTAAGAGTAAGTTTCACATGTAGCAGCAATAATAATTCTCTAATCTACAGATTTCATTTCCTAAAACTCAGAGAAATGTTACTAAGATATTTTTGCAGCCAAAATATAGCAGGAGCAGCTCTGCTAAGACTAGATATATACCACTAATAGGAGATTTCTGCAGGGCACTGATGTCCAAGCTCAGCATGAAATCTGAGCATGAGGAAAAGTTCATCCTTGCCTGGGAAATTTCTTCATGCTTTCCTGTGCCTGCAGAAATGACTGAATTGGGGCATGAGTACCTTCAACTGAATTCATCATTCAGCAAGACTGACCTTCAGTTTATAGCTTGGCATATCTTTCCTGCAAATGCAGTTTTTAAAAAGATAAACAAAACATTTTCCTCATCCTGCATACTCTTGCTAAAGACCATTATTACAAAATTCATGTGAAATCCTGACTTCTAGAATAGAAGCAAAAAGAATTCCACTGATTATGGAAATGCAGCAGTTTGCCCTTCTGCAACTTGAAACTTGAACAGGGTGTAACAGGAAACACATCCCTGTAAAGTAAAAAGCCAAGCCATGTACACAGTATATCTTAAGGTCTTGCTCAGAAATTCTCTGCCTCCTGAATCTTCTAAAGCATAAGGGATCTGGAACCACAAAAAGAAAGGTGTCTGCAGTTTTGTTCACACATTTATTGTCTGAGATCAACTGAGAAACAAATAAACACTTTTCATTCCACTGCAAAGAAAACAAAAAACCCAATCCTGTCACTAAGATGTAAGATTCTTTTTGTATTTTCAAGTGCCAGCCTTTGAAATCTTCTTCCATTTGAAGAAGGAACTTGTGGCATTAAAGGTTATAGCTGAAGTGCAAATGTAATCCTATCATTAAATAATCTGCAGGCAATGATCAGACACTTCTACAGAAACTCCAAGATATAGCAAATAAACACAATTAGGATAATTAAATACTTCTGAGTATTGGACCTGCAGCATGAAGTTATTGTAGAAATAGAGATGACTTTAACAAAATATTCATGCCAAGTTATTTGGTTAGCTCATGTAAATGCCTTTAAAAGGCTCTACATAAGACAGAGCCTTATTGCGAAATAGAATTCTGTAAAAATAAAATTGAGAGCACATTAACAGTTTAGAAAAGTTTAAACAGACTTAAATTTATTTTCTATTTTCATTTCTTAAAACATCCAATATATTCAGCTATTGATTCACCTTTTCTAATTAGAGATGCAGTTGCTTCAAGAAAATTTTTTAAAGCTGTTCATGATTGTGTAAAAATGTTATGACTTTATTTGTATGTGTAGGAAGTCAAATTTTTATTGGATGGATTGTAAAACTAAAAATATGTATTTTCTATCTTTTATTAGACATACAATCATTCTATTGGAGCTTAAGCTTCAGCATATGAACACGGGGTTTTGCATTGCACTGGGTTGGGCTGGGATGCAGCTAATTTTCTTCACAGTAGACCATATGGTGGTGTGTTCTGAATTTGTGATTAAAAAACTGTTGGTAACACATCAGTGTTTTGGCTACTGCTTACACAGTGTCAAATTCTGCTCTGTTCCCCACTCTGTACCCCTGTCTGTGTCTGTTACACACTGTGCTGCCCATGTACATCTGTATTCTAGACTGCATCTGTTCTGGTTGAATAAAATCCGAGTGTCACAGCTGCCTTATCATTTTACATTAGTCAGCCTCCAGATCCCTAAGCAATGAAACAGTGCAAGAAATTAAAAGTTCATATTTTGGTAGTGAACTTAAAAAGAGTCCATGTCAACAGATATTATTTTGCAGTTCACTACCATAAAAAGGTTCAGCAATAAAATAGTTAATTCTGTAACAGAGAATACATTCACAAAGTATGTTACAGCTTCATTCAAAGAGTGTCACTTCCAATTAAAAAGCCAAAGAAAGGGGATGGTGAGCACCAGCATTAGGGTCAAACCAGATAACTATTTTTGTACACTTACAAATCCCAAAGAAAAAACTTTGGCATATGGTCCTAGTGTTCAGTAATGGACAGGGCTTTGTGGGCATCCATTTTCCATGCTTTAGAATCTGGCAGGGGTATCAGGACAAACATAGCAATAGTTCAGGTCTAATGTAATTAAAACCATGACATTTAGAAACCCTGTGTAAACACAGTCTCCCTGTAACTATAAGAAAATAAGAAATTAGGCCTGTATTATCTTGAAAATAATCTTGAAAACACTACAGTCTGTTCATATCAGGAGTTTATAACATAAATAAACATTATTTCCTTAACTTTCTAATCAAAACCAGATATGAGAAAGTCAGTAATTGTCAGTAACTAAAAAGCTGATATGTCTTTCCAAATTGCATCATCCTCCTATACCAATCATACTATTTGTCCAGCTTAACTATTATCTAAGTTCATAAACATGGCAATATGCTAAGATACTGGAAGACAGCTTTGTTTTCTATTTATCACAGGATTCAAATTGCTGCTGACAGACCTGGCCTAAGAAAATTGACTGCAGCTTTCGAGGATGGCTGACTGGAGTACAATTTGGAAAGAAAATTATTTGCGTCCAGAAACAAATGCTGTGTTATGAAACTCTTGGACCACAGGCCAAGACTGACCTGGCCAACCATCACAAAGCACCAAACCAGCCATCAGCACCCAGCAGAAGCTACCAGCTGCCTTGGCCACAGTGCCTGAGGTTGGAATCACACCCTATAAATAAAATGCTCTCCACAAAGAAGAGTACAGTTAAAATGTTGAAATGTTGAGTTCATATCAGGGCAATCAGGGTCCCTAAAAATCAGAGTCCTTTTCTTTTTTTCTTTTTTTTTTTCCCCTTTTTTCTTTCTTTCTTAAAAATAGTTTGAGTTAAACCTGGTAACATTAGCCCTCAACAGCCTAAGTTCAGATCACACAAGAGCCACTCTCTTAGCCCTGTGGACCTTCCTGAGGTTCAAACCAAAGGAGGAGAAGGGAGCACCATACTTCTTGAAGGAAACAGACAGAGTTGGATGTGGCAGCTAATTTCTAACTACCCAGAGGTACCAGTGGACCCCCAGGACTAGTGCAAGACCATCTAAAACATATACCAAGTGCAAGGCTCTTAACAAAGGCACAAATGGATCCAGCTCCTGGAACAGAGCACACACACACTTCAGCAAATGTCCTTGTACTCCTCACATCCTGCTTCTCACAATTGCTTCCTTCAACATGTTAAACTCATTTAGGGACCAAATGGCTTGGCTCTGAGGGTTGGATTTGTCACTGAGGCTATCTTTTGAAGCACTCCAATCTAGGCTAGAGAAGGAAAAGAACACTGAGTGTGCCAAGCAGGAGAAATACTCTCCAGTTGCATGGACAGCTTAAATGAGCTATACAACACGAGGCTTCCAAACTACAGAACATAAATAACTGCAGGTAAGAATATCCCTGTGTGGCATTCACATTCTGTGGAAAAATCCCTTCACCAGATTTTTCTCCTGAGAAGTCACCGAGAAAAAGGAAAACAATTCTTATCTCATTTGCTTCTCCTGTGTTGTGCTCACACGTGCAATGTGTTTGGAGATTGTTTACCCACAGGTGACTGTTTCATTGGATTCTGGTGTGAGTTGCTTTCACTCATTGGCCAATAAGGGCCAAGCTGTGTTGGGACTCTGGAAAGAGTCACAAGTTTTCATTCGTATCTTTTTAGCATTGTGTAACTATCCTTTCTGCATTCTTTAGTTTAATATAGTATAGTATTCTTCAATATAATAAAGTATCATAAAAAAATAAATTAGCCTTCTGAGAACATGGAGTCAGATTCATCATTCCTCCCTGCCACGGGGGTCCCTGCAAATACAATATCCCTGAACATCATGATAACAGTGGTAGGTAGACAGTCAGACCTTCTACCTTGGCTCTCAAATATTACTACATACTAGAATCTTAAACCTAAGTTTTTTCACTCTGTAAGATCACACTTCTAATAAATTACACATCCATAATCCCAGTGTTATTAATCAATTTTGGAATCCTTCTCTACAGTCTTAGGTCAAATGCAGTGTTCTCTTGTGGTTCTGTGCCTTTCAGCGCAGAAAGTTTCAAATTCTTAGTATCTAGGGTTCCAACAAGACCGATCTTGCAGATCCTGGGTATGCACTGATTTGGGGCCTCTCTTTGCTGTGCTTCGTCCATACATAAGGTTGGTTCCCACAAAGTAAAAATCCCTTCCCTAAAGTCATTTAAATACTTCTATGTTCCACTTGAGGAGAACGGTACCAGCAATTGCTCTTGAAAGATGGCAGTAAGTAAAAACATGAATAATACAACACACAGGAACTCATTGGAATATGTATTGACCTCTGCTATTTCAGTGCTGGTGTTTATTGCAGATTAAATTAATTGGAGAAAAAATAGCACGATAGAGCAATGGATAAGAGGAGAACACAATAACAACACAGAGAACAACAGTTCAGCATTTAAAATTATGGGATCAGCTCTCAAATTAAACTGAAATTAAGAGGAATTCACCTCTTTGTTAGCTTTGTCAGTTCACATTAGCAACAGTCTCTTATAAAGCAGCTGAGAAATATCTGCCTCACATACAAAGTTTTTCAAAGCTTTTGTGTTTGGAGAGTCACTTTTACCAGCCCATCCAACAGGGATTATCCCCTAAAAATTAATTTTATATGCAAAATTAAGAGAAAATTGTCAACGAAAAAGCAGTTGAGATACTATATACACCTGACAACTTCCATAGATCTGGTGACAGGAGATAACTCCACTTTTGAGTCAAAGTTATGCAATTTCATTAAAAGTTTCATAGAGATTATAATTAGTAATGTGATATTAGATGAGTTAAAACCAAATTTTTCAAGAAAATAGATGTTAAATTATCCTTTCCTCCAGAAAAATACATTTGTTCTTCATTATATCTCCAAATGAATACAGTATTTCTTTTTAGGAAACTAACTAATGTATCAAACCAAGATTTCAAAAACTGTCAACAGAGACAGTTTATTTATAGGCATTTACAGCCTTTAAAAATAATCAACAGAACCTCAAGATTTTCTTGATCACAATAAATAGTTCTCTATGAAAATTAAGTTCAAAACATACTGCAATAGTTAGAACAGAACATGTGACAAGTACTCAACCACTGCCTAACTAAAACATGGTACCAATCTCAAGAATACTTGCAATTGTAATGTCCTAGTCTACGCATAGAAGGCTACTGTTATGGAGGTCTACTGTGACTCTTCTCCTCCTTTTATTTATTGCAAGTGATTCAGAACTGCATAAAAGTCAGAATCTGCATAAAGTGAGGCATAGCAGAACCCGGTACAGCAGAGAAGCAGAGATTCTGCTCCCCAAACGCACTTTTTTTCATAAAACCTTGTTTGTAGATATGGAAAAGAATTTCACATTGTTTGTAATATTCTTTACAAACAATGCAATTGTCTGTAAAGAATATTACAAACAATATGAAATTCTTACTATGCAATTTTCACAATGTGAAATTCTATACTATGCAATTTTCATTTGCATAGTAATCAAGATTAAATTTGTGAGGAAAAAAAATAAAATTTCAAGCCTACTAATCAAACAATTCTTAATTTTGCCATTTCTTTATTACACTAAGATAAAGAGGTAATCCTAGGAGAGAAAAATTGTTTAAGTCAGGCCATAGAGAGTTCATAAGGGGTTAAACTGCATACTGGAAAAAATAACTAACCTGCCTAAATATAATGTAATATAATAAATTATGTCCCTTAGTAGAATGTCTTTGATTTATTTGAGTGCTAATATTTTGCAAAGACAAATAATTAAAAGCAGAAATCCTCAAATGGGAAGGTTTTGATTGTTACTGTACCCTCTTTAGCAGTTATCTCATACTCATCACACTGACAAAACAACGGATTCTGTCCTTATCTAAAAATACAAAGTTTCATTTTACTGGAAAGATACCCTAAAAATGTATTACATATGCATCTTGTATACAAGGTAGCAGTCTGGAGCTGGCTGCCAATCCCCCTTCAGCCAGACACAAAACCCCTGCTGAATTCTTGGCCATGTGAGCGGGAGCACAGGGGATGGGGAGCCCCAGGCAGCGCGCAGACCCAAACAGGGCTGCAGCTCACACTGAAACCTCCTGAAACTCAAGCAGGAGCTTCAGAAAGCCAAGCAGATTTTTCTTATCATTGGCCACCTCTGACTCCTGCAGACATGCAAGATGCTTCTTCACATGTGCCTCTTAAGGAGAAGGCAGCCTCCCCCCTTCACAATTCAGAAGAGTGAGGTGTTTCTCCAGGTGCCAGATTAAAGGAGCTCTGATGCTGCACAGAGCAAGCACTCCACTAGGCTGCCATTCAACTGGGGCACAAGTGCTGAAGCCTTTGACTAGCCTCTACTAAAAACCCAAAAGCTGCCAGCAAGCACAAAAATCAGGGAGTTCTCAATGAGGAGAATGGTCTATAGTACCTCTGTTACACAGGGAAATCTCACTGCCCTGCAGGAGACCCAGAGGTGCAGTAGCTGATAATCTGACAGGGAGTCTCAGGGTGCCATGAGCATGAGGGCTCTGGTGGCTGCAGGAGCTGGTGGGGAGCGGGGGCACACTGGCTGATGACAGATACAGAGTGCCTGATGCTTATCAAAGATGCATGGACACAAAACTGTTGATTTTTTGGAGACATTTAGGGTATGACATTAAATCACAGAGAGTAACAGATGGACACTACCTCATATCAGTACAGACTCCCTAAAATGACAGAAAAGAATCTATCTTACACTTGTGCTTTGCTGTCCTGGTGGTATTTTCCACACTAGAAAGCAGGAGGGATGTCCTCCAGCACTAGTACAATGGCATTCTTGCTTTGGGGATTCTCTTTGCCATTTAGGCTACCTGGCCTGCATGGCACGTACCGGACAAAGTAGGCCAGGGCTTTAAAGCAAAGAAAACCTAACCATTATAATAGAAAAAGTAACACATCTAGCTGATGTGTTTTGTAAAACAATATTTTTAGAAAATGTCAAAATTTCAGATTAGTCACAACAGCCATACTATTTTGGGTTTTTTGAGATGAAAAGCATAACAAAAATGGTGGAAACTGACCTCTTAGTGCCAAACATGATGGTGCGGGCTTGTTTCACATTTATGAATGCAGTGCTCTGCACAGGCTGCTTATATTGACCTAGATGAGAAGAAAAAGAGATATTTTTAAATCCAGAAACTCAGAATCTTGATTTTAATATCCTGAAAAATAAATACACATAGTAAGCATCTTCCAGTGAAACTTCAGAGAATACCTGGCAATTTAACAGAAATAAAAAGGTTAGAAAAAGTATGCAAAGGCTAAGGAACATGGCATATAAGTTAAAAAAACCCTAAGACTAAATCCTCCTAGGAGGGCTTAAACCTGGCATTATTGGAGCCAGTTACTCAACAAGAGTTAAGCATAATAGAATATGATAATGCAACATCTAAAAGTCCTTGCTTCTTACAGTGAAATTCATGTGCCCAAGCAAAATGCACGTGCTTTAAAGCAGCAAAACAGGTCTTTCTGAATTTCCAGTCTCAACAAAGCTATATAAATTTATATCTTAAATGTGTTTCGATGCTCAATTTGTTGAATGACTATCTCAGTAAATTAGTAATTTTTCAAGAAAGAAAACATTATTATAAATAAGAAGTTTCCTGGTGTGTGTCTACTTAATACAGACCTCAGGAAATACCATTATTATTATTATTATTATTGTTGTTGTTACTATTACTATTTATTTATTACTATTACTACTACTATTACTAAGAGAAATTCCAACTTTTCCATAAAAATATGAGATTACAGAATATTAGAATAATTAGGTCAGGAGAAAGTGCCTAGTCCAGCCTTCAGTTCAAAGCAAGTCTAATTGGATCATTTTGCTCACGGGTGTGTCAACTTGGGTCTTGAACATGCCCACAACCTCTTCTGGAAACCAGTCCCTGTACCTCATCACCATCATGGTAAAAATAGATTTTGTAACATCTAATCAGACTTTTCCATATTATACTCTGTGTCTACTGCCTCCTATCATATACTTTTATATATCATATATATTCTTATATATCATGTGTCTACTGCCTCTTATCATACCTCCAAGGAAAATCTAGCTCTATCTCCTCTACACCCTTCACTCAGGTACTTGCTGTCAATACTGAGGTGGTCTCTTGCCATTTCTGACCCTCAGTTGATTCAGCTCTTAGCCTTCTGTTGAATGCCAATTGCTACAGTCCCCTGGCCAGTTTGTTTGGTGTCCATAAGCTGACATCCTTCTTGTTCTGGGGAGCCCATAACCGGACATAGTGCTCCACAGTCAGTCTCACAAATACCAAGCAGAAGGTAAGGATCTTCCCCTGACCTGCTGGCTAAGCTTTTGCCCATGCAGCCGAGGGAAACAGGCGAGTTTCCTTGCTGTAAGGGCTCCCTGCTGGTTCTCCTGCAAAATGCAGCTCACTAGGCTCCTCAGATCCCTTTCTGTACCACTGCCTCCCAGGCATTTCATCCCCAGCCCATCATTTCACATAAGGTTGTTCCATCCCACTGGAAAAACCTTGCGCATGCTTTTGCTGAAGATTCCTGTAAGATTCCTGCCAGTTCATCTCTTCAGCCTGCCCAGATCCCACTCAGTGGCAGCACTGCCCCCCAGCAGCTCCTTCTCCAGGCAAGTCAGTGCCTCATTCAGTGTGTAGGTCCCCAGGAGAGGCCCCTGGGGCTCTGCAGCCGCACACAGAGGAGCAGTAGCCTCCCTTGATGTGCCACCCAAGTCCAGGGCTCCAACATGCAAAGGGCTTTAGCACCAGTCTGTGACAGGAACCTGCCCTGTGGGGTGCTGAGGTCACCCCTGCACCCCCTTTACACCACTGCAGGCAAGTGTGAGCAGAGATACTGTGGATGCTGTGTGTCTGCTCTGCTAACAGCTGGGACAAGGCTGAATCTGCTGCTCCCCAGAAGCTTCAGCCTCCCAAAGCAAGATTCAGCCATTTCCAGGAGCAGCCAGAAGCAGCTCCCAGCAGAACCGAAAGCAGAGACTCAAAATGCTGCACAAACTGGGAAGAGTAGCTATGAGAAGACCAGGCAGTGCTCTGGATACCCTGCATCCTCCCAGCTCCTCAAATCAAGCCACTTTTGCAACACCTGTTCACAGTACTCTGGTCCACCACTGCCTAAGGAGCAGCTAAGTAGCATCTGGAAAGTGCAGGCATGTGCCAGCCCCTCCAGATGAAGCTTCTGCCACCAGGTCCTTCCCACAAGGATGCAGCAGCTCCCAGCCCTGGTTGAGCTCCCTTGGTGATTGCCACTGCACAGTCCCACTGCCCTCACCGTGCATAATACTGATGCCAGCGCAACCTTTCTGCCCTTCTCTCAAATGTTCAGTTTAAAGCAAAAATAGCTTACAAATTCAGACATTCTATCCCAGTTTAGTTTATTTGTTTATTGTAAATGGGGTATCTCAATGCAAATGTTTTGTCCATCAGGAAGAAGCTGTGATTACATGATCTTGACTGACAGGAGAATTTTTGTCTACAAACTCCCTTCTAAATTTGTAAGATGCTCTGGGGGACTTCATGTCTCCATGTCAGATCAGATAAAATGACACCAGGTGAAATGGCTTGTTACTTCCAGATGAGGAAGCAGCATTTTCACAGCACTATATTTCATTATGGGTTGAGGCAATGACATTTTTGTCTCAATTTACCAGCTGCTCTTAAAGCATTTCTTTTTTGGTTTGTGCAGCGGTTTTTTTTTTTTTTCGTTTTTTTTTTTTGTTTTGTTTTGTTTATTTTAGTGTGTCTCCTTAACTTGTACAGCTGCAATAAGTTGAAGGGAACCTCCTTCTTCCTTTCCATACTCTCTTGTTCCAGAATCACAGCCTTGCAGCTGGGCAAGAAGCACAAGTATCATCAGCCTGAAGTACATTTTCCTTCCCATGCAATTATTCTCCCTGCCACTTACTAACACCAGTCCCTCTACACTCAGAGCATAACAAATGCCTGCTTCCAGTTATTTGTCTTGATTGGGAATTTCTGAAAGCTTTAAGTGGGCCAAGTGTCCACTCCAACTGAAAATCAATGGTTTTGGGGCATACACATTCCCAGCATGTTCTGAGAAGTCACACTCCAGTTCCCTATTTGTGATTGTCAGGCTAACCAGAAGCCATGCCTATACTGTCAGATATGCTGCTCAGAGATGAAACATGATCAGATTAAGGATTGCAACTCAGCCTCTGCCCCAGTGCACGTATTAAGTGTCTCAGGCCATTCAGACAGCTGATTATACAACATGGACCCTAACTCTGTAAATGTGCTAAAAGATCTGAGTCAGGCATTCCGTTTCTCTTAGAAATAACAAGGTTCAAGCTCCAGAATCCAATTTTCAGAGGTATTTAAACTGTGACCTAGAAGTCCAGCTCCCATACTTAAAAATGGCAGTTGCTTATGACCTCGTGAGCATCAGTGGAACTTTGACACAGAAAATTCTAAGCCAAATTTATTCAATCATTTGATGATCTTTTCCATTTCCAGTGAGGAACATCATTCATAAACATCTTACATTAGTAGGGAGGACTGCCTTTGTGTTTGCAAGCACTTCAATGAAGGGCTCTGATGCTTTCTGTCTCTTTTCGGATATAAATAAAAACATTAAGGATTGACATAAGGTACTGATGTTCTCAGGAAACAGGACAAGCTATTTGAGGGAAACCAACAGGTATAAAATTGATGAGTAGCTGAAGCAGGTTCCCTTCTCCTGAAGGCGACTGGTGCAGAAGCAGGAAGAGGAAGGTGTTGGACACAGAATCACTGAATTGTTTAGGTTGGAAAAACCCTTTGAGGTCAAGCTCAACCATTAACCCAGCACTGCTACCTATCTCAGCAGAAACTTTGCTGGCCTCTTCAACTTCCTTTTCCTTCAGGCAAACTACCCTTTCTGGGGGAAAAAAAATTTAAAAAGACTGATACAACTGATACAGTAACACAATATATTAAATGAAACATTAATTCAAGCTTTGGAATTTTTTCCTTTGCACAGAAAATTTTTGGTTTTGCACAAAAATATTTCCCATAGCATTTCTCTGGCTTATTGAGGGTAACTGTGTCAACTGCTGCCTTTCAGCTGAATCTACTCCTTCTCAGGTGGAAGGAACTGTCCTCAGAGCAAAGTGGCACAACAGCCTCGGAAAACCACCCTCATTTTACTGCAGTCACCTTGCATGGAAGCAGATGTGAAATATCATTCATCTACTTGGAGATAAATTCTGAAAGCTATGACTTAACAGCAATACTGATTTCTAAAATGTCTTAAAAAGGCTACTAAAAATGGCACAAAATCTCAGTGAACCTTTTCACTTGCACCAGATTTAAACATAATTAACAGAGATTCACACTGACTGCTTAAAGCCATGCTAATCTGAGCACAAGGATCAAGAATAAAAATATTTTCAGCTAAGAAACAATTATATTAGAGCAAAAAATATGGCAAAGGATGTTCATACAGAATTACACAATAGGATCTTTATCAAAGACCTGGAGGAGGCAATGGAATGCACAACCATCCAGTTTGCAGGTGGCCTCAGATTAGGGGAGATCAGTTGATACGCTCAGAATCCCTACATTGGAAGAGACCGTCAAGATCATTGAGGCCAACCCAGCTCTAACACCTCCACTAAACCATGGCACTGAGTGCTACATCCAGTCTTTTTTTGAACACATCCAGGGATGGCAACTCCACCACGTCCCTAGGCAGGCCAATCAAGTACTTTATCAGTCTTTCCATAAAAAAATTTTCCCTAATATCCAATCTATATTTCCCTTTGCACAGCTTAACCCCAGGACAAGGCTGCCACCCAGGGAGAGTTGGACAGGCTAGAGGCATGAGCTGACAAGGAGCTCATGAAATTCAGCAAGGACAGATACAAAGTCCTGTATTTAGGAAGGGAGAAACTCTTGCAATGGCATAGGCTGGGCACTGCCTGGCTGGAAGGGCAGCAAATTGAGCATGAGTCAGCAGCATGTTCAGGCAGAGAGAGGGTAAACAGCATTCCAGACTTTATTAGCAGGAACAGGGCCAGCAGACAGAGGGGAGGGATCATACTGTTTTATTAAAAAGTCATCAGACCCTTCCTGAAGTACTGCATCCAGTTCTGCAGCCTGCCCTTGATGCAAGAAGGACACTGATAAACTGGAAGAAGTTCAGGTGAGCATTGAACCTCATGGCCCAGAGAGGTTGTGCAGCCTCACTCATTCAAGTGCCTCAAAACTCATCTAAATAAAGCTCTGAACAATCTGGACTGATCTCAGAGCTGACCTTGCTCTGAGCAGGAGGATGGACTAGAATCCTTCAGAGGTCCCTTCCAAACTGAGTTATCCTGTGATGCTATAAGTCTAGGTATAAAGAAGGGAAAACAGAGAAGGGGATGTGAAATGATGGTTGAAGCTGGGATCATTAAAATATGCTGCTACAAATACAATGACAGGATAATACTGTTTTCTGCTTGAAGGAAACAGCAAGCGTAGCTTCTGTCTCTAAATCCACACAATATATTCAATGTGGTGGTGTAGCTGTGCTCTATCACTCATCCCCTGTTAGATCATCCAACTCTGCCTGCAGGCAATTCAAGACAAACCCTAACTAATGTAATAGGAAATCATTTCTTTGCATGATCTCTGTGGGCATCCTAAAGAAATGCATTGATTTTTAAACTGGAGAAAAAGACAGGAAAAAAAAAACATTTGCCCTGCGTACTTTACCCTTGTTCACCTTCACGGTAGCACATAGAGCTTCCTTTCCTAAGATTTCAGGATAAAGGGACATTTCTCTACCTCTTTTAGATGGTCTTAAAATCTAGGTTCCTTGGAAATCTAAAATGGGGGGGAGGGGGTAAGACTGCTAAAAACTGCTTGTCCTTCTCTAGGGAGAATTGCTGGACCATCAATTATTTATTATTAATTAAGCAGTGGATGTGGAGAAAATGGCATGAATACAGAAAAGACTCACAGACAATAGCCAGGACTGATCAGGTTTTCATTATTTTTTATTTACAAAGATTTATAAAGCTTGATAAAGTTTCTCCCACCCTCCCTTCTTTACTGGCTCAAGTTTACTCTTGACTTCTATCTCGCCTTTTAGGCAGCACAGGGGGATGAGGAATAGGGGTTGTGATCACCCCAAAATGCTTCATCTCACTGCTCCTGCTCCAGTGTGGGGTTCCTCCCACAGGTACCAGCCCTTCATGAACTGCTCCAAGGTGGGTCCTTCCCAGGGGTGACCTGCGACCGCTGCAGGTCCTGTGACCTGTGCCAGCAGACCTGTGCCAGCATGGGCTCCTCTCCTTGTCTGTCTGTGGGCTGCAGCCTCCTTCAGGGCTTGCATTGCTGTGGCACAGGCTCTCCGCTGACTGCAGAGTGGATGAGAGTAGATGTCTCCACCATGGCTCCCCATGGGCTGAGGGAGGGCAGTTCTCTTTCTTCTGCTCTTCTCCACAGGCGGCAAGGATCCTCTGCTCTAACACCCAAACCACCTCCTCCCCACCTTCTTCATCTTGGTGTCTACAGAGTTGTTCCTCTCTTTTTCCCCTCACTCCTCTCTCAGAGCTGCCCCACAGGTTTTTTTACCCTTTCTTACAACAGTTATGACAGAGGCACCACCAGCATCACTGACGTGCTCAGCCCTGAGCAGCAGCAGGTTCACCTTGGAAAACCTGGAGCTAGCTCTGTGAGACATTGGGATGGCTCCTGATGTCACCCAGGGAAGCCACCCCTGAGACTTCCCCGCTACCAAATCCTTGCCATGTAAGCCCAGTTTTACTTCTGTCTGATTATAAGCCATTTGAGACAATGTATCAGATTTCATATGCTGCAGATAAAATATAACACAGTTATATAATTTACAGCAGCAGAGGGAGAACTGCAGGGATCATAAGGAATTCCACATAAACAAAGATGTAGAGATAAGACAATTCCTGGGACCAAAGCTGATGAACTGCTCTTTTCTGTACTTTTTTGCTCTATTATGAAATGTAGTGGCACTGTAAGCTAATCCAATATATCACAAGCATTGTATTTTTTAACAGATAAACACCCTCTCTCCTCAGAATAAAATAATGACAGCTACATGTGATCAGCAGCAGGGAACAGAACTGTACAGACCTGAGTCTAGTCAGCCAAACCAAAGCTAGAAACTTCTGGAGGATAGAGAAATGAAGATAAGCTTTGGCTGCAATTATTTGAACTAATTCAAGAGACTAGAGTGAGTACAACTCAGATAAATAAAAAAGAATATGTCAAGTACATGAATTTATTAGCCTATTATCATAAAAAGAGGCATAACAGGGTGTTTTTGTACCTAATTACAGAAGCTAAAGACAACAGTAGTAGATTCATCTTAGGTTCTGTTCTTCAAATTTTGATTTTTAAACTAATGCTATGATAATGATTTTCATTTTAACTACAGCTCCAGTGGTAATTACTTATATCTAAATTAAAGATGTCACTTAGCTATACAGAAATAGTGATTTCAATATATGAATTTCTTATTAAATAGACACTCAAACATTTTAATTTTGTTTAGCTTGTTATTCAAAAAGAAGATAATAAAAAGAATGACATTTACTCAATACAATGTGAAGAGTATTTGTGCTTAGTCACCAGCTAGTTGAAGACTATACCTCAAGATTTGATAATGCAGGCTTTCCTAACTGTATTAAATAAAGCTCTTCTCAGTTCACTTACTAAGTCTCCCCTAATCAGCTGCCAAGTCTATCTATTTATTCCTATGTTACCAACACCAAAATATCCCTTTCATTCATAATCACTGTGGTTGTCTCACTGCCATTCACTTAATGACATTAATGGTTTTCATGCTATTTGAAAATCACTAATACAGAAATGACAATATAAAATATTTACAGTACCTTATTTTCCTTTCACAAATTATATACATCCAGTTTTGCTGCTTTCTACTTCTGCTTCTTTTGAAGATGAAATCTGTACAGTGAAGTTCTCAGCTAGAATCAGATCCAAGAGTGCTGCAGCCTATAGACTGTGTCACTCTCAGACCAAAATTTTGGGCCAGATCTGTAAGAACGAGTAAAGAGGTCCTTTAGACCAAATCATACCCTTTCAGTTTGGTAAATAACTAAAGTATTCCACTTCTTGGCACTATGCAGCTTTCACCCCACCAAGCACAGCTGTAGCTGAGGTGGATTTATCATAACACAAAAGCCTCATGTGTGGCAGTGGTCCTTAAAGGTAATTCATCTAATTACCACTAATTTCTCTCTCAGTACCACCCTGAAAAACACTGGCTGTAACCACAATTCTAACTTTTCACTCCTAAAGATCAACAGACCAAGTTCTACTGTTTTTCTTTCAAAGCAGAAGTTACAAAATTAACTCTCACAGAATATATTATTCTTAGAAGACACATTTATTTATTTTACAAAGTCAGTAAAAAAGAGAGAAAAAACCCAGGAGCACCCCAAAACTGAAACCAGCCAATGATGTGCTCAACAAAGAACATGCTCAACTTTTAAGGCTCTATTTAGTAGAACAAACAATAAAAGGATCACATTAGTGTCAGAAATTTAATGAACACAGAAGCGTGCTAAATGGTTAAAAGTTATCAGGATATTACTTGTTGTTTAATCTTCGTCCAAAGCAAAATATGATGTATTTAAGCCATCTCTAATATATATTGGCCTAACTAGAACCTGCTGTTAAAAGCCTCAGAGGATGGAGATTATACAACCTGAAATCCTTTGTGATCCTAACATTAGATATTTTTTCCCTGTATCAGCTGCAGCTGGCTTGTAGCTGCCAAATAAATTTGGTCATACCTGACCTTCAACCTCAGCCAGCCTAGAGGTGAAACAAGTCCTGAGATGAGGCAGGGATAGGCTGGATTCAAATCTCCACAAGGACTTCACCAATCACATTCCATCCAAAGCTGCAGACTGGTCAGGGAGCTGGGCTGGGTGGGCATCACACCAACCAGCAGCTTAGATCAGGGTGTTTCAAACCCCCTGTATAAGTCAGTATGAACAGTAAAGCTCTCTGCTGTCACATGGATGTGAGGGGGAGTGTGGTCCCTGTCTCCAGCCGTTGACCCCACAAAACACATAACCCCCTACAGAATAGTTCCCAAAACAAGAACCCTTTGCCACAACTCAAGCTTGTTATTTGTTACTTTCCCAGCAGACACAGAGAACAATTCTTTACTCTTTCTCAAAAAAGCAATTCACATATTTAAGCACTTTTCCTGTGTGTCCCCAGTGGTTTGGGTTTTTTTTCCACAAAACATTCATGTAAAATTAATTTTTTACTAGACCTTATGTTTTTCACGTTTCTGATCACCCTTATTCACATTTTAAACTGTAGATATCCAAAACTGGAGATGGTATTCAATGCAAACTGAGTAAAATAGAAATTATTTACTATCTTTCATATGGAGATGCTGGGTCTACATTCCATTTTGGTATTTTTCTTCTTCCTCATCAGTCTATATCAGTAACTAACTAGTTTGCTGTACTTCTCTCAGGATTTTTTCCCAATGTTCCCATGGAGCTAATCATTCCCTGTCTCATATCTGTAAATTCTTGGAACTCAGCAATATATCACACTTCTCAAAAAGAATTTATGAATGTGATTGCTTCAGCCAGCTTCCTATATATCTTAGTGTGGAAACCATTAAGCTCATAGGAGTTCAGGTTTGACAAATAAATAAAAAAAAATAAAATATCGAGTCCATCAATCATCAGTGGGGCCAAAATATCATTGACACTAAAGCTAGAACAAGTAGTCCAAGTACAGCATATTTTACCACCATCACCCTGCTCACTGTCATATAGAAGTACAGGAAATACTACACTGCTGTTAACCTCTGCTGTCCCCAGGCCAAGAGCTGATAAGAACAAACCAACTCAAAGAATAGATTAAAAATATTTTTCCATCCCTTACATCTTCAGATAAGAAATGTCTTATCTGAATTGCACTAGAATGCAAGATATTTCTGTATTTTCTTGACATGTCTCCTTTTGTCTCTTACTCTTGCAGCTTTCAAATTCATCTACTGTCCTCCCCCTGCCAAAAAAAAAAGGGAAAAAAATTCAGATCTGGACTACCAGAATCTCATATTCTGCAACAGCAATGCAGCCTCTGACCAGAAAAACAACTAAAGAAATGTGTTGCACTGTCCTGAGCTGCTACAAGTTTGCCATGTCTCTGAATAGGCACCTGTGTCATAGATACCCTTCTCTAGCAGCTTTATAGCCGTGGGTACAAGGAACAGACCATAGAATCATAGAATATGTTCAGTTGGAAGGGACCCACAAGGATCATTGAGTAAAACTCCTGGACCTGCACAGGACACCCCAAAAGTCACACTATGTGCCTGAGAGCATTGTCCAAACTCTGCTTGAACTCTGTCAGGCTGGTGCTGTGACCACTTCCCTGGGGACCCTATTCCAGTGCCCAGCCACCACTGATTTCCACCTTTTTCCTATTTTAACCTAATCCTCCCCTGACACAACTTCAGGTCATTCCCTCCAGTCCTGTCACTGCTCACCACAGATGAGCCCCAAAGTGCTCAGCCACTCCTGACAGGATGGGGACTTCCAGCCCTTTCACCAGCTCTGCTGTTCTCCTCTGGCCACATTCAAGCACCTGCATGTCCTTCTTAAATGGTGGGGTACAGAACCATCATGTGCTCAGTGCTCAAGATGAGGTCACATCAACACCAAATAAAGTGGGATAATCCCCTCTTTAGCCCAGCTGGTGGTGCTGTGTTTGATGCCCTGGATGCAGTTTGCCCTCTGAGCTGCCAGGGCACACTGCTGGCTCCCACTGCCAGGCTGCCCTGGATCCAGCACCCCCAGATTTCCCTTCTGCAGGGCAGCTCTCCAGCCACTCCTCTCACAATTTATACTTGTGCCCAGCATAACTTTGTCCTAGGTTCAAAATCTGCCATTTGGACATGTTAAATTTATGATTAGGAAGGTAGCAGAGCAGACACCAAGAGTTAAAGCTGAGTATTAATATGATCCCTTCAAGTATAAAAAAACATCTCTCAGACCACATAGGCTGTTGGAATGAACAGCCCATAAGGCTACTCACATCAAATAGTTTATTAATAAAAAATAAGATATTTAATTTGGCATTTGAAACTATGTTCCAAGAAAATTTTGCATGGCATGTAACTCCTCCCAGCAAAAGGCTAAACATGGGAATTACAGATCTTTAATATAAACACTTCTGCCTGTTCTGCAGTTTAAATTATTGCTTCCATTCACCAGTAATGGTATTCCTATTGCTACAAGAAGTTTAAAACACCACCAGATTATAACTTTTACAACTTTTCTGGGTGACATCAGTCTCAGGGTTACATTTTCTCCAGTGCTGATGAATTCCCCATCTGCACCTCAGATGACAGCCCCTCTGGGTTCCAGGTATGCCAAACACAGATAGCTGTTCTGCAGGGTTTGAGAGAGGGCTGCTCAGATATCAGTTAACTATAATGAAGACCAGGCTCCTGACTGCCAAACTACCTTCAAACACAGGATCTACAACCGTTATTTCCAGGCTGATTTTAGGGAGACAGTATCACAAGAGGTAAGACTATCCTAGCTGTTGGCCCTGGCACAGCCCTGGCACTCCAAAAGATGGCTACTGGAAAAACTGAAAATCATCCTTGTCAAGGGTAATGTAGGTATTACAGGATTTTCCAACCAGAACAAGCATTTTGGATAATATAGGAAACTGATTACCGCTGAGTAAGAGCACAGGTCAAGCTAATCATTTTGGGGTAAAATCTCCTGGATTGGGTCACATGCAACTGTTGGAATAGCTTCAAAAGACTCCATTGAGACTATCTCCTAAAAAAGTGCAAAAATGCCACACTGGGAGCTGAGCCAAGGAAATCCCAGTTGTAGAGATGCCATTGCTTTCAGCAAGCCAGAAAACCAGGCAACCTGCTGGCACAGTGCAAATCCTGGCACACCTAATTAAAAAACTGCAGTGTGTGCAAGTGAAACTGTTCTTGCATCTCTTTCCTGGCATGTTATTCTAAATCAAAATTTATCACAACTGTTTAAGAATCTTTGGAAAGCAATGCTTTTTCAGGCTCTAGATATTGGGATGTTCTGTTTGGACAACAGCTTGCACGTCCATGTCACTATCCTGTAAGAGTCTACAGCTTCAATAAAGTCAGACTTAATTACAGGTTTTGGGGGTAAGACACAAGCAATGAATAGGTCATTCTGGTTGCCTTTGCACTCTGAGGAATCAAGTATGTCTGCTGCATAGTAGGTTCTGAAAGAATTAGGAACAACCTGCTACAGGGAAACATGCCTAGTATAGCTTTACTGTAACAAAAACGTTGCACATCATCACTGAAGATCAGGAAAACATTGTAGGATAATTGGCTTGACCCTAAGATCGGAAAACTAAATAATGTAACAAAAGGTGAAGGATTATTCCAAATCTTTATAATCAGAATGCTACAGTTTGTATCACAAACTTTTCAAGATACCAATCAAACTGGAAGCTAAATGTAAAATGAATAAAAATCAAGCATGAGATAACAAAAACAGAAGGAAATTGACTCTTAGAAATACTTTGAAATTCCAAATTCATCAAGAACTGATAAAACTACTGCTGCAATTATCTAAATACATGAAAAGAATAGTCCTACAAGAAGATAAATGCAGCATTCCTGGGTTTATTTTGTCTGAGAGAAGAAATCAAAATCTGATCAATAGGAAGTCTTGATCAGCTTTATTTATGAACACCTTGGAGAAACCATACATAAGTCAGATGTTGAAATACATTTTTTTAAGCCTTGAGAAAAAATAAAAATTAAAAATAAAGTCACCAAGCTGTATAAAGAAAACTAAAAACCATTTTCCTCCATCTGTGCTAACATGCAGTTCCTCCTCCTGTTAACAAAGTGAATTTTGTTAGTTGGTTACTTTGTACAAAACAATAAACTTTTTTTTCTTTTTTTAACACTTTAAACAATTTTCCTTTTTTTAGGATTTTTAAAAATTTATTTCACCAGCTAAGATTAAGTAACAAAACTGAGGATCAGTTTATTCTTAAGATCTTTCATATAGGTCTGCTGGGAGGCACAGTCAGAAACTCAGAAGTGAAGTCAGGAGGGATGTCATTGCCCTTGGGTAGCCAGCATTCATCACAGCAGGCAGCCTTTATTGTCCAGCATGCTATAATAGTTTCTCAGTGGGGAAGGCAGCATGTAGCAGCATCATGACGTGCAAGATAATGCCTAAAAACACAAAACTGTTTGAAAGGGTCTGTTAGGAGGGAGTGTTTACAGTGGCAATGGAAGGGAAGAAAGGCAGAATGACCTGGTTCTCTTTTTAAGTCATGAACACTGATCAACATTTTTCATTTTGTATCATGTTCAGGGAAACAAAATAAGTTTCCTTCCATTGCAGTTTTTATTTGGTCATTGCTTACTTACCTCTCTTCTGCAGTTCTCTCCTTAACTCTGCCATTTATGACATCTTTTTTCCCAAAACAGAACCTGAATATAAGCAAGAAACACTTAGGTCTTTAACATACTACAAACTGCTTCATAGCTCCTTAAATGAGACCAATCATCACTGTCACTGAATATATTTTACTTACTTAAAATGGCTGGAGAAGCTGAACTGATGTCACAGAATCATAGAATGGCTTGTGTTGGAAAGGAACTTGAACAGACCATCTAGTTCCAATCTCCCTGCCATGGGTAAAAACACCTTCCACTAGACCAGGATGCTCAAAGCCACATCCAACTTGACCTTCCACTGACGGGGCATCCACTGCTTCTCTGGGCCACCTCCTCTAATGCCTTACTGTCCCTCACAGAAAATAATTTCTTCATTATCTAATCCACTCTTTTTCAGTCTAAAGCCATTGAAGTCAGTTATGGTCATTAGAATTAGCTGAGAAAAAGAAAACAAAAAGGTTTACAGCCAATAATTTTATGCAGGAAAATAGATAATTCAGATGCAAAATCTTTCTCTGAATATCTGGCCACAGTATAGCGTGTCAAACCAAATTGCAACTGACTGCAAATTTTCCATTAGAGACAAAGGTGCTGTGCACATGGGAATTTGTGCACACATGTGAATGTGAGCAAAAAAGGCAGTGCTTTGCAAGATGGCCATTCTCCTGTTTCTCAGAAAGTCTCTTCCAGATTTACTTGAATGAGATTTTGAAACTCTGTTTACAGCTTTGCTCCTAATTAAGTATCTCCACTCATCTCAAGGAACTTGGTTGCTATTTAGTGTGAATTAAAATGGCAGCAGTTGGCATTCTGCCACATGGAGTAATGATAGATTCAGTGAAGGACTAAAACACCTGAAGTCAAGATCCAAAATACCTTCCAGAAGCCTGTCAGCTTCTCAGCAATGCAAGGTGACTCTGATATCAGGTGCAAGAGGCATGAAGCCAAGACAGGTATTAGGTGAGAGAGGTGCTTCAGTCTGCTATAGAGTTACTCAATTTTGCTTTACAGACTATCTGTCCACTGATTGCAAGATACAATGTGCCAGGACATGATGTGCTGCATGCCATCTTTGCAGTGGTGCAATAGTCTCCAGTATCAGAGCCTACTCTTTTACTCTGGGAAGATGGAGGGGTTCACTAAGCATAAAGAAATACAGCAGCTCCTGCAAGATTTTGGGAGACTTCACAAATCAGTTAATATAAATCAATTAAAAGTTCTTTCGATAAAGATATTAGCCATGTGCTCCTTGGTCAGCTTCAGGTATACTTTTGGTTTAAAAAAAGGACAAAGAGTAAATTGATTACTTCTCTGTTAGCAGGGGAAATTGACTGCAGCCAGCATTTCTGAGTAATTCACGCTGCACAGCTACTTGTTTCTGGATTTGACATTTTTAAATCATGGGGTAAAAAGGTCATGTAAAAGGAAAATGAGTTGCTACAGAGCAGTAGTTAGATCCAGAGTCACCACTACACTCTCACTCTGTAGCTGGGATTCATGGATCAAGTGCTGATACTCTGAATGGGCATACAGCATGAAAATCTAGCTAGGGACTTGACTTCCCATACAAAAGGCAACAGGAATACCAACACCCCACTGCCAAACTAAAGCACCACTGACACAAGAATAGATATGATTGACAGGGCATATACTGGATTGAGGAAAATGCAAAAATATGTAGTCTTTGTGAAATCTGAAAATTATTTTCTAGATGAAACCTCCACAGTATTACCCAACCTGACACATTTTTGGTTCACTTAATCTTAGAAAGATAAATGTCTGCAAGCAAACTTCCAAGGATGAGATGTCTCTGAGATTCCCACTAAGGAAATTCTACTTTCTGTGTGAGCAATGGAAGATACAAGCCACTGGATTATAGTTTTACATGTCACAGCAGTAATATCTTTTTAATAATTTTAATTCCTTCTCAAGTGCCTTATTAGAAAACAAACCTACTTGATGTTCCTTCAGTCTTGCAGATGTTTTGCTTTCACACAATTATAATATAGTCACATTGCCTCTCAAGACAGTTTCTGCTGAGAAGCCAAATTAACACTCAGCCCTCTAAAGAGGTAGAATTTAAGAATTTGGTGTTCACCTTTTTTCAGCCAGCTAAATGACAAGCATGATTTATTTTGCCTAATAAAAACAAGAATAAAAAAAGTAATAGAAAAAGACAACAGGCCCAGCAGTAGAACACTTAAATACAGCTTGTTATTAATCAATTTATTTCACACAGTTGTTTCTAAGCAGCACAAGTGAATGCGTACTGTGAGCCCATAAAAATAACAGGAATGAAAAACTGGACACTCTAATTCTTAAAGAATGCTGATCACTGAGGATTAAAAGCATTGCATAAGAACATGAAAACAGCACTAGGCCCTCAGCTATGGGATAATGCAGTTATTTGAGAAATCTATGGCAGAAAACACCAGCTTCCTCTTTTTTTTTTTTTTGTGCAATTTAGGTAATGGGGAAAATGTGCTCTGCTTTTCTGAAGCTACAGTGATGAAGCACATCCAGAACAATCAAGGTCAAAAACGGTATCTGTTTACAAACAGCCAGATTACAAATCTGCTAACTTGCATCCTGAAAGCTCCTTACTAAGTCAGATTAACATGGAGTTTCTGTTTATCATCCTGACACAGCTAAAGAACATAGCCCAAAGAATACAAATCACTCCCTGTTTTCAACACTGTAAACTTCACTAAGAGCTGCCTATTTCCTGAATTCACAAGAGAATGTGTACAATATTTCCAAAAATCTATATAGGAATCACAACTTGTCTATCCAGGTACATCAACTGTAATCTCATCTGTTGCCTAAATGCATTTCTGAAGGTTGAAAAGATAGTTACTTTATTTTATTAATAACTAAGGCCTTCAGCATATGTATGTATGCAAAGCAGAATTAAGAAACTCCTTGTTCAGCAATGAATGAACAGAACCACTATGTTTAAATGCATAAATCTAGTGGGGCACACACCCCACTTATGGAGGTTTATGAAGATGTTAATTTTAAGTCATTCAGGACTAAGTATATGTAGCAAATTACAGAAAGACAAGCAGATTGCGTGGATTGCCCTGTCACCCATCATAGGGTATTACAGTGGGCCTGCCTTTTTGGGAAGCAGAACTACTGTTTGGAAGCATATTTACTTCCATTAGAAATCCCATTTTGCAGTGAATGCTGTTTGTCACAGCTATAAATGTAATTTTTAGAACTGACATCCTTCCTTTCACTAAGATTAAATCAAGGGTGCAGAAGATGATAGACATTAAAGACTCAGTATTACACACACACAGAACTTAGGAAAAATGCTGGTTTACATATTCTGCCTTTTAATAAACTAAATATCCATTGCTCTAAGCACTTAGTCTGCTCCTGGGTTAGAGAACGCAAACCATCACTGTTCAAGACACGCAGGTTTATGAATACACAAATACACACAGGAGAGAAAATAGAAATGAACAAATATCAGTACATATGTTTAAGAATCTGAACTCCGAGTGAATAAAGCAGCCCAGATGGCGAGTGATGGTGGCAGAAGCATGCTCTGGGTCCACACCTGCTCCCAGAGGCACCTCCTAACAGGTTTCCCTGCAAGAAATCACAGTTTCCCAAGGAGGGGTGGGCAAAATATGGAAAATAGAAAGGTTTTACAGAAGGAACACACTCCCACGAGACTGTAAGGAAAGAGGGTAAGCCACTCACAGAGTCTACTTGAGAATCAGATTTTGTCTATGATTAGACTTATCTTTAAACTATTACATTTTTATTTGCTGCTATATGTCTGTGACCTAATTATTGTATTTTGCAGCAGCCAAATATAGCTAAAGATCAGAAGAGATAATTCTTTCCGAAAAAAGTCTTATCTTATATTTTACTTTTATTTTTCCTAAGCAGTTTCCAAATGAAAATTAAATCTAAAATGAAAACTGCAACTCATGAGACTGTCTCCAAGATTCTACTGAAGAACTTCTCTTTTTTTTTTTTCTTTTTGCCTTATCTCAATGCTACATTTTCCCCTGGTTTGCTTCCTGATATGAAAGGATGCTGCTGGGCTTCTTTTTGTTAATTAGAAACAAGATCTCAAGACCAATCTAGCAACATCAGAAAAGACTATTCCCTCCATAAATACTTCACAATAATCCTCTGTTATATGACAGGAATTTTAAATATTGTAAAAAATTGCTCACCAAAGGCTGAGTCTAAATTACCAACTTTCAATTGCATATGGAAGAAACACTTCACACAATACTAGACACAATACTTCAACTGACAGCAAAAATGCAATTTAAAAAAAATTAAATCTTCCCATTCAAACTGAACTATAATTTCCAAGTGGTGTTTGCAATAGAACCTAAAGAATTTGCAATAAATCTACATCAAAGCAATTTTTTTTGACTTTGTGAAATAAAAAAAAGTTAGGAAAATAGATAAATCTACATGAAAATTAACGTGTTTGAGAGAGAGAGAGGAAGTCATAAACATACTCAAGAAAACATAAATCAACTAGGACACAAAACAGTCTGAAGCTGTCTGTACACACCTAAATATAGTAAAAAAGATTTCCAAAGGAAACCCTCTTTATCTAACATAACACTGGTCAGTCCCAGTCTGAAACAAATAACTTCACAACAAGCTGTGCCAGAATAACAGTTGGAATTAACATCTTCCCCAGATGGAGTTTTCAACTTAATGAGCAACAAGTAGAATGAAATCTTGCTGCCAAAATTATACCCACTCCATTCTGAACAGAGGTAGAAACACAGAGATGAATGGAACAATGTGTGTTGCACAAACCACCCTAAATACACATCCAACACAGTCTTTATCCAAAGCACTTGAAAGGACACAGACAATGAATGACTTAAGATATTCACATCAGAGCATTCACTAAAACACAGACTACAGAGCATTCACATCAGAGCATTTACTAAAACACAGAAATCCTAAGGAAATGTGTATGACAAGATCAGAGCTGGATCAAAAATCCCTTTAAACTTCCTAACAAAAGCCTGCAAAATCAGTTCAGTGCTTATGTTGTACATAGGAATTTGCCTCACTCAAATAAAAAAAGCAGACTGATTTCACAGAAGGGAGCTTCTTGACTCATAAAACTGAGGTCACAAAGTCACTCTCAAGAAAAAATTAAAATATAAAACAAATTAAAATTCACCACTTGAGTAATGAAACAGCACACAGGTTTACTTTGTCAGATGAGAGATATTGTAGAAAATATATGAATCACACTGACAAGGAAGTAATTGAGCAAAACCTACAGTATTTTCAACAGTAAGAGGCATAAGACTCACATTTGGATACTCAGGAAATTTAATACCACAACTGAAGAAATTTAAAAGCAGGTTATATCAATTCCAAAAGGATCACTGTAAAATATCAGAAAAAATGTTCAGTTTGTTAGCATCTTCTAGCATTTAATTTTGCAGCCAAACAGCTAACAATGACTTGTTGCTTTTAGTTTTCCTATAACACATACACAAAAAAAAAGAAGTTAAAGGGTTCAATTGAGTTACCTGTACTGCTGCTTACAAAACATGAATACTAAAGATGCCATTCTTAACCTGAAAAATAAAGACACAGTTTTGTGAGGGCAGAATTTAAGAAAATAAGGTAGTATGTAAAGTAGATAGGGTTATCCATGAATAGAAAGACAGTCACCCTCATTGGGAAATTCAAGAGTAAATTTCAAATTTAGTTATGCAGAATTCAACAATGGAGTCTGGCAAGATAAGGTCTTGCATACACTGCATCCTGGCATGCATGCAACTTTCTGTCTGATTTCAACCACCATCACCACACACAGCTGTTACTGTCTTCAGTAAAGGCCCAAGTATTTTTGAACTTTTAAAAATCAGTAAGAATTTAGCACTGCAGAAAATCATGTCTAGCAATGACCGAATTTAATTCTATTTAGGAACAGCTAAGACCCAAGATTTAGAACAGCAAAATATATCAGCACAGACATTATACTGCTCTGACCTTAGCATTAAAAGAGAGTAGCCAATTAAATGAACATTTTATTGTGGTATTTCTTTAGTTTTCTGGCCAATTACATGTACAGGAATAAGACAGGAGCCACAAGCACCACATGTACTCTTAAGTCACTTTGTTTTGCTTTCATCACTAGGAATACTACAAATACTAGAATTTTCTTATCTTGAAGATAATTTATGCCATGACAATTAAGTTCTGTTGAAGTCCTAAATTCTATCTTATGAAGCTGTAATTCCACTAAAAAATTCAAAAGAGAAACAATCTAATCATTTGGTTTTTCAAGGAACCAGGAAATTATGAATTGTTACTATTGCTTTTTGAGTCCTTACCAATCAAGTTGTTTGAGGACATTTCTGTAAATCTACTTGGGACTGAAAACAGCATGGAAACGGAAAAAAGGACTGATAAACCTGGATAGACTCAGAGGTGTTTGCATTATAATATTAAAGTGCAAGAAGTTCTGAGTGACAGCAAATGGTAATTGAAAAGACAGATCTCAGACAGAGGAGCCTCATGAGAGAATATCATGCAAATGGCAAGCACTTCAATTTTAAGATGGATTTGCAATTGTCTATTTGCGAATGTTGACAATGCCCTAAGATCAATAAGACAGAAGTGAAATGTGGTGTGGGTATTCAAGTCTCCATTTGCACAGTTTTAAGATTTATAAATGCTCACATGAGACATTTCAACTACAGAAGAAGAAAATGGGACCTAGTTATGCCTTTGTAATCAAGCTTATTATACAGTTAATCTTTTTCTAATTAAAACGTAGAATTGAGTTTTAATTTTTTTTATTCTTTTTCCTCAGAAACATATATCTAGTTTTTTTTATGTTCTAACTTTTTTGCAAGTCATTATTAATACGAAAACCATCAAAAAGGTTAAGTAATATCCTATTTTTTATTATTAGATTCAACTCTATATGCAATGAGATCAATAATAACAGTGCTGCTTGCTCAACTGCTACTAAAATGACACTGGACATTCATTCCACTGCTTAGTAGTCTGATTTTTAGGATTACAATAGTAGAACTGAAATCAGGGTTTAGCAAGAACATCACACATCACCTACCAAACATTTTGACAGATCACTGAATAAAGGTCAGAAATGTCCCTGCTTTAGGAGGCTGCTCTCAGCAGATTAAAACAGGAAGTGTCCAATATGGGACTCCCCTAGATCTCAATAGCTGAGGAGGAAGGGGGTTTTCATGTATTCCTGCAGATCTAGGTGAAGTCCAAAGGAAAGCCTACATGTGCGTCATCCTCAAGCTTAGCACAGTTCTTTTTTTAGCCAAAGGGGGCTTATCTTATTACCCTTCTTAGCTGGGATGTCCACATATAACCTGAGAACTGCATCATCCCAAAAAGTACAGCAGCACACAGGAAAAGGGGACATCCAGACACCTGTGCCCTGCAAATGCCAAACTGGACACTGTTGTTAGTTCAGCTTTGTTCATCTTGTTAATGTAAAGTCACACTGCTTCCTTTCTCTTAATTCAGGTAAAATTGATACACTGTAATAATTAAGCCCATGCCTATGAGTTTAAAAACTCATATGGCTTTGTTGAACTAGAGTCAGTATTTTTTCTGCCTGACTGGATGCACACATGAATTTTCCACCAGCAGCTGATGATTCAGGCTGTCTATATTCGTGCATAGTTTCCTCTATTCTGTTTCTGGTATTCAACTGAGGCTATTACAAGGAATTTTCACATAATTTCAGGCTGTCTGCATTATGCACTTTTTCCAGCAATATTCATCTGTGGCACTTGCAAAGTGATTCAGGGAATAAGAGGAGCAAGAGTGACAATGTATGTTCTTACCAAAATTACCTCACCACTACCCAACAGAACACGAGGCCACAAATTGCCTTCCCTTCACTGCAAATGCATGCACATAATGGGGGTGCTGGAGAACAACAGAGCCCTCTGACAGAAACCAAACACTAGCACATAATTGAAATAAAATTTCAACACTTGTCAGAGGTTATTTATTTAATGTTGGTGCAGGCTTACAAATTCTCCATTCATGTAGAAAACTCACTACCATGACTATAGCCTCATAAGTAAGAGATGGAGCTGCCTGCACCATTATAATTACAACATTTTCTGAGTCACAGACAAAAATCTGGCCCATGCTGATACATTATGCAGAGCATCTATAAAAATGACTGTGCTGAAAGCATTAAATAAGAGCTATGACCATGGAATGGGAAATGTCATTATTGATTCCACAACACTAAATTTATCCTTCGTACAACAAATAGAGGGACATGAAAAAATGAACACCTTAAAATATAATGAGAAATTCAACAACAAAAGATTCTACTGCCTGCTAATTATTTTTATTCAGGTCACCCAGTATATAAGCCAATATTTACCAAAACATTTGAACTGTGAACTACAATGTTTCAAGGTCATTCCTTTCCAAACATAAACAGGATTTTAGCACGAATCAAATTAGTTGGAAGAGAATGAAGGGGTGGGGGTTTGCTCTGTTACTGTAATCTCTGTTTTACTGGTAAGCACAGTAGAGGTACTTGCAATTTTTGAAACAGAAGAGTTATACAAAATACTACTGCATAAAAAACTTGTGCAAATTATTTTTCTCACCATGTCAGGCTGGACCTTGCAAAGAAAAAAACTGAGGCATTTGTTCCTATCTATACTACAATTAAAATACTCAAGGGTTTATATCACAGAATGAGTTCTCTCTTCTGACCACACCACCAACAGCAATATGTTTTGCAGCTATTCTGTCCATTGAGGTGAACAACACTTAGGTACTACTCACATGCAAAAAAAAGTCATAAAATCAGTGGTGTTGCACCAGAAAATGCCTTATGTGCTTTTAAAGTTGATTAAGAAAAAACCTAAGAACTCATACTTCTAGCAGCATGCATATCCAGTTCATGGCAACTTAGTTCCACCAATCAACCAGAAAGTAGAAGACAAAAAATACACATGGACTTATTTATAATAAATATATAAACATCATTGTTTCTCTATTGGTAACCAGAAGGTAGGAATATTTTCCACACATGGCTCAAAGCTGTTAGCAGTACACTATCTGACCCTACACTAATACATGGGAAGAATCTATTTTTCACTACTTGTTGATTTGTAGAGGTATTCAAGGGAAAATTATGCAGCTCTTCCATATGTTAAAATAAAATTAGTCAAAGTCTGTCCCTGTCCTAGACTCTAGACCCTAATGAAATAGTTTTTTAACAGAAGAGTTAAGCTTCTTTGTTTTACTGAGGAACTTTTGTTGCCCAGTACAGTTTTATTTGGTTTAGATCATAAATTCGCAGCAAAAACATCTGTTGATAGGAAAGATCAGAACTAGAACTTCCAAATATAGATAGCGTGCAAGAAAGAAAAAAGTAGAAGTTTAGGTATGAATTTCAATGTAGCAGTACTCATAGAGACTAAGCCATCGTTTCTTTAATCTGTTGTCACAAGCTTTATTAGCTAATACCTTAATTTACGGTTAAAATTAAATGTTGTTCTTGTAGCTCACCTTTAACCAACCATTCTCAAGTCATTTTATGAGACTAGGTTCTCAAAGTGCAACCATTCTTAAAACACTCCCCTAGAGGTCTCACATAAACTACTTTTCTGCATCAGCATTTTTTTAAGAAAGGAAAACTTAGCGCAGCCAATTAGCAATACTAAAAGTGTATCCATAATAACTAAAGATTCAAAAAAGCCAAAGAATGCAGAGGCAGACTAGATGATTTGGGGTAGGCAAAGAAAAGTTTTGACCCAAATGGTCACTGCAGATTCAGCATTGTTTTTCATAATTAGGAGTCATGCACACTTACAAGTACCTTAAATCATAATGATATTGTATAAATGCAAATGCTCATTTGCACAGAGTAAAACTTTCCTTCATCCAAAGTGATACATATATTTTATGCATCAATACAACTATGTTCTCTTCAACATCAAGACCCTACTTGAGACAATATATCAAAACAAGTAACACAAAAAATTACTGTTTCAAAGAACAGAAACTTTTTCTAAATATCATATACTAGGGAACAATGACAGTAATCTTGCTTTAGCTGTGATGATTTACCAGAATGAAGTCTTGCCTGTGTTCTTCAACTGGTCTTGCGCAAGGCAATAGAAGTGTGTTGGAGAAAGCCTCTTACAAGGTTATATTCTGAAGTCCTTCAGGAAGAATGTTGCATTTCTAATCCACAATCAAGAAATGGATGATAAGCTTGTTTTCTTTGGAGAAAATACTAGCATTTTACCTTTCTTGACCTGTGAAGACGTATGATTAACAATGCGCCAAGAACAGTCTAGAAGATGTAATAAGATTGTCTTTCAAATTAGCCCACTACTTGTATCTTTAACATAAAGACATTTGCAGGATTCAGATGTCCTACAGCTCAGAGTTGGTCACAATCATTAATTTATCACAGTTCAATTTGTATTAAATGGGAATCTTCCTACACAAAGACACGTGACAAAACACTAGTGGTTTAAAATTGCAACAGTCCAGAACTCCAAACAAACTTGAGTAATATAATCCTGGCATGGAAACTGAATGCTGGATGCACTGAAATTTGCATGGTGCCACTGTTGAAGCACTGAGGTATAAAATGTCAGGTACAAGCACCTAGAACACCACAAGCTGCTGACACCAGCTTCACTGCCTCACACCATATCAGTCTGTATTCCTGTAGATTTGCACAATTTATATTCATTTATCCCCACTTTTTTCAGACTACTCTAAAATCCTTCTAATAATCATCACAGAATGATTCAGGTTGGAAGGGGCCTCAATGATCATGTGGTTCCAACCCTCCTGCCATGGGCAGGGACACCTTTCACTAGACCAGGTTGCTCAAAGCCTCATCCAGGCTTGCCTTGAACACTTCCAGGGATGGGGCACCCACAACTTCTCTGGGCAATCCATGTTAGTGTTTCAACCTCCATTTAACATGACATGACCTAATTCATGCATATTAAAGCAAATTGGTCTTTGCTTTTGCCCTCACACAGGTATAAAACTAGCTCATTTTGGCAAATGTGAATTAATATACCTGGAAAATATTGACATAGCTTTGGAAAATTGAGTTGTTGTGCTTTTCAGAGGAAGTTATTAAAACCAAATCCTCCTATTATCTAAAGATGTACTGGCTTACATAGAGGTATACATTTGGAAAACTAAACCCAGATGACTGATCTACAACATGACTATTTTAAAAATTCAGAATAAATAACTTTTTTTATTCTTCTTCCTTTTGGATTCACTCAGACAGCAACAGACAGGTACTTTCACTGTAGTGAATTGCAATTAAAATAACTACAAAGGGGAAGTAGAAAACAGGATGCAATTAGCAGATACAGGAATTTAGAGATCATGGAGATGGAACAATTTCCTCCCTATCAATGACAATTTTCATATTTCCTCAAGATTTCCTTTATTTCAGCTGAAGAAAGACCCATGGACTCCAACCACTGGTATTTTATGCTCCCCAAAGGAGGTGACAGAAGATGACATACTAATTCATTAAGAGAATTCATTTTCACTGCCCATTGCCACAAAATTTTACCAAACTTCTGCCTTGGGGTGTGTGCCTGTGAAACAGAAGTGGTTGGAAGTGAGGGCATGCCGGGAAGAGGAGTAACAAGTTTGCATTCTGCCTGTGCTACAGTTTTACCATGTCTGACTCACAGGGCCTGGAAATCTGGGGAAAGCAGAAGGTAAAGGAACTTGGGGAAAGTACATATGGGAAGGTGAGGGTATCTCTTCTGGGTGTTTCTCAGTATTACTATATTTGCAATAACTTCCCTTTAAAACTTCACTGAGGTCAAGCTTTATATCTAGGAATAATCTATGCCTCACTCAAAATTTTCTGCAACATTTTCTGCAACATTTGTGACAGAACTGTAATGAGAATTTGTTGTTCACTGTGTCCCAGTAAAAAATCAGGTACAGACTGCCCACAGAAACTGTGGCTGCCCTATTCACTGGCAGTGTTCAAGGTTTGGCTGGATGGGGCACTGGGCAGCCTGGTCTAGTGGGAAATGTGCCCATGGCAGGGGGGTTGGAACTAGATCATCTTTAAGTCCCTACCTACAATGTCTGGTTACATTTCATTCCAAACATTGCAAACTCCACCCAGCCATGCTGCTCCTCCACCTGGGCAACAACAACCACTGCCTCCACAACTGGGTTTAACCACTTTGCAGACCTCTGCTAGTGCTGTTGGATATCATTTACATATGTAGTAGAGTTCCAGCATATAACATGATTTTGAAGACACTTCCCTTATGGAGTGTAAGGAAAAGTATCACACTCACCAAAATCAGGACCATTTGTATCTTAATTCTGTCTTACTTGCTGCTGTCTGTATTCACTTACTCTCACTAATGATTATGCAGACAGTTACACAGATCTCTTCTTTCACAGTCACATTATCAGTGCAAGGAGCTTTTCTCCCCCAGTTCAGAAGGTTGGTTACAGTTTGATGGGGACTTCATTAAGTACCAACACTTAAATCCCCTTTAGAAAAAGAAACAACTCTTATCCAGGACTACAAGAAGCAATTGCAAGACAAAAGGATGCAATGGGAAGCAAAATGGTTTTTTTTTTTCTGGCTTTAATTCTCTACTGTGTCTGCTATTTGAAACACAGCTAAGAACCACAGGTCACCAAGAGTCTAAACAATCTTCTCCAAAAGGAGAGATAAAGAGCTTTACACAATGTTCAACTGTGTCTTCACAGAGCACTGCACTTGTTTCCACAACACTCAGCAGCATTTACTGAGTAAGCAGAGAAGGTATTTGGTGTCTAGTCTGACCAGAGTTGTTCAGTCTATAGCCTTAGGGAACTCTAGTTAAGCTCTGCTAGGATGCCAGAAGTATCAAGTTCCTCATGAGCCTCTCCAAGGTGATCATCACTACAGTATCAGAGTATTTCACCAACATTAATGAACTTATCTTTCCATATCATGCTATGCTGTGCAGCTAGTAATATCTTCATTGCACAGATGCTACTGCCACTCCAGTTAATGCCACCTCAAAACATTCCTTATGATTTCTTACAATTAGCTATTCAACTGTTCCCATTTTAGCGGTGTCTAATTTTCTCATTTCTTCAGATAAAACTTCTCAGTGGAGCACAAACTCATGTATGTAAGATTTCAGGTGAGGCAGACCTCAGTGAAAAAAAGAAGAAGAAAAAAAGGAGGTATGACAGTTTGCATATGGAAAGAGTTTCACAGTCAAGCATTCCACATGGACCAGCCAATTCCTGCTACTATCATCCTTTCTGGCATATGGAAACTGCATGCAAAGAAGGACACATTTTATTTTTGCCATGGTGATATAGTAATGGCAACAGAAGGCATGAGTGGGAATTCTATCAGTAGTTTAAGTCCACAAATAAAATTAGAGTGGTTCTTTGAAAACTATTCAAGCAGAAAGTACAGCAAGGGGATTGAGGTTTCATGTAGAAGTGAGAATGACTACTAATGAGTTAGCATTATTCCAATGGTTATAATATTTCACCACCGTTAGTGTTTATAGCCAGTCCAGGAAAAATGAAAAAAAGGAAAAATAAAAGTAATCCCAGAGAAAATTACTAAAAACCCAAGGACACTAACAATAAGATCCCAATAGAGAATTAAAGCCAGAAGAAAAAAACCATTTTGCTTCCCATTGCATCCTTTTGTCCTGCAATTGCTTCTTGTAGTCCTGGATAAGAGTTGTTTCTTTCTCTAAAGGGGATTTAAAAGCTGATACAGTTTCTCTTTCCAGAAGCTACAAAAGATGTAATAATCTCCTTGGAATATCTTTTCATAAACAACATGGATGCCCTGGCTTTTTTGTGCAATAAAATGCATAAAACCACTTGGAATTCAACGGTCAAAGATTCACATGACTGAATAGATTGGGTTTACATCAACAGTGTACAAATATCAATTTCTGAAATAGAACAGTATTAATAATTTAAAATCAGAAAGGAAGTATAAGAAGACTTGCAGTTGAATCCAATTGCCCTGCAGTGACTATAAATACTAACAGTTTTAGTGTGCTCTGTATTATTTATGAAATACGTTTTAGGTTTTATATAGCTATGGTTAGATTAGGAATATCTAATAATGTATTTATAGTTATTTTAGGAAGTATCTTCATGGAATCTGGTTGTGTTACGCTCTTGGGAAAAACACAGTTCTGACTACAGTATCTAAGTCTTATCTCTGTATGCATGCCATATATAAAGTTTATGTAAAGATTTCTGGATACTATTTTCCTATGCAAGTACTTCAGTTGAACTATGTTTTACCTATAAAATTTGTTTCATATCTATGTGTCCCAAAAGCATTTTATATGAAGGAACACAAGTGGTAGACAATTCTTTTCTGTTTCCACAAGTCAAGTTCACAGTGAAATGAATGAGAATTGTATATATAATGTCTGGAAAGAAAAAGCATATCATTTAAGTAGCCATGCTATGTGTTCATGTTGCATATTTCTTCTCCAAATTTGGTGGGTGAGATCACCCACTGAAGATAGACAGGATGGATTCTAGTAATCTATCCTGATGTCTGTGACAGTACCTTCCAGAACAAAAGTGGATACAGATGGTATCAACTGAACAAACAAGATGCCAACACTTTCAGGAGGTAATATTTCCAGTCATCTCAGGTTTGAGACAAAACTGCTACAGCTTTGTTTTACATGGTCAATAAGAAACATTTTACATCCATGATTGCAAATATGTCAACTGTTCTTCACAGGAATGCAAAGGGTGAATGTGCCAGGCTGACCCCAAGTGTCAGCCTTTGGTCACTGATGACTGAATAATATGTAAACTGCAGCAGTGGATCTCGCACAACTAAGGCTCCCATTCACAGCCTAACAAAGTTCCCATCTTCTACAGAAATGGTCTTGCTTTTGCTAAGGTCTGTTAAGCTCCGCTTAGTGTTCAAAATTCCTTTCAATCATCTTTCACTGTTGACCACTGATAGATTTCTCAGCAAAGCATAGGACAACCTGTACCTACTTCACCATCAGAGCTTTCTTTACACTTTCTCCTTCCTATTAGGGCCCTGACTTTTTCTTGCCCTTATCATTTAATTTGTGTGCAAAGTTACTGCACATTAGGAAAAGTATTTGCATCCAGGGTGCAGTAGGTGCATAGCTTCCAAGAGACAAAAAACAGTCTAACTGACCAGACACAAAAAGAAAACAGAAGTGAAAATACATAAAGAAGAAAAGATTTGATGAACTCAGCCTCATCAAGAGGCCTTCATCAATCGATACATATTTTCCTATTAAAAAATCTTTGAACAGGCAAATAGCCAGACCTGATAGCTGGAAGTTGACTAAAAACAACAGTAGCCTAAAAATTAGTTAATAATAGCAAAAACTTGGGCTAATTAATAACTGGAAAGTGCGCAATGAATACACAAGTGTTGAGAGGGATTTACTCCAAATTTTTTTTTTTTTTTTTCCCTAAGTGGTAAGTTTCATCAAGTCACTTTAAGTCCCTCAAGGTCCCTTCAAGTTTTGCAATGCCCACAGCTGTCCTGGGGAAATCTCCTTGTTCCTTCAAAAATTTTAAGTTTAACTCTCCTTTTTAAATCAGTCAGGCTTCCAATGTTGATCCACTATTACACTTTGGGATGGGGGAGGGTAGTGAATAGGACCCAAATCATAAGGAATAAAAGCTCACCAGAAATACATAAATTGATTTAGATTAACACTCTAAGCCTGAAAACAACCAGCTCCAGGAAAAAAAAAAAAAAAAAAAAAAAAAAAAAGGAGACTGATACACCTTTCATATTCTCAAGTTATTAATGGAGGAACTCATACAATCCCGTATCCCGTTTTTCCCCCTCATGTTACCATCCCTGTGCTATATGGGCAAGATATTACACATTGGCCCCAGAGAAAGTCCAATCCTCTGCTTTGTGACAGGCAGCATTTTCGCTCTGTGTTCATGCTCTGCTGAGAACTCCTCTATAACGCACATCCAGCCTGCAGCTGTCCTCTCTGTCTTCCCTTTGCTCCCATGTCAAACACCCCTCTTCTCTCATGATTTCTCAATCACCAAATAACAAAGATAATAAGTGTATTCCTGAGGACTAACAAAATGGGTCTTATGGTCCTCATGACATTTAAGAATTAGGGAGTCAAACCTCCAATTAGCTCTCAGTATAATATCTGTGGAACATGGATGGAAGACTGACATGGGTTTATGATTTTCCCCCTACTTCTCTCTCTCACTTCACCCTGTTAGTAGGCAGTAGAATAACAACAACAAAAAATTGGATAGGTCTTAGATCCCTGTTTTGCCAGAGTAATGTAAGAAAGCAGGAGGTCATCACTTGTTTCAATGTGTAGTTGAGAGATACAAGCAGTAGCTTTATGTTCAGGAGGAACTCACTACTTGTACTGCTGCAGTCAGAGATAAGATTTTTTTGTGACAGGTGCCTCTGCTCCATCTGAAAGATTTTAACCTGCAGATCAAATAACTTCCTGTCTTAAAGGGTATGACACATCATGAGATATCCAGGAGCTACCTTCTCTGTATCTGTATCTAATCTTCAGTAAATCTTGTTGGAGCAGATGCTGGAATAGCAGGGTAATTTACAGCTCACTCCTGCAGGAGCCACACAAGCATCTGGCCCAGGCACAAAATACCCCTGATGATATTAAGACAGCAATGTCTGTTTGAACACCTGAAGGTCCTCCCCACAGGCTTCAAAACTCACAATTCTTTGCCTATTTCAAAATGCTCCTTCTGCCTGATGGCAACAGTTCAAACACCAGAGACACTTAATAAATATCTGCTGCAATGAACAAGGAAGCCATATCCCACGTTCAAGTAAATGGCTTTACTAAACAAAAGTATCAGTGTCTCCTGAGCTAAGCCATCCACAGTCATGTAACAATCTTGTGCTAACCTGACACCCGACCAGCCTTGCCAGTAGCAACTGTTTGCTTCTGTAAGGTCGCCACCTCCCATATGTTTCAATAGTATGCACAGTTTAATGTTTTTGCTACAGTAACTTAAGAAACAACAGCAACTCACTGAAGGGTGAAGAAGAAGCAAGTCACAGTAGCTCATCAGCAAAAACAAGTGCTCAAAGGCTTTGTGAATTAACATATGATCATTAGTGCTAACAATCCTAGACTACTGCCTTCTGCTACCAGCCTTAAATAATCATCATGTCCCTATGGGAAAAAAAAATGTCATTATTATCACGGTTTGGGGATTTGGTGGGTGGGGTGGGGGGAGGACCAAGGGGGGGGGGGGGTATAGTTTTCAAGTGAAATTCAACTAAAAAAAAGTATTTTTACATTTCTTTTAGTAGTCCTATTATTCCCCCAAATCCAGGAGGAGTATGTATATTTCCTACAATGTAAGATGACACACTTTTTAAAACAAACAAACCGATGGAAGATATTTCTTTAGATTAAGCAAACAGTGGAGAAAAAGTTTAACAGAAAGAAAGATATGCACTGTGAAAGAAGATTAGTTACCTTTTTTTTTTTCTGCTTAAAAGGAAACATAGCTGTGCAAACACTGTGGCTGCTAACTAGACATTCTCAAACAACTAATATGTAACCCCACTGTTACTATAACAATTTTCTCATCTCCACTAGTTGGGCTCAAACCTGGACAAGAAAAAATAATCAACCGAGACTGCACAGGAATTATAATTCACAACATATATTTTAAGGATATCCTTATATGCTCTGTTAGCATTTGCTTGATTATCAAAGAATCCTTATCTGGTTAGGATGCTGAAATAATTCTATTAATATGTATGAGCTCTGGAACTAAAATAAATAGTATTAAAACATCCTAACAGCAAAATACAATCCAAATAACTAAACAAATTATTACTCCAGGAACATAAAGAAAGGCATCTTTAAAGTTCCAACTTTGACTATTTCTCATGTTTTAAAGAAATTTATTCTTTAAAATACCGGGCATTATTTCAGATCAAATCTAATCACATGAGAAAAATGGCAGGTTGCCAAGCACAAGAATTTCCCTTCTTATTTCTCACTATGCTGTCAACATAGGCAGTTCTCTCTTGCTGCATTTTCCTGTGGTCCTTTACAGAAGGCAAAAAGCATCAAATCAAGAATTCCATTTTCCCCCATTACTGCATACTCATAAAAATGGAACTGACAGGACAGCAGTTTATTTGTGCATAAACCAGAGCCGAATCATGTAAACTGGCTTTCAGAAACCCACGGATCAATTGTTACTCTCTGGGAGCGCTGCCTCGGTGGGCGAAGGTGAGGGAGTTTCATCTGGGAGAAGGGAAAAGTTGAGGAGTTGCAGAGGTACGAAATCCAGCAGTCTTCCGGTCTCCACTGCATAAAGCTAATTAACAGACTCAAGTATATACACAGTAGCAATGGCATCTTCTGCGTCTGTAACTATTTTTAAATGCACCTAAATTCTGAAGAGGCTTAACATACATTTAAGCTTATATGAATATTCATGTCCGAGTACTACACCAAATCTAAGTCACTGTGCAAAGATAAGCATGGCTTAAAAATGTTAAAAGTCGGGTCATTAGACTAACAACACCTACAGACATAGCCAAATAAAAAGTAAAACAGGCTGTCTAACAAGAGCATCTTACTGGCCCTCAGTCCAATTCTTTCACCAGGGACACGCTAAGCTCCTCAAATTCCCCTTCCCCTATTATGATTTTAGTTAGAAAACTATCTTAATACAACTTTGCAAACATCAAAAAGCTTCCTTGAATAGGGAAGCAGCTTCTGAAACCTTTCCTCGGTTTAGAGCACAGGAAAAGAAACTACCTACACCATGCCACTTTCAACGTTTAGTGAAAAACTTTAGATTCCCTAGTACTAGGGACACGTAGCGTTAAACCCATTTGCGGGTGAACTGAACAACAAAACAAGCATTTTTAAAATTAATATAAAAATCCTATTTTCAGAGGCAGAAATCTCGGGGCATACTTCGGTATTTGTTGGGTACTGACAATAAGTTAAAAGACGGTACCTCTTCTAAACTGAAAGAACTAGAATAAATTATCACACGAGAGAGCGAAAAACCTGTGTCGTTACAGTTTCTCTCCGCAAACTGTTTCTTTCCTGCGGCATCATCTGTTAAATCAGAAACTCCTTTGAACACCGCAGCCTCGCTGACTCTTAGGGTGCACTGCCGGCGCCGACAGTCTCTCGGTATTTTCGCATCGCGCCCTCTCCGCGGGGCCAGCGCAGCCGCCCGCCTCTCCCAGTGCCGCTCGCAGCCGCGCACCGCGCTCGGAGCGCACCGCACCGCGCTCGGGCTGTCCCCGCCGGCGGGCCCACACACGCACCGAGGGGACAGATGCGCTCTCCCGCAGCCGACCCGCGCGGCGCGGACCCGCCTGGCCGAGCCGAGCCGAACGGGGCCAGGCCGCGAGTCGCTGACCCGGGGGCCGGCAGCGGAGAAGTTGCGGCCGCCCCGAGGCGCGCACCGAGGCGCACAGGTGCAGCCGGTCCCGCCGCGCGTCCCGCCCGGCGCCAGCCTCCAGGGGCGTGGGGCGCCGAAGCCCGAAGCCGAACCCCTGCCCCGGGCCGCCCCTGCGGCGCGGAGGCGGCAGCAAGGCGGCGGCTGCTGCCCCTCGCCCGCCGCCCGCGCCGGCACCGCGCCCGCGGACAAACTTACTTGCGGGCGGCGGCGGCGGCACCCGCGCCCTCCTTCCCGCGCTGCGAGCGAGCGCAGCCCCGGCGCGGCGGCCGCTGCCGAGCGCGTTCGGACATGCTCAGTCCCCCCGCCGTGCGGAACCTACCACCGGGGGGACGGGGGAGCGCGGAGAGAGAGGGGGCAGAGCTGGATGCTACCAAGAGGACGCGCTAAAAATAGGCGCCGCAGAAAGGAACAGCTGGAGCTTAAAGGGGCGGCGGCCGCCGCGCTCCCCGCAGCCCCGGGCAAGGGGCGCCTCGTCCCGCCGCACGGGCCCTTCCCCCGGAGCCGGAGGACAGGCTCTGCAGCCGGGGCCTGCGCTGCCGTGGGGCTCTCCCCGCGGAGCCAGCGGAGGAGAGGCTCTGCGAGCGGGGCGCTGCCGGCATCCCGCGGTGCCCGCGATGCCCGCGCCACCGCGTCCTGCCCGCGCCTTTGCGGCGGGAGCGCTGCGGTGCTCTCGGCTGCGGCCGCCGAAGCGCGCGGGGGTGCGCAGGGCGCCGGGAGGGCTCTCGGAGTGTCCAGCGGGGCGACTGGCGGCCTCTGCCCCCTCTCACCCCAGCACCGGGCCGGGAGCGTACCTCGGGGCCGGGAGCGTATCTCGGGCCGGGCCATTTATCTCAGGGCCCGTGAAGCAGCAGCTTCAGCAATGAGTTCTACATAGTGAGGGAGAGGATGCCGAGCGGCGTTTTCATGCGGCGTTTCTCTGGAGACATCTCCATCCTGCTCCGAGGCGTTAGCTTATGCGGACGAGGCTTGGGAGTGACAAACACTCGGGAGCTCTCCCATGAAGCTCAGAGCAGTCAGATGAGAATGTGCCAGGTCCGAGGCGAAAAGCGTGAAGAACAAGCCCTCCTAAATATAATTTTCTAGGCTGGAATATCTATGCGGCAACAGAAATTACATGATCACCTCTTACTGACAGTACTGTGTTTCAAAACTGAGAGCTGTTGAAATTGAAAGCCGCCTAAGTATTTGTGAATGGGAATTTCTGATGGGGTTTTTTAGCCGTGGCTTATCATTCTCTACCTTCCTAAAAGACCGACAAGAATAAACATAAGAGCACCACATTGTTTTAGATTTATATAGATACTACAGATTCTAAAATTGTATTACCCTAGCAGGAGTTCAGAGGTATTACTGAATTCTGCTTTTATGGATACAGAAAATTGCTATGGCACACACACACACACACACACACACACAAGGGCATCTTTAAAAAATACTAAACTACTGCTAAGAAAAAATATCAGACAACATCTGCATCATGATAATCTGCTATTCTGATGACATAATGTACAATAGTACGTTCAGTCAAGACCACATTCAAAATTTTTCATTTATTTCATTAGACATGAGAGATCACTTGAAGTTTATCTTCATTGGAAATCTAACACAGCCTTCAGCAAAAACTACTGCAGAAAAAACCTCTCAGTTACACGTAGGTGGGTATAATCAGGAAAGGAAGTGTTACTTGTCAGTACTGTCAAAGAAAGTGAGAGCAAGGAAGCAATTTCTCTTGTAGGCTGACATACAATGGCATAGATTATTAGACAAGATTGTGTAGGTAACTACTGCAGTGCTTGGAGATACTGAAGATGACGTCACAAAGATTATAGTATTAAAAAGGGAGTGAATCAGGTTGTATTGGGTTTTTAAGGCCAAGCTTTTGTATGCAGGAAGTGGGGGGAGGGGGGATGCAGAAGGTGGGGAGGTGCAGGGGTGGCTTCTGTGGGAAGCAGCTGGCAGCTTCCTCCATGTCTGACAGAGCCAATCCCTGATGGCTCCAAAGATGCACTGTGTCACTGGCCAAGGCTGGGCCACTTAGAAAGGCTGATGACTCTGTGATAACAGATCTAGGAAGAAATTTAACAAAGATTGGCAGCTATAATTGTGGCCAGAGAAGAGCAGAGTGAGAGTGTGTGAGGAACAACTCTGCAGACTGTCAGTGGAGAAGAAGGGAAAGAAGGTGCTCCAGTCATGGAAGCTGAGATTCCTCTGCAGACCACGGTGAGACAACTGTGCCCTGCAGCCTGTTGAGGTCCAAAGGTATGCAGAGATCCACCCACACCTGTAGATGAGACCCACACTGGAGCTGTGGATGCCTGGAGGAGGCTGTGACTCTGTGGAAGAGCCAGTGGAGAGAGGGCCCTGCCCCCAGGCTGAAGCAGCTGTCCTTGGAGGGCTGCACCCATGGCAGTGACCCGCACTGCAGCAGTGGTGGGAGGACAGCTGCCTATGGGATGGACTCACACTGCAACTGTTCACAGAGAGCTGTTGCTCGTGAGATGGACTCACATTGGAGAAGTTCATGGAGAACTGTCTCCTGTGAGAGGGACACCCCTCTTCTCCCTGAGCAGCAGCAGAAGCCTCAGGTGATGAACTGATCACAAACCCCATTCCCTGCCTCCTTGAGCTGCTAGGGGATGAGGTAGATCTAGGAAGGGGTGATGGGAAGATGTTTTCAAGGTTTTGTTTTGCTTGTCATTATCCTGCTCTGATTTTGCCAGCAATAAATTCAATTAATGTTTCTAACTCGAGCCTGTTCTCCCCATTATGGTATTTGATAAGTGATCTCTCCCAGTCCTTAACCCATGACCCCCTTTATATACATACATACATATATATATATATATATATATATATACATATACATATCTTCCTTGTCTAGCTGCTGAAGGGAGTGAGAGAGAGCAGCTTTAGTGGGTGCCTGGCATCCAGCCAGGGTCAGCCCACTACACATGTTCACTAATTCTCCTCATTCTTCTCACTCTCTGTAAGACATGAGATGCAGTGTCTTCTCTAGTCCATGTATAACAGCCACAATTACACCATGTATTATAAAAAGTTGTAAGCTATGCAGGAGGCATAACTGTACATAGTGTGTGTGGGGAATTATGTAATTCTTCCAGCTGAAGCCATTAATCTTGAGATAGACAGCAGGGCAAATAGAAAAGGCAGTCTTCTGAATGCAGACTCAGATTTGGGATAACAGTGGGATAATGTATTTCTGGCTGCATCTGGATCTCTGCAGGAGCAGTAGGCAGCCTCTGGAGAATTTCCTAGAACAGTTTGCACCTTTACCATCAGACAGATCTGGGTAAATCAGGAGCCTGAAAGATATCCTGAGTTTCAGGAGAGTAGCTTCAAGCTGGGGATTCTTACTGTCTAGGGAGTTCAGAACACTCTTCATCATGAGAACAAATCTTAAAATACTGGCAAAGAAAACATGGGTTTTTCTGCAGTCTGTATTATCATTCTGCTTGTATCTATCACATATGGCTAATTGTACTATAATTCTCACACTTCTCTTTGTTTATAAGGAATCTCTTTAGAACTTATGAAATATAGTTCCTTTTCACAACGAGAGGCAAACATTTATGGATTTTCCTCACTCAAACCACAATGTTGTAAATTTCATGAAATTTATATATAAATACACACACACATATATATATATATATACATATAAAGCCTAAGATAGCAAGTTCCAGCATTCAAAAGACCATAATCACCCAGATGCAGACTACCAAATTGGACATTAGCAAGTAAGTGGTGGCTGCATCTGCTGTACCAGCCAGTGAACTATATTTAGATATAGACACCCATCTGAATATTGAAAGCTGTTCTTTTCTTCTTCAAGTTCTGTTCAGCAGAAATATCCATAGAATTGCATCTTGTTCCTATGCAGCAGCAAAGATTTAAATATCTGCTGTGCTGCTGTGTCCCATGAGACAGAAGGGGACCAATTCCTCATTGCTCAGAAGATGTGCAGCTTTGCACTCCATGCAAAGCACAGTGCTTTATCAATCTCTCTTCATATTGATTGAGGAGGCTCTAGTGAATCTTTATTTCTCAAATATAACCCCTATAATTCCATATTGCTGATGAACTAGGGCTCTGACATGCCATTGATTACTTCTGTCTCCCAGACTCACCTCAGCCCTCCCAGTTGTCTCCTCTCAGTGTTGTTTTCACCCTTCTTATTGACAGCAATATTCAGATTCTCTGCTGTCTCCTTGTATAGCTCAAAGGTACATTCTAGCATCCTTATCTTTTGAGTTCACTGTCCTAGGAAATTTTTCCACGTAGTGGAGTACCCAGCTTCTTGTGCAGTAGATAGAATATTCCTTTTTTTTTTTCCTTTGCTTATAGGACAAAGCTTATTTTCAAGGGATAAAACATGGATGTTTGAGTATCATAGAATCATAGAATGGGATAAGTTAGAAGGCACCTAGAAGGTCATCCAGTTCAATCCAGCTGCTATGGGCAGGGACACCTTCAACTACCTCAGGCTGCTCAAAGTTCCCTCCAGCCTGGCCTCTCCTACACTCCCAGAGAGGGGCCATGCACACAGCTTCTCTGGGCAGCTTGTTCCAGTGCCTCATCACTCTCAGAAGGAAAAATTTGTTCCTAATATCCAATCTAAACCCCACTCTCAGTTAAACCAATTCCCTCTTTCTTACCTGCCCCTGTAAAGACCTTCTCCAACCCTCCTGCAGGCCATTTTTTAGGTACTGGGAGGTTGCCCTAAATTCTCCCTAGAGCTTTTTCTTCTCCAGGCTGAACAATCTCAACACTCTCAGCCTGTCTTCAGAGGAGAAGTACTCCAACCTTCTGATCTCCTTTGTGGCACTTCTCTGGATTCAGTCCAAGGCATCCACATACTTCTAATGTTGCATCCAGAACTGGATGCAGTACTCCAGGTGCTGCTCTCACCAGAGTGAAGTAGAGAGGCAAAATCACCTCCCTTGATCTGCTGGCCATGCTGCTTTTGATGCAGACCAGGATGTGACATCACATGAGACATGCACAGAGAGTACCCAGCTGTCAGTCTGTGGTCCAAATGGGAGAAGTTCTTCAGAGTAACAGAAAAGACTGTGTGATTAATATGTGTAAAGTTGTGCTCAAGGCAAGAGATTTTGGGTTAGAGTGAAGAAGCACAAAATAAAAACAGATGACTGATGCTTCATAGTGCATTTGGATTGGAAAGGGGACTAGCTCCCAACAAACTGAAAGTACAGAAATTCCAGGGTGAAGATAACAATGGTGTCATGGGTAATAAAGCAAGGAACTCTGGTACATGAATGTGGGGCACATAAATCTCCTTTCCTCTCCCTCCTCCTGCTTTTGGAGGGAATGAGAACGGAACACAAAAATCATTTTTGATAGGACAGGAAAATAAGATAGAGATAGAGAAATGTGGGATTTCCATAAGGAATAACTGAGACTATTACATGGATTCCCTGGAATGAAGGGGAAAGAGAAGGATTCACAAGGCATATGATAATAGGCTTAGACGAAATAGTCTAAACAATGTTTACTGAGCTCAGATTTTTCAGCTGCAACTCAGTGATGATCTCTTGGAGTCATTGTTGACCACTCTCTGGAAATCCCATTTTGATGTGTAGCAGAGGTCAAAAAGCCAATGAAGTGTTTGGCATCCTTGAGAGCGGAGGCTGGGCTTCATCTGTGACTGTGAAGGACAGAGCTGGAAAAGATACAGTAAAAGGCAACTGGCATGAGCAGGCAGCAGCCTTGTGAGGGAAGAGTGAAATGGTTGGGATTCTTCCATGTGAAGAGAAGCATGGAGGGCCATGTGGCTGGGATTTACAAAGTTGTGAAAGCAGTACATATGGCAAAAAGTGGATGAGAATGATTTTCCACCAAATCCCACAGTACTACATAATACTGAAATACTGGTGAAAGAAAGCACTTTCACCCACCCACCTGGACAGTGATCTTCTGGAATGTATAACCCAAAGAAGTTCTGTAGGCAGACCAGCAGGCTCAAAAAAGCATCAGCAAAACCCATAGGCAATCTATGTGTGAAAGGCCAGGGAGTGGCTTCAGTACTTGGAGCCCAAGGGCTGTGAATTCTAGGGCAGTACTAGGGGAACTGACTTCAAAATTTTAGTCTTATATACTGTCTTCTAATAGTGTCTCCTTCTGTTACTGCTGGGACGATATGCTGGGCTAGATAATACCTATGATAAAATCAGTTGTAGCAAACTACGTGTGATCCCCAGGATGGATCATATCCATGCTTTGAACCACGAGAGTGATCTCTGTTAACTCTGCAGGTAGCTGATGGCATGATGCTGTTTTTAGAATTTAAGGGTTATGCAGCAAAAACTTTCTTTACATTTGGTAAACCACGATGTTATATAAAAATTCCCACTTCCACTATTAATATTCATTAAGCATTAAGTCTTTTGAGGCTTGCTATAAATAGCCTTCCCTGAACTGGAATTCACAGTGGCCAAAATCCTATTTCCCATCTAAGTCCTGAATAAATAGATATCTTGCAGGAGCCATTCAGAAGGTTTCTATAGAAAGGTCTAACCATATCCCATAATTCTTGATAATTGGTGGTTGCTATCAATGACTGTACCTCCCATTTAGCACCCAAGGGATTTTGCTACCCTATGCTGCATAAGAAATGGCCAGTAGACTTGAGTGGTTGGAAACCCTTGGAGACACATCCTTCTATAATTCATTGTCTTTACGATATGCTTTCTCCTTCCCTGACCATGTCAAACATCCATTTTGTTGCTAACAGCTCAGAGCAGCAGTTTTTGGTCCATGAGAAAAAAGCAGTGACAACCCAGAGATTTTCTACAGCCTCCTGACAGAGGAGTTTGAGAAGAGCACAGCTGTAAGGGTTCATCCTGCCATTGCTACACAGAAAATGCACTGACACCAATGCAAGTCTTGCCCAGTGAACAGGTCTACATTCTTTGTTGCAGAAAGATTTTGTATGTAAGAAATAGAATTGTTAGAAGAAACAACTCAAAACATAGCTGGATTTCAAACAACAAATTTCATATTAACTCCTTATGAAAGTGAAAGGAAAATAGCTTTGTATACTAAAATAGGAAGAATATGGAATGTGTTTTTACTCAGAATAATTTCAGCATTTTCAGCATTTGAAATTTATTGATGACCATCATCTCAGGCATTTTCTTTATTGTAATCAATATTTTTCTCCCAGTCAATCTGAAGTTATCTACTTTTTATGCCCTTTGTGGGCTTTGAAGGTTTTTTCCTTGGACACTGAATTTAAATATCCATCTTTGACTTCTTTAACTGAAAGTTCTACCAGGCAGTTGGGAACTTGGAAGTGAATATTGTTCTGCAAAATTTTTTTGTGCTGTACTCAGTAGTGTATAGAAAACTTTTTCAGTTCTTGCATTACTCTCACACATTATACAAATTTGTATACATGAGATTATTTTGCTTTGTTTTCAAAGACACCAATAACTGAACAAGGTGTTGTAAAAACAGTCACAGGCTTATATTACTATGGAAATTTATTAAATGCTTCAGAAAGGTTTTCTTAGTTCTCTACAGCAATAAAATTAAACATAGATCAGTTCCAGGTTTCCTTCAACATTATTCGAGCTGAGCCCCTGTGAAATAGAAAATCATAGCTTTTCTGTTATTTAATTATTTTAGGGCATACCCAAAAAAAACAGAGAATATGAGATTTTTAATGTGGGAAGAAGTGCATGTGTGGAGTACTCTGCTCCAGGAAACTGCTGGAATATCTGCCTCAGAATGCAGCAGTAAAAGCAGTGTGCTATTAGTGCTGCTATTAAAAACTAGAGAGAAGTGCAGCATACTGCTTTGAGATCAATATTCAATCTCATATGGTCCCTTGCTTTCTCTCGGTAATCCCTAACAAGTCATATGCTTGTTTTCAAAGGAAGATGAGGCTCTGGTAGTCAGCAGAGCCTGGCCAGCAGCGTGCACCAACACGACTGAGCCATTGGTTGTCTTCTGTAAATCAGTCCAAAGATCAGAACTATGCTGTGATCATCTATGATTTCACAGAAACCATATATTCCACTATTCTAAAAGCTAACAGCAATCAAGGTATGATCATCTTTAAAAGGATGGCCTTTAATAACTAACAGAAATGGAACAGCTTTGGAACTAATTAAAAATTTTCCTTCCATGCAATTTCCATGTGGATTTATAAAGCAAAAGCTATTAGTAAAAAAACCAGTCAACAATAACAAATAAGGAAAAATTAAGGTTTTCAGTAACCTTTATTAAAAAAAAAAAAAAACTTGCTGAAAATAGCAATATTTTACAGATACTGTTCTAAGGAGAATTAGTTATATGCTTAAAAAAGAAAGACACAACAATGTTTCATAAAGCTTTATGAATTTTCAATAAGCTTTGGAAAGCATGGCTTTTAACCACCTAGAAAACTGGTGCCACCATTTAAAATAAATCTCAACAAACGATGCAAACTAGAACCAATTGAAAAATAAATGTGAAATCTCACTTGATAAATACTACATGTCATCCCTGATATTCTAATTCTGGCAGAAAAATACAGAGTTGCAGTAAGCCAAAAGGTAAACTACTTCTGAGCTTGTTTAAGGATAAATGCAAAATTTAAACTCAAGTCACTGGAGAAAATTATTTTAGCTAAACCAAAATCTAGATCTATAGCATATGTGCTGTTATATAATGACATATAGGCTGCCCAAAAATAGCTGGTCAGGGTATGTACTTGAAGTGGCATTTCAGTGTTTGTATTCAGGCATCATGCAGGGTTGGCATCCAGCAAAAGGAATGTTATGGAGCATAGAGGATAAGGCAAGGAAGGCAAAAAAAAGAGCATGAAACATTCATGCATTGTAGAGTTTGCTGAGATATTAATGAAGATAGCTGATTGAATGTGCCCCTTAAGCACTTCCCTTATGGAATAACCATGAAAAGTTGCCTTGAGATTTGGTAATTTCACCTTGGGCATAACCAGCCAAATTTCTTTTGCATGTTTTGTGTAAGCTTTAAGAAAAACTACCTAGAATGAAGGATTAACTCCAACTGCTAGCTGTCATGGGTGTCCTTGGGAGTTTGTTGACAAAATATCAAGGCGATGAAAGTTTTGCTGTTGATGCTACTGAAAATCAAATGGGTGTTTTAGGATCAGGGAGCCCCCAGCCATGCTTGTCTGGGGAAGGCAGCATCATGATATCCATGTACTTCTGTCTGGAGATAAAAAATGGAATGACTGGATTGCAGAACTGACATGGCTGATCTCAGACAATGCAAACGTATCCCAGCTCCTGAAAATTCCTTATTCAACTCCAGCCTTGTTTGAAGCTAGACTAGAAAAACAAATAGATAAGCAAATTCTCCAGCTACCACAAAAATACTGAACTAGAGTAAATAAAAATTAAAATTGTCTATATTTTGATAGAAATTACATAAGAACACACCAAATTAAATTTTAAAAGGGGGAAATGGGGATTTTTAGGAAAAAAATCCTAGTGTTTCTTTTTATATGAAATTAAAAAAAAGAAAAAAAAAATCTCTGCTGCACAATTTGACCTTGACATTACAGAAACTGTTTTCCTTTCCTTTAAAACATGTATGGATAATTTTTTAAAAATTTCAAAATAAGACCAAAATTATTCAAAATTATGCAAGTGAAATAGTTCAGAATTTTTCAATTCCATGTTGGACAGAAAGGTGTAAAAATACAGAGGTATTTCTTTTATTGATCCCAACTTTTAAAGGTTTTATTTATATACCTTTGTTTTTTGATAAAATATTCACAATAAATTTTCCCATACTTAGGATCTGAATGTCCATACCACTTTTTGTTGCCACTGTGAATTTCTGGTCCCCATTATCTTTTCTTTGCTGAATGATTCAGAGGTAAATGGCAGCAAGCAACCCATATCATATTTTTAAGCAGTATTTAAGCCAATGCAAACAGGGGCTCTGATGGTGCTTCTGTTACAGCAAAAACCTGGTGTTTCTCAGCAGGCTGGACACTTCTGGCATCTTCTGCTTTCAGGTCCTGTTTTGCAAATAGTTTTGGAAATGAAGATAAAGCATTTGCAAAAACAAGTAAAAGGGTCACAGGTGCACATTACTGGCTGTTTTGATTGTGGATTTTCAAAGATTCTGAGTCACTATAGATATTTTTAGCTGTGCTTTTAACCACTATTTCTGCTACATTGCCTAGATCGAAATTATTTTAATAGTGGTTTGATCTTGGTGCTCATTTGCATTTAGATCCTTTGTCAAACAAGTAAATCTCTCAAATTTCTTTCAATACACAGAACTTTAGCTACCTGATTCTTGTAGCATTAAGCCTGCATTTTAAAAGGCATGTTCCTTATATGTCTTAGGACAGAAATCTCTTTAATTAAATTTTTGGATGTATTGTGCGTGATATATAATTACCAATTGCATTGTTGTAGATTCCAAAAAGGGGGTTGATAAAAAATTCGTGCGGCTTTGTAAAGCAAATACCTGTGTTACTATTGTTCTTTTGTATGCTGAAACATCATATATTATTTATTTTTAACTCAAAGAAGGTTTCTGTACGAGAGGCTGAAGTATAATTCCTGCTCTTACAGGCAAAATAAAGTTTAAATTATACAAAATTATAGACATTTTTAGAAAAACATCCGTTCTATTCAGGTTTGTCTTCAATCCTTGCTCACTTGTGAGTTCCAAATGCAAAACATAATTTCTGTCTGTAAATTGATGATCATGGGGGATTTTCTCCTGATAACAGGTTTATTTCTGATTTATATATTTTGATTGAGCTTTTAATTGAAGAACAATCATTTTTGGAGATATTTCAGAAAAGACATATTGGTAGGAAACATCCCAGGGGGCAAAAACCTGAAAAGTGATGCAAATATAGGTCTAACAGATCTTCTCTATTCCTGATTTTTGCATGTCCTTACCTAAATTCATAAATATAATCTACTCACTCTTTGATAATAATTGGTGATGTAAAGTGGAATAGGTATTGCAAAGTTTTACCAGGAACATGGAATGTTCACTGAGTGAGAAAAGGAAGAGCAGTTTAGCTTGTTTAGCTTTGCAAGGCAGAGGCTGAGAGGAGAGATTTTGTTTTCCCTAAATATACAAGAGGAATTGTCATTAACAAGAGGAAGAACAACTTCTTTCTCTGAGGGTAAATGTTGGTAGAGGTATAAATCACTAAATATCAGCTATATATACATACACAATAAAAAGAGAAGAGGATCCTTGTATGACAAAGCAATAAGTTTCAGGAAATTTCATGGACAGGATTGTGCAATGTTTCTGCTTATAAAGTCAAGGTTGAAAGCCAATGATTGGAGAGGTGTTTAATTTCCTCTGTTTCTGTCCTCTAGGCAGCCTGGTCAAAAATTGCATTATTTAAGTTCCTGGGAGATTGGTCAACATGGAGAAGAGATTGTGAACCAAATAATTTTTTGATTAAAATTTTATATATGATACTAATATTGTAAATCAGAAATTTTATTGCTATAAATTATAAAGCATGCTGGAATCTCTGCTCGTTTTTATCTTAAGGCTATAACTCTCATTAAGGTTTATATTTTTCTGCCTCTGGGTATAATTTGTTGGTTTGGTTTTTTTTGCTCCTTTGTGAAGAAAATGAAAGGATGTATACAACTCTAAAAATCCTGTGAATTCTGAAAAGTGATTCAAAATAGCACTCACAGAGAATCTGTTGAATATTCTTTTTTTTTTTTCTTCCTGCAAGTAGTTTATTTTATTATATCACAACTACTCTCAAATTCAAACTTAAATTCTATTACGATTGAGTTCAGTTCTCTTTACTGAAGTGAAATCCTCATCAGCCTTCAACAGAAAGTAACCCAACTGAATATGCTGTCATGGCCTATTCCTGTTTGCTATTTAATTAATTCTTGTGAGAGCTGGGCTCTGATGATCCCACTGGGTGGCCAAATACTTTGGAAGTTATTTTAAACTAAAACTAGTCAGGTTGAGGGACATGAGACATCAATGATAAAATGCCTTGATCAGATGGATCAGAATATACTGATTGACAGCAAAAAAAAAGCCAAACCAAACCAAACCAAAAAACAACAATAACAACCCCAGAATTTTGGAGCATTCTGGTGATTTGAATTCAAACTCCTTTTGTAACATGGGCTTCCTCTATGTTTTCAACTAAGCTGCTGAGGCCTATTTCAATGTGTGTATGTGTGTGTGAATAACACCCATAGTGTACACTACCAGTCTTAAGGTGTCCTCCAGAGTTCATAGCCCTGTGTTAGATGCTCATAATTCCCATAGAGAGTTCCCCACTGGAAGAGTTTGCAGCCTGAGGATGATGTTCACAAATGAGGGGAACCACTTAAGCAAACCAGTGAGAAGCTCCAGGGAGGGATATCAGGAAGGAGCTGTATTCCTTACAGTAAATGAAAATGTAATTCTGTGCAGTGTGGTGAACTCTTTCCTAAAATGGTGAACTCTCTTCTAGAATGAGCTAGTTAAAATAAGGAATATTCTCAGTATTTTCTTACCAAAGCAAAATTACAGTATGCTAACACAATATATACATGATTTTGAGTTTTTTCTCCTTCATAAATTTAACACAGGGGTCTATTTATTCAAGAAACAATTCCCTGCCCAGAACTCATACAGATCTGTCCTTTACTCATGTAGATCCCAAGCCACCTGATGCAAACATGCTGCAGTCAAAAGCTGCTATCTCTGAGTTAAAAATCCCACAGAAACAAAGTATTTTGAGGCAGGGCTGGTTGGTTACCTATGGCTTGGGAATCAAACATAGGTGAAGCAAAAGGCTTTTAGCCTAGAAGGACCTTTAATGTTAGATAATGGAAAGAGTCCAGGTAAAGCTTTCCTGATTTTTCCTTTGAAATGCAAATTTGGAGGCTGTCATTTGGATGTGGCAGTTACCATGTCTGTTGTTCACACCTGCCAAAGAGGCAGATGTGGCAGTGTTTGGGCAGTTCACATTTCCCAGGTGTATGGGAATGATGGATGAATGTAGTTAGTTTTGTGGGAGTCTCCTACCATTTAGTGGGGTCTTCACAGGAGCTATCAAGAGATATGGAGTATGGTGCTATAAGTATAGAGGCATAGCTGTATGAATGCTTACTTGCCAAATTTACTCTTTTTTTTGTGATGTGTTGAATGATGAGGAGATGCTTCCTCAGAACACTTCTGCAAAACTGAATTATAGTCTATGGTTTTGTTAGATATGCTTTGGGGTTGAAAGCTCAGGGTATTTCCTGTAATATTTTCATATTTAAAACAACTTCTAAATGTTCCCTGGAACTTTAATTTTTTCCCCTGATGGCAAAATACAAAATTTAAAAATATCTTAAAATGTCCACTTAATATAAATTAGTGATTCCAGAGTTCTTTTCACCAGTGTTTCCTCCAGGAGTGTTCAAATTCAGGTAATAAACACTACATGAATGGATGTCCAATGTCTTTAAAGCAGTTCATTGTGACAGTGATTACCTAAACTCAAATCTTCAGATCCCGCCATGCCCTGAATATTAGATAGATAGATAACACATCTCTAACACATATCTAACACATAGATAACAGTGAAGACCACAATGAGTAGAGGTTTAATATCAATTATAGTTTTTAGACAAAATTAAAATGGAAATTATTGCTTTCTTGTCATTTATTTCCCAACTTTCTCTAAGTATCTAATGTTCTTTGGTTTTTCTGATAGACTTTCTTAAAAATTCAAAGTAATCCAAGCAAATAGTGCTGAAGAAAAATCCAAAGACTGATTTCCTATGGATTTATGTCTACTGTGAATTAAGGAATGGCATCTGAATGAAGCATTTGCTGTCATATGCAAGATTTTTAACTATGCTCTCATTTCTGGATTCTCTGACATTTGGTAAATCATGGAGTGACACTATAGCCATTTTTTTCTCCTTAGTCATTCTGCTTGAATATGTCATAAAAGTCACCTTTCTTAAACTAGTGCTATTTTTCTGCATTGGAAGTTTTCAAAAAGCACAGACAGAGAAGAATGGACAGAGCAAGGCTGCAATTGAATATATTTCATTTACAAAACAAACTGTGAGGAAACACAAGGGCACCACGACCTTCACTCCTGCAGCAGAAATACAATTTTAACTCCTTTGTATGTGATGCTGAATTCTTGTGACGATATAGATTTCTTGCCCATGGACAACGGGTAAAATAGAGATTATATCCAAAGTTAATCCCCAACTCTATCACTCATTTGAAGATAAAAAGCACTACTTAAGATTTTCAGGGAACCAAAGAATAAATCAGATATAACTTGTGTTTCCACATCATACTCTTCCCTGTTTCTGGAAAGAAAGATGATGGTTTTCACAAGGACTAGGTGATCATATTGTCTTAAATAACATATTCCCCTGAATATAATCAATGACAGTTTATTAGATTACTGACAGGAGCATGGTGTATTTTAAAGATGTATACACTTCAAAACAACACTTTCCAGTGACTGATTTATGAGTATAGCGTATCTGTTCACTGGGTGAGCTTGAATACAATGCAGTCAGTAGATGCCATTCTGGTACAGGAATGTGAATCAGACAAACATGTGATGGGGTGAGGACAAATGCCATCTAAGAGGATGTCACAGAAAGGGGATATTTATTTTGAGGGTTACCTTTAATATACCTCTGCACTTACACAGTTCGGAATTTTTTTTTGTTAGGTAAAAAACAGCTTCACTTCCTGCAGTGAAGCTAACAAATTGTTTTAGAAGTGTGGGATGCAGCACACCCTCAATGGTGGAAAGAATATGGCCACATAAACTTGTTTCTCCCTTCCTATGCTGCACTCAGGCCTGTAGCATATTTGCAGCACAGAAGCAGAATGACTCGTGGTTGGTAAGAGGAGACTGGGGAGGTGTTTTGGTAGCTGAAGTACAAAGAATTCATGGCCCATTGCCTGATCCCCTCACCCACTAACAGATGGCAAGAGAGAGATTTATCTGCCTTAAAACATAGAGAACAAGCTAACACACGATAAGGTTTCGCAAACCTATGAAAATATTGTTCTCAATGTCATTCTCAATAGCCTTTCATGCTGCACACGGGTTAACAGATTTACATTCTTAGTATTACTCTTGAAAGTCACTATTGAAACATTTCAGATGGTTAGTAATATGTGTGGTTGAACTTTACAACAGATGTATTGACAGTTATAATGTATTCTACAGCTTTTAGAACTAGCTCCATAAAGAAAAATTAAGTCAAGGATTTACAGGGTGTCAATACAAATTTATTGAGAAAACTTCATAATAAACTTAAGGCACTCAATAAGGGCTGGTTCTGAAATATCATAAGAGAAAAAAGCGCCACAGTATGCACTGCACTGAATAGGACATGCTATCTACAGGAAATTACTTATATATTTTTATTTATTATATTCATTATGGAATTTTATTACCGTGAAGCATTTCAATACTTCACAATTAGTCTATAGGAATAAACAGCATTTTCTTACTTTGTTTCTATGTTTAGAGTTTGGAATGCAGCAAAATGAAGGCAGGCTTGTGATAAAAGTTTGTAAAAATCTTGTTCTTAATAATTTTTACTATGCTACTGCCAAATCCTGATCGTGACCGAATTCCCTCATTACCAAAGGTTTTGATAGTAGTGGTCCTTATACCTACAGATCTGTTCTGGAAATGAACAGAAATGTTTTTTCAGCCACTGCAGTCATGTATTTCTCTACACAAATCTGCCCAGGATTCACAGAGATAGCATGTTTCTTTTATTTGGGTGAAGAAACAATTTAAAACTTGAACAGATTAGGTTTACACAAGAATACAGCTGCAAGACAAAGAGGTCCTGTCATCTCTCAAGTTGTTTTCAAACTCTTGAGCGTTCACCCAAAAATCTATGATCTAATTGCTTCCTCTGCCTGACAGATCTTAAATCCCTGTCTCCCACTTCCCTGTAGGATATCCAGCAATCAGACTCCTGAGTAGTCTAAGGTGAAGGGCTATGTTTGTATCTTTTGCAGAAGTTGTTTCATTTTGCATGAAAAAAGCAGCGGCTCAATGGAGTGTTCAGTGAGGATGGGATGTAGCTCACTGCTCTAATGATGATGTTCATGTGGGAAGGGGAAACTTGCAGCTAAGGAATCCACAAGTATTTCAGATTAAATAAGTATTGGAGAAAAGTGCACAACACGAGTTTCTCTCCTTTCTGCACAAATTTCCTTTTCAACAGGCTGGAGGAAAACTCACTTCTACTTGCTCTCTTCAAAATACACAAGATGAGTATTTAATTATCATTGCAAGCAAAATAGTCTTGCAGAGGAGTCTTACTCCAGAGCACCAGACTGCCTCTGCTGATCAGGGCACTCTTCTGAGAGGTGGGAAAGAGGTTCCATCTATGCAGAAAGAGTGATGGGTGTACAAAGGAACATCCAGCTCTGACATTAAGTATTTCTTATTTTAGCTATTTTAAACAAATTATCTATTAACATTTTGGGTTCAGTAAATTCTATTTTGGCCTGTCTTCTTCACAGTTCAGGGCTCAGACTTCATTCAATAGTCAGGCAACTGAAAGTCTATAATTTGAGGCTTGTCTCATTGACAGGAGGTGCAGAGAATCATAACGCAAAGAAACAGATCTTTGCTGTCTAAGAAAGATCTGCTGTCACTGACAGGATCAAAACACACATAATGGGAGGAGCCTTAAGCTTGCAAATTAAAACCTTAAAAACCAGGGCTGAGGATGTGTGAAAAGTACTTAAATTCTCTTTATTGCATTTTTTAAAAGGTTTATGATAAGATAGACAAAATCTGTTTTCTCTCAGCTTGCCTTCTATTTAAGTGGCCAGAAGGAACACAGGGGGAAAGGCTTTTGCAAATGAAGATATGGCAACTGAAGAGTCTGAAGCAATTAGTCAGTGGCAGATTACATCCTTTCTTTATTTCAGAACAATCTTCAATGAGATTAATGAGAGAAGCAAAATTAGTTTAATAAAGAAATTCTTAAGGGATAAAATGTTCATGCTATGCATCTACTGTTACCATGTAATCTTGTTCTAGCTGATTAGATTGTTTTATCAGAAGCCTGGGTAGAAATGTAGTGGAAGATGGAGCTCAGCATGATGTTTCCAAATTAAAGCATATAATAGTAGTCTCAGGTCATGCTGTTTGGTGTCACTGATGCACATGCAGGAAGAGTTAATAGCACTGCATTTCAATAAGCTGTCAGATTTCTGTGCTGTGGATGGATGTGCCATTTTAGTGGGAACTTACTCAGATAATGTAGAATGATATAGAAAAGTCACAAAACTTGGTCTCAAGTTGTCTAAAAAAGGAAATAAGATTCAGGTGTGAAATTTATTTCAGGAGGATCACCTGTGGGTTTTTTCCTACATAGAACCTATCCCCTCTCATGGCTATGTGAAGAGTATTGTGCTCTCTCTTAAAACGTCAGTTACAGATCCCCTCCTGTTTGAGCCTTATTCCTTTTCCAGAATAAAGAAATACAGGTACACTGTGTAATACATAATATTTAATACAGGTATACAGATTTTTTTTTTGTTTTACTATTTGAATACAAAGAATGAAGTGACACAAGTGTTATCTGGACAAGTTACTGAACAATTAGTTTTGAACCCCCTTAACCAGTAGAATGTCTGGTTGGATGGTGGGGAAAGGGTTTATAATAACAGAGAAGAGCTAGAGATGATTGTAGCCAGCATACCCCAACACTGTAAGTAAGAGAGAAGACTGAGCTGATTCAGGAGTGGAATTGAAAGGTTCCATTTTGACAGTCTCCCGAAGGATGTGAAAGCAGCAACCAGTAAATCCCTTTTTTTCTTGCCTTCTTTTTATAGCGAGAGCCCTGAACCAAATGCATTTAAAACCACCAAAAAGGAATCATCAAATAATCTTTTGCAGCCCTGTATGTTGACTTTTAATAAAGCCTAAAACACAGGGGAAATTACAAAGAACTGCAAAAATCTTATGCCAATATTTTAAAAGGGCAAACGACCCATCAAATCTCAATCCTAGCCAAATAATAGAATGTTTGACATCATCATTAATAAATAATTTTACTCCCCTCTTTATAATATCAACTTTATTTTATGAAAAATAAAAGTTTTTAAACTTGATATTTTTCCTAGATTATGGAGTTGGTTGATAAATAATATAAGTAATGTTTTCTTTTTGAATAATTCTGTCAGGCATTTGCCCTAAAAGTATTTCACATTTTTATTAGGAAACAAGAATCTCAGTTATTAACTTAGCCTGAAAATATTAAATGGATTCAAACTTTTAAAATTGGGTTGTGAAGAGAAAATGGTAATGTGTAATAGAGGTTTCCTACAAAGATTGATTTGAAATCTATATTATTTATCCCTAATCTATTTAACATTTTTGTTTAAAAATAAATGATGAAAACCAAAATTCTATATACTATATTTTGCCAGTACACTTCTGTATAATTTTGACTTCTTGAGAATATCTGGTGGATGTTTTTCCTGTGTGCTTAACCCAGAGTAAAGAAACCTCAGTAAACACCCTTGCATTTAAATGTTTTGGGGTGTTACAATGGGTCACACACACCTGTCCTTGAACAGTGTTGGTAAGTGTGAACAAGCTGGGCGTTCTCACAAGCAACAAAATACAGCTTAAATAGCGCTGCACAAGCAAGCCTGTGTGTGTTCTCTCAAAGAGCCTACAGCTGTTTCCCTTCTTTGTTGCATCCCTATCTGTTCAGAACAGCTTTTCTTGCTAACTTGTTTAACAGTGATATGTGCATTTGAATGCAAGGCACACTGTGGGGTCTTTGAGCTTCAGAAGAACTGCTACTTGATCTGTTCCCACAGGACTGTAGTGAAGTAGAAACCATCAAATCTTCCCTTGGGTGAAGTCTACAGTCCACATGCTTCACATACTTATTAACCCTGAACTTCTGTGTTGGCCTGCGGTCATCTGCATAAGGATGATAAAGTCCTAGAGAAGGTAAGCACCATCAGCTCAGACACAGGTCTTAACAAGGGGTAACCTAACGGAGCTGGAGTGCTTTACCCTGGAGAAAAGGAGGCTTAGGGAACACCTTAGCACAGTCTCAATCTGCCTGAAAGGAGGCTATAGCAAGGTGGGTGTTGGGTCTAGTTTTCCCAAGTAACAAGCAATAGAACAAGAGGTTATGGCCTCAAGTCAAGTCACATGAGGTTTGAATGGAAAAACTTCTTCATGGAAGAGATTGTCAGGAATTGTAACAGGTTACCCAGGGAAGTGGTTGAGTTGCCATCACAATGGTATTTAAAAGATGTGCAGATGTGGTGTTTAGAGACATGGTTTAGAGGTTGACTTGGAAGTGTTTGGTTAAACAGTGGGATTCATTCTTAGAAGTCTTTTCCAATGCCGGCAATTCTATGATTCTTTAATGCTACTAACTTTGTGTCTCTGAAGAGGTAGATAATGCAGGGCCTACTGGTGTCTATCTGAGGTGGTAAACACTGTACAGTCACCCAGTACCCACAAATCCACTGTGATCTAGGAGGACCTGCATTAGCAATACACCATAAAGGCACAGTGGAGCAAGTTTCAGGTGTACAGACTTTGCTGATCAACTTGCCACTTCCATTGGCCCAGGGAACATCAGCACTACCGACTGCCTTGAAAAACCCAAGCTGCTGTAGGTAACTAGAATAAAGGTGTCAAAGTCTGGTCTGAAGAGTGAATTTCCCTGTCTCAAGACACTGTCCTGGTGAAGATAACCAAAATCCACGTGTGCAGGTGGTTTCTACACATCTGGGAATGAGGATGAGTGAGATGGCATAGCAAGCTAAGGCTCTTGGAGGAAGACACTGAGCATGACCACAGTCAAGCTTTCCTTACACCTGCAGTCTGTAAGCTTGGTGCAGAGCATGCGTTTGCTTTGACCTCACATCTTCCTCCTTCAAAATAGCTACATTTTAACCAATAGCCTGGCTCAAGCCTGGCTCTAAACCAGTGCTTCAGGAAGGAGAGGAAGAGTAGTTGATTTCTCAGGCAGCATGATTAACTTATCCCAGCAGTGGTGTACAAACTAAGGGCACTGTCTCCTAGTTCATCTGGGTTTGTTTTACAGGATAGCAACAATATTCAAAGAGCAGAAACTGCTGAAGAGTTGTAGAGAGCATTCTGAGAGTGGGCTGGTGCATCCTGAGAGTCACATGGGAGGAGAGCAGGCCTATGTAAGACATTACACTACTCAGTTGCAAATTTGCATGGAGCAATTCCTGTGTATAATTTTGTCATTACATTGGCTTTCAGCAAAAGCTCATCTGATACACTCTCAAGATGCCCCTTAGCCTTAACACTACTGACAAAAAGAAGTCACTTCTCTAAGAACTCAAATACTGCTATGAAGGAAAGTATTGCTATACCCTGATAACAGCAGGATGAAGGAATCGGTGTAGCTGTGATAGCTGTAATACCACTGCTGTGGAAAACAGAGCTGAAAGCGGGGAGAACAAGACTTCAGTCCTGACAAATAAAGAAAAAACAAAACCTGTGGGGACCCTCTGTGTTTACTCTGTCTAGACAGTTTACATGCAGAAATTCTGGCATGAGCAACTTTCCATTGTTATGCAATATGGCCTGACCTGAAAAAACCTTCACTTTACTCAGCAATTCATTTCAGGCTTGAATCAGTGAACCAAAGATGAAAGATCAGCAGTTTATTCAGTAAAATTCAGCTTCATCAAGCACACCTAAAATATGAGAATGGATGTTGCAAAACTAACAGCTCAGAGTCAGATTTGGAAGATCTTATTTACATTATCATCAGGAAGCTTCCTGCCTTTTCAAAAGCTTAGTAAACTTTGTAGCATAAATGCCAGGCTTGCATAGTGATAAGCTATATATTGGCAACAAGGTACATTGGTTTGAAGATTATATTGACTGTAAACTAAAATTCTATTAATGCTAACAAAATGCCAGTACCAAGACACTTAACTCAAAGCATCTTTGCAATAGTTACAGCTGTATCTTTATCCAGTGCCTGTTTTAAAGCTGAGGTCTCAGTACTTTACACCTTTCATGCAATATCATGCTTTTTTCATGTCACACATGAAGGTAATCATGGATTTGAAACATGAATCTAGTCCACTACATTATTTAGTAAAATCTCACAGCAAATGTTGCAAGCCTTGCTCTCTCCCTTTTCAGTACAGACAGTTGCACAAAGCCCAGCACATTCCCAGATTCAACCCTGAAGGAACTATGACAATCTTCTACTTAGTGACAACTTATATTTTAACTCTTTGTGCATGTCAAGTAAATGTAAGCCAAACATATTTTTCTTTCTCTTTCCAAGAATGGCTAGAGACCTGGACACAAGCAAGTTACAAATACATAATATTTCACAGAATGTATGTATATATATTTTTTTTTTTTCTTCAAGGAGAACATAAAAATTTTGAGCACTAAGTTCCTCATTCATTCATATGAAAGAAGTGGGAGACATCCTTTTTTGAATGGTTTCCTCTTCCTCCTCAAAAGGCTTTTTTCTAGAAGTTCTCAAATGCAGAAGCCACAGCTGTTTCTCCAGTTTACAGTTGCATCTTTACCCTATTCTGCAGTTCCTAGTCGTATCCCATCTATGGTTCTCTAAGGCTGCATCCTTCAATGGCATTCTAGATCTTGGAAAAGATGAGAAGTGCCCTTGGGAAAAAGCCCCTTGCTCCCTAGAGTCAGAACAGGCAATAGCACCACGAGTTCTGAATCTGAGAAATTTAATATTAATTGGTTCACCTGGAGATATTAAATACATGGACTTATTAAGTAAATAAGTCCAAGTATTTAATATCACCAGGTGATATTAATTAATATTTAATATCACAAATTAGTTAAATAATTTATGGGTAGCTCTGGTAGTCAGAGAATATATGAGATATACATTTTGAATAGTTTGTAACTAGGACAAGTGTGGGCTGCTTTTCAAAATTCTGTTCCTAACACAAAGGTTTCTGGGACAAATTTCAGATTCATTTTTAAATTCTAGAGACAGATTTCTTCAGGTGCGAAAATATATACTTCTGTCTTGGTTTGTTCTCAAGAGCATATAAATTACCTTAAATAATTTGAAAAGAAAGCAACCTCCATCTAAATCTTACTATATTGTGCCAGAACAAAATTAAAGTTTGGCAAATAGTACAAACTGAAAACGACACAGTATCCAGTTGCTAGCAACATACTGTGAACAGATAGTTGAACAGTATGACTTTTAATTATTGAAGGCACCACTTTAAAGGATTACAATGTCATATGTTATCATAGAATCATAGCTCCAGTGGTCCCTTAAATGAATACAAATTTTACTCTTGTAAGACTGATTTCATATTGTCTTGATCAGTGGAAGCAGTATGTAAAGTTACTTTACATAGGTACTATATTAGTGAATAATTCATACTGGAATTTACTAAACAACAATAATTTCCAGTAACTTTCTGTTTTATATATGCATGCAGCTCTAAGTCTTCAGTAACAGGAACTGCTTGACACAAGTCAAGAGAAAATTTATTTAACCCTCCTTTACACAAATTTCAAGCAAGCTTTATATTCTTGTCTTAATCTTAATAGCAGTATATAGGGAGGAAAATGTTCTGGTAACACTAAGGATTCATTTTTTTCTTTAGTCTTGTAACAGGTAACCACTTAGAAGGAAAGATACAATTGCACCATTCCCATACAATGCACACCAGACCAGCTCTCACTCATTCAGACTCACATTCCTCCAAGTAAAAAGATGCAGCTTAAAGGTAGAAATATTAACCCCCAACATAGAATAATCCCTGCCAGCTCTGTAGGATTCAAATAGAGGAAGATAAAATCATATTGCTGAGAACCTCTAGAGATTTTAAGTTATAAAAATGTTTCAAGACTGCTCTTCTCTCAGGTTTTATTTCATCGCTGGCAATGAAAAAGAATCAACCAACTTTTGCTTCTTCCCACTCATTCTCAGTCCTGTGTATAGGAAGGCACTTTGGACCAATTTCCCCTCATTTAACCCTTCATCTTGTGCCTTACTACAAGGTTGCTCTACTGGGAGACTATTTTTGAAGACTTTCAACTCCCTGTAAATCTTGAAGTACACTACCAGAATTACACACCTTTTACCTGCTTTTACATGGTTAATGTATTTCATGTTGCATTAAAATATGTTTTAGGACATGCAATATCCTGCCAGACATGGGAAGAACACAAGATTATTTTGTCCAAAACGGTTTGTGTACTGGCTCCATCTATCAGGTCATGAGACTTTGCAAGTCACTGCAGGTCACTGTTAAGCATCCTGTAACAAAAATGCCCAAAATTGCATAGTTTTCCTGTAAAGTACATTAATGTTGCATTATAATTCACCATGTGCCATAGCTCTTTGGTTGTTCTATGACTCAGAGACCTTGTCTCATTATTAATCATCTATAAACCAAAAAATAAAGATTAATGTGTGTACTTTCTTTAGCCACAAACACCAGTGTAGATAAAGCACAATCTTTGCTCTAGCAGTGTTTTGCACTCTCCATACAAGCATATAAATTACTAGCCTCTTTTCTACCTTGTAAAAATGAGGTTCATAAGCAGTAACTGCTCTACTCTGTATTCCTTGCACAAGCTGCTAAATATTATATTTCTAGTAAGGTACTCTTGCATTCTAAAGATAACTTAAATGCATCCTGCTTTCATAAATAATATATTGGTGACTCACTGATGTATCATAAGACACAGTTAAGTAAGAACCATCTGGAAAACAAATCAATATTAGGTATAGGACTGTTTTAACATCTGTTAGTTTCTTTAAAATGAGATTGTGGAGACTTGTTAAACAATTAGTTTCCAACTTCTGCTTACACTTACAATCACATCTACCACATGTTTTTTTCCTTCATGAAATTAAGTTAGTTTCAATTTTAACCCAGTACTGTGGTTCTGAGAGCACTGCAAATGCCAGCCATAGGATTGCATTGTCATTGAGTGCATCTGAATGGAGATATTGGTGTAACAAATAGTCTTTGGTGTGAGAGAATGACTGAACTTTGCATATACTGAAAAGCAGCTGAAAGCAGTATAAAAATCCCACATAAATCAAAATAGAAAATATTAGAGAAGGAGTAAGCGAAGAAATTAGAAGTTACAATGATTAGGTAAGGCCACTATTGCTTTTGAAGCTTTTAAATAACTTTTCCTCTGGCATGGGTTTTTTAATTTGATTATTGAAGTTCATGTGTGTAGTCATTACCAAGTGCATTAAAATGATGTAAAGACCAGAAAACCTATAACTTCAAGGAGCAATATGAAAAAGGGAGGCTTGTAAAGTGAATTTACACTGCTTTCCCCATGATTTTTCCAGTTTTAGCACATACCCCTTCCCCCATTTTCAGGTTGACCATGCAGCTGAAACAGCATCATCAGTGTATACATTTCCCACCAAAAAGTTCAGGTTCTTTCTTCTCAGCTCTGTATCCACTGAACACACTTTTGTTCTTGCACTCCTAAAGTCCATGGTAGGCAGGCAAGGACAGCTACTCCTTGTTGGTGCTCTCTGCTTCTGGAAGATAAGAGGGAGACAGCACAGAGTCTAGGCTTTCCACAGAGACCAGCTGATTCTGCCTGGAGACTGTCTTCCCTTCCCTCCCATTTATTCACCCAATATCTTAAAAATTAATGTATCTCAGAATGAGGATCAGTTTACAGATATTTTCAACTCACTTCACTAAACATACATGTGACAGGGAAAAAATTATTCCACTAAGCCCCTGGTGTGAAAATTTGAATTTAGATTAGTCTAGCCCAGGTGAAAACATTTGAACATATGTGTTATTGGACACACTGGGTGCTGTCCTAGTATCCCATTTTCTAGTTATAAAAAAGCTTAGTGATGTATACTGTCTACATGTCAGGTTAAAAAAAAAAAAAAGTGGGCACAGTCCAGAAGTACAGACTTCAGAAATTCCCCCAACATCCCTCTTTTTTCATCTATAATTAACCCTAACAATAGCTCAACACTAGCAACAATCCAGTCATATCAACAATGTAATTACTCAAGTTATTCATTACAGTCTGTTCAGGAACACATAAAGATCTGAGGAGCATGGCTAACAAAACAGTAGTTTCTTAACTGGTTCAAAAAGAATTCAGCATTCAATTCTCAGAAGACAGAGGCACAACCTCTTTCCTGCTGTTGCAATTTTATTGGTTTGATCCATAATCTTAATTTTCTCCTAAACTCTGACTTTTCTACACTCTTAAAAATTGCAGAAGTATCTCCTTAAAGATCCTCTTCCCTCAATACATATAACCCTAACATTATCCCAAAACTTAACCCTAACCTGAGTGGAGAAGGTCATTTGTGGGGTGTCTCCTTTGCCATGCTGCTGACGTGCTCCCCATGGGGATCCCCATGCTGCTGAGAAAGCTGCACAACCAAAAGCAAGGCCGAGCCCACGAATGCTCATCGCACAAAGGCTTCTGGCCTGCTCTGCTCCATACACCCTCCCAATGTCAGAAATCCATCTGGGTTGCAGGTCCTCTTCTTCCTCCCCTGCCTGCAGATCGGCTTTGGGCTGACCTATACCTGACAAGCTCTTCCTGCGGGTGACAGAGTCTGCCTGCGGAGCAGAGCCGCTGTGTCTGCCAGGCGCCGCTGCGTCCCAGAGCAGCTGCTGTGGATGGCGGTGGCTGCCCACACACCTCCTCGCCTCCCCACCAGCCAGGAGACACGGCCCAAGCAGCCTGGCACCTTCTTATACGGAGTAATGCAACCTGCAGACAACTTGCAGGTGCTCCAAGACACTGCTAGAGAAACAGGGGTAGCTTTTCCTTACATGCAAAACGCTGTGTGTGCTGCGCTGTGTGAGGAGGGCCTGAGACCTCAGCCCTGCAGTGCCCCCGTCCTGCCCCTGCCCAGCAGCAGCAGTGGCAGGCAGGCTTGGCCGGAGGGCAGGACACTGCAGCATCCATGGAAACACAAGTGCATCCTGACTGCTGGGAGGCAGATGTCAGCCTGACAATAAGTGCACGCTGGCAAGGCAGCTGCCAGTCAGTCAGCGCACAGTGCTGACAATGCCAAGGTCATGGGTTGGGTCCTTGCACAGGCCATTCACTTAAGAGCTGGACTCGATGGTCCTTGTGATCCCTTCCAACTCAGAATAATCTGTGACTGCATTTCAGTGGAAGTTTGGGCAACCCCTGATGTTCACAAGTTTTTCTCACCTGCAGCTCCCAGCGTATACTCTCCCTGTCAGACCTTCCATCCCTGTAACTTGATTATCTTCCACACACACTGGTTATCAGATGCAACGGCCATTGCTTTGGGAGGATCCAACATGTTTAGTGCTCATTCTTTGTAGAGGAGGTTTCTCTAGGAAGGAGACTTCTTCTGCACAGCTGGCCGGTACATGGGGACAGGCACTGTGCTGCCTCTTCCTTCAGACACTGTATCCACCACTGACAGTGAGAGAGGTCAAGCCAGTCAGGGTTGTTCTGATCGTTCTTCCAGGGACAGGAAAGAGTGAAGAGAACTTTAAAAAAGAAGTTAGATGTTACATTTCAGTGCAACATCCTAAAATTCCTCCTATAACATGATATTAGGGATCTGCATTATTTAAAGCCCGCTATTATTATTTAGAATCTGCCATTAGAACCTTGCTGGTTTCTCGTATCCCACCATCTCCTGGCCTTCCTGAGTTACTATGAAACCAGACAGCTGGCAGAGCTAGCCTAGAGGCCTGAAGAAGGGACTGTGAAAGGCAGGAGGTGCTGTGAGGATCCTCTTTGTCCATGGTGCCAAAGAAAAGCCCTGTAGAATAACTCCACCTGATTTCAAGAGCTGCTGCTTCTCAACACCAGAAAACCTCACCAGAGTAGGATATACTGCAGCTCTGCAAATGGAGAAAATGTTACAGAGTGTGGGCCATTATGCCTCAGCTGTGGCTGTGAGAGGGGGAGGCAAAGATCCTTGCCAGATCCTGGTGATTAGGAAGGGGACAAAGCAGATGTCCGCAGTGTGAATCCAGTGACAAGTCTTCCTTGCTCTTCCCTCCTCCCTGTGTGGTCCTCCCTCGCAGCTGCCCAGCCTGCCAGCCTTGACCACAGGGGGAGTTTTGCACTGCCCAGGACACACGGAGAGAAAAGTGAAACCTTGGGGCTGGAAAGGCCAGGACAGGAGCAGAGCACAGCCAGAGTTGGACCTGTAAGTAAGTACAGTCCTGATTTTGAGGGTTGGTGTGGGAAGATGTACATACCTATGAAAATCCCTGATATCCAGATAAGGATGATTCCCACAGGTTTTTCCTCTTTCTGTGTGCTTATGCATTATTCTAAATTGGCCATGAGGGCATGGTTACTTACTCCAAAAGGCCAATGTGGGCTGAGGCATGCAGGGCATCTGAGCAGTTGCAGTGTGTGCATATGAAAACATGTCACAATTTTTTCCTGCTGATCAGGTTCATATACAACTGTTTATGAGGTAATTTGGTTTGCTTAGTAATGTTGTTTGTACTTCTCAACTACAAATGTTGGGCCAGAATCCTGCAGTGACCCTGAGGAAAGGGACACATCTGAAAACCAAACACCCAGTGTTTGACTTTAGCAAGAACTGTTGCCCAGTCAGTTCATCTGGACTGCTCTCATTTCACCTGTGCACAGAAAAACACCTAATTGTAAAAATGAAAGCAGTATAAATCTCAGGGAATGTAATCTCTGTGGACAAAAAATACCCCATTGTAATAAAAATCTTATGGCAGACCACACAATCTCTGATCTGACAGTCTAAATATTGTTTTAAGAAGTGGCTTCTCACTGCTGAAGTACGTGACCAGTAGTGTCAGACTGACTCCATCAACTTTGTATGCAAATCTGCTCAAGTACTGAAAGACTTTCTGATAATTGAAGTCTAAATTTAAAAGAACAATTGTTCCTAGAACAATATTCCTGTGAAACTTTCAGTGAAGGAAATCTTCTTTCCCTGTCTTAATTTCATAATTGACTGTTTTGAATGAAACTTTCTAAATGTCATCTTGAAGTAGCACCTGGCAGGCAACCATGAGAATGAGAGTCTAACACAATTATAAGTAATTGGAAGCAGAGTCTTATAATGCAAAGCGCCAGGCAAGCTTAATAACAGCCTATGTTGCTAACCCTCTATGAGAGAATGGAATATTTTTATTCACGATATTGGTTTTGTTGAAGTTGTGTAGGTGGCAGATTTTAGCATGTGCAGAATAAATATTTCCTGAGAAATATCACTGAAGAAGAAATTAATTTGAATTATTAATTAAGGTGTTAGGCTAGCCAAATTAAGTACAGATAATGTTCATATTAATCATTCTGCCATTTCACTGATCTCTTTCATATCTAGATTTTTAATAGCACTGCAGATCTACCTCATCCTCTTCCTATCCTGATCTGACAAGAGAAATGGCATGCAAAAGTGTGGCTTTTTGAAAGGCACCTTTCTGCCCTTCTTTAAATGTCAATAAATTTCCATGTAATGTATGAAATAGTTTTCGCTTCAATTTAGTAGGGGATTAAAGGAAGGATTTTACCTCTTCTGAAGTGTTTAATAAAACAAATAGCAATATATATTTTCAAGGGGATCTTTCTATGCTTATCCAGATTCTTTTGATACTAAATGGAAACTAGTAACTGCTTTCAACAGGTTTGGAGTCAGTCCCTAAACTGTTATTAGAATTTATGAAAGTCTGAATTCCATGAATAATTGAGCCATTCTTCAGAAGCAGTTGTAAGTATTTTTAGACCAGCTTCTGAGAAGAAACTACACACACACACACACATAGACACACAAAACCCAGTTAAAACTGTGGCAGTGGTAATGCTCTGCTTTAATTCAGACTCATGGCAAAGTCTGCAGAGAAACCATGCTGCAAACCTACTTTGCACTCATTTCTACACTTATTACTGACACAAGCTCACTACCTCTTTTCTTTTTTCTAAATAAGACATGCAGGAATGCTGTCTTACATTTATTGTGAGATTGGCTGCTTACCTGATAGCACAGGATTCCTCCTGCTATACTCACACTATCTTTACATGGAAATAAAAGCTAGTAGATGAGCAATTTGCTTTCATTGTGGGCTGTCTAATCCAACACAAATCAATACTCCAGCTTACATGAACAGGTCTTGTTGGCCATATTTTCTCTTCATAATTTCATAGTCTTTTTAAACACCTTCCTATCTTGACTCTTATGTCACATCTCCAAATGTTTTCTTGCTGTGTAGGCAGCAGATCTATATTTGACAAAAAAGAGTTGTGAATCCTGGAGCCAAAACAGGATACAGAAAGGTCCGTAAAAACATAGCTGACATATCTGAAGCAAGACTGCATTTTGAGGGAGAGGATGAAGAGTTTTCAGCAGGAAGACAAAGTTCTGAAATCAGTTTTCAGTTTGAGTACCTGCAAAGCAAGATGGCTACAAATCTATAGTATTCATGCTTACTAAATGCGATGGATTAACCTCACAGATGAAGAAGGTGAATATATACTTTTTAGGAAGACTGAGAGAACTTTGTTTTGGGGTTTTGGGGTGGCCCCACAGAGTGGCACTGTGCTCTTGCTGCTGCTGAGCCCTCTTTGCCTTGATGCTGCACGTAGATGACCAAGAGATGAAGGTTTTCCAAAGGGAAGAGACAGAGCAGCAGTACCAGGTTCGGAGAGCAGCAAGCTGAAGAGGCACAAGGCACCTCTGTAATCAGCAGCCTACAGGGTCAGGGCACCATTGGCACTTTGGTAGAGTTTGTGGAGTGCAAGAAAAAAACATTGTAGCCTTCTTCTGTGGAGAAGAGGTAAAGCTGTGGGACATCTCAATCACAACTGGGGGAACAGAATGGGAAAATGCATGGGGCAGGACATGGATGACAATTCTGGAGGAGGAAGTCTTGACAGGATGCAGAGAGACGGAATCAGGGAAAGTAAGTATTGACATATTTGCTCACAGTATCATATGCTGAGAATGGGAAGGGCAGTTTGTCCTACGCTGTGGATATGTTTAAAAGAATTAATCAAAGATTGGGAACTGGCACTATGTCTGACCCTAACAACACACTCTTCAGAATGCAACTAGAGCTCTAAGATGGAGCATGTAGATTTTGAAGCCTAAGGTCACTTCAGAAATTATTTTTTCAGCTTCTGCTCCTTTGAAGTAACTTTTCCATTCTGTTCAAGGGTATACACTAAGGAATGTGTTCAAGAGCTAAAATATCAGCAGAAACTGTACATGTATTTGCATCCTGTTCTCTAACTCAACACAGAGCAATGTTCTGCTCTTGCACTGTCCTTGGGGGAAATGGCTGTAGTGCAGAAAGAGTTTCTTGTTGAGTTACCACATGGTGAGGTTGTAGTGATGAGGAATTAATTAATCTATGCACTGCTGGCCTGCCTGGTATTTTAATTACAATTTTTCGTCTAATCATGGTATAGGAAAGGAAAGCAACTTACATTTACATTTCTAATTCTTCTAAATGTGGGTGCTACATCAGTCAGTCATGCTGAGGGATTGACAGCAACTACCTTCATGTGAAAATTTGGTGTAGTGAGTGTTGTCATCTTTGTTCCCTTTTTGAGTTGCTAGGCATTATCCTGTGAACTTCTTCATTTCTCCTATGGCTTGTTCAGGGCTAACACCAATATGCCAATTATATGACAACAAAATCCCCAAACCTTCAGTTAATGCAATAGCAGCCCTTTGGTGGAAGTGCAACAATGTGTAATGGGACATACAGAAAATCACTGGGAAGCAGTGAGGGGAAAGAGAAGGGACTGCCATGAAAAAATGTACAGAATTTATAGTGATTCTGCATAAGACTTGTTTTAAAACCACAAAATTTAAAAAAAAAAAACCAATAGGTCCATACAGGATGTTCCCTAACTCCTTTCTGCAGAGTTGCTTGGACACAAAGCGAAAAGCAGCCAAATATTGATGTCCATAGGGGGGAACTTGAGGAAATGGTGGATTCACTAACAATGGATCTTCCCCAGTGCATCTTACTGTTCAGGCCATGCTTCTTTAAGTCATTAGATATATGTTGAACTTTCAAGTTGGCAGAACTCATATACAGTACCCTCATATCATAACACAGCAATTTCACACAGTTCCTGGGGGCTGAAAAAGGGACTAGTATTTGTGACAAGATGGTAACGATAAGGCAGATATGTCTTTGTACACAGTAGTAAGATTTTATTTCTCACCAAACAGGAATTCAACACAGCAGTGAATAAGAAGAGAGGCTGCCAGTACTCCTCTTGGCACTGTTTTAATCTTCCACATGGCCTTTCATGTGGCCTCTTCTGGTGTTCCCCATGATCACAGCTATTCCTGCAAGACCTGAAAAAATTTTGCAAAAAGAAAAATCCTTTTCTAAAACCTTAGAAAAAGCTATTTAAAATGAGAATTAATACAAATTAAAATGAATGTGCTTGATAAAAAATATGTTTTATATATAGTATCTCTTAAACATTTTGTTTGTAAATTAAAAAAACCCAACATAACAAACCAGCAACAAAAGCCTCCTCTTATACTAAAGATTTTATTTAGACTTCTTTTTAAATAATTATTTTCCTCTTTTTAATAGTCTTGAACTATGTCATCACAGCTTTAATTAGGATAACCTTTTATCTGTTTATGTTCTACAGTGACATTTGAAGATTGGCCTTCAGTGAGAGCTTTGGGTGATGTGTACACTGAGGCTTTGGAAACTTCTTCTGGACAAGCTGCCAGCAAACAATTACCCTTCTAAATGTCAATAAGCTAGACATCAATTGTCAGCTTGCATCATTTCTAAAAGCCTGCTTTCTCTGTAGATTACATCAAAAGCAGAATGCACACTTTAAAAAATAGAACTTGATTTTGATCATTGTTATCCCTAGGGACTTGGGTAAAGATGTTATACTTCAGAGCCTTTAAGTTACTCTTGTGCTGTTCCAAAACCAAAATATTTACAGATAAATTTTTAGAATATTGAGCAGAGGCCCTAAAGTTTTTTTTTAATATAAAGTTACATCAAAAAAGGATGTTTACTGAGAGGAAAAATAAGCAATGGCAGTTTTAAGGAAGTATCAGTACTAACATTTGTGCGTGTTATGGGAGCATGGATTGGAAAGTAGTTGTGGCTGATGTTGAGTGCATAGAGTGATGAGACCATGTGTTTTACAGATCAAAAATACTACTGTTGAAGAAAACACTATTTACATTCACTGTCATGTAGCCATTTTTTTCCCATCTCATATTGGTGAGTTAACTTCTGTATCAGAACAAGAAAATCACTAATTATTACCAGCAAGGTGAGCTAATTTTATTAGCAGTAAGGTAATTTTAATTCTCTTGGTGTTACACTGTTTCTCTCTTTTGGCACATCCAGATATTTCTGGATTGGTAGGAGATGTACATTCCTTTCGGTAGGTTCCACAGCTAGGACAGCTTCTAACATAATCTGCCTCTTCATTGTAGTGATATACTTGAAGAAGAAATTACAAAGTATTTCCATTTATAAAAATATGAAAATGAATACTGTACTTGATAAATATATGTATTAATGAAAAAATACCTTAAAATGTGAAGAAAATAGTCCACACAATGATTCTACCTTCTTTTCTTCCTACATTTCCTGACTAAAGGACATGTATTTTTCAATTATTGACCACCCAAAACAATTTAAAACCTCCAACAGGGCCATAATCATGGAACCACAGAATGGTTTGGGTTGGAAGGGATCATTAAAGATCATCTATTCACAGTTCCCCTGCAGTGGGAAAGGACACCTTCCACTAGACCAGGTGGCACAAAGCCCCATCCAGCATGATCTTGAACAACATCCTGGGATGGGACATTCACAATGAAGATATCAGACCCACTTCTCTGGAAGTAAAATCTTAGTTACCTGCTTAACCAGCTACAACACACATTTAAAAAAAGCTCCACTTGCTTTTGATGCTGCTACTCTTGCAGAAGCTCCATTGTCTGTGCTTAGACTTTGGGCTTTGCTTTGTCTTCTTAGGGTTTGATAGAGAAAGCAAAGCACAGTGTGATAATCCTGTCATTAGATCCTCCACCAACTTACACCTCTATGATGAACACTCCCTTTCCCATTTCCTCTTCATCTCCTCCATGTGCTTTCCTTGATATTCATTTCAGAGCTAAGAAAAGATTTGCCCCAGAGATACATAAAGCATTTATGATTGTATTTCAAAGATTTATACTTGAATCTATAAATCTATGACATAAGTCCCTCATATATCACCTCTTGATTGCAGCACTTTACTTTGGCATGTGTCTGACAGACAAATTGATCAACTCTTCTTATCCCAACCAAACCTCTAATATCCCTTCTTAGGTTCTCTTTCACTTTGGCCTTTATCACAACTGTAGAGGTTGCAGGGAGATACTTTATGCTACCTCTACCTGGTAATAAAATAAATTATGGGAGATGGAGAGATCCCTTTAGTGTTGACTCCACCTGCAGAGCTTGGAAGTCATTCAGTGGTTAATTAGAGATATGTTATTGATGTAAATTTACTAACTTGACTTATTATCAAACCTCTCCCCGTCTACAGAGTTTTACCAAGTGTAATGATGTACTTTACCAGTGAGATGTACTGACATAACTCTCTACACTATGTATCATCAGAAATACTCTTAATATAATTGTTACTACTAGGAGCCAATCAATTGATGAGCTGAAGATCTTCCTCTTAGCAAGCAAAAAAATACATAATACAATACATTTGTCCTACTGTTGGTTGCTTTTCTAATACAGACTTTTTCTCTCTGCCATATTAAATAATCTCTGTTAGTCTCTTTTAACTTGAATAAACAAAGAGAATATGAAAATTGCTCTTCTGTGCCTTTGACTGTGTAGTGGTTTACCCCACCTGGCAACTCAGCCCCACACAGCTGCTTGCCGACTCCCCCGCTGGTGGGAGAGAACTGAAAGGGTAAAGGTGGGAAAACTCATGGGTTGAGATAAAAGTAAGTTGAGATAAGTAAAGCAAAAACTGCATATAAGCAAAGCAAAACAAGGTGTGCATTCACTGCTTCCCATGGGCTGGCAGGTGTTCAACCATCCCCAGAAAAGAAAGGTTCCATCCCATTTAATGGTGTTTTGAGAAGAAAAACAACAGTATTTTGCACATCCTCCCTCCCTTCTTCCCCAGATTTATATGCTGAGCCTGATGTCATATGATCAGGGATATCCCTCTGGTCAGATGGGGTCAGCTGTCTCAGATGTGTTCCCTTCCAAATTCTTGTCCAACCCCAAACACCTTGCTGTGGGAGTGGGGTGAGAAGAAGAAATAGTCTTAACTCTGTGCAAGCACTGTTCAACAATGACAAAAACATCCCTGAATTATCAATACAGTTTCCTGCAAAAATCCAAACCACAGGCCCATGTCAGCTACTATGAAGAAAACTGACATTATGCCAGCCAAAACCAGCACGTGGTGTGTGAAGAAATGAATGTTACAATGACATGGCTGGGATGCTATTGCAATTGGATTTGTATTCTACAGAAATCATTCCTCTTTAGTAATCTAAAAGTTAGGCAGCAAGTCAAGGCTGTGACGGAGGCTTCACTATAGTCAGGGTATGGAGGGTGATTCCTGCCACCTCTTTTAGCCATAAGCTCAGAATGAAATGAAGCACACTCTGGAGATGCATCCAGTCACACATTGCACTGGAAACAGAGATGTGCAAATAAAGTTAGATAAATCCAATGCAAACACATTGCTCATGGCTGTGTAACAACCTGAATTAGCTTGTGTAAAAGTGAAATCTTGCCATTGATGCCCATGGGACCAAACCCATTTTCAAACAGCAGAATAGTTATAATATTGTGTTACTGCCTTGTGCTAACAGTTGTACTAATGATAGTGCTGATATGTGATCACTGAAATTACTCAAGACATAAAATTGGATGACAATTATTTCTGAGGATGGATTTCTTGTTCACGCATAAATCTCTATTTCTTTGCCCTTCTTTCATTATCAGACAGCTCATGGCTCAGAAAGAAATGGCTTTTCCATTTTAGAGCTGGATTAGATCACCTCCATTGAGGAAGCATTATGAAACCAGCTTAGTTACCTACTGAGTATTGACTGAAAGTTGTACTTGTAAGTGATTCATCTCTTCATGTGTTCCTAAGCACTTATTTAAAAAAATATAGGCCTAAGACAGATCAAATAGAAAAGGATAGAAGGGATTCAGAGGGATCAAAGTGAGAAAAGGTTACTCCCAAAAACCTTCTGAAATGGCAGTCTTCAAGTCTTCAGCACTGCACTGAAAGTACTCCACAGTTATTATCTATTTGCAAACAGAGCTTGGAGCATGCCAAGAGGGAAATGGTCTTTCCTCTGTAGGGATCATGCTATATCCCAAACAAAACCTTGTTTCTTAAATTACACTTGTCTCATGAATTAGGAACTTTCAGCTCTCTTTCTGCATTCCTTTTGCATTTGTATAACTTATCCTAAGTGTTGCTATGGTGTGCAGTGGGATGGCACAGCACTGATTGGAGCAATATTGCTCTAGCAGCTGAGCTTACTCAAAATGTTCTAACACTCCAGGTATTTCTGAGCATGCATAAAGCTTCATTTAGACTTGACATATTGTTTATGATATCTTTTTGTAAGTCGTGCATTCACTGTCTATCATTATGAATTATAAGCTCAGGATGACACAATCTTTTGAAACAGCTTGGTTCAAAAACAGAGTTACTTTTTGTTGATAATCCCTTTCTAAAAATCCCCTTTTTTTTAGTTTCGGGATATATTCTTACTAATATATTCTATATTCATTAAAGATTTTTGCAAGTCAGTAAGCATTACTTTACTTTACATACACCCTAAATGCTATAATTTTTTCAGAATTCTCAACATCTCTTCTTTTGGCTTATTCTGAATCTTCTGCTGTTCTTACCCATTCCTCATGTAACTCAGACATCTTGTACTGCAGCATTTCATTTACTCTTTTTTCATTTGTATGTTAGCTGAAATTCAGGCTGTCAAAATGTTACTGCGCATAACATCACCTTAGAGTCATGGTTTAAGTTGAAATTTGAGTTGAAAGTTCCTCAAACAAGACATTCTCTATGTTAAGTTTCATTAATGCCCAATCACATATATCTCCTAGTGATCAGTTTAGCTACAATTTTATCACTTTCAGACACAGGATTTGAGCATCTGTTCCCCATTGGCTGTGCTAAGGAGGACCATATTCTTTTGTACCTATTCAACCTGCACTATTTTGTATAGAAAATTACTTATTACACCAGGAGCAGGACAGAAGATAGGGATAAAAGAGAGAAAGTGAGAGACTGTATCTTATTAGTTAAGACCTCTTTTAGAGGGTGCAAATATTGGTGGTGGGTTGCAATAAATAAACATAAGAGAAAAATCTGCTTATCTGAGACTGTTACCTAGTTTAGTGTCCTAAATATTTGGCTTACTGTACTTATCCAGGGTGTGATTTCAGGTCCATGATCTGAATCACACAGATCTGAGCATGTTTGCCTAACTTTTGAAAACATTTCCTGGTGTGGGTCGCTTTGCTAGATTAAGGCTCAGCAGACATTAGGATCTATGTTCTGTGGCACTTTGTTCTATTACCACTGCAGTGATAAATATTTTCAGCTTTGGCCATAAGCCTTAGGGAATTTTTATATTAAAGATAGTCAGTAAACTATGAATCTGCACTGATAGCTGTATCTGCCCTCAGTGTGTTTATTTTTCCCTTTTTCTTTCATTGAATAAAGCTTAGCACTTGAAAAGGGTACATTAGTTATGATATTTTAGGATCAAAGACCTTACTCAGCCACCTCCAGTAAAACAAAATATTAATTGAAGTAGCCCTCTAGCAAAACAATTCTAATATACTTTCTAAATCTGCAGAAGGGGTGGCCACCTTTGGTATTCAGATTCAAAAATTTCATAGGAATGTTAACTTTTCCCTCTCTTCTCACATTCATGATCAAAGAGTCCATAAAACTTCAGCTGTGATTAGCCTCTGTCTTTCTAGGCAGAACCACATGCACTGGCAAACTCTGGCCTGGATTTTTAATATTTTTGAAGCTGAATAATTCACTGATTCATTAATACTGGGGACTGCTCATAGCACACTAATAAAAGTGTGCTCCCCAGCTGCCAGAATTTTGACAAGATCCAAGGCAAATGTGAGACATCTCCATGTCTCCTACACTGCAAAAGGGCTTAATTGCTCTCTCACCACTCTCTCCCAGTGGCAGCCTCTGGACATTTTGTCACTCTTGTAGCATGAATTGTGGTTTACAGTTACTACTGAACGCAGCTGGTGGGATTCAATCTGCAGCCATTTGGGATGCTGCAGGCTTTCCAAGATATCTACACGGGGCTGGCAGGAGTTGCACTGGAGCTGGTAAAGCAGACCATTACCCTGCAGAAGACATAAAAGGCAGACAGGAGAGATATCTGTGGCATCTCAAATGACAATACACACTTTTGCCTGGTCAACCGAGTCATACCCAGTAAGCCAAGGCAGGAACACTGCAGGAATTCACAAATCTTCAAAGTGTACTGGCTCACTTATTTTCCATCCTGTTTTAAGAGTATGGTCTGATCTAATAGCCTCATTTTGGCATGTTTTAAATGATCTAATAGTATAAAGTGATAAACACAATTCACTAGAGGCATGGATATTTTTTCTGTCATTATGCTGTTCAATGCAGTTAGTTTCCCTATTTGTTGCAACCAACCACCAAGGCCCATGTCCCTCCCTGAAATTTCCAAAATTAATATTTTAAAGTATTTATTAGACATTTATCTTTAATTATTCCACTCTTCATCTTTGTATAGTCTTGACTGCCTTGATCTGGAAATTCTCTATTTCCAGTAGCTGCAATAAGGTGTGTAAGCATATTTGCCTACACAACTTCCCTTATTACAGATTTTGGTTAAAGATACAGTTAAGTGCAACTTATCATGTAAAGAGATGGGACTAGAAATATTCACAGTTCTTAAATTAAAATACTTGAAGGGTTTTTTTAGTTTTTAGTTCATGTTAATAATACAAAACGTCAATATCAGCAATTATTTGGGTAGATCTGGCAAGTATCCCAGACAAGGTATAAGTGGAGTACAAAGATGGATTGAATATCTTTCCACAGTTTCTCCCAGGTCTATTTTCTTCAGTTCAAATAAATGACATAAACCAATGTGGAAAGCTTCACATTAGTCAAATAATATCTTTGCTTTACAGTAATTGCAAATATTTACAGTCTTTAGAGGAAATAATAACAGCGTTGATAATAACTACTGATCATCATTTAGGATCTGGAAAAATGTTTGGACTGGAACCCTGAATTAAAAGAGATCAAGATATCACCTCCAGTTCTTTCATGTTTACTTATGCACTTGGACCTCAAGGGAAGTCAACTAATGCTTAAAATTATTTTAAAAATTCAAGCTGGTAGTATTGGAGTGTATCTGGCCTGCTTCACATCCAAATTTAATTTTCCTCTTTTGTCTTTAGATAGTTATTGTCATCTTCTTTTATCTTTTTTGGTTTGAAATGTGCATTAGTCATAGTATCTCTTTAACAAAAACAGGTCATCTGGCTTGATGATTAATGCCTCTCATCTTCAATAAAAGCACAAAGAATACTAAAATCCTCATCAGACTAATTAGTAAGAATGCCCTTGAGCCAGCCACAAGTCTTAGTGAGGATCTGTCATGAGTTCACGGAACTGTTATGCCAGATCTTTTTAGTTACTTCTTCTAAGTAAGATCTGGTCATTCAGTGGAGATCACAGACACAGAAATCACTGGCTTGGGAGTACCAGTATTTTTTCCCATATAGTTAATTTCAGTGCACTGAGTTGATCACAGTTTTCAATAATGAAAATTGCTCATATGCAGCTGATTATATGGCACAGTAACAAATACTGGCCAAGGAAGAAAAATAGCAAAATAGAAAATACTTTACTTAAAAAATTGAACAGAAAAGCAATGAAGAAAAGTTAATAATCTTCCAAAGATCTGTATTTTGTCATATATGGGAAAATAAACAAAGGCACAGTGGTCAATTTATTTCTGGTTTTGCTTTAAGAAGGACTATATTGTGTTTTAATAACTTTTCTTAGTTTGAGTCAATCCTTTCTTTTATTTGCTTTAGTTTTGCTTCATTATCATTGAAGTAGTGTTTTTCCTATTTCAAAATGCCATAATTCACCAATGAGTCAGAGTCATAGCTTCATATAGTCTTTCATTTTTAACATAGAATAAAATCAATGAAAGATTTGTTTGAAGACAGAGCAGCCAATCCATATGTGTCAGTGTCAGCTTACTTCCCCAGGTCACTTCAAGGCTTGATTCATCACTTTTTAAGACTCTATAAACATTTCAGGAAATGTTAATGAGCACAAGTCAGCACTAAACAGTTCTAGATTTTGTTGTCATTAGCTGTCTGTTTAAATTTTAATTTTATCGCCCAATTACAAATTTTTGCCCAGAACTGAGATACTGGCATTTCTGAGAAGTAGCTCAGGATTCATTTTTAAAGACATCAAACTTATTCTACAGTTGATCAACAACATTCCACAAAGCAAAATCCAGTGAGATTTCTTTTACTCTTCAATATTTATGGTGGTGTTGTTAAACTTCAGGATCAGCACTAAGGCATGTCTTCTATCCTGGAACCTACACTCCTCAAGTCCTAAAATCTGTATTTTCACACATCATCTTATTTGTAGCTGTGGAAATCATTCTGTGTGCCCAACATGCTTTATGATTTCCCAGTTGCATATTGTGGGATGGAATCATAGAATAATTTGGGTTGGAAGGCACTTAAAAGATCATCCAGTTCCAAACCCTCTGCCATGGGCAGAAACACCTTCCACTAGACCTGGTTGTTCAGAGCCTCATCCACCAACCTGGTCTTGAACACTTCCAGGGGTGAGGCATTCACAACCTCTCTGGGCAGCCTGTTCCTGTGCCTCATTACACTCACAGTTAAGAATTTCTTCTTAATGTCTAATTTAACCTATCCTCATTCAGTTTAAAGCCATTACTTCTTGCCCTGTCACTACAAACTCTTGGAAAAAGTGCCTCTCCAGCTCTCTTGAGGCCCTCTATAGGTACTGGAAGGTGTTCTAAGATATCCACCGTGTCTTCTTCAGGGTGAACAATGGGACAATTATTTTTACTGCAAAAGAACCATTAACTATATTTGCCTTACTGTACTCAGAAAGCTGAAACCTTCTTCTTCCTTTCTCTCTGTAAGGGCCCAGCCCACTCCTGGAATTTCAGGGCTGAAATTTCAATTCCTGAAATCTAGATAGGTAGATAGAATTTTATTAGAAACTTTGTCCCTGAAACAAACTTTCTATATTCTCCTACATGAAGTGCATGGTTTCTACTTGTTGCTTGTGACTTGGCTGTTTTCCAGTATCAGCAGAAATACTGACAGTAACCTGAGAGCTCCAAGACACATAAAACTACAAGAGAACCTGCCCTCCTTGCTGCCCTTCCTCTCACAGATATGAGACTGAATAGCACCTGCAGATTGCATCTGGCGTTCCTGACACCCTCACAGAAACCTTTTCTAGTTTTGCATTCAGTAGGCTTCCTACAAAAACTATGAAAAGTGATTTTGGCAGTGTCAGTGGGGTGACTTCACAGTACAATTATTTCATCATTAGCTGACAATTCCAAACAGAGATATATTGGAAAAGGAAAGCAGGAATGACAGCTCCATCCTCTGACTTGCTGGGCAGCAGATCCTTTAAGATGCTGCTTTACTCTCAAAAGCAATTCTGCAAATAACAGGATTGTGGGATCTATTCTCTTTCAGGTATTTCCATAACAGAGGGGACTTGTAAGAGACAAGATGTTTCATCTAATGCCTCCTTTCAGAAGGGAAAATCAAGTCATACAGTGACATACATCCAACTGTTAAAAGTATTAATAAACCCTTTGCAATAGATAAAAAACATATTTTGTGATTCACTAAAAAAAAAAGAAAAACCCAAAACATTCCAGTTCATTTTCTTAAGAAGGTGGCAACTCTGAAGCATTTATACCAGGCAGAATGTAATGTGGCCATTACCACAACCCAACAAGGAACAGTATACATAAAAACCATTACAGTTTAATAGGTTGTATTTTCAAATAAAATTAACAATTCAAACAAATTAGACTTGAACATATGACTTTTTTAGAATTGTGGTTTTAAAAGATGAAAATAAGAGGTAATTGTTTCAGCACTGTTGCCCTGAAATTTTTTGTTGTTTCTGTTTAAGAATCAACAGCTTTCTGCTCCCTATAGAACTAAGTTTTGTGGTTGATTATCTTTGATTATGCACCTGTAATTATAATTTGAGTCCACTAGAGAAGGGATTACAATTTTTCTACCTGGTCAACAGGTTCAAGGCTAAGGTATAAACATTTATTTTTTCAGGACCTAGATTTTACTGTTCCTTTCCAGAACTGTTTACTGACATTTCCAGCCTGTTACCCCTCCAATAATGTTTCAATTATGTAAATATGTATGTATGTGTCCAGATATGTTTATGGGGGGATTTTTCTCCTCCTAAAATTATTGCTTTGGCGGTATTTTTTTTCAATTTTCATCCTCAGTCAATAATACATGATCCTTTGTAGAGGATGAGCATCACAAATCATTAACATTGCTTTATTATTTGTTATGCCAAAAGACATGGCCTAGCAGACAAATTAGGCAAACTATCCTTTCTAATAATTTAATCCCAAACAAGATCCCAAATTTAACATGAGAACTACATATTAGTGTTATATATTTTCCAATTTTTCTTTTCTTAGTTGATGTTAGTCTGCAAATCACAAATATTTGCAGCATATTCAGAATATCATTAATCTCTTAAGAACAGTATTTGTTATATTTCCACAATGCAGTGTAGATAAAATGTCATTTTTGGTAAAAAGAAAATCCAAAATCACCAAGTTATCTGAGAACCTTTTGTAACCTATTCCTTGCAGAGAAGGAATCCAGTGCTTAGGATAAATTAAGGGGGTTGCTGATAACATTTAGGAAGTATGCATGGGAAATTACAAACACAGCTCTCCAGTCCACTGCCTAACAGATTTCTAATACCAAATGAATACTTTAATACTTAGATGACATTAAACTGAGCAAACAACATGCATCACCCATCTTCCTTGTTTTATGGAAAAGATACTGGTAGTCGCATTCTAGTGCCAGTCACAGCTTCATTCTCTCCAAACATATAATTTTCATCTTTGGCATTTGAATTCTGAAGGTGTTTTACTTTATGCAACATTTTAATACATTATTTCAGTGCTTCAGGAGAAATTAGGAACTGGGATTTTACTTTGGATTTTTGGACAAGGCTTTTTTTTTTTTTTTAATATTATTTGATTTTAGAGACCAGAATTTCAAAATTCAATGTCCATTTTATTGATAAGCAGTTGAAAGAAAACAAATAGGCAATCCAAGGGTAATAATCAGTGTCGTTCCCACCTAATTTGAGCTGTGTTGATTTTCTGAGGGACTAATGTGTTAATTGCTATGCTTCTTACCTCATAGATGTTATCCCAGTCAACTAGAATCTAGCCAAAAATACCCAGATCTATTGGACTTCTGAGTTTTCCACATAAAGCAGACCTTGGTCCTTCAAAGCTTCCTAATTTCTGGCACCCTTAGGAGAAGTGCAGTCAATCAGCACCACATGAGCTAAGTAAGACCTGAGAGCAACCAATGCTTGGCCTGATAATCCAGTTGCCCGATCTCCTCTTGTCTCCAACACCATTTTTTTGGAAGGGTGAAAAGGTGAAGGCAAAGAATGAAAAAAATTTCTCTAAGAAGTGTTGTGACACATTTTCACAAATTCTCCACTCTTATAGAACAGAAACTACATGGGAAGAAAACAATCTTCTTGCTTCATGGTAGGAAAGAAGAAGCTTATGAGGGGATACAAACTTGTTTTCCTCTCCACTAAATGCAGAGACAAAGTTTTCATTTGCTCTTTCTCTGCTATGGAGTGATTCTGCATCATTTCACTCCTTTAGATGAAGGATCAGACTTTTGTGCTTACAATTTCTCTGATAATATTATGTAAAATGAAGAAGTTTTGTCTTTTTTCCTCCAGACTTGTGGAGAGAAATGACTGATCAATAAATTAATAATTAGGTTTTTGAACTTTTATTTTAAAAGAATCTGGCCTTAGATTCTGTACATTTTTCCATTAAAATAGCTAAACATATAATCATTAAGTGGTTTCTACATAAAACAATTGTACTCAAAAAAATCTGTGTGAAAACAAACTTAGTCCTTTTGTCTGTCTTGAACTATGTTTTTGTTGCTTCATTAGGGTATTATTCCTTGTGACTGGCAGAATTTTCCAATTACTTATGATATTGTCTTCTAGTGGCTATTTGAACATTCAGTCATATTACCTGCAGTGCCGGCTGTACAGATCCTGATGCATTCCTTAGGGTTTGGAACCATGATAGTCAAATCTTGATGAACATTTTCTGTCAACAATAATCCAATTAAAAATCCACGAAGAGTAAGCTATGCCTTAAAATGAAATTTATGCACTTATCTGATATTGGAGAATTCCCCTGAATTTCCATTTCCTTGTTTTTAAACATATGGGGACTAATTCTACTCTGGTCAATAGCTGATGCCATGAACCTGCACAGAGGTAAAGGATAACCTGGGAAGGGCTGAGAATTTCGTAATTCTCTGAGTGCTGACTTTCCTGACATTTCCATCTGGTAGAGCAATGCACGTTTCTGAATACATGGATTTACACTCCTCTCTGATAATGCCATTCATAGATTATTTTTGAGTAATATTTTCCAAGATTTACGCTTGACAAAGTATGATTGAACATTTATACTCATGAACAATAAACCACAGCCAGCACTTGCCCTTTTAACATCTGTTGCACATTTTGGCATGATGTCTGCTGCATTCACCAAATACGTAAGCAATCTGTGACAGAGCACTGTAGATGAGATTGATGAGGATTAGGAAAGGAAGTTGCCATTTTTGTCTGTTCCAGACTTTGCATACCCATCCTAAATGTAGAATATATTGATTGAAACATTCTGACATTTCATTTTCTATTATAGCAGCTGTCCCCTTTTTCCTAAATGACAGCCAATATACATGACCAGTGCCCTCCAGATATTTGCAGGCTTCTAATTTTCTAATGGCTGATTATACATTCCCCACATAGTGTGTTTGCTCTGGGATGGCTAAGAAGTAAGACATAGCTTTACATCAGCCACTTAGAAAATCCTGTTATGAACTCCATGCCAGTAAGAACATTACTAATCCCCAGTAAGAATATCACTATTTGTTCCCTGAGTTTCAGCACTCACCTCTTGAGGTGCTGTGTGCCTTCATCCTGCTTGAGTGGGAGATATGTAGCCCACTAGGGTAAAGTTTAGCTACATCACTGGACCAAGGGGAAGACTTGTAAATTTAGGTCTGCACATTGAACTGACGCTGTTCAATGGAAGGTGTCCTAAAGCCACGAATGTTAATCCTGTTATTCCATCAATATTACACAGGATCTCTTTAGCTGAAGTCTAAAACCCTTTTAACCAAATACGTTTCTGTGTCCTATTTAAAAATTCCTAAATTTAAAAATCTAGAAAATATTTTCCATGTTTACCTAATGCAGATCTCCTTCTGTCTAAATGTCTGCTGGTCACCTCTCACTTCACAATGGCAGAATCCAGAAGTATGATAAGAAATGGAGATGTTGAATCATTCTGGATAATCAAAATGTAATTTACATGTTTTCCCCCACTGGTTCAAAGAATTTTTTCTAAAGAAATACTCAAGGTGTATATCTCTGGCATCAGAAAGCAGCAAGTAATGAGTGCTTATGAAGCCCCAGTTGATGGGATGCATAGCCCAGTGGCCACTGCACCTGGGGCTCACAATGCAGTACATTTGTCTCTGATCTTTAAACCATTTAGCACTTGCTTCCCTGGAGTGATTACTTCAGAACTGAAGATGATTCAGTGTTCCTTTTGATAAATGGTTCTTGAAAGCCCAAGACAGGCTCTGTCTGGAAGAATTCACAGCCATCTGCTGGGAAGTTAATGTATTCATCTCACACATACAAATGGCGTTGTGGATGATGTTTCACTGCTTTGCACTAATATGACTTTATTGGCATTGAAATCAACCTGCACCACTGCAAAAATGGATTTATAATCTGACCCATGGATTCCATTTAATGACACAAACCCCTCAATTACAGCAGCAGGAAAACACGTGGAAAGAAGGAATTCCTGTAATCTCTTCTTTTCCTTCTAATTGCTCCTTTACTTAAATTTTGTCTCGCATTGAAGAAGAAACCTAAAAGGCTATGTTCCTCTCTTTTTTTGGCTTCTTCCCCCTCCTCTCCCCCTCCTTCTCTCCCCACCCTCCCCCTCCCCCCCCCCCCCCCCCCCCCAATTTAATCCAAATCCTTTGGTTATTCCTAAATTCATACATTACGTTGTAACTGAATGTGAATAGTCTTTAAATGGGCTAGGAAATCCCTCATATATTTTCATCACTGTCATTGGGATAAATGTTTCTGAGTGATATGTATTATTTTTTATTTCCATGTTGGTGATGAATATAGCTTTCTTCAAGCTGCAGAGATTGTACTATTTCATCAGTGTGATCTGTCTTTGAGACTTGCCTTCTATGCTTAAGAAAATGTATGGAAAAAGCTGAGCCTTGCACCTCTGAAGTGTCCCTGCAAGACATTCTTCTGGGTGTTTTTCACCTTGAGAAAAATCTCATGTGATGTATTTCTTCCCTTACATTAACCTTCTTGAAGTCATAGGGAAGAGCCTATTGACCTCAAAGGTACAACTTTGGATTTAAAACTGACTTGGAATACAAATCTGTTGTTTCCAGCCTTCACTTAATAATAGTCACAAGATTTATAAAATCAACATTTTCAAAGCCAGTAATGCAGAAACTGTGCACTCCTATTCTGATGCATCATCATATCACAGCCTTGGTTTGCAGTCACAGCAATTCCACTGAAGTCAGGGAACCCACCATGGCTGGGGGATGACACAGGTGTAATTGGAAATAACTCTAAGGGCGACAATGCATTTAACAATTGTAAACCAATTAACTTACAGCACAACCAGGGGCTTATGTTTGGGCTTGTGAATCCATAAACATCAATGGGCATAACTCTTTTTGCTTTAATGGAATTAATTTAGACTCCGAGTCAATAGAGAATTTGGCCCCTCTCTTTGGAAATCCAAAATCTATTCCATAATCTCTTTGCAGTTTAAATAAATACAGCTTAATATCTACATGGTGATGTTTACACTTTTTTTGTGGGTCTCATAAATCATAGTACCATTTCAATCATCAGTATTTCTAATTAATTCAGTAAGCAGGACTGAAGAATTAATGAAATAACCTTTAGTCACTCCCCAATTTCTTATTGTAATCAGGTGTTCCATAAAGAGCTAGGTCCTCTTTTCCATGTCCTTCTAACAGCTTTACTCAATATATATACTCAATATATCAATAAATGTGTTTTCAAGCATAATATTCTCTTGGCATAATCATCTGTTCATTCAGAATTACCATCTGTGCCTTGCTGGAGATTTCATTCTTTTATGAAACTGGCAGTGATGGCAAAGTTCATTTGAATTCCCAGGACATACAACCATCAAACAGTTTGAAATTCTCTTTTCCTAGCCAGTTTTTCACACTGGTAGAACTTTTAAGAGCAGAGAATTCATGATTTTCTGTTGTTGCTCTTGTTTCATGTTTCACGGAACACTGTCCACCATCCTTCCCTTCCTCCTACCATCGTTTTTTCTACCAAGTTCTTAACTTAGGCTTGATGGATGAGACTCCCTGTGAAGGCCATCAGCACTTGTATTTTAATCAACATTACAGATTGCAGTTGACTTAAATGAAGCATATTTCCCACCCAGGGGCTGAGCACATTGTCTCCAAGCAAATCATATCTAAAAATAATCCTACAAAAAGATCCTATATCATATAAGGCATGAGAAAGACCCTGTATCGTTTAAGGCATGTACAAGCAAATATCTTTTGAATGCAAAGGTAGATATCTTTTCCTTATATTTATGAATGGGAAAGGTTTCATTTTTCTTCCTTATACTTTACAAGCACTGAATTCACTGTCAGAGTCCTGTAGCTTTTGAACCTAGCAACTAGAAGACCAAAACCACTCATCTTTTCTTCCTGTTGACTCTTTCCCCTAGATATTTTAAAATTTTCCACACTTCAGTCACAGAATTCTATAGCAGGTGACATGGTAATTTACTTTTCTGCTTATTTTAAGGATCTTTTTCACAAGGAAGATAAATGTATTACCTTGGTTCTTGGTACTGTGCAGGTCTTTCAGTCACAAATGGAAGAATTAAAAACCCTGAAACCTCACTAGGAAATATAATGTATTGAAGATACCTAGTTCCTTGAGTTATATCTGAATCACATCCCCCTTTTTCAGAGCTTTCAGTAACTAATTTGTACAAGATTATCATATATGATTCTCTGCACATTCTGTTGGCAACCTAGCAACCTGACTTGGAATGTGAATGTTGAGATTCTGAAGTGCCCAAGTGCTCCTTCTCAGTGTGGAGCTCTTTAGGCCAGCAGAGACAGTTATAGAGGAGCCTAGAATCTGGAACTGGCCTCAGTCTCCCTCTGCAGGAGTCCATATCTCTACAGTGATCACAATTCCTAAAGTTTTGCTCGGAAGGACCTGAATTCCAGGTCACCACAATGGAGTGGAGCACTGTGACATAGGTAACACAACTAGTAAAATGGTCTCTGGCCTGAAGAAATAGGCAAAAAGGTGGGACAAGTGCATCTTGGGAAGCTGAACTAGAAGTTCAGTTTCACTGTCTGTACTGGGTGCATGCCAGGTTGGTTTGCTGTTGTCATTCACTACAAATTTCTTTCCATCCTGTTTCCCTTTGGTTGTGTGAGACCTCCTAAGAAAACTATTTCTTGGTGATGTGGTTCTAATTCCAGAAAACAACTGCATGAGCAGAGACATGATCTAGACATTTTCATTTGGCTCATATATAAAATAGTTTTCTAGAAATATGGAGAATGAAACTGAATCTCAAGCTGGTGTGCAATGCATAGTGTCAGGGAGAGATGAGCCACCCCGCTTCCCTGGTGCCACAAAGCAAAGTCCTGTGCAGTGGACTTCTGTGTGCTGAAGTAGGATTATTAACTACTATCTCAAGGAACAATCTTTTCACTACCTGATGTTAGACATTTTTGCCAGAAAAATTAAGGTGTTTCAAACTGTTAATAATTAAATTATTAAAAATAATGTAAGAATAAATTAAACTGTAGGCTTTTCAGGATGTGTTCCAGAAAGGAAACAGAGCTCCTGCCTTCCAGTAACTTCCACGGAGGCTTTCTACAGCATTGTCAGCTTCTTCAGATCCAAGAAGGCAGCCAGTACCACCAGGGTGCTGTGAGGTCTGGCTGCTGCTCCAGGTAAGCCAGGAGGGAGTGCAGAGAGGCAGCAGGGCTGGCAGGCACCCAGACCCCAGCCAGAAGGGGCCGGGGTGCTGAGCAGCGCGTTAGGGTTGGACCAGGACTGGAGACAGTGACCAGCCCAGTGAGTCTGCAGAGCTCAGACAGCACCAAGGCCAAGTCAGAAAGCCCTGGCAGTGGGGCTGGACAGAGCAGGAACAAGAAGCTGCTCCAAGCTCCTGCTGCCAGCAAGGGAGCTGGCCTTGGGCTCAGGACTCACACCTTCACCCTCTAGCTGCATCCCTGGGAGAGCAATACACTCAGGGCACTGGCAAGTTCTGGGATAAATAGAAGCTGCAAGTTTTAGGTAAAAACTTTCATAATAACCAGCCAAAATAGCTGAAGTGTATTTAGAAAGAAATTTGTTAAGGAAGGCAGTACTACAAGTTTTTATTGATTCGCTCTCAGTTTCTAAATGCCAGTGATTAATTTACACCCTGAAGTGTGACTTTTACCACAGTCATTAGTGGGAACATAGAAGATGTTGAACTCTCAGTAAAGCCACCAATATAACCTGTGCTGTTTGGCATTACTATGAGGGAAAAAAATATGAATACTTATAAAATGCCTAGTTTAATGACTTCTGTGATATCAGTAAAGGGTTCCATAGTTTTTCTAACATTAACAGGGGGCTTTTATTTTTTTATCCCTAAAACCTCATCTCCCTGCTATGCTGTACAGATCAGTTTAGTCATATCCTAGCTATTAATATTCTTCCAGCTATGGGTTTAGGGGAATAATAAATATGCATTTCCAAGATCTACTAAAGCAAAGAGAGGGTTATTGTTCTGTATGCTAGATTTCTTGACCCAACAAAAACTGACACAAAAGCTCCCAGGCTTGATTAGGCCACTGGTTTATCTAATGCATTATCTTGTTCAAAACTCAGAGAACTTAAATAACAGCATGTTTCTGAATTTTAAACCTATGCATCATAGTGTTCCGCAAATTCACTTTCTATGACATAAATAGTCCAAAGTGATCTCAATAGCTTGGAAAATATGTTTCATCCTATGATTTGGTAGCTTATGATTGCATAGCTTTGACTATTTACTGAGGCACTTGCCAATTGACATCATAAGATGCTGAAAAACACTTCAGAATTTTACTACATTTTTCACCTGTAGCTTTGTGCTAAAGCCACTGAAGTTTGGAACATTTCTGGATCCATGCCCACAGTTCACAATGGCTAGTCAAAGATTTTGTGAGGCCTTCTGGCTTGACTTTACAAAATACACTGCAAAAGCAGATCAAGATTTCTCAGTCATGCAGACAGAACCGCATTGTCATCTAAGCAAAACAGCTGGAGTCAAACTCTTGGTATGAGGACAGAAAGGGCAGCAGGTAGAGCCAATGTTCTGCTCTGTTGGAAGGAATGCATGACTTCAACATCCCAGGTTAAGAGCCTTTGTTCAGTAGATACACTAACTTTGGGCATTAATATCTCACCATCTACCCTGAACAGAGGAAAATTAAGCTCTAAGCTCCAAAACTAGCAGAGGACTTTCAAATACAGTTTGAAAATGACCAAAAGTGGTTCTGGCTGAAAGGCTCCATGAGAAGCATTGTTTAAAAACACAGAGCTGGCAGTTCAAAGACAACTTCTCAAAAACACCTAAGGAAAGGATCAGGTAGAACAATTGATAACTTGTCTTGCAGCTTACAGATAAAATGAGGCTTTGAAGATTTAGTGTATCCAGGTGTAAGGCTCTTTAACTTTTGTTCTTTTTTTATTTTGTAGTGGTAGTAGTGAGGAAGCTTTGCAGATACTGAGCCCATGGTGCCTTTACTAATATAATTGGTTTCTTTAGGTTCATACTTGATGCTGCTGTTAGGCTTGTCTTCAGATCTGTGGCATTATGGAGACTGAGCTGAATTAGGTCTTCCATCACAGACTGCTCCCCTTCAAAGTAAGTTGCATCAGACTCTGCAAAAGCCAGAATTACTTGCTTTGCTCAGGAAAATTTGTGCAAACATTTGTCAACTAAATAGACCTTACCAAAAGAAATTCACAGTATATGGAATTAGTAGTATAGCTATCCCTTCTTTTAGTATAGAAATTATCTCAACCAAGACTGTCCATATAAGATACTCTTTTGATACATAAAACTTGATGATGTTCTTAAAAAAAAGGAGAAAAAAAGAAAGTAGTAATAACATCTTTCTAGCAGATTTCTTGTGGTGTACAAGAATACACAGAGGTTACAAAATCTGCAGTCACACAGGGACTGTGTTACCTTTCTTATTGCTGACAGTGGGTATGAAGCTGATGATGACAGACCCAACATATCAGCAACTTGATTGGTATTTTATACCACATAGTTGTGGTGAGGGAAATATCCACAATGTCACCTTGACATGTCACTTCTGAATTTCATGAAAGCTGAAAAAAGGCAGGAACTTGCTTTTCATGTAGTGACCTAGTAACTTTAGAGGCCTATTCTTTTTTAGAAATGTAGTGCAAACCAGTATGTTAAACACATTATTAAGTTAAAATGAATTTTTTTTTTTTGTGCTTACAGAGGACACATCGTCCTGATTGTCACTGCTGTGCTTTGGGCAATACACAGCCAAAAGCAAACAGGCAGATAAAGTAGTCATATTAGAGAAAGAATGTCAGCATAACCAACTGCTTGTTCATTTCTGCTTGCACCAATCTGCCAGCAATGTTGGAGCCGATGTATTGTACCAGATTGTTCACACTTAATTCAATCCCTTTATTTCAGAGATCTTTGTTCATAAAATATTGTTTTAATTTGGAAGCTGAGGGAATGCCTTACACTTCCTCATCCATGCAACAAGTTATATACTTTTATATGCATACTGCACACACACACACACGTATATATATATATATATGTAAGCACAGAAACAAATGAAGAGCTTTGTTTTGGTTTTTTTCTTTCTTCATCACTTTAAGTATCAGGAAGGGTGACATTGCCTAAATAACTTTTATTCACAGCAAGTGATATAATTATGTGATGCCACAGTTATCAGCTAGTAGGTGGATTGTGCATTGTTGATACTTGTGTATTCATATGCATATTATTTTTGACAGCTTTTGACAAAGGAAAGTTATATTTGAATTTTTTAAGGAAACATGGTTCAGACAAAATCAGTGGCAAAGGGCAAATGTACTTAAAGAAATGTGTGTTTACTTCTTTGTTGTAGAAATGGCTGATTTCCTTTTCTGCAAAAAAATATTTTATGATAATCACTATGAATGGAAAATGCATCTAGTCTGATTTCAAAATTTCTTATCCCAGATGATAAAACGTTATTAATAATTTTGGTCAGGAAAATTACTGTGAGTACACAGGCAAAGACTGTGGCTGGCTTTACTTTTCATATGAATTGCCAGTGGTGTCATATCAAAGATGTGGTAACTGGGTAAACTAATTCTGAAGTTTGCACAAAAAAATATTTCTTGTGAGACATTGAACATCCATTCTAACATTGTCAGTTATCTTCAGCAGCAACAAATGAATTCTAAGTTTTAATCAAAATCTAGTGATAGCAGAGAAATTCTGCTACAACTTAGCAGGAATAGGCTTTGAGCGTACATTGGGTGCATCAGGTCTGATAATAGCTCATTTCCCTTTCTGAGGAGAGGATAAGGAATCTCAATACATTGTTGCACCTGAAGCATGAAATTGCTTATTTTTAAGACCCAAATTATAAACTTCTAAAACAAATAAAAGGAAAATTTTCCTGGAAGAATAGTTGTTATGACTGAAGGCCTGAACTAGCAAAGTAACTGACACCCTACACCCAGGACATCAAGCAAATACAAATGTTTATTTTTCTCTTTCTAACTTGATGAACATGGTATAATTTCAGCAGGATCTTAAATTAATGAAGTCTAATGGAGACAGCTGACTGGGAAGCATTCCATGTGCATGTTGAGTAATATGTTTCTGTGTGTTTTCTCTATGTGTATATGCATTGCAAATCTGATTCCACGTATTCAGAGCCATATGTTGCAACACTTCACAAAATAATGTCATATTTTACACTGTGATTTTACAGGCTTTCTTATTATTTAACCATCCTTAAGATTATAATTATCCAAATTATTTAACTGCAAGCACAAGCTAATAGAGGATTTCTTTTACCAGGTTGCTAACATCACCTTGCACTGCCATTGCTTCTCATCCAGCCACATCTATGATTGGTATAATTTCTCTGTCCTTAGCTAACTAGATTTTTAATTCTTGAAGCAATTCTTTCACAGTGAGGATGGATACGGTAATTTTTAAGAGAGTGAAAAATCCTCTTTTTATATATACAAGGAACAACCACTCCTCACATTTCATTTTGATCTTTGTTTTACTCCCCAGCTGCCTGGGAAAGAAGGACAAGACATTTGGTGCAGGTGAATGACAGAGCTCAGGGAGGGCAGGGGCATGGATGTGCTTCCTCTCTCCCTGTAGAGCTCCTCTGTCCTCTCTCCACCTGAGTTTCTGAGCCACATCTCAAAGACACAGAGTGCCCATTGACTCCATGGAAATCAATACCATACAAGAGGACATTTGATTAGTTTCTAAATTAAGATGAATTAGTGTTTAGTCTGTTTTGAGGGGACAGTCCCAGCTGCCAAGGCATGGTTTGTGGTGAGCCTTGCTGGAGGAGCCTACAGGGAGCGTGGGCAGATCCTCAAGCTTCCACAGACGAAATTTGTTTTCCCACTCCACCATTGTAACTCATGCACAGAAGATGAGAAAATAAGTAGCATACTATTAGCTGATAATTAACATTGAAGAGCATTCATAGGCTCAGTTAGTTACAGGTAGTTTAGAAGAAATTATACCTAACATTGCTTGCAGGTGAGAATTTCTGCCTCTGACTCCATGTATGAGTTCAAACTCACCCAGACAGAGTCCTTGACTTTGAATCATTTTTAGGGTATTAAGATATAGGGAGGGTGTCCCTTCCATGATTACGAGTGTGCTTGTCTACAAAAATTCATGACTGGGTCTGTGGAAACCTAACTTTTTTTAATAATAACTTAGGACATTTCACACAACTACTTGGTACTAGTATGCCAGAAGTAATTAAAATTTACTATAATGTGTGTATTTTTTGTACTTTTCATATATTAATGATAATGTGCTCAGAGAGAATGCACATATTAACTGCAGTATTTAGACACTGTAAATTTTTCTTTGCTCTCCTCTACAACTAAATTTTATTCTTATCAATATAGCCTTCAACTTTTTTTGCATGACACAGCATCTTGCTGAAGCTGCAGTTTAGAAAAAATCCTGCTTGAAATTTTGCTGGCATATGCAAACCTGCCATCTATGGAGAAATTGGAGGCATTTCAAGCGACTGATACACAATAACAGTGGCAGATTTGCAGTGATCTGAGCAAATTAACATTAAGTATGAGTCTTAAAAAACCACATCAGGAAAGAGATCAGAAGGATCAGTTTCTAGGCGTTAGACTCTCATGTATATTATCTACGAAACCATAAAACCAGGAGAACTTTATAGAATGGATTTTCCAAAAGGTCTTTTTCTTGGCATTCAGTATAAAGAGACACAAAATTTCATTATAGGTCCTCCAGTGCATTAGGGAAGTGCATTGTGATTACTCTGCATCATCCTGACAGGATGAGAAACCAGGACAATCACAGATCAAGATTATGAAGTTTTCCCCAAATTCAGAGCTGCATCCGGGGTACTTGCCAAGTCAACATAGGTAGCAGTAAAGGAGTGGCAGCATAAAATCGAATATTCTCATGTGACTGTAGAGGCAGTTTCCTGAATGTCCAGATGTGCATCACAAGTGAACACACCGTAAGAACTCTACCTGAGATTGTGTAGGTTTGCCATGACAAGTCAAAATTTGTCTTTATGGTTAAGCAAGCCTAATTATTTCTTATTTGGTATGAGAAGGAGAATCTGACCTTGTAACAGCCCATAAAACTGCTATGAGAACAAATGGGGGGAAAAAGTCAGCCACATAGGCAGTTCATGCTACCACTGAATTCTTTGCAGTAGTCTACATGCAGTGCAATGCACTCTGAAATATGGCATCAGCTAAAGCTGCACAATGTTTCTTGAGTGTAACTTTTGAGGGTATGTAGTATCAGGTTCCTATTTTCTGTACTGTGTTTGTGTGGAATGGTTTTGGTAGCTGGAGATTACAGGGTTGGCTTCTCAGAGAAGCTGCTAGAAGCTTCCACCATGTCCAACATATCCAAGACAGATATGCTGCTGGTGGAGGCTAAGTCCATCATCAATGGTGGTAGTGTCTCCGAGGCAATGTATTCAAAAAGGTGAAAAAAACCACCTGTGCGTCCAACTGCAATCAGAGAGGAGTGAGACTATGCGAGAGAAACAGCTCTGCAGCCACTGAGGTCAGTGAGGAAGTAGTGGGAAGAGGTTTTCCACATGCTGGGGCAGAAATTCCCTGTACCCTGTGATGAAGACAGTGGTGAGGCAGTCCCTGTGTCCATGCAGTCCATGGAGGTCCATGGCAGAGAAGATGGATGCCCAAAGGAGGTTGTCACCCTGCCAGAAGCTCAAATGCCAGCAGGCTTCTGGCCAGGTCTGTGGAGCCCATACTGGAGCAGGTTTGCTGGAAGGACTTGTGACCCTGTTAGGGACCCACGCTGCAGCAGTAGCAGAACTGTAACCTGCAGGAAGGACTCACACTGGAGAAGTTTATGGAGAACTGTGTCCTGTGGGAGGAACCCCCCTCTGGAGCAGTGTGAGAAGACGTCCCCCTGAAGGAAAAGGTAGCCCCCATCGCCCTGCACCACTGGGGAGGAGAAGGTAGCAGAGAAAATCAGGAGTAAAGTTAGGCTGAAGAAGAAGGCGGGGAAGGACGTAAGATGTCTTTAAGATTTGGGGATTTTTTTCATTGTCCTACCCTTTTTTTTCCTCCCAGGCCTGTTTTACCCATGATGATAACTGCTCAATGAACTCCTACTCTCCTTATCTCAACCCACAAGCCTCTTTGTATCTTTGTCTTCTGTCACGTTGAGAAGTGATAGGGCGGCTTTGGTGGGCATCTGGCGTTCCATTAGGGTCAACCCATCACATGCAGCAAATTCTACTGAGGTAACTACACTGATAGAAATACTGATTATACACTTGCTGGTTTTATCCATTTTGTATTTGCATTTATGTACATGGTGTCCTCCTCACAGTTGTGCAAATATTTATATGCTTAGTAGTGAAAAAACCCATCATAACTTTTCAAATAAGATGAGTGTGTCTTTAAAACTGGAGCTGAAATGACGATATACACAAGTCTGTGTCTCATCATTGCTATACATTGTTATCATCACCTCCACAGCTAGACCAACACCTTTTGAAAGCTGCTTATTTTTAAGGACTTACATAAGTGAAATGACCAGAGGCTTACAATGCACTTTATATCTCTTGGAACAATTTTTTCTGTTCTAGCACTGTTAACTTGTGATCTCCTTTCTGTCTATCTTTTTTCTTCTGGCTATGCAGTGCAAGATGTGTGTTATTTGATATTTCTTTTAGATTTCTGATATCTTAAGTTATTGTCATGTCCATTTGATATGGTTCTCTACTTACTTTCCTTCCTAGAGGTAGTGAGAACAGAGTTTCATTTTGCTTTTGACAAGCTACCTCTTCAGCGACAGTATCAGTGCTGGAGAAATTGTCAGGTTTGGGTTTTTAATTTTGTGCTAAAGAGACTGATGTGCATAAAAACTATGAATGCACTCTAAATAGATCCTACTTCCGTTTTGCTTCTACCTTAATAGGTATCAACTTTCTTACTGTGTAGGATTCAGCATCAGTTTTGAAAAACTACATTTTCATTGCTTACATTCCATTTCTTTAATATGTCTTAGTCCTCAGGTTGTATTTGATGCCACAGATCCTGGGTTCTCTCAATTATCTGATCTTTTAATTTGCTCAGTACCTTATTTTGACAGCCTCATTTCAAATGAGCAGTTCTTTACTCTCACTATTTACTATTACTCACATTGAAATCAATTGGCATCTTATAGATCATCTTCAGGGCAAAGATAGCAAAAATTTGTTTTCCCATATCTACAGAAAAGTAATAGTTTCTACTGGTTTTTATTAAATTATGCATTTCAGGTTGCCTATTTGCCTATACATTGTAGCCATTGGACTGTATCTGTGCATTGTACCCATTGAATAGCTTTCCACTCCAGAGTTCCCTGATTCTCAAGAGCAACCACTAGTACCATTTTCCCTGAGACAGGTTTTTTACAAGGTGGTGATATCTGTTTGCTTTTCAAAAATTTATTTCTTTTCTCTTTCTGTCTATTTTTTCCCCATACTCATTTGCTTCTTGATTTCCCCCTTGTTTTAATTTAATTTATGCTTTACTGTATTCAGCTAGTTGTGCAAGTTAACTTGTGAGACTGAAACCCTGATTTATCTCACTGAATTTTAAAAATCTCAGGTTCCAAATTTAGGAATTTATGATAAATTAAGAAACACCTTCAGTGATTCAGGCTTTCTAAAATTTCAGTAGTCCCTTGAACATGATTATTCCTCTGTACTTACTACAAATCTCCTGAAATAGGTACTTCAGTTATTGAGGTTGTAGGTAGAGCGAATCTAAATGCTATTTCAAGCTTTCATGCATCAGATGAATGACTGTGTTTCTGGAGAAGTTATGTCAATTGATAATCATGTTTCTAATCTGGGTTTGCTTGACTTTAACTCCCACCAACTGCATCTTGTTGCTCCTTTGGTAAAACAGAATAGGATTGTTAAGCAAATTATCCAATCTCCAAATAAACTTCCCATCTGTCTTGAAAACCTCTTTTATTTTCCTACTGTTCTTTCTGCAGTGCTGACAGTTTAACAGAAAACAGCCTTCCAACAGTGCCACGTGCTGCAGGAATGCACAAAGGTCCCTCCATCCCTCAGCTCTTTCATCTTCATGTATCCAACAGTTGCATTGGGTCTCTCAGGCACTGGGGACATAGATCCTTCTGAGGTCCTGAATCTTTTTCTTTTTCTCTCAAATACCACACCTTCTCATGCAAGATAATGCCCAGTTGCTGCTCATGAATGCTTGATTTGTTCTTGGCTCTTTCACCTGTGTGCTGTTGTCATGGGTACCCCTGGGCAATGGGGCCATAGAGCTCTGCAGAGCTGTCCCCCCTCTGCAGAATTCTCTCAAGTTACGACTCTTTAACTCTTCTGCTCCATTTTAAGAAGACAGAATATTTGAGTCCCAAGCTTGATTCTGTTCAGGCAAAATATTTATATAGAAGTGAGCCTTAAGAAATAAACCCTCAATGGCAGTCAATGCCTCACCTTCAGAAAGTCATTCTCCAGAAATTCTAGGTGAGTTTAGTAGCAATGTAAGAACTGATACAAAGAACAGTGTACATTATGTCAGATAAACATTCTGTAATTATAGTAATCCTAATATCAGAATCCCTTCCTGTGCACAATATTGTATTCCAGGACAAACTAATGTACATACATTTCTGATTTCAATATTGCTCCATATCCCTGTTTACAGGACCAGAAAATCTTTCTAATGTTCAAGTAATATTTTTCTTTATAAATTATGCTGGTCCAAATGTTACTTTCTAGCTACAGGGCTCTGATGCAGCTGGTGCTGTCTCACTCACATCAGTAAGTCTTTTTCCTGGACATTTCTGTCATCTGAAAACCATATGTACTTTTAAAACAATATATTTATACCCTCTGAGTGATTCATTGAACCAGCATACTTTTTCTCCCTGTTTTTCTGGTAAATTCAAATTAACTTGTGCTGCAGTGCAGAAATAAAAAAGAAGTGCATCATGTAATCCATTGTTTATACATAGAATCAATACATCTAAGAGAGATGTAAGCTCTTACTGCATGTGAACTTTCTGTCTACCTTGTTCACTATTACAGAATATTAGAATTGAAGACACCAGCTTCTCACAGGCTAACAGTTTTCATGGGATTCATACAACATTTTCATTGCTGCAGGTAGACATCAATCATATCATAGTTTATTGTAGTGGATAGATTTTTAGTTTTCTCTGCAGGTGAAGCATGGTAGATATAGAAAGGTACTCACCCAGTAATCTCCAGAAATCTTATCTCTATTACACAGTGCACAGGTAAATTGTGTTAATAATGTTCAGCAGTGTAAGTTCCCTGAAGCTGTTCTTTCACATCAGCACCCAAACAAATATGGGTACTGACCAAAGCCTGGCTGCTCCCTTTTGCAGCTGATAAACCAGGGTTCAGCTGTCCAGGAGTGAGACCCACTTTGGTGAAGCTCAGTTTGGTAACTTTAAACTTGAATTCACTTTCAGCTCAAGAAATTTTCTACTTCTGGTGCTTCAGAAGTAGAAAATATTCTTGAGCTGAAAGTGAATTCATAGGCTAAAGGCATGTGACAGAAAGAAATAAAAATACATAGGTGCTTATTGAGCTAGTATTAGTAAGCCATTAACTCAGGAAAAAGCAGAGTGAAGGAAAGGTAAAAAATCATGAAGGCAAAAAAAAAGCTGTGTTGGAGGTTTAGCTCACGTTTTCAATATGAGCAATTTGCAATGAGTGATGGAAGCCAACGCTTCCCTGCTGAGCTCTTCACCATCAGTCACCAACAATCATTCCTCAAATGCCTTTGTTTGGGTCTTGAAGAAATTGATGGTTAGCCTTATATTATTTTAGTCTTGCCTCTCTACTCTGTAAATAACTGCTATATACTCATAAATAGTTCATGAACTTGCTTTCAGAAAGTCTGTATTTACCCAAACCAAAATGTTCAGGTATTATGCCTGTTTTAAAGGTAGGAAACAACATATCTCTGTTGTGTAGCATAGAGACATATACAGACACTGTTCTTTACAGATTATTTCTCATTAGTAATTCAGCAATATAAATTCTTTTATACTCGTACAAATAAGATGAGATGACGAAAAGCAGTGATACAGATGTCATTTAGATGCCCCAATTGCAACAAATTATTTTCCTACCTGTTTTCTCTAACATCCTCGAATGGGTTTCAATAACACCAGGTTCTGGGAAGATTAAAATAAAAAAAGAAAAGCTCATGTTAGAGAGGAAAGAATTCCTTGAACATAGCTTTCCCAGTGGGATACTTTGTTAGTTTGATTGATAAACTCCAAAGAATTGTTATTGTCATATCTACTGTTAACAAATATAGAATTTGTGTCTGTGTGTCTGTGCATGTGTGTGTATGTATGCGTGCACGTAGAAAGGTAAAGGTAGCTGTGCTAGAAATTTTCACAATGCTTCAGTCATTTGTCACCCACAGAATATATATTCCTATGCACACTGAAGCATATTACAATTTCCAGTGGGAAAAGGGAGTCTTTCAAATGAACATTAACAGCAAAATGCTAGGATTATCACTTGTCTTCTCTTTGTAATTGTAATGTAATTGACGTCCTACATTATATTTCCATTTCAAAGAAACAAGAAGCCCTATTCAGCAGCTGTGCAATCACTTTCCAATTACCACTCCCATTTAGTCTACACAGATACTCCTGCTAGCCCAGGTTTTAGATTTCACTTCTGTATTAGAATAAAACAGATTAATTTTAAAGGTCGGTAATCATTCAAGTGAAAGACATTTTTAATGGCAGAAAAAAATTTCACATTCATTCCTGAAATTATGATAGCCAGTGCAGTGCACTGTCCTATCAACACAGGAATCTAATAATAGAGCTACTGTTGTGATTAGTTTTGGTTTAGATCTAATAGCAGTTTAATGCATGCAGTATCATTTACCAGCTTTCATAATGTAGTTGTGGTCAACATATCTGTGAAAATAAAATATTCAGTAGCATTACTTTTTATCCAAAGGAGTAGGCCAAACTCTTCCACTTATATAGTACCTACTTCTTCAGATAATAATCAGGTTTCCCTCTAGAAATTGAAAAATTAATTGTTTGCTATTCAAGCAGTTTTCCTACAAAAAATATGTGACCTGAAGGACATCATCATAGGAATAGGAAGTCAAGCTCCTGACTGAATTATAATTGTGGAAATTTTAGTTTTGTATTAGAATACAATCTGAAGAGAGTGATTCTCACTGATTTGGAGAACAAATGATACAGTCTTGATGACTTAGAGAACTTAACAGAAATTATGACGCCTGCAAGCTGCAAAAGACTGTGAAGACCCCTGAGCAGCACATGTAGCCCAGCTCTCAAACACATAAAGTTTCCATTAATACTAGGATATGGCCTGTGTGGTCTAAAAGGAAAAAGACTAATAAAAATACAAAATACAGAATTATTGAGAGACAAAATTTAGACTAAGAGGATAGGATATACTTTATAAAAGCCACTGCAGATCTGATTTTTCCTGAAGTAATCAAAAATATTTATTACTACCTCAGAGCTAAGACGCAAGGGAAAAAATCCCTTCTTTACAATTGTGAATGAAGAAAAAAGAAGGTGGCACACTTATTTTTTCATTCAAGTATTGTAGAAATGTTCTAATAAAATCTTATTCTGTATATCCTTCATGTTAAACTCTTGCATTGGTTTTCTCCAGGCAGTTTTCTATGCAATATAACAGAGAATTTATTGATTGTCTTTTAAAGGATAGGTTTCATATTTTACTTATTGATGCAATGAGATTTATTTTGCCTCCTTCATTTGTGAAGACACTTTGATAGAAAGGCCCCATTTTCATTTGTCCTGCAATTCTAACAGAAAACTCTCTTTGAGAACTTGTGCTGGTAATCTAATGCAGTTTCAAAACCTGACATAATGAAATGAAAATATGTAGATCAGAAAGAAAAAGCAAATTTTGCTTGAAATGAATTATCTCAGTAACAGAGAGGTAAGGGTTTAGATTTTCTCAAAAATATTATCATTTCATGTGGCATAAAAATTGTATGTTCCATATGCCATTTAAGGTGTATAGGGAATTCTCTGAGAAACATCAGAGTATCAGCATCCATGCTGCTTTTGGATTTATTTTGCTTGAACAGTGGAAAAGTGTCTATCCAGATGTTTTGAAGACACTTTGAGCCTTAAGTTATATTTTTGAATCTCTGTATAAGCAGTCTGTAATTTAGACCTATTTTCTATCATGTTTGCTAGCTGTATACTCAACATGGTTGCCTCACTGAAGGACCACAGATTCCAGTTCTTAAATTAGCTGTCACTGAGCTTTCTGAGTATGGAAACTCACTTTAGGTTCTTATTTGTGTCTTAAGCCCACCAATAAAATAATGTATTTGTCTATTCACCAGAACTTTTCCTTTATAGGTCCAGGATTCCACAGTTATGAAAACGTTCATTTATTTATTTTACTTCCAAGTGAAGAAATCTGATTAGCACAAACTTTGATGAATAAGATAAACATGTTTAAATAGGTCAGTCCTACATACAAGCTTTTTGTAATTGTTCATTTGGAGCTTCCAAGTGTTGTGATTTAGCTCTATCTCTGTACTAAGCCCCACACTTTTACTTGCTTGATTTCCCTTCTCTCCCTGGTGGAGAATAAGAGGAGCAAAAGTGAAAGAAATCATGAGTTGAGATAAGGACAATTTAACAGGTGAAGTAAAACAGTGGAATTCATTCATTCACCATGTCCCATGGGCAGGCAGGTGCTCAGCCATCCTCAGGAAAGCAGGGCTCCTCCCTAAGGGTGCTTTGGGAAAACATATGGTATCAGTGAAAATGTCCCCCCACTCATCTTCCTTCTTCCCCAGCTTTTTATGCTGAGCATGACACCATGGTGTCGGATATCCCTTTGGGCAGTTGGGGTCAGCTGTCCCTAATGTGTTCCCTCTCAGCCCCCTCACTGGTAGGGAGGGGTGAGAAGCAGAAAAGGCCCAGCAATAATGAAAACTTCCCTGAATTAACAAGACTTCTTTCAACACAATTTCAAAATATAACCAAATACCAGCTACTGTGGAGAAAATTAACTCTACCCCAGACAAAACCAGCACATAGAGTTCCTCTACTTTTTTCTCTTATTGTAGCTAAAATAATTTAATTACATAAATACTATATTTCTCATAAAATATACTGGATACATGATGGGAATATATTTATAAAACAACTATGGCTTGGTTTGCATAAAGTTAAAACATCTCTGCCCAGGCTGTTTTATCTGTATTTATTCTTTGAGTATGTTTCTGGACAGACCTACATGCCAGAGAAATAGTGATGAAAAGGCTGCTATCAAATACAGTCTTGCTAATAAAAACTGAAAAACCGCTAGCTTAATTTAATCCTGTAAAGACTGTGATTTTATTAATTCTGGACTGGATGAAATTGCTTCTGGAGAGTCACAGTACTATTTCCTTCCTTGTACCGGAAAATTATGTTCCTAGATGAGTCAACTATGGGTTTGAAGCTTTGTTGCAGAGTTAACTCACATTATCCTAAGCTGAGTTAAAATAAATGGTATTCTCACACACATACCTCAAGAAAAAAAAAAAAAAGAGAAAAAGTGGTTGAGAGAAAAAAAAAAGAAAATGCATGTAAACTGCTCATTTATGCTGCTAAACTGAACCTAGTCTTAGAATTTGTAAGCAGGAAGTAAATTTATAACACTTCTTTGCTTGTTTAGTCTCTGAATTCAGTTCCTGTCACAGAGAAGGACAAGGTGATCACTAAGGTACTGCCACCCACAGTCAGAAAAGGCCATCTAATTCTGACTGCGGTAAAATCTTCCCTCTAGCAAACAAGGGTCACCAGCTAAGCCACACACCTTGCTGAAAGGGTTCCAGGAAGGTTTGAATTCGTGTTTCAATTTCTCAATCTCTGTAGCAGGGTGATATGACCAAACTATATGAATTATGTAGTGGTTCCCTGCATTCAGGTTGTCATTACCTATCAACAACCTGTGCTCAGAGGTCAGATCAAAACGAAGTAAGATTCTTTTTTCAAATTTTGATAGCTATAACAACAAACTAACTTGAAAGTTAGGAACAAGAAAATATTGATATGTAAAGGGAATAAAAATATTCACCCTTTGGTCAAAATTGCTTTGTCATCATGAATGGCATTCTTTGCCATTCTTTGCCATTTGTGTAACATCATACAAATATTGATGAGTGAGTAATCGCTTAAATTCTTAAGTGTGGTGAAATGTTTCCATTAATTTGTATTAAAAATGTGTATATGTTGTGCAAGCTTTTTTTTTTTTTTGCCTTCTCTGTAACTAGTTCTTTTCAAAATGTATGGTAAAAATTAGCTCTACATATTATGATTTTCATGTAGAGAAGTACAGTTTAAGAATCAAGATATAATATTTTCTTCTATATCATTCTTGTACCTGTTAATAGATTTTTCTCATATAGTATCACTTTTTTTTAGCTTGAAATATGTGAAAAATTTTAATTAGAATTTTTATTTTGATCTCATTCAACTCTGAGTAACAAATTATCCTAGTGACAAATTTAATGAGCATAATCTTGGAAATTTGCCTATGCAATATTCTTTTCTTCCTTATAACCAATTTTGCATCCTCTGCCTGAAAAGGATCTGAAATGATGTGATCTTTTTACTCAAATGACATCTAAAGCTAAGTACAATCAGGGGCATCTTAGGCTTCTTGGAAAATGTCTTCAGGAATCAAAGGAATTAACATGAAAATGTATCAAATTAAAATATCATCCATCTGAAATAATGAGTGGTAGGTGTTCAGAGAATGGAACCAATTTGCTCATCTTAAAGTAAAATTGCTGTCACCATGTGGTTTTCTGACTGAATCATTCAACTTCTTTTATTTTACTGATATAGTAATATTCCATTCTCACAGTGTTCCACATTAGTAAGCTTCCCATTGTTTCATATAATGGCACAATATAATGGTACTTCTAAGATGAGCAAACTGCTCACTGAGAAAAGATGCCTTTCCTTTTATCAGACGATTAGGAATAAAATCTTGATCGTTTGGATCCAACTTGTTGCTGTCTCAAAAAGTTTATGTAACATTGCAACCAAAGAAATTATATTGCATAATTAAAGTCAATAAAACAGGGACTTCTGTTCTGAAATCTTAGAGGTGGATTGAAAAAATTAAAAAAAATTTCAAAAACAAGAAAAATTCCTCTCTTTTTTGGCATTTCTTAATCTATCTAAATTGCCAGGTTGTTGGGTTGGTGAGAGAAACTCTGATATCCAATTAGAATGGATAAGAGGGTGAGAATTTGGCTTATAATACAATTTGCTTTATCTTAGATGGTCAGACATGGCAGCAAAATTCTGATTTCACAGTAGGTCACTAGAAGACACTGACATCTCCATGAGTCATTGCAGGGGTGGATGGGGTGAATGACAAACCTTTAAAATAGGAAAGGAGGCATAACCCAAACTTTCTAAGAGTTGTGCTAGTTCCACTGGGAAGCTCTGCCATCTTGTGTTCAATTAGAAGATAAATCTGGTTTCCCCAGAGGACAGAAACTGTAGGGCTTTGTGAGTTCTTACCTTTTCTAAAATAAGTGCAGGCATAAATTCATCAACTTCTGACTACAATGTAAGGGTAAATTCTTAGACTGGCTTGTCTTTATGAGCATGGGTGGCACATTTAATGTCACACATGAGTTTGTCCTAGTTTATCAAATTCCAGTTTGCCTAAACTGGGCAAGATTAACACCTTTGTGATAGGTAGCACAGCTAGCCACCTGAGCTTGTCCTCACATTTACAGGATTATGGCATCACTTAGAGAGTTCATTCCTGTAGATTCCCTCTAACAAGTCAGGAGACAAAGTGCTTCTTTAGTTGCTGAGATGTTAATTGTAAATCAGTTGGAATCAGATGATCACTTGTTTGTGCTAAAAAAAATTGAATCATGTCAGTCATTAATGGATTAACTGATAATGCTATTAAGGTACAGACAATTATTGTGAGTGACTTCTGGACCCTGCAGAAAGAAAGTTTTGAAGTCCTGCATCTGAAGAATCCTTCAGAAGTCTTTCTAGAGAAGGAAATTACAGCAAAGCATAGGATGTTATGTGGCAAAAAACATGGGACAATGCTGATTTGTGAGAGATGCAAAGCAGAAGGGTTGCTTTCCCAGAGGTGTATGAGATGTGTCTGTGAATCATAAGTTTGCTGGCTTTGACAGTTTGCCTCCATTTAGCTTATTTGTTTTAGGAAAAATTTTGCTTTATATGAGAAGCTTGAGAGATGGAAAATTGCCTGAAGACTTGAAGAGGACACAGCAGGATCACTGGAAGATATGTATTTTTAGTGTAAATCCTAATTGCTGTATCATTGCTATACGTAGCCCTGTGTTTGTTTATTTGTGTGTCACAACTTGGCTTTTTAATATGTTTGGGATAATTATTGTTCTTGTGGCAGTTCTTGAAAATTTTATAAATTTCTAGGTTTTCCTAGTACTTTTTGTTGATTACAGAGTTCAGGAAACAGATGTTGCTCAAGTAAGCACAACCAAAGAAACAGCTTGACTGAGAGATAATAGCTACTGATTTTTTGGAGGGAACCAACTAAGGTTTCAGACCTTCACAACTTGGATTTTGTCTGCAGCTGTACTCTTAGCAAATCAAACTTGCAAACTTGAAATTCACAGGTAGTCTTCAATGACTACCGTGTAAAAATACATATACTCCTTAGTACTTTGCAAGAGGAGTTCCAGGGATTGCATTCATGAAAGGAATATCTAACTTCTGTAGATATTGATTCGTTTCTCCTTGCAAAGAGATGATGCTCTTCTCTCTCTTCTGTGGATGCTTCTGCCCATGTAACTTTTCCAGGGAGGGTGGTCTTCAATGTGCCCAGAGGATTAGACATGGCACATGTGGAAGTCCAGGGTGCTGTGCTGTGTGCACACGAGTCCTGCCCTCTTTAAACTATGGTCTTGCAGAGTAGAGTGATGGTGGTTTTAGTCTAATGCTGATCAACAAATAAAATAATTCTGTGGCTGATTTTACTCTCAGAAACACATGGGTAGCAATGAGCGCCTCTGTTTTCTAAGGCTCAAGACAAACTACATAGCAAAAGCAAGCTAGATAGTTAATTTTCTGAGGATAAGCACATGCTTCTGTTGAATTATGTTGAATGGAAACCTGAAACTCAGTCTGTTGTTTAGGTTTAACATTTATCAGAGAAACAAATACTATTTATGTTTTTCTGCTGATGTAAACTAAAACAAAAATACCACAGGAAAATAATCATGAATGGAAAAAAAAATGAGATGCATAAAAATGTAACTGTAAAGGAACTTTGGCAACAAATGAAGGTGAAACTTCTTGGTGCTTGAATGTCTATCTATGTCTCCAATGTCTAAGTGGAATACCAGCCTTTTACAGCTTTTTAACAAACTGGTACATTAGTTGGCACAACTTGGCCTTTCAGTGTCAAGGAAGTGCATAATTTTTTTCTGGTCTCATTTTGAAGCCTGAATTGAAAGAGTGTGACTCATCAGTTTAACAAGCAAGAGATGGATAATGTGATATTTGTAATACCACTCTCTCATGCATTTTTGGCTGTAAAACTAAAGTGCTTTAACCTCTCTAACCCTGTGAGCCATTTTGGCTTGAAGTGTAGATTAGTTTGTAGTCTCCAGTGTTTTCTGCCCTGATTATCTGCTCACACTGCTGCGTCCTAGAATGTCTGCATTGCAGGTGCTGCAATTCACATTTAAGTTTTCCTGGATATAATGGTGATACCTGTCACTGTTCTCTTTGAGAGGGTAAGTATGGAGTCCCTGGGAGTTACTGGAGTTTTGGAGCCCTTTTTTTATAAATGGCATTTTACTTTATGCTTTCAAGATGTTATATAATTTTGAAATCAGTCAATATTTTTTCAGTGTTTAAGTCTTATCTAACAAGTTACACAAAATTCTCATCTTCTGGATCCAGCAGACTGTCATTTTTTTCATGAAAGCGAAAATTCCTTTCTTTTGAAAACATTTCATCGCTGGATCGCTGTCCTACCTGATGTAAATTATTCTCCTTATTTCTGAAATCCACTTGTGTTCTTGTGTTTCCATGCCAGGAAGTGAGATCTAGTAGTAATTTCAAATTATAGGAAACAAGTAATTAGTTCCTGGCACTCATACTCATTCCATACATATATGCAGGCCAACATTTTGTAGAAGTGAAATAACAGAATAAGATAGACAAAATGTTGTTACCTGCATAATGACTGGAAGAGTTTAAAGTATCCTTTGCATATCACTGAAAAACTGAAAAATGGAGGATGGTCCAATATTGAACCACTGAAACTGCAAAAATATTATTAGATTATGAATCCAACACAAAAACATCATACAGGAACACAAAGTACTCTCCTGTTTTCTTTACAGTGGCTAAAGAGGGCAGCAATATTTGCTGATTTTCAAGCAGGTGTGAGAGCAAATATGCTGCTTTAGAGAAGGATGGTATAGGTTAATCATTGCAATAAATGTACATGGAAATATACTGACATATGATCAGAATTTAAAGGCCCATTTCAGATGTTTTCTCTACTCAGAAGCTCCCATTATGATATTTCTGGTCAGGCCAATTAAACAGTTCATTAGATAAGGTACTAGACTCTTCTGAAAACTTGGTTACTGTTTTCAAAAAAGTGTGGAGGCAGGCTTCTGAAAATATGAATCCCATAATGAGATTCTTCTGCTCCTTTAATCTAGGTGTAATCCGAAACCAACAAAAGTCACTGATCTCAGTAATCTCTGAGTCAAAAATGTTCACTTTTAATTTCTAGCTGGGTTGACATGATTCTGAAGCATATGACCATATGTATGTATTAAAAAAGCAGAAATGAAGACAGAAAAATGGTCTGTACACTGGCCATTGGAAAGGTTAGTAGAAGGATATTGTTTCCAGAGAAGTGGCCAAGAGCAATTCTGCTCCTTTGCTGAAAATAAGCTTTTTTGGCTCTAGACAATGGGTTCAGCGAGACAACTGTGTTTCATGAAAACACATAAGACAAAAACCACATGATTATGAGAAACAGGCTCTACTCTTGCCCTTGTGATTGTTTTTTCTATTGTATTTCATTCATCATATACATCTCTCATGCAAAGCCAATGAAAAACAGTCAATTGTTTTTCTTGACTAATGCTAAATCCATAATAATGCACAGGAGAAATTACTGGATATATTTTAATGACATCACAAATTGAGTTGACCTGGTGCTACAAACATACAGTACTCAGCTCTAAGAAACAATTCAGAGCATTTCCAGCCACAGACATTATCCTAAACATCTGCTACCTGGCACTCTGGGATGTTTTGTAGTTCATAGGCTTTTACGGTTGGAAAAGAGGCCTTCATCCTGACATTCTTCATCTTGACATTCTGCACAGATTCTAAAATTGGTGGAGCAAAATGAATGATTTCTACAGAAAGTACCTCAAAGAAATGTAGTTGGAATGATAAAATTTCTCAGGCATTTTTAAGGTTTTAGATTTTCTGTTTTATGGTACTAGGAAGTAGAGATTTGGCTAAAATTTTACATTTAGATTAATGCCATCATAAAATGTAACTTATAAACCTTTCCTCTTCTTTTATTTAAACTTCTGTATTAGAAGATTTGAGTTTTGTCATGAGGAAAAGTTCTCCTAAGCTGAAACAACTTTTGTCTATAAAGTAAACATGTAAACATTTCTTTCTAACAAGTTTCTCAACTTGTTCATCAAGTAAAAAGCTCCAGACTAAGTACATACCTCACCAGAGATACATTTCAGTTTTAAATTATTATATTTTTGTCTATTTCCCAAGGAAGTAACCAAACTTACCTAATTTTCAAATGCAAATGTATTTTGGAGACTTTTTATCTTACTGTTTGCTAATGGGAAACCAAATTACGTAAAACGTAGAATTGCTTCAGTGTACTGTTGACTGAAATATATGAGAAGCCATTCTCTGCAGATTAAATTTAATCAGAAGTGTGTTACCAATCTACTGCTGTATCTATTACTCTAAGTGTTTCTAGAGGAGAGAATGTGATTTCTCATAGACGTCAGAGATTGCTGTTTAATTATTCATCCTGAAATTTAATTTCAAAGCTTGTAATCACTTAACTGTTTAAGATGGAATTTGTCACTGAAACAAGCCAAGAGGAATTAGAGCATTTTTTAACACTGACTCATTTCAGTTTCAGCATGTTAAATAACTGGCTCATTTCATGCAAAATCTGTGCAGGCCCCTGGAACAAGCCACACATGATATTGATTTTTTTGGTTCGCATAGAGTAGGTGAATTTCTCCATTTATGAATGGAAATATTTTGTACCTGAGGAGCATCGTTGCTATTTTTCCATTTTATTATTTATATATCAGGATGTCTCCTGTTAGTGAGAAGAGGACAGAACTTCCTTCTCTGCCACTAGTTCCAGCCTACCAGGGTAGCTTTGCAATACCCTTGCTCAGTATGGCCTTGCTAATGCAAACCAAAAGGTTTGTGACTCAAAACACAGGTTTCACAGTAAATGAAGTTTTTTTTTTTTTTTAATGCTCCCAGATACACTTCAAAAATCAACACTAAGTACATTGCAGAAAGTTGTCTCTGTTTTCTCCTCCAGCATAGTCAGAGAAGATAAAGAGGAGCTTTAGCAGGAGGAGTCAGAGGAGCTAAAGCAGTATGAGCTGTCCCTGCATTTAAATTATGTCAGTATGTGGCGTCAGCATAAACTAGTGGCAAATAGCTGTCCTTTAAATCATCTGTCATGTCTACTAAGGTAGCTTACTGTAGGCTGGAGCTTTCTTTACAGAGATTTGCTAGGAAGCACGAGAGGTTATGATGTGACAGACACTCTGATAGATGCCCTCATGAAATGCATTCAAAACTTTGCTTCCAGCAAGACTTGCATTAGCAGATGGCTTCTCCATCCCGCATCTGAGGCTGACTGCAGCAAGTGCAGCTGCTCTGGTCATTGCCATTAGTGTTGTTGCTGACTGAGTTGGTGCAGTGCATCCCATGGCAGGGCAGCATGAGCCCAAAGCAGGCTTTGCTTTCCCCATTGTGTGCAGATCATTAGTCCTGCTGAGGGCACAGACCCCAGGGCAAGTACCCCACAATGGGACTTTCCACACATGCCCAGCCTGTGAGCAGCTAAGGAAGCTGAACCACCTTGGACCTGTGTCTTGGTGTTGGGCACCTTCATGGATCCCACCCTTCTCTGCAGCTCCCTGCAAGTGCTCGTGAGGTGGTCATTCCCTTCCCCCCCACATATCTGTCATGTCCACATGGCTGCATGGCCCTGAAAACCCCTCAGAGCTTTGGTACTAGAGGTTCATGCACAGGACTGTGAGAGGCAAAATCTGAAATCCAGGGAGCTCCCCAAAAGACGAGTGTCAAAGACATGAATTGTGGATTCTTCCTCTGTCTTTGCTTCAGTGCCTCTTTGTGAGCATTTCTTAAGCATACACCTGTAAGGATGCAATGAATAGTCATCAGTTGTTCCCAGACCAGAATTCCCAGGATGCTGGAGCAGCACAACATTGCTGCAGCCTCTGGGCGCACCATAATTATGCCAATTTCACAAATTAAAGATAACTCAAACTTATCCAAAACTTTGTTCAAAGTTATCAGAAATTATCGTGGTAGAAAACAGGAAATACACCATAAATTACAAAGCATGTCATCAAAGGAATCTATGTGAAGCTCTCCTCCAAAACTGAAATATCAGGAAGTTTATATATGCCTTGACTTTTGAATAATCACATTTCTTTTAAATCTAGAGTGATCTTAAATGAGGAAATTAATTAAAAGCTAACATTTAGATCTTACCTCTTCCTTTGTATACTTCCTGCCAGATATGAATTTCCTGCCAATTCAAAGTTATAATTCAACTAAAATTGAATGCAAAAGCCAGCCTTGTTGGGCCTGCTTAGTCTTCAGAAGAGAAGACTGAGAGGATTTATCATTAATGCACATAAATATCTCAAAGATGAGTTCCAAGAGAACGGTGTCAGACTTATCTTTGTGCCCAGGGACAGGACAAAGAGCAATGGCTGTAAAGTAAAACACAAGAAGTTTCTCATCTATATGAAGGAGAAATTTGCATTGAGGGTGGCAGAGCAGTGGAACTGGCTGCCCAGGGTGGTGGTGGAGTCTCCCTTTCTGAAGACATTCCAAACCCACCTGGACACATTACTGCATCACCTGCTGAAGGTTACCCACCTTGGCAGGGGGGTTGGACTGGATGACTGGGGGTCCCTTCCAATCCTGAGTGTTCCATGATTTTGTGCTATATATTATGGTCCCTTTTGTGAACTCATTTGCGATATGTGAAAATATTTAATTTTGGGATAAAGAGTCCCTTACCTTCCAGGTTTTTTCTCTTGTGGCTAATTTCTACATCTTCCCTTTCCTAAATAAAAATTGCAATAATATATCTTTAATTAAATACTTGAAGAATATCATCCAGATCTCAAAACTAGAGAGTTAAATGTACTCTTTAATGCAGATATTATGACAATATGATTGAACTCTTCATTTTTTCTTTACATAACTGGAAGGCCGAGCTTGAATTAGGTATGTACAACTGTGCAGTATTTCCTACATTGACTGTTGAAAGTAAAACAAAATGAGAAAACATAAAGTATTAAATCTTTTTATGCATCAATTTTTATGCATCTGTTTTGTGAAAGAAAGGATGGATCTTTCCATTTAGATAGAGAACATATTTGTTGAAGTTATCATATCCTGAAACATAAATACTGTTTTCAGTTTCAGGATAAATAAACTGGAATAACTATTTTCATAGTATATGCTGAAGCTAAATTTTACATAAACACTAAGTCATTTTGCTTTGACATAAATATTTAAGAAAGGAATAAAATGCACCTTAAACTACTCGCGATTTTTGTCCACCTTATTTTGGTGGTTGATATTTGTTACTTTATTTCTAAGTTTCCTTGGCAAGCCATTAGGGTTTAACAGAAAACTCATCAGGAATAAGCACCAAGCAGAAAGAGAAAAACAACATTGTATTACAGTTGTCCAATTGATTTGTAAATACCATCCTGTACCTCCTCTTGCTATTTTTATAGACAAGGTCATGAATATTCTGTATTTTCAGTGTTGATGTCAAGTTCACTGAGTCATAGATCAATTAGACCAAACGGATTCCTGTAGGGAGAAACCAGTGTATCCCAATTTAGAAGCTTATTTGAGGGGATTTGAGATAACAACCTGCCATCTCCTACTTTGAAAAACAATAGTTGGTATAGAAGACAAAACAAATTAAAGATAAGCTGCAAAATTCTGACTGGTTCAGGAGATTGTTCAATTGCATTCGTGTAATTACTTTCTTCTGGATGCACACACATATTTCTTACAGAATTATTCTATTTGGTTCAGTCCCAATTTATATCACATTGGTTAATCAATTCTTTTCAGACTTATTTCATTATAGAAATAGGCAGAAAGTCCTTACTGGAGACAGAAATCTTCGTTCTGTTTTGGAAACAATTTGCTTTTATATTTTTGCAGTATCTGTAATAGCTGAAAGAGTACCACGTAGAGTTAGTTACTAAAATAGCATGAAAATCAGAAGTTTTTGCAGTTTCGGCAGCAGTCTGCTTTTATATTTTTGGTGGTTAGAACCATAGAATACCAGAATCATAGAATGTCTTTGGCTGGGAGGGACCCTAAAGGTCATCTAGTTCCAACCACCTTGCCCTGGGCAGAGATGCTAACCACTAAACCACGCTGCTTAGAGCTCCATCCAGCCTGGCCTTGGACACTTTCAGGGATGGGGCATACACAACTTCTCTGTTCCACCAATATGTTCCAGTTCCTCACCACCCTCACAATAAAAAATTTCTTCCTAATATCTAATCTAAACAAACTCTCTTTCAGTTTGAAGCCATTCACCTTTGTCCTCTTACTACAGGCCCTTGTAAAAAGTCTCTCTTCATCTTTCTTGTGAGTTCCCCTTAGATCCTGGAAGGCCTCAATAAGATCACTGCAAAACCTTCTTTTCCAGGCTGAAAAACTCCAGGTCTCTCACACTTTCCTCATAGGGGTTTAATCCCTCTAATCAACTTTGTGTCCCTCCTCTGGACTCACTCCCAACACGTCAATGTGCTTCCTGTGTTGGGGATCCCAGACCTGGCTGAAGCACTGCAGGTGGGATCTCTAGGTGGGAGAATGGAGTAGAGGACCAGAATCCCCTCCCTAAACCTGATCCCAAAGTGTTTTTTGATGCAACCCAGGATATATTTGGCTTTCTGGGTTGCAAGCTCACATTACTGGGTCATGTCCAACCTCTCATCCATCAGCACCTCCAAATCCCACTCAGCTGGGCTACTTTCAATCTGTTCATTCTCCAGCCTGGATTGACACCAGTGGTTGTCCCTAACCCATGTGCAGCACCAGTAGATGTTATTAAACCTCATGACATTCCCATGGGCTGCTTCTCAAGCTTGTCCAAATCCCTCTGGATGGATCCCATCCTTCAGGTGTGTCACCCACAGGTGTGTCAATTTGTTGTCTTCTGCAAATTTGCTGAGGGTGCACTCCATCCTTTTGTCATAATTAGTAAAGATATGAAATAGCACTGTTTCAATACTGACCTCTGAGGGGCACCAGTTGGTCACTGATGTCCATTGGGACTCCAAGCTGTTGACCACTGCCCTCTGGATGTGGCTGTCCAACCAGTTCTGTATCCATCTAACCGTATCTAACACCCATCAAACCCTTCTTTCTCCTTTTTTAAGGGTAGGACGTTGGGGAGGCCTATGACCAAGGCTTTACACAAGTATAGAGAAATGACATCTGCAGCCCTTCTCTTGTCCACCAATGCACTCACTCCATCATAGAAGGCCTTTGGTGAAGCTGTGCTGGCTGGCCCCCTCAATCACCTCCCAGTTCTCTGTGTGCCTTAGCAGAGCTGCTAGGAGGATCTTTTTCATGATCTTCCCAGGCACAGAGGTGAGGCTGACAAGTCAGTAGTTCCCAGGATCCTCATTTTTACTCTTTTTAAGATGGGTTCGATGTTCCCCTTTTTCCAATGACCTGGGATAATTGGTGATTAAAATGTCACTGCTTTCATCTAAACAAGATAGAAACAGTTACGCAGGAGTGGACATCATACTAGGAGCAAGAAATTGAATGACTACAATTGTCATATCAGCTTTTAGACAGTTCTGGTTTGCCTTGAGTTGGTTTCTTAAGATCTTATACAGAGAATTAAGAGTTGCCATTAAATTTTGTGTTAATTTACCTACTTGGTATTTTTTTGGACAGTAAAAGAACTAGTACTGAAGAAAGTAATATAAAGTGTAAAACCCTTGCGTTTACTTAATCCTAAAAACAATGCTAATTAAACAGTGCTATTTATCTTTCACAGTACAGAAACAAAAGAATATACAAAGGTAACATATTTATTAGACTGCATGTCAATAGTGCACATATCAACATATTCATATTCAGCCTGTGAAAATCACTACCATAGAACAAATGGAAATGGCTTTTGTTAAAATTTTAAAAGGAATAAATCCATATCCTAACTTGCTAATTATAAGACGTCAGTTCTCAGCTACATTCAGCTATCACATTGACTCTAACATTATGCCCATTCTCCAAACTCACCTAAAAAGACAATATCCTTAAATCCATGAGAAAATTACTTTCTAGTGCAAGGTCTCTGTACGCATCATTCTAGAGGTTTATCTCTGAAACTGTTGACAATGACTGCTGTCAAATTAAATAAATGTTTAGATCATTTGATGTAGCAAATTCTTCACTGGCAAAGTAGCTGTCTGTCAGAATAGCTATACTTCTTCATTTATTCTTTCATATTACATATAATGAGAGTAAATTACAGAGATAAACATACTTTTTTAATGGTGCAGCCTAGCATACAAGCCATATAGATTGTAGTACACTCAGCCATCTAAAGCAGATGATGTCTATGCTGTTCTTTGAGCACAGGCACACAGTGGAACTGGAATTCCTGCTTGGTGAGTGTTGAAGTGCTTGGGCACAAGTCTGTACCCAGGTCAAGAACCTGGAGAAGCAGGAGCCCCCTTTGCTGCCCAGTCTGAGCTTAGCCTCAGATGCCTTTTATGTAGTGTGATAATATCATGCAAGTAACTTCAGGCAAACAACTAAGCCCGGAGCTGCTTCTCACAAAACTTACTAACTTGCGCAGGAAGGAAAGGTTCTGTGACAGAAATATAGCAAAGGAAATGTATGGGGTATGCACAGACAACGCTGATCAATGAACAACTGTTGGGACCGCCCATGAAGAATGTACAGAAATAAGCAGAACTAGTGCAGCCTGCAATGCTTGTAATAAAATCTTCATGATTCTAAATGCCAGTAATAAAAAATTCTAGAAAAATTATATAGAATGAATGATCATAAGAGAATAAAATAATAAAAAATATTTAACTTTCAATTCATCTTTGTTGCTTTTTTCCCCAAATTCCAGTGGAGAATATTTTCATGCTGCATGTTGTGTTCTCACTACCTAGAATCCTAGAATGTGTTGGAAGGAACTTTTAAAGAATTTAATCCAAACCTCTTGCAATGAGCAGGGACATCTTCAACTAGATGCAGGTTGGTCAGAGATCCGACTCACCGACCGGGAATATTCTTGTATTCTACCATATCTCTGGGCAACCTGTGCCAGTGCTTTACCACCTTCATTGTAAAAAAAACTCCACACTTCCTCCTTACAGATAATCTAAATCAATGCTTCTTCAGTTTAAACCGTTTTGCCTTGTCCTGTCACAGCACGTCCTGCTAAGTTTATATCCCCATCTTTCTTAGGCTCCCTTTAAGACTGAAAGGCCAAAAGAAGGTTCCTCCAGACCCTTCCCATGTCCAAGATAAACAACTCAAGTTCTCTCAGCCTTTCTTCACAGGCGAGGTCTTCCGGCCCTCTGATAATCTTCATGGCTCTCCTTTGGACCCACTCAAACAGTGGGTCCCAGTCTGTGCTGGGGTTCCCAGACCTGGTTGCAGCAGTCTGAGTGGGCTCTCACCAGAGCAGAGCAGAGGGGCAGAATCCCCTCCCTCACCCTGGTGCCCACACTGCTCTGGTTGCAGCTCCGGACACATTTGGCTTTCTGGAGTGACCATTGCTGGGTCATGTCCAGCCTCTCACTCACCAGCACCCTCAAATCCTTCTCAGCAGGGCTGCTCTCAATCTGTTTATCCATCAGTCTTTAACAACATCAGAGGTTTCCCCAACCTAGGTGAAGTGTACTGCACTTGGCTTTGTTGGACCTGAGGAGGTTACCATGGGCCCAATTCCAGAGCTTTTCCAGGTCCCTCTGGATGGCATCCTGACCACAAGGCAGACTCCTCTGCCAGTATCAGTTGATATATCAGCTTTTGGCGCCCAATGGGTTACCACCATCATTCACTATCTTTGAAGGACATGTCAGAAAGCCAACATACAGTAAATCACCCTGTATCAAACTCTGATTCCAGCTATTACTAGACGTGAGTCATGTATTAGCAGACATTAACCAGGTTTTGTTGGCATAAGAAATTCCAAGAAAGGAGAATTGAAGATGAAAAGGAATAAGAAAATAAATAATTTTTGTCTTTCCTCTTTTTTCAGCTATACTTCTCTTTGAATGAAGGCTCTTCTAAATTGTCAGGTACTGCAAGCCTTCAGGTTTTCATTCTCTATGATGCCCTGAGGTATTTCTGCCCACACTGCTATGGATGCTGAATTGAAGATGGCTTCATCTCTCATCATGCAAGTTCAATGCTTAGTCTGGTGAAAAATTCAACCCATTTGATAGTTTGGTTGAATCTTCATATCTGACGTGTGGAATCTTTATGATTCATATTTCATTTTGTAAAGACTCATTTTGTAATCTCTTTTGTGAAAAGCTGAATATTTCAGGTTGTATTTCAGGAAATGGAGGCAAAATTTCCTTCCTATGCTTGGAAGAAAAGAAAGTTGAATTGCGCAGCTCTTCTCCTTTTTGTTTTTTTAATTTTTTTTCCAGAAATGGGCAATGCTGCTGTTAAAGACAGTAACAGTTGCTAGAAGCAATTCTAATAACTTCACCCAGGGAGCTTTTTCCCAAGTATGATTTACAGTATGACCTACAAAATTTAGCTTGTTATTGGAAAGACAAGGACATAGATTTTTCAAGGGCATTAATAGCACAGTCTATGTTAAACTTGCTGCTTCCCATTTGCTTTCATGTTTATAATCCAATAAGTGTTTTCATTGCTTCCAGTAGTTTAGTCTTTAATATAATTAGATGTAGTCGTTAAGCTGTTTGATATTATATAATGCAGCTGTTTTTCCTTTAAGCAATATCTTTATGCAGGCAAGACAAATTTGGATTTTATTCAAACAAGCAGAATTCCCACAAGACAGTCCAAGTTATACTCAAATTAGAGATATGCTAGAGGCAAATTGATACTGTCCTTCATTAAAATCTTTTTTTGTGGTTTTGGATGCTTGGCTAAGCATTACTTGTAATGTAAAATACATATCCTGAGGTGTTAGATACATATGTCTGGATTGTCTCCATGTGAATTAGAGTCCACAGAGTTGGAAAAAAATTCTCCAGCTTCATGTTTTCCTACCCACTGGTGTGAAGATTTCTATTTGCTTTTTTGGACAGCATTGTTAGGATGGCAGTAGGAAGAAATAATGGCACATTAAGAGCTCCATAGGTGTATGATAATAAGGAATAACACTTCTGAAAACTAAACACATAGAACAGTGCATTTTTTCAGTATATTTTTAGCAGTTGCCCTCACAATTTAGCTGAATTAACTTCAGCATTTTTTATTTAAAGAAATTAATCAAGTGGTGTAAGCTAATACCTGGATTAAACAATTCTGGCTTTCAGTTCTGGTTTTGTTTGCTTTCCTTCAGAAATTTTCTGTAGAAGTATCTAAAGAAGAAAGTAGAAAAGCCTCTCAGACTTCAGTTTACTGCTCTTCCATTATGAGAGACATACAGCTGTCCTAAAGTTCTTTTGCTGTTGATGTCACTTTCACACCTGCCTTCATTCTTTTTTGTGTGGTGGTTTTATTGTTGCACTACTACCAGCCAGCTGCAGCCAGAGGTTTCATTGAGCAGGGGTTTCCATTGCTTGGAGATCATTGCCACTGCTGTGGTTCTGATTGTTGTGATTTATGCCCTCTTTCAGGTGTTGGGAGGTGGATTTCAGAGGCTCTGACAGACCGGTTTGAACCATCCATCTCAGCTGATTGATGCCTAATTGCATGAGTGGTTTTATGGTTTTAGACTGCTTTATTCTGAGATTTTTAGTTTCAAGGCAGCAATGCTTACAAATAGGATTTGTAAGACAGAGCTACTAAGTCTCCAAGTACAAGGTTGGACATTGCCCATTGAGGGGTACCAAACCAATTCATCTTTAAAACTTACTGATTTGAGGCTTGTGAAGGCTAAGTGCTTGACAGGTGTTTCAGTTATTCCTCCCTCAGCAAGACAACAAGAGTAAAGGTTTTGGTTTCACTGCTCTTTCAGTAGCTCTCAAAATTGGGAGAAATTATTACTGTGACTCCAGCTGCACTCACTGCTCTGCTTTTCTGGAGCTCTGCTCTTACTAAAATGTGAACTGTAAAAGAAAGACTATGAAAATTACTTAAGAAAAGGAAGTTTCTGCAACAAATTTATGTCTGCTCTCTTGAGACAATGTCCATTCTCCAATAGCTGAAGTAACGTAGTATTGAAGCAGAGTAGGTATGCAAATTCATTTTCTTGCAATTCCAAAGTAAGGAAGTATTCAGGTCAGTGTAAGAGCAGTGAGAATTCACACTTTTCCTGCCATCAGAGTCAAATGTCATAAAATATTGACACATCATCATGGCAGGAAATCTTGTTAATGTGTTCCTACCACAGGGTTGGGTTTATTTGCTGCCACTTCCAAGAGTTTAAATATAATCCATAGGGAGTCTTACAGATGATAAATTTGCAAGGAACTGTAGCTGCTTATACCTAGAGCTATAGAAGATATGAACGAGTATTGGCATGATTTTCTTTCTACAACATGAAAGCCAATATCAGTGAAAGTCACAAAAATGCCTGGGGGTTTGCTTATGGAATATGGAAGAAGATAAATTTAATTATTAAAATCAAAACCTTCCCACACTTTAAAATATTCCTTACTTTCTACATAAACATTCTTTTGAGAAAAAAATTTGGAAATAGTTATTTTTACTAGTAGCTATAGTTTGGGTTTTACTAGTACTTTTAGTTGGGTTTTTACTTAAAATCCTGGGTTCATGCAGAGAAAAGCTCTTGCTATTTACGTTGCAAATGCTGCAAAACCAGAGTACTTGTTACAGAGTTTTCACATTTCATTTGAAGTTTTTTTTTACCAATATTGATTTCTTTCAGTCCAGTCTTCTGCAACAAGTATAAAGTATTCTACAGCCCTTCAATACATTATCTATGCTTTGAACCAAAGTTAGTATTTTCTCTTAATTTTTTTTTAAAATCTTGTGAGAAAAGTTCTAAAAAACTTTAATGATTCCATTTGGTAGTTCCCCTCTGAACTTCTGCTTCATATAGTTCAGCTAATGAGGGAATTGAGTGAGAAAACTCAAACTTAGGAAATAAATGTGCATGGCTATCCTTAAGACAAACATCTTATTGAGGTAAAAAAAAAGACAGAAACTTCTTTTCTACTTCCTGAAGATCCACTTAACTACTCCTGCTGTTTTATTCATTCCTCCTCAGGGTGCAATTTTGGCCTTGAATCCATGAGAAAGGAACAGGTTTTGAGCACATCAGTGCTGCACCTTAGGGTGTACCTTTAGTATAGATGTAGAACAAATTTCTGCACCAAAGGAATGCCTGAAGTTCACCAAGTAACTCATATGGACCTACCATGTGTGACTTACAGCAGCCATGACCTGGTTAAATGGGAAGGGAAAGGTTCCTTTGGGTAGATATGCCCCTCTTTTTGCCTGCCTTTCTCCTTGCAAACACACCCTTGACCCACATACAGCAAATTTCCCCCTCTAGTAACTTGGGTCATTTTATAGATTGCATTTGTCTGTGGCAATTTTGATTTACCAGGTCACCCAATAGAAGTTTGTGTTTCATATCAAGAGGTTCCAGCGTTGAAATTTATAGACAAATTGCTTAGAATACCATTATTCAGGAAGAAGCAATATGAAGTTAGAATTAAAATCTTTGCAATTTACTAAGGGTAGGAGCCATAGATTTAATGTCAATCTACATTTACTGTTTCACTTAGGTATGCCCATGAACTCAGTTCTACTGATTTAATAATGCATACTTTTAGAAAGGGAAAATGCCATTGACTTAAAGAACCGTTGACTCATTCCCTGTGTGAGAAGTATTCTGAAAATGTGCTGTTATCTCAGCTGAGATGTGTTACATTCCACGAGCTAATTCGGTGTCAATTCACAGGGGAGAGTGTGCCTTTATTCAGACCACGTTTCTTGGAAAGTTCTTGTTCCTTAAACCTGCAAATAAGACTTTCAGTGCACTAAGGTCAAACCATCTGATTTTTAATATTTTACCACCCCTAAAGCAATTTTTGGATAATAAAAGTTTGCTTTGATTGTCCTTGTGGAATTACTTCTGAACTGTATACTTTACCACTGTTCTCTGATTTGTATTCCCATCTTGGTTCAGAAATACTTCTTGCAATAATTCCTGACTTTTCAGGGACTCAGTTCAGAAGAACTTCTTAGACCCTGCAAGAGATAGAGTAGCTAATTCATGAACCAAAAAGCAAACCAAGAAAGTGAGCATTAACCTGAGTAATACTGCAGTGGTTACCCAAAGCAGCATATGCAATGCTTGCCCTGCATCTCTCATTGCAGCCTAAATTCTGGGTCACTCCATGAGACCTGGAAAATGGAAGAAGTTCCTACCAAGACCTATAGGAAGACCTCAGAGAAGGACCAGGCTTTTGCAGGTAATGGTGCAGTAGACACAATCACTGTTACACTCTAAATACTAAACTCAGACAAATAATAGCAAGACTATTACATTTCTTGTGACATACTAGTGTCAACGGGACCAGACTAGGTCACAGTTGTGTTACAAACCATATAATTTTCACACAAACAGCAAGAAATTATTCCTGTTCTTGAGTGCTTGCAATTAGAACAGGTGTAAGAAGAAGGGCTGGGGAAAGGCAGTATTGTCAGCCATGCTGTTTCAGATGAAGAATCCAATACAGAGACGATAACTAACACTAGAGTTCAGCTCCAGTCTCCTGTGTTGCAGGTTGATGTGTTAAACACAATATTGTCCTTCTGTATTCCTGTGCTTTTAAAAATTAAACATCTATATCAACCACCTTATATCTATTGTTTAACATTTCTGAAGAGTATTAAACTTCAATATCTTAAGCAAATTTCATCATAAATCATTGCATTAATACAATGTCAGGGCACTGCATATTTTTTACAAAAAAAAAAAAAAAGAGCTATATGTCTCATTTAATGGAAACAGCACTATTCTCAACTTGAACTATATTTCCCAAGCTTGTGCAGTATTTAATATACAGGTATTTCTGAGATTTTGCTATTGCTTATCATAATGTCCTAGAAAAAGAGCAAGATGATGAAGCAATTTTTAGATTTCCTCATTTGATATTAGAAGCAAAATGTAAATCTCATGAATTAGTGACAGAAAATTGGACACAAAAAATAAAGCCTAGGAAAAACCACTAAATACTAAGATGTGCACAAATGACAGACAAATCACAGCTAAAACTAGGTACAGCCTACTCATTTCTGCCTTGTGATATGGCCATGCCCACTGCCACAAAAAAAAAAAAAAACACAAACAGAATCCACCTTTTTAGGGCCTTAGTCCAAGTAGTAACCAAAAGAAAATTTTTTGTCTCTCCAGTAGCTTGTACAACACATGAAAAAGGAACACTGCAGAGTGCACAAGCAGTCTTTTCTTTAGAGGCCATGATAATGACAGCCAAAGTTAAGCTCTGAAGATGATGATTTTCTCAATTTAAGAACTTGAACCCACATTTCCACCCTGCAACCTCATCATATTCTCTCATCATATTTTAGTGAGTTCTTGAAACTGATGAGTAGAAAGTAAGGGACCATATCCTTCACTGGGAGTGAAATAATCTCACTTTCCCTAGGTAGCTCAGTCCATAGACTGGTAGCTCTTGTTTAGGGTAACTTTGCTTGATCTTGTGAATTCAAGCTGCTTGTTGAGAGGTGTCCAAATGCTTTTGCTCACTGTCCCCAGGTTGGTGAACAGGGTGGGTTCCTGCAGTATGTACACTAAACTCTTCCACTTGGCACTGTCAACACCCCAAAGTATCTCATTTTCCATGGAGAAATTGTCTGTTCCTGGGGATGCTACACTAAAGATAGGTCTCATTTGTTGCTGTTGAAAGGATCATCTCCATTCCTCACTACAGCTATTCACACTGGACCTTGCAAATGCTCCACCTACAGCGGGATCGCTGTAAAGTTTTGGATGAGAAATGTGTATGAGAGTAATGTCTAAAATATTTAGATCCCAAGAAAGCAAGGCAGTTCTAGTTCACAGGCTTCTTTACTGGGCAACCAAGGTAACATAATCCTGGATTCTTACGATGTTAAAGATACTGTAAAGAAATTAAATTGACATTCCACCTAATTTCTTCTCATATTAACATATTTAAGTAATTTCAACATGGTATTTATTCTCATTACTATATATATATCTTTCATTTATGCATATTGGGGGTGGGAATGGGGAGAGTATTGTTTCTATATGTGTTGTATGCTCTCTGGCCAGAGAAAGCAAGAGATGTGACTCTGCAAACATACAAAGCATGTGTTATCTCCACATCACCTACATTTCTCTTTGTTTCATTGAAGTTTGGAAATAAGATCCTCTGAAGCACTCTTGAAGCATGCCACTTCCATTTGAAGGCTTTTACAGAAAGACAGAATATTACAGGCTAGTCTGACTCAGTTGCCAAGCTTCTAGTTCCAGCAAGAATATTAATTTACTCTTGAGAGTGTCTAAGTTCCTGGGGATATTTTTAATCTTATACAAATATCCTGCAATAAAAAGTTCCTGCTAACTTTATTACCAAAGGACAAAGTAATTAAAGAGAAGGTCAATGGGAAAGATCTGCAAATCTTTGATTTAAAATATGTATCACCATTCCTCTGGACTGTGTTTTCTGTAGTCTAATTACATAAATCTAATTGTAAAACTTTATTTCTGAAAAAAAAAAAATATTTTTCTAGAGTACATGAACATATTCAGAACATAGTTATTTAGGTAAAAGAACAGTATATGCTATGTTTTTAATTTAAGGAACACAGTATAAGGAATTGTGTATAAAACAATGCATACGCTTTACCCTTGCCAAAATAAAGCTCTTTTGCACTTCCAGGGCTTTCAGTCATCATCTCCAGAGTTACTACAATTTCCTGACAGAGACTAGGGTTAAGAAGAGAACAAGTTGGGTTTTGTTTACCATTTCACTTTGGTTAGCTACAAACTTCATCACTGGCCTGGGCCCATGCCTCAGATCTTTCCTTCAGTAATTTAAGGCACCCAATGGGGCCCACATTTTTAGTGTGAGTGATAAGAAAAGTGGAACAACAGGGATTTGTCCAACCCCAAGAAATACATCTGCTGCAGCAGTTGGAAGCAGAAGTCAGAAAACTCCAGTAACTGTACTGTCACATAAAGAGAAAAAAGAAAAGAAAAGAAAAGAAAAGAAAAGAAAAGAAAAGAAAAGAAAAGAAAAGAAAAGAAAAGAAAAGAAAAGAAAAGAAAAGAAAAGAAAACCAACCAAAGCTGCTTTATGATTGAACAAGGATTATTGTACATATAATTTATTAGTTCAAACTATTTCTAGACTTCAGGACACCATGCCATCCAGGAGACTGACTGCAAATATCTCAGGTAAATTTCTTGGTAAGTTGTCTCTTGTAAAATAGCTCTTTCTTCTGGGGAAAGAAAACCCCCAACAGAATAAAAAAGATAACTATCTAATAGTATGGGATGCGACTTATATGAGATGAAGGTATTTTCACATAGATGTGGCTGCTCAAATTACATCTGCTCTGCCATTGACATGAGCAACAAATCTGAATGATGTTATACCTAAAGCTTGTGAACTTATATATCTTGAGTTAACCATGAGATAGATTTTTCCAATATCTTATGAATATAATTCTAATTAAACTTAAGGAAAAGTGTTCATATACAACTAGTATCCCACTGAACAGTGGAAAATAAGACATAAGAATAAGAAATTTGGTCATACTGGGAAGGAGAGAATATGCTCATGTTCCTGGAAGAGAAGAGAATCCCTAAAGATCTTGCTGGTTTTGTATGAGAAAGGAAGAAAAGATAAACTTGATAATTCCCAGAAATATAAAAAAGTAAATTCTAGTTTTGGGATTAAAACATTTGACAAAAATTAAAACAAACAAAAGAATACAATAGGTAAAATGGAGGCTGTGGAATGCAGCCTGACTGCTATTGCATTCATGAGGAGAAAGTATTAGATATGGAGTATATTTTAAAGCCAGTGTGTTGTGTTAGTTTGGGTTTTAAGTCTGTAGAATTTCATGTCATGAAAGAAAAGACTTCCCTGCACATAACAAGGTAGTAATTCTTTATTGATCTCTTTGAAACAAGAAATACCCAACACATGGAAGTAAGGCAAATCTGATGTTTTCAAAAGATAAGGGAGCACAGGTTAGCAGAGTCATTAGATCAAGTCCCCTGCTATTTCAAACAGCTGTTTCATAGATACCTCTCCATAAACTTAACTAGATCAAATTTAAATGGGTGACATTGGTAGCTCCCCATTGCTATTTCTATGGAAAGTTGTGTTCAAGAATGTAAGTGGTTAAGGAGCCTCCTTTATATATTTAGCCTGAACTACTTTATTCATTGTATGCTAAGGTGGTGTCTTAGTTAATGTAGCCCAGGAGACTTGAACTCACTAAGCAAATCAATATTCTCTAGCACACCCTCCTTATGCTGAAACCCTATGTTTCATTTGTTCTATTTGATTTGTCCTTTTTTTAAAAAAGGGACATATTTTTCCTACATATCTTTGCATAGCTTCAGTCTTTGATTAGAAAAGAATGCTTTTATTACTGTGTAGAGAATCAGATTGTACTGACAAGTCAGTAATCTTAAAAACACAGTTAAATTTGTTAAAGCATAGTTTTTCTGTCAATGTTTAAAAAAACTGGTTAATTTTGCATTAATTCCAGTAGCAATATTTACTGCAGCATTGGTAAAGCACTGAAACAAATCCTAAGGGTGAACAGATTCTTAATTAACATGTGCCTGTTACTGCATTGGCAGTAGTTAATGCAGCCACAGGCAATCTTATCTCTTGTTTTCCATGTGATCATACTGATTTGGGTTTGGTTTCCATAGGCTCAAGCAGGAAGATCAGCAAAAGATGACTAAAAACACATACAGATTTGAACAAATCTATTTGCAAAGAAATGTATTGAGAAGACCAATATTTTCAGTCACTTCAGTGGAAGGATAAACTGGACGTTGTATATCCTCAGTGAGCCCTGAAGATCTGTGTTTTCTGTCAATCTAAAGTAACAAGAAATTAAACATTTACTATCTTTGTCACGAGATAGATCATTGAAATGTGAAGAGAATAGTATTACTCTTTTTTTTTTTTCAGAGGAGAAATACATATTTGATGTTTAATGCCGGGCTACTCTCAACTGGGAAATGTCTGTTCATTGAGTAAAAATAACAATTTTTTGCCAGCAGGCTTTTTAAACCTATGGTTTTGCTATCTGTCTAAGGCTGTTTTATATTAAAGTAACAGGACTAAACATTTCATGGGGATATCTTAGTAGAAGAAACTGAAACAAGGTAAACCCCTTTTTTAAGAGTATAATTTGCTGAACATTCCATAATTTTTAAGTTAGGATTCATGGCAACTAATTTTAGCTACCCAAAAATTGAGTAGCTAATTAATAAAGTAAATCAACAGAGAGAACCAAATCCGAGTGCATTACTTTAATTTTAAAATAGGTGAAATTAGTGACTGGCTTATCACAGAATTTCTGTAGGGTTTCTCACCTTTGATAGTGGAAGGATCCTGAATGCCCACCTTGGACTGGAAGCTTAACTGTTAGATTGCTAAACCTGGTTGAGAATAACATTTTAGCTTTTAATAACACCTTTTACATTAAAATTTCTGACCAGTGAATTAATTATTAATGACCACTGAATTAATTAAGGCCTTTATGTGCTATAACCATCAAGACTAGTTTTTCAATTTCTTTATTAACAACATTTCTGCTTTTATTGAAAATGCTGAAAGATAAAACTTACCACATTGAGATTCAGTTCAATGAAAGCTTGAAATGCTCATGGTCAGAGATATGTAAAACATACATATAGGATTCTCTCAGCTGGAAATATTTGGAAAAGGAAAGGGAAAATCACATATTCATAGTTCCATCCTTGCAGTGGATCTATGTGCAGCATAGATCTGTGGCACCCAGCACATTGTGTTATGTAATAGAACTAAACTAGGAACAAGGTTCCTGCAGATATTTTTCTGGGAAAGAATACTTCAAATACTATGCAGCTTTGAAGCCGTTGGTTGCTCAAGTCACGACTCAGTGGTGCCTGAGCATCTGCAAGAAGTCACATAGATCTATAGTGGCTGACTCATTTCCAGTTTTGTGCAGAGATATGTGCGTCACATCTTTGATTAATGGCACTTGTGGTGAGAAAGACAGCATCTGGGAGAAACTGAGGAGGTCACTGCAGTCACACTCATTTGTCAGGCAGAGTCTGGTGATGAACATAATTGTTGTAATTGCTTTAAAATTTCCTGACTTGAAATGTCATCCTTGCAAAGAAAATTGTACAGAGTTCTCAAATGCAAAGGGAAGAATATGAGGTTTCAGCCTAAGTTGAGGATTTTTCAGTATTTGATAAAGCTTATACTCTCCCAGGTCTGTGTAAGTGCTAAGCACAAGATTTCTTAACACAGCAACGTGGTGTCAAAGATCAGCTCAGCAAGTGAGCTTCTCTCTGCCCAAAGTAAAATCTTTGCAGATGTTCTTATACAAGCAGCAGGATTGTGTTTAACAGAAAAGACATTCTGCATGGTTCTTTCTATTTTGAAAAAATAAAGTAGTTTTTCCAGTATTTTTCTCAGCTCAAGTAATTTTCCACTATCCAGCATCACCAAGGTTTTCCTTCTGGATATTTGTACAATACTGAATACCAGTTTGGAATCTTCCATTCAGCAGCTGCTAGCTAGAAACAAAAAGGTTTCTCAATCTTCCTCCTGCTCTGGAGTAAGAGGGATGGGCAGAGGCATCTTGGCAGTAGGACCACATGTGGATTTTCAGGCATTATGAAGGTGAGTCCATGGCCAAATGCCAGAAGATTCCTGCTGTTTGAAATATGACAGAGCCTCTTTCAGCAATACTCCCGAGTCCGCCAATGGCAGGTGCAAAATCAGTGACAGATGGAAAACATTGAATTGGCTTCTCTGTCACTTCTTTAATCAAGTCTGGGGACTTACACACTAAACAACATTGTTTAGATTTTTTTTTCTTTAATTCTGTTATTTAAAAATATATCAAATTATCTCATGGCAGGATATATTTTTCAAAACAAACATTAAAACAGAAATTAAGGCTAGTAAATTATATTAGTCTCTTATTCAAAAGTAGAGTCATGGAAATAAAATAAAAATGTGTCAGAACATCTTACAGACTTTGCTGGTGTCTACTAAGTTTAAAACAAATTTGTGTACAATTAGAGTTCAGCGCCTGAACTCTTGTAATTGCACAAATTTCAGTAGTAAATTATTGTTTTCAGTATTGTTTTCAATCACTTTTATGTGATTTGATCCTACAATCTGAAGTTTTAGATGCAGAAATTGACTAATGCCCTCAAAAGTGTTGGTGTTAGTAAATATAGAGAAATTAATATCTGTAAAAGTTTTTATATTCAGCACTGGCCACATAATTCGAGAGGAATTGCAGCTAAAAAAAATCACATGTAGTGTTTGCTCTGGGGATGTTTTTAAACAACACTTTAATACCAAATAGACCACATCATCTGTGCTGGCTCATCGACTTAAAAGTTATTGCTGCTTCTCATGTGCAATGGAGCAGGAAATCATACGGTAAACACTGCAAGAATTATCAACAATTTTAGGCAGTACCTAATGTTAACTGAATAAATATGGGTTTTGTGAGTATAATTTTAACTCAGGGAAAATGAGGGGAGCAGCCTGAAGAAATGAAAACAATGGTACATGCTGGATTTGCTGCAATAAACAGTCTTGTTCATTTCCAAATGAGGAATGAATAAAAGCAATAGTTTTTCAAGAAATATCATTACAAGGTTTTGTATGAACCCAAAATTTTGGTAATTTTCAAGAAGCCTTTAGATTGGCACATACACACACACATACACACACACACACACACACACAAACCTTTAAAAAAAAATACTTACTTTTGATTCCGCTCTTAATCTAAGGATAATTCTTCAGCATTTTAATCTATCATCTCTAAAAGCTAGTGCCTTTTCTCTCCTCCTCTGCAGGATTGCATGAGGGGAATGCCAAGAATAACATCTGAATGCTATTGCAGCATTCAGAAAAACTTTATTATTTATAATTATTATTATAAATAATAATTAATAACATTCTGAATACTAATTTATATTCATGCAAATAATTAATAAAAAAGTTTTCAATAGAGAGAAATCTCTCCCCTGCTACTTCCTCATTTTGTCTGTGCAGAACCAAAGCCTATTTTAAGTTCAGTCTGTTTTCCCTACATTTTTAGAATAAATATATTTAGTACTTAGGATGAAGTCATCTCATCTACATTTATAAGAAGGAAATTTTCAATGTATCCTTAATGAATATATATTAAAAGATGCAACCTATTGAACATATCAAAATAAAATTAGCTTGACATAATCTACATTAGTTTGTAGAGTAAAAACTCAGAAAAACTACAGACTTTTTGAAAAGGCAGAACAATTTTCAGTAAGTTCTTTGGAGGTGTGTGGTTAAGCTACTCTCTATTTTCTTTCCTTCCCCAAGATAAAGATGTTCTCACAGATTGCATAACTTGAAAAATCACATTCTTGAGTCACCAATGCTGAAATGTAATAAAATAATGAGGTCCCTAGTGCACTTAAATTTTATGAAGCCCAGACATGGCCAGGGAGCTCATATATCAAAAAGGAAAGGTCAGCGATATTCTCTTTTTTAAAGAAAGTTAAGTAGCCACTAAATTGCCTCAAAATTGGAAGCATATTACTTATTCAACATAATCCTCCAGAAATCTATAGACATTTTTAAATTTTTTCTTCCAGTGGAGAGGCAAATTTTGGGCATCCTCTGTTGGACTGTGAGGGGAGCAGTGCAGAGCCACTCTGAGCGGACTGTGTGATGTCCTGGCTGCAGTCTGGGCTGGTGCTGGTGCAGCACGCTCTGCTGCTCCTGCACAGTCTGCCCATGCCCAAGCCTCTGCATCTGAGGCACTGTCTCCTCTGGAGGTGCTCTCTACACACCAATTTTTACTGTTAGCAGTACCTCATGGCAGCAGACCACGAGTGATTTCTGCAGACTGGGTAAGGCAGGCTGCTTCCCAACATTTATTTCTTCTCCAGCTCTTACCTGCACCATATGTGAGGCAGCTATCCTGTTACATGGGATACGAACACGAGTAGGGAAAATCCCTAAAGAGTACAATGTATACCCTAAGTACCTCTTAGACTATTTAGAGTCATTATTTGTCCAGATGTACAGCTGCACATGCCATGATTCTGTGTGGTAAGCAGTCAGCCTTCTAAGGGAAATCACTCTGAATTACACATCAGACTTTGTCAGAACAAATTTGGTTCATTTTTTTTCAGTGTCCTTCATAATCTTCTTGTCTCATTTGTCTTTGTTTGTGGCTCTTCTGACCACACTTCTAAACAATGTGCAAAGAAGGACAAGGTACTAATTACTTCATCAACCCTCTCTTAAAAAGGTGTCTTTAATATAGTTCTTTTTGAGAATACTGATTTTCAAGATTTGAATGTAAATGTGCTTTCTCAGGATTTGAGAGAAGCAATCATGAGTCTCAAAATCATAACTCTTGATTAAATCATAACTTATGACTTAAAATCCATAACTCATGCAATGACTTTACAGGTTTTATATTTGCTTAAGCAAATAAGTTGCTACAAACAGACAAAATCCTAAATCCTAAAAGTGTATTGAAGATGACAGTTGGGCAGCTTTGGTATTATATATTGAATGCATCAAAAGATTAGTGAGATGCACAAGATGATCACCTTAATAGGCAAATAATGACATTTTATGAGAAAGCATAAAATTTCAAGTGTGTTTGGACTAGTAAACAGCAGTCATAGTACCTGGAACAAAGACCAGTCTGGAAGGAATACATTAAGAACAAAATGGGATTTTTTTCTGTGAGTATGGCTGACTTAAATAGTTAAATATCACCTAAAATAACAAAACCTGAACCTAAAGGAGCTACTTTTATTGTGAAGGATTAGACAGAAACATGTTTAAAGCTCAGATTCTGATATTCTGTATGTACCTCCTGGAGAACTTGGTTTTTGGGGTTTTTTTCCAGGTATTAAGAGGACTACTACTTCTGCTAAAGCATGATAACTGTGTCTTTAGTTTACTAGGTTTTCCCCCTAAAATTAATAGGCTTTCAAACACAGTAGACTCGGTGACAAAAATCTAATTTCCTAATGTAAAAAGGAAGCCTCAAAGCCCTCAAAAGTGTTTCAGATTTACTAGTGTATTGTGAAAAAGAAGAATCTGATTTTTTTATTTTTCAAGTCAGGCTTAAAGAAGACTTTTATCATTATTCTCAGTGGGAGTAAATTCTAACTGGGAGCTGCAAGCTGTCCAAAGGCAGTCAGAAGAGTGACTGTTTCACCAGATTTTGGTAAATGTGGGGTTTTTCCTTTGTTCGAAACACAAGGCTGTATTTATTGTGGGTATCAGAGGTGATGTTATTCAATTAAAAATGACAGTTTGTGATAATAAAAGAGAAAGGACTGCTATTTCTAGTGGTGGTAGAAGATATAAAATTGTAGGAGAGGATCACTGTCTCCTGTAAGGAAGATTGTTCCCCAGCTGGAGTGGTTGTGAAAAATGGCAAAGGGAGAAAGAGAAAAGTGACTTCAAATATCAGATAGAAATGACACTTCTTTCAATAGGTAGTTCTGCTGATTGAAATCAACTGGTTAACTCAGATTAGTCAGGTGAGGTGATTTACTCAAGCTGAGACACTATCCCCGAGTTTCCTTCAGGAATGCAAAGATAAGCAGATGTAATAGTAACAGCTGTGTCATTCAGTGTTTCTCACAATGATTAGGCCTTTATTAGAGAAGTTAGAAAACAGACTGTACTGCTGAAACAAGGATTTGAACCATTTGCACTTATTTGAACATTTTAAACAGTCAGTCTTCCATAACGATAAAAACACGAGGTTTTGAGATAAGCCTAGAATAAAATTGCCTAAAGTAGAACACCTGTGATTATGTTGACATCAATAGATGACATTTTTGTGTGTAAGTCTTCAGTGAGAGGACAGACTTGATACTGGAGTTCCAGTGCCTGCAATTAGGCACAGCTATAATCCTGAGGATTATTATAAACCCTCAACAAGAAGCCTGTCAACAACTTCTCTAAAGGCTACCCAAGATAATTGTCATACTTGGAGTGGGGCTCATTTTCAATGAGAAAGAGCATGAAGCTTCCTAAAATGTAGTCCTTAACAACTTTCAGAGGTTAAAAAAGTAGAGTAATATAAAGAAACAGAAATAAAAAGTGCAATCAGTGACAGAAGGAGAGGGGGTTTATCTTTCTCATTCAAAAGAAAATCCAAATTCATTAAGTGGAGTGCACTCTACTGACAGAATGAAAGGATGAGGAAAAATAAGGCTAAACAAAGAGCCCTCAAAATCTTCAACATTGTGTCCATGAATGCTATAGAATTTTGAAGTTGAGTTTGCTAAAAAAAAATGAGGAATTTAAAGAATGCTGCTAAGGTAGACATAATAAAATGATAAAATAAAATAGTAGTCAAAGCTAAATAACTGAACTGGAATATAGGAATGTGGCATTAGAGGTAGCTGAATCCAGTATTCCTGATCCTAGTCTCTAGCCCCTTGTACACCCCTCTTCCATTTTGCTTTGCCTGGTCCATCTTGATCCCTTCTTTGCCCCGCCATTAAGACATCCCTTGAAGATCCCATAATAAGTTTTGTACCATCTCCAAATTTTCGCTCTTCCAACAAAATATTGTCATTTAATATACAATGGATCCCGCAGTGAATCCTGTACTTTTGCACAAAATTTCCTCTTAGTCTGCATAGCACTCTGGGTTGATGGTTTCTTTCTCTGACCTGGTTTTACATATTATATATATATATATATATATATATATATATATACACACACACATATATATTTGAAACATAGAACCCTGGCCTGTTCCTTTTTTTTGGTGATGATTTGATGTGCTACCTGGTCAGTTTATTTGAGTATCTTGGCCTGTCACTGTTCCTCTGGTCATCACCAATCTCTGTGGTTCATTTAACATGATAGCCTAATGCACAGAACTGGAAAAATATCCCCAAAGACACAAGTCTACTCTTCTTCTATCACTAGCAACATCCTCACATAATTTTCTCCATAAACTATTTAGGCTCCACCTTAAAAGTAAGGCTTTTTCAGTTATTGCAGTGATTCAAAAGTTATTTGAAGCTCCTGATGCTTTGAGTTTAGAAATTTTCTTCTGATTACCTTCTTAGCCATAAAATACATTTTTTATTCTGGAAACTTTGTCTATTACATTAAATTATTTTCTTTCCCTATCTGTACTTCCTATATAGAAACAGTGATGATATCTCATTGTAATACCAATTTACCAACTGAAATATTTCAATTTTGATTAGTCTTTCTTCATATGAAGCACTTCCCATTCTTCTGATCAGATTTTAGGTTCTTACATTTAAACAAGAGGAATAGAAATGACAATGATTCCCCCAAACACACAATTAGACAAAAAGAGCCTAATGAGAGTGTCTCCAGTCTATGAAATAACAACATAAAACTTCAGCATTTTGATTGCATAAGATATTAAGGTTAACGATGTAGATATTTAATAGAGTTATAAATGTATTTATATGACGCGATTTAACTTGACAACTTTAATGAAAAGGGAGATGATGGGTTCATAGTGCTCTTTGTTAAGCAGCTTTCATATAATTAACACAGAAATTAATAAATTTTGAGCATTACCTTAGGGTTCAGTTGCATCTTAATACAATGATATAATTAATAGCAATGAAAATAATTTTGCTAGATACTTTCTAATTAATTAGCTAAATCAATATGGTGTTGGAGCCTGACTCAGATGGGATCTTCACAAATAAGTCTTGACCAGTAAGAATATATACTATATTTTAATTGCCATCTTAACATCAGTTTGAAAAACTACAGTTAAAGGTAAAACTTTACTGAAAATTTGAAATAAAGGAAACATGAATTAGTCTAGAAACTGGAAGAAATCATCCAACTGACAGAATCAGAGGCAAGAATAACCTTTCAATACAAGATATCAGGCAAAATCTCAGGCAGTTTGGCCTAGACATCAGGCAAAGCTGATTTGACACCTTGTTGCTCCCCAGCTATGGTACATCTGCATGTGACACCAGGGGACTTGTCAGCTGCACTTCAGGTCTCAAAGGACACAAGTCAGCTGTCATCCAGCTGTGTGACACAGCCAGGACAACTGACAACAGGCCCTGGGCTCTGCTGCCATGGGCCCTGCTGCTAGGGAGGGCATGCTAAGAGTCTACGTGGCAACAAAGGCCGAGGTGTGAGCAGCGTCTGTCTCCTCTTGGATGTCACAGGGTATGACACCTTCTCATTCAAGAGCACGTGTTCTGGAATGGTATGAACACAGAACTAACCTGTCAAATACTGACACATTGGCCCCCTTGTGCTTCAGATCCCTGTGGGTGCAGGTATCCAAGGTTAGTCCCTTCAGCTCCTGTTTGAACTATTACATCAAGTAAAAAGAAATTGTTACAGTTCTGGTGCAACTTGCTGGCTGCCCAAAGTGAAACCTACAGGGGGATACAGTTCACAGAAATGGAGTTTATCCACAGAGTAGGCAAAGCTGGAGAGCATCACACTTCTACAGGCCTCTGGGGAGACATCTGCCTTGGGTGTAGGAGCAGAAATGGCAGATGCAGCCCAAGATTAGGGCCGGCCCAAACTTTAATCCTCCAGTAGGTTTTTACCACATGGTCAGTAGAGCAGAAATTTGGAAAGGCAGTTTAAAATGGTATCTGGACCAATGTCAACAACATGGCAGTCCAATGAATGAAAAGTTACTGAGTTTTGTGTCTGACTCTGCTGTTTAACCCCAATTGTCAACTCAGTCCCACAGAGCTGTTTGGTCACTTTTCTCTAGTGGGATGGGAAGAGAGTTGGAAGAGAAAACTCATGGACTGAGACAAAGATTGTTTAATAGGCAAAGCAAAAGCCACACAGGCAAGCAAAACAAAGAAATAAATTCACTCACTGCTCCCCATGGACAGGGTGACATGGGAAGACAAGCAACATCCCCCCTTCCTGCTTTGCCCAGCTTTATAGGCTGAGCATAATGCAGTATGGTATGGGATATCCTTTGGATCAGTTGTTGTCAGCTGTCCTGGCTGTGTCTCCTCCCAAATTCTTGTGCACCCCAGCCTGCTAACTCGTGGGATGAAGTGAGAAGCAGGAAAGTCTTGACTCTGTTTTAATGCTGCTCAGCAATAACAAAAGCATCCCTCTGTTATAAACACTATTTTCAAGACAAATCCAAAACAGCTTCACCACTATGAAGAACCTTAACACTATCCCAGGCAAAACAATATTCTTCATGATCAACATTTCACAAATACTGCTGGAGTCAAAAGACACCATTGATGAGTACACAATGTGTGGGGAAGTCTGGAGGCTCAGAGACACAGAACCAGTGTGACTGTGATATCAGTAAGGAAACTGAAGACCTCTAGCAGCAGTGATATTGAGCTTGCAAAACTGACCTTGCACCTACCAGATGAGCTGTGCTATTTTCTCATTGGCAGGGTCTTGCTGCAAACATCAACATACTGCATGGCTGAAGAGACAAAAAGGCAGGACAAAATTTCTGCTTATGTGACTTAAATGAACACATATTCACAGAGGAGTTTTAGCTACTCTCAGGCTAACATATTTTTTAGAATGATCTCATGCACTGTGTAGACATTGCAGGAAAAGCCTCTGCCCTGTGTGTCTGCCCTGCAGCAGCTGTATGTGCGCTGTCAGCTGAACTGGATTTTACAGTCTCATGTGTGAAGTGCTGCATCCTGATTATCTGATACTACTGGAAGCCTTCCAGGTTGATTTCCTAATCCCTCTCATAGTATCGGTGTTACATCAGTTTTATCACTGGCAGACTTTATTCCTGCACAAAGCTAGGACTCCAATATGTAAATACGATAGAGAGTAAATCCTGGAAAGAATTAGAATGCCCTTTTTTCTTGTCAATGCTCTTTAAGTATCTACTCCAGATTCAAGTAGAAAATTAATCCCAGTCTGTAGATTTTCCTCCTTCCTACCTCCTTCAAGGCATTTGTTTCAGAGAAAAGATAAAAGGAATGTTTAAGCAAGGGTGAAGTCATATAGATTTCATAGGCTCCATGTCTTGTTCACAGCTGGGAAACATCCCTGTAGACTTTCAAATTTATTCAAAATTTACTAATTACTAAGTATCGTTTTGGGGCGCAGATAGTGAAATATTTAAAATGCATGCAACTATATTTACATGTAAAATAGGTTGCATACATGCCAAAAACCTTTCCTAAGATCAATTGACACTTTTTAGGACCTAGAAGCTGACTTTAGAAGATGAGTGATCTTCAAATCTGGTTTTATTCTGACTTTCAAACAATTCATTACATAGAAAGGCTCATTTTATCAGTAAATTAAATATTCATGACTCCTACTTTCCCTGAGGCTATGGGATTTGGTAGTCATAAATAACCTCTGTTGGTGGGAATAATTTCTCAACTACTGTTGTGTGAATGCAATTCTGATTTGAGAGGTGGCTAAAAAGGTAAAATTCTATACAGAAGGGGTGGTAAAAAACCATAAGTGACAACAGTCAGCATAGTCTGAATAGCTGAATAATGAATAGGAAGTCCTAACCTCTCTAGCAGAAATGAGGAGGGTATAAAAAAGCTGAATAATCAGACACTTAGGGCACATTTTGAATCAAGCTTCTGGGGCTGGGATAGTAGTCCAAACTTGTTATTCTGGATGGTTAAATATACATTTAGATTTTGTAATATTTTATTCTCTGTATCTCTGGTGTGTATAAGATGACCAATTTCTCTTGATTTTTAGCATTTACCCATTTGCTCATTTATCGTGGATGAAACCAAGTAGATTACATGAATGTTGTCACTTATGATTTTTTACCACCCCTTCTGTATAGAATTTTACCTTTTTAGCCACCTCTCAAATCAGAATTGCATTCACACAACAGTAGTTGAGAAATTATTCCCACCAACAGAGGTTATTTGTGACTACCAAATCCCTCCAATGTTCTTTACCTTATAAAATCTGCTAAAATCTAATCACAATAGCTATCAGTTTGGCATGCCAGTGAGATCAGTTTCAGCACAGCTGACCTTTACTCTGAATCAGGGATAACTCTGCAGATAACTTTGTTGAAAGAGTTGTTCTATTGAGATGGTCTGTGCTGCCTACATGGAGAAGTAGAAAATGCCACAGAAAGTGTCTTCCATTAGATATTTTTTCATTTTCCTAGGTAGTTGTAAACCAGAACAAAATGGATTCTGAAGACTCAGTATTGTTGCAATTGTTTAGCTTCCATTTTCCTCAAACACGATAAAACCCAAATTCAATTGAAGTAGACAAGATGCTTAAATAATCTTGTTCATGGATTTTACTCTTTAGTTTTAAAAGGTTGTTTTCCCAAGTGATATTTTTGGTAATTTATTTGCGCCTTTATTGAAATTTGTTGAATAATTCAGAGAGCATCTTGGATAAAGATTTCCTAGCTATAAAACTTTATGATTTATGTTTAGCAGTCTATCAGATATTAACAGGTCTATCATATACAAACTGACAACAACTAATTCCAAGTATCATCCTTTCAGTTGTACTCACACCTCTTATACTGGAGAATAGCTTTGATTTACTTGCTATGGGGAGCCTGGGTGAAACCCAGTCTGGCAAAGAGAAGTACCAAGGCTTTTACAGTACCATAACTCATGTTCTGTACACTTCTCAAGGGAGGGCTTTGGTGAGGTTGTAACAGAAGTTCTCAGTGCTCGCTGTGGTTTTTTCTCTATTGTAATTTCTATGACTTTTTAGGTAGTCATGAGCAAATCTGAGCATAGTGTTAGTCTGGAACAGCTCCTTGTGTTCAACCTTCTGTGGATAACACTTGTGCAGGAAATCAAGGACAAATACAAATAATTCTGCTGTTGTGTGCAGTCTACATAAAAGAAAGGAATGAAGATCTACAGAAGATAATTTTAAACTGAATCATAAGGGAAAACAGCTTTGCACATCATACACACAGTCAAAGTTAATGTACAAGTACATAAATCCATTCAGATCAGTAGATCCACAGAAATGTCTCTAACTGTAATATTTTGAGTCAGCTTATCTCTAGGTCATCAGAAACCTTATGCTCAAGGCTGAGAAAATGGCTTCAGAAGAATTCATCCTTATATCAGTGCCTACCTGGACCCTCTCAGGAACATACAGTGGAGTAATGAAAAAATACACTTTAAACTCTTCTTGCTTTCCATGGAGAATATTGCTTCCATTTAAGTGGGCACTGACAGAAAAAGTAAAAATAAGAGACTGAAGGTATAATTATTATAGATGGACAAAAAATACAATTCATGTCAGGCAAGACCCATTCCTTACGTATGTAAGACGAACATATTGAGCATGGGGCACTTTCCATTGCATAGTCACAATGGTGATGAAGACCAGGTTTCCTCATCTTTATCACCTACAAAACTGAGTGGGAATAGTACCCCATCCTTCTCAAGACCTTCTGGAAAAGCCAGAACAAATGCTGTGAAGTCATCCTTGTGGCGACATTGTAAATACATCTACCACTGTTGTGCTTGAGGCAGGCATTCTGTGAGACACAGCACATAGAACTGACAGATAAGGTCATTTCTTTTCTTTTGGACAGCAAGTTGCCTAGAATTGAAAAGGTTTTTCACATAATGTACATTAAAGAATGAGAAACATCTCTTAGCCATCTTTCCAGATCCATGATTCAAAGACACCTGCCAGGAAAACAAACTCTTACAGTTAATTCTGACAGCCACAAGTCAAGAGTGATTAATTAAAACAAGCATAATTTTGGCCACAGATATGAGGAGACAAATGAAGGAGAATGTAAGAAAAGAGCTAGTATTTTGTTAAGATTTGAATCAAGAATTGCTGCTGCTCTTCAGCAAAGTTATCATAATCACACTGTCTTGTAATTTGTCAAAAGAATATGATGGTGTACCACAAAATCTGTACATATTTATGTGTCTAAAAGAATGTCACTCAATCTGTTTGGACAGGGTACTGACAGGAAAGTTAGGCCTGCCTTCTCTTCAATATGATGAACGTATACATCAAAAGGATATTTCACAGAAACTTATGTGTTGCTACAAATAGAGGCAAAGGAGGAGTTACAGTGGAACTGCATGTTCTTCTTTCAGTCTCCTCTACTTATCATGCCTTCCTTCTAAAAATCTTAAGTGCAAGTGGAACCTTGCCACAACAAACTCTTCATTACATATGAAGCCTGGTCCGTGTGTTCTGAGTAGACAGTGACCCCTAATGTGCATGTTTTATCCTCTTTGTAAAACAGAAAATGAAATTTTAAGAAGAGTTATTATGAAATAAAGTGAAAATTTTCCCACTGTATGATAGCTCTACTCAAGTACTATGATGCCAGTATTTACCTGTATATATTTATAGATTACTAGAAGAGGACCTAATATTTGAATGTCCTCTGATACTGACTGAAGAAGATAAATGAGTTACCTCTCAGGTTAATATTCTCATAAAGGTTCTTTCTTTCAGACTTCTCTTTTTATCAATCTCTCTAGCTTTTCACAGGATAAGTTTTTTGACCTCCTAAATACCTTCTCTGCCTCTGGTTGCTTTGAAAATTAGGACAGGCTAAGAAGGTACTGTGATCTTGGGGAAAAGATAATTAAAGTTCAGACTGAATTATACAGGTATTTGTGCTCTGTTTCACCAGAGATTTTGATCTTTTCAGCTTGTAGAGTGACCAATAATATGTAGTTGTACCTCAAATGTTACCACTTTTGCACACTGGCAAATATCCAAGAACAAACAATACAGAAAAAAGTTATGCATAATCCAAGCACAAATGCTATGCTGAAAGCCACTTAAACAAAAGTTGTTTGTATGTTAAATAAGTTTCTACATTTGTATACAACAAAGGTGGTAAAATATATCCCTCACTATATGCATACTCACTCAGGCAAACTGACCTCTCAGCTTCTGTACATGGGCAGACATGGGATATTAGATGGAGACGAAATTTCTTCTGTATATAGAGTTAAAATTGTGAAAAGAAGGATTCTTTACCTGCTCTATAAAAATAGTTGTCTCTAGGGCTCATTTATGTAGACAAGAGAAGGTATGAAGGTTATAAATGTTGCTTTATACATTTCTAAGGGTACAGAGACTAAACTGACTTAGCTGTACAGTTTAGTGCTTTTTTTCCTCAGCTGTCACAATGAATATGAATGTCACTATCAAGTATACATAGACATAAGTTTCTGAATGAAAAAGCCAAGATAAGTGGCACCCAGAGATTGATGGGAGACTGAGAAAATTTTAAAATGTTTCTTTCTGGGAAAAGAACACAATAACAAACCAATCATTTTCACATTGAAAGCAGAGCTACATTCTCCTTGATGCAAGTACTGAAGGGAATTAAGCAGTACTCCCCCATGTCTAAGCTAGCTATAAATATTTACCATCTTTTTTAAAGCATGCTGAATCATAATATCTAAGGAGTTTTGCTGCAGAGCTTTCGGTTTGGGCTTTTTTTTTTTTTCTTTTGATTTGGAGTGCTTATTAGTTTCTCTTTTTTTATAACTAGAAAGTATAAGTGAAGAAATTATGCACCTGCAAGAAAGCAAAGTACTGACAGTGCCACATGGGGGTGGGGGCGGGGGGAGGGGGGGGTTAGACAGAATAAAAGATTCAAACCTTAAAAATAAGTATGCCAGGATAAATAGCTCTTATCTAACCTTGGACTTACTTCCTCTTTACTTCCTCATTTCCTTCCAGACCATTTTTTGAAGAGACTAAAACTCCAAATTTTCTGGGTTTTGTGGGGTTTTTTTCAATTGCATTTCTTTTGATCCTATGTCCTTTGCAGAGTGTTTGTAAGTCTTTCTTTTGGGGTTCGCAAGATTCCGTTTCCCTTCCCGAAAGGAAATTTCATTTCCTTTCGGGAAGGGAAACGGAATCTTGCGATTTCAATGGGGACTAATAGAAGAATCTTTGGTGCATGCCCCTGCACATGATGGCATGCCTTGCTTTTTGATGGCTTTGACTTTGCGAAAGATTTTTTTTTGTTTTCTTAGTATCCATGCCGTGTTTCTTATATCTTCGCCAGCAAGTCGTGTCTTCCTCCTTGACTTATTCCCCTGCTTTTGCAACAGCTGTGAGCTTAGTTTTGGCATGTTTTGGTCCTTTGCAATGCGCCGGATTTAATGCTGGCCATTTTCTCGGAATGACAAAATTTCCCCAATTTTTTATTTTTCTCCTCCGATTGCAATTGCTTTGATGGTATCTCCATTCCAGGGAGTTTGGAAGTCCTTCCTTTGTGTTTTGGCCTTCAGCGGGGATCAGTTTTGGCAAGCTCTGCTGCATGTGCCTGCACTTGATGGCATATGGCCTGCCTTTTGATGGCTTTGACTTTGGGAAAGAAATTTCTCTGTTTTTTTTTTTAGGTATCCTTGCCGCGTTTCTAATATCTTGCCCTGCAAGTCGTGTCTTCCTCCTTGACTTATTCCCCTGCTTTTGCAACAGCTGTGAGCTTAGTTTTGGCATGTTTTGGTCCTTTGCAATGCGCCGGATTTAATGCTGGCCATTTTCTCGGAATGACAAAATTTCCCCAATTTTTATTTTTCTCCTCCGATTGGAATTGCTCTGATGGTATCTCCATTCCAGGGAGTTTGGAAGTCCTTCCTTTGTGTTTTGGCCTTCAGCGGAGATCAATTTCCGCAAGCTCTGCTGCATAAGCCTGCACTTGATGGCATATGGCCTGCCTTTTGATGGCTTTGACTTTGGGAAAGAAATTATTTTTTTTCCTTTACGTATCCATGCCATGTCCCTCATATCTTCCCCAGCGAGTTGTGTCTTCGTCTTTGTCTTTTTCCCCTGCTTGTGCAACATCTGTGAGCTTAGTTTTGCATCTTTTGGTCCTTTGCAATGCAGCTCATTTCCTTCCAGACCATTTTTTGAAGAGACTAAAACTCCGAATTTTCTGGTTTTTGTGGGGTTTTTTTCAATTGCATTTCTTTGGATCCTATGTCCTTTGCAGAGTGTTTGTAAGTCTTTCTTTTGGGGTTCGCAAGATTCCGTTTCCCTTCCCGAAAGGAAATGAAATTTCCTTTCGGGAAGGGAAACGGAATCTTGCGATTTCAATGGGGACTAATAGAAGAATCTTTGGTGCATGTCCCTGCACTTGATGGCATGCCATGCTTTTTGATGGCTTTGACTTTGCGAAAGATTTTTTTTTGTTTTCTTAGTATCCATGCCGTGTTTCTTATATCTTCGCCAGCAAGTCGTGTCTTCCTCCTGGACTTATTCCCCTGCTTTTGCAACAGCTGTGAGCTTAGTTTTGGCATGTTTTGGTCCTTTGTAATGCGCCGGATTTCATGCTGGCCATTTTCTCGGAATGACACAATTTACACAATTTTTTTTTTTTCACCTCCGATTGCAATTGCTTTGATGGTATCTCCATTCCAGGGAGTTTGGAAGTCCTTCCTTTGTGTTTTGGCCTTCAGCGGGGATCAGTTTTGGCAAGCTCTGCTGCATGTGCTTGCACTTGATGGCATATGGCCTGCCTTTAGATGGCTTAGACTTTGGGAAAGAAATTTTTTCTTTTTCTTTTAGGTATCCATGCCATGTCCCTCATATCTTCCCCAGCGAGTTGTGTCTTCGTCTTTGTCTTTTTCCCCTGCTTGTGCAACATCTGTGAGCTTAGTTCTGCATCTTTTGGTCCTTTGCAATGCCGCTCATTTCCTTCCAGACCATTTTTTGAAGAGACTAAAACTCCGAATTTTCTGATTTTTGTGGGGTTTTTTTCAATTGCATTTCTTTGGATCCTATGTCCTTTGCAGAGTGTTTGTAAGTCTTTCTTTTGGGGTTAGCAAGATTCCGTTTCCCTTCCCGAAAGGAAATTTCATTTCCTTTCGGGAAGGGAAACGGAATCTTGTGATTTCAATGGGGACTAATAGAAGAATCTTTGGTGCATGTCCCTGCACTTGATGGCATGCCATGCTTTTTGATGGCTTTGACTTTGGGAAAGATTTTTTTGTGTTTCCTTAGTACCCATGCCGCGTTTCTTATATCTTGCCCTGCAAGTCGTGTCTTCCTCCTTGACTTATTCGCCTGCTTTTGCAACAGCTGTGAGCTTACTTTTGGCATGTTTTGGTCCTTTGCAATGCGCCGGATTTAATGCTGGCCATTTTCTCGGAATGACAAAATTTCCCCAATTTTTTTTTTTTTCTCCTCCGATTGCAATTGCTCTGATGGTATCTCCATTCCAGGGAGTTTGGAAGTCCTTCCTTTGTGTTTTGGCCTTCAGCGGGGATCAGTTTTGGCAAGCTCTGATGCATGTGCCTGCACTTGATGGCATATGGCCTGCCTTTTGATGGCTTTGACTTTGGGAAAGAAATTTCTTTGTTTTTTTCTTTTAGGTATCCTTGCCGCGTTTCTTATATCTTGCCCTGCAAGTCGTGTCTTCCTCCTTGACTTATTCCCCTGCTTTTGCAACAGCTGTGAGCTTCGTTTTGGCATGTTTTGGTCCTTTGCAATGCGCCAGATTTCATGCTGGCCATTTTCTCGGAATGACAAAAATTCCCTAATTTTTATTTTTCTCCTCCGATTGCAATTGCTCTGATGGTATCCCCATTCCAGGGAGTTTGGAAGTCCATCCTTTGTGTTTTGGCCTTCAGCGGGGATCAGTTTTGGCAAGCTCTGCTGCATGTGCCTGCACTTGATGGCATATGGCCTGCCTTTTGATGGCTTTGACTTTGGGAAATAAATTTCTTTGTTTTTTTTTTTCGGTATCCTTCCCGCGTTTCTTATATCTCTCCCTGCAAGTCGTGTCTTCCTCCTTGACTTATTCCCCTGCTTTTGCAACAGCTGTGAGCTTAGTTTTGGCATGTTTTGGTCCTTTGCAATGCGCCAGATTTCATGCTGGCCATTTTCTCGGAATGACAAAATTTCCCCAATTTTTTTTTTTTCTCCTCCGATTGCAATTGCTCTGATGCTATCTCCATTCCAGGTAGTTTGGAAGTCCTTCCTTTGTGTTTTGGCCTTCAGCGGGGATCAGTTTTGTCAAGCTCTGATGCATGTGCCTGCACTTGATGGCATATGGCCTGCCTTTTGAGGGCTTTGACTTGGGAAAGAAATTTCTTTGTTTTTTCTTTTAGGTATCCTTGCCGCGTTTCTTATATCTTGCCCTGCAAGTCGTGTCTTCCTCCTTGACTTATTCCCCTGCTTTTGCAACAGCTGTGAGCTTAGTTTTGGCATGTTTTGGTCCTTTGCAATGCGCCGGATTTAATGCTGGCCATTTTCTCGGAATGACAAAATTTCCCCAATTTTTTTTTTTTCTCCTCCGATTGCAATTGCTCTGATGGTATCTCCATTCCAGGGAGTTTGGAAGTCCTTCCTTTGTGTTTTGGCCTTCAGCGGAGATCAATTTTGGCATGCTCTGCTGCATGTGCCTGCACTTGATGGCATATGGCCTGCCTTTTGATGGCTTTGACTTTGGGAAATAAATTTCTTTGTTTTTTTTTTGCGGTATCCTTCCCGTGTTTCTTATATCTTCGCCAGCAAGTCGTGTCTTCCTCCTTGACTTATTCCCCTGCTTTTGCAACAGCTGTGAGCTTAGTTTTGGCATGTTTTGGCCCTTTGCAATGCTCCGGATTTAATGCTGGCCATTTTCTCGGAATGACAAAATTTCCCCAAATTTTATTTTTTCTCCTCCGATTGCAATTGCTTTGATGGTATCTCCATTCCAGGGAGTTTGGAAGTCCTTCCTTTGTGTTTTGGCCTTCTGCGGGGATCAGTTTTGGCAAGCTCTGATGCATGTGCCTGCACTTGATGGCATATGGCCTGCCTTTTGATGGCTTTCATTTTGGGAAAGAAATTTCTCTGGTTTTTTTTTTAGGTATTCTTGCCGCGTTCTTATATCTTGCCCTGCAAGTCGTGTCTTCCTCCTTGACTTATTCCCCTGCTTTTGCAACAGCTGTGAGCTTAGTTTTTGCATGTTTTGGTCCTTTGCAATGCGCCGGATTTAATGCTGGCCATTTTCTCGGAATGACAAAATTTCCCCAATTTTTATTTTTTCTCCTCCGATTGCAATTGCTTTGATGGTATCTCCATTCCAGGGAGTTTGGAAGTCCTTCCTTTGTGTTTTGGCCTTCAGCGGGGATCAGTTTTGGCAAGCTCTGATGCATGTGCCTGCACTTGATGGCATATGGCCTGCCTTTTGATGGCTTTGACTTTGGGAAATAAATTTCTCTGGTTTTTTTTTTTCGGTATCCATGCCGTGTTTCTTATATCTCTCCCTGCAAGTCGTGTCTTCCTCCTTGACTTATTCCCCAGCTTTTGCAACAGCTGTGAGATTAGTTTTTGCATGTTTTGGTCCTTTGCAATGCGCCGGATTTAATGCTGGCCATTTTCTCGGAATGACAAAATTTCCCCAATTTTTATTTTTCTCCTCCGATTGCAATTGCTTTGATGGTATCTCCATTCCAGGGAGTTTGGAAGTCCTTCCTTTGTGTTTTGGCCTTCAGCGGAGATCAATTTCCGCAAGCTCTGCTGCATAAGCCTGCACTTGATGGCATATGGCCTGCCTTTTGATGGCTTTGACTTCGGGAAATAAATTTCTTTGTTTTTTTTTTTCGGTATCCTTCCCGCGTTTCTTATATCTCTCCCTGCAAGTCGTGTCTTCCTCCTTGACTTATTCCCCTGCTTTTGCAACAGCTGTGAGCTTAGTTTTGGCATGTTTTGGTCCTTTGCAATGACCCGGATTTCATGCTGGCCATTTTCTCGGAATGAAAAAATTTCCCCAATTTTTTTTTTTTCTCTTCCGATAGCAATTGCTCTGATGGTATCTCCATTCCAGGGAGTTTGGAAGTCCTACCTTTGTGTTTTGGCCTTCAGCGGGGATCAATTTTGTAAAGCTCTGATGCATGTGCCTGCACTTGATGGCATATGGCCCGCCATTTGATGGCTTTGACTTTGGGAAAGAAAATTTTTTTTTTTCTTTTAAGTATCCATGCCATGTCCCTCATATCTTCCCCAGCGAGTTGTGTCTTCGTCTTTGTCTTTTTCCCCTGCTTGTGCAACATCTGTGAGCTTAGTTCTGCATCTTTTGGTCCTTTGCAATGCAGCTCATTTCCTGCGAGACCATTTTTTGAAGAGACTAAAACTCCGAATTTTCTGGTTTTTGTGGGGTTTTTTTCAATTGCATTTCTTTTGATCCTATGTCCTTTGCAGAGTGTTTGTAAGTCTTTCTTTTGGGGTTCGCAAGATTCCGTTTCCCTTCCCGAAAGGAAATTTCATTTCCTTTCGGGAAGGGAAACGGAATCTTGCGATTTCAATGGGGACTAATAGAAGAATCTTTGGTGCATGTCCCTGCACTTGATGGCATGCCATGCTTTTTGATGGCTTTGACTTTGCGAAAGATTTTTTTTTGTTTTACTAGTATCCATGCCGTGTTTCTTATATCTTGCCCTGCAAGTCGTGTCTTCCTCCTTGACTTATTCCCCAGCTTTTGCAACAGCTGTGAGCTTAGTTTTGGCATGTTTTGGTCCTTTGCAATGCGCCGGATTTAATGCTGGCCATTTTCTCGGAATGACAAAATTTCCCCAATTTTTTTTTTTTCTCCTCCGATTGCAATTGCTCTGATGGTATCTCCATTCCAGGGAGTTTGGAAGTCCTTCCTTTGTGTTTTGGCCTTCAGCAGGGATCAATTTTGGTAAGCTCTGCTGCATGTGCCTGCACTTGATGGCATATGGCCTGCCTTTTGAGGGCTTTGACTTTGGGAAAGAATTTTTTTTTTTTTCTTTTAGTTATCCATGCCATGTCCCTCATATCTTCCCCAGCGAGTTGTGTCTTCGTCTTTGTCTTTTTCCCCTGCTTGTGCAACATCTGTGAGCTTCGTTCTGCATCTTTTGGTCCTTTGCAATGCCGCTCAGTTCCTTCCAGACCATTTTTTGAAGAGACTAAAACTCCGAATTTTCTGGTTTTTGTGGGGTTTTTTTCAATTGCATTTCTTTTGATCCTATGTCCTTTGTAGAGTGTTTGTAAGTCTTTCTTTTGGGGTTCGCAAGATTCCGTTTCCCTTCCCGAAAGGAAATTCATTCCCTTTCGGGAAGGGAAACGGAATCTTGCGATTTCAATGGGGACTAATAGAAGAATCTTTGGTGCATGTCCCTGCACTTGATGGCATGCCATGCTTTTTGATGGCTTTGACTTTGCGAAAGATTTTTTTTGTTTTCTTAGTATCCTTGCCGCGTTTCTTATATCTTCGCCAGCAAGTCGTGTCTTCCTCCTTGACTTATTCCCCTGCTTTTGCAACAGCTGTGAGCTTAGTTTTGGCATGTTTTGATCCTTTGCAATGCGCTGGATTTAATGCTGGCCATTTTCTCGGAATGACCAAATTTCCCCAATTTTTTTTTTTTCTCCTCCGATTGCAATTGCTCTGATGGTATCTCCATTCCAGGGAGTTTGGAAGTCCTTCCTTTGTGTTTTGGCCTTCAGCGGGGATCAGTTTTGGCAAGCTCTGCTGCATGTGCCTGCACTTGATGGCATATGGCCTGCCTTTTGATGGCTTTGACTTTGGGAAAGAAATTTCTTTGTTTTTTTTCTTAGGTATCCTTCCCGCGTTTCTTATATCTTGCCCTGCAAGTCGTGTCTTCCTCCTTGACTTATTCCCCTGCTTTTGCAACAGCTGTGAGCTTAGTTTTGGCATGTTTTGGTCCTTTGCAATGCGCCGGATTTAATGTTGGCCATTTTCTCGGAATGACAAAATTTGCCCAATTTTTTTTTTTTCTCCTCCGATTGCAATTGCTCTGATGGTATCTCCATTCCAGGGAGTTTGGAAGTCCTTCCTTTGTGTTTTGGCCTTCAGCAGAGATCAATTTTGGCAAACTCTGCTGCATGTGCCTGCACTTGATGGCATATGGCCTGCCTTTTGATGGCTTTGACTTTGGGAAAGAAATTTTTGTTTTTTCTTTTAGGTATCCATGCCATGTCCCTCATATCTTCCCCAGCGAGTTGTGTCTTCGTCTTTGTCTTTTTCCCCTGCTTGTGCAACATCTGTGAGCTTCGTTCTGCATCTTTTGGTCCTTTGCAATGCAGCTCGTTTCCTTCCAGACCATTTTTTGAAGAGACTAAAACTCCGAATTTTCTGGTTTTTGTGGGGTTTTTTTCAATTGCATTTCTTTTGATCCTATGTCCTTTGCAGAGTGTTTGTAAGTCTTTCTTTTGGGGTTCGCAAGATTCCGTTTCCCTTCCCGAAAGGAAATGAAATTTCCTTTCGGGAAGGGAAACGGAATCTTGCGATTTCAATGGGGACTAATAGAAGAATCTTTGGTGCATGTCCCTGCACTTGATGGCATGCCATGCTTTTTGATGGCTTTGACTTTGCGAAAGATTTTTTTTTGTTTTCTTAGTATCCATGCCGTGTTTCTTATATCTTCGCCAGCAAGTCGTGTCTTCCTCCTTGACTTATTCCCCAGCTTTTGCAACAGCTGTGAGCTTAGTTTTGGCATGTTTTGGTCCTTTGCAATGCGCCGGATTTAATGCTGGCCATTTTCTCGGAATGACAAAATTTCCCCAATTTTTATTTTTTCTCCTCCGATTGCAATTGCTCTGATGGTATCTCCATTCCAGGGAGTTTGGAAGTCCTTCCTTTGTGTTTTGGCCTTCAGCGGGGATCAGTTTTGGCAAGCTCTGATGCATATGCCTGCACTTGATGGCATATGGCCTGCCTTTTGATGGCTTTGACTTTGGGAAAGAAATTTCTTTGTTTTTTTTCTTAGGTATCCTTGCCGCGTTTCTTATATCTTGCCCTGCAAGTCGTGTCTTCCTCCTTGACTTATTCCCCAGCTTTTGCAACAGCTGTGAGCTTAGTTTTGGCATGTTTTGGTCCTTTGCAATGCGCCGGATTTAATGCTGGCCATTTTCTCGGAATGACCAAATTTCCCCAATTTTTTTTCTCCTCCGATTGCAATTGCTTTGATGGTATCTCCATTCCAGGGAGTTTGGAAGTCCTTCCTTTGTGTTTTGGCCTTCAGCGGGGATCAGTTTTGGCAAGCTCTGCTGCATGTGCCTGCACTTGATGGCATATGGCCTGCCTTTTGATGGCTTTGACTTTAGGAAAGAAATTTCTTTGTTTTTTTTCTTAGGTATCTTTCCCGCGTTTCTTATATCTTGCCCTGCAAGTCGTGTCTTCCTCCTTGACTTATTCCCCTGCTTTTGCAACAGCTGTGAGCTTAGTTTTGGCATGTTTTGGCCCTTTGCAATGCGCCGGATTTAATGCTGGCCATTTTCTCGGAATGACAAAATTTCCCCAATTTTTTATTTTTCTCCTCCGATTGCAATTGCTCTGATGGTATCTCCATTCCAGGGAGTTTGGAAGTCCTTCCTTTGTGTTTTGGCCTTCAGCAGGGATCAATTTTGGCAAGCTCTGCTGCATGTGCCTGCACTTGATGGCATATGGCCTGCCTTTTGATGGCTTTGACTTTGGGAAAGAATTTTTTTTTTTTTCTTTTAGTTATCCATGCCATGTCCCTCATATCTTCCCCAGCGAGTTGTGTCTTCGTCTTTGTCTTTTTCCCCTGCTTGTGCAACATCTGTGAGCTTAGTTCTGAATCTTTTGGTCCTTTGCAATGCAGCTCATTTCCTGCGAGACCATTTTTTGAAGAGACTAAAACTCCGAATTTTCTGGTTTTTGTGGGGTTTTTTTCAATTGCATTTCTTTGGATCCTATGTCCTTTGCAGAGTGTTTGTAAGTCTTTCTTTTGGGGTTCGCAAGATTCCGTTTCCCTTCCCGAAAGGAAATTCATTTCCATTCGGAAAGGGAAACGGAATCTTGCGATTTCAATGGGGACTAATAGAAGAATCTTTGGTGCATGTCCCTGCACTTGATGGCATGCCATGCTTTTTGATGGCTTTGACTTTGCGAAAGATTTTTTTTTGTTTTCTTAGTATCCATGCCGTGTTTCTTATATCTTCGCCAGCAAGTCGAGTCTTCCTCCTTGACTTATTCCACTGCTTTTGCAACAGCTGTGAGCTTAGTTTTGGCATGTTTTGGTCCTTTGCAATGCGCCGGATTTAATGCTGGCCATTTTCTCGGAATGACAAAATTTCCCCAATTTTTATTTTTTCTGCTCCGATTGCAATTGCTCTGATGGTATCTCCATTCCTGGGAGTTTGGAAGTCCTTCCTTTGTGTTTTGGCCTTCAGCGGGGATCAGTTTTGGCATGCTCTGATGCATGTGCCTGCACTTGATGGCATATGGCCTGCCTTTTGATGGCTTTGACTTTGGGAAAGAAATTTCTTTGTTTTTTTCTTTTAGGTATCCTTGCCGCGTTTCTTATATCTTGCCCTGCAAGTCGTGTCTTCCTCCTTGACTTATTCCCCTGCTTTTGCAACAGCTGTGAGCTTAGTTTTTGCATGTTTTGGTCCTTTGCAATGCGCCGGATTTAATGCTGGCCATTTTCTCGGAATGACAAAATTTCCCCAATTTTTATTTTTTCTACTCCGATTGCAATTGCTTTGATGGTATCTCCATTCCAGGGAATTTGGAAGTCCTTCCTTTGTGTTTTGGCCTTCAGCGGGGATCAGTTTTGGCAAGCTCTGATGCATGTGCCTGCACTTGATGGCATATGGCCTGCCTTTTGATGGCTTTGACTTTGGGAAAGAAATTTCTTTGTTTTTTTCTTTTAGGTATCCTTGCCGCGTTTCTTATATCTTGCCCTGCAAGTCGTGTCTTCCTCCTTGACTTATTCCCCTGCTTTTGCAACAGCTGTGAGCTTCGTTTTGGCATGTTTTGGTCCTTTGCAATGCGCCAGATTTCATGCTGGCCATTTTCTCGGAATGACAAAAATTCCCTAATTTTTATTTTTCTCCTCCGATTGCAATTGCTCTGATGGTATCTCCATTCCAGGGAGTTTGGAAGTCCATCCTTTGTGTTTTGGCCTTCAGCGGGGATCAGTTTTGGCAAGCTCTGCTGCATGTGCCTGCACTTGATGGCATATGGCCTGCCTTTTGATGGCTTTGACTTTGGGAAATAAATTTCTTTGTTTTTTTTTTTCGGTATCCTTCCCGCGTTTCTTATATCTCTCCCTGCAAGTCGTGTCTTCCTCCTTGACTTATTCCCCTGCTTTTGCAACAGCTGTGAGCTTAGTTTTGGCATGTTTTGGTCCTTTGCAATGCGCCGGATTTAATGCTGGCCATTTTCTCGGAATGACAAAATTTCCCCAATTTTTTTTTTTTCTCCTCCGATTGCAATTGCTCTGATGGTATCTCCATTCCAGGGAGTTTGGAAGTCCTTCCTTTGTGTTTTGGCCTTCAGCGGAGATCAATTTTGGCATGCTCTGCTGCATGTGCCTGCACTTGATGGCATATGGCCTGCCTTTTGATGGCTTTGACTTTGGGAAATAAATTTCTTTGTTTTTTTTTTGCGGTATCCTTCCCGTGTTTCTTATATCTTCGCCAGCAAGTCGTGTCTTCCTCCTTGACTTATTCCCCTGCTTTTGCAACAGCTGTGAGCTTAGTTTTGGCATGTTTTGGCCCTTTGCAATGCTCCGGATTTAATGCTGGCCATTTTCTCGGAATGACAAAATTTCCCCAAATTTTATTTTTTCTCCTCCGATTGCAATTGCTTTGATGGTATCTCCATTCCAGGGAGTTTGGAAGTCCTTCCTTTGTGTTTTGGCCTTCTGGGGGGATCAGTTTTGGCATGCTCTGCTGCATGTGCCTGCACTTGATGGCATATGGCCTGCCTTTTGATGGCTTTCATTTTGGGAAAGAAATTTCTCTGGTTTTTTTTTTAGGTATTCTTGCCGCGTTCTTATATCTTGCCCTGCAAGTCGTGTCTTCCTCCTTGACTTATTCCCCTGCTTTTGCAACAGCTGTGAGCTTAGTTTTTGCATGTTTTGGTCCTTTGCAATGCGCCGGATTTAATGCTGGCCATTTTCTCGGAATGACAAAATTTCCCCAATTTTTATTTTTTCTCCTCCGATTGCAATTGCTTTGATGGTATCTCCATTCCAGGGAGTTTGGAAGTCCTTCCTTTGTGTTTTGGCCTTCAGCGGGGATCAGTTTTGGCAAGCTCTGATGCATGTGCCTGCACTTGATGGCATATGGCCTGCCTTTTGATGGCTTTGACTTTGGGAAATAAATTTCTCTGGTTTTTTTTTTTCGGTATCCATGCCGTGTTTCTTATATCTCTCCCTGCAAGTCGTGTCTTCCTCCTTGACTTATTCCCCAGCTTTTGCAACAGCTGTGAGATTAGTTTTTGCATGTTTTGGTCCTTTGCAATGCGCCGGATTTAATGCTGGCCATTTTCTCGGAATGACAAAATTTCCCCAATTTTTATTTTTCTCCTCCGATTGCAATTGCTTTGATGGTATCTCCATTCCAGGGAGTTTGGAAGTCCTTCCTTTGTGTTTTGGCCTTCAGCGGAGATCAATTTCCGCAAGCTCTGCTCCATAAGCCTGCACTTGATGGCATATGGCCTGCCTTTTGATGGCTTTGACTTTGGGAAAGAAATTTTTGTTTTTCCTTTAGGTATCCATGCCATGTCCCTCATATCTTCCCCAGCGAGTTGTGTCTTCGTCTTTGTCTTTTTCCCCTGCTTGTGCAACATCTGTGAGCTTAGTTTTGCATCTTTTGGTCCTTTGCAATGCAGCTCATTTCCTTCCAGACCATTTTTTGAAGAGACTAAAACTCCGAATTTTCTGGTTTTTGTGGGGTTTTTTTCAATTGCATTTCTTTTGATCCTATGTCCTTTGCAGAGTGTTTGTAAGTCTTTCTTTTGGGGTTCGCAAGATTCCGTTTCCCTTCCCGAAAGGAAATTTCATTTCCTTTCGGGAAGGGAAACGGAATCTTGCGATTTCAATGGGGACTAATAGAAGAATCTTTGGTGCATGCCCCTGCACTTGATGGCATGCCTTGCTTTTTGATGGTTTTGACTTTGCGAAAGATTTTTTTTTGTTTTCTTAGTATCCATGCCGTGTTTCTTATATCTTCGCCAGCAAGTCGTGTCTTCCTCCTTGACTTATTCCCCTGCTTTTGCAACAGCTGTGAGCTTAGTTTTGGCATGTTTTGGCCCTTTGCAATGCGCCGGATTTAATGCTGGCCATTTTCTCGGAATGACAAAATTTCCCCAATTTTTTTTTTTTCTCCTCCGATTGCAATTGCTCTGATGGTATCTCCATTCCAGGGAGTTTGGAAGTCCTTCCTTTGTGTTTTGGCCTTCAGCGGAGATCAATTTCCGCAAGCTCTGCTGCATGTGCCTGTACTTGATGGCATATGGCCTGCCTTTTGATGGCTTTGACTTCGGGAAATAAATTTCTTTGTTTTTTTTTTTCGGTATCCTTCCCGCGTTTCTTATATCTCTCCCTGCAAGTCGTGTCTTCCTCCTTGACTTATTCCCCTGCTTTTGCAACAGCTGTGAGCTTAGTTTTGGCATGTTTTGGTCCTTTGCAATGACCCGGATTTCATGCTGGCCATTTTCTCGGAATGAAAAAATTTCCCCAATTTTTTTTTTTTCTCTTCCGATTGCAATTGCTCTGATGGTATCTCCATTCCAGGGAGTTTGGAAGTCCTACCTTTGTGTTTTGGCCTTCAGCGGGGATCAATTTTGTAAAGCTCTGATGCATGTGCCTGCACTTGATGGCATATGGCCCGCCATTTGATGGCTTTGACTTTGGGAAAGAAAATTTTTTTTTTTCTTTTAAGTATCCATGCCATGTCCCTCATATCTTCCCCAGCGAGTTGTGTCTTCGTCTTTGTCTTTTTCCCCTGCTTGTGCAACATCTGTGAGCTTAGTTCTGCATCTTTTGGTCCTTTGCAATGCAGCTCATTTCCTGCGAGACCATTTTTTGAAGAGACTAAAACTCCGAATTTTCTGGTTTTTGTGGGGTTTTTTTCAATTGCATTTCTTTTGATCCTATGTCCTTTGCAGAGTGTTTGTAAGTCTTTCTTTTGGGGTTCGCAAGATTCCGTTTCCCTTCCCGAAAGGAAGTTACATTTCCTTTCGGGAAGGGAAACGGAATCTTGCGATTTCAATGGGGACTAATAGAAGAATCTTTGGTGCATGTCCCTGCACTTGATGGCATGCCATGCTTTTTGATGGCTTTGACTTTGCGAAAGATTTTTTTTTGTTTTCTTAGTATCCTTGCGGCGTTTCTTATATCTTCGCCAGCAAGTCGTGTCTTCCTCCTTGACTTATTCCCCAGCTTTTGCAACAGCTGTGAGCTTAGTTTTGGCATGTTTTGGTCCTTTGCAATGCGCCGGATTCAATGCTGGCCATTTTCTCGGAATGACAAAATTTCCCCAATTTTTATTTTTTCTCCTCCGATTGCAATTGCTCTGATGGTATCTCCATTCCAGGGAGTTTGGAAGTCCTTCCTTTGTGTTTTGGCCTTCAGCGGGGATCAGTTTTGGCAAGCTCTGATGCAAATGCCTGCACTTGATGGCATATGGCCTGCCTTTTGATGGCTTTGACTTTGGGAAAGAAATTTCTTTGTTTTTTTTCTTAGGTATCCTTGCCGCGTTTCTTATATCTTGCCCTGCAAGTCGTGTCTTCCTCCTTGACTTATTCCCCAGCTTTTGCAACAGCTGTGAGCTTAGTTTTGGCATGTTTTGGTCCTTTGCAATGCGCCGGATTTAATGCTGGCCATTTTCTCGGAATGACAAAATTTCCCCAATTTTTTTTTTTTCTCCTCCGATTGCAATTGCTCTGATGGTATCTCCATTCCAGGGAGTTTGGAAGTCCTTCCTTTGTGTTTTGGCCTTCAGCGGGGATCAGTTTTGGCATGCTCTGCTGCATGTGCCTGCACTTGATGGCATATGGCCTGCCTTTTGATGGCTTTCATTTTGGGAAAGAAATTTCCTTGTTTTTTTCTTTTAGGTATCCTTTCCGCGTTTCTTGTATCTTGCCCTGCAAGTCGTGTCTTCCTCCTTGACTTATTCCCCTGCTTTTGCAACAGCTGTGAGCTTAGTTTTGGCATGTTTTGGCCCTTTGCAATGCTCCGGATTTAATGCTGGCCATTTTCTCGGAATGACAAAATTTCCCCAAATTTTATTTTTTCTCCTCCGATTGCAATTGCTTTGATGGTATCTCCATTCCAGGGAGTTTGGAAGTCCTTCCTTTGTGTTTTGGCCTTCTGCGGGGATCAGTTTTGGCAAGCTCTGATGCATGTGCCTGCACTTGATGGCATATGGCCTGCCTTTTGATGGGTTTCATTTTGGGAAAGAAATTTCTCTGGTTTTTTTTTTAGGTATTCTTGCCGCGTTCTTATATCTTGCCCTGCAAGTCGTGTCTTCCTCCTTGACTTATTCCCCTGCTTTTGCAACAGCTGTGAGCTTAGTTTTTGCATGTTTTGGTCCTTTGCAATGCGCCGGATTTAATGCTGGCCATTTTCTCGGAATGACAAAATTTCCCCAATTTTTATTTTTTCTCCTCCGATTGCAATTGCTTTGATGGTATCTCCATTCCAGGGAGTTTGGAAGTCCTTCCTTTGTGTTTTGGCCTTCAGCGGGGATCAGTTTTGGCAAGCTCTGATGCATGTGCCTGCACTTGATGGCATATGGCCTGCCTTTTGATGGCTTTGACTTTGGGAAATAAATTTCTCTGGTTTTTTTTTTTCGGTATCCATGCCGTGTTTCTTATATCTCTCCCTGCAAGTCGTGTCTTCCTCCTTGACTTATTCCCCAGCTTTTGCAACAGCTGTGAGATTAGTTTTTGCATGTTTTGGTCCTTTGCAATGCGCCGGATTTAATGCTGGCCATTTTCTCGGAATGACAAAATTTCCCCAATTTTTATTTTTCTCCTCCGATTGCAATTGCTTTGATGGTATCTCCATTCCAGGGAGTTTGGAAGTCCTTCCTTTGTGTTTTGGCCTTCAGCGGAGATCAATTTCCGCAAGCTCTGCTGCATAAGCCTGCACTTGATGGCATATGGCCTGCCTTTTGATGGCTTTGACTTTGGGAAAGAAATTTTTGTTTTTCCTTTAGGTATCCATGCCATGTCCCTCATATCTTCCCCAGCGAGTTGTGTCTTCGTCTTTGTCTTTTTCCCCTGCTTGTGCAACATCTGTGAGCTTAGTTTTGCATCTTTTGGTCCTTTGCAATGCAGCTCATTTCCTTCCAGACCATTTTTTGAAGAGACTAAAACTCCGAATTTTCTGGTTTTTGTGGGGTTTTTTTCAATTGCATTTCTTTTGATCCTATGTCCTTTGCAGAGTGTTTGTAAGTCTTTCTTTTGGGGTTCGCAAGATTCCGTTTCCCTTCCCGAAAGGAAATTTCATTTCCTTTCGGGAAGGGAAACGGAATCTTGCGATTTCAATGGGGACTAATAGAAGAATCTTTGGTGCATGCCCCTGCACTTGATGGCATGCCTTGCTTTTTGATGGTTTTGACTTTGCGAAAGATTTTTTTTTGTTTTCTTAGTATCCATGCCGTGTTTCTTATATCTTCGCCAGCAAGTCGTGTCTTCCTCCTTGACTTATTCCCCTGCTTTTGCAACAGCTGTGAGCTTAGTTTTGGCATGTTTTGGCCCTTTGCAATGCGCCGGATTTAATGCTGGCCATTTTCTCGGAATGACAAAATTTCCCCAATTTTTTTTTTTTCTCCTCCGATTGCAATTGCTCTGATGGTATCTCCATTCCAGGGAGTTTGGAAGTCCTTCCTTTGTGTTTTGGCCTTCAGCGGAGATCAATTTCCGCAAGCTCTGCTGCATAAGCCTGCACTTGATGGCATATGGCCTGCCTTTTGATGGCTTTGACTTCGGGAAATAAATTTCTTTGTTTTTTTTTTTCGGTATCCTTCCCGCGTTTCTTATATCTTGCCCTGCAAGTCGTGTCTTCCTCCTTGACTTATTCCCCTGCTTTTGCAACAGCTGTGAGCTTAGTTTTGGCATGTTTTGGTCCTTTGCAATGACCCGGATTTCATGCTGGCCATTTTCTCGGAATGAAAAAATTTCCCCAATTTTTTTTTTTTCTCTTCCGATTGCAATTGCTCTGATGGTATCTCCATTCCAGGGAGTTTGGAAGTCCTACCTTTGTGTTTTGGCCTTCAGCGGGGATCAATTTTGTAAAGCTCTGATGCATGTGCCTGCACTTGATGGCATATGGCCCGCCATTTGATGGCTTTGACTTTGGGAAAGAAAATTTTTTTTTTTCTTTTAAGTATCCATGCCATGTCCCTCATATCTTCCCCAGCGAGTTGTGTCTTCGTCTTTGTCTTTTTCCCCTGCTTGTGCAACATCTGTGAGCTTAGTTCTGAATCTTTTGGTCCTTTGCAATGCAGCTCATTTCCTGCGAGACCATTTTTTGAAGAGACTAAAACTCCGAATTTTCTGGTTTTTGTGGGGTTTTTTTCAATTGCATTTCTTTTGATCCTATGTCCTTTGCAGAGTGTTTGTAAGTCTTTCTTTTGGGGTTCGCAAGATTCCGTTTCCCTTCCCGAAAGGAAATTTCATTTCCTTTCGGGAAGGGAAACGGAATCTTGCGATTTCAATGGGGACTAATAGAAGAATCTTTGGTGCATGTCCCTGCACTTGATGGCATGCCATGCTTTTTGATGGCTTTGACTTTGCGAAAGATTTTTTTTTGTTTTCTTAGTATCCTTGCGGCGTTTCTTATATCTTCGCCAGCAAGTCGTGTCTTCCTCCTTGACTTATTCCCCAGCTTTTGCAACAGCTGTGAGCTTAGTTTTGGCATGTTTTGGTCCTTTGCAATGCGCCGGATTCAATGCTGGCCATTTTCTCGGAATGACAAAATTTCCCCAATTTTTATTTTTTCTCCTCCGATTGCAATTGCTCTGATGGTATCTCCATTCCAGGGAGTTTGGAAGTCCTTCCTTTGTGTTTTGGCCTTCAGCGGGGATCAGTTTTGGCAAGCTCTGATGCAAATGCCTGCACTTGATGGCATATGGCCTGCCTTTTGATGGCTTTGACTTTGGGAAAGAAATTTCTTTGTTTTTTTTCTTAGGTATCCTTGCCGCGTTTCTTATATCTTGCCCTGCAAGTCGTGTCTTCCTCCTTGACTTATTCCCCAGCTTTTGCAACAGCTGTGAGCTTAGTTTTGGCATGTTTTGGTCCTTTGCAATGCGCCGGATTTAATGCTGGCCATTTTCTCGGAATGACAAAATTTCCCCAATTTTTTTTTTTTCTCCTCCGATTGCAATTGCTCTGATGGTATCTCCATTCCAGGGAGTTTGGAAGTCCTTCCTTTGTGTTTTGGCCTTCAGCGGGGATCAGTTTTGGCATGCTCTGCTGCATGTGCCTGCACTTGATGGCATATGGCCTGCCTTTTGATGGCTTTCATTTTGGGAAAGAAATTTCCTTGTTTTTTTCTTTTAGGTATCCTTTCCGCGTTTCTTGTATCTTGCCCTGCAAGTCGTGTCTTCCTCCTTGACTTATTCCCCTGCTTTTGCAACAGCTGTGAGCTTAGTTTTGGCATGTTTTGGTCCTTTTAAATGCGCCGGATTTAATGTTGGCCATTTTCTCGGAATGACAAAATTTCCCCAATTTTTTTTTTTTCTCCTCCGATTGCAATTGCTTTGATGGTATCTCCATTCCAGGGAGTTTGGAAGTCCTTCCTTTGTGTTTTGGCCTTCAGCGGGGATCAGTTTTGGCAAGCTCTGCTGCATGTGCCTGCACTTGATAGCATATGGCCTGCCTTTTGATGGCTTTGACTTTGGGAAAGAAATTTCTTTGTTTTTTTTCTTAGGTATCCTTCCCGCGTTTCTTATATCTTGCCCTGCAAGTCGTGTCTTCCTCCTTGATTTATTCCCCTGCTTTTGCAACAGCTGTGAGCTTAGTTTTGGCATGTTTTGGTCCTTTGCAATGCACCGGATTTAATGTTGGCCATTTTCTCGGAATGACAAAATTTCCCCAATTTTTTTTTTTTCTCCTCCGATTGCAATTGCTCTGATGGTATCTCCATTCCAGGGAATTTGGAAGTCCTTCCTTTGTGTTTTGGCCTTCAGCGGAGATCAATTTTGGCAAGCTCTGCTGCATGTGCCTGCACTTGATGGCATATGGCCTGCCTTTTAATGCTTTGACTTTGGGAAAGAAATTTTTGTTTTTTCTTTTAGGTATCTATGCCATGTCCCTCATATCTTCCCCAGCGAGTTGTGTCTTCGTCTTTGTCTTTTTCCCCTGCTTGTGCAACATCTGTGAGCTTAGTTCTGCATCTTTTGGTCCTTTGCAATGCAGCTCAGTTCCTTCCAGACCATTTTTTGAAGAGACTAAAACTCCGAATTTTCTGGTTTTTGTGGGGTTTTTTTCAATTGCATTTCTTTGGATCCTATGTCCTTTGCAGAGTGTTTGTAAGTCTTTCTTTTGGGGTTCGCAAGATTCCGTTTCCCTTCCCGAAAGGAAATTTCATTTCCTTTCGGGAAGGGAAACGGAATCTTGCGATTTCAATGGGGACTAATAGAAGAATCTTTGGTGCATGTCCCTGCACTTGATGGCATGCCATGCTTTTTGATGGCTTTGACTTTGCGAAAGATTTTTTTTTGTTTTACTAGTATCCATGCCGTGTTTCTTATATCTTGCCCTGCAAGTCGTGTCTTCCTCCTTGACTTATTCCCCAGCTTTTGCAACAGCTGTGAGCTTAGTTTTGGCATGTTTTGGTCCTTTGCAATGCGCGGGACTTAATGCTGGCCATTTTCTCGGAATGACAAAATTTCCCCAATTTTTTTTTTTTCTCCTCCGATTGCAATTGCTCTGATGGTATCTCCATTCCAGGGAGTTTGGAAGTCCTTCCTTTGTGTTTTGGCCTTCAGCAGGGATCAATTTTGGTAAGCTCTGCTGCATGTGCCTGCACTTGATGGCATATGGCCTGCCTTTTGAGGGCTTTGACTTTGGGAAAGAATTTTTTTTTTTTTCTTTTAGTTATCCATGCCATGTCCCTCATATCTTCCCCAGCGAGTTGTGTCTTCGTCTTTGTCTTTTTCCCCTGCTTGTGCAACATCTGTGAGCTTCGTTCTGCATCTTTTGGTCCTTTGCAATGCCGCTCAGTTCCTTCCAGACCATTTTTTGAAGAGACTAAAACTCCGAATTTTCTGGTTTTTGTGGGGTTTTTTTCAATTGCATTTCTTTTGATCCTATGTCCTTTGTAGAGTGTTTGTAAGTCTTTCTTTTGGGGTTCGCAAGATTCCGTTTCCCTTCCCGAAAGGAAATTCATTCCCTTTCGGGAAGGGAAACGGAATCTTGCGATTTCAATGGGGACTAATAGAAGAATCTTTGGTGCATGTCCCTGCACTTGATGGCATGCCATGCTTTTTGATGGCTTTGACTTTGCGAAAGATTTTTTTTGTTTTCTTAGTATCCTTGCCGCGTTTCTTATATCTTCGCCAGCAAGTCGTGTCTTCCTCCTTGACTTATTCCCCTGCTTTTGCAACAGCTGTGAGCTTAGTTTTGGCATGTTTTGATCCTTTGCAATGCGCTGGATTTAATGCTGGCCATTTTCTCGGAATGACAAAATTTGCCCAATTTTTATTTTTTCTCCTCCGATTGCAATTGCTCTGATGGTATCTCCATTCCAGGGAGTTTGGAAGTCCTTCCTTTGTGTTTTGGCCTTCAGCGGGGATCAGTTTTGGCAAGCTCTGCTGCATGTGCCTGCACTTGATGGCATATGGCCTGCCTTTTGATGGCTTTGACTTTGGGAAAGAAATTTCTTTGTTTTTTTTCTTAGGTATCCTTCCCGCGTTTCTTATATCTTGCCCTGCAAGTCGTGTCTTCCTCCTTGACTTATTCCCCTGCTTTTGCAACAGCTGTGAGCTTAGTTTTGGCATGTTTTGGTCCTTTGCAATGCGCCGGATTTAATGTTGGCCATTTTCTCGGAATGACAAAATTTGCCAAATTTTTTTTTTTTCTCCTCCGATTGCAATTGCTCTGATGGTATCTCCATTCCAGGGAGTTTGGAAGTCCTTCCTTTGTGTTTTGGCCTTCAGCAGAGATCAATTTTGGCAAGCTCTGCTGCATGTGCCTGCACTTGATGGCATATGGCCTGCCTTTTGATGGCTTTGACTTTGGGAAAGAAATTTTTGTTTTTTCTTTTAGGTATCCATGCCATGTCCCTCATATCTTCCCCAGCGAGTTGTGTCTTCGTCTTTGTCTTTTTCCCCTGCTTGTGCAACATCTGTGAGCTTCGTTCTGCATCTTTTGGTCCTTTGCAATGCAGCTCGTTTCCTTCCAGACCATTTTTTGAAGAGACTAAAACTCCGAATTTTCTGGTTTTTGTGGGGTTTTTTTCAATTGCATTTCTTTTGATCCTATGTCCTTTGCAGAGTGTTTGTAAGTCTTTCTTTTGGGGTTCGCAAGATTCCGTTTCCCTTCCCGAAAGGAAATGAAATTTCCTTTCGGGAAGGGAAACGGAATCTTGCGATTTCAATGGGGACTAATAGAAGAATCTTTGGTGCATGTCCCTGCACTTGATGGCATGCCATGCTTTTTGATGGCTTTGACTTTGCGAAAGATTTTTTTTTGTTTTCTTAGTATCCATGCCGTGTTTCTTATATCTTCGCCAGCAAGTCGTGTCTTCCTCCTTGACTTATTCCCCAGCTTTTGCAACAGCTGTGAGCTTAGTTTTGGCATGTTTTGGTCCTTTGCAATGCGCCGGATTTAATGCTGGCCATTTTCTCGGAATGACAAAATTTCCCCAATTTTTATTTTTTCTCCTCCGATTGCAATTGCTCTGATGGTATCTCCATTCCAGGGAGTTTGGAAGTCCTTCCTTTGTGTTTTGGCCTTCAGCGGGGATCAGTTTTGGCAAGCTCTGATGCATATGCCTGCACTTGATGGCATATGGCCTGCCTTTTGATGGCTTTGACTTTGGGAAAGAAATTTCTTTGTTTTTTTTCTTAGGTATCCTTGCCGCGTTTCTTATATCTTGCCCTGCAAGTCGTGTCTTCCTCCTTGACTTATTCCCCAGCTTTTGCAACAGCTGTGAGCTTAGTTTTGGCATGTTTTGGTCCTTTGCAATGCGCCGGATTTAATGCTGGCCATTTTCTCGGAATGACAAAATTTCCCCAATTTTTTTTCTCCTCCGATTGCAATTGCTTTGATGGTATCTCCATTCCAGGGAGTTTGGAAGTCCTTCCTTTGTGTTTTGGCCTTCAGCGGGGATCAGTTTTGGCAAGCTCTGCTGCATGTGCCTGCACTTGATGGCATATGGCCTGCCTTTTGATGGCTTTGACTTTAGGAAAGAAATTTCTTTGTTTTTTTTCTTAGGTATCTTTCCCGCGTTTCTTATATCTTGCCCTGCAAGTCGTGTCTTCCTCCTTGACTTATTCCCCTGCTTTTGCAACAGCTGTGAGCTTAGTTTTGGCATGTTTTGGCCCTTTGCAATGCGCCGGATTTAATGCTGGCCATTTTCTCGGAATGACAAAATTTCCCCAATTTTTTATTTTTCTCCTCCGATTGCAATTGCTCTGATGGTATCTCCACTCCAGGGAGTTTGGAAGTCCTTCCTTTGTGTTTTGGCCTTCAGCAGGGATCAATTTTGGCAAGCTCTGCTGCATGTGCCTGCACTTGATGGCATATGGCCTGCCTTTTGATGGCTTTGACTTTGGGAAAGAATTTTTTTTTTTTCTTTTAGTTATCCATGCCATGTCCCTCATATCTTCCCCAGCGAGTTGTGTCTTCGTCTTTGTCTTTTTCCCCTGCTTGTGCAACATCTGTGAGCTTCGTTCTGCATCTTTTGGTCCTTTGCAATGCCGCTCAGTTCCTTCCAGACCATTTTTTGAAGAGACTAAAACTCCGAATTTTCTGGTTTTTGTGGGGTTTTTTTCAATTGCATTTCTTTGGATCCTATGTCCTTTGCAGAGTGTTTGTAAGTCTTTCTTTTGGGGTTCGCAAGATTCCGTTTCCCTTCCCGAAAGGAAATTCATTTCCATTCGGAAAGGGAAACGGAATCTTGTGATTTCAATGGGGACTAATAGAAGAATCTTTGGTGCATGTCCCTGCACTTGATGGCATGCCATGCTTTTTGATGGCTTTGACTTTGCGAAAGATTTTTTTTTGTTTTCTTAGTATCCATGCCGTGTTTCTTATATCTTCGCCAGCAAGTCGAGTCTTCCTCCTTGACTTATTCCCCTGCTTTTGCAACAGCTGTGAGCTTAGTTTTGGCATGTTTTGGTCCTTTGCAATGCGCCGGATTTAATGCTGGCCATTTTCTCGGAATGACAAAATTTCCCCAATTTTTATTTTTTCTGCTCCGATTGCAATTGCTCTGATGGTATCTCCATTCCAGGGAGTTTGGAAGTCCTTCCTTTGTGTTTTGGCCTTCAGCGGGGATCAGTTTTGGCATGCTCTGATGCATGTGCCTGCACTTGATGGCATATGGCCTGCCTTTTGATGGCTTTGACTTTGGGAAAGAAATTTCTTTGTTTTTTTCCTTTAGGTATCCTTGCCGCGTTTCTTATATCTTGCCCTGCAGGTCGTGTCTTCCTCCTTGACTTATTCCCCAGCTTTTGCAACAGCTGTGAGCTTAGTTTTAGCATGTTTTGGTCCTTTGCAATGCGCCGGATTTAATGCTGGCCATTTTCTCGGAATGACAAAATTTCCCCAATTTTTTTTTTTCTCCTCCGATCGCAATTGCTCTGATGGTATCTCCATTCCAGGGAGTTTGGAAGTCCTTCCTTTGTGTTTTGGCCTTCAGCGGGGATCAGTTTTGGCAAGCTCTGCTGCATGTGCCTGCACTTGATGGCATATGGCCTGCCTTTTGATGGCTTTGACTTTGGGAAAGAAATTTCTTTGTTTTTTTTCTTAGGTATCCTTCCCGCGTTTCTTATATCTTGCCCTGCAAGTCGTGTCTTCCTCCTTGACTTATTCCCCTGCTTTTGCAACAGCTGTGAGCTTAGTTTTTGCATGTTTTGGTCCTTTGCAGTGCGCCGGATTTAATGCTGGCCATTTTCTCGGAATGACAAAATTTCCCCAATTTTTATTTTTTCTACTCCGATTGCAATTGCTTTGATGGTATCTCCATTCCAGGGAATTTGGAAGTCCTTCCTTTGTGTTTTGGCCTTCAGCGGAGATCAATTTTGGCAAGCTCTGCTGCATGTGCCTGCACTTGATGGCATATGGCCTGCCTTTTGATGGCTTTCATTTTGGGAAAGAAATTTCTTTGTTTTTTTCTTTTAGGTATCCTTTCCGCGTTTCTTGTATCTTGCCCTGCAAGTCGTGTCTTCCTCCTTGACTTATTCCCCTGCTTTTGCAACAACTGTGAACTTAGTTTTGGCATGTTTTGGTCCTTTGAAATGTGCTGGATTTAATGTTGGCCATTTTCTCGGAATGACAAAATTTGCCCAATTTTTTATTTTTCTCCTCCGATTGCAATTGCTCTGATGGTATCTCCATTCCAGGGAGTTTGGAAGTCCTTCCTTTGTGTTTTGGCCTTCAGCGGAGATCAATTTTGGCAAGCTCTGCTGCATGTGCCTGCACTTGATGGCATATGGCCTGCCTTTTGATGGCTTTGACTTTGGGAAAGAATTTTTTTTTTTTTCTTTTAGTTATCCATGCCATGTCCCTCATATCTTCCCCAGCGAGTTGTGTCTTCGTCTTTGTCTTTTTCCCCTGCTTGTGCAACATCTGTGAGCTTCGTTCTGCAGCTTTTGGTCCTTTGCAATGCCGCTCAGTTCCTTCCAGACCATTTTTTGAAGAGACTAAAACTCCGAATTTTCTGGTTTTTGTGGGTTTTTTTTCAATTGCATTTCTTTTGATCCTATGTCCTTTGCAGAGTGTTTGTAAGTCTTTCTATTGGGGTTCGCAAGATTCCGTTTCCCTTCCCGAAAGGAAATTTCATTTCCTTTCGGGAAGGGAAACGGAATCTTGCGTTTTCAATGGCGACAAAGAGAAGAATCTTTGGTGCATGTCCCTGCACTTGATGGCATGCCATGCTTTTTGATGGCTTTGACTTTGCGAAAGATTTTTTTTTGTTTTCTTAGTATCCATGCCGTGTTTCTTATATCTTCGCCAGCAAGTCGTGTCTTCCTCCTTGACTTATTCCCCAGCTTTTGCAACAGCTGTGAGCTTAGTTTTAGCATGTTTTGGTCCTTTGCAATGCGCCGGATTTAATGCTGGCCATTTTCTCGGAATGACAAAATTTCCCCAATTTTTTTTTTTCTCCTCCGATTGCAATTGCTCTGATGGTATCTCCATTCCAGGGAGTTTGGAAGTCCTTCCTTTGTGTTTTGGCCTTCAGCGGGGATCAGTTTTGGCAAGCTCTGCTGCATGTGCCTGCACTTGATGGCATATGGCCTGCCTTTTGATGGCTTTCATTTTGGGAAAGAAATTTCTTTGTTTTTTTCTTTTAGGTATCCTTTACGCGTTTCTTGTATCTTGCCCTGCAAGTCGTGTCTTCCTCCTTGACTTATTCCCCAGCTTTTGCAACAGCTGTGAGCTTAGTTTTGGCATGTTTTGGTCCTTTGCAATGCGCCGGATTTAATGCTGGCCATTTTCTCGGAATGACAAAATTTCCCCAATTTTTATTTTTTCTGCTCCGATTGCAATTGCTCTGATGGTATCTCCATTCCAGGGAGTTTGGAAGTCCTTCCTTTGTGTTTTGGCCTTCAGCGGGGATCAGTTTTGGCATGCTCTGATGCATGTGCCTGCACTTGATGGCATATGGCCTGCCTTTTGATGGCTTTGACTTTGGGTAAGAATTTTTTTTTTTTCTTTTAGTTATCCATGCCATGTCCCTCATATCTTCCCCAGCGAGTTGTGTCTTCGTCTTTGTCTTTTTCCCCTGCTTGTGCAACATCTGTGAGCTTCGTTCTGCATCTTTTGGTCCTTTGCAATGCCGCTCAGTTCCTTCCAGACCATTTTTGGAAGAGACTAAAACTCCGAATTTTCTGGTTTTTGTGGGGTTTTTTTCAATTGCATTTCTTTGGATCCTATGTCCTTTGCAGAGTGTTTGTAAGTCTTTCTTTTGGGGTTCGCAAGATTCCGTTTCCCTTCCCGAAAGGAAATTCATTTCCTTTCGGGAAGGGAAACGGAATCTTGCGTTTTCAATGGGGACTAATAGAAGAATCTTTGGTGCATGTCCCTGCACTTGATGGCATGCCATGCTTTTTGATGGCTTTGACTTTGCGAAAGATTTTTTTTTGTTTTCTTAGTATCCATGCCGTGTTTCTTATATCTTCGCCAGCAAGTCGTGTCTTCCTCCTTGACTTATTCCCCAGCTTTTGCAACAGCTGTGAGCTTAGTTTTGGCATGTTTTGGTCCTTTGCAATGCGCGGGATTTAATGCTGGCCATTTTCTCGGAATGACGAAATTTGCCCAATTTTTATTTTTTCTCCTCCGATTGCAATTGCTTTGATGGTATCTCCATTCCAGGGAGTTTGGAAGTCCTTCCTTTGTGTTTTGGCCTTCAGCGGGGATCAGTTTTGGCAAGCTCTGCTGCATGTGCCTGCACTTGATGGCATATGGCCTGCCATTTGATGGCTTTGACTTTGGGAAAGAAGTTTTTCTTTTTTTCTTTTAGTTATCCATGCCATGTCCCTCATATCTTCCCCAGCGAGTTGTGTCTTCGTCTTTGTCTTTTTCCCCTGCTTGTGCAACATCTGTGAGCTTCGTTCTGCATCTTTTGGTCCTTTGCAATGCCGCTCAGTTCCTTCCAGACCATTTTTTGAAGAGACTAAAACTCTGAATTTTCTGGTTTTTGTGGGGTTTTTTTCAATTGCATTTCTTTTGATCCTATGTCCTTTGCAGAGTGTTTGTAAGTCTTTCTTTTGGGGTTCGCAAGATTCCGTTTCCCTTCCCGAAAGGAAGTTACATTTCCTTTCGGGAAGGGAAACGGAATCTTGCGATTTCAATGGGGACTAATAGAAGAATCTTTGGTGCATGTCCCTGCACTTGATGGCATGCCATGCTTTTTGATGGCTTTGACTTTGCGAAAGATTTTTTTTTTTTTTCTTAGTATCCATGCCGTGTTTCTTATATCTTCGCCAGCAAGTCGAGTCTTCCTCCTTGACTTATTCCCCTGCTTTTGCAACAGCTGTGAGCTTAGTTTTGGCATGTTTTGGTCCTTTGCAATGCGCGGGACTTAATGCTGGCCATTTTCTCGGAATGACAAAATTTCCCCAATTTTTTTTTTTCTCCTCCGATTGCAATTTCTTTGATGGTATCTCCATTCCAGGGAGTTTGGAAGTCCTTCCTTTGTGTTTTGGCCTTCAGCGGGGATCAGTTTTGGCAAGCTCTGATGCATGTGCCTGCACTTGATGGCATATGGCCTGCCTTTTGATGGCTTTGACTTTGGAAAAGAAATTACTTTGTTTTTTTCTTTTAGGTATCCTTTCCGCGTTTCTTGTATCTTGCCCTGCAAGTCGTGTCTTCCTCCTTGACTTATTCCCCAGCTTTTGCAACAGCTGTGAGCTTAGTTTTGGCATGTTTTGGTCCTTTGCAATGCGCCGGATTTAATGCTGGCCATTTTCTCGGAATGACAAAATTTCCCCAATTTTTATTTTTTCTCCTCCGATTGCAATTGCTTTGATGGTATCTCCATTCCAGGGAGTTTGGAAGTCCTTCCTTTGTGTTTTGGCCTTCAGCGGGGATCAGTTTTGGCAAGCTCTGCTGCATGTGCCTGCACTTGATGGCATATGGCCTGCCATTTGATGGCTTTGACTTTGGGAAAGAAGTTTTTTTTTTTTTCTTTTAATTATCCATGCCATGTCCCTCATATCTTCCCCAGCGAGTTGTGTCTTCGTCTTTGTCTTTTTCCCCTGCTTGTGCAACATCTGTGAGCTTAGTTCTGCATCTTTTGGTCCTTTGCAATGCCGCTCAGTTCCTTCCAGACCATTTTTTGAAGAGACTAAAACTCTGAATTTTCTGGTATTTGTGGGGTTTTTTTCAATTGCATTTCTTTTGATCCTATGTCCTTTGCAGAGTGTTTGTAAGTCTTTCTTTTGGGGTTCGCAAGATTCCGTTTCCCTTCCCGAAAGGAAATGTAATTTCCTTTCGGGAAGGGAAACGGAATCTTGCGATTTCAATGGGGACTAATAGAAGATTCTTTGGTGCATGTCCCTGCACTTGATGGCATGCCATGCTTTTTGATGGCTTTGACTTTGCGAAAGATTTTTTTTTGTTTTCTTAGTATCCATGCCGTGTTTCTTATATCTTCGCCAGCAAGTCGAGTCTTCCTCCTTGACTTATTCCCCTGCTTTTGCAACAGCTGTGAGCTTAGTTTTGGCATGTTTTGGTCCTTTGCAATGCGCTGGATTTAATGCTGGCCATTTTCTCGGAATGACAAAATTTCCCCAATTTTTATTTTTTCTCCTCCGATTGCAATTGCTTTGATGGTATCTCCATTCCAGGGAGTTTGGAAGTCCTTCCTTTGTGTTTTGGCCTTCAGCGGGGATCAGTTTTGGCAAGCTCTGCTGCATGTGCCTGCACTTGATGGCATATGGCCTGCCTTTTGATGGCTTTCATTTTGGGAAAGAAATTTCTTTGTTTTTTTCTTTTAGGTATCCTTTCCGCGTTTCTTGTATCTTGCCCTGCAAGTCGTGTCTTCCTCCTTGACTTATTCCCCTGCTTTTGCAACAGCTGTGAACTTAGTTTTGGCATGTTTTGGTCCTTTGCAATGTGCCGGATTTAATGTTGGCCATTTTCTCGGAATGACAAAATTTGCCCAATTTTTTATATTTCTCCTCCGATTGCAATTGCTCTGATGGTATCTCCATTCCAGGGAGTTTGGAAGTCCTTCCTTTGTTTTTTGGCCTTCAGCGGAGATCAATTTTGGCAAGCTCTGCTGCATGTGCCTGCACTTGATGGCATATGGCCTGCCTTTTGATGGGTTTCCATTTCGGAAAGAAATTTCCTTGTTTTTTTCTTTTAGGTATCCTTTCCGCGTTTCTTGTATCTTGCCCTGCAAGTCGTGTCTTCCTCCTTGACTTATTCCCCTGCTTTTGCAACAGCTGTGAGCTTAGTTTTGGCATGTTTTGGTCCTTTGCAATGCGCCGGATTTAATGCTGGCCATTTTCTCGGAATGACAAAATTTCCCCAATTTTTATTTTTTCTCCTCCGATTGCAATTGCTCTGATGGTATCTCCATTCCAGGGAGTTTGGAAGTCCTTCCTTTGTGTTTTGGCCTTCAGCGGGGATCAGTTTTGGCAAGCTCTGCTGCATGTGCCTGCACTTGATAGCATATGGCCTGCCTTTTGATGGCTTTGACTTTGGGAAAGAAATTTCTTTGTTTTTTTTCTTAGGTATCCTTCCCGCGTTTCTTATATCTTGCCCTGCAAGTCGTGTCTTCCTCCTTGACTTATTCCCCAGCTTTTGCAACAGCTGTGAGCTTAGTTTTGGCATGTTTTGGTCCTTTGCAATGTGCTGGATTTAATGTTGGCCATTTTCTCGGAATGACAAAATTTCCCCAATTTTTTTTTTTTCTCCTCCGATTGCAATTGCTCTGATGGTATCTCCATTCCAGGGAATTTGGAAGTCCTTCCTTTGTGTTTTGGCCTTCAGCGGAGATCAGTTTTGGCAAGCTCTGCTGCATGTGCCTGCACTTGATGGCATATGGCCTGCCTTTTGATGGCTTTGACTTTGGGAAAGAAATTTTTGTTTTTTCTTTTAGGTATCCATGCCATATCCCTCATATCTTCCCCAGCGAGTTGTGTCTTCGTCTTTGTCTTTTTCCCCTGCTTGTGCAACATCTGTGAGCTTCGTTCTGCATCTTTTGGTCCTTTGCAATGCCGCTCAGTTCCTTCCAGACCATTTTTTGAAGAGACTAAAACTCCGAATTTTCTGGTTTTTGTGGGGTTTTTTTCAATTGCATTTCTTTGGATCCTATGTCCTTTGCAGAGTGTTTGTAAGTCTTTCTTTTGGGGTTCGCAAGATTCCGTTTCCCTTCCCGAAAGGAAATTCATTTCCATTCGGAAAGGGAAACGGAATCTTGCGATTTCAATGGGGACTAATAGAAGAATCTTTGGTGCATGTCCCTGCACTTGATGGCATGCCATGCTTTTTGATGGCTTTGACTTTGCGAAAGATTTTTTTTTGTTTTCTTAGTATCCATGCTGTGTTTCTTATATCTTCGCCAGCAAGTCGAGTCTTCCTCCTTGACTTATTCCACTGCTTTTGCAACAGCTGTGAGCTTAGTTTTGGCATGTTTTGGTCCTTTGCAATGCGCCGGATTTAATGCTGGCCATTTTCTCGGAATGACAAAATTTCCCCAATTTTTATTTTTTCTGCTCCGATTGCAATTGCTCTGATGGTATCTCCATTCCAGGGAGTTTGGAAGTCCTTCCTTTGTGTTTTGGCCTTCAGCGGGGATCAGTTTTGGCATGCTCTGATGCATGTGCCTGCACTTGATGGCATATGGCCTGCCTTTTGATGGCTTTGACTTTGGGAAAGAAATTTCTTTGTTTTTTTCTTTTAGGTATCCTTGCCGCGTTTCTTATATCTTGCCCTGCAAGTCGTGTCTTCCTCCTGGACTTATTCCCCTGCTTTTGCAACAGCTGTGAGCTTAGTTTTAGCATGTTTTGGTCCTTTGCAATGCGCCGGATTTAATGCTGGCCATTTTCTCGGAATGACAAAATTTCCCCAATTTTTTTTTTTTCTCCTCCGATTGCAATTGCTCTGATGGTATCTCCATTCCAGGGAGTTTGGAAGTCCTTCCTTTGTGTTTTGGCCTTCAGCGGGGATCAATTTTGGCAAGCTCTGCTGCATGTGCCTGCACTTGATGGCATATGGCCTGCCTTTTGATGGGTTTCATTTTGGGAAAGAAATTTCCTTGTTTTTTTCTTTTAGGTATCCTTTCCGCGTTTCTTGTATCTTGCCCTGCAAGTCGTGTCTTCCTCCTTGACTTATTCCCCTGCTTTTGCAACAGCTGTGAACTTAGTTTTGGCATGTTTTGGTCCTTTGCAATGTGCCGGATTTAATGTTGGCCATTTTCTCGGAATGACAAAATTTGCCCAATTTTTTATTTTTCTCCTCCGATTGCAATTGCTCTGATGGTATCTCCATTCCAGGGAGTTTGGAAGTCCTTCCTTTGTGTTTTGGCCTTCAGCGGGGATCAATTTTGGCAAGCTCTGCTGCATGTGCCTGCACTTGATGACATATGGCCTGCCTTTTGATGGGTTTCATTTTGGAAAGAAATTTCCTTGTTTTTTTCTTTTAGGTATCCTTTCCGCGTTTCTTGTATCTTGCCCTGCAAGTCGTGTCTTCCTCCTTGACTTATTCCCCTGCTTTTGCAACAGCTGTGAGCTTAGTTTTGGCATGTTTTGGTTCTTTGCAATGCGCCGGATTTAATGCTGGCCATTTTCTCGGAATGACAAAATTTCCCCAATTTTTTTTTTTTCTCCTCTGATTGCAATTGCTTTGATGGTATCTCCATTCCAGGGAGTTTGGAAGTCCTTCCTTTGTGTTTTGGCCTTCAGCGGGCATCAATTTTGGCAAGCTCTGCTGCATGTGCCTGCACTTGGTAGCATATGGCCTGCCTTTTGATGGCTTTGACTTTGGGAAAGAAATTTCTTTGTTTTTTTTCTTAGGTATCCTTCCCGCGTTTCTTATATCTTGCCCTGCAAGTCGTGTCTTCCTCCTTGATTTATTCCCCAGCTTTTGCAACAGCTGTGAGCTTAGTTTTGGCATGTTTTTGTCCTTTGCAATGCACCGGATTTAATGCTGGCCATTTTCTCGGAATGACAAAATTTCCCCAATTTTTTTTTTTTCTACTCCGATTGCAATTGCTCTGATGGTATCTCCATTCCAGGGAATTTGGAAGTCCTTCCTTTGTGTTTTGGCCTTCAGCGGAGATCAATTTTGGCAAGCTCTGCTGCATGTGCCTGCACTTGATGGCATATGGCCTGCCTTTTGATGGCTTTGACTTTGGGAAAGAAATTTTTGTTTTTTCTTTTAGGTATCCATGCCATGTCCCTCATATCTTCCCCAGCGAGTTGTGTCTTCGTCTTTGTCTTTTTCCCCTGCTTGTGCAACATCTGTGAGCTTCGTTCTGCATCTTTTGGTCCTTTGCAATGCCGCTCAGTTCCTTCCAGACCATTTTTTGAAGAGACTATAACTCCGAATTTTCTGGTTTTTGTGGGGTTTTTTTCAATTGCATTTCTTTTGATCCTATGTCCTTTGCAGAGTGTTTGTAAGTCTTTCTTTTGGGGTTCGCAAGATTCCGTTTCCCTTCCCGAAAGGAAGTTACATTTCCTTTCGGGAAGGGAAACGGAATCTTGCGATTTCAATGGGGACTAATAGAAGAATCTTTGGTGCATGTCCCTGCACTTGATGGCATGCCATGCTTTTTGATGGCTTTGACTTTGCGAAAGATTTTTTTTTGTTTTCTTAGTATCCATGCCGTGTTTCTTATATCTTCGCCAGCAAGTCGTGTCTTCCTCCTTGACTTATTCCCCAGCTTTTGCAACAGCTGTGAGCTTAGTTTTAGCATGTTTTGGTCCTTTGCAATGCGCCGGATTTAATGCTGGCCATTTTCTCGGAATGACAAAATTTCCCCAATTTTTTTCTTTTCTCCTCCGATTGCAATTGCTCTGATGGTATCTCCATTCCAGGGAGTTTGGAAGTCCTTCCTTTGTGTTTTGGCCTTCAGCGGAGATCAATTTTGGTAAGCTCTGCTGCATGTGCCTGCACTTGATGGCATATGGCCTGCCTTTTGAGGGCTTTGACTTTGGGAAAGAATTTTTTTTTTTTTCTTTTAGTTATCCATGCCATGTCCCTCATATCTTCCCCAGCGAGTTGTGTCTTCGTCTTTGTCTTTTTCCCCTGCTTGTGCAACATCTGTGAGCTTCGTTCTGCATCTTTTGGTCCTTTGCAATGCCGCTCAGTTCCTTCCAGACCATTTTTTGAAGAGACTAAAACTCCGAATTTTCTGGTTTTTGTGGGGTTTTTTTCAATTGCATTTCTTTTGATCCTATGTGCTTTGTAGAGTGTTTGTAAGTCTTTCTTTTGGGGTTCGCAAGATTCCGTTTCCCTTCCCGAAAGGAAATTCATTCCCTTTCGGGAAGGGAAACGGAATCTTGCGATTTCAATGGGGACTAATAGAAGAATCTTTGGTGCATGTCCCTGCACTTGATGGCATGCCATGCTTTTTGATGGCTTTGACTTTGCGAAAGATTTTTTTTTGTTTTCTTAGTATCCTTGCCGCGTTTCTTATATCTTCGCCAGCAAGTCGTGTCTTCCTCCTTGACTTATTCCCCTGCTTTTGCAACAGCTGTGAGCTTAGTTTTGGCATGTTTTGATCCTTTGCAATGCGCTGGATTTAATGCTGGCCATTTTCTCGGAATGACAAAATTTCCCCAATTTTTTTTTTTTCTCCTCCGATTGCAATTTCTTTGATGGTATCTCCATTCCAGGGAGTTTGGAAGTCCTTCCTTTGTGTTTTGGCCTTCAGCGGGGATCAGTTTTGGCAAGCTCTGCTGCATGTGCCTGCACTTGATGGCATATGGCCTGCCTTTTGATGGCTTTGACTTTGGGAAAGAAATTTCTTTGTTTTTTTTCTTAGGTATCCTTCCCGCGTTTCTTATATCTTGCCCTGCAAGTCGTGTCTTCCTCCTTGACTTATTCCCCTGCTTTTGCAACAGCTGTGAGCTTAGTTTTGGCATGTTTTGGTCCTTTGCAATGCGCCGGATTTAATGTTGGCCATTTTCTCGGAATGACAAAATTTCCCCAATTTTTTTTTTTCTCCTCCGATTGCAATTGCTCTGATGGTATCTCCATTCCAGGGAGTTTGGAAGTCCTTCCTTTGTGTTTTGGCCTTCAGCGGAGATCAATTTTGGCAAGCTCTGCTGCATGTGCCTGCACTTGATGGCATATGGCCTGCCTTTTGATGGCTTTGACTTTGGGAAAGAAATTTTTGTTTTTTCTTTTAGGTATCCATGCCATGTCCCTCATATCTTCCCCAGCGAGTTGTGTCTTCGTCTTTGTCTTTTTCCCCTGCTTGTGCAACATCTGTGAGCTTCGTTCTGCATCTTTTGGTCCTTTGCAATGCAGCTCGTTTCCTTCCAGACCATTTTTTGAAGAGACTAAAACTCCGAATTTTCTGGTTTTTGTGGGGTTTTTTTCAATTGCATTTCTTTTGATCCTATGTCCTTTGCAGAGTGTTTGTAAGTCTTTCTTTTGGGGTTCGCAAGATTCCGTTTCCCTTCCCGAAAGGAAATTTCATTTCCTTTCGGGAAGGGAAACGGAATCTTGCGATTTCAATGGGGACTAATAGAAGAATCTTTGGTGCATGTCCCTGCACTTGATGGCATGCCATGCTTTTTGATGGCTTTGACTTTGCGAAAGATTTTTTTTTGTTTTCTTAGTATCCATGCCGTGTTTCTTATATCTTCGCCAGCAAGTCTTGTCTTCCTCCTTGACTTATTTCCCGGCTTTTGCAACAGCTGTGAGCTTAGTTTTAGCATGTTTTGGTCCTTTGCAATGCGCCGGATTTAATGCTGGCCATTTTCTCGGAATGACAAAATTTCCCCAATTTTTATTTTTTCTACTCCGATTGCAATTGCTCTGATGGTATCTCCATTCCAGGGAGTTTGGAAGTCCTTCCTTTGTGTTTTGGCCTTCAGCGGGGATCAGTTTTGGCAAGCTCTGATGCATGTGCCTGCACTTGATGGCATATGGCCTGCCTTTTGATGGCTTTCATTTTGGGAAAGAAATTTCTTTGTTTTTTTCTTTTAGGTATCCTTTCCGCGTTTCTTATATCTTGCCCTGCAAGTCGTGTCTTCCTCCTTGACTTATTCCCCAGCTTTTGCAACAGCTGTGAGCTTAGTTTTGGCATGTTTTGGTCCTTTGCAATGTGCCGGATTTAATGTAGGCCATTTTCTCGGAATGACAAAATTTCCCCAATTTTTTATTTTTCTCCTCCGATTGCAATTGCTCTGATGGTATCTCCATTCCAGGGAGTTTGGAAGTCCTTCCTTTGTGTTTTGGCCTTCAGCGGAGATCAATTTTGGCAAGCTCTGCTGCATGTGCCTGCACTTGATGGCATATGGCCTGCCTTTTGATGGCTTTGACTTTGGGTAAGAATTTTTTTTTTTTTCTTTTAGTTATCCATGCCATGTCCCTCATATCTTCCCCAGCGAGTTGTGTCTTCGTCTTTGTCTTTTTCCCCTGCTTGTGCAACATCTGTGAGCTTCGTTCTGCATCTTTTGGTCCTTTGCAATGCCGCTCAGTTCCTTCCAGACCATTTTTTGAAGAGACTAAAACTCCGAATTTTCTGGTTTTTGTGGGTTTTTTTTCAATTGCATTTCTTTTGATCCTATGTCCTTTGCAGAGTGTTTGTAAGTCTTTCTATTGGGGTTCGCAAGATTCCGTTTCCCTTCCCGAAAGGAAATTTCATTTCCTTTCGGGAAGGGAAACGGAATCTTGCGATTTCAATGGGGACTAATAGAAGAATCTTTGGTGCATGTCCCTGCACTTGATGGCATGCCATGCTTTTTGATGGCTTTGACTTTGCGAAAGATTTTTTTTTGTTTTCTTAGTATCCATGCCGTGTTTCTTATATCTTCGCCAGCAAGTCTTGTCTTCCTCCTTGACTTATTCCCCGGCTTTTGCAACAGCTGTGAGCTTAGTTTTAGCATGTTTTGGTCCTTTGCAATGCGCCGGATTTAATGCTGGCCATTTTCTCGGAATGACAAAATTTCCCCAATTTTTATTTTTTCTACTCCGATTGCAATTGCTCTGATGGTATCTCCATTCCAGGGAATTTGGAAGTCCTTCCTTTGTGTTTTGGCCTTCAGCGGAGATCAATTTTGGCAAGCTCTGCTGCATGTGCCTGCACTTGATGGCATATGGCCTGCCTTTTGATGGCTTTCATTTTGGGAAAGAAATTTCTTTGTTTTTTTCTTTTAGGTATCCTTTCCGCGTTTCTTGTATCTTGCCCTGCAAGTCGTGTCTTCCTCCTTGACTTATTCCCCTGCTTTTGCAACAGCTGTGAACTTAGTTTTGGCATGTTTTGGTCCTTTGCAATGCGCCGGATTTAATGCTGGCCATTTTCTCAGAATGACAAAATTTCCCCAATTTTTTTTTTTTCTCTTCCGATTGCTATTGCTCTGATGGTATCTCCATTCCAGGGAGTTTGGAAGTCCTTCCTTTGTGTTTTGGCCTTCAGCGGCGGTCAGTTTTGGCAAGCTCTGCTGCATGTGCCTGCACTTGATGGCATATGGCCTGCCTTTTGATGGCTTTCATTTTGGGAAAGAAATTTCTTTGTTTTTTTCTTTTAGGTATCCTTTCCGCGTTTCTTGTATCTTGCCCTGCAAGTCGTGTCTTCCTCCTTGACTTATTCCCCTGCTTTTGCAACAGCTGTGAGCTTAGTTTTGGCATGTTTTGGTCCTTTGCAATGCGCCGGATTTAATGTTGGCCATTTTCTCGGAATGACAAAATTTCCCCAATTTTTTTTTTTTCTCCTCCGATCGCAATTGCTCTGATGGTATCTCCATTCCAGGGAGTTTGGAAGTCCTTCCTTTGTGTTTTGGCCTTCAGCGGAGATCAATTTTGGCAAGCTCTGCTGCATGTGCCTGCACTTGATGGCATATGGCCTGCCTTTTGATGGCTTTGACTTTGGGAAAGAATTTTTTTTTTTTTCTTTTAGTTATCCATGCCATGTCCCTCATATCTTCCCCAGCGAGTTGTGTCTTTGTCTTTGTCTTTTTCCCCTGCTTGTGCAACATCTGTGAGCTTCGTTCTGCATCTTTTGGTCCTTTGCAATGCCGCTCAGTTCCTTCCAGACCATTTTTTGAAGAGACTAAAACTCCGAATTTTCTGGTTTTTGTGGGGTTTTTTTCAATTGCATTTCTTTTGATCCTATGTCCTTTGCAGAGTGTTTGTAAGTCTTTCTATTGGGGTTCGCAAGATTCCGTTTCCCTTCCCGAAAGGAAATTCATTTCCTTTCGGGAAGGGAAACGGAATCTTGCGATTTCAATGGGGACTAATAGAAGAATCTTTGGTGCATGTCCCTGCACTTGATGGCATGCCATGCTTTTTGATGGCTTTGACTTTGCGAAAGATTTTTTTTTGTTTTCTTAGTATCCATGCCGTGTTTCTTATATCTTCGCCAGCAAGTCGTGTCTTCCTCCTTGACTTATTCCCCAGCTTTTGCAACAGCTGTGAGCTTAGTTTTAGCATGTTTTGGTCCTTTGCAATGCGCCGGATTTAATGCTGGCCATTTTCTCGGAATGACAAAATTTCCCCAATTTTTTTTTTTTCTCCTCCGATTGCAATTGCTTTGATGGTATCTCCATTCCAGGGAGTTTGGAAGTCCTTCCTTTGTGTTTTGGCCTTCAGCGGGGATCAGTTTTGGCAAGCTCTGCTGCATGTGCCTGCACTTGATGGCATATGGCCTGCCTTTTGATGGCTTTCATTTTGGGAAAGAAATTTCTTTGTTTTTTTCTTTTAGGTATCCTTTCCGCGTTTCTTGTATCTTGCCCTGCAAGTCGTGTCTTCCTCCTTGACTTATTCCCCTGCTTTTGCAACAGCTGTGAGCTTAGTTTTGGCATGTTTTGGTCCTTTGCAATGTGCCGGATTTAATGTAGGCCATTTTCTCGGAATGACAATATTTGCCCAATTTTTTATTTTTCTCCTCCGATTGCAATTGCTCTGATGGTATCTCCATTCCAGGGAGTTTGGAAGTCCTTCCTTTGTGTTTTGGCCTTCAGCGGAGATCAATTTTGGCAAGCTCTGCTGCATGTGCCTGCACTTGATGGCATATGGCCTGCCTTTTGATGGCTTTGACTTTGGGTAAGAATTTTTTTTTTTTTCTTTTAGTTATCCATGCCATGTCCCTCATATCTTCCCCAGCGAGTTGTGTCTTTGTCTTTGTCTTTTTCCCCTGCTTGTGCAACATCTGTGAGCTTCGTTCTGCATCTTTTGGTCCTTTGCAATGCCGCTCAGTTCCTTCCAGACCATTTTTTGAAGAGACTAAAACTCCGAATTTTCTGGTTTTTGTGGGGTTTTTTTCAATTGCATTTCTTTTGATCCTATGTCCTTTGCAGAGTGTTTGTAAGTCTTTCTATTGGGGTTCGCAAGATTCCGTTTCCCTTCCCGAAAGGAAATTCATTTCCTTTCGGGAAGGGAAACGGAATCTTGCGATTTCAATGGGGACTAATAGAAGAATCTTTGGTGCATGTCCCTGCACTTGATGGCATGCCATGCTTTTTGATGGCTTTGACTTTGCGAAAGATTTTTTTTTGTTTTCTTAGTATCCATGCCGTGTTTCTTATATCTTCGCCAGCAAGTCGAGTCTTCCTCCTTGACTTATTCCCCTGCTTTTGCAACAGCTGTGAGCTTAGTTTTGGCATGTTTTGGTCCTTTGCAATGCGCTGGATTTAATGCTGGCCATTTTCTCGGAATGACAAAATTTCCCCAATTTTTATTTTTTCTCCTCCGATTGCAATTGCTCTGATGGTATCTCCATTCCAGGGAGTTTGGAAGTCCTTCCTTTGTGTTTTGGCCTTCAGCGGGGATCAGTTTTGGCAAGCTCTGCTGCATGTGCCTGCACTTGATGGCATATGGCCTGCCTTTTGATGGCTTTCATTTTGGGAAAGAAATTTCTTTGTTTTTTTCTTTTAGGTATCCTTTCCGCGTTTCTTGTATCTTGCCCTGCAAGTCGTGTCTTCCTCCTTGACTTATTCCCCTGCTTTTGCAACAGCTGTGAACTTAGTTTTGGCATGTTTTGGTCCTTTGCAATGTGCCGGATTTAATGTTGGCCATTTTCTCGGAATGACAAAATTTGCCCAATTTTTTATTTTTCTCCTCCGATTGCAATTGCTCTGATGGTATCTCCATTCCAGGGAGTTTGGAAGTCCTTCCTTTGTGTTTTGGCCTTCAGCGGGGATCAATTTTGGCAAGCTCTGCTGCATGTGCCTGCACTTGATGGCATATGGCCTGCCTTTTGATGTCTTTCATTTTGGGAAAGAAATTTCCTTGTTTTTTTCTTTTAGGTATCCTTTCCGCGTTTCTTATATCTTGCCCTGCAAGTCGTGTCTTCCTCCTTGACTTATTCCCCTGCTTTTGCAACAGTTGTGAGCTTAGTTTTGGCATGTTTTGGTCCTTTGCAATGCGCCGGATTTAATGCTGGCCATTTTCTCGGAATGACAAAATTTCCCCAATTTTTATTTTTTCTACTCCGATTGCAATTGCTTTGATGGTATCTCCATTCCAGGGAGTTTGGAAGTCCTTCCTTTGTGTTTTGGCCTTCAGCGGAGATCAATTTTGGCAAGCTCTGCTGCATGTGCCTGCACTTGATGGCATATGGCCTGCCTTTTGATGACTTTGACTTTGGGTAAGAATTTTTTTTTTTTCTTTTAGTTATCCATGCCATGTCCCTCATATCTTCCCCAGCGAGTTGTGTCTTCGTCTTTGTCTTTTTCCCCTGCTTGTGCAACATCTGTGAGCTTAGTTCTGCATCTTTTGGTCCTTTGCAATGCCGCTCAGTTCCTTCCAGACCATTTTTTGAAGAGACTAAAACTCCAAATTTTCTGGTTTTTGTGGGGTTTTTTTCAATTGCATTTCTTTTGATCCTATGTCCTTTGCAGAGTGTTTGTAAGTCTTTCTTTTGGGGTTCGCAAGATTCCGTTTCCCTTCCCGAAAGGAAATTCATTTCCTTTCGGGAAGGGAAACGGAATCTTGCGATTTCAATGGGGACTAATAGAAGAATCTTTGGTGCATGTCCCTGCACTTGATGGCATGCCATGCTTTTTGATGGCTTTGACTTTGCGAAAGATTTTTTTTTGTTTTCTTAGTATCCATGCCGTGTTTCTTATATCTTCGCCAGCAAGTCGAGTCTTCCTCCTTGACTTATTCCCCAGCTTTTGCAACAGCTGTGAGCTTAGTTTTGGCATGTTTTGGTCCTTTGCAATGCGCCGGATTTAATGCTGGCCATTTTCTCAGAATGACAAAATTTCCCCAATTTTTTTTTTTTCTCCTCCGATTGCAATTGCTCTGATGGTATCTCCATTCCAGGGAGTTTGGAAGTCCTTCCTTTGTGTTTTGGCCTTCAGCGGGGATCAGTTTTGGCAAGCTCTGCTGCATGTGCCTGCACTTGATGGCATATGGCCTGCCTTTTGATGGCTTTCATTTTGGGAAAGAAATTTCTTTGTTTTTTTCTTTTAGGTATCCTTTCCGCGTTTCTTGTATCTTGCCCTGCAAGTCGTGTCTTCCTCCTTGACTTATTCCCCTGCTTTTGCAACAGCTGTGAACTTAGTTTTGGCATGTTTTGGTCCTTTGCAATGTGCCGGATTTAATGTTGGCCATTTTCTCGGAATGACAAAATTTGCCCAATTTTTTATTTTTCTCCTCCGATTGCAATTGCTCTGATGGTATCTCCATTCCAGGGAATTTGGAAGTCCTTCCTTTGTGTTTTGGCCTTCAGCGGAGATCAATTTTGGCAAGCTCTGCTGCATGTGCCTGCACTTGATGGCATATGGCCTGCCTTTTGCTGGGTTTCATTTTCGGAGAGAAATTTCCTTGTTTTTTTCTTTTAGGTATCCTTTCCGCGTTTCTTGTATCTTGCCCTGCAAGTCGTGTCTTCCTCCTTGACTTATTCCCCTGCTTTTGCAACAGCTGTGAGCTTAGTTTTGGCATGTTTTGGTCCTTTGCAATGCGCCGGATTTAATGCTGGCCATTTCCTCGGAATGACAAAATTTCCCCAATTTTTATTTTTTCTCCTCCGATTGCAATTGCTCTGATGGTATCTCCATTCCAGGGAGTTTGGAAGTCCTTCCTTTGTGTTTTGGCCTTCAGCGGGGATCAGTTTTGGCAAGCTCTGCTGCATGTGCCTGCACTTGATAGCATATGGCCTGCCTTTTGATGGCTTTGACTTTGGGAAAGAAATTTCTTTGTTTTTTTTCTTAGGTATCCTTCCCGCGTTTCTTATATCTTGCCCTGCAAGTCGTGTCTTCCTCCTTGACTTATTCCCCAGCTTTTGCAACAACTGTGAGCTTAGTTTTGGCATGTTTTGGTCCTTTGCAATGTGCTGGATTTAATGTTGGCCATTTTCTCGGAATGACAAAATTTCCCCAATTTTTTTTTTTTCTCCTCCGATTGCAATTGCTCTGATGGTATCTCCATTCCAGGGAATTTGGAAGTCCTTCCTTTGTGTTTTGGCCTTCAGCGGAGATCAGTTTTGGCAAGCTCTGCTGCATGTGCCTGCACTTGATGGCATATGGCCTGCCTTTTGATGGCTTTGACTTTGGGAAAGAAATTTTTGTTTTTTCTTTTAGGTATCCATGCCATATCCCTCATATCTTCCCCAGCGAGTTGTGTCTTCGTCTTTGTCTTTTTCCCCTGCTTGTGCAACATCTGTGAGCTTAGTTCTGCAGCTTTTGGTCCTTTGCAATGCCGCTCAGTTCATTCCAGACCATTTTTTGAAGAGACTAAAACTCCGAATTTTCTGGTTTTTGTGGGGTTTTTTTCAATTGCATTTCTTTTGATCCTATGTCCTTTGCAGAGTGTTTGTAAGTCTTTCTATTGGGGTTCGCAAGATTCCGTTTCCCTTCCCGAAAGGAAATTTCATTTCCTTTCGGGAAGGGAAACGGAATCTTGCGTTTTCAATGGCGACAAAGAGAAGAATCTTTGGTGCATGTCCCTGCACTTGATGGCATGCCATGCTTTTTGATGGCTTTGACTTTGCGAAAGATTTTTTTTTGTTTTCTTAGTATCCATGCCGTGTTTCTTATATCTTCGCCAGCAAGTCGTGTCTTCCTCCTTGACTTATTCCCCAGCTTTTGCAACAGCTGTGAGCTTAGTTTTAGCATGTTTTGGTCCTTTGCAATGCGCCGGATTTAATGCTGGCCATTTTCTCGGAATGACAAAATTTCCCCAATTTTTTTTTTTTCTCCTCCGATTGCAATTGCTTTGATGGTATCTCCATTCCAGGGAGTTTGGAAGTCCTTCCTTTGTGTTTTGGCCTTCAGCGGGGATCAGTTTTGGCAAGCTCTGCTGCATGTGCCTGCACTTGATGGCATATGGCCTGCCTTTTGATGGCTTTCATTTTGGGAAAGAAATTTCTTTGTTTTTTTCTTTTAGGTATCCTTTCCGCGTTTCTTGTATCTTGCCCTGCAAGTCGTGTCTTCCTCCTTGACTTATTCCCCAGCTTTTGCAACAGCTGTGAGCTTAGTTTTGGCATGTTTTGGTCCTTTGCAATGTGCCGGATTTAATGTAGGCCATTTTCTCGGAATGACAAAATTTCCCCAATTTTTTATTTTTCTCCTCCGATTGCAATTGCTCTGATGGTATCTCCATTCCAGGGAGTTTGGAAGTCCTTCCTTTGTGTTTTGGCCTTCAGCGGAGATCAATTTTGGCAAGCTCTGCTGCATGTGCCTGCACTTGATGGCATATGGCCTGCCTTTTGATGGCTTTGACTTTGGGTAAGAATTTTTTTTTTTTTCTTTTAGTTATCCATGCCATGTCCCTCATATCTTCCCCAGCGAGTTGTGTCTTCGTCTTTGTCTTTTTCCCCTGCTTGTGCAACATCTGTGAGCTTCGTTCTGCATCTTTTGGTCCTTTGCAATGCCGCTCAGTTCCTTCCAGACCATTTTTTGAAGAGACTAAAACTCCGAATTTTCTGGTTTTTGTGGGTTTTTTTTCAATTGCATTTCTTTTGATCCTATGTCCTTTGCAGAGTGTTTGTAAGTCTTTCTATTGGGGTTCGCAAGATTCCGTTTCCCTTCCCGAAAGGAAATTTCATTTCCTTTCGGGAAGGGAAACGGAATCTTGCGATTTCAATGGGGACTAATAGAAGAATCTTTGGTGCATGTCCCTGCACTTGATGGCATGCCATGCTTTTTGATGGCTTTGACTTTGCGAAAGATTTTTTTTTGTTTTCTTAGTATCCATGCCGTGTTTCTTATATCTTCGCCAGCAAGTCTTGTCTTCCTCCTTGACTTATTCCCCGGCTTTTGCAACAGCTGTGAGCTTAGTTTTAGCATGTTTTGGTCCTTTGCAATGCGCCGGATTTAATGCTGGCCATTTTCTCGGAATGACAAAATTTCCCCAATTTTTATTTTTTCTCCTCCGATTGCAATTGCTCTGATGGTATCTCCATTCCAGGGAATTTGGAAGACCTTCCTTTGTGTTTTGGCCTTCAGCGGAGATCAATTTTGGCAAGCTCTGCTGCATGTGCCTGCACTTGATGGCATATGGCCTGCCTTTTGATGGCTTTCATTTTGGGAAAGAAATTTCTTTGTTTTTTTCTTTTAGGTATCCTTTCCGCGTTTCTTGTATCTTGCCCTGCAAGTCGTGTCTTCCTCCTTGACTTATTCCCCTGCTTTTGCAACAACTGTGAACTTAGTTTTGGCATGTTTTGGTCCTTTGCAATGCGCCGGATTTAATGCTGGCCATTTTCTCAGAATGACAAAATTTCCCCAATTTTTTTTTTTTCTCTTCCGATTGCTATTGCTCTGATGGTATCTCCATTCCAGGGAGTTTGGAAGTCCTTCCTTTGTGTTTTGGCCTTCAGCGGCGATCAGTTTTGGCAAGCTCTGCTGCATGTGCCTGCACTTGATGGCATATGGCCTGCCTTTTGATGGCTTTCATTTTGGGAAAGAAATTTCTTTGTTTTTTTCTTTTAGGTATCCTTTCCGCGTTTCTTGTATCTTGCCCTGCAAGTCGTGTCTTCCTCCTTGACTTATTCCCCTGCTTTTGCAACAGCTGTGAGCTTAGTTTTGGCATGTTTTGGTCCTTTGCAATGCGCCGGATTTAATGTTGGCCATTTTCTCGGAATGACAAAATTTCCCCAATTTTTTTTTTTTCTCCTCCGATCGCAATTGCTCTGATGGTATCTCCATTCCAGGGAGTTTGGAAGTCCTTCCTTTGTGTTTTGGCCTTCAGCGGAGATCAATTTTGGCAAGCTCTGCTGCATGTGCCTGCACTTGATGGCATATGGCCTGCCTTTTGATGGCTTTGACTTTGGGAAAGAATTTTTTTTTTTTTCTTTTAGTTATCCATGCCATGTCCCTCATATCTTCCCCAGCGAGTTGTGTCTTTGTCTTTGTCTTTTTCCCCTGCTTGTGCAACATCTGTGAGCTTCGTTCTGCATCTTTTGGTCCTTTGCAATGCCGCTCAGTTCCTTCCAGACCATTTTTTGAAGAGACTATAACTCCGAATTTTCTGGTTTTTGTGGGGTTTTTTTCAATTGCATTTCTTTTGATCCTATGTCCTTTGCAGAGTGTTTGTAAGTCTTTCTATTGGGGTTCGCAAGATTCCGTTTCCCTTCCCGAAAGGAAATTCATTTCCTTTCGGGAAGGGAAACGGAATCTTGCGATTTCAATGGGGACTAATAGAAGAATCTTTGGTGCATGTCCCTGCACTTGATGGCATGCCATGCTTTTTGATGGCTTTGACTTTGCGAAAGATTTTTTTTTGTTTTCTTAGTATCCATGCCGTGTTTCTTATATCTTCGCCAGCAAGTCGTGTCTTCCTCCTTGACTTATTCCCCAGCTTTTGCAACAGCTGTGAGCTTAGTTTTAGCATGTTTTGGTCCTTTGCAATGCGCCGGATTTAATGCTGGCCATTTTCTCGGAATGACAAAATTTCCCCAATTTTTTTTTTTTCTCCTCCGATTGCAATTGCTTTGATGGTATCTCCATTCCAGGGAGTTTGGAAGTCCTTCCTTTGTGTTTTGGCCTTCAGCGGGGATCAGTTTTGGCAAGCTCTGCTGCATGTGCCTGCACTTGATGGCATATGGCCTGCCTTTTGATGGCTTTCATTTTGGGAAAGAAATTTCTTTGTTTTTTTCTTTTAGGTATCCTTTCCGCGTTTCTTGTATCTTGCCCTGCAAGTCCTGTCTTCCTCCTTGACTTATTCCCCAGCTTTTGCAACAGCTGTGAGCTTAGTTTTGGCATGTTTTGGTCCTTTGCAATGTGCCGGATTTAATGTTGGCCATTTTCTCGGAATGACAATATTTGCCCAATTTTTTATTTTTCTCCTCCGATTCCAATTGCTCTGATGGTATCTCCATTCCAGGGAGTTTGGAAGTCCTTCCTTTGTGTTTTGGCCTTCAGCGGAGATCAATTTTGGCAAGCTCTGCTGCATGTGCCTGCACTTGATGGCATATGGCCTGCCTTTTGATGGCTTTGACTTTGGGTAAGAATTTTTTTTTTTTTCTTTTAGTTATCCATGCCATGTCCCTCATATCTTCCCCAGCGAGTTGTGTCTTCGTCTTTGTCTTTTTCCCCTGCTTGTGCAACATCTGTGAGCTTCGTTCTGCATCTTTTGGTCCTTTGCAATGCCGCTCAGTTCCTTCCAGACCATTTTTTGAAGAGACTAAAACTCCGAATTTTCTGGTTTTTGTGGGGTTTTTTTCAATTGCATTTCTTTTGATCCTATGTCCTTTGCAGAGTGTTTGTAAGTCTTTCTATTGGGGTTCGCAAGATTCCGTTTCCCTTCCCGAAAGGAAATTCATTTCCTTTCGGGAAGGGAAACGGAATCTTGCGATTTCAGTGGGGACTAATAGAAGAATCTTTGGTGCATGTCCCTGCACTTGATGGCATGCCATGCTTTTTGATGGCTTTGACTTTGCGAAAGATTTTTTTTTGTTTTCTTAGTATCCATGCCGTGTTTCTTATATCTTCGCCAGCAAGTCGAGTCTTCCTCCTTGACTTATTCCCCTGCTTTTGCAACAGCTGTGAGCTTAGTTTTGGCATGTTTTGGTCCTTTGCAATGCGCTGGATCTAATGCTGGCCATTTTCTCGGAATGACAAAATTTGCCCAATTTTTATTTTTTCTCCTCCGATTGCAATTGCTCTGATGGTATCTCCATTCCAGGGAGTTTGGAAGTCCTTCCTTTGTGTTTTGGCCTTCAGCGGGGATCAGTTTTGGCAAGCTCTGCTGCATGTGCCTGCACTTGATGGCATATGGCCTGCCTTTTGATGGCTTTCATTTTGGGAAAGAAATTTCTTTGTTTTTTTCTTTTAGGTATCCTTTCCGCGTTTCTTGTATCTTGCCCTGCAAGTCGTGTCTTCCTCCTTGACTTATTCCCCTGCTTTTGCAACAGCTGTGAACTTAGTTTTGGCATGTTTTGGTCCTTTGCAATGTGCCGGATTTAATGTTGGCCATTTTCTCGGAATGACAAAATTTCCCCAATTTTTTATTTTTCTCCTCCGATTGCAATTGCTCTGATGGTATCTCCATTCCAGGGAGTTTGGAAGTCCTTCCTTTGTGTTTTGGCCTTCAGCGGGGATCAATTTTGGCAAGCTCTGCTGCATGTGCCTGCACTTGATGGCATATGGCCTGCCTTTTGATGTCTTTCATTTTGGGAAAGAAATTTCCTTGTTTTTTTCTTTTAGGTATCCTTTCCGCGTTTCTTATATCTTGCCCTGCAAGTCGTGTCTTCCTCCTTGAGTTATTCCCCTGCTTTTGCAACAGTTGTGAGCTTAGTTTTGGCATGTTTTGGTCCTTTGCAATGCGCCGGATTTAATGCTGGCCATTTTCTCGGAATGACAAAATTTCCCCAATTTTTATTTTTTCTACTCCGATTGCAATTGCTTTGATGGTATCTCCATTCCAGGGAGTTTGGAAGTCCTTCCTTTGTGTTTTGGCCTTCAGCGGAGATCAATTTTGGCAAGCTCTGCTGCATGTGCCTGCACTTGATGGCATATGGCCTGCCTTTTGATGACTTTGACTTTGGGTAAGAATTTTTTTTTTTTCTTTTAGTTATCCATGCCATGTCCCTCATATCTTCCCCAGCGAGTTGTGTCTTCGTCTTTGTCTTTTTCCCCTGCTTGTGCAACATCTGTGAGCTTAGTTCTGCATCTTTTGGTCCTTTGCAATGCCGCTCAGTTCCTTCCAGACCATTTTTTGAAGAGACTAAAACTCCAAATTTTCTGGTTTTTGTGGGGTTTTTTTCAATTGCATTTCTTTTGATCCTATGTCCTTTGCAGAGTGTTTGTAAGTCTTTCTTTTGGGGTTCGCAAGATTCCGTTTCCCTTCCCGAAAGGAAATTCATTTCCTTTCGGGAAGGGAAACGGAATCTTGCGATTTCAATGGGGACTAATAGAAGAATCTTTGGTGCATGTCCCTGCACTTGATGGCATGCCATGCTTTTTGATGGCTTTGACTTTGCGAAAGATTTTTTTTTGTTTTCTTAGTATCCATGCCGTGTTTCTTATATCTTCGCCAGCAAGTCGAGTCTTCCTCCTTGACTTATTCCCCAGCTTTTGCAACAGCTGTGAGCTTAGTTTTGGCATGTTTTGGTCCTTTGCAATGCGCCGGATGTAATGCTGGCCATTTTCTCAGAATGACAAAATTTCCCCAATTTTTTTTTTTTCTCCTCCGATTGCAATTGCTCTGATGGTATCTCCATTCCAGGGAGTTTGGAAGTCCTTCCTTTGTGTTTTGGCCTTCAGCGGGGATCAGTTTTGGCAAGCTCTGCTGCATGTGCCTGCACTTGATGGCATATGGCCTGCCTTTTGATGGCTTTCATTTTGGGAAAGAAATTTCTTTGTTTTTTTCTTTTAGGTATCCTTTCCGCGTTTCTTGTATCTTGCCCTGCAAGTCGTGTCTTCCTCCTTGACTTATTCCCCTGCTTTTGCAACAGCTGTGAGCTTAGTTTTGGCATGTTTTGGTCCTTTGCAATGTGCCGGATTTAATGTTGGCCATTTTCTCGGAATGACAAAATTTGCCCAATTTTTTATTTTTCTCCTCCGATTGCAATTGCTCTGATGGTATCTCCATTCCAGGGAATTTGGAAGTCCTTCCTTTGTGTTTTGGCCTTCAGCGGAGATCAATTTTGGCAAGCTCTGCTGCATGTGCCTGCACTTGATGGCATATGGCCTGCCTTTTGCTGGGTTTCATTTTCGGAGAGAAATTTCCTTGTTTTTTTCTTTTAGGTATCCTTTCCGCGTTTCTTGTATCTTGCCCTGCAAGTCGTGTCTTCCTCCTTGACTTATTCCCCTGCTTTTGCAACAGCTGTGAGCTTAGTTTTGGCATGTTTTGGTCCTTTGCAATGCGCCGGATTTAATGCTGGCCATTTCCTCGGAATGACAAAATTTCCCCAATTTTTATTTTTTCTCCTCCGATTGCAATTGCTCTGATGGTATCTCCATTCCAGGGAGTTTGGAAGTCCTTCCTTTGTGTTTTGGCCTTCAGCGGGGATCAGTTTTGGCAAGCTCTGCTGCATGTGCTTGCACTTGATAGCATATGGCCTGCCTTTTGATGGCTTTGACTTTGGGAAAGAAATTTCTTTGTTTTTTTTCTTAGGTATCCTTCCCGCGTTTCTTATATCTTGCCCTGCAAGTCGTGTCTTCCTCCTTGACTTATTCCCCAGCTTTTGCAACAACTGTGAGCTTAGTTTTGGCATGTTTTGGTCCTTTGCAATGTGCTGGATTTAATGTTGGCCATTTTCTCGGAATGACAAAATTTCCCCAATTTTTTTTTTTTCTCCTCCGATTGCAATTGCTCTGATGGTATCTCCATTCCAGGGAATTTGGAAGTCCTTCCTTTGTGTTTTGGCCTTCAGCGGAGATCAGTTTTGGCAAGCTCTGCTGCATGTGCCTGCACTTGATGGCATATGGCCTGCCTTTTGATGGCTTTGACTTTGGGAAAGAAATTTTTGTTTTTTCTTTTAGGTATCCATGCCATATCCCTCATATCTTCCCCAGCGAGTTGTGTCTTCGTCTTTGTCTTTTTCCCCTGCTTGTGCAACATCTGTGAGCTTAGTTCTGCAGCTTTTGGTCCTTTGCAATGCCGCTCAGTTCATTCCAGACCATTTTTTGAAGAGACTAAAACTCCGAATTTTCTGGTTTTTGTGGGGTTTTTTTCAATTGCATTTCTTTTGATCCTATGTCCTTTGCAGAGTGTTTGTAAGTCTTTCTTTTGGGGTTCGCAAGATTCCGTTTCCCTTCCCGAAAGGAAATGAAATTTCCTTTCGGGAAGGGAAACGGAATCTTGCGATTTCAATGGGGACTAATAGAAGAATCTTTGGTGCATGTCCCTGCACTTGATGGCATGCCATGCTTTTTGATGGCTTTGACTTTGCGAAAGATTTTTTTTTGTTTTCTTAGTATCCTTGCGGCGTTTCTTATATCTTCGCCAGCAAGTCGTGTCTTCCTCCTTGACTTATTCCCCTGCTTTTGCAACAGCTGTAAGCTTAGTTTTGGCATGTTTTGGTCCTTTGCAATGCGCCGGATTTAATGCTGGCCATTTTCTCGGAATGACAAAATTTCCCCAATTTTTTTTTTTTCTCCTCCGATTGCAATTGCTCTGATGGTATCTCCATTCCAGGGAGTTTGGAAGTCCTTCCTTTGTGTTTTGGCCTTCAGCGGGGATCAGTTTTGGCAAGCTCTGCTGCATGTGCCTGCACTTGATGGCATATGGCCTGCCTTTTGATGGCTTTGACTTTGGGAAAGAAATTTCTTTGTTTTTTTCTTTTAGGTATCCTTTACGCGTTTCTTGTATCTTGCCCTGCAAGTCGTGTCTTCCTCCTTGACTTATTCCCCTGCTTTTGCAACAGCTGTGAGCTTAGTTTTGGCATGTTTTGGTCCTTTGCAATGCGCCGGATTTAATGCTGGCCATTTTCTCGGAATGACAAAATTTCCCCAATTTTTTTTTTTTCTCCTCCGATTGCAATTGCTTTGATGGTATCTCCATTCCAGGGAGTTTGGAAGTCCTTCCTTTGTGTTTTGGCCTTCAGCAGGGATCAATTTTGGTAAGCTCTGCTGCATGTGCCTGCACTTGATGGCATATGGCCTGCCTTTTGAGGGCTTTGACTTTGGGAAAGAATTTTTTTTTTTTTCTTTTAGTTATCCATGCCATGTCCCTCATATCTTCCCCAGCGAGTTGTGTCTTCGTCTTTGTCTTTTTCCCCTGCTTGTGCAACATCTGTGAGCTTCGTTCTGCATCTTTTCGTCCTTTGCAATGCCGCTCAGTTCCTTCCAGACCATTTTTTGAAGAGACTATAACTCCGAATTTTCTGGTTTTTGTGGGGTTTTTTTCAATTGCATTTCTTTTGATCCTATGTCCTTTGCAGAGTGTTTGTAAGTCTTTCTTTTGGGGTTCGCAAGATTCCGTTTCCCTTCCCGAAAGGAAATTCATTCCCGTTCGGGAAGGGAAACGGTATCTTGCGATTTCAATGGGGTCTAATAGAAGATTCTTTGGTGCATGTCGTTGCACTTGATGGCATGCCATGCTTTTTGATGGCTTTGACTTTGCGAAAGATTTTTTTTTGTTTTCTTAGTATCCATGCCGTGTTTCTTATATCTTCGCCAGCAAGTCGAGTCTTCCTCCTTGACTTATTCCCCTGCTTTTGCAACAGCTGTGAGCTTAGTTTTTGCATGTTTTGGTCCTTTGCAATGCGCCGGATTTAATGCTGGCCATTTTCTCAGAATGACAAAATTTCCCCAATTTTTTTTTTTTCTCCTCCGATTGCAATTGCTCTGATGGTATCTCCATTCCAGGGAGTTTGGAAGTCCTTCCTTTGTGTTTTGGCCTTCAGCGGGGATCAGTTTTGGCAAGCTCTGCTGCATGTGCCTGCACTTGATGGCATATGGCCTGCCTTTTGATGGCTTTGACTTTGGGAAAGAAATTTCTTTGTTTTTTTTCTTAGGTATCCTTGCCGCGTTTCTTATATCTTGCACTGCAAGTCGTGTCTTCCTCCTTGACTTATTCCCCAGCTTTTGCAACAGCTGTGAGCTTAGTTTTGGCATGTTTTGGTCCTTTGCAATGTGCCGGATTTAATGTTGGCCGTTTTCTCGGAATGACCAGATTTGCCCAATTTTTTATTTTTCTCCTCCGATTGCAATTGCTCTGATGGTATCTCCATTCCAGGGAGTTTGGAAGTCCTTCCTTTGTGTTTTGGCCTTCAGCGGGGATCAATTTTGGCAAGCTCTGATGCATGTGCCTGCACTTGATGGCATATGGCCTGCCTTTTGATGGCTTTGACTTTGGGAAAGAAATTTTTGTTTTTTCTTTTAGGTATCCATGCCATGTCCCTCATATCTTCCCCAGCGAGTTGTGTCTTCGTCTTTGTCTTTTTCCCCTGCTTGTGCAACATCTGTGAGCTTAGTTCTGCATCTTTTGGTCCTTTGCAATGCAGCTCATTTCCTGCGAGACCATTTTTTGAAGAGACTAAAACTCCGAATTTTCTGGTTTTTGTGGGGTTTTTTTCAATTGCATTTCTTTTGATCCTATGTCCTTTGCAGAGTGTTTGTAAGTCTTTCTTTTGGGGTTCGCAAGATTCCGTTTCCCTTCCCGAAAGGAAATTTCATTTCCTTTCGGGAAGGGAAACGGAATCTTGCGATTTCAATGGCGACAAAGAGAAGAATCTTTGGTGCATGTCCCTGCACTTGATGGCATGCCATGCTTTTTGATGGCTTTGACTTTGCGAAAGATTTTTTTTTGTTTTCTTAGTATCCATGCCATGTTTCTTATATCTTCGCCAGCAAGTCGTGTCTTCCTCCTTGACTTATTCCCAAGCTTTTGCAACAGCTGTGAGCTTAGTTTTGGCATGTTTTGGTCCTTTGCAATGCGCCGGATTTTATGCTGGCCATTTTCTCGGAATGACAAAATTTCCCCAATTTTTTTTTTTTCTCCTCCGATTGCAATTGCTCTGATGGTATCTCCATTCCAGGGAGTTTGGAAGTCCTTCCTTTGTGTTTTGGCCTTCAGCGGGGATCAGTTTTGGCAAGCTCTGATGCATGTGCCTGCACTTGATGGCATATGGCCTGCCTTTTGATGGCTTTCATTTTGGGAAAGAAATTTCTTTGTTTTTTTCTTTTAGGTATCCTTTCCGCGTTTCTTGTATCTTGCCCTGCAAGTCGTGTCTTCCTCCTTGACTTATTCCCCAGCTTTTGCAACAGCTGTGAGCTTAGTTTTGGCATGTTTTGGTCCTTTGCAATGCGCCGGATTTTATGCTGGCCATTTTCTCGGAATGACAAAATTTCCCGAATTTTTTATCTTTCTCCTCTGATTGCAATTGCTCTGATGGTATCTCCATTCCAGGGAGTTTGGAAGTCCTTCCTTTGTGTTTTGGCCTTCAGCGGAGATCAATTTTGGCAAGCTCTGCTGCATGTGCCTGCACTTGATGGCATATGGCCTGCCTTTTGATGGCTTTGACTTTGGGAAAGAATTTTTTTTTTTTTCTTTTAGTTATCCATGCCATGTCCCTCATATCTTCCCCAGCGAGTTGTGTCTTCGTCTTTGTCTTTTTTCCCTGCTTGTGCAACATCTGTGAGCTTCGTTCTGCATCTTTTGGTCCTTTGCAATGCCGCTCAGTTCATTCCAGACCATTTTTTGAAGAGACTAAAACTCCGAATTTTCTGGTTTTTGTGGGGTTTTTTTCAATTGCATTTCTTTTGATCCTATGTCCTTTGCAGAGTGTTTGTAAGTCTTTCTTTTGGGGTTCGCAAGATTCCGTTTCCCTTCCCGAAAGGAAATTTCATTTCCTTTCGGGAAGGGAAACGGAATCTTGCGATTTCAATGGGGACTAATAGAAGAATCTTTGGTGCATGTCCCTGCACTTGATGGCATGCCATGCTTTTTGATGGCTTTGACTTTGCGAAAGATTTTTTTTTTGTTTACTTAGTATCCATGCCGTGTTTCTTAAATCTTCGCCAGCAAGTCGTGTCTTCCTCCTTGACTTATTCCCCAGCTTTTGCAACAGCTGTGAGCTTAGTTTTAGCATGTTTTGGTCCTTTGCAATGCGCCGGATTTAATGCTGGCCATTTTCTCGGAATGACAAAATTTCCCCAATTTTTATTTTTTCTCCTCCGATTGCAATTGCTCTGATGGTATCTCCATTCCAGGGAGTTTGGAAGTCCTTCCTTTGTGTTTTGGCCTTCAGCGGGGATCAGTTTTGGCAAGCTCTGCTGCATGTGCCTGCACTTGATGGCATATGGCCTGCCTTTTGATGGCTTTGACTTTGGGAAAGAAATTTCTTTGTTTTTTTTCTTAGGTATCCTTCCCGCGTTTCTTGTATCTTGCCCTGCAAGTCGTGTCTTCCTCCTTGACTTATTCCCCTGCTTTTGCAACAGCTGTGAACTTAGTTTTGGCATGTTTTGGTCCTTTGCAATGCGCCGGATTTAATGCTGGCCATTTTCTCGGAATGACAAAATTTCCCCAATTTTTATTTTTTCTCCTCCGATTGCAATTGCTCTGATGGTATCTCCATTCCAGGGAGTTTGGAAGTCCTTCCTTTGTGTTTTGGCCTTCAGCGGGGATCAGTTTTGGCAAGCTCTGCTGCATGTGCCTGCACTTGATAGCATATGGCCTGCCTTTTGATGGCTTTGACTTTGGGAAAGAAATTTCTTTGTTTTTTTTCTTAGGTATCCTTCCCGCGTTTCTTATATCTTGCCCTGCAAGTCGTGTCTTCCTCCTTGACTTATTCCCCTGCTTTTGCAACAGCTGTGAGCTTAGTTTTGGCATGTTTTGGTCCTTTGCAATGTGCTGGATTTAATGTTGGCCATTTTCTCGGAATGACAAAATTTCCCCAATTTTTTTTTTTTCTCCTCCGATTGCAATTGCTCTGATGGTATCTCCATTCCAGGGAATTTGGAAGTCCTTCCTTTGTGTTTTGGCCTTCAGCGGAGATCAATTTTGGCAAGCTCTGCTGTATGTGCCTGCACTTGATGGCATATGGCCTGCCTTTTGATGGCTTTGACTTTGGGAAAGAAATTTTTGTTTTTTCTTTTAGGTATCCATGCCATGTCCCTCATATCTTCCCCAGCGAGTTGTGTCTTCGTCTTTGTCTTTTTCCCCTGCTTGTGCAACATCTGTGAGCTTAGTTCTGCATCTTTTGGTCCTTTGCAATGCAGCTCAGTTCCTTCCAGACCATTTTTTGAAGAGACTAAAACTCCGAATTTTCTGGTTTCTGTGGGGTTTTTTTCAATTGCATTTCTTTTGATCCTATGTCCTTTGCAGAGTGTTTGTAAGTCTTTCTTTTGGGGTTCTCAAGATTCCGTTTCCCTTCCCGAAAGGAAATTTCATTTCCTTTCGGGAAGGGAAACGGAATCTTGCGATTTCAATGGGGACTAATAGAAGAATCTTTGGTGCATGTCCCTGCACTTGATGGCATGCCATGCTTTTTGATGGCTTTGACTTTGCGAAAGATTTTTTTTTGTTTTCTTAGTATCCATGCCGTGTTTCTTATATCTTCGCCAGCAAGTCGAGTCTTCCTCCTTGACTTATTCCACTGCTTTTGCAACAGCTGTGAGCTTAGTTTTGGCATTTTTTGGTCCTTTGCAATGCGCCGGATTTAATGCTGGCCATTTTCTCGGAATGACAAAATTTCCCCAATTTTTATTTTTTCTCCTCCGATTGCAATTGCTCTGATGGTATCTCCATTCCAGGGAGTTTGGAAGTCCTTCCTTTGTGTTTTGGCCTTCAGCGGGGATCAGTTTTGGGAAGCTCTGCTGCATATGCCTGCACTTGATAGCATATGGCCTGCCTTTTGATGGCTTTGACTTTGGGAAAGAAATTTCTTTGTTTTTTTTCTTAGGTATCCTTCCCGCGTTTCTTATATCTTGCCCTGCAAGTCATGTCTTCCTCCTTGACTTATTCCCCTGCTTTTGCAACAGCTGTGAGCTTAGTTTTGGCATGTTTTGGTCCTTTGCAAAGCACCGGATTTAATGCTGGCCATTTTCTCGGAATGACAAAATTTCCCCAATTTTTTTTTTTTCTCCTCCGATTGCAATTGCTCTGATGGTATCTCCATTCCAGGGAGTTTGGAAGTCCTTCCTTTGTGTTTTGGCCTTCAGCAGGGATCAATTTTGGCAAGCTCTGCTGCATGTGCCTGCACTTGATGGCATATGGCCTGCCTTTTGATGGCTTTGACTTTGGGAAAGAATTTATTTTTTTTTTCTTTTAGTTATCCATGCCATGTCCCTCATATCTTCCCCAGCGAGTTGTGTCTTCGTCTTTGTCTTTTTCCCCTGCTTGTGCAACATCTGTGAGCTTCGTTCTGCATCTTTTGGTCCTTTGCAATGCCGCTCAGTTCCTTCCAGACCATTTTTTGAAGAGACTAAAACTCCGAATTTTCTGGTTTTTGTGGGGTTTTTTTTCAATTGCATTTCTTTTGATCCTATGTCCTTTGCAGAGTGTTTGTAAGTCTTTCTTTTGGGGTTCGCAAGATTCCGTTTCCCTTCCCGAAAGGAAATTTCATTTCCTTTCGGGAAGGGAAACGGAATCTTGCGATTTCAATGGGGACTAATAGAAGAATCTTTGGTGCATGTCCCTGCACTTGATGGCATGCCATGCTTTTTGATGGCTTTGACTTTGCGAAAGATTTTTTTTTGCTTTCTTAGTATCCATGCCGTGTTTCTTATATCTTCGCCAGCAAGTCGAGTCTTCCTCCTTGACTTATTCCACTGCTTTTGCACCAGCTGTGAGCTTAGTTTTTGCATGTTTTGGTCCTTTGCAATGCGCCGGATTTAATGCTGGCCATTTTCTCGGAATGACAAAATTTCCCCAATTTTTTTTTTTTCTCCTCCGATTGCAATTGCTTTGATGGTATCTCCATTCCAGGGAGTTTGGAAGACCTTCCTTTGTGTTTTGGCCTTCAGCGGGGATCAGTTTTGGCAAGCTCTGCTGCATGTGCCTGCACTTGATAGCATATGGCCTGCCCTTTGATGGCTTTGACTTTGGGAAAGAAATATCTTTGTTTTTTTTCTTAGGTATCCTTCCCGCGTTTCTTATATCTTGCCCTGCAACTCGTGTCTTCCTCCTTGATTTATTCTCTTGCTTTTGCAACAGCTGTGAGCTTAGTTTTGGCATGTTTTGGTCCTTTGCAATGTGCCGGATTTAATGTTGGCCATTTTCTCGGAATGACAAAATTTCCCCAATTTTTAATTTTCTCCTCCGATTGCAATTGCTCTGATGGTATCTCCATTCCAGGGAGTTTGGAAGTCCTTCCTTTGTGTTTTGGCCTTCAGCGGAGATAATTTTGGCAAGCTCTGCTGCATGTGCCTGCACTTGATGGCATATGGCCTGCCTTTTGATGGCTTTGACTTTGGGAAAGAATTTTTTTTTTTTTCTTTTAGTTATCCATGCCATGTCCCTCATATCTTCCCCAGCGAGTTGTGTCTTCGTCTTTGTCTTTTTTCCCTGCTTGTGCAACATCTGTGAGCTTCGTTCTGCATCTTTTGGTCCTTTGCAATGCCGCTCAGTTCCTTCCAGACCATTTTTTGAAGAGACTAAAACCCCGAATTTTCTGGTTTTTGTGGGGTTCTTTTCAATTGCATTTCTTTTGATCCTATGTCCTTTGCAGAGTGTTTGTAAGTCTTTCTATTGGGGTTCGCAAGATTCCGTTTCCCTTCCCGAAAGGAAATTTCATTTCCTTTCGGGAAGGGAAAAGGAATCTTGCGTTTTCAATGGCGACAAAGAGAAGAATCTTTGGTGCATGTCCCTGCACTTGATGGCATGCCATGCTTTTTGATGGCTTTGACTTTGCGAAAGATTTTTTTTTGTTTTCTTAGTATCCATGCCGTGTTTCTTATATCTTCGCCAGCAAGTCGTGTCTTCCCCCTTGACTTATTCCCCAGCTTTTGCAACAGCTGTGAGCTTAGTTTTGGCATGTTTTGGTCCTTTGCAATGCGCCGGATTTTATGCTGGCCATTTTCTCGGAATGACAAAATTTCCCCAATTTTTTTTTTTTTTCCTCCGATTGCAATTGCTCTGATGGTATCTCCATTCCAGGGAGTTTGGAAGTCCTTCCTTTGTGTTTTGGCCTTCAGCGGGGATCAGTTTTGGCAAGCTCTGATGCATGTGCCTGCACTTGATGGCATATGGCCTGCCTTTTGATGGCTTTCATTTTGGGAAAGAAATTTCTTTGTTTTTTTCTTTTAGGTATCCTTTCCGCGTTTCTTGTATCTTGCCCTGCAAGTCGTGTCTTCCTCCTTGACTTATTCCCCAGCTTTTGCAACAGCTGTGAGCTTAGTTTTGGCATGTTTTGGTCCTTTGCAATGTGCTGGATTTAATGTTGGCCATTTTCTCGGAATGACAAAATTTCCCCAATTTTTATTTTTTCTCCTCCGATTGCAATTGCTCTGATGGTATCTCCATTCCAGGGAGTTTGGAAGTCCTTCCTTTGTGTTTTGGCCTTCAGCGGGGATCAGTTTTGGCATGCTCTGATGCATCTGCCTGCACTTGATGGCATATGGCCTGCCTTTTGATGGCTTTGACTTTGGGAAAGAAATTTCTTTGTTTTTTTCTTTTAGGTATCCTTTCCGCGTTTCTTGTATCTTGCCCTGCAAGTCGTGTCTTCCTCCTTGACTTATTCCCCTGCTTTTGCAACAGCTGTGAGCTTAGTTTTAGCATGTTTTGGTCCTTTGCAATGTGCCGGATTTAATGCTGGCCATTTTCTCGGAATGACGAAATTTCCCCAATTTTTTTTTTTTTCTCCTCCGATTGCAATTGCTCTGATGGTATCTCCATTCCAGGGAGTTTGGAAGTCCTTCCTTTGTGTTTTGGCCTTCAGCGGGGATCAATTTTGGCAAGCTCTGCTGCATGTGCCTGCACTTGATGGCATATGGCCTGCCTTTTGATGGCTTTCATTTTGGGAAAGAAATTTCCTTGTTTTTTTCTTTTAGGTATCCTTTCCGCGTTTCTTGTATCTCTCCCTGCAAGTCGTGTCTTCCTCCTTGACTTATTCCCCTGCTTTTGCAACAGCTGTGAGCTTAGTTTTGGCATGTTTTGGTCCTTTGCAATGCGCCGGATTTAATGTTGGCCATTTTCTCGGAATGACAAAATTTCCCCAATTTTTTTTTTTTCTCCTCCGATTGCAATTGCTCTGATGGTATCTCCATTCCAGGGAGTTTGGAAGTCCTTCCTTTGTTTTTTGGCCTTCAGCAGGGATCAATTTTGGCAAGCTCTGCTGCATGTGCCTGCACTTGATGGCATATGGCCCGCCTTTTGATGGCTTTGACTTTGGGAAAGAAATTTTTGTTTTTTCTTTTAGGTATCCATGCCATGTCCCTCATATCTTCCCCAGCGAGTTGTGTCTTCGTCTTTGTCTTTTTCCCCTGCTTGTGCAACATCTGTGAGCTTAGTTCTGCATCTTTTGGTCCTTTGCAATGCAGCTCAGTTCCTTCCACACCATTTTTTGAAGAGACTAAAACTCCGAATTTTCTGGTTTTTGTGGGGTTTTTTTCAATTGCATTTCTTTTGATCCTATGTCCTTTGCAGAGTGTTTGTAAGTCTTTCTTTTGGGGTTCGCAAGATTCCGTTTCCCTTCCCGAAAGGAAATGAAATTTCCTTTCGGGAAGGGAAACGGAATCTTGCGATTTCAATGGGGACTAATAGAAGAATCTTTGGTGCATGTCCCTGCACTTGATGGCATGCCATGCTTTTTGATGGCTTTGACTTTGCGAAAGATTTTTTTTTGTTTTCTTAGTATCCATGCCGTGTTTCTTATATCTTCGCCAGCAAGTCGTGTCTTCCTCCTTGACTTATTCCCCAGCTTTTGCAACAGCTGTGAGCTTAGTTTTGGCATGTTTTGGTCCTTTGCAATGCGCCGGATTTAATGCTGGCCATTTTCTCGGAATGACAAAATTTCCCCAATTTTTTTTTTTTCTCCTCCGATTGCAATTGCTTTGATGGTATCTCCATTCCAGGGAGTTTGGAAGTCCTTCCTTTGTGTTTTGGCCTTCAGCGGAGATCAATTTTGGCAAGCTCTGCTGCATGTGCCTGCACTTGATGGCATATGGCCTGCCTTTTGATGGCTTTGACTTTGGAAAAGAATTTTTTTTTTTTTTCTTTTAGTTATCCATGCCATGTCCCTCATATCTTCCCCAGCGAGTTGTGTCTTCGTCTTTGTCTTTTTCCCCTGCTTGTGCAACATCTGTGAGCTTCGTTCTGCATCTTTTGGTCCTTTGCAATGCCGCTCAGTTCCTTCCAGACCATTTTTTGAAGAGACTAAAACTCCGAATTTTCTGGTTTTTGTGGGGTTTTTTTCAATTGCATTTCTTTGGATCCTATGTCCTTTGCAGAGTGTTTGTAAATCTTTCTTTTGGGGTTCGCAAGATTCCGTTTCCCTTCCCGAAAGGAAATGAATTTCCTTTCGGGAAGGGAAACGGAATCTTGCGATTTCAATGGGGACAAATAGAAGAATCTTTGGTGCATGTCCCTGCACTTGATGGCATGCCATGCTTTTTGATGGCTTTGACTTTGCGAAAGATTTTTTTTTGTTTTCTTAGTATCCATGCCGTGTTTCTTATATCTTCGCCAGCAAGTCGAGTCTTCCTCCTTGACTTATTCCACTGCTTTTGCAACAGCTGTGAGCTTAGTTTTGGCATGTTTTGGTCCTTTGCAATGCGCCGGATTTAATGCTGGCCATTTTCTCGGAATGACAAAATTTCCCCAATTTTTTTTTTTTCTCCTCCGATTGCAATTGCTTTGATGGTATCTCCATTCCAGGGAGTTTGGAAGACCTTCCTTTGTCTTTTGGCCTTCAGCGGGGATCAGTTTTGGCAAGCTCTGCTGCATGTGCCTGCACTTGATGGCATATGGCCTGCCTTTTGATGGCTTTCATTTTGGGAAAGAAATTTCTTTGTTTTTTTGTTTAGGTATCCTTTCCGCGTTTCTTGTATCTTGCCCTGCAAGTCGTGTCTTCCTCCTTGACTTATTCCCCTGCTTTTGCAACAGCTGTGAACTTAGTTTTGGCATGTTTTGGTCCTTTGCAATGTGCCGGATTTAATGCTGGCCATTTTCTCGGAATGACAAAATTTCCCCAATTTTTTTTTTTCTCCTCCGATTGCAATTGCTCTGATGGTATCTCCATTCCAGGGAGTTTGGAAGTCCTTCCTTTGTGTTTTGGCCTTCAGCGGAGATCAATTTTGGCAAGCTCTGCTGCATGTGCCTGCACTTGATGGCATATGGCCTGCCTTTTGATGGGTTTCATTTTGGGAAAGAAATTTCCTTGTTTTTTTCTTTTAGGTATCCTTTCCGCGTTTCTTGTATCTTGCCCTGCAAGTCGTGTCTTCCTCCTTGACTTATTCCCCTGCTTTTGCAACAGCTGTGAGCTTAGTTTTGGCATGTTTTGGTCCTTTGCAATGCGCCGGATTTAATGCTGGCCATTTTCTCGGAATGACAAAATTTCCCCAATTTTTATTTTTTCTCCTCCGATTGCAATTGCTCTGATGGTATCTCCATTCCAGGGAGTTTGGAAGTCCTTCCTTTGTGTTTTGGCCTTCAGCGGAGATCAATTTTGGCAAGCTCTGCTGCATGTGCCTGCACTTGATGGCATATGGCCTGCCTTTTGACGGGTTTCATTTTCGGAAAGAAATTTCCTTGTTATTTTCTTTTAGGTATCCTTTCCGCGTTTCTTGTATCTTGCCCTGCAAGTCGTGTCTTCCTCCTTGACTTATTCCCCTGCTTTTGCAACAGCTGTGAGCTTAGTTTTGGCATGTTTTGGTCCTTTGCAATGCGCCGGATTTAATGCTGGCCATTTTCTCGGAATGACAAAATTTCCCCAATTTTTTTTTTTTCTCCTCCGATTGCAATTGCTCTGATGGTATCTCCATTCCAGGGAGTTTGGAAGTCCTTCCTTTGTGTTTTGGCCTTCAGCGGGTATCAGTTTTGGCAAGCTCTGCTGCATGTGCCTGCACTTGATAGCATATGGCCTGCCTTTTGATGGCTTTGACTTTGGGAAAGAAATTTTTGTTTTTTCTTTTAGGTATCCATGCCATGTCCCTCATATCTTCCCCAGCGAGTTGTGTCTTCGTCTTTGTCTTTTTCCCCTGCTTGTGCAACATCTGTGAGCTTAGTTCTGCATCTTTTGGTCCTTTGCAATGCTGCTCAGTTCCTTCCAGACCATTTTTTGAAGAGACTAAAACTCCGAATTTTCTGGTTTTTGTGGGGTTTTTTTCAATTGCATTTCTTTTGATCCTATGTCCTTTGCAGAGTGTTTGTAAGTCTTTCTTTTGGGGTTCGCAAGATTCCGTTTCCCTTCCCGAAAGGAAATTTCATTTCCTTTCGGGAAGGGAAACGGAATCTTGCGATTTCAATGGGGACTAATAGAAGAATCTTTGGTGCATGTCCCTGCACTTGATGGCATGCCATGCTTTTTGATGGCTTTGACTTTGCGAAAGATTTTTTTTTGTTTTCTTAGTATCCATGCCGTGTTTCTTATATCTTCGCCAACAAGTCGAGTCTTCCTCCTTGACTTATTCCCCAGCTTTTGCAACAGCTGTGAGCTTAGTTTTGGCATGTTTTGGTCCTTTGCAATGCGCCGGATTTAATGCTGGCCATTTTCTCGGAATGACAAAATTTCCCCAATTTTTATTTTTTCTCCTCCGATTGCAATTGCTCTGATGGTATCTCCATTCCAGGGAGTTTGGAAGTCCTTCCTTTGTGTTTTGGCCTTCCGCAGGGATCAATTTTGGTAAGCTCTGCTGCATGTGCCTGCACTTTATGGCATATGGCCTGCCTTTTGATGGCTTTGACTTTGGGAAAGAAATTTCTTTGTTTTTTTTCTTAGGTATCCTTGCCGCGTTTCTTATATCTTGCCCTGCAAGTCGTGTCTTCCTCCTTGACTTATTCCCCTGCTTTTGCAACAGCTGTGAGCTTAGTTTTGGCATGTTTTGGTCCTTTGCAATGTGCCGGATTTAATGCTGGCCATTTTCTCGGACTGACAAAATTTCCCCAATTTTTTTTTTTTCTCCTCCGATTGCAATTGCTCTGATGGTATCTCCATTCCAGGGAGTTTGGAAGTCCTTCCTTTGTGTTTTGGCCTTCAGCAGGGATCAATTTTGGCAAGATCTGCTGCATGTGCCTGCACTTGATGGCATATGGCCCGCCTTTTGATGGCTTTGACTTTGGGAAAGAAATTTTTGTTTTTTCTTTTAGGTATCCATGCCATGTCCCTCATATCTTCCCCAGCGAGTTGTGTCTTCGTCTTTGTCTTTTTCCCCTGCTTGTGCAACATCTGTGAGCTTAGTTCTGCATCTTTTGGTCCTTTGCAATGCAGCTCAGTTCCTTCCAGACCATTTTTTGAAGAGACTAAAACTCCGAATTTTCTGGTTTTTGTGGGGTTTTTTTCAATTGCATTTCTTTTGATCCTATGTCCTTTGCAGAGTGTTTGTAAGTCTTTCTTTTGGGGTTCGCAAGATTCCGTTTCCCTTCCCGAAAGGAAATGAAATTTCCTTTCGGGAAGGGAAACGGAATCTTGCGATTTCAATGGGGACTAATAGAAGAATCTTTGGTGCATGTCCCTGCACTTGATGGCATGCCATGCTTTTTGATGGCTTTGACTTTGCGAAAGATTTTTTTTTGTTTTCTTAGTATCCATGCCGTGTTTCTTATATCTTCGCCAGCAAGTCGTGTCTTCCTCCTTGACTTATTCCCCAGCTTTTGCAACAGCTGTGAGCTTAGTTTTGGCATGTTTTGGTCCTTTGCAATGCGCGGGATTTAATGCTGGCCATTTTCTCGGAATGACAAAATTTCCCCAATTTTTATTTTTTCTCCTCCGATTGCAATTGCTTTGATGGTATCTCCATTCCAGGGAGTTTGGAAGTCCTTCCTTTGTGTTTTGGCCTTCAGCGGGGATCAGTTTTGGCAAGCTCTGATGCATGTGCCTGCACTTGATGGCATATGGCCTGCCTTTTGATGGCTTTCATTTTGGGAAAGAAATTTCTTTGTTTTTTTCTTTTAGGTATCCTTTCCGCGTTTCTTGTATCTTGCCCTGCAAGTCGTGTCTTCCTCCTTGACTTATTCCCCTGCTTTTGCAACAGCTGTGAGCTTAGTTTTGGCATGTTTTGGTCCTTTGCAATGCGCCGGATTTAATGCTGGCCATTTTCTCGGAATGACAAAATTTCCCCAATTTTTTATTTTTCTCCTCCGATTGCAATTGCTCTGATGGTATCTCCATTCCAGGGAGTTTGGAAGTCCTTCCTTTGTGTTTTGGCCTTCAGCGGAGATCAATTTTGGCAAGCTCTGCTGCATGTGCCTGCACTTGATGGCATATGGCCTGCCTTTTGACGGGTTTCATTTTCGGAAAGAAATTTCCTTGTTTTTTTCTTTTAGGTATCCTTTCCGCGTTTCTTGTATCTTGCCCTGCAAGTCGTGTCTTCCTCCTTGACTTATTCCCCAGCTTTTGCAACCGCTGTGAGCTTAGTTTTGGCATGTTTTGGTCCTTTGCAATGCGCCGGATTTAATGCTGGCCATTTTCTCGGAATGACAAAATTTCCCCAATTTTTATTTTTTCTCCTCCGATTGCAATTGCTCTGATGGTATCTCCATTCCAGGGAGTTTGGAAGTCCTTCCTTTGTGTTTTGGCCTTCAGCGGGGATCAGTTTTGGCAAGCTCTGCTGCATGTGCCTGCACTTGATAGCATATGGCCTGCCTTTTGATGGCTTTGACTTTGGGAAAGAAATTTTTGTTTTTTCTTTTAGGTATCCATGCCATGTCCCTCATATCTTCCCCAGCGAGTTGTGACTTCGTCTTTGTCTTTTTCCCCTGCTTGTGCAACATCTGTGAGCTTAGTTCTGCATCTTTTGGTCCTTTGCAATGCCGCTCAGTTCCTTCCAGACCATTTTTTGAAGAGACTAAAACTCCGAATTTTCTGGTTTTTGTGGGGTTTTTTTCAATTGCATTTCTTTTGATCCTATGTCCTTTGCAGAGTGTTTGTAAGTCTTTCTTTTGGGGTTCGCAAGATTCCGTTTCCCTTCCCGAAAGGAAATTTCATTTCCTTTCGGGAAGGGAAACGGAATCTTGCGATTTCAATGGGGACTAATAGAAGAATCTTTGGTGCATGTCCCTGCACTTGATGGCATGCCATGCTTTTTGATGGCTTTGACTTTGCGAAAGATTTTTTTTTGTTTTCTTAGTATCCATGCCGTGTTTCTTATATCTTCGCCAGCAAGTCGTGTCTTCCTCCTTGACTTATTCCCCAGCTTTTGCAACAGCTGTGAGCTTAGTTTTGGCATGTTTTGGTCCTTTGCAATGCGCCGGATTTAATGCTGGCCATTTTCTCGGAATGACAAAATTTCCCCAATTTTTTTTTTTTCACCTCCGATTGCAATTGCTTTGATGGTATCTCCATTCCAGGGAGTTTGGAAGTCCTTCCTTTGTGTTTTGGCCTTCAGCAGGGATCAATTTTGGCAAGCTCTGCTGCATGTGCCTGCACTTAATGGCATATGGCCTGCCTTTTGATGGCTTTGACTTTGGGAAAGAATTTTTTTTTTTTTCTGTTAGGTATCCATGCCATGTCCCTCATATCTTCCCCAGCGAGTTGTGTCTTAGTCTTTGTCTTTTTCCCCTGCTTGTGCAACATCTGTGAGCTTCGTTCTGCATCTTTTGGTCCTTTGCAATGCCGCTCAGTTCCTTCCAGACCATTTTTTGAAGAGACTAAAACTCCGAATTTTCTGGTTTTTTGTGGGGTTTTTTTCAATTGCATTTCTTTTGATCCTATGTCCTTTGCAGAGTGTTTGTAAGTCTTTCTTTTGCGGTTCGCAAGATTCCGTTTCCCTTCCCGAAAGGAAATTTCATTTCCTTTCGGGAAGGGAAACGGAATCTTGCGATTTCAATGGGGACTTATAGAAGAATCTTTGGTGCATGTCCCTGCACTTGATGGCATGCCATGCTTTTTGATGGCTTTGACTTTGCGAAAGATTTTTTTTTGTTTTCTTAGTATCCATGCCGTGTTTCTTATATCTTCGCCAGCAAGTCGAGTCTTCCTCCTTGACTTATTCCCCTGCTTTTGCAACAGCTGTGAGCTTAGTTTTGGCATGTTTTGGTCCTTTGCAATGCGCCGGATTTAATGCTGGCCATTTTCTCGGAATGACAAAATTTCCCCAATTTTTTTTTTTTTTCCTCCGATTGCAATTGCTTTGATGGTATCTCCATTCCAGGGAGTTTGGAAGTCCTTCCTTTGTGTTTTGGCCTTCAGCGGGGATCAGTTTTGGCAAGCTCTGCTGCATGTGCCTGCACTTGATGGCATATGGCCTGCCTTTTGATGGCTTTGACTTTGGAAAAGAAATTTCTTTGTTTTTTTTCTTAGGTATCCTTCCCGCGTTTCTTATATCTTGCCCTGCAAGTCGTGTCTTCCTCCTTGAATTATTCCCCTGCTTTTGCAACAGCTGTGAGCTTAGTTTTGGCATGTTTTGGTCCTTTGCAATGCGCCGGATTTAATGCTGGCCATTTTCTCGGAATGACAAAATTTCCCCAATTTTTTTTTTTTCTCCTCCGATTGCAATTGCTCTGATGGTATCTCCATTCCAGGGAGTTTGGAAGTCCTTCCTTTGTGTTTTGGCCTTCAGCAGGGATCAATTTTGGCAAGCTCTGCTGCATGTGCCTGCACTTGATGGCATATGGCCTGCCTTTTGATGGCTTTGACTTTGGGAAAGAAATTTTTGTTTTTTCTTTTAGGTATCCATGCCATGTCCCTCATATCTTCCCCAGCGAGTTGTGTCTTCGTCTTTGTCTTTTTCCCCTGCTTGTGCAACATCTGTGAGCTTCATTCTGCATCTTTTGGTCCTTTGCAATGCCGCTCAGTTCCTTCCAGACCATTTTTTGAAGAGACTAAAACTCCGAATTTTCTGGTTTTTGTGGGGTTTTTTTCAATTGCATTTCTTTTGATCCTATGTCCTTTGCAGAGTGTTTGTAAGTCTTTCTTTTGGGGTTCGCAAGATTCCGTTTCCCGATTCAATGGGGACTAATAGAAGATTCTTTGGTGCATGTCCCTGCACTTGATGGCATGCCATGCTTTTTGATGGCTTTGACTTTGCGAAAGATTTTTTTTTGTTTTCTTAGCATCCATGCCGTGTTTCTTATATCTTCGCCAGCAAGTCGAGTCTTCCTCCTTGACTTATGCCCCTGCTTTTGCAACAGCTGTGAGCTTAGTTTTGGCATGTTTTGGTCCTTTGCAATGCGCCGGATTTAATGCTGGCCATTTTCTCGGAATGACAAAATTTCCCCAATTTTTATTTTTTCTCCTCCGATTGCAATTGCTCTGATGGTATCTCCATTCCAGGGAGTTTGGAAGTCCTTCCTTTGTGTTTCGGCCTTCAGCGGGGATCAGTTTTGGCAAGCTCTGATGCATATGCCTGCACTTGATGGCATATGGCCTGCCTTTTGATGGCTTTGACTTTGGGAAAGAAATTTCTTTGTTTTTTTTCTTAGGTATCCTTTCCGCGTTTCTTATATCTTGCCCTGCAAGACGTGTCTTCCTCCTTGACTTATTCCCCTTCTTTTGCAACAGCTGTGAGCTTTGTTTTGGCATGTTTTGGTCCTTTGCAATGCGCCGGATTTAATGCTGGCCATTTTCTCGGAATGACAAAATTTCCCCAATTTTTTTTTTTCTCCTCCGATTGCAATTGCTCTGATGGTATCTCCATTCCAGGGAGTTTGGAAGTCCTTCCTTTGTGTTTTGGCCTTCAGCGGAGATCAATTTTGGCAAGCTCTGCTGCATGTGCCTGCACTTGATGGCATATGGCCCGCCTTTTGATGGCTTTGACTTTGGGAAAGAAATTTTTGTTTTTTCTTTTAGGTATCCATGCCATGTCCCTCATATCTTCCCCAGCGAGTTGTGTCTTCGTCTTTGTCTTTTTCCCCTGCTTGTGCAACATCTGTGAGCTTAGTTCTGCAGCTTTTGGTCCTTTGCAATGCAGCTCAGTTCCTTCCAGACCATTTTTTGAAGAGACTAAAACTCCGAATTTTCTGGTTTTTTGTGGGGTTTTTTTCAATTGCATTTCTTTTGATCCTATGTCCTTTGCAGAGTGTTTGTAAGTCTTTCTTTTGGGGTTCGCAAGATTCCGTTTCCCTTCCCGAAAGGAAATTACATTTCCTTTCGGGAAGGGAAACGGAATCTTGCGATTTCAATGGGGACTAATAGAAGAATCTTTGGTGCATGTCCCTGCACTTGATGGCATGCCATGCTTTTTGATGGCTTTGACTTTGCTAAAGATTTTTTTTTGTTTTCTTAGTATCCATGCCGTGTTTCTTATATCTTCGCCAGCAAGTCGAGTCTTCCTCCTTGACTTATTCCCCTGCTTTTGCAACAGCTGTGAGCTTAGTTTTGGCATGTTTTGGTCCTTTGCAATGCGCCGGATTTAATGCTGGCCATTTTCTCGGAATGACAAAATTTCCCCAATTTTTTTTTTTTTTCCTCCGATTGCAATTGCTTTGATGGTATCTCCATTCCAGGGAGTTTGGAAGTCCTTCCTTTGTGTTTTGGCCTTCAGCGGGGATCAGTTTTGGCAAGCTCTGCTGCATGTGCCTGCACTTGATGGCATATGGCCTGCCTTTTGATGGCTTTGACTTTGGGAAAGAAATTTCTTTGTTTTTTTTCTTAGGTATCCTTTCCGCGTTTCTTATATCTTGCCCTGCAAGTCGTGTCTTCCTCCTTGAATTATTCCCCTGCTTTTGCAACAGCTGTGAGCTTAGTTTTGGCATGTTTTGGTCCTTTGCAATGCGCCGGATTTAATGCTGGCCATTTTCTCGGAATGACAAAATTTCCCCAATTTTTAATTTTCTCCTCCGATTGCAATTGCTCTGATGGTATCTCCATTCCAGGGAGTTTGGAAGTCCTTGCTTTGTGTTTTGGCCTTCAGCAGGGATCAATTTTGGCAAGCTCTGCTGCATGTGCCTGCACTTGATGGCATATGGCCTGCCTTTTGATGGCTTTGACTTTGGGAAAGAAATTTTTGTTTTTTCTTTTAGGTATCCATGCCATGTCCCTCATATCTTCCCCAGCGAGTTGTGTCTTCGTCTTTGTCTTTTTCCCCTGCTTGTGCAACATCTGTGAGCTTCGTTCTGCATCTTTTGGTCCTTTGCAATGCCGCTCAGTTCCTTCCAGACCATTTTTTGAAGAGACTAAAACTCCGAATTTTCTGGTTTTTGTGGGGTTTTTTTCAATTGCATTTCTTTTGATCCTATGTCCTTTGCAGGGTGTTTGTAAGTCTTTCTTTTGGGGTTCGCAAGATTCCGTTTCCCTTCCCGAAAGGAAATTTCATTTCCTTTCGGGAAGGGAAACGGAATCTTGCGATTTCAATGGGGACTAATAGAAGAATCTTTGGTGCATGTCCCTGCACTTGATGGCATGCCATGCTTTTTGATGGCTTTGACTTTGCGAAAGATTTTTCTTTGTTTTCTTAGTATCCATGCCGTGTTTCTTATATCTTCGCCAGCAAGTCGTGTCTTCCTCCTTGACTTATTCCCCTGCTTTTGCAACAGCTGTGAGCTTAGTTTTGGCATGTTTTGGTCCTTTGCAATGCGCCGGATTTAATGCTGGCCATTTTCTCGGAATGACAAAATTTCCCCAATTTTTTTTTTTTTTCCTCCGATTGCAATTGTTTTGATGGTATCTCCATTCCAGGGAGTTTGGAAGTCCTTCCTTTGTGTTTTGGCCTTCAGCGGGGATCAGTTTTGGCAAGCTCTGCTGCATGTGCCTGCACTTGATGGCATATGGCCTGCCTTTTGATGGCTTTGACTTTGGGAAAGAAATTTCTTTGTTTTTTTTCTTAGGTATCCTTGCCGCGTTTCTTATATCTTGCCCTGCAAGTCGTGTCTTGCTCCTTGAATTATTCCCCTGCTTTTGCAACAGCTGTGAGCTTAGTTTTGGCATGTTTTGGTCCTTTGCAATGCGCCGGATTTAATGCTGGCCATTTTCTCGGAATGACAAAATTTCCCCAATTTTTTTTTTTTCTCCTCCGATTGCAATTGCTCTGATGGTATCTCCATTCCAGGGAGTTTGGAAGTCCTTGCTTTGTGTTTTGGCCTTCAGCAGGGATCAATTTTGGCAAGCTCTGCTGCATGTGCCTGCACTTGATGGCATATGGCCTGCCTTTTGATGGCTTTGACTTTGGGAAAGAAATTTTTGTTTTTTCTTTTAGGTATCCATGCCATGTCCCTCATATCTTCCCCAGCGAGTTGTGTCTTCGTCTTTGTCTTTTTCCCCTGCTTGTGTAACATCTGTGAGCTTCGTTCTGCATCTTTTGGTCCTTTGCAATGCCGCTCAGTTCCTTCCAGACCAATTTTTGAAGAGACTAAAACTCTGAATTTTCTGGTTTTTGTGGGGTTCTTTTCAATTGCATTTCTTTTGATCCTATGTCCTTTGCAGAGTGTTTGTAAGTCTTTCTTTTGGGGTTCGCAAGATTCCGTTTCCCTTCCCGAAAGGAAATTACATTTCCTTTCGGGAAGGGAAACGGAATCTTGCGATTTCAATGGGGACTAATAGAAGAATCTTTGGTGCATGTCCCTGCACTTGATGGCATGCCATGCTTTTTGATGGCTTTGACTTTGCGAAAGATTTTTTTTTGTTTTCTTAGTATCCATGCCGTGTTTCTTATATCTTCGCCAGCAAGTCGAGTCTTCCTCCTTGACTTATTCCCCTGCTTTTGCAACAGCTGTGAGCTTAGTTTTGGCATGTTTTGGTCCTTTGCAATGCGCCGGATTTAATGCTGGCCATTTTCTCGGAATGACAAAATTTCCCCAATTTTTTTTTTTTTCTCCTCCGATTGCAATTGCTCTGATGGTATCTCCATTCCAGGGAGTTTGGAAGTCCTTCCTTTGTGTTTCGGCCTTCAGCGGGGATCAGTTTTGGCAAGCTCTGATGCATGTGCCTGCACTTGATGGCATATGGCCTGCCTTTTGATGGCTTTGACTTTGGGAAAGAAATTTCTTTGTTTTTTTTCTTAGGTATCCTTTCCGCGTTTCTTATATCTTGCCCTGCAAGAAGTGTCTTCCTCCTTGACTTATTCCCCTGCTTTTGCAACAGCTGTGAGCTTTGTTTTGGCATGTTTTGGTCCTTTGCAATGCGCCGGATTTAATGCTGGCCATTTTCTCGGAATGACAAAATTTCCCCAATTTTTTTTTTTCTCCTCCGATTGCAATTGCTCTGATGGTATCTCCATTCCAGGGAGTTTGGAAGTCCTTCCTTTGTGTTTTGGCCTTCAGCGGAGATCAATTTTGGCAAGCTCTGCTGCATGTGCCTGCACTTGATGGCATATGGCCTGCCTTTTGATGGCTTTGACTTTGGGAAAGAAATTTTTGTTTTTTCTTTTAGGTATCCATGCCATGTCCCTCATATCTTCCCCAGCGAGTTGTGTCTTCGTCTTTGTCTTTTTCCCCTGCTTGTGTAACATCTGTGAGCTTCGTTCTGCATCTTTTGGTCCTTTGCAATGCCGCTCAGTTCCTTCCAGACCATTTTTTGAAGAGACTAAAACTCTGAATTTTCTGGTTTTTGTGGGGTTTTTTTCAATTGCATTTCTTTTGATCCTATGTCCTTTGCAGAGTGTTTGTAAGTCTTTCTTTTGGGGTTCGCAAGATTCCGTTTCCCTTCCCGAAAGGAAATGTAATTTCCTTTCGGGAAGGGAAACGGAATCTTGCGATTTCAATGGGGACTAATAGAAGAATCTTTGGTGCATGTCCCTGCACTTGATGGCATGCCATGCTTTTTGATGGCTTTGACTTTGCTAAAGATTTTTTTTTGTTTTCTTAGTATCCATGCCGTGTTTCTTATATCTTCGCCAGCAAGTCGTGTCTTCCTCCTTGACTTATTCCCCTGCTTTTGCAACAGCTGTGAGCTTAGTTTTGGCATGTTTTGGTCCTTTGCAATGCGCCGGATTTAATGCTGGCCATTTTCTCGGAATGACAAAATTTCCCCAATTTTTTTTTTTTTTCCTCCGATTGCAATTGTTTTGATGGTATCTCCATTCCAGGGAGTTTGGAAGTCCTTCCTTTGTGTTTTGGCCTTCAGCGGGGATCAGTTTTGGCAAGCTCTGCTGCATGTGCCTGCACTTGATGGCATATGGCCTGCCTTTTGATGGCTTTGACTTTGGGAAAGAAATTTCTTTGTTTTTTTTCTTAGGTATCCTTGCCGCGTTTCTTATATCTTGCCCTGCAAGTCGTGTCTTGCTCCTTGAATTATTCCCCTGCTTTTGCAACAGCTGTGAGCTTAGTTTTGGCATGTTTTGGTCCTTTGCAATGCGCCGGATTTAATGCTGGCCATTTTCTCGGAATGACAAAATTTCCCCAATTTTTTTTTTTTCTCCTCCGATTGCAATTGCTCTGATGGTATCTCCATTCCAGGGAGTTTGGAAGTCCTTGCTTTGTGTTTTGGCCTTCAGCAGGGATCAATTTTGGCAAGCTCTGCTGCATGTGCCTGCACTTGATGGCATATGGCCTGCCTTTTGATGGCTTTGACTTTGGGAAAGAAATTTTTGTTTTTTCTTTTAGGTATCCATGCCATGTCCCTCATATCTTCCCCAGCGAGTTGTGTCTTCGTCTTTGTCTTTTTCCCCTGCTTGTGTAACATCTGTGAGCTTCGTTCTGCATCTTTTGGTCCTTTGCAATGCCGCTCAGTTCCTTCCAGACCAATTTTTGAAGAGACTAAAACTCTGAATTTTCTGGTTTTTGTGGGGTTCTTTTCAATTGCATTTCTTTTGATCCTATGTCCTTTGCAGAGTGTTTGTAAGTCTTTCTTTTGGGGTTCGCAAGATTCCGTTTCCCTTCCCGAAAGGAAATTACATTTCCTTTCGGGAAGGGAAACGGAATCTTGCGATTTCAATGGGGACTAATAGAAGAATCTTTGGTGCATGTCCCTGCACTTGATGGCATGCCATGCTTTTTGATGGCTTTGACTTTGCGAAAGATTTTTTTTTGTTTTCTTAGTATCCATGCCGTGTTTCTTATATCTTCGCCAGCAAGTCGAGTCTTCCTCCTTGACTTATTCCCCTGCTTTTGCAACAGCTGTGAGCTTAGTTTTGGCATGTTTTGGTCCTTTGCAATGCGCCGGATTTAATGCTGGCCATTTTCTCGGAATGACAAAATTTCCCCAATTTTTATTTTTTCTCCTCCGATTGCAATTGCTCTGATGGTATCTCCATTCCAGGGAGTTTGGAAGTCCTTCCTTTGTGTTTCGGCCTTCAGCGGGGATCAGTTTTGGCAAGCTCTGATGCATGTGCCTGCACTTGATGGCATATGGCCTGCCTTTTGATGGCTTTGACTTTGGGAAAGAAATTTCTTTGTTTTTTTTCTTAGGTATCCTTTCCGCGTTTCTTATATCTTGCCCTGCAAGAAGTGTCTTCCTCCTTGACTTATTCCCCTGCTTTTGCAACAGCTGTGAGCTTTGTTTTGGCATGTTTTGGTCCTTTGCAATGCGCCGGATTTAATGCTGGCCATTTTCTCGGAATGACAAAATTTCCCCAATTTTTTTTTTTCTCCTCCGATTGCAATTGCTCTGATGGTATCTCCATTCCAGGGAGTTTGGAAGTCCTTGCTTTGTGTTTTGGCCTTCAGCGGAGATCAATTTTGGCAAGCTCTGCTGCATGTGCCTGCACTTGATGGCATATGGCCTGCCTTTTGATGGCTTTGACTTTGGGAAAGAAATTTTTGTTTTTTCTTTTAGGTATCCATGCCATGTCCCTCATATCTTCCCCAGCGAGTTGTGTCTTCGTCTTTGTCTTTTTCCCCTGCTTGTGTAACATCTGTGAGCTTCGTTCTGCATCTTTTGGTCCTTTGCAATGCCGCTCAGTTCCTTCCAGACCATTTTTTGAAGAGACTAAAACTCTGAATTTTCTGGTTTTTGTGGGGTTTTTTTCAATTGCATTTCTTTTGATCCTATGTCCTTTGCAGAGTGTTTGTAAGTCTTTCTTTTGGGGTTCGCAAGATTCCGTTTCCCTTCCCGAAAGGAAATGTAATTTCCTTTCGGGAAGGGAAACGGAATCTTGCGATTTCAATGGGGACTAATAGAAGAATCTTTGGTGCATGTCCCTGCACTTGATGGCATGCCATGCTTTTTGATGGCTTTGACTTTGCGAAAGATTTTTTTTTGTTTTCTTAGTATCCATGCCGTGTTTCTTATATCTTCGCCAGCAAGTCGAGTCTTCCTCCTTGACTTATTCCCCTGCTTTTGCAACAGCTGTGAGCTTAGTTTTGGCATGTTTTGGTCCTTTGCAATGCGCCGGATTTAATGCTGGCCATTTTCTCGGAATGACAAAATTTCCCCAATTTTTATTTTTTCTCCTCCGATTGCAATTGCTCTGATGGTATCTCCATTCCAGGGAGTTTGGAAGTCCTTCCTTTGTGTTTCGGCCTTCAGCGGGGATCAGTTTTGGCAAGCTCTGATGCATATGCCTGCACTTGATGGCATATGGCCTGCCTTTTGATGGCTTTGACTTTGGGAAAGAAATTTCTTTGTTTTTTTTCTTAGGTATCCTTTCCGCGTTTCTTATATCTTGCCCTGCAAGACGTGTCTTCCTCCTTGACTTATTCCCCTGCTTTTGCAACAGCTGTGAGCTTTGTTTTGGCATGTTTTGGTCCTTTGCAATGCGCCGGATTTAATGCTGGCCATTTTCTCGGAATGACAAAATTTCCCCAATTTTTTTTTTTCTCCTCCGATTGCAATTGCTCTGATGGAATCTCCATTCCAGGGAGTTTGGAAGTCCTTCCTTTGTGTTTTGGCCTTCAGCGGAGATCAATTTTGGCAAGCTCTGCTGCATGTGCCTGCACTTGATGGCATATGGCCTGCCTTTTGATGGCTTTGACTTTGGGAAAGAAATTTTTGTTTTTTCTTTTAGGTATCCATGCCATGTCCCTCATATCTTCCCCAGCGAGTTGTGTCTTCGTCTTTGTCTTTTTCCCCTGCTTGTGCAACATCTGTGAGCTTCGTTCTGCATCTTTTGGTCCTTTGCAATGCCGCTCAGTTCCTTCCAGACCATTTTTTGAAGAGACTAAAACTCCGAATTTTCTGGTTTTTTGTGGGGTTTTTTTCAATTGCATTTCTTTTGATCCTATGTCCTTTGCAGAGTGTTTGTAAGTCTTTCTTTTGGGGTTCGCAAGATTCCGTTTCCCTTCCCGAAAGGAAATTTCATTTCCTTTCGGGAAGGGAAACGGAATCTTGCGATTTCAATGGGGACTAATAGAATAATCTTTGGTGCATGTCCCTGCACTTGATGGCATGCCATGCTTTTTGATGGCTTTGACTTTGCGAAAGATTTTTTTTTGTTTTCTTAGTATCCATGCCGTGTTTCTTATATCTTCGCCAGCAAGTCGAGTCTTCCTCCTTGACTTATTCCCCAGCTTTTGCAACAGCTGTGAGCTTAGTTTTGGCATGATTTGGTCCTTTGCAATGCGCCGGATTTAATGCTGGCCATTTTCTCGGAATGACAAAATTTCCCCAATTTTTTTTTTTTTTCCTCCGATTGCAATTGCTTTGATGGTATCTCCATTCCAGGGAGTTTGGAAGTCCTTCCTTTGTGTTTTGGCCTTCAGCGGGGATCAGTTTTGGCAAGCTCTGATGCATGTGCCTGCACTTGATGGCATATGGCCTGCCATTTGATGGCTTTGACTTTGGGAAAGAAATTTTTGTTTTTTCTTTTAGTTATCCATGCCATGTCCCTCATATCTTCCCCAGCGAGTTGTGTCTTCGTCTTTGTCTTTTTCCCCTGCTTGTGCAACATCTGTGAGCTTCGTTCTGCATCTTTTGGTCCTTTGCAATGCCGCTCAGTTCCTTCCAGACCATTTTTTGAAGAGACTAAAACTCCGAATATTCTGGTTTTTGTGGGGTTTTTTTCAATTGCATTTCTTTTGATCCTATGTCCTTTGCAGGGTGTTTGTAAGTCTTTCTTTTGGGGTTCGCAAGATTCCGTTTCCCTTCCCGAAAGGAAATGTAATTTCCTTTCGGGAAGGGAAACGGAATCTTGCGATTTCAATGGGGACTAATAGAAGAATCTTTGGTGCATGTCCCTGCACTTGATGGCATGCCATGCTTTTTGATGGCTTTGACTTTGCGAAAGATTTTTTTTTGTTTTCTTAGTATCCATGCCGTGTTTCTTATATCTTCGCCAGCAAGTCGTGTCTTCCTCCTTGACTTATTCCCCAGCTTTTGCAACAGCTGTGAGCTTAGTTTTGGCATGTTTTGGTCCTTTGCAATGCGCCGGATTTAATGCTGGCCATTTTCTCGGAATGACAAAATTTCCCCAATTTTTATTTTTTCTCCTCCGATTGCAATTGCTTTGATGGTATCTCCATTCCAGGGAGTTTGGAAGTCCTTCCTTTGTGTTTTGGCCTTCAGCGGGGATCAGTTTTGGCAAGCTCTGATGCATGTGCCTGCACTTGATGGCATATGGCCTGCCTTTTGATGGCTTTGACTTTGGAAAAGAAATTTCTTTGTTTTTTTCTTTTAGGTATCCTTTCCGCGTTTCTTGTATCTTGCCCTGCAAGTCGTGTCTTCCTCCTTGACTTATTCCCCTGCTTTTGCAACAGCTGTGAGCTTAGTTTTGGCATGTTTTGGTCCTTTGCAATGCGCCGGATTTAATGCTGGCCATTTTCTCGGAATGACAAAATTTCCCCAATTTTTTTTTTTTCTCCTCCGATTGCAATTGCTCTGATGGTATCTCCATTCCAGGGAGTTTGGAAGTCCTTCCTTTGTGTTTTGGCCTTCAGCAGGGATCAATTTTGGCAAGCTCTGCTGCACGTGCCAGCACTTGATGGCATATGGCCTGCCTTTTGATGGCTTTGACTTTGGGAAAGAAATTTTTGTTTTTTCTTTTAGGTATCCATGCCATGTCCCTCATATCTTCCCCAGCGAGTTGTGTCTTCGTCTTTGTCTTTTTCCCCTGCTTGTGCAACATCTGTGAGCTTATTTCTGCAGCTTTTGGTCCTTTGCAATGCCGCTCAGTTCCTTCCAGACCATTTTTTGAAGAGACTAAAACTCCAAATTTTCTGGTTTTTGTTGGGTTTTTTTCAATTGCATTTCTTTTGATCCTATGTCCTTTGCAGAGTGTTTGTAAGTCTTTCTTTTGGGGTTCGCAAGATTCCGTTTCCCTTCCCGAAAGGAAATTCATTTCCTTTCGGGAAGGGAAACGGAATCTTGCGTTTTCAATGGGGACTAATAGAAGAATCTTTGGTGCATGTCCCTGCACGTGATGGCATGCCATGCTTTTTGATGGCTTTGACTTTGCGAAAGATTTTTTTTTGTTTTCTTAGTATCCATGCCGTGTTTCTTATATCTTCGCCAGCAAGTCGTGTCTTCCTCCCTGACTTATTCCCCAGCTTTTGCAACAGCTGTGAGCTTAGTTTTGGCATGTTTTGGTCCTTTGCAATGCGCGGGATTTAATGCTGGCCATTTTCTCGGAATGACAAAATTTCCCCAATTTTTATTTTTTCTCCTCCGATTGCAATTGCTCTGATGGTATCTCCATTCCAGGGAGTTTGGAAGTCCTTCCTTTGTGTTTTGGCCTTCAGCGGGGATCAGTTTTGGCAAGCTCTGCTGCATGTGCCTGCACTTGATGGCATATGGCCTGCCATTTGATGGCTTTGACTTTGGGAAAGAAATTTTTGTTTTTTCTTTTAGGTATCCATGCCATGTCCCTCATATCTTCCCCAGCGAGTTTTGTCTTCGTCTTTGTCTTTTTCCCCTGCTTGTGCAACATCTGTGAGCTTCGTTCTGCATCTTTTAGTCCTTTGCAATGCCGCTCAGTTCCTTCCAGACCATTTTTTGAAGAGACTAAAACTCCGAATTTTCTGGTTTTTGTGGGGTTTTTTTCAATTGCATTTCTTTTGATCCTATGTCCTTTGCAGGGTGTTTGTAAGTCTTTCTTTTGGGGTTCGCAAGATTCCGTTTCCCTTCCCGAAAGGAAATTTCATTTCCTTTCGGGAAGGGAAACGGAATCTTGCGATTTCAATGGGGACTAATAGAAGAATCTTTGGTGCATGTCCCTGCACTTGATGGCATGCCATGCTTTTTGATGGCTTTGACTTTGCGAAAGATTTTTTTTTGTTTTCTTAGTATCCATGCCGTGTTTCTTATATCCTCGCCAGCAAGTCGTGTCTTCCTCCTTAACTTATTCCCCAGCTTTTGCAACAGCTGTGAGCTTAGTTTTGGCATGTTTTGGTCCTTTGCAATGCGCCGGATTTAATGCTGGCCATTTTCTCGGAATGACAAAATTTCCCCAATTTTTTTTTTTTTCCTCCGATTGCAATTGCTTTGATGGTATCTCCATTCCAGGGAGTTTGGAAGTCCTTCCTTTGTGTTTTGGCCTTCAGCGGGGATCAGTTTTGGCAAGCTCTGCTGCATGTGCCTGCACTTGATGGCATATGGCCTGCCTTTTGATGGCTTTGACTTTGGAAAAGAAATTTCTTTGTTTTTTTTCTTAGGTATCCTTGCCGCGTTTCTTATATCTTGCCCTGCAAGTCGTGTCTTCCTCCTTGAATTATTCCCCTGCTTTTGCAACAGCTGTGAGCTTAGTTTTGGCATGTTTTGGTCCTTTGCAATGCGCCGGATTTAATGCTGGCCATTTTCTCGGAATGACAAAATTTCCCCAATTTTTTTTTTTTTCTCCTCCGATTGCAATTGTTTTGATGGTATCTCCATTCCAGGGAGTTTGGAAGTCCTTGCTTTGTGTTTTGGCCTTCAGCAGGGATCAATTTTGGCAAGCTCTGCTGCATGTGCCTGCACTTGATGGCATATGGCCTGCCTTTTGATGGCTTTGACTTTGGGAAAGAAATTTTTGTTTTTTCTTTTAGGTATCCATGCCATGTCCCTCATATCTTCCCCAGCGAGTTGTGTCTTCGTCTTTGTCTTTTTCCCCTGCTTGTGCAACATCTGTGAGCTTCGTTCTGCATCTTTTGGTCCTTTGCAATGCCGCTCAGTTCCTTCCAGACCATTTTTTGAAGAGACTAAAACTCCGAATTTTCTGGTTTTTGTGGGGTTTTTTTCAATTGCATTTCTTTTGATCCTATGTCCTTTGCAGGGTGTTTGTAAGTCTTTCTTTTGGGGTTCGCAAGATTCCGTTTCCCTTCCCGAAAGGAAATTTCATTTCCTTTCGGGAAGGGAAACGGAATCTTGCGATTTCAATGGGGACTAATAGAAGAATCTTTGGTGCATGTCCCTGCACTTGATGGCATGCCATGCTTTTTGATGGCTTTGACTTTGCGAAAGATTTTTTTTTGTTTTCTTAGTATCCATGCCGTGTTTCTTATATCTTCGCCAGCAAGTCGTGTCTTCCTCCTTGACTTATTCCCCTGCTTTTGCCACAGCTGTGAGCTTAGTTTTGGCATGTTTTGGTCCTTTGCAATGCGCGGGATTTAATGCTGGCCATTTTCTCAGAATGACAAAATTTCCCCAATTTTTAGTTTTTCTCCTCCGATTGCAATTGCTTTGATGGTATCTCCATTCCAGGCAGTTTGGAAGTCCTTCCTTTGTGTTTTGGCCTTCAGCGGGGATCAGTTTTGGCAAGCTCTGATGCATGTGCCTGCACTTGATGGCATATGGCCTGCCTTTTGATGGCTTTGACTTTGGGAAAGAAATTTCTTTGTTTTTTTTCTTAGGTATCCTTGCCGCGTTTCTTATATCTTGCCCTGCAAGTCGTGTCTTCCTCCTTGAATTATTCCCCTGCTTTTGCAACAGCTGTGAGCTTTGTTTTGGCATGTTTTGGTCCTTTGCAATGCGCCGGATTTAATGCTGGCCATTTTCTCGGAATGACAAAATTTCCCCAATTTTTTTTTTTTCTCCTCCGATTGCAATTGCTCTGATGGTATCTCCATTCCAGGGAGTTTGGAAGTCCTTGCTTTGTGTTTTGGCCTTCAGCAGGGATCAATTTTGGCAAGCTCTGCTGCATGTGCCTGCACTTGATGGCATATGGCCTGCCTTTTGATGGCTTTGACTTTGGGAAAGAAATTTTTGTTTTTTCTTTTAGGTATCCATGCCATGTCCCTCATATCTTCCCCAGCGAGTTGTGTCTTCGTCTTTGTCTTTTTCCCCTGCTTGTGTAACATCTGTGAGCTTCGTTCTGCATCTTTTGGTCCTTTGCAATGCCGCTCAGTTCCTTCCAGACCATTTTTTGAAGAGACTAAAACTCTGAATTTTCTGGTTTTTGTGGGGTTCTTTTCAATTGCATTTCTTTTGATCCTATGTCCTTTGCAGAGTGTTTGTAAGTCTTTCTTTTGGGGTTCGCAAGATTCCGTTTCCCTTCCCGAAAGGAAATTCATTTCCTTTCGGGAAGGGAAACGGAATCTTGCGATTTCAATGGGGACTAATAGAAGAATCTTTGGTGCATGTCCCTGCACTTGATGGCATGCCATGCTTTTTGATGGCTTTGACTTTGCGAAAGATTTTTTTTTGTTTTCTTAGTATCCATGCCGTGTTTCTTATATCTTCGCCAGCAAGTCGTGTCTTCCTCCTTGACTTATTCCCCAGCTTTTGCAACAGCTGTGAGCTTAGTTTTGGCATGTTTTGGTCCTTTGCAATGCGCCGGATTTAATGCTGGCCATTTTCTCGGAATGACAAAATTTCCCCAATTTTTATTTTTTCTCCTCCGATTGCAATTGCTTTGATGGTATCTCCATTCCAGGGAGTTTGGAAGTCCTTCCTTTGTGTTTTGGCCTTCAGCGGGGATCAGTTTTGGCAAGCTCTGATGCATGTGCCTGCACTTGATGGCATATGGCCTGCCTTTTGATGGCTTTGACTTTGGAAAAGAAATTTCTTTGTTTTTTTCTTTTAGGTATCCTTTCCGCGTTTCTTGTATCTTGCCCTGCAAGTCGTGTCTTCCTCCTTGACTTATTCCCCTGCTTTTGCAACAGCTGTGAGCTTAGTTTTGGCATGTTTTGGTCCTTTGCAATGCGCCGGATTTAATGCTGGCCATTTTCTCGGAATGACAAAATTTCCCCAATTTTTTTTTTTTCTCCTCCGATTGCAATTGCTCTGATGGTATCTCCATTCCAGGGAGTTTGGAAGTCCTTCCTTTGTGTTTTGGCCTTCAGCAGGGATCAATTTTGGCAAGCTCTGCTGCACGTGCCAGCACTTGATGGCATATGGCCTGCCTTTTGATGGCTTTGACTTTGGGAAAGAAATTTTTGTTTTTTCTTTTAGGTATCCATGCCATGTCCCTCATATCTTCCCCAGCGAGTTGTGTCTTCGTCTTTGTCTTTTTCCCCTGCTTGTGCAACATCTGTGAGCTTATTTCTGCAGCTTTTGGTCCTTTGCAATGCCGCTCAGTTCCTTCCAGACCATTTTTTGAAGAGACTAAAACTCCAAATTTTCTGGTTTTTGTTGGGTTTTTTTCAATTGCATTTCTTTTGATCCTATGTCCTTTGCAGAGTGTTTGTAAGTCTTTCTTTTGGGGTTCGCAAGATTCCGTTTCCCTTCCCGAAAGGAAATTCATTTCCTTTCGGGAAGGGAAACGGAATCTTGCGTTTTCAATGGGGACTAATAGAAGAATCTTTGGTGCATGTCCCTGCACGTGATGGCATGCCATGCTTTTTGATGGCTTTGACTTTGCGAAAGATTTTTTTTTGTTTTCTTAGTATCCATGCCGTGTTTCTTATATCTTCGCCAGCAAGTCGTGTCTTCCTCCCTGACTTATTCCCCAGCTTTTGCAACAGCTGTGAGCTTAGTTTTGGCATGTTTTGGTCCTTTGCAATGCGCGGGATTTAATGCTGGCCATTTTCTCGGAATGACAAAATTTCCCCAATTTTTATTTTTTCTCCTCCGATTGCAATTGCTCTGATGGTATCTCCATTCCAGGGAGTTTGGAAGTCCTTCCTTTGTGTTTTGGCCTTCAGCGGGGATCAGTTTTGGCAAGCTCTGCTGCATGTGCCTGCACTTGATGGCATATGGCCTGCCATTTGATGGCTTTGACTTTGGGAAAGAAATTTTTGTTTTTTCTTTTAGGTATCCATGCCATGTCCCTCATATCTTCCCCAGCGAGTTGTGTCTTCGTCTTTTTCTTTTTCCCCTGCTTGTGCAACATCTGTGAGCTTCGTTCTGCATCTTTTAGTCCTTTGCAATGCCGCTCAGTTCCTTCCAGACCATTTTTTGAAGAGACTAAAACTCCGAATTTTCTGGTTTTTGTGGGGTTTTTTTCAATTGCATTTCTTTTGATCCTATGTCCTTTGCAGGGTGTTTGTAAGTCTTTCTTTTGGGGTTCGCAAGATTCCGTTTCCCTTCCCGAAAGGAAATTTCATTTCCTTTCGGGAAGGGAAACGGAATCTTGCGATTTCAATGGGGACTAATAGAAGAATCTTTGGTGCATGTCCCTGCACTTGATGGCATGCCATGCTTTTTGATGGCTTTGACTTTGCGAAAGATTTTTTTTTGTTTTCTTAGTATCCATGCCGTGTTTCTTATATCTTCGCCAGCAAGTCGAGTCTTCCTCCTTGACTTATTCCCCTGCTTTTGCAACAGCTGTGAGCTTAGTTTTGGCATGTTTTGGTCCTTTGCAATGCGCCGGATTTAATGCTGGCCATTTTCTCGGAATGACAAAATTTCCCCAATTTTTTTTTTTTTCCTCCGATTGCAATTGCTTTGATGGTATCTCCATTCCAGGGAGTTTGGAAGTCCTTCCTTTGTGTTTTGGCCTTCAGCGGGGATCAGTTTTGGCAAGCTCTGCTGCATGTGCCTGCACTTGATGGCATATGGCCTGCCTTTTGATGGCTTTGACTTTGGAAAAGAAATTTCTTTGTTTTTTTTCTTAGGTATCCTTGCCGCGTTACTTATATCTTGCCCTGCAAGTCGTGTCTTCCTCCTTGACTTATTCCCCTGCTTTTGCAACAGCTGTGAGCTTAGTTTTGGCATGTTTTGGTCCTTTGCAATGCGCCGGATTTAATGTTGGCCATTTTCTCGGAATGACAAAATTTCCCCAATTTTTTTTTTTTCTCCTCCGATTGCAATTGCTCTGATGGTATCTCCATTCCAGGGAGTTTGGAAGTCCTTCCTTTGTGTTTTGGCCTTCAGCAGGGATCAATTTTGGCAAGCTCTGCTGCATGTGCCTGCACTTGATGGCATATGGCCTGCCTTTTGATGGCTTTGACTTTGGGAAAGAAATTTTTGTTTTTTCTTTTAGGTATCCATGCCATGTCCCTCATATCTTCCCCAGCGAGTTGTGTCTTCGACTTTGTTTTTTTCCCCTGCTTGTGCAACATCTGTGAGCTTCGTTCTGCATCTTTTGGTCCTTTGCAATGCCGCTCAGTTCCTTCCAGACCATTTTTTGAAGAGACTAAAACTCCGAATTTTCTGGTTTTTGTGGGGTTCTTTTCAATTGCATTTCTTTTGATCCTATGTCCTTTGCAGAGTGTTTGTAAGTCTTTCTTTTAGGGTTCGCAAGATTCCGTTTCCCGATTCAATGGGGACTAATAGAAGATTCTTTGGTGCATGTCCCTGCACTTGATGGCATGCCATGCTTTTTGATGGCTTTGACTTTGCGAAAGATTTTTTTTTGTTTTCTTAGTATCCATGCCGTGTTTCTTATATCTTCGCCAGCAAGTCTAGTCTTCCTCCTTGACTTATTCCCCTGCTTTTGCAACAGCTGTGAACTTAGTTTTGGCATGTTTTGGTCCTTTGCAATGCGCCGGATTTAATGCTGGCCATTTTCTCGGAATGACAAAATTTCCCCAATTTTTTTTTTTTTTCCTCCGATTGCAATTGCTTTGATGGTATCTCCATTCCAGGGAGTTTGGAAGTCCTTCCTTTGTGTTTTGGCCTTCAGCGGGGATCAGTTTTGGCAAGCTCTGCTGCATGTGCCTGCACTTGATGGCATATGGCCTGCCTTTTGATGGCTTTGACTTTGGGAAAGAAATTTTTGTTTTTTCTTTTAGGTATCCATGCCATGTCCCTCATATCTTCCCCAGCGAGTTGTGTCTTCGTCTTTGTCTTTTTCCCCTGCTTGTGTAACATCTGTGACCTTTGTTCTGCATCTTTTGGTCCTTTGCAATGCCGCTCAGTTCCTTCCAGACCATTTTTTGAAGAGACTAAAACTCTGAATTTTCTGGTTTTTGTGGGGTTCTTTTCAATTGCATTTCTTTTGATCCTATGTCCTTTGCAGAGTGTTTGTAAGTCTTTCTTTTGGGGTTCGCAAGATTCCGTTTCCCTTCCCGAAAGGAAATGTAATTTCCTTTCGGGAAGGGAAACGGAATCTTGCGATTTCAATGGGGACTAATAGAAGAATCTTTGGTGCATGTCCCTGCACTTGATGGCATGCCATGCTTTTTGATGGCTTTGACTTTGCGAAAGATTTTTTTTTGTTTTCTTAGTATCCATGCCGTGTTTCTTATATCCTCGCCAGCAAGTCGTGTCTTCCTCCTTAACTTATTCCCCAGCTTTTGCAACAGCTGTGAGCTTAGTTTTGGCATGTTTTGGTCCTTTGCAATGCGCCGGATTTAATGCTGGCCATTTTCTCGGAATGACAAAATTTCCCCAATTTTTTTTTTTTTCCTCCGATTGCAATTGCTTTGATGGTATCTCCATTCCAGGGAGTTTGGAAGTCCTTCCTTTGTGTTTTGGCCTTCAGCGGGGATCAGTTTTGGCAAGCTCTGCTGCATGTGCCTGCACTTGATGGCATATGGCCTGCCTTTTGATGGCTTTGACTTTGGGAAAGAAATTTCTTTGTTTTTTTTCTTAGGTATCCTTGCCGCGTTTCTTATATCTTGCCCTGCAAGTCGTGTCTTCCTCCTTGAATTATTCCCCTGCTTTTGCAACAGCTGTGAGCTTAGTTTTGGCATGTTTTGGTCCTTTGCAATGCGCCGGATTTAATGCTGGCCATTTTCTCGGAATGACAAAATTTCCCCAATTTTTTTTTTTTTCTCCTCCGATTGCAATTGTTTTGATGGTATCTCCATTCCAGGGAGTTTGGAAGTCCTTGCTTTGTGTTTTGGCCTTCAGCAGGGATCAATTTTGGCAAGCTCTGCTGCATGTGCCTGCACTTGATGGCATATGGCCTGCCTTTTGATGGCTTTGACTTTGGGAAAGAAATTTTTGTTTTTTCTTTTAGGTATCCATGCCATGTCCCTCATATCTTCCCCAGCGAGTTGTGTCTTCGTCTTTGTCTTTTTCCCCTGCTTGTGCAACATCTGTGAGCTTCGTTCTGCATCTTTTGGTCCTTTGCAATGCCGCTCAGTTCCTTCCAGACCATTTTTTGAAGAGACTAAAACTCTGAATTTTCTGGTTTTTGTGGGGTTCTTTTCAATTGCATTTCTTTTGATCCTATGTCCTTTGCAGAGTGTTTGTAAGTCTTTCTTTTGGGGTTCGCAAGATTCCGTTTCCCTTCCCGAAAGGAAATTACATTTCCTTTCGGGAAGGGAAACGGAATCTTGCGATTTCAATGGGGACTAATAGAAGAATCTTTGGTGCATGTCCCTGCACTTGATGGCATGCCATGCTTTTTGATGGCTTTGACTTTGCGAAAGATTTTTTTTTGTTTTCTTAGTATCCATGCCGTGTTTCTTATATCTTCGCCAGCAAGTCGTGTCTTCCTCCTTGACTTATTCCCCTGCTTTTGCCACAGCTGTGAGCTTAGTTTTGGCATGTTTTGGTCCTTTGCAATGCGCGGGATTTAATGCTGGCCATTTTCTCGGAATGACAAAATTTCCCCAATTTTTAGTTTTTCTCCTCCGATTGCAATTGCTTTGATGGTATCTCCATTCCAGGCAGTTTGGAAGTCCTTCCTTTGTGTTTTGGCCTTCAGCGGGGATCAGTTTTGGCAAGCTCTGATGCATGTGCCTGCACTTGATGGCATATGGCCTGCCTTTTGATGGCTTTCATTTTGGGAAAGAAATTTCTTTGTTTTTTTCTTTTAGGTATCCTTTCCGCGTTTCTTGTATCTTGCCCTGCAAGTCGTGTCTTCCTCCTTGACTTATTCCCCTGCTTTTGCAACCGCTGTGAGCTTAGTTTTGGCATGTTTTGGTCCTTTGCAATGCGCCGGATTTAATGCTGGCCATTTTCTCGGAATGACAAAATTTGCCCAATTTTTATTTTTTCTCCTCCGATTGCAATTGCTTTGATGGTATCTCCATTCCAGGGAGTTTTGAAGTCCTTCCTTTGTGTTTTGGCCTTCAGCGGGGATCAGTTTTGGCAAGCTCTGCTGCATGTGCCTGCACTTGATGGCATATGGCCTGCCTTTTGATGGCTTTGACTTTGGGAAAGAAATTTTTGTTTTTTCTTTTAGGTATCCATGCCATGTCCCTCATATCTTCCCCAGCGAGTTGTGTCTTCGTCTTTGTCTTTTTCCCCTGCTTGTGCAACATCTGTGAGCTTCGTTCTGCATCTTTTAGTCCTTTGCAATGCCGCTCAGTTCCTTCCAGACCATTTTTTGAAGAGACTAAAACTCCGAATTTTCTGGTTTTTGTGGGGTTTTTTTCAATTGCATTTCTTTTGATCCTATGTCCTTTGCAGGGTGTTTGTAAGTCTTTCTTTTGGGGTTCGCAAGATTCCGTTTCCCTTCCCGAAAGGAAATTTCATTTCCTTTCGGGAAGGGAAACGGAATCTTGCGATTTCAATGGGGACTAATAGAAGAATCTTTGGTGCATGTCCCTGCACTTGATGGCATGCCATGCTTTTTGATGGCTTTGACTTTGCGAAAGATTTTTTTTTGTTTTCTTAGTATCCATGCCGTGTTTCTTATATCTTCGCCAGCAAGTCGAGTCTTCCTCCTTGACTTATTCCCCTGCTTTTGCAACAGCTGTGAGCTTAGTTTTGGCATGTTTTGGTCCTTTGCAATGCGCCGGATTTAATGCTGGCCATTTTCTCGGAATGACAAAATTTCCCCAATTTTTTTTTTTTTCCTCCGATTGCAATTGCTTTGATGGTATCTCCATTCCAGGGAGTTTGGAAGTCCTTCCTTTGTGTTTTGGCCTTCAGCGGGGATCAGTTTTGGCAAGCTCTGCTGCATGTGCCTGCACTTGATGGCATATGGCCTGCCTTTTGATGGCTTTGACTTTGGAAAAGAAATTTCTTTGTTTTTTTTCTTAGGTATCCTTGCCGCGTTACTTATATCTTGCCCTGCAAGTCGTGTCTTCCTCCTTGACTTATTCCCCTGCTTTTGCAACAGCTGTGAGCTTAGTTTTGGCATGTTTTGGTCCTTTGCAATGCGCCGGATTTAATGTTGGCCATTTTCTCGGAATGACAAAATTTCCCCAATTTTTTTTTTTTCTCCTCCGATTGCAATTGCTCTGATGGTATCTCCATTCCAGGGAGTTTGGAAGTCCTTCCTTTGTGTTTTGGCCTTCAGCAGGGATCAATTTTGGCAAGCTCTGCTGCATGTGCCTGCACTTGATGGCATATGGCCTGCCTTTTGATGGCTTTGACTTTGGGAAAGAAATTTTTGTTTTTTCTTTTAGGTATCCATGCCATGTCCCTCATATCTTCCCCAGCGAGTTGTGTCTTCGACTTTGTCTTTTTCCCCTGCTTGTGCAACATCTGTGAGCTTCGTTCTGCATCTTTTGGTCCTTTGCAATGCCGCTCAGTTCCTTCCAGACCATTTTTTGAAGAGACTAAAACTCCGAATTTTCTGGTTTTTGTGGGGTTTTTTTCAATTGCATTTCTTTTGATCCTATGTCCTTTGCAGAGTGTTTGTAAGTCTTTCTTTTAGGGTTCGCAAGATTCCGTTTCCCGATTCAATGGGGACTAATAGAAGATTCTTTGGTGCATGTCCCTGCACTTGATGGCATGCCATGCTTTTTGATGGCTTTGACTTTGCGAAAGATTTTTTTTTGTTTTCTTAGTATCCATGCCGTGTTTCTTATATCTTCGCCAGCAAGTCTAGTCTTCCTCCTTGACTTATTCCCCTGCTTTTGCAACAGCTGTGAACTTAGTTTTGGCATGTTTTGGTCCTTTGCAATGCGCCGGATTTAATGCTGGCCATTTTCTCGGAATGACAAAATTTCCCCAATTTTTTTTTTTTTTCCTCCGATTGCAATTGCTTTGATGGTATCTCCATTCCAGGGAGTTTGGAAGTCCTTCCTTTGTGTTTTGGCCTTCAGCGGGGATCAGTTTTGGCAAGCTCTGCTGCATGTGCCTGCACTTGATGGCATATGGCCTGCCTTTTGATGGCTTTGACTTTGGGAAAGAAATTTTTGTTTTTTCTTTTAGGTATCCATGCCATGTCCCTCATATCTTCCCCAGCGAGTTGTGTCTTCGTCTTTGTCTTTTTCCCCTGCTTGTGTAACATCTGTGACCTTTGTTCTGCATCTTTTGGTCCTTTGCAATGCCGCTCAGTTCCTTCCAGACCATTTTTTGAAGAGACTAAAACTCTGAATTTTCTGGTTTTTGTGGGGTTCTTTTCAATTGCATTTCTTTTGATCCTATGTCCTTTGCAGAGTGTTTGTAAGTCTTTCTTTTGGGGTTCGCAAGATTCCGTTTCCCTTCCCGAAAGGAAATTACATTTCCTTTCGGGAAGGGAAACGGAATCTTGCGATTTCAATGGGGACTAATAGAAGAATCTTTGGTGCATGTCCCTGCACTTGATGGCATGCCATGCTTTTTGATGGCTTTGACTTTGCGAAAGATTTTTTTTTGTTTTCTTAGTATCCATGCCGTGTTTCTTATATCCTCGCCAGCAAGTCGTGTCTTCCTCCTTAACTTATTCCCCAGCTTTTGCAACAGCTGTGAGCTTAGTTTTGGCATGTTTTGGTCCTTTGCAATGCGCCGGATTTAATGCTGGCCATTTTCTCGGAATGACAAAATTTCCCCAATTTTTTTTTTTTTCCTCCGATTGCAATTGCTTTGATGGTATCTCCATTCCAGGGAGTTTGGAAGTCCTTCCTTTGTGTTTTGGCCTTCAGCGGGGATCAGTTTTGGCAAGCTCTGCTGCATGTGCCTGCACTTGATGGCATATGGCCTGCCTTTTGATGGCTTTGACTTTGGGAAAGAAATTTCTTTGTTTTTTTTCTTAGGTATCCTTGCCGCGTTTCTTATATCTTGCCCTGCAAGTCGTGTCTTCCTCCTTGAATTATTCCCCTGCTTTTGCAACAGCTGTGAGCTTAGTTTTGGCATGTTTTGGTCCTTTGCAATGCGCCGGATTTAATGCTGGCCATTTTCTCGGAATGACAAAATTTCCCCAATTTTTTTTTTTTTCTCCTCCGATTGCAATTGTTTTGATGGTATCTCCATTCCAGGGAGTTTGGAAGTCCTTGCTTTGTGTTTTGGCCTTCAGCAGGGATCAATTTTGGCAAGCTCTGCTGCATGTGCCTGCACTTGATGGCATATGGCCTGCCTTTTGATGGCTTTGACTTTGGGAAAGAAATTTTTGTTTTTTCTTTTAGGTATCCATGCCATGTCCCTCATATCTTCCCCAGCGAGTTGTGTCTTCGTCTTTGTCTTTTTCCCCTGCTTGTGCAACATCTGTGAGCTTCGTTCTGCATCTTTTGGTCCTTTGCAATGCCGCTCAGTTCCTTCCAGACCATTTTTTGAAGAGACTAAAACTCTGAATTTTCTGGTTTTTGTGGGGTTCTTTTCAATTGCATTTCTTTTGATCCTATGTCCTTTGCAGAGTGTTTGTAAGTCTTTCTTTTGGGGTTCGCAAGATTCCGTTTCCCTTCCCGAAAGGAAATGAAATTTCCTTTCGGGAAGGGAAACGGAATCTTGCGATTTCAATGGGGACTAATAGAAGAATCTTTGGTGCATGTCCCTGCACTTGATGGCATGCCATGCTTTTTGATGGCTTTGACTTTGCGAAAGATTTTTTTTTGTTTTCTTAGTATCCATGCCGTGTTTCTTATATCTTCGCCAGCAAGTCGTGTCTTCCTCCTTGACTTATTCCCCTGCTTTTGCCACAGCTGTGAGCTTAGTTTTGGCATGTTTTGGTCCTTTGCAATGCGCCGGATTTAATGCTGGCCATTTTCTCGGAATGACAAAATTTCCCCAATTTTTAGTTTTTCTCCTCCGATTGCAATTGCTTTGATGGTATCTCCATTCCAGGCAGTTTGGAAGTCCTTCCTTTGTGTTTTGGCCTTCAGCGGGGATCAGTTTTGGCAAGCTCTGATGCATGTGCCTGCACTTGATGGCATATGGCCTGCCTTTTGATGGCTTTCATTTTGGGAAAGAAATTTCTTTGTTTTTTTCTTTTAGGTATCCTTTCCGCGTTTCTTGTATCTTGCCCTGCAAGTCGTGTCTTCCTCCTTGACTTATTCCCCTGCTTTTGCAACCGCTGTGAGCTTAGTTTTGGCATGTTTTGGTCCTTTGCAATGCGCCGGATTTAATGCTGGCCATTTTCTCGGAATGACAAAATTTGCCCAATTTTTATTTTTTCTCCTCCGATTGCAATTGCTTTGATGGTATCTCCATTCCAGGGAGTTTGGAAGTCCTTCCTTTGTGTTTTGGCCTTCAGCGGGGATCAGTTTTGGCAAGCTCTGCTGCATGTGCCTGCACTTGATGGCATATGGCCTGCCATTTGATGGCTTTGACTTTGGGAAAGAAATTTTTGTTTTTTCTTTTAGTTATCCATGCCATGTCCCTCATATCTTCCCCAGCGAGTTGTGTCTTCGTCTTTGTCTTTTTCCCCTGCTTGTGCAACATCTGTGAGCTTCGTTCTGCATCTTTTGGTCCTTTGCAATGCCGCTCAGTTCCTTCCAGACCATTTTTTGAAGAGACTAAAACTCCGAATTTTCTGGTTTTTGTGGGGTTTTTTTCAATTGCATTTCTTTTGATCCTATGTCCTTTGCAGGGTGTTTGTAAGTCTTTCTTTTGGGGTTCGCAAGATTCCGTTTCCCTTCCCGAAAGGAAATTTCATTTCCTTTCGGGAAGGGAAACGGAATCTTGCGATTTCAATGGGGACTAATAGAAGAATCTTTGGTGCATGTCCCTGCACTTGATGGCATGCCATGCTTTTTGATGGCTTTGACTTTGCGAAAGATTTTTCTTTGTTTTCTTAGTATCCATGCCGTGTTTCTTATATCTTCGCCAGCAAGTCGTGTCTTCCTCCTTGACTTATTCCCCAGCTTTTGCAACAGCTGTGAGCTTAGTTTTGGCATGTTTTGGTCCTTTGCAATGCGCCGGATTTAATGCTGGCCATTTTCTCGGAATGACAAAATTTCCCCAATTATTTTTTTTTTTCCTCCGATTGCAATTGTTTTGATGGTATCTCCATTCCAGGGAGTTTGGAAGTCCTTCCTTTGTGTTTTGGCCTTCAGCGAGGATCAGTTTTGGCAAGCTCTGCTGCATGTGCCTGCACTTGATGGCATATGGCCTGCCTTTTGATGCCTTTGACTTTGGGAAAGAAATTTCTTTGTTTTTTTCTTTTAGGTATCCTTTCCGCGTTTCTTGTATCTTGCCCTGCAAGTCGTGTCTTCCTCCTTGACTTATTCCCCTGCTTTTGCAACAGCTGTGAGCTTAGTTTTGGCATGTTTTGGTCCTTTGCAATGCGCCGGATTTAATGCTGGCCATTTTCTCGGAATGACAAAATTTCCCCAATTTTTATTTTTTCTCCTCCGATTGCAATTGCTCTGATGGTATCTCCATTCCAGGGAGTTTGGAAGTCCTTCCTTTGTGTTTTGGCCTTCAGCAGGGATCAGTTTTGGCAAGCTCTGCTGCATGTGCCTGCACTTGATGGCATATGGCCTGCCTTTTGATGGCTTTGACTTTGGGAAAGAAATTTCTTTGTTTTTTTTCTTAGGTATCCTTCCCGCGTTTCTTTTATCTTGCCCTGCAAGTCGTGTCTTCCTCCTTGACTTATTCCCCAGCTTTTGCAACAGCTGTGAGCTTAGTTTTGGCATGTTTTGGTCCTTTGCAATGCGCCGGATTTAATGCTGGCCATTTTCTCGGAATGACAAAATTTCCCCAATTTTTTTTTTTTGTCCTCCGATTGCAATTGCTCTGATGGTATCTCCATTCCAGGGAATTTGGAAGTCCTTCCTTTGTGTTTTGGCCTTCAGCGGAGATCAGTTTTGGCAAGCTCTGCTGCATGTGCCTGCACTTGATGGCATATGGCCTGCCTTTTGATGGCTTTGACTTTGGGAAAGAAATTTTTTTTTTTTCTTTTAGGTATCCATGCCATGTCCCTCATATCTTCCCCAGCGAGTTGTGTCTTCGTCTTTGTCTTTTTCCCCTGCTTGTGCAACATCTGTGAGCTTAGTTCTGCATCTTTTGGTCCTTTGCAATGCCGCTCAGTTCCTTCCAGACCATTTTTTGAAGAGACTAAAACTCCAAATTTTCTGGTTTTTGTGGGGTTTTTTTCAATTGCATTTCTTTTGATCCTATGTCCTTTGCAGAGTGTTTGTAAGTCTTTCTTTTGGGGTTCGCAAGATTCCGTTTCCCTTCCCGAAAGGAAATTTCATTTCCTTTCGGGAAGGGAAACGGAATCTTGCGATTTCAATGGGGTCTAATAGAAGATTCTTTGGTGCATGTCGTTGCACTTGATGGCATGCCATGCTTTTTGATGGCTTTGACTTTGCGAAAGATTTTTTTTTGTTTTCTTAGTATCCATGCAGTGTTTCTTATATCTTCGCCAGCAAGTCGAGTCTTCCTCCTTGACTTATTCCCCTGCTTTTGCAACAGCTGTGAGCTTAGTTTTGGCATGTTTTGGTCCTTTGCAATGCGCCGGATTTTATGCTGGCCATTTTCTCGGAATGACAAAATTTCCCCAATTTTTTTTTTTTCTCCTCCGATTGCAATTGCTCTGATGGTATCTCCATTCCAGGGAGTTTGGAAGTCCTTCCTTTGTGTTTTGGCCTTCAGCGGGGATCAGTTTTGGGAAGCTCTGCTGCATATGCCTGCACTTGATAGCATATGGCCTGCCTTTTGATGGCTTTGACTTTGGGAAAGAAATTTCTTTGTTTTTTTTCTTAGGTATCCTTCCCGCGTTTCTTATATCTTGCCCTGCAAGTCATGTCTTCCTCCTTGACTTATTCCCCTGCTTTTGCAACAGCTGTGAGCTTAGTTTTGGCATGTTTTGGTCCTTTGCAATGCGCCGGATTTAATGCTGGCCATTTTCTCGGAATGACAAAATTTCCCCAATTTTTTTTTTTTTCTCCTCCGATTGCAATTGCTCTGATGGTATCTCCATTCCAGGGAGTTTGGAAGTCCTTCCTTTGTGTTTTGGCCTTCAGCAGGGATCAATTTTGGCAAGCTCTGCTGCATGTGCCTGCACTTGATGGCATATGGCCTGCCTTTTGATGGCTTTGACTTAGGGAAAGAATTTTTTATTTTTTCTTTCTGTTATCCATGCCATGTCCCTCATATCTTCCCCAGCGAGTTGTGTCTTCGTCTTTGTCTTTTTCCCCTGCTTGTGCAACATCTGTGAGCTTCGTTCTGCATCTTTTGGTCCTTTGCAATGCCGCTCAGTTCCTTCCAGACCATTTTTTGAAGAGACTAAAACTCCGAATTTTCTGGTTTTTGTGGGGTTTTTTTCAATTGCATTTCTTTTGATCCTATGTCTTTTGCAGAGTGTTTGTAAGTCTTTCTATTGGGGTTCGCAAGATTCCGTTTCCCTTCCCGAAAGGAAATTTCATTTCCTTTCGGGAAGGGAAACGGAATCTTGCGTTTTCAATGGGGACTAATAGAAGAATCTTTGGTGCATGTCCCTGCACTTGATGGCATGCCATGCTTTTTGATGGCTTTGACTTTGCGAAAGATTTTTTTTTGTTTTCTTAGTATCCATGCCGTGTTTCTTATATCTTCGCCAGCAAGTCGTGTCTTCCTCCTTGACTTATTCCCCAGCTTTTGCAACAGCTGTGAGCTTAGTTTTGGCATGTTTTGGTCCTTTGCAATGCGCCGGATTTTATGCTGGCCATTTTCTCGGAATGACAAAATTTCCCCAATTTTTTTTTTTTCTCCTCCGATTGCAATTGCTCTGATGGTATCTCCATTCCAGGGAGTTTGGAAGTCCTTCCTTTGTGTTTTGGCCTTCAGCGGGGATCAGTTTTGGCAAGCTCTGCTGCATGTGCCTGCACTTGATGGCATATGGCCTGCCTTTTGATGGCTTTGACTTTGGGAAAGAAATTTCTTTGTTTTTTTTCTTAGGTATCCTTCCCGCGTTTCTTATATCTTGCCCTGCAACTCGTGTCTTCCTCCTTGACTTATTCCCCAGCTTTTGCAACAGCTGTGAGCTTAGTTTTGGCATGTTTTGGTCCTTTGCAATGCGCCGGATTTAATGCTGGCCATTTTCTCGGAATGACAAAATTTCCCCAATTTTTTTTTTTTCTCCTCCGATTGCAATTGCTCTGATGGTATCTCCATTCCAGGGAGTTTGGAAGTCCTTCCTTTGTGTTTTGGCCTTCAGCGGAGATCAATTTTGGCAAGCTCTGCTGCATGTGCCTGCACTTGATGGCATATGGCCTGCCTTTTGATGGCTTTGACTTAGGGAAAGAATTTTTTATTTTTTCTTTTAGTTATCCATGCCATGTCCCTCATATCTTCCCCAGCGAGTTGTGTCTTCGTCTTTGTCTTTTTCCCCTGCTTGTGCAACATCTGTGAGCTTCGTTCTGCATCTTTTGGTCCTTTGCAATGCCGCTCAGTTCCTTCCAGACCATTTTTTGAAGAGACTAAAACTCCGAATTTTCTGGTTTTTGTGGGGTTTTTTTCAATTGCATTTCTTTTGATCCTATGTCCTTTGCAGAGTGTTTGTAAGTCTTTCTATTGGGGTTCGCAAGATTCCGTTTCCCTTCCCGAAAGGAAATTTCATTTCCTTTCGGGAAGGGAAACGGAATCTTGCGTTTTCAATGGCGACAAAGAGAAGAATCTTTGGTGCATATCCCTGCACTTGATGGCATGCCATGCTTTTTGATGGCTTTGACTTTGCGAAAGATTTTTTTTTGTTTTCTTAGTATCCATGCCGTGTTTCTTATATCTTCGCCAGCAAGTCGTGTCTTCCTCCTTGACTTATTCCCCAGCTTTTGCAACAGCTGTGAGCTTAGTTTTGGCATGTTTTGGTCCTTTGCAATGCGCCGGATTTTATGCTGGCCATTTTCTCGGAATGACAAAATTTCCCCAATTTTTTTTTTTTTCTCCTCCGATTGCAATTGCTCTGATGGTATCTCCATTCCAGGGAGTTTGGAAGTCCTTCCTTTGTGTTTTGGCCTTCAGCGGGGATCAGTTTTGGCAAGCTCTGATGCATGTGCCTGCACTTGATGGCATATGGCCTGCCTTTTGATGGCTTTCATTTTGGGAAAGAAATTTCTTTGTTTTTTTCTTTTAGGTATCCTTTCCGCGTTTCTTGTATCTTGCCCTGCAAGTCGTGTCTTCCTCCTTGACTTATTCCCCAGCTTTTGCAACAGCTGTGAGCTTAGTTTTGGCATGTTTTGGTCCTTTGCAATGCGCCGGATTTAATGCTGGCCATTTTCTCGGAATGACAAAATTTCCCCAATTTTTTTTTTTTCTCCTCCGATTGCAATTGCTCTGATGGTATCTCCATTCCAGGGAATTTGGAAGTCCTTCCTTTGTGTTTTGGCCTTCAGCAGGGATCAATTTTGGCAAGCTCTGCTGCATGTGCCTGCACTTGATGGCATATGGCCTGCCTTTTGATGGCTTTGACTTTGGGAAAGAATTTTTTATTTTTTCTTTTAGTTATCCATGCCATGTCCCTCATATCTTCCCCAGCGAGTTGTGTCTTCGTCTTTGTCTTTTTCCCCTGCTTGTGCAACATCTGTGAGCTTCGTTCTGCATCTTTTGGTCCTTTGCAATGCCGCTCAGTTCCTTCCAGACCATTTTTTGAAGAGACTAAAACTCCGAATTTTCTGGTTTTTGTGGGGTTTTTTTCAATTGCATTTCTTTTGATGTTATGTCCTTTGCAGAGTGTTTGTAAGTCTTTCTTTTGGGGTTCGCAAGATTCCGTTTCCCTTCCCGAAAGGAAATTTCATTTCCTTTCGGGAAGGGAAACGGAATCTTGCGATTTCAATGGGGTCTAATAGAAGATTCTTTGGTGCATGTCCCTGCACTTGATGGCATGCCATGCTTTTTGATGGCTTTGACTTTGCGAAAGATTTTTTTTTGTTTTCTTAGTATCCATGCAGTGTTTCTTATATCTTCGCCAGCAAGTCGAGTCTTCCTCCTTGACTTATTCCCCTGCTTTTGCAACAGCTGTGAGCTTAGTTTTGGCATGTTTTGGTCCTTTGCAATGCGCCGGATTTTATGCTGGCCATTTTCTCGGAATGACAAAATTTCCCCAATTTTTTTTTTTTCTCCGCCGATTGCAATTGCTCTGATGGTATCTCCATTCCAGGGAGTTTGGAAGTCCTTCCTTTGTGTTTTGGCCTTCAGCGGGGATCAGTTTTGGGAAGCTCTGCTGCATATGCCTGCACTTGATAGCATATGGCCTGCCTTTTGATGGCTTTGACTTTGGGAAAGAAATTTCTTTGTTTTTTTTCTTAGGTCTCCTTCCCGCGTTTCTTATATCTTGCCCTGCAAGTCATGTCTTCCTCCTTGACTTATTCCCCTGCTTTTGCAACAGCTGTGAGCTTAGTTTTGGCATGTTTTGGTCCTTTGCAATGCGCCGGATTTAATGCTGGCCATTTTCTCGGAATGACAAAATTTCCCCAATTTTTTTTTTTTCTCCTCCGATTGCAATTGCTCTGATGGTATCTCCATTCCAGGGAGTTTGGAAGTCCTTCCTTTGTGTTTTGGCCTTCAGCAGGGATCAATTTTGGCAAGCTCTGCTGCATGTGCCTGCACTTGATGGCATATGGCCTGCCTTTTGATGGCTTTGACTTAGGGAAAGAATTTTTTATTTTTTCTTTCTGTTATCCATGCCATGTCCCTCATATCTTCCCCAGCGAGTTGTGTCTTCGTCTTTGTCTTTTTCCCCTGCTTGTGCAACATCTGTGAGCTTCGTTCTGCATCTTTTGGTCCTTTGCAATGCCGCTCAGTTCCTTCCAGACCATTTTTTGAAGAGACTAAAACTCCGAATTTTCTGGTTTTTGTGGGGTTTTTTTCAATTGCATTTCTTTTGATCCTATGTCTTTTGCAGAGTGTTTGTAAGTCTTTCTATTGGGGTTCGCAAGATTCCGTTTCCCTTCCCGAAAGGAAATTTCATTTCCTTTCGGGAAGGGAAACGGAATCTTGCGATTTCAATGGGGACTAATAGAAGAATCTTTGGTGCATGTCCCTGCACTTGATGGCATGCCATGCTTTTTGATGGCTTTGACTTTGCGAAAGATTTTTTTTTGTTTTCTTAGTATCCATGCCGTGTTTCTTATATCTTCGCCAGCAAGTCGTGTCTTCCTCCTTGACTTATTCCCCAGCTTTTGCAACAGCTGTGAGCTTAGTTTTGGCATGTTTTGGTCCTTTGCAATGCGCCGGATTTTATGCTGGCCATTTTCTCGGAATGACAAAATTTCCCCAATTTTTTTTTTTTCTCCTCCGATTGCAATTGCTCTGATGGTATCTCCATTCCAGGGAGTTTGGAAGTCCTTCCTTTGTGTTTTGGCCTTCAGCGGGGATCAGTTTTGGCAAGCTCTGCTGCATGTGCCTGCACTTGATGGCATATGGCCTGCCTTTTGATGGCTTTGACTTTGGGAAAGAAATTTCTTTGTTTTTTTTCTTAGGTATCCTTCCCGCGTTTCTTATATCTTGCCCTGCAACTCGTGTCTTCCTCCTTGACTTATTCCCCAGCTTTTGCAACAGCTGTGAGCTTAGTTTTGGCATGTTTTGGTCCTTTGCAATGCGCCGGATTTAATGCTGGCCATTTTCTCGGAATGACAAAATTTCCCCAATTTTTTTTTTTTCTCCTCCGATTGCAATTGCTCTGATGGTATCTCCATTCCAGGGAGTTTGGAAGTCCTTCCTTTGTGTTTTGGCCTTCAGCGGAGATCAATTTTGGCAAGCTCTGCTGCATGTGCCTGCACTTGATGGCATATGGCCTGCCTTTTGATGGCTTTGACTTAGGGAAAGAATTTTTTATTTTTTCTTTTAGTTATCCATGCCATGTCCCTCATATCTTCCCCAGCGAGTTGTGTCTTCGTCTTTGTCTTTTTCCCCTGCTTGTGCAACATCTGTGAGCTTCGTTCTGCATCTTTTGGTCCTTTGCAATGCCGCTCAGTTCCTTCCAGACCATTTTTTGAAGAGACTAAAACTCCGAATTTTCTGGTTTTTGTGGGGTTTTTTTCAATTGCATTTCTTTTGATCCTATGTCCTTTGCAGAGTGTTTGTAAGTCTTTCTATTGGGGTTCGCAAGATTCCGTTTCCCTTCCCGAAAGGAAATTTCATTTCCTTTCGGGAAGGGAAACGGAATCTTGCGTTTTCAATGGCGACAAAGAGAAGAATCTTTGGTGCATATCCCTGCACTTGATGGCATGCCATGCTTTTTGATGGCTTTGACTTTGCGAAAGATTTTTTTTTGTTTTCTTAGTATCCATGCCGTGTTTCTTATATCTTCGCCAGCAAGTCGTGTCTTCCTCCTTGACTTATTCCCCAGCTTTTGCAACAGCTGTGAGCTTAGTTTTGGCATGTTTTGGTCCTTTGCAATGCGCCGGATTTTATGCTGGCCATTTTCTCGGAATGACAAAATTTCCCCAATTTTTTTTTTTTTCTCCTCCGATTGCAATTGCTCTGATGGTATCTCCATTCCAGGGAGTTTGGAAGTCCTTCCTTTGTGTTTTGGCCTTCAGCGGGGATCAGTTTTGGCAAGCTCTGATGCATGTGCCTGCACTTGATGGCATATGGCCTGCCTTTTGATGGCTTTCATTTTGGGAAAGAAATTTCTTTGTTTTTTTCTTTTAGGTATCCTTTCCGCGTTTCTTGTATCTTGCCCTGCAAGTCGTGTCTTCCTCCTTGACTTATTCCCCAGCTTTTGCAACAGCTGTGAGCTTAGTTTTGGCATGTTTTGGTCCTTTGCAATGCGCCGGATTTAATGCTGGCCATTTTCTCGGAATGACAAAATTTCCCCAATTTTTTTTTTTTCTCCTCCGATTGCAATTGCTCTGATGGTATCTCCATTCCAGGGAATTTGGAAGTCCTTCCTTTGTGTTTTGGCCTTCAGCATGGATCAATTTTGGCAAGCTCTGCTGCATGTGCCTGCACTTGATGGCATATGGCCTGCCTTTTGATGGCTTTGACTTTGGGAAAGAATTTTTTATTTTTTCTTTTAGTTATCCATGCCATGTCCCTCATATCTTCCCCAGCGAGTTGTGTCTTCGTCTTTGTCTTTTTCCCCTGCTTGTGCAACATCTGTGAGCTTCGTTCTGCATCTTTTGGTCCTTTGCAATGCCGCTCAGTTCCTTCCAGACCATTTTTTGAAGAGACTAAAACTCCGAATTTTCTGGTTTTTGTGGGGTTTTTTTCAATTGCATTTCTTTTGATGTTATGTCCTTTGCAGAGTGTTTGTAAGTCTTTCTTTTGGGGTTCGCAAGATTCCGTTTCCCTTCCCGAAAGGAAATTTCATTTCCTTTCGGGAAGGGAAACGGAATCTTGCGATTTCAATGGGGTCTAATAGAAGATTCTTTGGTGCATGTCCCTGCACTTGATGGCATGCCATGCTTTTTGATGGCTTTGACTTTGCGAAAGATTTTTTTTTGTTTTCTTAGTATCCATGCAGTGTTTCTTATATCTTCGCCAGCAAGTCGAGTCTTCCTCCTTGACTTATTCCCCTGCTTTTGCAACAGCTGTGAGCTTAGTTTTGGCATGTTTTGGTCCTTTGCAATGCGCCGGATTTTATGCTGGCCATTTTCTCGGAATGACAAAATTTCCCCAATTTTTTTTTTTTCTCCGCCGATTGCAATTGCTCTGATGGTATCTCCATTCCAGGGAGTTTGGAAGTCCTTCCTTTGTGTTTTGGCCTTCAGCGGGGATCAGTTTTGGGAAGCTCTGCTGCATATGCCTGCACTTGATAGCATATGGCCTGCCTTTTGATGGCTTTGACTTTGGGAAAGAAATTTCTTTGTTTTTTTTCTTAGGTCTCCTTCCCGCGTTTCTTATATCTTGCCCTGCAAGTCATGTCTTCCTCCTTGACTTATTCCCCTGCTTTTGCAACAGCTGTGAGCTTAGTTTTGGCATGTTTTGGTCCTTTGCAATGCGCCGGATTTAATGCTGGCCATTTTCTCGGAATGACAAAATTTCCCCAATTTTTTTTTTTTCTCCTCCGATTGCAATTGCTCTGATGGTATCTCCATTCCAGGGAGTTTGGAAGTCCTTCCTTTGTGTTTTGGCCTTCAGCAGGGATCAATTTTGGCAAGCTCTGCTGCATGTGCCTGCACTTGATGGCATATGGCCTGCCTTTTGATGGCTTTGACTTTGTGAAAGAATTTTTTTTTTTTTCTTTTAGTTATCCATGCCATGTCCCTCATATCTTCCCCAGCGAGTTGTGTCTTCGTCTTTGTCTTTTTCCCCTGCTTGTGCAACATCTGTGAGCTTCGTTCTGCATCTTTTGGTCCTTTGCAATGCCGCTCAGTTCATTCCAGACCATTTTTTGAAGAGACTAAAACTCCAAATTTTCTGGTTTTTGTGGGGTTTTTTTCAATTGCATTTCTTTTGATCCTATGTCCTTTGCAGAGTGTTTGTAAGTCTTTCTTTTGGGGTTCGCAAGATTCCGTTTCCCTTCCCGAAAGGAAATTTCATTTCCTTTCGGGAAGGGAAACGGAATCTTGCGATTTCAATGGGGACTAATAGAAGAATCTTTGGTGCATGTCCCTGCACTTGATGGCATGCCATGCTTTTTGATGGCTTTGACTTTGCGAAAGATTTTTTTTTTGTTTTCTTAGTATCCATGCCGTGTTTCTTAAATCTTCGCCAGCAAGTCGTGTCTTACTCCTTGACTTATTCCCCAGCTTTTGCAACAGCTGTGAGCTTAGTTTTAGCATGTTTTGGTCCTTTGCAATGCGCCGGATTTAATGCTGGCCATTTTCTCGGAATGACAAAATTTCCCCAATTTTTTTTTTTTCTCCTCCGATTGCAATTGCTCTGATGGTATCTCCATTCCAGGGAGTTTGGAAGTCCTTCCTTTGTGTTTTGGCCTTCAGCGGGGATCAGTTTTGGCAAGCTCTGATGCATGTGCCTGCACTTGATGGCATATGGCCTGCCTTTTGATGGCTTTCATTTTGGGAAAGAAATTTCTTTGTTTTTTTCTTTTAGGTATCCTTTCCGCGTTTCTTGTATCTTGCCCTGCAAGTCGTGTCTTCCTCCTTGACTTATTCCCCAGCTTTTGCAACAGCTGTGAGCTTAGTTTTGGCATGTTTTGGTCCTTTGCAATGCGCCGGATTTAATGCTGGCCATTTTCTCGGAATGACAAAATTTCCCCAATTTTTTTTTTTTCTCCTCCGATTGCAATTGCTCTGATGGTATCTCCATTCCAGGGAGTTTGGAAGTCCTTCCTTTGTGTTTTGGCCTTCAGCGGAGATCAATTTTGGCAAGCTCTGCTGCATGTGCCTGCACTTGATGGCATATGGCCTGCCTTTTGATGGCTTTGACTTAGGGAAAGAATTTTTTATTTTTTCTTTTAGTTATCCATGCCATGTCCCTCATATCTTCCCCAGCGAGTTGTGTCTTCGTCTTTGTCTTTTTCCCCTGCTTGTGCAACATCTGTGAGCTTAGTTCTGCATCTTTTGGTCCTTTGCAATGCCGCTCAGTTCCTTCCAGACCATTTTTTGAAGAGACTAAAACTCCGAATTTTCTGGTTTTTGTGGGGTTTTTTTCAATTGCATTTCTTTTGATCCTATGTCCTTTGCAGAGTGTTTGTAAGTCTTTCTTTTGGGGTTCGCAAGATTCCGTTTCCCTTCCCGAAAGGAAATTTCATTTCCTTTCGGGAAGGGAAACGGAATCTTGCGTTTTCAATGGCGACAAAGAGAAGAATCTTTGGTGCATGTCCCTGCACTTGATGGCATGCCATGCTTTTTGATGGCTTTGACTTTGCGAAAGATTTTTTTTTGTTTTCTTAGTATCCATGCCGTGTTTCTTATATCTTCGCCAGCAAGTCGTGTCTTCCTCCTTGACTTATTCCCCAGCTTTTGCAACAGCTGTGAGCTTAGTTTTGGCATGTTTTGGTCCTTTGCAATGCGCCGGATTTTATGCTGGCCATTTTCTCGGAATGACAAAATTTGCCCAATTTTTTTTTTTTTCTCCTCCGATTGCAATTGCTCTGATGGTATCTCCATTCCAGGGAGTTTGGAAGTCCTTCCTTTGTGTTTTGGCCTTCAGCGGGGATCAGTTTTGGCAAGCTCTGCTGCATGTGCCTGCACTTGATGGCATATGGCCTGCCTTTTGATGGCTTTCATTTTGGGAAAGAAATTTCTTTGTTTTTTTCTTTTAGGTATCCTTTCCGCGTTTCTTGTATCTTGCCCTGCAAGTCGTGTCTTCTTCCTTGACTTATTCCCCAGCTTTTGCAACAGCTGTGAGCTTAGTTTTGGCATGTTTTGGTCCTTTGCAATGCGCCGGATTTAATGCTGGCCATTTTCTCGGAATGACAAAATTTCCCCAATTTTTTTTTTTTCTCCTCCGATTGCAATTGCTCTGATGGTATCTCCATTCCAGGGAATTTGGAAGTCCTTGCTTTGTGTTTTGGCCTTCAGCAGGGATCAATTTTGGCAAGCTCTGCTGCATGTGCCTGCACTTGATGGCATATGGCCTGCCTTTTGATGGCTTTGACTTTGGGAAAGAATTTTTTTTTTTTTCTTTTAGTTATCCATGCCATGTCCCTCATATCTTCCCCAGCGAGTTGTGTCTTCGTCTTTGTCTTTTTCCCCTGCTTGTGCAACATCTGTGAGCTTCGTTCTGCATCTTTTGGTCCTTTGCAATGCCGCTCAGTTCCTTCCAGACCATTTTTTGAAGAGACTAAAACTCCGAATTTTCTGGTTTTTGTGGGGTTTTATTCAATTGCATTTCTTTTGATGTTATGTCCTTTGCAGAGTGTTTGTAAGTCTTTCTATTGGGGTTCGCAAGATTCCGTTTCCCTTCCCGAAAGGAAATTTCATTTCCTTTCGGGAAGGGAAACGGAATCTTGCGTTTTCAATGGCGACAAAGAGAAGAATCTTTGGCGCATGTCCCTGCACTTGATGGCATGCCATGCTTTTTGATGGCTTTGACTTTGCGAAAGATTTTTTTTTGTTTTCTTAGTATCCATGCCGTGTTTCTTATATCTTCGCCAGCAAGTCGTGTCTTCCTCCTTGACTTATTCCCCAGCTTTTGCAACAGCTGTGAGCTTAGTTTTGGCATGTTTTGGTCCTTTGCAATGCGCCGGATTTTATGCTGGCCATTTTCTCGGAATGACAAAATTTCCCCAATTTTTTTTTTTTCTCCTCTGATTGCAATTGCTCTGATGGTATCTCCATTCCAGGGAGTTTGGAAGTCCTTCCTTTGTGTTTTGGCCTTCAGCGGGGATCGGTTTTGGCAAGCTCTGATGCATGTGCCTGCACTTGATGGCATATGGCCTGCCTTTTGATGGCTTTCATTTTGGGAAAGAAATTTCTTTGTTTTTTTCTTTTAGGTATCCTTTCCGCGTTTCTTGTATCTTGCCCTGCAAGTCGTGTCTTCCTCCTTGACTTATTCCCCAGCTTTTGCAACAGCTGTGAGCTTAGTTTTGGCATGTTTTGGTCCTTTGCAATGTGCCGGATTTAATGTTGGCCATTTTCTCGGAATGACAAAATTTCCCCAATTTTTTATTTTTCTCCTCTGATTGCAATTGCTCTGATGGTATCTCCATTCCAGGGAGTTTGGAAGTCCTTCCTTTGTGTTTTGGCCTTCAGCGGAGATCAATTTTGGCAAGCTCTGCTGCATGTGCCTGCACTTGATGGCATATGGCCTGCCTTTTGATGGCTTTGACTTTGTGAAAGAATTTTTTTTTTTTTCTTTTAGTTATCCATGCCATGTCCCTCATATCTTCCCCAGCGAGTTGTGTCTTCGTCTTTGTCTTTTTCCCCTGCTTGTGCAACATCTGTGAGCTTCGTTCTGCATCTTTTGGTCCTTTGCAATGCCGCTCAGTTCCTTCCAGACCATTTTTTGAAGAGACTAAAACTCCGAATTTTCTGGTTTTTGTGGGGTTTTTTTCAATTGCATTTCTTTTGATCCTATGTCCTTTGCAGAGTGTTTGTAAGTCTTTCTTTTGGGGTTCGCAAGATTCCGTTTCCCTTCCCGAAAGGAAATTTCATTTCCTTTCGGGAAGGGAAACGGAATCTTGCGATTTCAATGGGGACTAATAGAAGAATCTTTGGTGCATGTCCCTGCACTTGATGGCATGCCATGCTTTTTGATGGCTTTGACTTTGCGAAAGATTTTTTTTTTGTTTTCTTAGTATCCATGCCGTGTTTCTTAAATCTTCGCCAGCAAGTCGTGTCTTACTCCTTGACTTATTCCCCAGCTTTTGCAACAGCTGTGAGCTTAGTTTTGGCATGTTTTGGTCCTTTGCAATGCGCCGGATTTAATGCTGGCCATTTTCTCGGAATGACAAAATTTCCCCAATTTTTTTTTTTTCTCCTCCGATTGCAATTGCTTTGATGGTATCTCCATTCCAGGGAGTTTGGAAGTCCTTCCTTTGTGTTTTGGCCTTCAGCGGAGATCAATTTTGGCAAGCTCTGCTGCATGTGCCTGCACTTGATGGCATATGGCCTGCCTTTTGATGGCTTTCATTTTGGGAAAGAAATTTCTTTGTTTTTTTCTTTTAGGTATCCTTTCCACGTTTCTTGTATCTTGCCCTGCAAGTCGTGTCTTCCTCCTTGACTTATTCCCCAGCTTTTGCAACAGCTGTGAGCTTAGTTTTGGCATGTTTTGGTCCTTTGCAATGCGCCGGATTTAATGCTGGCCATTTTCTCGGAATGACAAAATTTCCCCAATTTTTTTTTTTTCTCCTCCGATTGCAATTGCTCTGATGGTATCTCCATTCCAGGGAATTTGGAAGTCCTTCCTTTGTGTTTTGGCCTTCAGCAGGGATCAATTTTGGCAAGCTCTGCTGCATGTGCCTGCACTTGATGGCATATGGCCTGCCTTTTGATGGCTTTGACTTTGGGAAAGAATTTTTTATTTTTTCTTTTAGTTATCCATGCCATGTCCCTCATATCTTCCCCAGCGAGTTGTGTCTTCGTCTTTGTCTTTTTCCCCTGCTTGTGCAACATCTGTGAGCTTCGTTCTGCATCTTTTGGTCCTTTGCAATGCCGCTCAGTTCCTTCCAGACCATTTTTTGAAGAGACTAAAACTCCGAATTTTCTGGTTTTTGTGGGGTTTTTTTCAATTGCATTTCTTTTGATGTTATGTCCTTTGCAGAGTGTTTGTAAGTCTTTCTTTTGGGGTTCGCAAGATTCCGTTTCCCTTCCCGAAAGGAAATTTCATTTCCTTTCGGGAAGGGAAACGGAATCTTGCGATTTCAATGGGGTCTAATAGAAGATTCTTTGGTGCATGTCGTTGCACTTGATGGCATGCCATGCTTTTTGATGGCTTTGACTTTGCGAAAGATTTTTTTTTGTTTTCTTAGTATCCATGCCGTGTTTCTTATATCTTCGCCAGCAAGTCGAGTCTTCCTCCTTGACTTATTCCCCTGCTTTTGCAACAGCTGTGAGCTTAGTTTTGGCATGTTTTGGTCCTTTGCAATGCGCCGGATTTTATGCTGGCCATTTTCTCGGAATGACAAAATTTCCCCAATTTTTTTTTTTTCTCCTCCGATTGCAATTACTTTGATGGTATCTCCATTCCAGGGAGTTTGGAAGACCTTCCTTTGTGTTTTGGCCTTCAGCGGGGATCAGTTTTGGCAAGCTCTGCTGCATGTGCCTGCACTTGATGGCGTATGGCCTGCCCTTTGATGGCTTTGACTTTGGGAAAGAAATTTCTTTGTTTTTTTTCTTAGGTATCCTTCCCGCGTTTCTTATATCTTGCCCTGCAACTCGTGTCTTCCTCCTTGATTTATTCCCTTGCTTTTGCAACAGGTGTGAGCTTAGTTTTGGCATGTTTTGGTCCTTTGCATTGTGCCGGATTTAATGTTGGCCATTTTCTCGGAATGACAAAATTTCCCCAATTTTTTATTTTTCTCCTCTGATTGCAATTGCTCTGATGGTATCTCCATTCCAGGGAGTTTGGAAGTCCTTCCTTTGTGTTTTGGCCTTCAGCGGGTATCAATTTTGGCAAGCTCTGCTGCATGTGCCTGCATTGATGGCATATGGCCTGCCTTTTGATGGCTTTGACTTTGGGAAAGAATTTTTTTTTTTTTCTTTTAGTTATCCATGCCATGTCCCTCATATCTTCCCCAGCGAGTTGTGTCTTCGTCTTTGTGTTTTTTCCCTGCTTGTGCAACATCTGTGAGCTTCGTTCTGCATCTTTTGGTCCTTTGCAATGCCGCTCAGTTCATTCCAGACCATTTTTTGAAGAGACTAAAACTCCGAATTTTCTGGTTTTTGTGGGGTTTTTTTCAATTGCATTTCTTTTGATCCTATGTCCTTTGCAGAGTGTTTGTAAGTCTTTCTTTTGGGGTTCGCAAGATTCCGTTTCCCTTCCCGAAAGGAAATTTCATTTCCTTTCGGGAAGGGAAACGGAATCTTGCGATTTCAATGGGGACTAATAGAAGAATCTTTGGTGCATGTCCCTGCACGTGATGGCATGCCATGCTTTTTGATGGCTTTGACTTTGCGAAAGATTTTTTTTTGTTTTCTTAGTATCCATGCCGTGTTTCTTATATCTTCGCCAGCAAGTCGTGTCTTCCTCCTTGACTTATTCCCCTGCTTTTGCAACAGCTGTGAGCTTAGTTTTGGCATGTTTTGGTCCTTTGCAATGCGCCGGATTTAATGCTGGCCATTTTCTCGGAATGACAAAATTTCCCCAATTTTTTTTTTTTCTCCTCCGATTGCAATTGCTCTGATGGTATCTCCATTCCAGGGAGTTTGGAAGTCCTTCCTTTGTGTTTTGGCCTTCAGCGGGGATCAGTTTTGGGAAGCTCTGCTGCATATGCCTGCACTTGATAGCATATGGCCTGCCTTTTGATGGCTTTGACTTTGGGAAAGAAATTTCTTTGTTTTTTTTCTTAGGTATCCTTCCCGCGTTTCTTATATCTTGCCCTGCAAGTCATGTCTTCCTCCTTGACTTATTCCCCTGCTTTTGCAACAGCTGTGAGCTTAGTTTTGGCATGTTTTGGTCCTTTGCAATGCGCCGGATTTAATGCTGGCCATTTTCTCGGAATGACAAAATTTCCCCAATTTTTATTTTTTCTCCTCCGATTGCAATTGCTCTGATGGTATCTCCATTCCAGGGAGTTTGGAAGTCCTTCCTTTGTGTTTTGGCCTTCAGCAGGGATCAATTTTGGCAAGCTCTGCTGCATGTGCCTGCACTTGATGGCATATGGCCTGCCTTTTGACGGGTTTCATTTTCGGAAAGACATTTCCTTGTTTTTTTCTTTTAGGTATCCTTTCCGCGTTTCTTGTATCTTGCCCTGCAAGTCCTGTCTTCCTCCTTGACTTATTCCCCTGCTTTTGCAACAGCTGTGAGCTTAGTTTTGGCATGTTTTGGTCCTTTGCAATGCGCCGGATTTAATGCTGGCCATTTTCTCGGAATGACAAAATTTCCCCAATTTTTTTTTTTCTCCTCCGATTGCAATTGCTCTGATGGTATCTCCATTCCAGGGAGTTTGGAAGTCCTTCCTTTGTGTTTTGGCCTTCAGCGGAGATCAATTTTGGCAAGCTCTGCTGCATGTGCCTGCACTTGATGGCATATGGCCTGCCTTTTGATGGCTTTGACTTTGGGAAAGAAATTTTTGTTTCTTCTTTTAGGTATCCATGCCATGTCCCTCATATCTTCCCCAGCGAGTTGTGTCTTCGTCTTTGTCTTTTTCCCCTGCTTGTGCAACATCTGTGAGCTTAGTTCTGCAGCTTTTGGTCCTTTGCAATGCCGCTCAGTTCCTTCCAGACCATTTTTTGAAGAGACTAAAACTCCGAATTTTCTGGTTTTTGTGGGGTTTTTTTCAATTGCATTTCTTTTGATCCTATGTCCTTTGCAGAGTGTTTGTAAGTCTTTCTTTTGGGGTTCGCAAGATTCCGTTTCCCTTCCCGAAAGGAAATGAAATTTCCTTTCGGGAAGGGAAACGGAATCTTGCGATTTCAATGGGGACTAATAGAAGAATCTTTGGTGCATGTCCCTGCACTTGATGGCATGCCATGCTTTTTGATGGCTTTGACTTTGCTAAAGATTTTTTTTTGTTTTCTTAGTATCCATGCCGTGTTTCTTATATCTTCGCCAGCAAGTCGTGTCTTCCTCCTTGACTTATTCCCCAGCTTTTGCAACAGCTGTGAGCTTAGTTTTGGCATGTTTTGGTCCTTTGCAATGCGCCGGATTTAATGCTGGCCATTTTCTCGGAATGACAAAATTTCCCCAATTTTTATTTTTTCTCCTCCGATTGCAATTGCTCTGATGGTATCTCCATTCCAGGGAGTTTGGAAGTCCTTCCTTTGTGTTTTGGCCTTCAGCAGGGATCAATTTTGGTAAGCTCTGCTGCATGTGCCTGCACTTTATGGCATATGGCCTGCCTTTTGATGGCTTTGACTTTGGGAAAGAAATTTCTTTGTTTTTTTCTTTTAGGTATCCTTGCCGCGTTTCTTATATCTTGCCCTGCAAGTCGTGTCTTCCTCCTTGACTTATTCCCCTGCTTTTGCAACAGCTGTTAGCTTAGTTTTGGCATGTTTTGGTCCTTTGCAATGTGCCGGATTTAATGCTGGCCATTTTCTCGGAATGACAAAATTTCCCCAATTTTTTTTTTTTCTCCTCCGATTGCAATTGCTCTGATGGTATCTCCATTCCAGGGAATTTGGAAGTCCTTCCTTTGTTTTTTGGCCTTCAGCAGGGATCAATTTTGGCAAGCTCTGCTGCATGTGCCTGCACTTGATGGCATATGGCCCGCCTTTTGATGGCTTTGACTTTGGGAAAGAAATTTTTGTTTTTTCTTTTAGGTATCCATGCCATGTCCCTCATATCTTCCCCAGCGAGTTGTGTCTTCGTCTTTGTCTTTTTCCCCTGCTTGTGCAACATCTGTGAGCTTAGTTCTGCATCTTTTGGTCCTTTGCAATGCAGCTCAGTTCCTTCCAGACCATTTTTTGAAGAGACTAAAACTCCGAATTTTCTGGTTTTTGTGGGGTTTTTTTCAATTGCATTTCTTTTGATCCTATGTCCTTTGCAGAGTGTTTGTAAGTCTTTCTTTTGGGGTTCGCAAGATTCCGTTTCCCTTCCCGAAAGGAAATGAAATTTCCTTTCGGGAAGGGAAACGGAATCTTGCGATTTCAATGGGGACTAATAGAAGAATCTTTGGTGCATGTCCCTGCACTTGATGGCATGCCATGCTTTTTGATGGCTTTGACTTTGCGAAAGATTTTTTTTTGTTTTCTTAGTATCCATGCCGTGTTTCTTATATCTTCGCCAACAAGTCGAGTCTTCCTCCTTGACTTATTCCCCAGCTTTTGCAACAGCTGTGAGCTTAGTTTTGGCATGTTTTGGTCCTTTGCAATGCGCCGGATTTAATGCTGGCCATTTTCTCGGAATGACAAAATTTCCCCAATTTTTATTTTTTCTCCTCCGATTGCAATTGCTTTGATGGTATCTCCATTCCAGGGAGTTTGGAAGTCCTTCCTTTGTGTTTTGGCCTTCAGCGGAGATCAATTTTGGCAAGCTCTGCTGCATGTGCCTGCACTTGATGGCATATGGCCTGCCTTTTGATGGCTTTGACTTTGGGAAAGAAATTTCTTTGTTTTTTTTCTTAGGTATCCTTGCCGCGTTTCTTATATCTTCGCCAGCAAGTCGTGTCTTCCTCCTTGACTTATTCCCCTGCTTTTGCAACAGCTGTGAGCTTAGTTTTGGCATGTTTTGGTCCTTTGCAATGTGCCGGATTTAATGCTGGCCATTTTCTCGGAATGACAAAATTTCCCCAATTTTTTTTTTTTCTCCTCCGATTGCAATTGCTTTGATGGTATCTCCATTCCAGGGAGTTTGGAAGTCCTTCCTTTGTTTTTTGGCCTTCAGCAGGGATCAATTTTGGCAAGCTCTGCTGCATGTGCCTGCACTTGATGGCATATGGCCCGCCTTTTGATGGCTTTGACTTTGGGAAAGAAATTTTTGTTTTTTCTTTTAGGTATCCATGCCATGTCCCTCATATCTTCCCCAGCGAGTTGTGTCTTCGTCTTTGTCTTTTTCCCCTGCTTGTGCAACATCTGTGAGCTTAGTTCTGCATCTTTTGGTCCTTTGCAATGCAGCTCAGTTCCTTCCAGACCATTTTTTGAAGAGACTAAAACTCCGAATTTTCTGGTTTTTGTGGGGTTTTTTTCAATTGCATTTCTTTTGATCCTATGTCCTTTGCAGAGTGTTTGTAAGTCTTTCTTTTGGGGTTCGCAAGATTCCGTTTCCCTTCCCGAAAGGAAATGAAATTTCCTTTCGGGAAGGGAAACGGAATCTTGCGATTTCAATGGGGACTAATAGAAGAATCTTTGGTGCATGTCCCTGCACTTGATGGCATGCCATGCTTTTTGATGGCTTTGACTTTGCGAAAGATTTTTTTTTGTTTTCTTAGTATCCATGCCGTGTTTCTTATATCTTCGCCAGCAAGTCGTGTCTTCCTCCTTGACTTATTCCCCAGCTTTTGCAACAGCTGTGAGCTTAGTTTTGGCATGTTTTGGTCCTTTGCAATGCGCCGGATTTAATGCTGGCCATTTTCTCGGAATGACAAAATTTCCCCAATTTTTTTTTTTTCTCCTCCGATTGCAATTGCTCTGATGGTATCTCCATTCCAGGGAGTTTGGAAGTCCTTCCTTTGTGTTTTGGCCTTCAGCAGGGATCAATTTTGGTAAGCTCTGCTGCATGTGCCTGCACTTGATGGCATATGGCCTGCCTTTTGATGGCTTTGACTTTGGGTAAGAATTTTTTTTTTTTCTTTTAGTTATCCATGCCATGTCCCTCATATCTTCCCCAGCGAGTTGTGTCTTCGTCTTTGTCTTTTTCCCCTGCTTGTGCAACATCTGTGAGCTTCGTTCTGCATCTTTTGGTCCTTTGCAATGCCGCTCAGTTCCTTCCAGACCATTTTTTGAAGAGACTAAAACTCCGAATTTTCTGGTTTTTGTGGGGTTTTTTTCAATTGCATTTCTTTTGATCCTATGTCCTTTGCAGAGTGTTTGTAAGTCTTTCTTTTGGGGTTCGCAAGATTCCGTTTCCCTTCCCGAAAGGAAATTCATTTCCTTTCGGGAAGGGAAACGGAATCTTGCGATTTCAATGGGGACTAATAGAAGAATCTTTGGTGCATGTCCCTGCACTTGATGGCATGCCATGCTTTTTGATGGCTTTGACTTTGCGAAAGATTTTTTTTTGTTTTCTTAGTATCCATGCCGTGTTTCTTATATCTTCGCCAGCAAGTGGAGTCTTCCTCCTTGACTTATTCCCCAGCTTTTGCAACAGCTGTGAGCTTAGTTTTGGCATGTTTTGGTCCTTTGCAATGCGCCGGATTTAATGCTGGCCATTTTCTCAGAATGACAAAATTTCCCCAATTTTTTTTTTTTCTCCTCCGATTGCAATTGCTCTGATGGTATCTCCATTCCAGGGAGTTTGGAAGTCCTTCCTTTGTGTTTTGGCCTTCAGCGGGGATCAGTTTTGGCAAGCTCTGATGCATGTGCCTGCACTTGATGGCATATGGCCTGCCTTTTGATGGCTTTCATTTTGGGAAAGAAATTTCTTTGTTTTTTTCTTTTAGGTATCCTTTCCGCGTTTCTTGTATCTTGCCCTGCAAGTCGTGTCTTCCTCCTTGACTTATTCCCCTGCTTTTGCAACAGCTGTGAGCTTAGTTTTGGCATGTTTTGGTCCTTTGCAATGAGCCGGATTTAATGCTGGCCATTTTCTCGGAATGACAAAATTTCCCCAATTTTTTATTTTTCTCCTCCGATTGCAATTGCTCTGATGGTATCTCCATTCCAGGGAGTTTGGAAGTCCTTCCTTTGTGTTTTGGCCTTCAGCGGAGATCAATTTTGGCAAGCTCTGCTGCATGTGCCTGCACTTGATGGCATATGGCCTGCCTTTTGACGGGTTTCATTTTCGGAAAGAAATTTCCTTGTTTTTTTCTTTTAGGTATCCTTTCCGCGTTTCTTGTATCTTGCCCTGCAAGTCCTGTCTTCCTCCTTGACTTATTCCCCTGCTTTTGCAACAGCTGTGAGCTTAGTTTTGGCATGTTTTGGTCCTTTGCAATGTGCCGGATTTAATGCTGGCCATTTTCTCGGAATGACAAAATTTCCCCAATTTTTTTTTTTTCTCCTCCGATTGCAATTGCTCTGATGGTATCTCCATTCCAGGGAATTTGGAAGTCCTTCCTTTGTTTTTTGGCCTTCAGCAGGGATCAATTTTGGCAAGCTCTGCTGCATGTGCCTGCACTTGATGGCATATGGCCCGCCTTTTGATGGCTTTGACTTTGGGAAAGAAATTTTTGTTTTTTCTTTTAGGTATCCATGCCATGTCCCTCATATCTTCCCCAGCGAGTTGTGTCTTCGTCTTTGTCTTTTTCCCCTGCTTGTGCAACATCTGTGAGCTTAGTTCTGCATCTTTTGGTCCTTTGCAATGCAGCTCAGTTCCTTCCAGACCATTTTTTGAAGAGACTAAAACTCCGAATTTTCTGGTTTTTGTGGGGTTTTTTTCAATTGCATTTCTTTTGATCCTATGTCCTTTGCAGAGTGTTTGTAAGTCTTTCTTTTGGGGTTCGCAAGATTCCGTTTCCCTTCCCGAAAGGAAATTTCATTTCCTTTCGGGAAGGGAAACGGAATCTTGCGATTTCAATGGGGACTAATAGAAGAATCTTTGGTGCATGTCCCTGCACTTGATGGCATGCCATGCTTTTTGATGGCTTTGACTTTGCGAAAGATTTTTTTTTGTTTTCTTAGTATCCATGCCGTGTTTCTTATATCTTCGCCAACAAGTCGAGTCTTCCTCCTTGACTTATTCCCCAGCTTTTGCAACAGCTGTGAGCTTAGTTTTGGCATGTTTTGGTCCTTTGCAATGCGCCGGATTTAATGCTGGCCATTTTCTCGGAATGACAAAATTTCCCCAATTTTTTTTTTTTCTCCTCCGATTGCAATTGCTCTGATGGTATCTCCATTCCAGGGAGTTTGGAAGTCCTTCCTTTGTGTTTTGGCCTTCAGCAGGGATCAATTTTGGTAAGCTCTGCTGCATGTGCCTGCACTTTATGGCATATGGCCTGCCTTTTGATGGCTTTGACTTTGGGTAAGAATTTTTTTTTTTTCTTTTAGGTATCCATGCCATGTCCCTCATATCTTCCCCAGCGAGTTGTGTCTTCGTCTTTGTCTTTTTCCCCTGCTTGTGCAACATCTGTGAGCTTCGTTCTGCATCTTTTGGTCCTTTGCAATGCCGCTCAGTTCCTTCCAGACCATTTTTTGAAGAGACTAAAACTCCGAATTTTCTGGTTTTTGTGGGGTTTTTTTCAATTGCATTTCTTTTGATCCTATGTCCTTTGCAGAGTGTTTGTAAGTCTTTCTTTTGGGGTTCGCAAGATTCCGTTTCCCTTCCCGAAAGGAAATTTCATTTCCTTTCGGGAAGGGAAACGGAATCTTGCGATTTCAATGGGGACTAATAGAAGAATCTTTGGTACATGTCCCTGCACTTGATGGCATGCCATGCTTTTTGATGGCTTTGACTTTGCGAAAGATTTTTTTTTGTTTTCTTAGTATCCATGCAGTGTTTCTTATATCTTCGCCAGCAAGTCGAGTCTTCCTCCTTGACTTATTCCCCTGCTTTTGCAACAGCTGTGAGCTTAGTTTTGGCATGTTTTGGTCCTTTGCAATGCGCCGGATTTAATGCTGGCCATTTTCTCGGAATGACAAAATTTCCCCAATTTTTTTTTTTTCTCCTCCGATTGCAATTGCTCTGATGGTATCTCCATTCCAGGGAGTTTGGAAGTCCTTCCTTTGTGTTTTGGCCTTCAGCGGGGATCAGTTTTGGCAAGCTCTGATGCATGTGCCTGCACTTGATGGCATATGGCCTGCCTTTTGATGGCTTTCATTTTGGGAAAGAAATTTCTTTGTTTTTTTCTTTTAGGTATCCTTTCCGCGTTTCTTGTATCTTGCCCTGCAAGTCGTGTCTTCCTCCTTGACTTATTCCCCTGCTTTTGCAACAGCTGTGAGCTTAGTTTTGGCATGTTTTGGTCCTTTGCAATGCGCCGGATTTAATGCTGGCCATTTTCTCGGAATGACAAAATTTCCCCAATTTTTTTTTTTTCTCCTCCGATTGCAATTGATCTGATGGTATCTCCATTCCAGGGAGTTTGGAAGTCCTTCCTTTGTGTTTTGGCCTTCAGCGGAGATCAATTTTGGCAAGCTCTGCTGCATGTGCCTGCACTTGATGGCATATGGCCTGCCTTTTGACGGGTTTCATTTTCGGAAAGAAATTTCCTTGTTTTTTATTCTTTTAGGTATCCTTTCCGCGTTTCTTGTATCTTGCCCTGCAAGTCGTGTCTTCCTCCTTGACTTATTCCCCTGCTTTTGCAACCGCTGTGAGCTTAGTTTTGGCATGTTTTGGTCCTTTGCAATGCGCCGGATTTAATGCTGGCCATTTTCTCGGAATGACAAAATTTCCCCAATTTTTTTTTTTTCTCCTCCGATTGCAATTGCTCTGATGGTATCTCCATTCCAGGGAGTTTGGAAGTCCTTCCTTTGTGTTTTGGCCTTCAGCGGGTATCAGTTTTGGCAAGCTCTGCTGCATGTGCCTGCACTTGATGGCATATGGCCCGCCTTTTGATGGCTTTGACTTTGGGAAAGAAATTTTTGTTTTTTCTTTTAGGTATCCATGCCATGTCCCTCATATCTTCCCCAGCGAGTTGTGACTTCGTCTTTGTCTTTTTCCCCTGCTTGTGCAACATCTGTGAGCTTAGTTCTGCATCTTTTGGTCCTTTGCAATGCCGCTCAGTTCCTTCCAGACCATTTTTTGAAGAGACTAAAACTCCGAATTTTCTGGTTTTTGTGGGGTTTTTTTCAATTGCATTTCTTTTGATCCTATGTCCTTTGCAGAGTGTTTGTAAGTCTTTCTTTTGGGGTTCGCAAGATTCCGTTTCCCTTCCCGAAAGGAAATTTCATTTCCTTTCGGGAAGGGAAACGGAATCTTGCGATTTCAATGGGGACTAATAGAAGAATCTTTGGTGCATGTCCCTGCACTTGATGGCATGCCATGCTTTTTGATGGCTTTGACTTTGCGAAAGATTTTTTTTTGTTTTCTTAGTATCCATGCCGTGTTTCTTATATCTTCGCCAGCAAGTCGTGTCTTCCTCCTTGACTTATTCCCCAGCTTTTGCAACAGCTGTGAGCTTAGTTTTGGCATGTTTTGGTCCTTTGCAATGCGCCGGATTTAATGCTGGCCATTTTCTCGGAATGACAAAATTTCCCCAATTTTTTTTTTTTTTCCTCCGATTGCAATTGCTTTGATGGTATCTCCATTCCAGGGAGTTTGGAAGTCCTTCCTTTGTGTGTTGGCCTTCAGCGGGGATCAGTTTTGGCAAGCTCTGCTGCATGTGCCTGCACTTGATGGCATATGGCCTGCCTTTTGATGGCTTTGACTTTGGGTAAGAATTTTTTTTTTTTCTTTTAGTTGTCCATGCCATGTCCCTCATATCTTCCCCAGCGAGTTGTGTCTTCGTCTTTGTCTTTTTCCCCTGCTTGTGCAACATCTGTGAGCTTCGTTCTGCATCTTTTGGTCCTTTGCAATGCCGCTCAGTTCCTTCCAGACCATTTTTTGAAGAGACTAAAACTCCGAATTTTGTGGTTTTTGTGGGGTTTTTTTCAATTGCATTTCTTTTGATCCTATGTCCTTTGCAGAGTGATTGTAAGTCTTTCTTTTGGGGTTCGCAAGATTCCGTTTCCCTTCCCGAAAGGAAATTCATTCTAGTTCGGGAAGGGAAACGGAATCTTGCGATTTCAATGGGGTCTAATAGAAGATTCTTTGGTGCATGTCGTTGCACTTGATGGCATGCCATGCTTTTTGATGGCTTTGACTTTGCGAAAGATTTTTTTTTGTTTTCTTAGTATCCATGCGGTGTTTCTTATATCTTCGCCAGCAAGTCGAGTCTTCCTCCTTGACTTATTCCCCTGCTTTTGCAACAGCTGTGAGCTTAGTTTTGGCATGTTTTGGTCCTTTGCAATGCGCCGGATTTAATGCTGGCCATTTTCTCGGAATGACAAAATTTCCCCAATTTTTTCTTTTTTCTCCTCCGATTGCAATTGCTCTGATGGTATCTCCATTCCAGGGAGTTTGGAAGTCCTTCCTTTGTGTTTTGGCCTTCAGCGGGGATCAGTTTTGGCAAGATCTGATGCATATGCCTGCACTTGATGGCATATGGCCTGCCTTTTGATGGCTTTGACTTTGGGAAAGAAATTTCTTTGTTTTTTTTCTTAGGTATCCTTCCCGCGTTTCTTATATCTTGCCCTGCAAGTCGTGTCTTCCTCCTTGACTTATTCCCCTGCTTTTGCAACAGCTGTGAGCTTAGTTTTAGCATGTTTTGGTCCTTTGCAATGCGCCGGATTTCATGCTGGCCATTTTCTCGGAATGACAAAATTTGCCCAATTTTTTATTTTTCTCCTCCGATTGCAATTGCTCTGATGGTATCTCCATTCCAGGGAGTTTGGAAGTCCTTCCTTTGTGTTTTGGCCTTCAGCGGGGATCAATTTTGGCAAGCTCTGCTGCATGTTCCTGCACTTGATGGCATATGGCCTGCCTTTTGATGGCTTTCATTTTGGGAAAGAAATTTCTTTGTTTTTTTCTTTTAGGTATCCTTTCCGCGTTTCTTGTATCTTGCCCTGCAAGTCGTGTCTTCCTCCTTGACTTAGTCCCCTGCTTTTGCAACAGCTGTGAGCTTAGTTTTGGCATGTTTTGGTCCTTTGCAATGCGCCGGATTTAATGCTGGCCATTTTCTCGGAATGACAAAATTTCCCAATTTTTTTTTTTTCTCCTCCGATTGCAATTGCTCTGATGGTATCTCCATTCCAAGGAGTTTGGAAGTCCTTCCTTTGTGTTTTGGCCTTCAGCGGGGATCAGTTTTTGCAAGCTCTGATGCATGTGCCTGCACTTGATGGCATATGGCCTGCCTTTTGATGGCTTTGACTTTGGGAAAGAAATTTCTTTGTTTTTTTTCTTAGGTATCCTTCCCGCGTTTCTTATATCTTGCCCTGCAAGTCGTGTCTTCCTCCTTGACTTATTCCCCTGCTTTTGCAACAGCTGTGAGCTTAGTTTTGGCATGTTTTGGTCCTTTGCAATGCGCCGGATTTAATGCTGGCCATTTTCTCGGAATGACAAAATTTCCCCAATTTTTTTTTTTCTCCTCCGATTGCAATTGCTCTGATGGTATCTCCATTCCAGGGAGTTTGGAAGTCCTTCCTTTGTGTTTTGGCCTTCAGCGGAGATCAATTTTGGCAAGCTCTGCTGCATGTGCCTGCACTTGATGGCATATGGCCTGCCTTTTGATGGCTTTGACTTTGGGAAAGAAATTTTTGTTTTTTCTTTTAGGTATCCATGCCATGTCCCTCATATCTTCCCCAGCGAGTTGTGTCTTCGTCTTTGTCTTTTTCCCCTGCTTGTGCAACATCTGTGAGCTTCGTTCTGCAGCTTTTGGTCCTTTGCAATGCCGCTCAGTTCCTTCCAGACCATTTTTTGAAGAGACTAAAACTCCGAATTTTCTGGTTTTTGTGGGGTTTTTTTCAATTGCATTTCTTTTGATCCTATGTCCTTTGCAGAGTGTTTGTAAGTCTTTCTTTTGGGGTTCGCAAGATTCCGTTTCCCTTCCCGAAAGGAAATTTCATTTCCTTGCGGGAAGGGAAACGGAATCTTGCGATTTCAATGGGGACTAATAGAAGAATCTTTGGTGCATGTCCCTGCACTTGATGGCATGCCATGCTTTTTGATGGCTTTGACTTTGCGAAAGATTTTTTTTTGTTTTCTTAGTATCCATGCCGTGTTTCTTATATCTTCGCCAGCAAGTCGTGTCTTCCTCCTTGACTTATTCCCCAGCTTTTGCAACAGCTGTGAGCTTAGTTTTGGCATGTTTTGGTCCTTTGCAATGCGCCGGATTTAATGCTGGCCATTTTCTCGGAATGACAAAATTTGCCCAATTTTTATTTTTTCTCCTCCGATTGCAATTGCTTTGATGGTATCTCCATTCCAGGGAGTTTGGAAGTCCTTCCTTTGTCTTTTGGCCTTCAGCGGGGATCAGTTTTGGCAAGCTCTGCTGCATGTGCCTGCACTTGATGGCATATGGCCTGCCTTTTGATGGCTTTGACTTTGGGAAAAAATTTCTTTGTTTTTTTTCTTAGGTATCCTTCCCGCGTTTCTTATATCTTGCCCTGCAAGTCGTGTCTTCCTCCTTGACTTATTCCCCTGCTTTTGCAACAGCTGTGAGCTTAGTTTTGGCATGTTTTGGTCCTTTGCAATGCGCCGGATTTAATGCTGGCCATTTTCTCGGAATGACAAAATTTCCCCAATTTTTTTTTTTTCTCCTCCGATTGCAATTGCTCTGATGGTATCTCCATTCCAGGGAGTTTGGAAGTCCTTCCTTTGTGTTTTGGCCTTCAGCGGAGATCAATTTTGGCAAGCTCTGCTGCATGTGCCTGCACTTGATGGCATATGGCCTGCCTTTTGATGGCTTTGACTTTGGGTAAGAATTTTCTTTGTTTTTTTTCTTAGGTATCCTTCCCGCGTTTCTTATATCTTGCCCTGCAAGTCGTGTCTTCCTCCTTGACTTATTCCCCTGCTTTTGCAACAGCTGTGAGCTTAGTTTTGGCATGTTTTGGTCCTTTGCAATGCGCCGGATTTAATGCTGGCCATTTTCTCGGAATGACAAAATTTCCCCAATTTTTATTTTTTCTCCTCCGATTGCAATTGCTCTGATGGTATCTCCATTCCAGGGAGTTTGGAAGTCCTTCCTTTGTGTTTTGGCCTTCAGCGGAGATCAATTTTGGCAAGCTCTGCTGCATGTGCCTGCACTTGATGGCATATGGCCTGCCTTTTGACGGGTTTCATTTTCGGAAAGAAATTTCCTTGTTTTTTTCTTTTAGGTATCCTTTCCGCGTTTCTTGTATCTTGCCCTGCAAGTCGTGTCTTCCTCCTTGACTTATTCCCCTGCTTTTGCAACCGCTGTGAGCTTAGTTTTGGCATGTTTTGGTCCTTTGCAATGCGCCGGATTTAATGCTGGCCATTTTCTCGGAATGACAAAATTTCCCCAATTTTTTATTTTTCTCCTCCGATTGCAATTGCTCTGATGGTATCTCCATTCCAGGGAGTTTGGAAGTCCTTCCTTTGTGTTTTGGCCTTCAGCGGAGATCAATTTTGGCAAGCTCTGCTGCATGTGCCTGCACTTGATGGCATATGGCCTGCCTTTTGACGGGTTTCATTTTCGGAAAGAAATTTCCTTGTTTTTTTCTTTTAGGTATCCTTTCCGCGTTTCTTGTATCTTGCCCTGCAAGTCCTGTCTTCCTCCTTGACTTATTCCCCTGCTTTTGCAACAGCTGTGAGCTCAGTTTTTGCATGTTTTGGTCCTTTGCAATGCGCCGGATTTAATGCTGGCCATTTTCTCAGAATGACAAAATTTCCCCAATTTTTATTTTTTCTCCTCCGATTGCAATTGCTCTGATGGTATCTCCATTCCAGGGAGTTTGGAAGTCCTTCCTTTGTGTTTTGGCCTTCAGCGGGTATCAGTTTTGGCAAGCTCTGCAGCATGTGCCTGCACTTGATAGCATATGGCCTGCCTTTTGATGGCTTTGACTTTGGGAAAGAAATTTTTGTTTTTTCTTTTAGGTATCCATGCCATGTCCCTCATATCTTCCCCAGCGAGTTGTGTCTTCGTCTTTGTCTTTTTCCCCTGCTTGTGCAACATCTGTGAGCTTAGTTCTGCATCTTTTGGTCCTTTGCAATGCCGCTCAGTTCCTTCCAGACCATTTTTTGAAGAGACTAAAACTCCGAATTTTCTGGTTTTTGTGGGGTTTTTTTCAATTGCATTTCTTTTGATCCTATGTCCTTTGCAGAGTGTTTGTAAGTCTTTCTTTTGGGGTTCGCAAGATTCCGTTTCCCTTCCCGAAAGGAAATTTCATTTCCTTTCGGGAAGGGAAACGGAATCTTGCGATTTCAATGGGGACTAATAGAAGAATCTTTGGTGCATGTCCCTGCACTTGATGGCATGCCATGCTTTTTGATGGCTTTGACTTTGCGAAAGATTTTTTTTTGTTTTCTTAGTATCCATGCCGTGTTTCTTATATCTTCGCCAGCAAGTCGTGTCTTCCTCCTTGACTTATTCCCCAGCTTTTGCAACAGCTGTGACCTTAGTTTTGGCATGTTTTGGTCCTTTGCAATGCGCCGGATTTAATGCTGGCCATTTTCTCGGAATGACAAAATTTCCCCAATTTTTATTTTTTCTCCTCCGATTGCAATTGCTCTGATGGTATCTCCATTCCAGGGAGTTTGGAAGTCCTTCCTTTGTTTTTTGGCCTTCAGCAGGGATCAATTTTGGCAAGCTCTGCTGCATGTGCCTGCACTTGATGGCATATGGCCCGCCTTTTGATGGCTTTGACTTTGGGAAAGAAATTTTTGTTTTTTCTTTTAGGTATCCATGCCATGTCCCTCATATCTTCCCCAGCGAGTTGTGTCTTCGTCTTTGTCTTTTTCCCCTGCTTGTGCAACATCTGTGAGCTTAGTTCTGCATCTTTTGGTCCTTTGCAATGCAGCTCAGTTCCTTCCAGACCATTTTTTGAAGAGACTAAAACTCCGAATTTTCTGGTTTTTGTGGGGTTTTTTTCAATTGCATTTCTTTTGATCCTATGTCCTTTGCAGAGTGTTTGTAAGTCTTTCTTTTGGGGTTCGCAAGATTCCGTTTCCCTTCCCGAAAGGAAATGAAATTTCCTTTCGGGAAGGGAAACGGAATCTTGCGATTTCAATGGGGACTAATAGAAGAATCTTTGGTGCATGTCCCTGCACTTGATGGCATGCCATGCTTTTTGATGGCTTTGACTTTGCGAAAGATTTTTTTTTGTTTTCTTAGTATCCATGCCGTGTTTCTTATATCTTCGCCAACAAGTCGAGTCTTCCTCCTTGACTTATTCCCCAGCTTTTGCAACAGCTGTGAGCTTAGTTTTGGCATGTTTTGGTCCATTGCAATGCGCCGGATTTAATGCTGGCCATTTTCTCGGAATGACAAAATTTCCCCAATTTTTTTTTTTTCTCCTCCGATTGCAATTGCTCTGATGGTATCTCCATTCCAGGGAGTTTGGAAGTCCTTCCTTTGTGTTTTGGCCTTCAGCAGGGATCAATTTTGGTAAGCTCTGCTGCATGTGCCTGCACTTGATGGCATATGGCCTGCCTTTTGATGGCTTTGACTTTGGGTAAGAATTTTTTTTTTTTCTTTTAGGTATCCATGCCATGTCCCTCATATCTTCCCCAGCGAGTTGTGTCTTCGTCTTTGTCTTTTTCCCCTGCTTGTGCAACATCTGTGAGCTTCGTTCTGCATCTTTTGGTCCTTTGCAATGCCGCTCAGTTCCTTCCAGACCATTTTTTGAAGAGACTAAAACTCCGAATTTTCTGGTTTTTGTGGGGTTTTTTTCAATTGCATTTCTTTTGATCCTATGTCCTTTGCAGAGTGTTTGTAAGTCTTTCTTTTGGGGTTCGCAAGATTCCGTTTCCCTTCCCGAAAGGAAATTTCATTTCCTTTCGGGAAGGGAAACGGAATCTTGCGATTTCAATGGGGACTAATAGAAGAATCTTTGGTACATGTCCCTGCACTTGATGGCATGCCATGCTTTTTGATGGCTTTGACTTTGCGAAAGATTTTTTTTTGTTTTCTTAGTATCCATGCAGTGTTTCTTATATCTTCGCCAGCAAGTCGAGTCTTCCTCCTTGACTTATTCCTCTGCTTTTGCAACAGCTGTGAGCTTAGTTTTGGCATGTTTTGGTCCTTTGCAATGCGCCGGATTTAATGCTGGCCATTTTCTCGGAATGACAAAATTTCCCCAATTTTTTTTTTTTCTCCTCCGATTGCAATTGCTCTGATGGTATCTCCATTCCAGGGAGTTTGGAAGTCCTTCCTTTGTGTTTTGGCCTTCAGCGGGGATCAGTTTTGGCAAGCTCTGATGCATGTGCCTGCACTTGATGGCATATGGCCTGCCTTTTGATGGCTTTCATTTTGGGAAAGAAATTTCTTTGTTTTTTTCTTTTAGGTATCCTTTCCGCGTTTCTTGTATCTTGCCCTGCAAGTCGTGTCTTCCTCCTTGACTTATTCCCCTGCTTTTGCAACAGCTGTGAGCTTAGTTTTGGCATGTTTTGGTCCTTTGCAATGCGCCGGATTTAATGCTGGCCATTTTCTCGGAATGACAAAATTTCCCCAATTTTTTTTTTTTCTCCTCCGATTGCAATTGATCTGATGGTATCTCCATTCCAGGGAGTTTGGAAGTCCTTCCTTTGTGTTTTGGCCTTCAGCGGAGATCAATTTTGGCAAGCTCTGCTGCATGTGCCTGCACTTGATGGCATATGGCCTGCCTTTTGACGGGTTTCATTTTCGGAAAGAAATTTCCTTGTTTTTTATTCTTTTAGGTATCCTTTCCGCGTTTCTTGTATCTTGCCCTGCAAGTCGTGTCTTCCTCCTTGACTTATTCCCCTGCTTTTGCAACCGCTGTGAGCTTAGTTTTGGCATGTTTTGGTCCTTTGCAATGCGCCGGATTTAATGCTGGCCATTTTCTCGGAATGACAAAATTTCCCCAATTTTTTTTTTTTCTCCTCCGATTGCAATTGCTCTGATGGTATCTCCATTCCAGGGAGTTTGGAAGTCCTTCCTTTGTGTTTTGGCCTTCAGCGGAGATCAATTTTGGCAAGCTCTGCTGCATGTGCCTGCACTTGATGGCATATGGCCCGCCTTTTGATGGCTTTGACTTTGGGAAAGAAATTTTTGTTTTTTCTTTTAGGTATCCATGCCATGTCCCTCATATCTTCCCCAGCGAGTTGTGACTTCGTCTTTGTCTTTTTCCCCTGCTTGTGCAACATCTGTGAGCTTAGTTCTGCATCTTTTGGTCCTTTGCAATGCCGCTCAGTTCCTTCCAGACCATTTTTTGAAGAGACTAAAACTCCGAATTTTCTGGTTTTTGTGGGGTTTTTTTCAATTGCATTTCTTTTGATCCTATGTCCTTTGCAGAGTGTTTGTAAGTCTTTCTTTTGGGGTTCGCAAGATTCCGTTTCCCTTCCCGAAAGGAAATTTCATTTCCTTTCGGGAAGGGAAACGGAATCTTGCGATTTCAATGGGGACTAATAGAAGAATCTTTGGTGCATGTCCCTGCACTTGATGGCATGCCATGCTTTTTGATGGCTTTGACTTTGCGAAAGATTTTTTTTTGTTTTCTTAGTATCCATGCCGTGTTTCTTATATCTTCGCCAGCAAGTCGTGTCTTCCTCCTTGACTTATTCCCCAGCTTTTGCAACAGCTGTGAGCTTAGTTTTGGCATGTTTTGGTCCTTTGCAATGCGCCGGATTTAATGCTGGCCATTTTCTCGGAATGACAAAATTTCCCCAATTTTTTTTTTTTTTCCTCCGATTGCAATTGCTTTGATGGTATCTCCATTCCAGGGAGTTTGGAAGTCCTTCCTTTGTCTTTTGGCCTTCAGCGGGGATCAGTTTTGGCAAGCTCTGCTGCATGTGCCTGCACTTGATGGCATATGGCCTGCCTTTTGATGGCTTTGACTTTGGGAAAGAAATTTCTTTGTTTTTTTTCTTAGGTATCCTTGCCGCGTTTCTTATATCTTGCCCTGCAAGTCGTGTCTTCCTCCTTGAATTATTCCCCTGCTTTTGCAACCGCTGTGAGCTTAGTTTTGGCATGTTTTGGTCCTTTGCAATGCGCCGGATTTAATGCTGGCCATTTTCTCGGAATGACAAAATTTCCCCAATTTTTTTTTTTTCTCCTCCGATTGCAATTGCTCTGATGGTATCTCCATTCCAGGGAGTTTGGAAGTCCTTCCTTTGTTTTTTGGCCTTCAGCAGGGATCAATTTTGGCAAGCTCTGCTGCATGTGCCTGCACTTGATGGCATATGGCCCGCCTTTTGATGGCTTTGACTTTGGGAAAGAAATTTTTGTTTTTTCTTTTAGGTATCCATGCCATGTCCCTCATATCTTCCCCAGCGAGTTGTGTCTTCGTCTTTGTCTTTTTCCCCTGCTTGTGCAACATCTGTGAGCTTCGTTCTGCATCTTTTGGTCCTTTGCAATGCAGCTCAGTTCCTTCCAGACCATTTTTTGAAGAGACTAAAACTCCGAATTTTCTGGTTTTTGTGGGGTTTTTTTCAATTGCATTTCTTTTGATCCTATGTCCTTTGCAGAGTGTTTGTAAGTCTTTCTTTTGGGGTTCGCAAGATTCCGTTTCCCTTCCCGAAAGGAAATTTCATTTCCTTTCGGGAAGGGAAACGGAATCTTGCGATTTCAATGGGGACTAATAGAAGAATCTTTGGTGCATGTCCCTGCACTTGATGGCATGCCATGCTTTTTGATGGCTTTGACTTTGCGAAAGATTTTTTTTTGTTTTCTTAGTATCCATGCCGTGTTTCTTATATCTTCGCCAGCAAGTCGTGTCTTCCTCCTTGACTTATTCCCCAGCTTTTGCAACAGCTGTGAGCTTAGTTTTGGCATGTTTTGGTCCTTTGCAATGCGCCGGATTTAATGCTGGCCATTTTCTCGGAATGACAAAATTTGCCCAATTTTTATTTTTTCTCCTCCGATTGCAATTGCTTTGATGGTATCTCCATTCCAGGGAGTTTGGAAGTCCTTCCTTTGTGTTTTGGCCTTCAGCGGAGATCAATTTTGGCAAGCTCTGCTGCATGTGCCTGCACTTGATGGCATATGGCCTGCCTTTTGATGGCTTTGACTTTGGGTAAGAATTTTTTTTTTTTCTTTTAGTTGTCCATGCCATGTCCCTCATATCTTCCCCAGCGAGTTGTGTCTTCGTCTTTGTCTTTTTCCCCTGCTTGTGCAACATCTGTGAGCTTCGTTCTGCATCTTTTGGTCCTTTGCAATGCCGCTCAGTTCCTTCCAGACCATTTTTTGAAGAGACTAAAACTCCGAATTTTCTGGTTTTTGTGGGGTTTTTTTCAATTGCATTTCTTTTGATCCTATGTCCTTTGCAGAGTGTTTGTAAGTCTTTCTTTTGGGGTTCGCAAGATTCCGTTTCCCTTCCCGAAAGGAAATTCATTCTAGTTCGGGAAGGGAAACGGAATCTTGCGATTTCAATGGGGTCTAATAGAAGATTCTTTGGTGCATGTCGTTGCACTTGATGGCATGCCATGCTTTTTGATGGCTTTGACTTTGCGAAAGATTTTTTTTTGTTTTCTTAGTATCCATGCGGTGTTTCTTATATCTTCGCCAGCAAGTCGAGTCTTCCTCCTTGACTTATTCCCCTGCTTTTGCAACAGCTGTGAGCTTAGTTTTGGCATGTTTTGGTCCTTTGCAATGCGCCGGATTTAATGCTGGCCATTTTCTCGGAATGACAAAATTTCCCCAATTTTTTCTTTTTTCTCCTCCGATTGCAATTGCTCTGATGGTATCTCCATTCCAGGGAGTTTGGAAGTCCTTCCTTTGTGTTTTGGCCTTCAGCGGGGATCAGTTTTGGCAAGATCTGATGCATATGCCTGCACTTGATGGCATATGGCCTGCCTTTTGATGGCTTTGACTTTGGGAAAGAAATTTCTTTGTTTTTTTTCTTAGGTATCCTGCCCGCGTTTCTTATATCTTGCCCTGCAAGTCGTGTCTTCCTCCTTGACTTATTCCCCTGCTTTTGCAACAGCTGTGAGCTTAGTTTTAGCATGTTTTGGTCCTTTGCAATGCGCCGGATTTCATGCTGGCCATTTTCTCGGAATGACAAAATTTGCCCAATTTTTTATTTTTCTCCTCCGATTGCAATTGCTCTGATGGTATCTCCATTCCAGGGAGTTTGGAAGTCCTTCCTTTGTGTTTTGGCCTTCAGCGGGGATCAATTTTGGCAAGCTCTGCTGCATGTTCCTGCACTTGATGGCATATGGCCTGCCTTTTGATGGCTTTCATTTTGGGAAAGAAATTTCTTTGTTTTTTTCTTTTAGGTATCCTTTCCGCGTTTCTTGTATCTTGCCCTGCAAGTCGTGTCTTCCTCCTTGACTTAGTCCCCTGCTTTTGCAACAGCTGTGAGCTTAGTTTTGGCATGTTTTGGTCCTTTGCAATGCGCCGGATTTAATGCTGGCCATTTTCTCGGAATGACAAAATTTCCCCAATTTTTTTTTTTTCTCCTCCGATTGCAATTGCTCTGATGGTATCTCCATTCCAGGGAGTTTGGAAGTCCTTCCTTTGTGTTTTGGCCTTCAGCGGGGATCAGTTTTGGCAAGCTCTGATGCATGTGCCTGCACTTGATGGCATATGGCCTGCCTTTTGATGGCTTTCATTTTGGGAAAGAAATTTCTTTGTTTTTTTCTTTTAGGTATCCTTTCCGCGTTTCTTGTATCTTGCCCTGCAAGTCGTGTCTTCCTCCTTGACTTATTCCCCTGCTTTTGCAACAGCTGTGAGCTTAGTTTTGGCATGTTTTGGTCCTTTGCAATGCGCCGGATTTAATGCTGGCCATTTTCTCGGAATGACAAAATTTCCCCAATTTTTTTTTTTTCTCCTCCGATTGCAATTGATCTGATGGTATCTCCATTCCAGGGAGTTTGGAAGTCCTTCCTTTGTGTTTTGGCCTTCAGCGGAGATCAATTTTGGCAAGCTCTGCTGCATGTGCCTGCACTTGATGGCATATGGCCTGCCTTTTGACGGGTTTCATTTTCGGAAAGAAATTTCCTTGTTTTTTATTCTTTTAGGTATCCTTTCCGCGTTTCTTGTATCTTGCCCTGCAAGTCGTGTCTTCCTCCTTGACTTATTCCCCTGCTTTTGCAACCGCTGTGAGCTTAGTTTTGGCATGTTTTGGTCCTTTGCAATGCGCCGGATTTAATGCTGGCCATTTTCTCGGAATGACAAAATTTCCCCAATTTTTTTTTTTTCTCCTCCGATTGCAATTGCTCTGATGGTATCTCCATTCCAGGGAGTTTGGAAGTCCTTCCTTTGTGTTTTGGCCTTCAGCGGGTATCAGTTTTGGCAAGCTCTGCTGCATGTGCCTGCACTTGATGGCATATGGCCCGCCTTTTGATGGCTTTGACTTTGGGAAAGAAATTTTTGTTTTTTCTTTTAGGTATCCATGCCATGTCCCTCATATCTTCCCCAGCGAGTTGTGTCTTCGTCTTTGTCTTTTTCCCCTGCTTGTGCAACATCTGTGAGCTTAGTTCTGCATCTTTTGGTCCTTTGCAATGCAGCTCAGTTCCTTCCAGACCATTTTTTGAAGAGACTAAAACTCCGAATTTTCTGGTTTTTGTGGGGTTTTTTTCAATTGCATTTCTTTTGATCCTATGTCCTTTGCAGAGTGTTTGTAAGTCTTTCTTTTGGGGTTCGCAAGATTCCGTTTCCCTTCCCGAAAGGAAATTTCATTTCCTTTCGGGAAGGGAAACGGAATCTTGCGATTTCAATGGGGACTAATAGAAGAATCTTTGGTGCATGTCCCTGCACTTGATGGCATGCCATGCTTTTTGATGGCTTTGACTTTGCGAAAGATTTTTTTTTGTTTTCTTAGTATCCATGCCGTGTTTCTTATATCTTCGCCAGCAAGTCGTGTCTTCCTCCTTGACTTATTCCCCAGCTTTTGCAACAGCTGTGAGCTTAGTTTTGGCATGTTTTGGTCCTTTGCAATGCGCCGGATTTAATGCTGGCCATTTTCTCGGAATGACAAAATTTGCCCAATTTTTATTTTTTCGCCTCCGATTGCAATTGCTTTGATGGTATCTCCATTCCAGGGAGTTTGGAAGTCCTTCCTTTGTCTTTTGGCCTTCAGCGGGGATCAGTTTTGGCAAGCTCTGCTGCATGTGCCTGCACTTGATGGCATATGGCCTGCCTTTTGATGGCTTTGACTTTGGGAAAAAATTTCTTTGTTTTTTTTCTTAGGTATCCTTCCCGCGTTTCTTATATCTTGCCCTGCAAGTCGTGTCTTCCTCCTTGACTTATTCCCCTGCTTTTGCAACAGCTGTGAGCTTAGTTTTGGCATGTTTTGGTCCTTTGCAATGCGCCGGATTTAATGCTGGCCATTTTCTCGGAATGACAAAATTTCCCCAATTTTTTTTTTTTCTCCTCCGATTGCAATTGCTCTGATGGTATCTCCATTCCAGGGAGTTTGGAAGTCCTTCCTTTGTGTTTTGGCCTTCAGCGGAGATCAATTTTGGCAAGCTCTGCTGCATGTGCCTGCACTTGATGGCATATGGCCTGCCTTTTGATGGCTTTGACTTTGGGTAAGAATTTTCTTTGTTTTTTTTCTTAGGTATCCTTCCCGCGTTTCTTATATCTTGCCCTGCAAGTCGTGTCTTCCTCCTTGACTTATTCCCCTGCTTTTGCAACAGCTGTGAGCTTAGTTTTGGCATGTTTTGGTCCTTTGCAATGCGCCGGATTTAATGCTGGCCATTTTCTCGGAATGACAAAATTTCCCCAATTTTTATTTTTTCTCCTCCGATTGCAATTGCTCTGATGGTATCTCCATTCCAGGGAGTTTGGAAGTCCTTCCTTTGTGTTTTGGCCTTCAGCGGAGATCAATTTTGGCAAGCTCTGCTGCATGTGCCTGCACTTGATGGCATATGGCCTGCCTTTTGACGGGTTTCATTTTCGGAAAGAAATTTCCTTGTTTTTTTCTTTTAGGTATCCTTTCCGCGTTTCTTGTATCTTGCCCTGCAAGTCGTGTCTTCCTCCTTGACTTATTCCCCTGCTTTTGCAACCGCTGTGAGCTTAGTTTTGGCATGTTTTGGTCCTTTGCAATGCGCCGGATTTAATGCTGGCCATTTTCTCGGAATGACAAAATTTCCCCAATTTTTATTTTTTCTCCTCCGATTGCAATTGCTCTGATGGTATCTCCATTCCAGGGAGTTTGGAAGTCCTTCCTTTGTGTTTTGGCCTTCAGCAGGGATCAATTTTGGTAAGCTCTGCTGCATGTGCCTGCACTTGATGGCATATGGCCTGCCTTTTGATGGCTTTGACTTTGGGAAAGAAATTTCTTTGTTTTTTTTCTTAGGTATCCTTGCCGCGTTTCTTATATCTTGCCCTGCAAGTCGTGTCTTCCTCCTTGACTTATTCCCCTGCTTTTGCAACAGCTGTGAGCTTAGTTTTGGCATGTTTTGGTCCTTTGCAATGTGCCGGATTTAATGCTGGCCATTTTCTCGGACTGACAAAATTTCCCCAATTTTTTTTTTTTCTCCTCCGATTGCAATTGCTCTGATGGTATCTCCATTCTAGGGAGTTTGGAAGTCCTTTCTTTGTTTTTTGGCCTTCAGCAGGGATCAATTTTGGCAAGCTCTGCTGCATGTGCCTGCACTTGATGGCATATGGCCCGCCTTTTGATGGCTTTGACTTTGGGAAAGAAATTTTTGTTTTTTCTTTTAGTTATCCATGCCATGTCCCTCATATCTTCCCCAGCGAGTTGTGTCTTCGTCTTTGTCTTTTTCCCCTGCTTGTGCAACATCTGTGAGCTTAGTTCTGCATCTTTTGGTCCTTTGCAATGCAGCTCAGTTCCTTCCAGACCATTTTTTGAAGAGACTAAAACTCCGAATTTTGTGGTTTTTGTGGGGTTTTTTTCAATTGCATTTCTTTTGATCCTATGTCCTTTGCAGAGTGTTTGTAAGTCTTTCTTTTGGGGTTCGCAAGATTCCGTTTCCCTTCCCGAAAGGAAATTTCATTTCCTTGCGGGAAGGGAAACGGAATCTTGCGATTTCAATGGGGACTAATAGAAGAATCTTTGGTACATGTCCCCTGCACTTGATGGCATGCCATGCTTTTTGATGGCTTTGACTTTGCGAAAGATTTTTTTTTTGTTTTCTTAGTATCCATGCCGTGTTTCTTATATCTTCGCCAGCAAGTCGTGTCTTCCTCCTTGACTTATTCCCCAGCTTTTGCAACAGCTGTGAGCTTAGTTTTGGCATGTTTTGGTCCTTTGCAATGCGCCGGATTTAATGCTGGCCATTTTCTCGGAATGACAAAATTTCCCCAATTTTTATTTTTTTCTACTCCGATTGCAATTGCTTTGATGGTATCTCCATTCCAGGGAGTTTGGAAGTCCTTCCTTTGTGTTTTGGCCTTCAGCGGAGATCAATTTTGGCAAGCTCTGCTGCATGTGCCTGCACTTGATGGCATATGGCCTGCCTTTTGATGGCTTTGACTTTGGGTAAGAATTTTTTTTTTTTCTTTTAGTTATCCATGCCATGTCCCTCATATCTTCCCCAGCGAGTTGTGTCTTCGTCTTTGTCTTTTTCCCCTGCTTGTGCAACATCTGTGAGCTTCGTTCTGCATCTTTTGGTCCTTTGCAATGCCGCTCAGTTCCTTCCAGACCATTTTTTGAAGAGACTAAAACTCCGAATTTTCTGGTTTTTGTGGGGTTTTTTTCAATTGCATTTCTTTTGATCCTATGTCCTTTGCAGAGTGTTTGTAAGTCTTTCTTTTGGGGTTCGCAAGATTCCGTTTCCCTTCCCGAAAGGAAATGAAATTTCCTTTCGGGAAGGGAAACGGAATCTTGCGATTTCAATGGGGACTAATAGAAGAATCTTTGGTGCATGTCCCTGCACTTGATGGCATGCCATGCTTTTTGATGGCTTTGACTTTGCGAAAGATTTTTTTTTGTTTTCTTAGTATCCATGCCGTGTTTCTTATATCTTGCCCTGCAAGTCGTGTCTTCCTCCTTGACTTATTCCCCTGCTTTTGCAACAGCTGTGAGCTTAGTTTTAGCATGTTTTGGTCCTTTGCAATGCGCCGGATTTAATGCTGGCCATTTTCTCGGAATGACAAAATTTCCCCAATTTTTTCTTTTTTCTCCTCCGATTGCAATTGCTCTGATGGTATCTCCATTCCAGGGAGTTTGGAAGTCCTTCCTTTGTGTTTTGGCCTTCAGCGGGGATCAATTTTGGCAAGCTCTGCTGCATGTGCCTGCACTTGATGGCATATGGCCTGCCTTTTGATGGCTTTCATTTTGGGAAAGAAATTTCTTTGTTTTTTTCTTTTAGGTATCCTTTCCGCGTTTCTTGTATCTTGCCCTGCAAGTCGTGTCTTCCTCCTTGACTTAGTTCCCTGCTTTTGCAACAGCTGTGAGCTTAGTTTTGGCATGTTTTGGTCCTTTGCAATGCGCCGTATTTAATGCTGGCCATTTTCTCGGAATGACAAAATTTCCCCAATTTTTTTTTTTTCTCCTCCGATTGCAATTGCTCTGATGGTATCTCCATTCCAAGGAGTTTGGAAGTCCTTCCTTTGTGTTTTGGCCTTCAGCGGGGATCAGTTTTGGCAAGCTCTGATGCATGTGCCTGCACTTGATGGCATATGGCCTGCCTTTTGATGGCTTTGACTTTGGGAAAGAAATTTCTTTGTTTTTTTTCTTAGGTATCCTTCCCGCGTTTCTTATATCTTGCCCTGCAAGTCGTGTCTTCCTCCTTGACTTATTCCCCTGCTTTTGCAACAGCTGTGAGCTTAGTTTTGGCATGTTTTGGTCCTTTGCAATGCGCCGGATTTAATGCTGGCCATTTTCTCGGAATGACAAAATTTCCCCAATTTTTTTTTTTCTCCTCCGATTGCAATTGCTCTGATGGTATCTCCATTCCAGGGAGTTTGGAAGTCCTTCCTTTGTGTTTTGGCCTTCAGCGGAGATCAATTTTGGCAAGCTCTGCTGCATGTGCCTGCACTTGATGGCATATGGCCTGCCTTTTGATGGCTTTGACTTTGGGTAAGAATTTTTTTTTTTTCTTTTAGTTATCCATGCCATGTCCCTCATATCTTCCCCAGCGAGTTGTGTCTTCGTCTTTGTCTTTTTCCCCTGCTTGTGCAACATCTGTGAGCTTAGTTCTGCAGCTTTTGGTCCTTTGCAATGCCGCTCAGTTCCTTCCAGACCATTTTTTGAAGAGACTAAAACTCCGAATTTTCTGGTTTTTGTGGGGTTTTTTTCAATTGCATTTCTTTTGATCCTATGTCCTTTGCAGAGTGTTTGTAAGTCTTTCTTTTGGGGTTCGCAAGATTCCGTTTCCCTTCCCGAAAGGATATTTCCTTTCCTTTCGGGAAGGGAAACGGAATCTTGCGATTTCAATGGGGACTAATAGAAGAATCTTTGGTGCATGTCCCTGCACTTGATGGCATGCCATGCTTTTTGATGGCTTTGACTTTGCGAAAGATTTTTTTTTGTTTTCTTAGTATCCATGCCGTGTTTCTTATATCTTCGCCAGCAAGTCGTGTCTTCCTCCTTGACTTATTCCCCAGCTTTTGCAACAGCTGTGAGCTTTGTTTTGGCATGTTTTGGTCCTTTGCAATGCGCCGGATTTAATGCTGGCCATTTTCTCGGAATGACAAAATTTCCCCAATTTTTATTTTTTCTACTCCGATTGCAATTGCTCTGATGGTATCTCCATTCCAGGGAGTTTGGAAGTCCTTCCTTTGTGTTTTGGCCTTCAGCAGGGATCAGTTTTGGCAAGCTCTGCCGCATGTGCCTGCACTTGATGGCATATGGCCTGCCTTTTGAGGGCTTTGACTTTGGGAAAGAATTTTTTTTTTTTCTTTTAGGTATCCATGCCATGTCCCTCATATCTTCCCCAGCGAGTTGTGTCTTCGTCTTTGTCTTTTTCCCCTGCTTGTGCAACATCTGCGAGCTTCGTTCTGCAGCTTTTGGTCCTTTGCAATGCCGCTCAGTTCCTTCCAGACCATTTTTTGAAGAGACTAAAACTCCGAATTTTGTGGTTTTTGTGGGGTTTTTTTCAATTGCATTTCTTTTGATCCTATCTCCTTTGCAGAGTGATTGTAAGTCTTTCTTTTCGGGTTCGCAAGATTCCGTTTCCCTTCCCGAAAGGAAATTCATTCTAGTTCGGGAAGGGAAACGGAATCTTGCGATTTCAATGGGGTCTAATAGAAGATTCTTTGGTGCATGTCGTTGCACTTGATGGCATGCCATGCTTTTTGATGGCTTTGACTTTGCGAAAGATTTTTTTTTGTTTTCTTAGTATCCATGCGGTGTTTCTTATATCTTCGCCAGCAAGTCGAGTCTTCCTCCTTGACTTATTCCCCTGCTTTTGCAACAGCTGTGAGCTTAGTTTTGGCATGTTTTGGTCCTTTGCAATGCGCCGGATTTAATGCTGGCCATTTTCTCGGAATGACAAAATTTCCCCAATTTTTTCTTTTTTCTCCTCCGATTGCAATTGCTCTGATGGTATCTCCATTCCAGGGAGTTTGGAAGTTCTTCCTTTGTGTTTTGGCCTTCAGCGGGGATCAATTTTGGCAAGCTCTGCTGCATGTTCCTGCACTTGATGGCATATGGCCTGCCTTTTGATGGCTTTCATTTTGGGAAAGAAATTTCTTTGTTTTTTTCTTTTAGGTATCCTTTCCGCGTTTCTTGTATCTTGCCCTGCAAGTCGTGTCTTCCTCCTTGACTTATTCCCCTGCTTTTGCAACAGCTGTGAGCTTAGTTTTAGCATGTTTTGGTCCTTTGCAATGCGCCGGATTTAATGCTGGCCATTTTCTCGGAATGACAAAATTTCCCCAATTTTTTCTTTTTTCTCCTCCGATTGCAATTGCTCTGATGGTATCTCCATTCCAGGGAGTTTGGAAGTCCTTCCTTTGTGTTTTGGCCTTCAGCGGGGATCAATTTTTGCAAGCTCTGCTGCATGTGCCTGCACTTTATGGCATATGGCCTGCCTTTTGATGGCTTTCATTTTGGGAAAGAAATTTCTTTGTTTTTTTCTTTTAGGTATCCTTTCCGCGTTTCTTGTATCTTGCCCTGCAAGTCGTGTCTTCCTCCTTGACTTAGTCCCCCTGCTTTTGCAACAGCTGTGAGCTTAGTTTTGGCATGTTTTGGTCCTTTGCAATGCGCCGGATTTAATGCTGGCCATTTTCTCGGAATGACAAAATTTCCCCAATTTTTTTTTTTTCTCCTCCGATTGCAATTGCTCTGATGGTATCTCCATTCCAAGGAGTTTGGAAGTCCTTCCTTTGTGTTTTGGCCTTCAGCGGGGATCAGTTTTGGCAAGCTCTGATGCATGTGCCTGCACTTGATGGCATATGGCCTGCCTTTTGATGGCTTTGACTTTGGGAAAGAAATTTCTTTGTTTTTTTTCTTAGGTATCCTTCCCGCGTTTCTTATATCTTGCCCTGCAAGTCGTGTCTTCCTCCTTGACTTATTCCCCTGCTTTTGCAACAGCTGTGAGCTTAGTTTTGGCATGTTTTGGTCCTTTGCAATGCGCCGGATTTAATGCTGGCCATTTTCTCGGAATGACAAAATTTCCCCAATTTTTTTTTTTCTCCTCCGATTGCAATTGCTCTGATGGTATCTCCATTCCAGGGAGTTTGGAAGTCCTTCCTTTGTTTTTTGGCCTTCAGCGGAGATCAATTTTGGCAAGCTCTGCTGCATGTGCCTGCACTTGATGGCATATGGCCTGCCTTTTGACGGCTTTGACTTTGGGAAAGAAATTTTTGTTTTTTCTTTTAGGTATCCATGCCATGTCCCTCATATCTTCCCCAGCGAGTTGTGTCTTCGTCTTTGTCTTTTTCCCCTGCTTGTGCAACATCTGTGAGCTTAGTTCTGCATCTTTTGGTCCTTTGCAATGCAGCTCAGTTCCTTCCAGACCATTTTTTGAAGAGACTAAAACTCCGAATTTTCTGGTTTTTGTGGGGTTTTTTTCAATTGCATTTCTTTTGATCCTATGTCCTTTGCAGAGTGTTTGTAAGTCTTTCTTTTGGGGTTCGCAAGATTCCGTTTCCCTTCCCGAAAGGAAATTTCATTTCCTTGCGGGAAGGGAAACGGAATCTTGCGATTTCAATGGGGACTAATAGAAGAATCTTTGGTGCATGTCCCTGCACTTGATGGCATGCCATGCTTTTTGATGGCTTTGACTTTGCGAAAGATTTTTTTTTGTTTTCTTAGTATCCATGCCGTGTTTCTTATATCTTCGCCAGCAAGTCGTGTCTTCCTCCTTGACTTATTCCCCAGCTTTTGCAACAGCTGTGAGCTTAGTTTTGGCATGTTTTGGTCCTTTGCAATGCGCCGGATTTAATGCTGGCCATTTTCTCGGAATGACAAAATTTCCCCAATTTTTATTTTTTCTCCTCCGATTGCAATTGCTTTGATGGTATCTCCATTCCAGGGAGTTTGGAAGTCCTTCCTTTGTGTTTTGGCCTTCAGCGGGGATCAGTTTTGGCAAGCTCTGCTGCATGTGCCTGCACTTGATGGCATATGGCCTGCCTTTTGATGGCTTTGACTTTGGGAAAGAAATTTCTTTGTTTTTTTCTTTTAGGTATCCTTGCCGCGTTTCTTATATCTTGCCCTGCAAGTCGTGTCTTCCTCCTTGACTTATTCCCCTGCTTTTGCAACAGCTGTGAGCTTAGTTTTGGCATGTTTTGGTCCTTTGCAATGCGCCGGATTTAATGCTGGCCATTTTCTCGGAATGACAAAATTTCCCCAATTTTTCTTTTTTCTCCTCCGATTGCAATTGCTCTGATGGTATCTCCATTCCAGGGAGTTTGGAAGTCCTTCCTTTGTGTTTTGGCCTTCAGCGGGGATCAGTTTTGGCAAGCTCTGATGCATGTGCCTGCACTTGATGGCATATGGCCTGCCTTTTGATGGCTTTCATTTTGGGAAAGAAATTTCTTTGTTTTTTTTCTTAGGTATCCTTCCCGCGTTTCTTATATCTTGCCCTGCAAGTCGTGTCTTCCTCCTTGACTTATTCCCCTGCTTTTGCAACAGCTGTGAGCTTAGTTTTGGCATGTTTTGGTCCTTTGCAATGCGCCGGATTTAATGCTGGCCATTTTCTCGGAATGACAAAATTTCCCCAATTTTTATTTTTTCTCCTCCGATTGCAATTGCTCTGATGGTATCTCCATTCCAGGGAGTTTGGAAGTCCTTCCTTTGTGTTTTGGCCTTCAGCGGAGATCAATTTTGGCAAGCTCTGATGCATGTGCCTGCACTTGATGGCATATGGCCTGCCTTTTGATGGCTTTGACTTTGGGAAAGAAATTTTTGTTTTTTCTTTTAGGTATCCATGCCATGTCCCTCATATCTTCCCCAGCGAGTTGTGTCTTCGTCTTTGTCTTTTTCCCCTGCTTGTGCAACATCTGTGAGCTTCGTTCTGCATCTTTTGGTCCTTTGCAATGCAGCTCATTTCCTTCCAGACCATTTTTTGAAGAGACTAAAACTCCGAATATTCTGGTTTTTGTGGGGTTTTTTTCAATTGCATTTCTTTTGATCCTATGTCCTTTGCAGAGTGTTTGTAAGTCTTTCTTTTGGGGTTCGCAAGATTCCGTTTCCCTTCCCGAAAGGAAATGAAATTTCCTTTCGGGAAGGGAAACGGAATCTTGCGATTTCAATGGGGACTAATAGAAGAATCTTTGGTGCATGTCCCTGCACTTGATGGCATGCCATGCTTTTTGATGGCTTTGACTTTGCGAAAGATTTTTTTTTGTTTTCTTAGTATCCATGCCGTGTTTCTTATATCTTTGCCAGCAAGTTGAGTCTTCCTCCTTGACTTATTCCCCAGCTTTTGCAACAGCTGTGAGCTTAGTTTTGGCATGTTTTGGTCCTTTGCAATGCGCCGGATTTAATGCTGGCCGTTTTCTCGGAATGACAAAATTTCCCCAATTTTTTTTTTTTTCTCCTCCGATTGCAATTGCTTTGATGGTATCTCCATTCCAGGGAGTTTGGAAGTCCTTCCTTTGTGTTTTGGCCTTCAGCGGGGATCAGTTTTGGCAAGCTCTGCTGCATGTGCCTGCACTTTATGGCATATGGCCTGCCTTTTGATGGCTTTGACTTTGGGAAAGAAATTTCTTTGTTTTTTTTCTTAGGTATCCTTCCCGCGTTTCTTATATCTTGCCCTGCAAGTTGTGTCTTCCTCCTTGAATTATTCCCCAGCTTTTGCAACAGCTGTGAGCTTAGTTTTGGCATGTTTTGGTCCTTTGCAATGCGCCGGATTTAATGCTGGCCCTTTTCTCGGAATGAGAAAATTTCCCCAATTTTTTTTTTTTCTCCTCCGATTGCAATTGCTCTGATGGTATCTCCATTCCAGGGAGTTTGGAAGTCCTTCCTTTGTGTTTTGGCCTTCAGCGGAGATCAATTTTGGCAAGCTCTGCTGCATGTGCCTGCACTTGATGGCATATGGCCTGCCTTTTGATGGCTTTGACTTTGGGAAAGAATTTTTTATTTTTTCTTTTAGTTATCCATGCCATGTCCCTCATAACTTCCCCAGCGAGTTGTGTCTTCGTCTTTGTCTTTTTCCCCTGCTTGTGCAACATCTGTGAGCTTCGTTCTTCATCTTTTGGTCCTTTGCAATGCCGCTCATTTCCTTCCAGACCATTTTTTGAAGAGACTAAAACTCCGAATTTTCTGGTTTTTGTGGGGTTTTTTTCAATTGCATTTCTTTTGATCCCATGTCCTTTGCAGAGTGTTTGTAAGTCTTTCTTTTGGGGTTCGCAAGATTCCGTTTCCCTTCCCGAAAGGAAATTCCATTTCCTTTCGGGAAGGGAAACGGAATCTTGCGATTTCAATGGGGACTAATAGAAGAATCTTTGGTGCATGTCCCTGCACTTGATGGCATGCCATGCTTTTTGATGGCTTTGACTTTGCGAAAGATTTTTTTTTGTTTTCTTAGTATCCATGCGGTGTTTCTTATATCTTCGCCAGCAAGTCGTGTCTTCTTCCATGACTTATTCCCCAGCTTTTGCAACAGCTGTGAGCTTAGTTTTGGCATGTTTTGGTCCTTTGCAATGCGCCGGATTTAATGCTGGCCGTTTTCTCGGAATGACAAAATTTCCCCAATTTTTATTTTTTCTCCTCCGATTGCAATTGCTCTGATGGTATCTCCATTACAGGGAGTTTGGAAGTCCTTCCTTTGTGTTTCGGCCTTCAGCAGGGATCACTTTTGGCAAGCTCTGCTGCATGTGCCTGCACTTGATGGCATATGGCCTGCCTTTTGATGGCTTTGACTTTGGGAAAGAAATTTCTTTGTTTTTTTCTTTTAGGTATCCTTGCCGCGTTTCTTATATCTTGCCCTGCAAGTCGTGTCTTCCTCCTTGACTTATTCCCCAGCATTTGCAACAGCTGTGAGGTTAGTTTTGGCAAGTTTTGGTCCTTTGCAATGCGCCGGATTTAATGCTGGCCATTTTCTCAGAATGACAAAATTTCCCCAATTTTTTTTATTTCTCCTCCGATTGCAATTGCTCTGATGGTATCTCCATTCCAGGGAGTTTGCAAGTCCTTCCTTTGTGTTTTGGCCTTCAGCAGGGATCAATTTTGGCAAGCTCTGCTGCATGTGCCTGCACTTGATGGCATATGGCCTGCCATTTGATGGCTTTGACTTTGGGAAAGAAATTTTTGTTTTTTCTTTTAGGTATCCATGCCATGTCCCTCATATCTTCCCCAGCGAGTTGTCTCTTCGTCTTTGTCTTTTTCCCCTGCTTGTGCAACATCTGTGAGCTTCGTTCTGCATCTTTTGGTCCTTTGCAATGCCGCTCAGTTCCTTCCAGACCATTTTTTGAAGAGACTAAAACTCCGAATTTTCTGGTTTTTGTGGGGTTTTTTTCAATTGCATTTGTTTTGATCCTATGTCCTTTGCAGAGTGTTTGTAAGTCTTTCTATTGGGGTTCGCAAGATTCCGTTTCCCTTCCCGAAAGGAAATTTCATTTCCTTTCGGGAAGGGAAACGGAATCTTGCGATTTCAATGGGGACTAATAGAAGAATCTTTGGTGCATGTCCCTGCACTTGATGGCATGCCATGCTTTGTGATGGCTTTGACTTTGCGAAAGATTTTTTTTTGTTTTCTTAGTATCCATGCCGTGTTTCTTATATCTTCGCCAGCAAGTCGAGTCTTCCTCCTTGACTTATTCCACTGCTTTTGCAACAGCTGTGAGCTTAGTTTTGGCATGTTTTGGTCCTTTGCAATGCGCCGGATTTAATGCTGGCCATTTTCTCGGAATGACAAAATTTCCCCAATTTTTTTTTTTTCTCCTCCGATTGCAATTTCTTTGATGGTATCTCCATTCCAAGGAGTTTGCAAGTCCTTCCTTTGTGTTTTGGCCTTCAGCAGAGATCAATTTTGGCAAGCTCTGCTGCATGTGCCTGCACTTGATGGCATATGGCCTGCCTTTTGATGGCTTTGACTTTGGGAAAGAAATTTTTGTTTTTTCTTTTAGGTATCCATGCCATGTCCCTCATATCTTCCCCAGCGAGTTGTGTCTTCGTCTTTGTCTTTTTCCCCTGCTTGTGCAACATCTGTGAGCTTCGTTCTGCATCTTTTGGTCCTTTGCAATGCAGCTCATTTCCTTCCAGACCATTTTTTGAAGAGACTAAAACTCCGAATTTTCTGGTTTTTGTGGGGTTTTTTTCAATTGCATTTCTTTTGATCCTATGTCCTTTGCAGAGTGTTTGTAAGTCTTTCTTTTGGGGTTCGCAAGATTCCGTTTCCCTTCCCGAAAGGAAATGAAATTTCCTTTCGGGAAGGGAAACGGAATCTTGCGATTTCAATGGGGACTAATAGAAGAATCTTTGGTGCATGTCCCTGCACTTGATGGCATGCCATGCTTTTTGATGGCTTTGACTTTGCGAAAGATTTTTTTTTGCTTTCTTAGTATCCATGCCGTGTTTCTTATATCTTCGCCAGCAAGTCGAGTCTTCCTCCTTGACTTATTCCCCTGCTTTTGCAACAGCTGTAAGCTTAGTTTTGGCATGTTTTGGTCCTTTGCAATGCGCCGGATTTAATGCTGGCCATTTTCTCAGAATGACAAAATTTCCCCAATTTTTTTTTTTTCTCCTCCGATTGCAATTGCTCTGATGGTATCTCCATTCCAGGGAGTTTGGAAGTCCTTCCTTTGTGTTTTGGCCTTCAGCGGAGATCAATTTTGGCAAGCTCTGCTGCATGTGCCTGCACTTGATGGCATATGGCCTGCCTTTTGACGGGTTTCATTTTCGGAAAGAAATTTCCTTGTTTTTTTCTTTTAGGTATCCTTTCCGCGTTTCTTGTATCTTGCCCTGCAAGTCGTGTCTTCCTCCTTGACTTATTCCCCTGCTTTTGCAACAGCTGTGAGCTTAGTTTTGGCATGTTTTGGTCCTTTGCAATGCGCCGGATTTAATGCTGGCCATTTTCTCGGAATGACAAAATTTCCCCAATTTTTTTTTTTTCTCCTCTGTTTGCAATTGCTTTGATGGTATCTCCATTCCAGGGAGTTTGGAAGTCCTTCCTTTGTGTTTTGGCCTTCAGCGGGTATCAGTTTTGGCAAGCTCTGCTGCAAGTGCCTGCACTTGATAGCATATGGCCTGCCTTTTGATGGCTTTGACTTTGGGAAAGAAATTTTTGTTTTTTCTTTTAGGTATCCATGCCATGTCCCTCATATCTTCCCCAGCGAGTTGTGTCTTCGTCTTTGTCTTTTTCCCCTGCTTGTGCAACATCTGTGAGCTTAGTTCTGCATCTTTTGGTCCTTTGCAATGCCGCTCAGTTCCTTCCAGACCATTTTTTGAAGAGACTAAAACTCCGAATTTTCTGGTTTTTGTGGGGTTTTTTTCAATTGCATTTCTTTTGATCCTATGTCCTTTGCAGAGTGTTTGTAAGTCTTTCTTTTGGGGTTCGCAAGATTCCGTTTCCCTTCCCGAAAGGAAATTTCATTTCCTTTCGGGAAGGGAAACGGAATCTTGCGATTTCAATGGGGACTAATAGAAGAATCTTTGGTGCATGTCCCTGCACTTGATGGCATGCCATGCTTTTTGATGGCTTTGACTTTGCGAAAGATTTTTTTTTGTTTTCTTAGTATCCATGCCGTGTTTCTTATATCTTCGCCAGCAAGTCGTGTCTTCCTCCTTGACTTATTCCCCAGCTTTTGCAACAGCTGTGAGCTTAGTTTTGGCATGTTTTGGTCCTTTGCAATGCGCCGGATTTAATGCTGGCCATTTTCTCGGAATGACAAAATTTCCCCAATTTTTATTTTTTCTCCTCCGATTGCAATTGCTCTGATGGTATCTCCATTCCAGGGAGTTTGGAAGTCCTTCCTTTGTGTTTTGGCCTTCAGCAGGGATCAATTTTGGTAAGCTCTGCTGCATGTGCCTGCACTTGATGGCATATGGCCTGCCTTTTGATGGCTTTGACTTTGGGAAAGAAATTTCTTTGTTTTTTTTCTTAGGTATCCTTGCCGCGTTTCTTATATCTTGCCCTGCAAGTCGTGTCTTCCTCCTTGACTTATTCCCCTGCTTTTGCAACAGCTGTGAGCTTAGTTTTGGCATGTTTTGGTCCTTTGCAATGTGCCGGATTTAATGCTGGCCATTTTCTCGGAATGACAAAATTTCCCCAATTTTTTTTTTTTCTCCTCCGATTGCAATTGCTCTGATGGTATCTCCATTCCAGGGAGTTTGGAAGTCCTTCCTTTGTTTTTTGGCCTACAGCAGGGATCAATTTTGGCAAGCTCTGCTGCATGTGCCTGCACTTGATGGCATATGGCCCGCCTTTTGATGGCTTTGACTTTGGGAAAGAAATTTTTGTTTTTTCTTTTAGGTATCCATGCCATGTCCCTCATATCTTCCCCAGCGAGTTGTGTCTTCGTCTTTGTCTTTTTCCCCTGCTTGTGCAACATCTGTGAGCTTAGTTCTGCATCTTTTGGTCCTTTGCAATGCAGCTCAGTTCCTTCCAGACCATTTTTTGAAGAGACTAAAACTCCGAATTTTCTGGTTTTTGTGGGGTTTTTTTCAATTGCATTTCTTTTGATCCTATGTCCTTTGCAGAGTGTTTGTAAGTCTTTCTTTTGGGGTTCGCAAGATTCCGTTTCCCTTCCCGAAAGGAAATTCATTCCCTTTCGGGAAGGGAAACGGAATCTTGTGATTTCAATGGGGACTAATAGAAGAATCTTTGGTGCATGTCCCTGCACTTGATGGCATGCCATGCTTTTTGATGGCTTTGACTTTGCGAAAGATTTTTTTTTGTTTTCTTAGTATCCATGCGGTGTTTCTTATATCTTCGCCAGCAAGTCGAGTCTTCCTCCTTGACTTATTCCCCTGCTTTTGCAACAGCTGTGAGCTTAGTTTTGGCATGTTTTGGTCCTTTGCAATGCGCCGGATTTAATGCTGGCCATTTTCTCAGAATGAAAAAATTTCCCCAATTTTTTTTTTTTCTCCTCCGATTGCAATTGCTCTGATGGTATCTCCATTCCAGGGAGTTTTGAAGTCCTTCCTTTGTGTTTTGGCCTTCAGCGGGGATCAGTTTTGGCAAGCTCTGATGCATGTGCCTGCACTTGATGGCATATGGCCTGCCTTTTGATGGCTTTCATTTTGGGAAAGAAATTTCTTTGTTTTTTTCTTTTAGGTATCCTTTCCGCGTTTCTTGTATCTTGCCCTGCAAGTCGTGTCTTCCTCCTTGACTTATTCCCCTGCTTTTGCAACAGCTGTGAGCTTAGTTTTGGCATGTTTTGGTCCTTTGCAATGCGCCGGATTTAATGCTGGCCATTTTCTCGGAATGACAAAATTTCCCCAATTTTTTATTTTTCTCCTCCGATTGCAATTGCTCTGATGGTATCTCCATTCCAGGGAGTTTGGAAGTCCTTCCTTTGTGTTTTGGCCTTCAGCGGAGATCAATTTTGGCAAGCTCTGCTGCATGTGCCTGCACTTGATGGCATATGGCCTGCCTTTTGACGGGTTTCATTTTCGGAAAGAAATTTCCTTGTTTTTTTCTTTTAGGTATCCTTTCCGCGTTTCTTGTATCTTGCCCTGCAAGTCCTGTCTTCCTCCTTGACTTATTCCCCTGCTTTTGCAACAGCTGTGAGCTTAGTTTTGGCATGTTTTGGTCCTTTGCAATGCGCCGGATTTAATGCTGGCCATTTCCTCGGAATGACAAAATTTCCCCAATTTTTATTTTTTCTCCTCCGATTGCAATTGCTCTGATGGTATCTCCATTCCAGGGAGTTTGGAAGTCCTTCCTTTGTGTTTTGGCCTTCAGCGGAGATCAATTTTGGCAAGCTCTGCTGCATGTGCCTGCACTTGATGGCATATGGCCTGCCTTTTGATGGCTTTGACTTTGGGAAAGAAATTTTTGTTTCTTCTTTTAGGTATCCATGCCATGTCCCTCATATCTTCCCCAGCGAGTTGTGTCTTCGTCTTTGTCTTTTTCCCCTGCTTGTGCAACATCTGTGAGCTTAGTTCTGCATCTTTTGGTCCTTTGCAATGCCGCTCAGTTCCTTCCAGACCATTTTTTGAAGAGACTAAAACTCCGAATTTTCTGGTTTTTGTGGGGTTTTTTTCAATTGCATTTCTTTTGATCCTATGTCCTTTGCAGAGTGTTTGTAAGTCTTTCTTTTGGGGTTCGCAAGATTCCGTTTCCCTTCCCGAAAGGAAATGAAATTTCCTTTCGGGAAGGGAAACGGAATCTTGCGATTTCAATGGGGACTAATAGAAGAATCTTTGGTGCATGTCCCTGCACTTGATGGCATGCCATGCTTTTTGATGGCTTTGACTTTGCGAAAGATTTTTTTTTGTTTTCTTAGTATCCATGCCGTGTTTCTTATATCTTCGCCAGCAAGTCGTGTCTTCCTCCTTGACTTATTCCCCAGCTTTTGCAACAGCTGTGAGCTTAGTTTTGGCATGTTTTGGTCCTTTGCAATGCGCTGGATTTAATGCTGGCCATTTTCTCGGAATGACAAAATTTCCCCAATTTTTATTTTTTCTCCTCCGATTGCAATTGCTCTGATGGTATCTCCATTCCAGGGAGTTTGGAAGTCCTTCCTTTGTGTTTTGGCCTTCAGCAGGGATCAATTTTGGTAAGCTCTGCTGCATGTGCCTGCACTTTATGGCATATGGCCTGCCTTTTGATGGCTTTGACTTTGGGAAAGAAATTTCTTTGTTTTTTTCTTTTAGGTATCCTTGCCGCGTTTCTTATATCTTGCCCTGCAAGTCGTGTCTTCCTCCTTGACTTATTCCCCTGCTTTTGCAACAGCTGTGAGCTTAGTTTTGGCATGTTTTGGTCCTTTGCAATGTGCCGGATTTAATGCTGGCCATTTTCTCGGAATGACAAAATTTCCCCAATTTTTTTTTTTTTCTGCTCCGATTGCAATTGCTCTGATGGTATCTCCATTCCAGGGAATTTGGAAGTCCTTCCTTTGTGTTTTGGCCTTCAGCAGGGATCAATTTTGGCAAGCTCTGCTGCATGTGCCTGCACTTGATGGCATATGGCCCGCCTTTTGATGGCTTTGACTTTGGGAAAGAAATTTTTGTTTTTTCTTTTAGGTATCCATGCCATGTCCCTCATATCTTCCCCAGCGAGTTGTGTCTTCGTCTTTGTCTTTTTCCCCTGCTTGTGCAACATCTGTGAGCTTAGTTCTGCATCTTTTGGTCCTTTGCAATGCAGCTCAGTTCCTTCCAGACCATTTTTTGAAGAGACTAAAACTCCGAATTTTCTGGTTTTTGTGGGGTTTTTTTCAATTGCATTTCTTTTGATCCTATGTCCTTTGCAGAGTGTTTGTAAGTCTTTCTTTTGGGGTTCGCAAGATTCCGTTTCCCTTCCCGAAAGGAAATGAAATTTCCTTTCGGGAAGGGAAACGGAATCTTGCGATTTCAATGGGGACTAATAGAAGAATCTTTGGTGCATGTCCCTGCACTTGATGGCATGCCATGCTTTTTGATGGCTTTGACTTTGCGAAAGATTTTTTTTTGTTTTCTTAGTATCCATGCCGTGTTTCTTATATCTTCGCCAGCAAGTCGAGTCTTCCTCCTTGACTTATTCCCCTGCTTTTGCAACAGCTGTAAGCTTAGTTTTGGCATGTTTTGGTCCTTTGCAATGCGCCGGATTTAATGCTGGCCATTTTCTCAGAATGACAAAATTTCCCCAATTTTTTTTTTTTCTCCTCCGATTGCAATTGCTCTGATGGTATCTCCATTCCAGGGAGTTTGGAAGTCCTTCCTTTGTGTTTTGGCCTTCAGCGGGGATCAGTTTTGGCAAGCTCTGCTGCATGTGCCTGCACTTGATGGCATATGGCCTGCCTTTTGATGGCTTTCATTTTGGGAAAGAAATTTCTTTGTTTTTTTCTTTTAGGTATCCTTTCCGCGTTTCTTGTATCTTGCCCTGCAAGTCGTGTCTTCCTCCTTGACTTATTCCCCTGCTTTTGCAACAGCTGTGAACTTAGTTTTGGCATGTTTTGGTCCTTTGCAATGTGCCGGATTTAATGTTGGCCATTTTCTCGGAATGACAAAATTTCCCCAATTTTTTATTTTTCTCCTCCGATTGCAATTGCTCTGATGGTATCTCCATTCCAGGGAGTTTGGAAGTCCTTCCTTTGTGTTTTGGCCTTCAGCGGAGATCAATTTTGGCAAGCTCTGCTGCATGTGCCTGCACTTGATGGCATATGGCCTGCCTTTTGACGGGTTTCATTTTCGGAAAGAAATTTCCTTGTTTTTTTCTTTTAGGTATCCTTTCCGCGTTTCTTGTATCTTGCCCTGCAAGTCGTGTCTTCCTCCTTGACTTATTCCCCTGCTTTTGCAACAGCTGTGAGCTTAGTTTTGGCATGTTTTGGTCCTTTGCAATGCGCCGGATTTAATGCTGGCCATTTTCTCGGAATGACAAAATTTCCCCAATTTTTTTTTTTTCTCCTCTGTTTGCAATTGCTTTGATGGTATCTCCATTCCAGGGAGTTTGGAAGTCCTTCCTTTGTGTTTTGGCCTTCAGCGGGTATCAGTTTTGGCAAGCTCTGCTGCAAGTGCCTGCACTTGATAGCATATGGCCTGCCTTTTGATGGCTTTGACTTTGGGAAAGAAATTTTTGTTTTTTCTTTTAGGTATCCATGCCATGTCCCTCATATCTTCCCCAGCGAGTTGTGTCTTCGTCTTTGTCTTTTTCCCCTGCTTGTGCAACATCTGTGAGCTTAGTTCTGCATCTTTTGGTCCTTTGCAATGCCGCTCAGTTCCTTCCAGACCATTTTTTGAAGAGACTAAAACTCCGAATTTTCTGGTTTTTGTGGGGTTTTTTTCAATTGCATTTCTTTTGATCCTATGTCCTTTGCAGAGTGTTTGTAAGTCTTTCTTTTGGGGTTCGCAAGATTCCGTTTCCCTTCCCGAAAGGAAATTTCATTTCCTTTCGGGAAGGGAAACGGAATCTTGCGATTTCAATGGGGACTAATAGAAGAATCTTTGGTGCATGTCCCTGCACTTGATGGCATGCCATGCTTTTTGATGGCTTTGACTTTGCGAAAGATTTTTTTTTGTTTTCTTAGTATCCATGCCGTGTTTCTTATATCTTCGCCAGCAAGTCGTGTCTTCCTCCTTGACTTATTCCCCAGCTTTTGCAACAGCTGTGACCTTAGTTTTGGCATGTTTTGGTCCTTTGCAATGCGCCGGATTTAATGCTGGCCATTTTCTCGGAATGACAAAATTTCCCCAATTTTTATTTTTTCTCCTCCGATTGCAATTGCTCTGATGGTATCTCCATTCCAGGGAGTTTGGAAGTCCTTCCTTT